>SJKF01000002.1:2450063-3675094 GCA_012980535.1 Pleurotus pulmonarius
CGGATGGACTTTGATGCCAGCAGAAGTTCTAGCAGCAACAGAAGGTTCCTCTGCTTGAGAATATGGCCGCCAGCTGTAAAAGCAGAGAGAGATTTGAAGGATTGAGGATCCGGAGAGAAGATAATGGTTCACGTAGCGGAAATTTGGTGAGGGCCTAATACACGGTCTTTAACAGATCGCAACCTGTACTATTTAGTGATTATTCACGCACGTGACCAGAGCGCTAACTACATTTGGTCCGAAAGGTACGTTACAGTGCCACTAAGGCAAGTACGTCCAGGTTTCTCTGCAGGGACATGCCATGAAAGGTGGATATCCGGGGCATGGGAGCGACAGTTGGATCCTCTTTTTCTTTTTCTCTCAACACGGTCCCTTGCAAACTCACAAGAGATTGCACCTCGTTGCTCTCATCACGCATCATTGGGGTTCGCGTTCTCACTGTTCCAAATCAGTGGTGTTAATCACAGTGTTATCACTGACGGTGATGAGTGACGCGTGGTGAATGTTGCAGGTAGCGGGTATGTAACAAGAGCTCAACGAGGCCGCGGCTACCTGCAATGCGACGATGCTACATGTGTCACTGCGCCCTGATGGCAATACGTTGTCAACATCCTCGATAGGAGTTCGATACCAATCCCCAGGATAATACCCACAGCCTACAATACCGTTGCCACGATTGTTCGACTATGAGCAAGATGCCTGAACTCCGTTAGGTAAATCCCTTGGCAACCACGGAAGTCACAATTGAATGTGTAGACTCGGCAAAAGCAGTAAGTACTCACCTTGCCAGGTACCGAGATTCAGCCGACCATTCGTAACTGGAATAGAGATAGAAGATCCTACTAGCGACGCCTTGGTATGCGATACGCTAGTTGAGGAGATAGAACATATTACTCGTTGATCTTCAGTTGAGAAATAAAACTCACGAGTCACTAGATTACGGCAAAATGCAGACGGAAAGTGACAGCAGTGAACAGTGAGTAACCGCGTCGAACCCACGATACTTTAGCGTTCACGTACTCTGGACCCTCGTCCGTGTGACGCCAGTTCAAGTGTTCAGGAACGATGTTGTCGAGAGCCATATCCATGTCTACAAAAATGAAAATGAACTCAATTATTAGCGCATACAAGCAGCCGTCTCCGGATATTCCATCAATACTCGCCTCGACGCACGTCTGAGATGGGCGACAACAATGAGTTAACCCAGTTCGGAGAAAACAAAGTAATTTATCAACCAGGGTCATAATTCTCGTTCACGGTCAACGCCGCTGATGTATGTTTTCTGTGTCATGCAATGGTCGATCATTTTGTCAATTTGGAGGAAACATTGATGGCACGCACATGAAGAGGAAAAGCATGCCGATCTTCGTGAAAGATGAGTACGCGTAACATCAATATACCATGGTGAGGCATCGACTGGCCTGTACACCCTCCAATCCTGGTCTGATATGAGACATCACCTCATCCGTGACTAGATGGCAGCCTTTGGAACGTTTCGATAGAGTGAATTCCTTCTGCCAACCCATGTTTGGATCTGGAAGTGGACTGAGAGGTGTCTCGCTGATCCTGGTAGCAGATTAGGATCTGATTTGATTATGTAAATAGTGTTCGGCTAATACAACGTATGTAAAGTACATGACCCTATGTAGTCCGCCAGATTACCAAAAGCTAACCAGCCGCGCAAATGAAAAGGAATTTCGACTTGGTAGGCACTGATGGGATGCATGGCAATTACAGCTTGGCGGACGCGAGGCAGTAAAAGTGGAAGTGGAACATAGAGTACACACGATCATTCTTCTCCAAAGCGTCTGATGCGTTCCGTACCCCCTCTGTTACCTGGAACGTTGCGATTGCGACAGTGGTTGGCATAGTGGCCTTTCTCTCCGCACTGTGATAACATTGAAATGCTGTAAAATTGATAGGGCATTAAGCTCACCTTAAAGCACATTACTTCATCCATGTTCCTTCGTGGGGGGCCCTGGAAGCCGGAAAGGTTGCCTTGGTTTGACGCCGAACCCCCGAACCCTCCGTATTCAGTGTATCTGCCATAACCTGGGGGTGGTGGGCCGAGTTCGCGAGTTGAAGAGGGTTCGGGGGGCTCATACGCTTTCGGTAGCGGTAGATCGGGTTTCGGGCTAGCATTTGTGTTCAAGGCATATCAGCGTGTGCATAGCGAAAGTACTTACTGGCCGCGAGGACATTCAGGACCAAGGGGGCACAATCCTGTTAGATATAACTGGCAAGCCACGCGTCGAACATGTTTCCGGGGGCAATTAGGGCCTGTCGTCCATCAGCAGACTATCCACTTTGCGTAAAAATTACATACCTAGCTTGCAAAACCCTCGTTTGTAATCAGGGCACTCGACTTTCCTCTCTTTGGGATGAGCGTATAAGCACTCGTCACCAGCGGAACAATACCCATGTTTCGCAAACCACCAACATTCCGGCATGCGTCGGAGGTTGTATTCGTGCAAGAATTCGCAAGCATCGCCTTTTTTGCAGAGCCCCCTTAGCCAATGTTTGCAGACGGTGGATAGACGTTCTCTTTCGCGAGGATGGGTTGGTGGTAGTTTAGGTGGTTGGAAATTTTGGCCAGAC
The DNA here is from genome assembly GCA_012980535.1 of Pleurotus pulmonarius. Taxonomy (NCBI): domain Eukaryota; kingdom Fungi; phylum Basidiomycota; class Agaricomycetes; order Agaricales; family Pleurotaceae; genus Pleurotus; species Pleurotus pulmonarius. The sequence continues at coordinate 2,452,662 of SJKF01000002.1, forward strand.
GGGGCGGTATGCCGCAAAGGACAGTGCAATGGACCAAGAGGGCAACCGGCCGGAGTCAGAGCTAGTCTACATATTTGGTCGTCTATCAGAACATGAGGTGGATTTCTAGGGCTACTATAGAAGTGAAGGAACAGACCTTTGTCGAGCTTGACATTGAGCTCGTTCTTGACGATTGATTCTGCGGCAAAGTTGTTTTGGTGGAACTGGGGGAGGACGATATCGCGCAGAAGCGAGGGACCGACAAGGGGATTTGAGGTTATTGCCATAGTGGCCGTAGAGGACAGAGCTCAGGAAAGCAGAGTCTGGGCAGATCGCCGGTGCTGACTCAGCAGGGGAAACTAACAAACCATTCAGGGCGTGGCGGAAGCAAAATAGGTGATCATGGACCCATAGCCTGACATGAGTTGCCCACATATATAAACTCGCATAATTTCACCCTGTCCATGTTCTGCCTTTCCCCTTTCTCCCCAGCGGCTGCGATTCTATGTCGTCCCCCATCTCAGCCATTTACTTGCTGGTCGCTGTCGCTGTCGGGGTGCTCGTCTACTCTAGGACAAGGCGTTCCAGGCTCCCCTTGCCTCCAGGTCCCACCACATCATGGACCGGCAGGGTAGAGCTCCCGAAACAGTCCCAGTGGGAGGTCTACGCGAACGAATGGAAGAAGCTCTATGGTGAGCGATTACTCCTTGGTTGAATTTACGTATTGACTGGAACGAATGTCAGGCGATCTTATCTACATTAACATATTTGGAAGCCCCCTCCTCGTACTCAATTCAGCGGAGGTGATAGACGATCTCTTGGAGAAACGAAGCAACAAATATTCGTCTCGTCCGGTACGAACAATGGTTGTAGAACTGTGAGTTGTCTGTTTACAGTGTACCATGTTCCCATTAATTACCCGACGTGCAGCATGGGATGGAATTGGTTGTTCTCGTCCTTCCCGTACGGTTCATGGTGGCGGCAGCACAGAGCCATCTTTAGTCGTTATTTTCATCCCAAGCTAGTCCACAAGTACCAGCCTGTTCAGGTTAGAATTCGTCTAGCCCTCATCTCGCTCTGGTACAATAATATCCATAATACCCACAGCTTCAGGAAACCCACACGTTGCTGAGGAACTTGCTGAATGCTCCAGATGACTTCAGATATGGGATTAGACGGTACCTTTGAGTCCATCGCCCCCCTTCCTCCGTTGACTCTGCTCTAGCTGGGGGGCCGCCATTGTCCTGACCCTCGCCTACGGACACCAGGTCGCTGAGAGAGGGGACGACTACGTCTCTCTAGCTGATCGAGCCCTCAATGGTCTCCAAAGTGCTGGCATATTTGGGACATATCTTGTGGACTACGTTCCGGCCCTCAAGTATATCCCGGCCTGGTTCCCCGGCGCAGGTTTCCAACGTCAAGCAAAGGTATGGAAAAAGGACACTGTCGACATGGCCGCTAAACCTTATCTCATGGTTGAACGATGGCTAGTGAGCTTGTTTTCTTACACTTCCGTTCGTCTCTCTCATGAGTGTCCCAAGCGCGAAGGTGGAGCGAGCGCAGCTGCACAATCTTTCGTGGCTTCTGAGCTCGAGTCGCCTGATACCGATCCGACCAAAGCTGAGATGATCAAGAATGTCGGGGCAACTATCTACGCTGGTGGGCGATATACCTCGCTGCTATGTGTACGCTTGTACTAAAACTTGAATCATGACAGCCGGAGCCGATACGGTGAGTATCTACGAACTTAAGAATGGATATAACCCATAATGCAATTAGACGGTATCATCAGTCCTTTCCTTCATCCTCGCTATGGCATTGCATCCCGACATCGCTAAGAAAGCGCAAGCTGAGATCGACAGTGTCGTTGGGGACCGCCTTCCGCAGTTCTCTGACACGCTTCCATATGTTGTGAGTTCCTTTGTCTTCTCATGGCCCGTAAATATAACAATACCTGCCAGGATTGTATAACATATGAGGTAATCGATCTCCGTTCCTATAAGTAAACGACGCTGACTATGTTTAGCTCCTTCGGTGGCACCCCGTAACCCCGCTGGGCCTGGCGCGCACGGTCTCTGAAGAGGACGAGTATCGGGGCTTCCGCATCCCCAAGGGGACCACCCTCCTACCAAACGTCTGGTAAGTCCGTATACTCCACGGCGAATTCACTAAATATTGATAACCGTCGTAGGGGTATATTGCACGACCCGAAGGTATACCCAGAACCACTGTCGTTCAACCCAGAGAGGTTTGCAGACGCTAAGAAGAACGCCGCTGCTCACATTAACCCTGCTCCTGATGCCGCTTTTGGTTTCGGTCGCAGGTATGAATCATCTATTTATCGAGATTTACTTAGCCGTTAACACTCTTTCTAGGATGTGTCCGGGTCGATGGCTTGCATTCCAGTCGATCTGGATTGCAGTAGCTTCGGTTCTTGCGGTCTACGATATTCTCCTACCGTTGGATGAGCAAGGGAAAGAAATCAAACTTGCAGAGGAATATTCAACGGGCCTACTCAAGTATCTACACCTTTATTATCTGTCGAGGGCCACGATGTTGATAATATATTTTCAGCCACCCGAAACCATTTTCCTGCAGGATTGTCCCTCGCTCGAGCAAAGCAGTCAGCCTCGTCAGGCAGACAGCGGATAACCAGGCATAGAATCTATCTACATCATCTCTTCTCAATGTCTTTCATCATTTACGCGGAATGTACCACGACCTATCATGTTCTTTCCTAACGGTGCCAGATACCCAATAAACATGTCTCCCATCCAATTTTTACGACTCGTTGCATAGCATCTTCGACTTCGTCGGCCCATTTTAACCCGTCCTCACATTGAAAGACCTCGACGAATAACATATCCTTGAAAAGGCCACCACATAATGAGGGTCGTCGATCTATCCGGGAAACTCCTAGACTAGCGCTGCTGAGGGCACTCAGTGGAGGGAATAAATTTGAGGTACGTGCTCCGTCGGAGTGCTGCATCCTAATAAGAGCCCGGTTTCCTAAGACGGTCGAATCTGTGTCAATGCCTAGGACATAAAACCGAGTGAAATTATCTCATATGACACGTTCTGGTTAGGCTTGGTGCCGGCAAAGAATCAGGGGAAGAGCATACCATTCGAGGCCTGAATGCTTTCTTCCAGAACATCGAGTTCTGGAAACACAGTAGTGCATATCTTAGAGCAAATCGCTGCCGATGTCGCGTATTCTTCTGAAGTAGCAATAGCCTCCGCTGCGGCGGCTGTTGACGGCGTCTTCATTTGACGGGCAGAAGGGAGATGCTTCGATAGGAAGCCTTGACATTGTCCAAGAGCCTATGGAACAGACCGTGGGTGTGAGGATTCCGATGGTGACTTCGAATACACGGCAAAGAAGGCCCACCTGCTCATGACTGAGAACGTTCTTGATTTCTGACAAGGATACTCCTTTTCGTGCTAACAGGCAATGCTGTACGCCTAACGTTACTTCGCTGACAACGAAGAGGCCCTTTCCGACATTACTGTGCCGTAGTTGGTCGTATGTTTCGACCACGCTGCCAAATATCGTGTTTTCTTGTGGAACAACTCCGAACGGAATCGTGGGCGACAGAGCGTTGAAGACATCTGGTCAATCATTCGAACGTGTCAGCCAGAAGACGAAGCCCGGCATTGAGGAAGACACTCATGCGTACCTTGTACTGTGTCTTGCCCAACATACTTGGCAGAAGGACCGAACTTCTGGTGTGCTGCCTATGTTGTCCGATTGTCAACGCCCCAACCTTTGACAAGTACAATAGCCACACTCTACCTGGTGAGTGTACGTCCCGACTGGACCAAGATATGCTACTCCTATGGCTGTCATCCGGACAATAGCTGGAAACAGAGGGGTTGAACTTGTGTTAAGAAACTTAAAGATCATCAATTGCATCACTGTTAGCACATATCCCGACAATGCAGGACCTTACACGATCGTTTCGTTGGCGTTAAAGCGTAGCGTAGGAGTTCAAGTCATGATCTTTAGATGGGGGTATGTAGTGACTATCATAGCGGTCGTAACTTATTAAGTTATCAATATATCAATACACAGCGCTGGTATACGTATATGTACATATGCGCCTACGGGGTGAAGGATACATAGGAAACGGGGTCGTACAGGTCTGATTTAAGACTAACGGAAGGCACAGAGTTCGAAATGTGTCTGTCATACATCTGCAGCAATTCTGCGCCTGGACCAGCAAGCATCTCGGGAGAATGGCGAGGGAACGTGATATCCGTGAACGGAATAGGTGGTAAATCTCCACAGTGATTTGAAATGAGATCGCGTAGCATCTTCGCGAATCTGAAGGCCATTGGAATTCGCTCGCCGACTTTTGCTATTGCAAAGCTGACAGAAGTGAGGTAAAGCACATAGCTATATGGAACGACACTTACTGAACGAATTCTAATTCGGCTCGTAATGTACTTATTTGCTCCGTACTATTGGCTTCTTGAGCAGCTTTTAAAAACCGGACGAGGACCCTTCCACCTATGAACCAGCTGAACTGGGGAGGGGTATAAGTACGAGCGTAAATATTACAAGCCAACAAACACACCACACAGAAGGGTTCTAATAGCGTAATGTCGAAGCTGGTCGAAGATACGCTGTATATGAGGTCGAGAATCGCTCGAGCTGATGTCAGGATTTTTAGGGCGCTGATGCAACCACTATAGGGTGCCTTCAGGAAGAGAACTAGACAGGCTAGGCATGTCACTCACCGTTGTTGCACGTCAGCGTGAGGGTCATGCAATGTAATGCTTGCGCTGTTGCAGATGTTGAGGTCAATGATACGCTGACAGGGTGGACGTGTTAGATACTTGCCAATGCGGCATTAACGAAGCGGTGTACAGGACAGGGTCAACGATGCTATCGGTTATCGGTGACCTGAGGTGAGGAGGGAAAGATACTCGAAAGGTAGACACGACTTCGTCCAGAGCGAGGAATGCTTGAGAGCCGCGAGGATCAATATGTTCAGAAGGTTGCGAAGTATCTTTGTAGGGTGATGTGACGGATACGTCTCCGGCCAGATGCCTCGCACGGAATCTCATATTGAACGTCTTGACTTGAGCTGTTTCTGACCATTAGAGAAAATGCAAGACGGGTCACAGATCCCACGTACAAATCATGATGGTCCCCTTGATGTATAGTATGAATGAGTCGACTTGCTTTGGTAGGTGCACTAAGAGAAGATCTTGGCTCTGAGCCCATTGTCGTTCTGACGTTGGCACCGAAACCTGATCACGAGAATAAGCCATCCGAAAGTTATCTCTCTCAGATGCGGACACTTACGCCTTGATCAAACTGGTCACCCCGGAGAGGAAGCAGTTGACAAACATCGTTGTCGTCCATAGACAGTGCCCAACCGTTGCCAAATCCATGCAAACGTTCGTTCGCATAAGCGAGCCAGAATGCGTTGCGGCGCATTTCTTCTTCCACAACCGTGCGAGCGGGCGGTAGGATCGAGGCGGGACGGAGAGCGTTCGTGATTGATTGGAAGGGAGGCAATATATTTAATCCAAGCGGGACGGCAAGACGAAGAGCGTGGGCAGACGTTACGAAAACCTCAAATACGCCCATAAGCTTAGATGAAGAAACATGACTATATATCTTACCTCTACCCATCTGAGCGCACAGTGATAGCACGGATGAGCAAGCTTGATTAGCATGCGAGACCAAAGCGTACCTCGAATGTGACCAATAGAACCATGTCAGGACGATGCGGGCTGAAATATCTTCAGAACTCTTCGTTGGACCACCCAAATATCACACTTACCTTGGAGGACACGAAACAAATCTTCTCCGAGACTTTCCTGACGATCGGCGAGTTCTTTAGCTATTTTAGCATGTTCCTCTGCAAAGGAATCGGGTCGGGACTCTTTGAGCCGGTGTCTTTGAAAGAACAACTCGTCTACGGGGAGGGGTCGTAAACATGGCGTAGCCAGCTTAACATGTCAAATACCTGGCTCAACCTCGTTCAAATTGGGAAGTGGAGGCGACGTGACGATGGCTGTGTACAGACTCCCAATTGCACATATTGCGTGCAGAAGGGGTGTCGATGGGAATTTGGGGTGATGTGGAGGGAATGACAGCGTCGTCAAGAAAGATGAGGCATGGAGTAGTCGATTGCTGTGTGGATGGAAAACGAAGAAAAGTTCAACACTGTCATCATGAATCAAAATCCGGCAGGTAATTGGAAGTGAGCAGGGACCCACAGATGACGAAGTAAATCAGGTTCGGGGAGGCGGGTCGGCCAGTTGGAGTAAATCAAGCTTGAGGTTGATGTTGTGGTGCCTTGGGGTTGCGACCTGGTAAAATAAGCGTTCTGTGTCGCTGCCGTGGCATCCGTAAGAGCGGGCAGACTCCCAGCGTCTGGGTTGATATTCACGGTCGTGACAGGTGGGGTAGACAATGGAGATGATACACTTATTCCACTGTGAGAAATACTAGGCGAAACCAACATTGGTCCGGAGTGTGAGGGTCCAGGAGAGGACTCCGATGGTTGACCATTCGATTCAGCTGATTCCTTTTGTCGTAACAATGCTTCCAATTCATCTATGTCATGTCAGTGTTGAAGATGTTCCAAAGATAATCAATCATATCGCACTGATTCTCCGTTCTAACTTCTCGTATCGGGATTTTGGCCCGTCCCCGGGACCCACACTATCAATAACTGTAACAAGGCGGTATTTGAAGATGTCACCGGGCGGTGGGTGCTTGCTCACCATCATCAAAGGTGCACTCGGGGTAGGGGGGTAATTGGTGTCCAGCGGGCGCATGGGCGAGTGCATGTGCATGAGACCTAACGCAAGTCGAGCACGGCCTCTTCGCATCACTAGTACGGCGCAAGGGGTCAAATCACTTCACCAAAGACAGAATGAGGCCAAACCATTTCTGCAAAGAGATTTATCAAGTCAACACGAACTATTGGATACACATGCTCACCAGCTTTCGTCTTCGGCACTAATAGGCATCGTGAGGACGTTAGGACATTGCATTGAAGTCGTGGGCAACCTACTTGGTGACATGCCTAGCAAGGGCGTCAGTAGTAGCACCGCAATCAAAACCCTGCGTATCCAGCGACTTACTTGATTTCGTTTCAGAACATTGGGGTGGTTGGCGGCATTGACACTGCTCGGGCTCTGCGCTGCTTTGGGCATGTCGAGGGCCTGCACGGCTGCGCCAACGGAGGAAGAATCTCTTAACTGAAGCAGCGCAATGAGTGTGTGAATAGAGCAACTGTATTTCTGTCCATCCAAGTCCGAAGCTGCTGGATCAAGTATCGCTTGAACTCATGATTGGCGCCGGCGGCGGGAATTGTTTACTGCCTGCATGGGGGTCGTAACAACTTGAGTAAATGATAGCGAGATGTTCAATGCATTGTCGAGAAATATACATATGCAGCATGAAACGTGCCTCCAGCCCATCCGAAGAAAGATATGTCGCAAAAGATAAGTGTACTAAATAAAAATAGGTACTAGATATGAACGAATATGCACATGGAAATCCTCAGTTCACTGTGGCGTGAACTTGGTCGTAGAAGTGAATGAAGCGACAACGTCGGCGACCTTAGCGTCGTTCAGGCGGGCTGCAGCCGCCGACCATGTCTGGTTGAATACAGAATCTGTGAAAGAGGAATCCCGGACTATCAGCTGAGACGTCGCTGTTTCCGTCCAGGCGACACTCCGCCCAGCGCCGATAATCCATTGGCGGACTGCTAAAGCTTCGTCCGAACCGAAGAATAGCGAACCAGAGGGGCTCCCAAAAGAAGATAACACCGAGTCAATATCGTCGGTCGTAATAGCACCGAAGACAGCGACCTCCATGGGAGGCAAGCGAGACAAAGCTGCCAAAAGCTGGGGACTGGTGTTGTTACTCGGCGGTGTTGCTACGCGCGACAGCACAAAACGTGCAAAATCGATCGCAACATTAACGTCTGGGATAGAAGAAAGATATCGGAAGACGACGTGTTTGAAGTTATTAAGGGCGCCATAGTTAAGTGGATTGGTATTGGGGGAAACACCATCGCCGAAAGGAAGAGCAGCCAGTGCCTCATTGGTATAAGCAACGACTCGAGGAGATGTCTCTTGTTTGAGGACAACAGCTTGCCTAGCAATATCTCCTGTCCTGGAGTCCAAAAATGGCAAGCGTAGCCTCAAAACGTCGAGGACACCATATACAGGCCGATCAGGAAAGCAAGAGCTTTGGAAGGACGAAGGTGAGGTGACGGGTGGTAGATTGAATACTGATGTTTCAAGAAGATTGATGTTTCGTGTTTGCGCAGTAGTAAGACGTGGATAACACGCGATCGGGGGAGGAAATGAGGTAGCATCGGGGAGGAGGGAGATAACGGAGCCTTCTCCGGAAGTCACGGCATTGAAAGGGAGGAGTATTGGGGATGTACTGAGCACCGATAGGAAGACTGCCAGGTCGGAAGACGTCTGCTGGAGGACATTTATCCAGTAATTTTCGAGTGCCTTTGTCTTTTGCGTGGATGCAGCTGATGACGGTGTCAGGATGGAAGGCAAGAAACTGGAGACTGTACTCACCGGATGAGAACGTGTACATGCGATCCAAAACAGCCTGTGCGACGGTACCGACCCGTTGACGTTGGGCCTCCGTAGGTTGACCTCCATCGTTGAAGCTTACAGAAGCGGCTGGCGCGACCGTTTGAGCAGCAAAATCGAAGAGGAAACCAGATCCCGTAGTCGAGAATGAACTGCCCGCCGAGTTAATAGGGCCGTCACTGGATTCCAAGTCCTTCCAAGGCGCCTTGATGACGAAGTTGCGCATTTTCTCAACTGTGTCCAGGTCTTCGGACTCAGCCACATTCCAAAGCAGTGCTGATTGGGCCCATGCTGTTCTGTTCGGATGCGAACCAGATAGGGAAGGTGAGACGTCCACTAACATCGCCTGCGAGGCACAGTTACCCCCTCTGGGGTCACCTTGTGCAAGCCATAGGGAGAGGGCCAAAGAATTTAAGGTGTAATTGGTGTTGAAAAGTTGATTCATAGTCGGATGCAGGGAGACAAGATGCTGGGCGAGAGGAAGGCATGGTTGTGACGATGATGTACATACGCATGTGGCATCTAAACCAACAATTAGAGGGTGATCCCCAAAACTGTGATACGGAAACACACGCACCGAGATCGCAGGTAGAACCAGTCAAGTTCCCGGAACAGCTGGGAAGTGCACTTCCGCTCTGTTTCCTACTCAGAACAACGCCTAGCGTTACAGCAACAGCCACTAAAGCAATGAGGACAAGGGCAACAAGAAACCATATGCGCTTTCTGGTAAAGAAATGGCCACCAGAGGGTGGGTCCTGATCACCGTCAGGCACGGCGCTTCTGAAATCCAAGGTGTCTTTCTGGTGTGTCTGATTCCGGTGCGCCAAATTCATAACATCAACACGACTGTCATCAAAACCGGAGGTCAGGCCTTGATGCTGATAGTTAAGGTCGCCCTGGGTAAAAAAACTTGAGGTCAAACTTCTGTGCGGATGGTATCCCTTTTCCAAAAGATTGGACAAGGTATCAGCGCGGGTGATTAGATCGGGTAGGGCGAGATCCTCTTCGTAATTCCTAGGGATTGGTTGCGTGGGTTGTGTGTATTTGGGGGGGATGACAGGCACGGGCGGTAACGGTTTGCGCATCCAATCGAAGGCTCTTCGAAAGGAGCGGATTGACCGGGAGGAGGTGCTGGGGGACCGGGAAATAAGGGAGGAGACAAAGCTCCTGCCTGATATCGATTTCCTGTTCTCGCGCTGAGCATGACCGCGAGGATCAAAGTTAGGCTGGGGGGTGGGAGTGCCATTACCTCGACCGCTGTTTGACTGGTCTGCGTATTTGTATCCCTTGAGGTCCTCATCTGCCTCACTGAAATCCTCCCAAGCTCGGTCCTTCCCCGATGACATTGGATAGCTGGACGGAGGAGCTTGTCGGGTCCCAGGCGGTCCATGAGCCCGCCCCAGAGGTCGCGAGTGATCATCCCCAACCGATGTGATCAACGTATCCGAATCACTTTGACTCCCAGTTCGATGGAGGTGGGGTGAGCTGGGGGATGGTCGGCCACCTGTGGGCCGAGGCAGCGGGCCGCGGGGCGACGGCAACGGCTGACGATGCGGCGGAGGGGGATATGTCAGCTCGGAGAATCCACTGAAGCCGTCGCTGTTGCTGGAGACATGTCGATTGAAGCGTGAGTTAGGTTCAGGATGCTCTCGAAGTAGCTGTGTGATGAACGATGTGGGAAGCATACGTTCATCTGCGCCGTCGACATCAATGCTCGATGCTCCCTCATGCCAATCGTACGGTGAGAGCGTCCGCGATGATTGGGAGATGGCACTGGCAGTGTCCCCACCTCTTAGCGAAGAGAGGCCTGGGTGCGAGGGCAGTGAAGGGACTGGGGGGACTGGTGATTGGGTTAACGGCGAGCCTCTGTCTCGTTCTGATACCATGGACGGGCTCATGCTGTATATACTCCTGCCGTCGTCCCTGCGACCAGAAGACCGTGTCGTAAAAGAACCCGATTCTGATTGTACTGGGCTCAGCGGCGTGAAGCGAGGAGGTTGTGGAAACTGAGAGAGTTGGAGCGATTCGCCTGTGACCAGAGTATTGAAACTGATGGTACTGTCCGCAATCCCTGATACATTGGAAACAAGCGAGGGCTGTCTTCTAACCGGGGCGCCCGTTCGACTATTTGAGTAACGATTTCCATACCGTGACATGTTAGAACTGGGGATGCGGCGTTATGCACGGTGGAGGACTGTGGGTGCGAAATCACATACTGTAGATGCTTGGGAAGCGAAGCCTTTTACAATGTGCAGAGAGAGAAGACTTGTCGAAAAATTGACGGTGTCCTGATGAGCATACCAGCAGGCTCTTCGTCGGAAGCGCTGTGGCTGAGGTCGGCCGTGGCAGCGTCGACAAAGAACGGCTGGTGGACTTGAAAAGAATGGAAGGTGATGCAAAAGAATGACTAGAAATGAACAGAAGGTGATGGGACAACAAACGGCTCGAAAATGGGTATTTTTACGCGCATCACTGATACCGACCGGTCCCTGAGAATGATCATCTCGTAGCGATGTATATGTTCCGGATGCGGGAGTGGGTGTTTCAACGCAGTTCATCTGAATATGTCAAATGCATATTCACGTTGTCATAGTACATAAAGAAAGGACGAAAAGGAAAAGAAAGAGGCGTAGAAGCAGCGGCCGGGAGCAGGAGAAGTCGTATAAACTCCAGGAGGATCCATGTGTATATATGAGCGTTGAACAGTGCAAGGTTGGAAGTAAGTAGTCGTCAAGTAGGCATAAATGGCGTGATATAGTATGGGCGACCATGATCCCCCGTGGATGCTAAATCGAAGACTAAAGCCGGTCATGCAATAATACAACCCTTTGATCTCCTTGGCTCCTTCTTAGGGGGAGGGTTCACTGCAGAGTATCAGCAAACGAGCTCAGAACAGGGTCATCACCAGTGGTACTCACAGACGGCCCTGATAGCTTCATCGAACACGGTTTTCAATCCCTTCTGCGTCAATGCCGAGCATTCGAGATACTTCACGGCACCGATGTCCTTGGACATTGCTACACCCTGCGAGTACTGGATGGGGGCCATGCGACTATTGTGCCAATATAGTCGAGAAGACGACCAGAAGTACAGACACTCACCGGTCCCTTAACTTCTCAATCGTTGTCTGGTCTTCACGCAAATCCAATTTAGTGCCCACAAGGACAATAGATGTTTGGGGCGCGTGGTGGGATATCTCAGGGTACCACTGGCATGAATCTCAGCAAGACAAACCTGTTGTAGGAGAGCTCAGACTGACCTTGGTTCGGACGTTCTCGTAACTTGGAGGACTGACGAGGGAGAAGCAGATCAAAAAGACGTCCGTTTGAGGGTAGGAGAGGGGTCTAAGGCGATCGTAGTCCTCTTGACCTGCGGTATCCCACAAGCCGAGGGAGATGGTCTTGCCATCCACCATCACATTAGCGGAGTAATTATCAAACACTGCGCATCATTCAATAACTGCTGGCCATCAAACGCATAGGAAGCGTACCCGTCGGGATATATTCTCCCTAAATCGTTAATCATAGAACCTTGAGTGCTCCATTCTCACAGAACAAGAGATATATGCGTACGGGGAAAGCGTTTGTCGTATACGATATGAGCAGACACGTCTGGAACGAGGTTTCAATCAGCACTGCCGTTCACCCCACACGGGGCAAAGTGCTCACCTTCCCAACGGCACCATCGCCCACTACCACACCTGCGCCTCAAATCAGCATTCACATCCTCCTCGAGCGAAGAAAAGCGCAAACATTTAATGGCCTGCATTCTACTAGTCTTCTAGATATGGGATTGCCCTCGTGGAGAAACGAGCACGATGAAACTGTTCGAACCAAGCAGCTGGGAGAGTCCAAGCGATGAAAGGGAGATGCGAGCGCAGGAGTGAGTATAGATAGTCAAGATGATGCTGTTCGAGTCCGCTTGTAAGGAAGAAAGGAAGAGCACTTTGGAAAACCTGTATACGTTATGCAGCAGAGAAAAAGCAAGTGAATGATGAACAGAGGCGCCTCAACCTCAACGTTCCCACGGTAGCCATGTCAGTTTGATTGATCTGAACCGCTCGCTTCTGACCGGCACATTGGTTCTGGATACCTTATCTATATCGAACAAAAGTTACAGAACAAGACATACTTCCTGGCAAAGGCAAGAGCTACGCGGCGAAATGGGAGCATAGGTCAAATACATAGGTAGTTTCGGCATAAGCAAGGAATACAGATAGAAGCAAACTAGGCTGAGAGTCCGATACTGGTAAACCTCAGAAGAAGTAAGATAGAACGCTGTCCGCTAGATAACGAATATAGTAGGAAATCTTAGAAGTACACGCTAGAAATACGGACGCAGAGCAATACGAGAACAATAATCACCGGTGTAGTGTCGGGAAAGATATGATAGGACAGCCCTATTCACGTCTTTCGTCGCTTGCTAGGCGGGGTAAAGATATGGCCTAGATCCATTCCAGTCTTGACGTCCGTGGTGTCGACTGGGGAATTCTCCTCAGTGTCGAAATCAATGTCGTCCACGGGTGAATCTGAATCGTCTGGGAGCCTGAACGGTTCCAAAAGTCCTACACCTAGCCCAGCAAGGGCAGGACCACCACTAGCAGCTTTCGAGCCAATGTGTTTATGCACGACGGGACTGTCTACATCAGGGATCGACAAGGGGGAAGCTGAATCACCCCCTGGCACGGTACCTCCGGAAGTTGATTTCCAAGTCCTTGTGAAAGGATCGCGTTCAGGAGAAATTGTTTCAAGCACAAGAGTATCAGAAGGCCAGTCATCTGAAGATGGCACTTGCGATGACGAAATGTGTTTCGTAAACTTTGAGCTTTGTCGCAACGGGGAGGAGTCAATTTCGTAGCGCAACCGTAGCCGGGTTGCAAAGGGGAATCTGGAAATCTTGTCAGAATTTGTAAACAATGTCTTCGGTGATCGTCGATAGTCTTTGGCAAAATTATCCGGCGTTGCGGGTATTGAGCCATCAGAAGGGGACGACTTCACGGATGGACTCTTGATCAAGTTCCCAGCCAGGGTGCTCAAACACACCTCGCGTGTGACAGAGTGCAAGGGGTGGCTGGGACTGGGGAATCGCCATGGTTGGTCAGACGGAAGGCGAGGAGGCGAGTGCTTGAATGACGGCGTCTGCAACGGGTTGTAAGGCGAAGGAGGTATGATTGGCAAGTTAGGCAGAGGCGATGGGATGGAGGTCGAGGTCTCGAAAGAAGTGTCGCTATCGACTAGCTGAGGCGATGGGGGGCTGGGGGGAGGACTGACAGAAGACAGCATAGGTTGTGAGAGCGGCGGTGCTGCCCCGTTGTCATCAGAGGACATAGATGCATCTTGAGACATCTGGGACGACGAAGCGGCGCGGAATGTGGGTTGGGCACTGGGACTGCTGCTACGGTGCCGAGCAGGCCCCGAGGAGCGGAACGTAGACTTGTACGATGAACTTTGCGATTGCGTTTCGTTCGTTGTAATGACGTCGAAGTCAAGTAGCCCCTTCTGGCTGCCACGATTTTCTTCTGTGAGGTTGTTAGTGCTGGTCTTCCGTAAGAATTAAGTGAAGGCCTACTGTTCGATCCACGTCCCCGGGGTTTATCACCGCCGTCGCGACGATTAGACATCGCGATCTTGTGTTTCTCGTAAACATGCCTCCGCCACATACTTCGAGCATTTACTCCAGCATATGTGCGGCGACAAAATGTGCAGCGGAGCCGAGGTTCTTCACCCTCGGGCCAACCATCGGCACCACGGTTCTTGAGGTCCTTTTTCTTTGCAGGACACCAGCCCCTTGGAGGTTCGAGTGAAGGAGGGTATGGGGTGGCTGTGGAGCTATCAGGGGCAGTAGAGACAAAGTCGAGGGCGTCAAGAAACCATTCGGGATTGTCAGCTAGTAACTGGTATGTGAGGCCCTCGGGGTAGCGCTCAGAACCGGGGAAGGTTGTGAAAGGGGGATGAATAATAAAGGTTCTTGGATCTGTAGGATCAGGATCCGTGCCTCGAGTATTGAGGCCAAGATTATCTATAGCTCGGGAGGGTCGCGCAATAAAAGACTTGTCGCTACGCTCGCGGTCGACATGGGTATACGGTCGAGGATAAAAAGTTGAGGCGCTCTGAGTGAAGAAGTCGTTCTCCTGTACGGAAGTGTAGCGACGCTTCGGGGGTCTAGGAAAGGTGGTGGTAGACGAGGATTCCGAGAGGGATAGAGATTGGGTGAGCGGAGGTCGCTGCTCTGACATTCCAGAGATGTTGCTGCAACAAAAATGTCAGATTCGCGACAAACGGGGAGGAGATGAGAGAGGAGACCTTAGTTGTGTGTGATAGTGCTGGTCAAAAGAGTGAAGAGCTGTCAAATTTCCCACAGTAGTCTACGCGCGACGACGCGACATTCACGTGATGGCAAATCTTACTTCTGATAGACGCCCAACTGTCATGTGCGCTCCTATTTTGGTGATCGAGGAAATTTCGTTCATCTTCAAAGTTCTGTAAATTAGTCTTGCTCTACTCTCGCCATGGGAAAAGCCCAAAAGAAGACGGGGAAGGGGCGTCTTGACAAGTACTACAAGCTTGCAAAGTAAGACTCCATTTCAAAAATCATGGCGAATGATCTAAATTTTGACCTAGAGAGCAAGGCTATCGAGCTCGTTCAGCTTTCAAACTAATCCAGCTGAACAAGAAGTACTCTTTTCTTGAGTCGGCCAGGTGCTGTATAGATCTATGTGCTGCCCCAGGAGGCTGGCTGCAGGTAGCCAGCAAGTACATGCCAGTCAATAGTGTCATCGTCGGTCAGTGCGTCGCCTTCAGACATGTGGCCGCCCCATATAGAAGCTAACATCTTCACAGGCGTCGATCTTGTGCCAATAAAACCTATACCTCGCGTCGTTACATTTGCTTCCGACATCACCACTCCTCAATGTCGAAATCTCATACGCAGCGAGCTGAAGGACTGGAAAGCCGATGTAGTTCTTCACGACGGTGCTCCAAATGTTGGAACCGCCTGGATTCAAGATGCTTACAGCCAAGCGGAACTTGTGCTTATGAGTCTCAAGTTGGCCGTCGAATTCCTGGTCAGCGGAGGCACCTTCATTACCAAGGTCTTCCGTAGCGTCGACTATAACAATCTCATTTGGGTATTCAACCAACTGTTTGGTAAAGTCGAAGCAACTAAACCCCCATCATCTAGGTAAGTATTCCGTACATTTAAGGCTCGTCTGTAATCCCTCATCCGTTATCAGGAATGTCTCCGCCGAGATCTTCGTCGTATGCCGTGACTTCCTTGCTCCCAAACACATCGATCCCAAATTTCTCGACCCAAAGCACGTCTTCAAGGATCTTGCCGCGTCCGCAGGCACGGACAAGGGTGCTTCAGCAAACAACGCCCAAGCAAACGTCTTCCACCCAGAGAAGAAACGCCGTAAGCGTGACGGTTATGACGAGGGAGACTACACACTATTCCACAAGATCCCTGCCTCCGACTTCGTGAAGGGCGATGATCCAATATCCGTTCTGGGAGTTGTGAATAAGATTGAGTTCTCCACCGAAGAGGAAAAGCAATGGGCTGCCCTCCCAATCACCACCGATGACATCAAGGCTAATTGTGATGACTTGAAAGTCCTGGGGAAAGGCGACTTCAAGGCGCTGCTAAAATGGCGCTTGGCTCTCCGTGAAGAAGTCGTTGATCATTTTTTGTGGCCTCTGATATACACTCAATCTACTCTCTCTCTCTCTAGATAGGCTTGGATTTGAAGTCTTCGGGTGCAGACGAATCTTTAGAAGAGGCTGCAGAAGTTGTGGAAGTCGACGAAGAACAGGAAATACAAGACGAGGTTTGCCACCATACCACTCTCACTAAAGCTTGATTAATCCATTAATAGCTCCAACGTCTTAACGATGAAGCCGCTGCTCGCGCGAAACGCGAGCGAAGGCGTGCCAATGAAGTCAAAACCAGAACCATCCAAAGAATGCAGCTTCAGATGACTGCGCCTTTGGACATCGGTATGGAACAGATTGATCCAACCCTCGGCACGGGCCAAGATGATATGTTTGACCTTGGTCATGCTGAGAGTGGCTTACGACGCGCCGGAGGTCTGGCTAAGCTGGGACATCATGGGGAGGACATGAGCGACGACGAGTCAAGCCAGGGAGCGCTCAGTGATGATGATGACGAGGCTCTGGATTCTGACGAAGAACGTGAAAAGAAAACCAGAGAGCTAGAGGAGCAATTAGATGGTTTATATGATTCGTATCAAGAACGTCTACGGGAGAGGGATGCTAAAGTCAGGGTGAAGGCGGCGAGGGAGAAGGATACAGAATGGTCAGGAGTTAGCGGGATACGGGATGACGATGATAGCGAAGCAAGTGACGGAGAAGGTGGATGGGAAGAGATGGAAGCAGCTAAGGCCCTAGCCGACCAATCTTCGTCGGACGAAAGCGAGGATGAAGACGAAGACACGCCGCCCCCTGAAACGAGTGGTAAACGAAAGCGTTCGAAGGAGGAACCTCTGAAACGTAGCGCAAAACAAGCACGCGTAGCACCCGCTCCCGAATCAAAAAGTTCCCGTCTATGGTTCAGTCAAGACATCTTCGGCCAGGTAGGTGGGCTGGACGCCATCGACGACGATAGTGAACAAGAGTCAGATGTCTCTATGGAGGAGACGCAGGATGACAAGGCGCGTGTGTTAAATATCCAGGGATTCAATACATCTAACACTTTTTCAGGTCGACGAAAGTGATGATGACGATTTTGAGGTTGTTCCCCAAGAGCCCGACGACGACGTTGATATGTGGGATGTTGAGAACGAAGACGAAGACAAAAGCAAACAGGCAAAGATAAAGAGTAAGCCTCTGAAGTCCTTCTCCACCTCTCCCTCATTCATGTGAATTGAAGAATTCGGCCTTCTCACTCCTGAGGCCATGACCCTCGCTCAGCAATTGGTGAACAGAGAGAAGACGAAGACAGAACTCGTCAACGATGGATTCAACCGCTACTCTCTCAACTCCAAAGACGGACTGCCCGATTGGTTCCTCGACGACGAGTCGAAGCACTACAAGACCAATCTACCTGTTACCAAAGAAGGCATGGCCGCCCTCCGTGCAAGACAACGCGCCCTAGATGCACGTCCCATCAAGAAGGTCGCCGAGGCCAAAGCCCGCAAGAAGATGAGGGCCCAACAGCGCCTTGAGAAGGCCTTAAGAAAGGCGGAAGGCGTCAATGCTACGTCCGACATGACGGAGCGCGAAAAAGCGCAGCAGATCGAAAAAGTCATGCGCAAAGGCCTCTCCGCGGGCAACACACCAAAGAAGGACATCAAGGTTGTCGTTGCGAAAGGTGTCCATAAGGGTATCAAAGGCAGGCCCAAAGGTGTGAAGGGTAGATACTCGATGGTCGACGCCAGAATGAGGAAAGAAGTACGTTTCTTGCACCTTTGTCTCGGGGACATACTTAACCTCTGGTGCTAGGTACGCGCAAAGAAGAGAAAAGAAAAGGCCAACAAGAAAAGATCGCAATGATCATTAGGTCTAGCGGAGGTGTAAGTAGCCTATTGTCGAGAGGCGCGTTGCGCGAGTATGACTATATCTTAAGCCCTCCAAGATCGGTGGGCTTATGGGGGAGTAGAGCGTTGGTGGGCATAATGACACCTGTATTTTTGTTCCAACCTACTATTCACATTGAACAACACGGGGCGGCCTAAAGACAACTAACAGCAATCCAAAGTATTACGCGTTATATATTACCACCAATGTAGCATTCACAGAAAGACGACAAAACCTCGGAAGAGAGAAAGCTTGAGAAAGGGAGGTAGCACAAAACAAAGCGGGTCAGCAAACCCAAAACAGACACGGGGAGGTGGAGAAAAGAATAGGACGCTATCTAGTCGTCATCACCACCATTCTGGATGGCCCGGAGAAATGAACCCGACATCACCCTGCCTTCGTCAAAGCTCCTGGTGCATGGCGCGATGCCACCTTCTGCGGCGAGTGCCTTGAGTGTCGCCAACGTCTTGAAAGCAACGGTAAAGGCGAATTGAGGATGTAGTTGATATGCATATGATGCAGCGACGGATTCCGGACGAGGAGTGAATCTCGACTCTGGCATGGTTGTATAGAACGACTTGACCAATCGATCCAATCGAGCTTCATCGCTGCTGGAGCCCTTATCTTTCCCCTTCTTTTTCTCATCGGGGTCTTCGTAGAGTGATTTCTTCGTTTCGTCGTTGAAGGTGCCAGTACTATAGAGTTCGACGTGTCGCTTGACATGCTCGTCAAGAGCGTCGAGCTCGTCACGGAAGACAGGGATTGACCTCGGTAGTATCGATGCAACCTTTCGAGCACTTCTATAGGCCTCTAGCAAAGATGCATCGCGTATGTTACTAGATGTTTCATCGTGCTCGGTTGGGAAATGTTCGAATTCTACAAGGTATTGATCTTTAAGTTCTTGACCAGCATCTCTCAAATCGTGAAGTACGAAGGCCCCTTGAGCTTGTCGTGAAGGTGGGCTAGGCTCGTCGGAAGGGGGGTCCCAAGGGGTTGTGTGGTTGAATTGTCCTTGGTGTTGATTGAAAGACCGTTTCTTGACCTGTAATCCGGTCTTCGTCGCATCCAGCACCGTGTTAAACCTGAAGAAATTAATTCAGAATACGCCGATATACACTTGCTACTTATCATTTACACTTACATGTATGCCATCAAAACGGCCTTGGGGTGATCGAGTCCGTATTGCCAGACAGCACAATCATGGAATTTCGAATATAAACCGACTTTGGAATCGCATACATTCAAGAGCAAGATATCAAAAATGCAGCGCTGTGCCTCTGTTTTGGGTAAGGCGTGCAGCCTGGAGCAGAATTCAGGGACCCTTTCAACTTGCTTCTCGAAGTGGTCGGCCAGGAAGCCGTTAGGCTCATTAACGACTTCGTGGTTACGGAATGGTCCAACGATATCTGGGTCCCAGATGATGACATCTTCGTCGCCGTCATAATCTGGGACCGGTTAGGATTGTTTCAGTCTATGCAACAACAAGCAGACTCACCACCACCGGATAGGACACTCGCTAGTGACCGCGACCCAGTTGTGGGTAGTATAAGTACATCGACGTAGTTCTGGAGTTCATGAGCCTCAACAGCTTTAACCTATAGATGGTCAGCCCAGCAAGGAATCTGTAGGCGAGCCGCCAAACTTCACCCACCTTCTGAACATCCGAAGCTAGACGCATAGGATATCTAGAGAGTAGGCGATGTCTACACAAGACCTTGATGCATCACGCTGGTACATACCTGCCAATCTGTGCGTTGTTTATGGATGAATTGTAATTGCTCGATACAAAGAGCTTACCAATATATCACCTTTTAATGTGTGTAGAAGTTCACCTGAGATGGGGTGTCGAAATGGACTTGAGGGCTTGTAGTACACTTCGCCTTCTCGCAAAACGCCCTTGGGGTCTATCAAAAATAGCATCAGAAGGGATGATAGGCTCATGACTACTCCACATACCTGGAATCATGATGGCAGTGGTAGACTGCATGACCGGGAGACGATAATTCTTTGTTGCATCATCAATGGCAAACTTGAAAACATCGTGAAGCTTTTCATAGAGAAAATGAGATTCATCGGGTTTGAACCCTGCTTGAACAGCTTCTATAATCGTCTCATGGGCCTCAAAGGGAAGGCCGCTCCAGGCATTTCGGCCAGCGTATGTGTGTTTGGTAGGTTCGTCGACATCATCAATGTCTTCAACGACATTCTCTGCTTCGACCTCGACCTCGCGGCGGTCACGACCAGCTAGCCCCAATGCACGGCTCTCCACTCTGGCAACCCGTGCTGCCCTGCTCAATCCGACGTGCCCCATCCGCATGACCGCGTGCCAAAGTTGCTCCATTGCCCGTGGCTGCGTCCAATCCATCAGCGGTCGTAGCTCCAAGCGCAAACCTTCTCCCAACTTATTAACAAGGGTTTCATGCGGGACACCGTTGTACGATAAATTCAGGATGATTTGTGTAGAGAGAGAGCAAGGCATGGATTTTCTGGAGGTGCGAAGGAGATTGAAGATACGGTGCGCTCGATCTAAGGGTGAAGGGAGCTTTATCTTATTTTGAGAGGGACGGATCCAAATTTGTGGACGAGAACTAGTGTCCTCAGGATGAAGCACCCAGATACCCTTAGCACCCGCAATACGACCATGTACGGCTGGCAATAGGTACAATCAGCCTCGTTACAGCTTTGAGAAGATTCAGACACAAGTGCGTACCACTTGGAGGGGATTCTAGGCCCATGGTTGCCCTTAACATCAGGATCGCGGCACGGTTCATGAATCCACAGCCGTCGGTCATTAACTGATTGGATGATGGCTCAACACCTGGTGTCAATCCCTCCGTGGCCACTACGCGATCGGTTGAATTTGAAAGCAGACATAGAATCATGGAGCAAGAGCCCCTCACCTAGGTCGAGCAAGTCAAAGTGTATATCCTCTTCGGCAAATTCTAATACTGGGACAGAGTTGGAGAAGCCAATCGTATTTCGGGTGGAGTATTTCGCAATTGGCTAATGAGCGGGCATCAGTGTCAATCTAGACGAAACTACACCTGAGGGTACAAACCTGCCGGTAGTTTAACTCAATAGGATTGTGCCACTCACAAACAGCACCAAAACTACGGAGACTATCTCCACTGGATGTTGTGTCGATGCAGTAGACACTATTGCCATCTTTTGCATGGTACGGGAGGTACGACGCACCCATAAAGACAAAGCGCTGTCTCAGAAACTCCCTGACTGCTTTGATATCTTTGAGGAGGTAGTCATTAGGGATTTTGATTTGAGCTAAGCGTTTCGAACCAAGCATCCTGGAGAAGTAATGGGATCGTCTGCTTTCCAATGGTTCAACAAGAATCTTGAAACCTTCAGCAGCTTTATGAAGGCGAAAGACGAGCTGGATGCGTCCGCCGTACCAATTGGGGCACGAGTCCCAATCGCCCATCAATCCAAGGCCACGCCCCTTTCCCTCTTGCATTGCTTTCTCCTCTCTATCTAACTCACGCCTGAAATCCACCATAAGTAGAGGTCTCGCTTATCATTCTATTTGGAAGACTGACCAGAGCTCGAGGTCGGGCTTCTTCTTCTGTTTTCCTTTCATGATTTCCCCCACCCGCCACGCAACATCAACATTGTCACCTTCGAGTAGAACAACACCTTTCCTCTTCGCCTTCTGGTAGTTTAAAGGCCGAAGTGGGTCGATAGACCAAGCTGCCGTCTTCCCATTCATATCGACCTCAACCTCCCTCTCTTCGGCCAGCTTCGACTTGACCTCGTCCCATGACCACCGACCTGAAACGACGCCTCGAGCCAGCTCGTATTGGACGCCGAAAGACAAGCAGTGCTTTTGAACTAGTGCGTATACCTCCTCGTCGTAAGCGATAGTATATGTGTCGACGCTATCGTCTAGGATATCCCAAACGCCCTTCGAGACTTTTGAGGTGTTCATATCACCTTCTGGGCGCGTCATGTCCTGCATGTCACTTTCAGGTGTCGAAATGGGCGTGTTGACGAGAGTCCTGGAGATCGATGATGCCGAGGACGAGGACGACGATTGAGTACTTGTTGATGTCAATGAAGTGGTCTTTGAGGCGGCCTTCCTCAGTGGTGATGGCCAAGATGGACCCGCATCCACGTCGGACTCAATATCCCTTGTTTCGACCGCTCGAAATAAATTTTCACGAAGAGCATCTGGCGAGGCGGCCCGTGCTGATCTCGCTAATGGATTGTGTTTGAATGAGTGTTCTGGGATCGTGGACGCCGAGACAGCGTGCGACGAGGACGTGTGGGAAGACGACGATGTCGACGCCGAAAGTGTGGGAGTCGAAGACGCAGATGCTATTGGTCTTCGAGGCAGAGGCTTGTAGATCTTTTTACCTGCACTTTTTGTCGAAGGGGTTGGCCAAGACACATCATTGTCCTCATCAGAATTATCGACAACGCCAGTTGTTGATGTGCCAAGTCGTGGCCCAGCGCCCCGCGATCTTGCACTGAGAGAAGTGGAGGGTTGTGGTGTCCCGGACATGTTCGAGGATGATGTTGGGGTGGACTGCATCTCAACACTGCCAGCTTTACGAGGATTCGAGGAGAATAAATTGGCTCGAATAGCAGAAAGATCGGATACACTCTTGGTCGCTCGCCCAGTCGAGGGTGTTGACGGCGCTGTAATCTGTGGATGATAAGGTTGCTCATCCGCGTCCGACTCACTGTCCGTCAGCACAATAGTCTCCCGTACGGACTACAATACATTGTTCAAATCCCAAATAGCCATGAACGGCTGGAATCTTACCGAGTTTCCTTGCTGCGCCCGCAAGGCGGCATACGGAGGAGGACGTGGTGCCCTTGAAGAGACTGAATCTCCCATTGTACTACTGAAACTGGTCAGCCATGGTCCCTGTGATGCTCATGTGGGCGTACTCACTGGCACTTCAGCGAATTCGCCGACTCAATATCGACCCAAGTGGTAGATTGCTGCAGTCTCCGATCAGGTACCACTCGCAAATACCCTGATCGGGCCACGCGCTTATGGATAGGGGTCTCTCCGCGTGAAGTCAAGTCACGGTTGAATGTGCTCTTTTGAGTCCCAATTGATATATGATAAGTAGCTGAGACACAACGAGTTGTGTGGGATATGCATTAGGGACTGGCATTATCGGCTACTAGCGTATTGTAATTACATCCCCCGTTGTGTACGAAGTATAAGTATCATCCACATATTAATTCATGGGAGATCCTTTCTGTTGGCTGTCAGTCGATCGCAGGCAGTAAGGAACGCATTCCAAGTAGCATCGACCGACATGGTATGTGCCACGATCTAGGGTATCTTAGTATCAATGTCCTGTTAGTTTGGTAGTTGCGGGTTGAACATACTTTGCAAATTGTAGACTGCTGATCACTTTCCAAGTCCAATATTTGTTCTGTTAGGACGGAAATATCGTCGACAGATTCCGTCTGCGAGAGGTATTCTGGGGTTTGTCGGACACTTGACGTGGACCGAAGCAAGTAATTGTGCCCTTCGAAGAATAGGGTCAGAGGACTGTCTGGTTGGACAACGCTAGGGTCTTTTAATGTCAAGCTGCCAAAGGGAATCAGCATGCAATCTTGATAGGCTGCATAAATTTCATACAAGTCACGGAGTGAAGTGAAGTATTGCTGGAGGGGCGCTGGCCACTTATCGGATGCTAGAACTGTCGGGTGTGTCACTGTTAATTGCATATCCATTGGCCTAATCAAGCATTAGTGGAAGGTCAACAAGAAGTCGCTAAACATGCCTGTCGGGAATCATAACATTTACGACCTTTTCTTCACCAATAATGCACTCGGGATCCAAGATAATTTCCCTGCGGACGGACGTTGCAGCCGGATCCTCGTTAACTTGAGGACCTTCCACATCTTCGAGTTCTGCGGAAAGTGCAAGCTCTTCAGAAGGCTGAGCCATGAGCGAACTTGAAGATAGGTGTGTTTCTGCCTCCCCAGTGGTTTCATGTTCCTTCAGAAGGACCTCGAATTTGATCACTTTTTGGCACTGAGTATCGCTACTTCGCTGTGTAGGATCGAAAGAGTGATATACCAGCCTGTGCAACACCTTTTGCTCCCCTTGCGACGCCGTAAACACAGCATCGGGTCGGCTGAGAGAAAGACGTTTAGAGAGACATAAGTGAACGCGAAGACGGTTAGGCTACCTTGGGACAAAAGCTGGCTGAACACTATGGTTCCTCCACCAATCTAAGATTTTCGAAAATTGCCAGGAGCCTTTGAGAGGAGGGAGGATGTTTGCCCGGCCGGCAGTACTCGACGGTACAAGCAAATGACCCAGCCTGTTATGTTTAATTGAGACAGAAACACAGGAACACAGGCTTAACTCACGAAGCGGTGATTTTGACTGGAGCGGGTTCACCATTAGACAGTGCTGGCCGAGAGTCCGATAGTACTGATTTGATATCGACGGACTCCCTGAGAACATCAAAAACGAGCACAGGACCAAAGTACCAGGACTTACCCCGTCAATGTCGTCAGATTACCATCAGACAGAAAAAGTCCTGACGATCGTGATATACTTTTCGCTAGCCACTCGTACACCCTCCGCACACGAAAGGTACCGTTCGTAATGATGCTCCATGGTAATGGTCGAGAGGCCAGAAAAGGGTACACCGAATAGGCGTAAGGAAATGAAATGGGGGAGGGAGTTTCACTAGGTGGTGTAGGAGGGATGTATGCAAGTAAAGACTCCTCTTGGGGGGCGCGAGCCTCCAATCAGAGTAAGTAGCTGCTCAGGTAACGCATTTTATACGTACATACCTCCTGTGATGTCCGCAAAGCTAATCGACGCGCAATTGCTAATGCTCGCTCATCTAAAGCAGATATCCGAATCTAGTCAAAAGGTGAGCAAGGAGATCAACAGCAAACATGAATACTGACAGTTCCAGGCCTGCCAAAATTCTCCACGAAAGCACCAGTAAGACGCGATATTCGCTGTAGTAGATTTGAGGATAATGGAGTCCGAGATGGAAGGTCAAATATATTTTCTTGGACATTCTGCGGGGGGATGAGGAAATGGCAGTAAGCATATGTAAGTGAGCGCCTCACTGATGTAATTGAATTTATCCGCTCCGTGAGCTTTTCCAGCGATCCCCTTCTACCGGAGGCGTTCAAGCTCAGAGGATTTGAGGACAGCGACATGTGCACATCATATTTCGCAGACAGGGAGAGGAGGTCGGAGCCATCTTTTCCGAGGATGAGAAAAGATTGCCTAGGGTTGAGAGGGAACGCTGTAAATACATATTAGTGGTACAAGACAGAAGAGAGGTAAATGGACAAACATCGAGTCTCCTGAACCCACGCTTGCTGTTTCTGCCTCACTTGGTGTAATGAAGGCCAACCCCACTCCTTCTCTACTATAGCCCTTGCATACTCTTTTTTTGTCCGACTAGCAGCAGTTGATTTGGCGTCCATGCCGTATAATTGACAACAGCGACGCAGCTGCTTTTTACTAAACGAATGCAGGAGACCATCGAGCAGGTTCTTGTATTGATGTTCGTACTGGACCGAGTTCGGGTCGCAGGGCCCTTTGGGTCGGTAGTATTCCAAATCCTTGAGGTCTAAAGGAGCTTCCTGCGCAGCCTGAATCGCACTTAGATGCTCTTCTACTTTAGTCTGATCCAGCAAACTTCTGCCGAATGGTATCTCGAACGTGTTATGTTCCTAGCGAGAAGCTGTTCTGAAGGTGGCTTGGATAGAAACGCGTATGAGAACTCACTTCGACGGTGCTCGGTCCAGCTTCGGTGGTTTCAAGGGGTGGTCGAGCGACTGAAAGGGTAGCATTGAGCCGTGCTCTGGCGCAGCATTTTGTATGGCAGAGGATGGCAGCTTGCAGCCGTCGTTGCAGATTTGCTCGCAGGACTAACGAACCCATGAGACGATCGACTTCCTTTCCCGTCGCCGGTTAAACGAAGGAATTCCTCTTACGTAATACGCGTCCAGAGTGACCACTGTAACGTCCAATCAGGTCCAATCTCAGCAAGTTTGAGTTGCCATGCAAGATTCAATTTCAGAGTCATACAAAAATTGGGTGAAGATATAGCGTTCTTCTACTATACGCCACCTAGTACTTGAGCCATTTATCTAAGCCCAGCCCTTTATAAATCGAAGCGAGGCCCTAGTTAATTGGGAAAGAGTTAGTAACGTCCGTCTCGGGGAATTGCACGGAAGCATACCGTTGCAGAAATGATTCCTTTCAACAAACTGTCCAGGCCTAATCCACTCAGCTGACAGAATTATGAGGATGAGGATGAGGATTTCCACACAATGGGCAACTCACCAACTTTCCCAACAAGTTCAATACACCAGCGAGCAATAACCCCACGCCCCCGACAATCTGTGTCAAAGGTTCTGGTAAAGTGAATTCAGCGGCATACCATCAAACTGTACGGAGCTTGCTTGCTTACGGCCTAAGGCATCTAGGAGTGGTCCAAGGTCTTTCTTGGCCTTGGGAAAGGAATCAAGTTTATCTTTGGCCCAGTCGATGGTCCCCTGGACTTCTTGCAGAAGCTACGACCTGCTACAGCGGGAGGAAAAACAGAGGAAATCGTTCGTACCGTTTTGAGGGCTTCTGCAAGCCTCTGTTCTTCCGGAGTTGCTTTATGGTCCTGCATGTTGCGTTTTGCTTTGTTCGACAAGCGACTACCAGGATCCGCTCCCTTGACAGCGCCGTTGGTCTCATTGAGGACCCTTTCCACTTGTTCGATTAGTGGCCTAACTTGCTTCACCAGTTCGGCCTCATCTCTATCCTCTTCTTTCTGTCGTTCCAATGATTCTATGTTCTAAACCAAATAAGTACCACATATGCAGATCAAAATTAGATATACCTTGCGAATCATGTTGCAAAGAGGGATCAAGCGTTCGTTGGCATCCTCTATGATAGCTGATAGGCGTTCAGCTAACGCATTATCTGCCTTAACTTCCTCGGGAGTGCGATCTGCGCTGCTCGCCGGCCCTCCAGCACTGGACACAGAGTCGTGAGGAACCACCTGCTCTTGAGGTACGGGGGAAGGTTGGTGCATAACGTCGGTCATAGAGTGTAAGTTGTTGTGTTCGATAGCAATTATGTAGGACATGCTAATGCCAGTGGTTTATATACTGGAGAGCATGGCTCCACCAAAGCGCGCATTTGGAATGAGTATGAGTTTGTGGCGCTATACTTTCCAATGTTTCGTCACTTTATTGCAAGAAGTGGAATGCGGGCTCTATTCTTGCTCGACTGCACCACAATATATGCTGACATGGTGTCATGCAAAGTCGAGCGCATCAAATCGTAGTGTTTTTGTCGAAAATCTGGGAGTTGCGTTCGTGCCTGAGGAATCTGAACTTAGTGACGGTATGCACGACGGTAAGTGGCAAAAAGTGCTCCGCGAAGACACCACCAGTTTGTATGTGCAAGAAATCGACGCGCCACACGTTCTTGTTCGTAGAGTTACCGTGGGAAACGAAAAGTTTTGGCCGTCACTCATTCACCTCCATCTATCTCATTGACAGCCTCCAAAATGCCTGGATTAACAAGAGACCCCACAGAGGACATCGACTACTCTGATATCGAAGCCAAGTAGGGAAATTCGTGTTGTGATCGGTGTTGCGATAATGACAGCTCGTTTCGGCAGATACGAGGTCCATTTCGATGATAGCTTAGACAACACCGTGGTCGTGGACGGAATCCCAGTCATCGACAAATCAAAGTTGGAGAAGCTGCTGTCCAAAATCGCGAAGGAATTCAATAAGAAGGGCACATCGATCAAGGTGGACGATATCTTCGTACCATGGGACGACACTAAGGGGAAGAGCAAAGGGTGAGTGTACATGGGGTTGCTCAGTGAACTCTGACCGATTCTCTCAGTTATGCTTTCATTGACTTCCGTACAGCGGATGAGGCCGAGCTGGCCATTGTTGCAATGCACAACCATCCATTCGATGCGAAACATACATTCAAAGTCAATAAGTTCACTGACATCGAGAAATACGCTGAGATGGACGAAACCTACGCAGAGCCAGAAACTGAGGAGTATGTTCCCAGGGTAGGTGTATGAATGCCCCCTGAACTTTCCCTTTACTCATAAGTGACGCAGGAGCATCTCCGTGCATGGCTAGCTGATTCCCAAGGCCGTGACCAATATATTACCCATAGAGGCGAGGAAGTTGAAATACATTGGCATGGAAAGCCTTCGCAATGCGAAATCGCACACAAGCCAGTATGTTGTCCCCGAACTGCCTCTTCTGCAGTCGTTTATCTCTCCGCTCGTAGAAATGGGAACATTTCCTCTATGTAGCATGGTCTCCTTTAGGCACCTATGTTGGCACTCTCCATCGGCAGGGTGTTCGTCTTTGGGGTGGTCCCTCATGGAAGCCTCAACAGCGTTTCGCTCATCCGCTGGTTAAACTGATCGACTTCTCACCTTGCGAAAACTACCTCGTCACATGGTCGAATGAGCCTATCGTTGTACCTGCCGGCGCCCCTCAAGGTCCTCAATACCTGTCACCAGATGACGAAGGCAATAATTTAGCCGTTTGGGACGTCAAATCTGGCCATCTGCTTCGCACGTTCTCCACATTCAACGAAAACGAAACTCCTTCACAAAAAAATCAGATGCAGTGGCCCGCATTAAAGTGGAGCCCCGACGACAAATTCGTTGCCCGTGTCACCCCTGGTCAAATGATCAGTGTCTACGAGCTGCCGAGCATGTACCTGCATGAGAAAAAGAGCCTGAAGATAGAAGGTGTCGTAGATTTCGAATGGTGCCCACATGGCGACAAGGACATGGATGACGGTGTCAATGGAGCTGGAAGCAAACCTCCGAAGAAGAACAAGGAGAACATGTTAGCGTACTGGACTCCTGAAGTGGCAAATCAACCAGCGCGCGTCACTCTATTGAGTTTCCCTAGTCGCACGATCTTGCGGCAAAAGAACTTGTTCAATGTGACAGAGGTGAGCTTTATCTCCTCCGAAGCGAGCGTGAGCTCAAGCTTCAAAATGGTAGTGCAAACTGTACTGGCAAAATCAAGGCGAGTTCTTCTGCGTCAAGGTCGATCGTCATACCAAAACCAAGAAGTCTATTTTCTGCAATCTCGAAATCTTCCGAATCCGTGAAAAGGATTACCCAGTTGAAGTAGTTGAGCTTAAAGGTGCGATTTAATGACGCATGGAAATATAACGCCACATTAACATTAACGACCCACTCTAGACACAGTCACGGACTTTTCCTGGGAACCTAATGGCGAACGCTTTGCTATCGTGTCCAGTAACGATCCTAACCTTGGGAATCCCGGCCCCGGTGTCACGATCAAAACAGACGTTAGCTTCTATCAATTAGATCACGACAAAAATGACTTCAAGCTTCTTCGTGAGTATATATCCATCTTTCCTTGGCAAATAGTATCTTCTCACACCGTCTCTTTTCAGGTACACTCACTGGCCGAACGAGTAACGCTATACGCTGGTCCCCTAAAGGACGACATCTAGTTCTTGCTACCGTCGGCTCATCAACCAAATCCGAGCTTGAATTCTGGGACCTCGATTTCAATTCGGTGGACTCTGGGCGCAAAGAGGCCAGTGCATCCAAAGATGACTGGGGTACAAGTGTTCAACTCCTCGGCACTGGTGATCATTATGGGGTGACAGATCTGGAGTGGGATCCTAGTGGCCGTTACCTAGCCACGAGCGCAAGCGCATGGAGGCACACGGTAAGCGATTGGCCCCCTTACGAATCGTTGAGAAATTTACTGAACCAATTCTCTCACTGTGATTATCCAGCTTGAAAATGGCTACGCAATATGGGATTTCAAAGGACAAGAATTAGAAAAACACATTCTAGACCGCTTCAAACAGTTCATTTGGCGGCCTCGCCCACGGACGCTACTTACGCGAGAACAACAGCGTAAGATTCGCAAGAACTTGCGTGAGTACAGTCGTGCCTTCGACGAAGAAGACGCTGCAGAAGAGAGTAATGTCTCTGCCGAACTGATCGCGCTACGCAAACGCCTTGTGGACGAATGGAATGCTTGGCGACTTCGCTGCAAGAAGGAGTTATTGGAAGAGCGTGGACAAAAGGAAAGCCGACACGATGAGGAAGAAAAGGAGGAGATTGAAGTTTGGGTGGACGAGGTGATAGAACAAACAGAGGAAGAGGTAGTCGAGTGATTGGCTACGCCTGTATCTAGTCGCGTTGGGAATCTCTGTGCGTGTTACTCATGGACTGTGAGAGACGGTAATGTCGGCAAACACCATTGGATCGCGGGCCGGCTAATATCACTCAGATATGCCCGTTTGTCGTGGAATATTGAGTTGGTAGCTCTCACAGGAAGACCCGAATCCGAGTTGGTAGCTTTCTCCTACAGACAGCAAAGTGGAGGAGATAGGAATGAAGTTCCGTTCGGCGCCAGGCACGCTTGCCTAGTTTAGTGAAAAGAAACCGTAATTGTTCTCACGATAATCCTGTGACCACGAAATCAGCAAACAAGCGTCAACAGACTCCCCATCTTATCAGATATCGGCCCACTTTCCATCTCCCACTTTCAAGTATAAGTCTGGGATTGCCCTCCCATCCGTTCGATTGGTTCGCCTTCTCTCACACTTTATCACTCTGACCCCGTATCAACCGTGCATCCTTTTAGACGGGCCCTTTATGGCTTCTGCCTCCACCACTCCTGCACAAGCGTCCTCGAGTGTCCTCTGGGCTACTCGTACGTCCTCCGGAGCGCGCTCCACTATGATCGTCGGCTAATATGCTTCCAGCCTCTAAAGAATGGATCATACAGCCCAAACCGAAGCCTGGACGCAAGCCGAAGAAAGATACAACCACACCCGCTAAGACCGAAGAGGATGTGAGTATACAGATTCGTTACGAGAGACCCTGCCACTGATTCAATTCACAGCCGGAAAGCAAAGGGAGGCGCGTTCAGAATAGGTTGGTGTTCAATATTTATACCCTCAGTGGCAGCGCCTGATGGCACTTTTATAGGGCAGCACAGCGTGCGTTTAGAGAACGCAAGCAGTCCCAGCTTGCCGAGCTCCAGGCTCGGGTTCTCTCTTACGAGCAAGGAGAAATAGAGCGTAATGTCGCCCTACAAAATATTGCCAAAAGGCTCAAGGAAGAAAACGAGAAACTTCGCTCCGAGAATGCATTTCTTAGAGAGAGGTTGCTCAAGCTCGAGCAGGATGGTAACAACCAAGTCATAGACAAGAAGCGCTCGAGGGACACTTCGCCTACCTCCGCGCTCTCCACGAGGAAGAGGTCTAGAACGTTAACGGCAGAGGCATCAACTCCTATGACTGTGTCACCACTATCAGCCGCCTATCTCCCCTCTCCTCCATCTATGGTCTCTTCCCCAGATTCCAATGGTTCGTGTGAAACGCGCTTCTCCCCTCTTCCCCTTGAAGTCCACTCTGCCGAGTTGAATGGCGAATCATCGATGCTTAGCTTTTCGACCACAAAGCAGAATGTCATCATGGCTAATTATGAGCCCGCCGTTTTCCCACAATTTGATTGCGGCTTCTGCAACGAGGACACGCCTTGTGTCTGCAGAGAATTGGCTATGCAACAGCAAGCAGACGCCGAGCGTATGAATGCATCAAACCTCAAAACAGAAGCCGCCGACCAATCGCGATTTATCGCCCCGCTCGAGGGAACAATCCGTCTTGATCCATCGCCTGCGCCTACCCAGCTCTCCATCTTAGACAACCTGCCGGCTTACAAGCCACCAGTCCCCCTCAAGCGCCGTGCCGCCAAATCGTTTCCAGGAGCGATCTTCCCCGTCATCCCTGCGTCCCAAAACTCTCGGGCTACGTGCACAGGCGACCCTTCAAACTGCTCGGCTTGTTCTGATGATTCCTTCGGTCAGGCCTTCTGTGCCGCCGTTGGGAAGAGCTCGTCTATGATATCCCCATGTGACAACTGCCCTTGCGGTGAAGCCTCCGCAGCATTTGGCGAGGCTCAGTCAGAGTCTCATACATGTAGTCATCGCACGATGGCATCCCTACCCCGGCCTGCCGTATCGTCACCATACCCCATTGACGAGGACACCATGCCTACTAATCACGCCTGGAAGCAACTAAAGGCTCATCCCAACGTCGAATTTTCTGATCTAGAACTGCTAGCGGATGTAGTCGCCCGTCGCTCCAAGTGCACGGGACCTCGAGTCGTAATTTCGCCTGCTCCTGGTAGCATCACTCCAGAGCGTCTACCATCACCTGTCCCCCCGCCTAACAACGTGGCGGGCGCAGACCAGCAGTCCGTCCTTCTGACAGATCCACACGCGCGATACCGTGAAAGGGAGCACTTGAGGTCTCCTCCTCCTCAATTAGTACCAGAGGAGATCTTGATTCAATGTGGGCGTCAACGCATCCGGGAAGTATCTACCAATGCCGTTCAGCATGCCCTGCGCCTTCTCGATGCTAAATATTCTAGATCGTGAACAATGTATGATCACTTATTCGGCTGATATCGTTGCGAATGTGGACTAAAGTAATGTAACTTTTACACGTTTAAAAGAGAACATAAAATATGAATGTACCCCATCTCTTCTCTAATGCCAATTACACTGCTATGAAGTTGGACACGTAAGACCGGAGCTATTACTGACCTTCGCCCACAAAGAAAGAAGCCTCCCAGTTTTGCGACGTAACATCCGACTCTGAGCCTTCGTCATGGGACCCGTTCTATGTACATTTGGGGCATGAAGTTTGCGAAATTCGCGGGCCAGATCACGAAGAGATGCGTCAGCCAGTTCGGGAGGGAAACGGCCAACGTGGGGCCACAGACTGATAATGACTCTGGCGGCCATCCTATAAGCTCCTGCCGCGAAAAATGCACTTGCGACCGCATCGATAGCAGGGACGTCAGGTTTGACCCCCGCGTCCAGCATCCGCTGGAAGGTCCGTAGAGCTAGGTGTGGTTTTCCCTTCCGCGCGTGGCCAACGATAAGCGTCGTATACATGACGACGGTAGGTTCTACACCAGCATCAATCGCCGCTTGCATGACATCTTCTGCGCCCAGTATGTCGCCGGTGAGTGTATGACCTTCCATCAACGAAGCAAAATGATACGCCGTTGGGCGCAGTCCTCGCGCAATATAGGCGTGAAAAACTTCCCTCGCTGAATCTAGGTCGGATCGCATTATTCCATCGTGTTTGAGTCGCATGGCGAACATCGCTGGATCGCTTCTCACTCTTCGCTCAGAAAGATTGTCGATCAACGGTCTGGCAAGGGCTCCGTAGCGATGGCGAGCGGTCAAGCGAATACCAGCGGTCGGGTCCAACGTATCAACGACATCGAATATTCGGTCTAGATGAGGGGAAGCTTCGTCTCTCCGGCTTGAGGAGAATCTAGCCGCCAGTGCATTCCATCCACTACCGTAGACTATTTGCTTCTCCCGGCGAAGAATGGAGCGAAGGATTATGTGCATATGCCGGAGGGTGGGTTTCACTTTAGAGCGAGAGAGAAACCTGAGGGTACGGAGTAACTCTCGTGGGCGAGCGCCCTCGACCTTGTCCATGTATGTCAAGAGGAGTTCAACAGTCGTCGAATTAGGTTGCAGACCATGTGCCTGCATCTGCCGCAGCACCGCATGCCACACACGAAATCCATTGGGTGACTTCAGAAGCCCTTTGAGAAGAGCGTTGAGTATTTGTGTAGTTGGTAAGATGTGGTCGACTGGTATCGGAATATGGAGAGTTGGCGGTGTGTCCTGTAGCAAAGAACTGAGATCTCCAGCTTCGTTTCCACACACCTGTGATACCAATTGTAGAGCGGTAGCTTCATTATGAGTCGCGAACAAGACGTGAATCAATGATACCGCGGTGTCAGAAGTGGGTTTCACATTCGTGTGCGCCATGATTTGAAGATATTGAGATGCGGATGAGATATCATGTCGCTTAGCAGCATCATTGAGCAAGATGCTGAACGTGCCGGCATCAGGCGTTACTGGGGGCAGATTTGGAAGTTGATGTATCGAAGGTGGGTCATCTACGCTCTCGTACAGCCCGCCAACTACCGCGTGATGTCGATACGTGGAGGCAAGGGACGCAGCTGTATCGTATTCTTTGAACATTGTCAATATTCGCAGCACTTCGGGCGGTCGGCGCGCGTCGAAATATATTTGGAGTAGGCTGTTGAGTACCGCAGTCATTGTATTCCCTTGCGTTTGGACGTCGGGCAGGGACTGTATTGCCTGTGCGAGTACCTCTGGGTCAGCTCCCAAAGGTCGGAATACTGTAACCAGGATCGAATATGTCGATGCATCTGGAGGACAGCCGGCGGCTGACATGTATCGGAGGCAGGCTTTGGCTTGATGGAGATTGTGGTTACGGATGTGACCAGTCAACAGGAGATGGAACGTCCGTCGACTGGGAGATAATTTGTATTTGTCGAACTCGCCTAAAATTCCCTCCAATTCGGAGAAATCTTGTTCCTCAACGAGAGCCCTCGTCCTCCAATTCAGCAAGCGCAGAGTAGTTCGACCAGACAGCTCGACACCAAGGGACACCACGTCGAGAACCTGTGCCCAATTACCCTTTGATGCATATTCGTGAGCTGTGCATTCATAGACGTTCTGCTTCAGGTGAGATCCTAACGCATGGGCCAGTCGTATCAAGAGCAATGATCGTTGAGGGAGTTCGGTTCGCGCCAACTCCACAACAAGGCCTCGGGCTGCGTTGCCGTCAAGGAGACGACGAGACATCGTAGGTGAACTCTTCACCATTTGCAACGCAGCGTCGAAGGTGAACATTGAGTCTAGCAGGACTAGCAGTTCGCCTGGGAGAGATTGACCTTGCATGGTGGCGTCGAAAGCTTTGATGGCACTGTCTGTGTGCAGATTTCGAAGGGGGTGAAACGAAGGGGACTTGTCAAGTGGGGTCGAGTGATGCCCCCATTGTATTAAGGCTGGTTGATTTACCAAAACCGTACCTAGCCGGGGAAAATGTTTGGCAGCGAAGCGGGTGCTCTGGAGCATGGATCTCTTGCAGGAACTGAAGAGACTGTAAAGAGCAGCATGATCAGTGTCAGTTGGACCAATTATTGATGCAGATGAACCTTTTTGTGTTTGATATGTTTTTTTGTGATCGTAAGACCAACGTACTGACCGTGTGAACTCTGATCCTCCTCTGCGACCAGCGCGGTGTCGGTGCAAAACTTGATCACGGCTTCCGACTCCGTTCAGTTCTGTCCTAGATGTTACAGGGCACGATGGTGGCCACTCAAAGCCGAATTTCATCGCCAATTTTGTATGCCCGTCTTCTTGGTACGTACACGATGCATGATGGTCCCAAGTGGCCTTGTATTCAGATTTTGCCCTTGATTCTGGAAGGTCTCTTCCCGTCTGTCAGATGGTCTACAGCATCGCATCGCCTTCTTGCTGGCGTAGATGCTCATGCGCTCGAAAGCAAACCCTGGCCGCCCAATTAGGGAGGTAATGCTCGGCTGAACGGATGCATAACGCCCTCGGCCACATATTTCCGAGCTCAATGGAAGGTAAGTCAAGCAAAAAAGCTTGAAGCACTCCGCGTAACCGGCCTCAAGTTTTTCTTTTGCATCGTGGTGCCATTGCCCAAGAGCATAACGTGAGCGCGTCTCCGTTTACAGCTTTGAAGCAATGTAAGCAGCCTCAGTAATCATCTACGACAGGGTTGCTAGCCTCATCCATCGCTCACTAACACTGCCTTTAGTCATGCCTTTCGACGTACTGTGACTCACTATGATGCGGGCGGTATCTACGAAATGCTGTTATTTTTCACAAGAGCCATCAACACAGTCCATCTATAGCACTCAATGTCGCCAGTGACGCGAAGCTCAACCCAACTGTCAAATATTGTGAAGGTATTTCTACCATGCACGTGACCTCTTATCGGTTATACCTCCGTGCCTAACGGTGATGCAACATCAGTCTCAGCCAAATTTCCGCCCACGAATCTAATCAACCGCAGCGGCCATATGCGGAGTACGCATCGCCTCTCTTTGACTCGGAAAAAATCGCCTATGAGCGATCTTGTTCCTTATCCATACCGTGTCGAATCTCACTACCGTACAAGGTCACCAATGTCATTCCGGCGGTGGCTCACCAAATGGATCAATTCATCCACGGCTCCGTTCAAGGTGTACCTATCTGTTCTGTGTTTCACCCATCCCGTTTCGACAGGCAAGGCTATTCGAAACCAAAGATAGGGCCTAGCAACGATTACAACCCACGCCTTCCAATTATGCCTAACCGCTCCCGATATTGACTCGGATATAGCATTTTCTATGCAACTGCTATAAAGATCGGACGCGTATCCCTGAATGCCTCATCATATTCTACTTCTCATCTCCCTTTCAAAGGATGTCTTCCTCTCATCTTAGCGTGCTCGAGACGAGTGCCTCCATATATCCTTCGGCTTCGGCCTTCAAACTCCCTCAGCTTGATGAGGACAACAAGCTTGCAGGGTGGCAGTCGATCACATACTCACAATTTCAACGCGACGTCGAGCGCTTTGCTCGATCTTGGTCACATAAATTGAGAAGTAGCGGTGTGCCTCAGCGATCGATCGTTGGCCTTTGGTACGTTCACAACTTATGTGAAGTGACCGATATTTACTCCAATACTCATAGGCTTGGTGGAATGACCTACACCGATGTATTGCACATATATGGTCTTTCTCGGGCAGGCTACATACCTCAAATGTTCAGTCTGAGACTACCGAACCCCGTGGTTGTCTGTGAACTGTTGAGCAAAGCTGGCGCCAAGGCACTCATTTACGATGCATCCTTCGCGTCCGCGTTGTCCCAAGCATCCGTCTCGACACATGTTGCGATGAATTACGACGAAGCCGACCCTCTGGATGAACCGTTACCAGAACGTCTTGATCACCGGCCCGAAGATCTTGCGTTCATATTCCACACGAGCGGTTCGACATCAGGAAGCCCCAAGCTCGTACCTTGTAGCTTTAGATGGCTAGAATCGGCGGTGAAGAAGTCTTATCAAGTTAGCAAGCCGATCAATGCTTCCAAGCAAGATGTCACTGTATGGATGTAAGCATCCTCGCCTTCTTTACTTACTAAGTTCGTTGCTAATTTTGTTACAGGGGAAGCATGTGCCATATTGGCCAGACATTCAGTAAGTTTTCCAGCTGTTCGAAAGTTTTCGAACGCCACCTAATATCATGTTTAGTGCTCCTTGGCACCCTTCAGCATGGTTCTTGTGTCATTCAGCCTACCGCGATCAACTTCTCTTCCGAGGAACTACATGTTATGATCCAGGACTGTGGCCTTAACCGACTTAACCAGTTCGCCACTTTCCTCGCCAATCACCTCCGGAAATCACGACAGGACCCCAAACTTCTATCGAAGCTTGTCGACCTTGATGAAATTTTGTACAGCGGTCTTCCCCTAGCTCGTGAGGAGGAGGAATGGGCCTATCATCAGGGCATGAAGATACGGGTGAGCATCTTCAACAATCAATCATTGCTCCTTCATCTCATGGCCATTGTAGAATCTATTCGGTAGCACTGAATGCGGTGCAATGCTCCTCTCCATCGGTGGCCGTGACCGCACAGCTCCATTCTTGCGCCCGCTTGAGGGTGTTCACTATGGTTTCGAGCCTATTGCACCCGTCTCTCCTACCGAGGCAGGGCATCAATCGACAGGTCGCATGTACGAATTGGTCATTTACTCTGATTCCGGAGACTGCCCAGATGCCTCTTTACGACACTCCCAAGACGGCCACTTCCATACAGGCGATCTGTTCCAGGAACCCATACCCGGTGCCTATGTCTTCCGCGGACGTGACGACGACTGGATAAAATCCGAAAACAGTCTTCGCTGTGATACTAAGTACGTCTGTATTCAATTTGTTACTTCGGTGCCTCATGCTGATACGCGCTGTTCGTTAGAGCAATCGAGGATAACGTTCGCGCGATGTGCGGTTCATTAATCGACGACTGCATTGTTGTCGGCACTGGGCGCCCGTCGCCTGTCTTGTTCGTGGAGCCTTCAAGTGACATTGATCACGAAAAGCTCAAAAAAGAGATCATTCGCAAGACTCGGCAGTTCCACGCCAGGCGATATCTCCACGAGCGTATCACGTCAACGAAGATGGTAATCGTCGTACCGCGGGCAGCACTCCCAAGGACAGCTACCAAGGGCAACATTCGCCGTAAGGCAGTCGAAGAAGCTTACCGGTCACAAATTGACACTATTTTTGGTGTTTCACGTTAATCGTCGGATGGACTATGGCCTTCAATGGACCATTTATATAACTTATTATTTTCGCGTAAGCATTCTAGAGTTTATATTATCTATATTCTACTTTATAGTACTAATTGATATAGTTACCACTGCGTAGTCATATTTGTTTTGTAGTTGTCATCAGTAGCATTACCCCCATCCCCCTCCGCATCCATACAGCTTGTAGCCTAGATTATTACTTTATCATCATCTCCATGTGTAGTTACCGCAACAATTTCATCATGGTGAACTACCTACGAACTGCGGCGTCGTGCCAATCACTCAGCGGTTGGCTTAGTTCGTCTGCCTGACGTTTCAAATTTCAATCCTCTCGAAACCGACCTCATTTCTGCGCGCGTCATGATTTGATTATGGTTCATGATCCAGTGATTGATGATGTGGTCTACGTTGATACAATTTTTGGGATCGCCCGTTGAGCAGAATCGTACAGGGTTGTTAAATAAACAAATAAGTACTTGATACAACTATGTATAAGTTGCCACGTCTTAAACTATCAAACGCAAAGGATGTTACAGTGTTGACGACTAAACTTAAGAGACTAATTTTTTTGATCTTCATACAGTGTACAGTCTACCCCATCATTGATTCGCAACATGAAACGACCAACGGAATCATGTCCTGGCCTCTGGATCAAGCACGCGAACTGCGGCGAGGGACATTTTGGATCCGCAGATGTTGAAGGTTGCGGCGCAGGTATAATTGACATCGTGACACGATGGGTGATGGTACCCGATGGCATTGTATAGCGTAGTTGACGACGAGGATCGGCAGGTAGGGACGGTTGTTGTCGGTCGGAGCTGCCGTTGGACGAAGACTGGTTAGGATCGATCAGCCAGCTGGTGACGAGAATAAGAGGCCGGTACGCAGCATGGAATGTACGCAACGATGATATGACGTGTTGGAAGGGGTTAATGGCTGTCGATGCCTTTCCGGAGGAGCTAGGGTGTTCCACGATAAATCGATCCATCCAATAGAAGGCATTGATCGAATCTACAGCAAGGACACCGATGTCCGTGTGGGGTAAGTTGGCGGTATGATATGTTGGAAGATTGCGAAGCGTTGCGGCAAGTTGTATTGATGACGACGGCCTGAAGATGTGCAGGTGACCTAGACACTTCTCAACAACGCCGGAGCGCGATTCTGCGGTCCACAGGTGGGGTTGCGTAGCAAATCTTGATTCCAACTGCTTCAGGAGAATTTGCTTTGCTCGCGCGACGCTGAAAGTGTTATCGGAGTCAAATACTATTGCAGCCTTACCCCAGCCGCCCAGCGCGCAATCTGCATACTTTGACGGAATAATGCAGTGCGCCACGAGGTGGTACACCAAATGGGATTTGCCTGAAGCCGACGAGCCTTGTATTTCGACCACATTTCCGAGCCTGAAAGTCGACGATGAAGAAGCATCAACAGCACTGGAAATCGTGGAGATCGTGTCCGCGTGGGCCACCTCCGAAAGTCCGGGGTGTGCTAATGCGCGAAAGGTCAGGATGAAGATTTTTCATAGTTTAAAATAGATCTCACGTCGGAGAGAAGCAAGGAGCTAGTTGCATCAAGTAAATTTGTGAAACAGTGGGGATCAAATAAACTT
Organism: Pleurotus pulmonarius; assembly: GCA_012980535.1. NCBI lineage: Eukaryota > Fungi > Basidiomycota > Agaricomycetes > Agaricales > Pleurotaceae > Pleurotus > Pleurotus pulmonarius. Next base: position 2,492,597 of record SJKF01000002.1, read on the forward strand.
GAGACACCGTACCACCTGTAAAGACTCCGAGTGTATTTCTTCCAAGAGAGTTTGGGCGGGCTTTGACATTGAGGATGTTCAAAGGAACTTGTTGAATCCTTATCTAATCTCATCTAATCAACGTCGCTTGAGAGAGTAAGCCACGTGATCGATCCCTTAGAGACACCGTCTGCCGATGATCAGTTGCAGTGGTGGCACATGCATGATGCATTTCGCAGCATTGATGCCACCTGTTTCTGTTTCTCCCCTTTAGACTTGGACATTCAGCTACCGCAACGGCGATACACCCTTCGTCGATTTTCCTTTTTCTTTCACTACCATCAACGAATATACGACATTTTACGACCTGACACGTTTATCTCATCATGGCTAACACGGTAGCAACACGAAGTCCCCCAAGCCGGCGCACGCCGTCGTCGCCCTCGCCGACACCGACTTCAAATATCACAAGAGGCGCGACAGCTCGCTCAGCAGCGTCTACACGAACACCTTCTTCTCTGAGCTCTAATGCAGCAAGGCGAGCATCAATCAAAGCACCCTCATCGCCGGTCGTGAATGGAGAGACAAGGGAATCTCTTTCTGTCGCATTAAAGCAAGAGACAGAGCAGAGAGAGCAGGTACGTACAGTCCCCCATCTGAATGCATTGCCATGTGACTAATGACATACAACATACACAGCTACTGGTGCAATTACAGGACAAGGACCAGACGATCACAAATTTGGGCACAGAGATTGAGAGTCTGACGTCCGTACTGCATGCAGCCGAAACGCGTCTTAACGAACTGTATGCTGAACAATCTCGCTCCGAGGCTGAACTGGTTCAGCACATGGATGTTGCCGAGAAGTTGCGCGCCCAGGTACGCGAGCTAGAGAAGGAAAAGCGGGACTTGCAGCGTCGGTATAATGAACAGGTCTGAAGGGTCTCGCTTCCGAATTTACTCCAACTGATGGGTGTATAAGACTGCCACATTTGAAGCCGAACGCCAGGCGTTCTATGACAACGAGCAGCATCTTAAATCTCGGATCCAATCCTTAACACAAGCGCGTAAAAGGCCGGACCCTGAGCCAGAGCCAGAGCCAATACCCGAGGAAGAGGAGGAAGAATCTATACCAACGGTCAAAGAAGTAGAACCTAGACAGGACTTTAACGACCCAGAGGCAGAGCCGGCAGAGATGACCTCGATGAGGCTTGAACTTTCCACGCTCTCGACGTCGTACACGTCTCTCCAGAGCACTCTCGTTCTTCTTCAATCTCAGCTGGTTGATTTGAAGCGAGTCAATAACGAACTTCAGGAGGATAATGAGGGTTACATGATTCTCCTGCGAGAGAAAACACTAAGCGGGCAATTCAACTTGATGCGCCAAGTTGGTGGAGGATCTGACAGCAACGATGACGATGACCGCGAAGAGCTTGAAGGAAACGACGACCGGAGCTTGCATAGCACGGGTAGAAGCACCCTCAATCCAGTCGACGAAGAACCAGAAGAGGAGCTCGAACACGACCTCGACAGGGACTTGTCTACCGCACAGCATCCTGGCCGCCTACCAGGGCGCACAGGTCGTCGTCGCGGTGCGTCTGACTCTTCTGATCGACGCCCACCCGGCGAATCACTGGCCGACCTGCCCATTACTGGACCCGGACTCGATCTCGCCGCTGAACTTGGCCGCGCTGAGAACAAGGACCTGTTAGAAGACGATCAATTGGATGACCAGCGCCCGCTTGGCAAGGCGAAGCGAAGCAAGAAGGGTACGGATAGCAGAAAGGTATCCGCGTCAGAGAGTGGCGGCCTGCTATCCCCCAGCGAGGTGGAGTCACTAAGGACTGAAGTGAAGTCTCTCAAGGATGCGAACAAGGCCCTTTCACTGTACGCTTCCAAGATCATCGATCGTATCGTTTCTCAAGGTGGCTTCGAGCGGGTCCTTGCTGTTGATTATGATGAAGCTTCGCCTACTCCCGTCGCCACCACAATGCCAGCCTCCATACCCAGTTCACCTGCTCCAACCAAAGCTCCACCCAAGCCTCGGCCCCAGTCCGCCATTATCGGTCGTTCGTCCTCCAATCCCACCCCCTCCGACGAAAGTCGCTCTCCATCATTCCCCCATGTACCAAAGCTAGATCCAAAGGCACCGGCTACCAGTGCGAAAGCACAACGGCGCTCTATGTCGTTTGATTGGAAAAACTTCTCCCTTTTTAGTGCTGAAAAGAAGCCCGAGAACTCTGCCTTGCGTCCGCTGACTTTGAAGCCTGGCGCCAGTCCAGTGACTGGTGCAAGAAAGCTTGATACACACGAAGACGAGGATGACAGGAAAGAGCGCGAGCGGTTGAACGCAACAATGAAGCTTATGGGGATTCAACCATCCCCTTCTCCAATCGTCCCTCCAAGCCCGGCGCCTCCTCCCGCATCAACTCCTACTACCGCGAGTGCGACGCCCAATCGAAGATTCTCATTATTCGGCTTTGGATCATCTGTGGACAATTCGGACGCCTCATCAGTCAGGTCAACACCTTCTTTGCATAATCCACCAACTTCATCCGTCGGTCTCGGTATAGGTAGCACTGCGAACTTGACACAAGAAGCTCTAGAGCAAGCTGAGGCTGTCAATAGTCTAGCGGCCTTGGATGCTCAGGAACGCCAGCTTAGTGCCGATATGGCTCGAGGGAACAGCGGCGGCTTCACAGAGATAGTTCCACGAAGTGGGAGAAGAAGCCGTCGCAGTGCCGGTGGAAGTGGCAGCGGCAGTACCGTTTGGAGCGCGGGGATGGGACGCGAAGAAGGGGACGATTCGTAAGGTCCAAAGGCCTAAGCAAAGTTACATCTTCCTCGTGTTCCATCTCCTTTGGTTCAAGGCGACCTTTCGGGGGACATAGTATGGGGTCTTTGTTCAATGATGTTCATAATGTTGTACGTTGTATACCCTTCTTGTAGATGTATGCCTGCTACCTAATCGTCATCAAGTTGGAAATATTCATATTCACATTGACATACTTACTTCCCGGACGGATTACCTGAGTAGGTGAATCCATCTTCCACTCTTACTGCACTGACATCGTTAACGCTTGATCGTATATGAAGGATCATACGATGTCACGGGCGAGCTTGGGTTTGCCTCAGGTCTTCGCTGTCTTTTAGTCCCGAGACCTCATATAGACAATGGGTTAGCTATCGAAAAGAACACCGCCGGAATGTGGCACCAAGTTGGATGTATGAGAAGTAGCTGACCTTCCCAGTGTCTGCTAGTAGGATTCTACGGGTGAGTTTCGTCTGAGTTTCCTCCGACGCGAACGAGGGACTAACTTTGCGGCGCAGACTAGAATACAATGTGTGTCAGCTCTGATCTAGTAGAGACTCTGCTCTGCTCTGCATATAAAATGTCTGGCCCAGATGCCACAACGAACAATGATGGACATCTTTGCCTGTTTCTTTGTAGGGTCTGTGTTCCTTCTGGTTGCCCGTACCTTCGCCCGCCGTAGGCGAGGTCACCTTGGAATACTAAGGGGACCACCTTCGCCTTCATGGCTGCTAGGTAGGATATTTTTTAGATGTTCCCTTTCTCCAGGCTTATCACCCCTCGTCAATAGGAAACGTACTGGAAATGAGGAGCCAGGCCGAAGTTGGCGACCTCGAGTTTGCATGGGTCCGCCAGTATGGAGCCACCTTCAAAACTGGTGCCTGTTGGGGGGTCAGTTGCGTCTCTGCTCTCCGGTTCACTTGGTGTTATACAGTGTTTGACTTGATGATATCTACAGAAGGACGACATCTTCACCTGCGACCCTCGTGCGCTCCAGCATATCTTCCAAACCTCGGGGTATCATTATCCCAAACGCTCGGATATAGACCAGCTTGCTCGCAACATTCTTGGAAAGAGTATTGTATCGGCAGTGGGTAGGTTCCTGACCTGCCTGACGTCTCGCAGGTGTATTGATTTTGTTGAAACAGGTGATGAGCACCAGCGCCATAGTAAAATTATGAGCCCGGCATTCTCACCCGAACAGTTACATTCCTTCCTTCCACTTTTCCAAAATACTGCTTCTCGGGTACGCATCTCATCTGCTGCCTCGTACTTCCCGGCTGTTAACATCACCGGCACGGCGCAGATGGCCCAGAAATGGAAGGACCTCGTTCAAATTGGTGATCGGACTTTCAACGTATCCCAATGGCTCTCTCGAAGTATCTTGGATGGCACTGGAGTAGGCAAGTATACAGATTGCAATTTCCCTGATTCACACCCTTACATCTGACCACAGCAGCGTTTGACTATCAGTTTGGCGCATTAGAGAGCACCCAGACCCCTCTTTTTAAGTCCCTAGAGAATCTCTTGTACGTCCGGTCCCACTTTCACGATAACCACTCATCATAGCGATCGTAGTTCTGATGCCCTGCTTTATCCTACGGGGGTGGACCTTCTCTTCACGGGATTATGGGAGCACATACCTACAACCATCCTTCAATGGGTAGTAGAGTGCATTCCAACAAAGGAGACCATCCGATTCCGTACCTTTAGAGGCATAGCGAGAAGTATCTCAAAGGGGTTGATCGAGGAGAAGGCCTCCGCATCCTTGATGGATGGTACCAGTCGGGACCTCTTGAGTGTATTGGGCGAGTGGGCTGCTCCCGGTATCCTTCGCTTACTCATTTATGATGTAGTCCGGGCCAACCTGTCCGAGGACCCCAAATGCCAACTTGACGAAGATGAGATGTTGTCCCAAATGGCGTGAGTCTTTCCAGGTGCATTGCGGGGGGGGGTTAAAATCTTCACTTTGCTTAGCGCTATAATCTTGGCTGGACACGAGACTACTGCATCAACACTCACTTGGCTCCTGTATGAGCTATCCAGGCATCCGCAAGACCAGAACATGATGCGGGAAGAAATTCGAGAGCTTCGGGCCAAACTCCCCAGAGGCACAGAGTTCACTATGTCCCATCTAGACTCGATGACATTCACCAACGCTTGCGTGAAGGTAGGGAGCCAACTAGCATCAATGATTTTCAAGTCAACCCTCACGCCATCGACAGGAAGCTTTGCGTCTTTATCCCGTTGTCCCTATGCTAGCGCGCACTGCAGGGACAGATGATGTGATCCCATTGGCTTTGCCTATTGTCACCAAGGATGGAGAAACCCTAACAGAGCTCGCCATCCACAAGGGCCAGAGCATACTCGTGTCCGTTTGTGCATATAACCGTCTACCATCTGTCTGGGGAAGCGATGCGGAGAAGTGGAATCCCCGTAGATTCCTTGATATGCCCCAGGAGAAACAGACGTCCGTTGGAATGTACGCAAATCTGTAAGTCCTCGACTTGACTGACGCGTTTCATCGAGATCTGACTGATGATTAGGATGACCTTTTGTGAGTGAACCTCGATCGACCAATCGGTGGATCCGTATTGCCGCCTAACGTACCATCCCAAAGCTGCTGGAATCAGGGGATGTATCGGTTGGCGTTTTGCGTGAGTTATCGACGTTCATATTAGCTATTTCCTCATTAGCGTCCCACCCAGCCTCATCCAGTTACAAGCCCACCTGATTGAGGTAATGGAGGAGTTCGAATTTGCTTTGCCTGAAGGAGTCGAGATCCTCAAGCTGCCAGCGGGCGTCATAGTTCCTATGGTCAAAGGCAAAATGCACGAAGGCTCTCAGCTGCCCCTTCAAGTGTCTTTGGTAGAGAAATGATTCCATAATGCGAATCCTTGCATACGGTACTCGAGCTACCTGCGTGTCTGATGTTTAATGAATTTGTAACTTGCTCTAGGTACAGAAATATTGAATATCCTAGACTCGCATTCTTGACACTCACATGATAAGTCATCATTTTCATTGAGAAATTGGATCATCAGCGCGGCGACATTGCCGTGATAAAATAAATGTTTCTGGAATCAACTTGAGCCCAACATTCAAGGTTAGCTTCTTTGGTACGAAGTAAGTACTGTAACCTGATTTAGCGCCCACTGTATCGATATTTACTTCCCAGAAGGCAACCCTGAGTCGAGTCTTGCGCTAGGATCAATCCAGGTCTAACGCAGTCTGGGGCAATTTGTCTCATACGTATGAGGTCGTCGACCCTTCGGAGGGTGACTTCGCCGCTCCTTGGGTCTGGGGAGCTCACACGGGCGAAGGTCCTGCAGGCAATTTAAGAAGCATACCGGCGGAGTATTCGTACATGGCATGGGACTTGATGCATCAGGATTGGCTGGCCCAGACAGCATTGTTGATGGAGTTCAGTGTGAACTTCTTCTATAACGCATATCTCCCCAGTGACTAATTTATATGATGTTAACGGCCCATGCGTTTTGGCCGTGCTCCGAACACTCACAAAGGACATTGGAGAACCTTCCCATCCATTAGAAGCTGCGTATAAATTCTCTTCTATGTCAATGTCTCTCCACAGTTAACAATGATGGGTGCCCTTTTGTACTCCCTCGCAGCGACTGTGTTCCTTGTGATTGCTACTTCCTTCGTCCGACGTAGGCGAGACTGTGTGAGAAGGTTGAGAGGGCCACCTTCGCCTTCATGGCTGCTGGGTAAGATGAACTGAAAGATCACCCGATTCAATTAACTCACTGCTCGTGGATAACAGGAAACGAACTTGAAATCCGTAACCAGATCGAGGTCGGCGACCTCGATTTTGCCTGGGTACGTGAGTACGGAGCGACCTTCAAAACCACGGGTTCCTGGGGTGTATGTACCATCCCAGCTCTCCGCTTTGCTCGAGATACAGCCTGAACGAATTGTTAATATCTACAGAAAGGGGTTGTCTTCACTTGCGACCCTCGTGCACTCCAACATATCTTCCATACCTCGGGGTATCATTATCCCAAACGCGCCGACGTCGACCAATCTACTCGCAACTTTCTTGGAAGGGGCATTGTATGGGCGTCAGGTGGGATATTGAAAGTATCATTGGTGTCCCTGCGGCGTAATTCTGATCATCAATAGGTGATACGCACCAGCGCCATAGGAAAGTGATGAACCCAGCATTCACAGCCCAGCAATTGCGAGCCTTCCTCCCGCTCTTCCAGAGCACTGCTTCTCGGGTCGGTATATCACCTATATCCTACCTGGGCGCGAGGTTTACAATGAGCATTGGTGCAGATGACCCAGAAATGGAAAGACCTCATCCAAGCCGGTGATCATACTTTCAACGTTTCCCGATGGCTTGCTCGAAGCACCCTCGATGCTATCGGGGAAGGCAAGTGTAGTCGCAGTGTAGTCCTTGATACCTATTCTTACAGCGGACCGCAGCGGCCTTTGACTATCGATTCGGCGCGATTGACAGTGCCCAGAATCCCCTTTCCAAGTCGTTGGAAAATCTCTTGTGCGTCCCATTCTACTTCACAGGGCAAGTCTGACTTCCACCCATAGTTCTGATACGTTGCTTTACCCGTCAGGAGTGGATCTTCTCTTTAAGGGTTTGTGGCGGTACATACCTACATCCATCCTCCAATACGTAGAGTATATTCCAACAAAGGAGTACATCCGGTTCCGCGCCTTCAGAAAGCTGGCGAAAAGCATTTCCAAGGGGTTGATCGAGGAGAAGGCGTCCGTTTCCATGGCAGATGGCACCAGTCGGGACGTCATGAGCGTGCTGGGTGAGTACGGAGTCTTTGCCATCGTTCGCTTCCTCATCTGGGATGTAGTTCGAGCCAACGTGTCCGAAGACCCAAGACGCCAACTTGATGAAGATGAGATCTTGTCTCAAATGGCGTGAGTCCCCTCAGGTGCATTCTGGCGTCGCAAGAAGTTGAGACGTTCACTCTTGCTTAGCACTGTAATCTTGGCTGGACACGAGACTACTGCGTCAACACTCACTTGGCTCCTGTACGAGCTATCCAGGCATCCGCAAGACCAAAATATGATGCGGGAGGAGATTCGAGAGCTTCGGGCCAAACTACCCAGAGGCACAGAGTTCACTATGTCCCATCTGGACTCGATGACATTCACCAATGCCTGTATGAAGGTAAGTACACAATTCGCACCCACGCCCAGTCAACACTCATACCACCTGCAGGAAGTTCTACGCCTCCATCCCATCGTTCCGGCGCTAGTACGCACGGCAGGGAGAGACGACGTGCTCCCATTGGCTTTGCCTGTAGTCACCAAAGATGGAGAAACTCTGACAGAACTCCCCATCCAAAAGGGTCAGGATGTGATCGTGTCCATCTGTGCATATAATCGACTCCCGTCGGTTTGGGGAGGTGATGCCGATGAATGGAATCCACGAAGATTCCTTGATGTGTCGAAAGAGAAGCAAACTTCTGTTGGAGTCTACGCGAATCTGTAAGTTTTTGATGACCTGATTGGCATGTTTCATTTACGTCGGAGCAACGCAACGTTTAGGATGACGTTTTGTAAGTGCTTACTACACGGTGTATATTTCTGTCTGACCCACGTACCCTTTGTAGCCGCTGGAATCCGAGCGTGTATCGGTTGGCGATTTGCGTGGGTCACTGATCCCCCTTTTATCTCTCTTCATTGACGACCAGCCCAGCATCATCGAGTTGCAAGCGCTCATAGTCGAGGCGGTGGAGAACTTCAAATTCGTTCTGCCCAAAGGAGTGGAGATCATGAGGCTCCCAGCTGGAATCATGATTCCTATGGTCAAAGGCAAGATGAGCGAAGGAACTCAGATGCCTCTGCAGGTCTCTTTGGTGGAGGAATGATCCTCAGATGGCGAATTACAGATAGTACAGTGGCTTACATACAATACTGGAGCTAGCTGGGGACCTGATGTTTTAGTAACGAATTCGCAGCGTGTTGTCTTATCGTTTGGAATGGGCTAGCTGCAAACTCCGGCGTTGATAAGATGAGAGGTTGCCTCAGTTTTTCAAGTTCTCTGAAAAGGTCCATATTGGCAACATGTCTTCGATGATAGGCACCTGGTACTCACAGAGCACGTTTCCGTTGCACGTTTGACAGGGGAACACTCTTCCCTTGTCCAATCTGCCCTGGTTTCGCTCGCGCCGGTTGATCTGTCAATAACGAATCTGCCTTCAGATCGTCCTTGGGCAGCCCGGCCTCTTCTGCCATTATCGTTATCGCTTCATGCATCGACGACAATCCCCCTGCAACTTGTTCCTTGGCCTTGCGCTTCATTCTGCGATTGTGCGACTTTGAATACGGGGTCTGCGATGATTCCAGACCTGTACCGAACTCAAAAAAGCCCATCGGGGTATCAGACAGGACGACGTACGCTGCAAAAATGCTTCGTGCTTCAGTTGCTGCTTCTCACGCTTTGTAACAGAGGGTAGCTTGTCTGGCGCGTCCATCGACTGTAGAATTTCGTTTGCCTGAGGGGTATCCAGTCAGCCAGGATCTCGCAAGGCTACAAAGAGCGTCACTCTACTGTTGTATCAGTTTGCGCTGCCAAACTCCCTACGAGCACCTGCTCAGTAGGGCCGTCAGCAACGAATCGACGTTTGCTAACATCGACCTTGGCTGATGGTGAGTGAGCTCCCGAGCGTTTTCTTCTGTCCTTAGGCTACCAAAAGCTCGGTGAGCGAGCTCGCCCCCATCTCCAAGGATTCGACATACCATGCTGATCAAAGGTTAGAGGCAACAGTAGTCGATTTAGCGCCCAAAATTTTGTAGTGTATGTAAATGACAACAATAAATATGTCTAATGTCGTTAACTTCTCGCTGGTCCATCTGGGAGGAGCTCGACTTCTTCGGGTGCCACTGATTGCGAACGTCTCGGATGGGAATGACTGCTAGAGCCCGCCACGGTATGCTCTTCTTCAGAGCCCTCACGTCCCGGACCGTCTACCCCAATGGTAATAAACCCAATCACAACAAGAACGGCACCAACGATAACCTGTCCTTTCGTCGGCCTGGCCAAGAAAAAGTCTCCGACCACGGCAAGAGGAATTGTCAGACTGAGGCCGACAGTGACAACCAGCGGGGTAGTCTTGAGCATTGCCAATACGTAGATGTAATCACTCGACCAAGTAATAAACATCTGAGGGACGCAGACTTTAGTGCGCAATCGAATGATCAGAGTATGAGGCAACGAACATTCATCAAGATGGCCATTATCGCTTTCCTACCGTGTGGCAACGAGAAAGGCTCGAGACCAGTATAGTGTAGGATGACAGCGATGGGCCAACAGCCTATGATGTTGAAGAGGCCAACGAATCCGAAGAACAATTGCATATCGATTCGGGATTCAGACTTGATGCGAACCTTAAGGAGGATGACATAGAGCGCATAGAATACTGCTGAGAGGAGGGCGAGAGAATCCCCTAGTAGCGGTCGTGAGGGGGACGTTAGTGAAGAGGACACATTTATCGTTGCGCGCGGGACTAGGTGTTCTGTTTGCGTTTCCGAAGTATCGGATATAGATACGAAAACGACGCCGATGAAACTAGGTGGAACTGAGAAGGATTGAGACAAAAAAAAAGACAACAGCTACCTCATGACGATAGCAGCAATCTAGAGTGTGAATTTTAGCATGGGCTTACACTAGGAACTGCTAGGAAAGACGCACCTTCGCCATCGTGAACGTTTCCACACGGAATATTCGCCCGATTGCCAATGTGAAAAAACCTATCGTACGTAGGAGTTTGTCAGATTCGTGTTCCTCCTTCAATCGGCTTTGTTCTCTCACCGCTCATGCTAGACAATATGGTCGCGCTGGCGACACTTGTGTATTCTAAAGCGGCGTTGACAGACCAGTTGGCGATGAACCAGAAAATACAGAATACGGAAGCCAATTTAACGGTTTCTCGTATAGTCAAAGGAGGAAGACCATCTTCATCGTTCAGCGTAGGGGCGGGCTGTTCAACAAGAGCAGATCAGGAAAGCGCGCGATAAAGCTATGAGTCCACGTACCTGTATTCCAGCTTCGCTGTCCCCTTGGCTAGCGTCGACGGCAAGGGATTGATATCCATCTGTGGTCCGACTGCAGGATCCTGTCAGCACTTTCGGAGCCTTATCCATGCAAAAAACGCACGCTTTGCCATAACTTCGAGACTCGCGAAACTGTCGATAGAGGAATGGTAGGAGATAAACCACGAAGGCACTCGTGTTCAGATACGTTATTCTAGTCGCATTTCCGTTAGTCTTCCGGTCCCGACGAATTGGCAATCAAAGCATACATGAATGGCTTTTCGTATCCTGTCTCAAGGAGGTCCTAGGTAGATATGAGCAACCTAGTCCAGGGGACGGCCGATAAGCACGTACCTGAGTAATGAAGTTTGAAGACGTCCATAAGAACACGACCACCAGCAATAGACCGATTCCTAGAAGGTAGTCCTGCTTCTTCAGAGTGGATAAGGATTTGGCCCCGTCGTGAGGTTGGCCGTTCAGGGACTCGGACATTGTCATTTCAATATTCACAGAGCGGTCTTCGTGGCTGGTGGGATTAGCACTCATACGACATGGTGGTGGTTGAACGTTAAGGTTAAGGAAGGCAGTGGGCCGCGCAAGGTGAAGAGTCTAAATGCGACATGCAAAGGAATGATGCTATCGCGTGACTGAAGCACGTCAAAGTCACGACGAGAAATCCAATGAAATTGAAAGGAGTGTGGGTGCGTATCTAAGTCCGAGACGTGATACGCGAGGTTCGGGCTACTAGCGTGGCGTTACAGTATAAGTACATAGCAATACAGTCGATAACGTATGCTGGGAGAGGATATTATGAACTACGTAAGAACAATGTCCCTGGTATGAGTTGGATGGGGGCGACCATCCAAGACGTAGTTCTGGAATGCATTTTCGAGGCGAATAATGATAGCGAGTGCAGTTTGTTGAGGAGCAGATAAGGGTAAAGGCGTCGCGGCGAGAGGTGAGAGTTGATTGCGTTCGGATATGTCAATCTATACGGTGTGAGATGGCGGGGAAGGATGGTATTTGACTTTCTCAAATATCCGGAACAAGCTGATAATGAGATTGGTGCAGTACATGATCAAGCCGACACCAACGAGACATATCAGGGATAATTGGTCGCGGCATATCTGTTTCGCCACGCCATTGGCAACGACGTCGTCTAGGGGGTCTGGCGGGGCGGGTCGTGGTAGTTCGCTATACCAGGAGATCTCGGAGGAAGATGCACACGGTATCAACGACGTGAAGAAATTGTCGAATGCCAGCGAGAGTGCTGCCGACCAAGCACATATGAAAGTAACTTCGAACAACGTGTGGGCCAATTTACCAGAAGTACGCCACAGTCCCAGAGGTCGCCCGAAGTATTCCAGCTATTCGGACCTTAGTACGCAGCCACATGAAGGGGAGTTGCCAACTTACATATATAGCAATCATGACATGCACAAGTGTCAAAGGCGCGAATATAATCACTAGTGTCCTTGGGGAGGGTGAGAATGGGAAGTTCCAAGTACATGTTAATGAACTTACGGGGAACTGCCCACAGCACCCATGACATGCCAGCGCTGTTCCACGCGACGTATGTGCAACGCTACGCCAAGTGCAGCTGCGGTCAGTGAAATATTGATGAAACGAAACAACTATCAAAGATGGTAAGTATAGGCCGAGAACTGAGGACGAATCTTACCAAGGGGACATAGACGTTGTTCAGGATGAACCGACGGATCTGTTTCTTTCTCCTTTGCCACGGCGTAAGATATTTATTTTTGTCGTCCGCCTCCTTATTCGCACTCAAGCCGTACGTATGATCAATCCCGGAAGGGCCAGCTGGTGATCTTTCGTTCCATGGAGAGTCCCACCCAGGAGTTTTGCTGTGATGTGCGGTGAATTGAGCTGTAGGTGTCGGGGGTAAGGTGATGGTTGGATTCCCCCACTTCTGTACCGGGGTGTACGGGTCATGCGCCGATTCCGGTTCCACATCTCTTTCCTTAGCCCTTTCTTTGTCTCTGTCCTTCCGAATTGATGACGAAGCGGCTTCACGTATAGCGGCTGATGTAGGGAGCCACGATATCGATCTGTCCATGATGCTTTTCCTCTCCAGCCTCGCAGCGGGGTTGAGTAGATCGTTCTGGGTCATCTCCCTCGGACGAGGCAGCGTAAATGCCCACCACCGCGAAGCAGCATTGTGAGAGCCTGGGTATGATGATGACTGCAGCGATGCCACATCGGACGGCCGCGATTCTGTGGCCTGTTGACTATCGCTCAAGGATGTTCGCTCCTTTGGGGACGGAGGCTCGTCCCTGGCCCATGCTGTTGTGGAAAGAAGATATGGTAAGTGTTGAAAGCAATATTCACCGTCACACGACACGCACGAGGAGAAGTGATGACAGTGGATATTGGAGGCGCCGCGGGTCTCAGGCCATTACTGCGAACGCTACCAGATTTGTTTAAGCTCGCTGTTGACGGTGGTGCTCTCGTGCGGGACGAGGAGGGAGGGTTCATCCAGCCAACAGAGCCTCTGGAGGAGAGGTAAGGGCTGGCAAGGGCTGGCAGTGGTAAGGGGGCAGGCGGAGTTACATGGTACACATCTTTCTTTCTTATTTATTTTTTGTTCCTTATGCCCGCTAAGTCAGTGCATAGCCTTACTTAGTGATTACGTACTCGTCTCACACGCACAAATTGTATTGATTCAACTCCAGTGAGGCGCTTGCTGGTATACTCTTTACAGCTTACAATCATGGAAGAGTCAATGGTCCCCTCACTTTCTTCTGGAGCAGTGGGCTCTCGGTTTGTATCCCAAGACGACGTAGAAACTGCAAGGGCTCGAAGAGATGAACAGTGGAAGGCCGCCTACGCCAGGCATGTCTGGCACTGGGCTGTGCTTTTGACGCGACGCTAATCGCTCCCTCAGGCTGGGACAGGTGCCACCCCCAGCACCGGTTGAAGATTCATACGACGGCCGCAGTCTTGCAGAAGTGAGCTACATCCACACTTGTTCACGCACGCAGCAGCGATATTAACTCCAATCTATGGATCCGGACATTATAATCCGTCGGCACGATAGAAACTTGCTGCGAATAAGGTACGTTATACTGCGCTTTCGCAAGTGAGAGTATACCTAACGGTCGAGTTCCCATAGATTGCGAAACAAGAAGAATGGGAGGAAAAGACCAAGCTTGGTACAAAAACTACGCATATATATCTGGGCTTCTGCTGATGGCATACAAAAGCTAACCAATACCGAGCCTTGGAGGAAGACGAGGTCCTGTTCCTTGACTCGATAAGGGAACGTCAGGAAGCAGAGGAACGCGAGCGCAAGGAGCAAGATGGAGAAGAAGTCCGCAATTTCAAAGAGTAAGAGGTCTATCGTCATCCCACCGGGTGATCCTAACTCGGCATATTGTAGAGCTGTAGCGGCGCGGGCAACTGCAATCAATCAGCCCCCGGCATCCACCTCCATCTCCAAACCTACTCCACCTCCCAAGCCCATCGTCGCGCCTGCAGTTAAGAAGGACGTTAAGCGAAACCTGAAGGGTGTTATCGTCAAGAAGAAGACGAAGCCTACACCAGCGAAGTCCGCTGAGTCGCCATCTACAACCGACCCAACCGGCAAGTCGAACGGCAAAGCCACCGAGATCGATGAAGACGCGCCAGCTGCCAAACGGCGTAAAACTTCCACCTCGTAGCACATAGTCTATTCCGTACATCGTAGACCATGCAAATGCGAATGGATCCGACCATCATTTACATGACTCTCCTCGTAACGGGATTAGGAGTGGGAGTCCATCTGACTTTATCCAGTTCTTTCTCTTTGTCGTGTCGCCTGTCTTCCCATCCAGCTGAACGAGACATGGCTTCAGCCCGTCTGGCGGCAGCAGTACCCATGGTCGTCCTATCGAGCAGCCGTTTGGCAGCTGGGGTGAGTGAACCGGGAGTTGCTGCAACATTCCGCTGAGGCGTCCAGGATGGAGGGGGCATTACTCCCTTCCGGACAGTTGCGCCCAGCGCCGACATGGGTTTCTTCCCTGAAGAATGACCAGGCGTTCGACCACCATTTATCAGATCAGCCTTAGCTCGCAGCCGTCGTGATGCGTCGTTGGAAAGGCGATGAGAGAGGGATTCGCGAGAAGATGGCGCGGCTATCCGGAAGGGTGTGCTAGGAGTAGCTACGTCGTCATCACCAGATGAAATGACTCGCGGTGTGCCCAATAGGGTGCCCCAGGTCATTAGCTGCTTAACGGCTTTTGGCCCAAGTTCTGAAGGTGTAGGTGAAGGAAGGTCTGGCACCAGTGAGAAGGTACCAGCAGGCGAACGAGGTCGATCTGCACACGAATTAATCAGTGTTAGGATACAGACAGAAACATGTGCCATGAGCGTACATGGAGTGCCGGAGATCGCAGCATCTATGCGACTTCTTGTCGGACTAGGCGGTTCTGACAAACTTCGAGTGAAATTCGTGGACTCTTCTTGCTCGGGTAACCGTGTGTTGCTGTGTAGGACTACCTTGGGATTTGGCTTCGTCACAACACTCGTTGACGTATGATATGGCGACTCGTTGGCATCGGGAGGAAACATCAATGAATTCCGAGCCTATCAACACTAACGCGTTACTTGCGCTCTGAATAAGGTGTATGTGTAGACGCACCTTGAACCTCCACCCATCGACACCAGCGGGACGAGTGTCCTTCTTGGGTGCCATCACATCCACTGGTTGTACATCCTCAGATTGTAGAACCATTCCTTTACCTTTGCCTGTCTCCTTCTCCAAATCCTCGTGGTGCTCTTCGTTGAAATCCCCCACCTCTCTCTCCCCCTCAGTAATCAACCCCGCTGGTTTCGGTGCATCAATCATGAACCGCTCTCTCACACCCGTAACACTCGGCCCTTCTATCAACATCCTCTCCCTCCCCTCAATCGCCTTTGCCTTCTGACCCTCCACCCTCTGCTGCGCCTCCCAAGCCCAAGCCCATCTGTCCCTCCGTTTCCGATTCTCGTCATCCAAGATTTTCGTAAAACTTGAGTTATCTTCAGACGTATATCGTGCTTGGAAAGTGTCCAAACTCATATCAAGGTCGTAGCGCGCGCGTTTCGACGGTGGCTCGTCGCCGAGTGTGCGGGGAGTGCGCAACGGAGTTTCGCCTCCGAGTCCGTAGGGTGTTTGTGAGGGTGTAGCAGCATTTCGTGGGAGTGCTGGCGTGCTAGAAAGTTGTTCTAGCCGTCGCACAGATTGGTTGATGAGACTCGAGTCGTCGGTTTTCAAGGCATCGAGGTATTGGTGGGCGGCGTCTAGATGAACGAGAGAGGGAAAGAAGTCCCTCGCAATGATGTGAGATAGAGCAGCCGTATACTCATCCTCTTCTAGGACTGACTGGCCGTTGAGGGATCGCTCGGTTGTAGTGGGTAGATTGTCTGCCATACTTTGGGATGAGAGCTGTACGGTCGCTGAGTCGCAATCATACAGTGCTCAAACAAATAATGACAAACAATGGACTCCCTTCATGCCATCTTCTCTATGACACAACCCAGAATGATTTTGGTCGACGGGGACGTACGTTACTCGTAGTCGTATTTTCTGATAAAATCTAGACCTACAACATAGTATACCCGATCACACTAGCCGAGTTGGCAGGCACTCCTTGAATTTTGTTGGCCTTAGGGATGCTTAGGAGTTACCTCCTGGTTCAACATTCGAC
The DNA here is from genome assembly GCA_012980535.1 of Pleurotus pulmonarius. Lineage (NCBI taxonomy): Eukaryota > Fungi > Basidiomycota > Agaricomycetes > Agaricales > Pleurotaceae > Pleurotus > Pleurotus pulmonarius. The sequence goes on from SJKF01000002.1 coordinate 2,509,106, forward strand.
ACCGTAAATATTATTACAACAAAAGGGTAGCAGACAACGATGGTTTTATATTTCTTTCAGAAGCTGAATACGTGATCCGTTTTGCGTGTCCTCCGATTTCTGCTTGCCGTTCTATTATCGACATTATCAATAAGAGCAAGAGCCACTTACAACCATCACTTGGGTGGTACCGGTAAACACTCATGATCCAGTTCCACGGCTGCGGCGGGATGACTGGCTGGGAGCGCGACGGTGTTGCTGGAGTTCCATTCGTACCAAGAACCATTCGCCCGTCCACCCTGGAGTACGGCCCCAATAATCCTGCCGTTGTCTTTGAGCCTGATATGCGATCTCGTCTCCCCATCTTCCATAAAAATCCAGGTGATTGTCCCGCTTCGCTGGGGCGTCCCCTCAACAACGACTACGTCGCCAATGCGGTCTCGCAGACGGAGGTGGGGCATCAGGTGGCAAAGGAAAGGAGTATGCGCGTTTGAGTTAGATGACATGGCTTAGAGAAGGGATGATGATAGGGTGGTACAGGAGAGGTAGATATCGGAGAGAGCAGAACATAGGGAGTATTTATTTTTTTTTTTTTTTTTTTTTTTTGGATTCTGTTTAACGTCCATCGGAGTTCCCTCCATGCGGACGGCTCATTGCTACATGTGTTCGTATCTACTGCTATATAGAGATGCAAATAGAACGGGCCCTGTGCCCACCTTGACTGCCTGGCTCTTCATGTACGACAGACGGACGGTCCGTGACCTCGTCCCCCTGCCGCCCAGTGACGGAAACCACTGTTTTTCGGACGCCAGTGTGATTGCAGGTAGCCGTTGCAGTGAGGATAACTCCTCTTCTTGGCTCAAAAGCCTCGCATGTTAGGTGCTCGTCCCGAGGGAGAGCGAAAACGTGGCTATCTGTCAAGGTAAGAAAGAAAGGAAGGAAGAATCTTGCGGTTGTTCTTGAGAATTGGTCGCAAAAAGGAACACTGCCGTCTGTTCTTCCCTCGTCAGATCACGCTCCGCATGCGAGCGATCCACGGTTGCGGCCGTCGTTGGTGCCGAACCGCCCCTCCCATCCCTACCTCCCCTTCTTCTCCTCCTTCCTTCTCTTCTTCTCCTCCTGACGTTCTCTTTTCTCTCTTAGAACCGCCGCCCTCCTGGGTGCCACCAGGTCTCCCTCGAAGCTCCCAAAGGGCTTCTTGAATCTCTTCGTGTGCTGGACGTATTCGATGGTGGCCTTCATTCCCTCCGCCGTCGCTAGAAGTACTTTGAGTGGTAGGTCGTAGTTTCTGCACCCATTCTGCAGCTCCTTGCGCTCTATGTCGTACGCCGGGCATTCCGTAAGGAAGTGGCGCACTGTCTCTTCCTTGTTGTTGCAGTGTGGGCAGAGTGGGGAGTCCGCCTTTTTGATGCGATGGAGGTGGTAGTTGAGGGGGATGTGACCAGTACGGAGTTGCGTAATGATACTTGTACGGTTCTTCTTCCAGTCGCCCACCATATCCAGATATTTCCCTACTTTCAGTCCGGGGTCGACCCTTTCCAGCTTCGCCCTATGCGTTGACTTCTTCCACTTCGCTGCCCACCGTAGTGAGACTTGCTGGCGCGCTTCCTTACGAACTGCGGCTTTGCTATAAGGTAGTTTGGGGAGATCATGCAGCAACAGTGGACAATACTCAGCTGGTTGCACTTTTCCGGTTGCTGCCTCTTTAGCCAGGGTATCTGCCCGTTCGTTGCCTGTTACATCATCATGAGCAGAGATCCATCGGAGCTTCATATCGAGGGTGGTGTTGGTGTCCTTCGCGCGCTTTGCTGCCAGTGATAACGCTTCTTCTGCGTATTTAAGAATGTATTGTCCCGTTCCCTTTTTCCCCGTTTCCATCCGTTGTATGACGGACTGGTTGTCCATGTAGATGTCGATTTTGCCGTGGAGGTTTCTACTGAGTATTTCGTTCGCTGCGAGAAGGAGTCCTACTGCTTCCGCGTCGAAGGTGGTGTAGTGGGTGAGCGGGCCTAAGCTGTGACTGACGGCCGAGATCTCCTCTCCGTGTCGCATTACCACTGCTGCTGCTCCAGTTCCCCCCTCGTAGCCTGACCCGTCGACATAGAGTTTGAAGTTGGCCGTTGACGCGGCCTCCTGTTCCTTAGATCCCTCGCGCGTAGGTGCAATGTGGGTCGAGACTGGGCATTGGTCGCCCAGGCGTCTGTGGGATGTAGAGAGTATGATCTCAGTCTCTGTCGGTTTGATGGAGTAGAGTCGCATGAGGGCAATGATGGGGGATGTGTGGCGTCCTTGGTAGCAATGAGTCCAGGTTAGTATGTTGCCCACCGGGTGTTCCTTTGGCAGTGTGGCGGCTCTGACTGCATTTCGATGGCAGATGAAGTCGAGGGTGAGCTCGAGTGGGGGGAGTCCAGCGTGGATGTCAAGGGTGTCATTTGCTGTCGTGCGCATGGCTCCGGAGATGGCGAGGGCTGCGACGCGCTGTGCCTTCATGAGAATCTTCAGCGCCTGGACAGACCCTACTCTTCTCTTCTTGCCCTCCGGCAGACGAACAGGAGTGTACCAGACATCGAGTGCGTATGTTAGCTTGGGGATGGCCACAGCCAGGTAAAGCTGCCGAAGAAACCTAGAGCTTATACCGCCGCCCACTCTACCTAATCGCTTGAATGCGTTGATCCACTGTATGGTTTTGCTAAGTGCTGCTGCTGTCTGCTCCTTCCAGCGTAGGTGTTCATCAAGGATCACTCCTAGGAGCTTGTAGCATGTTTCGCGGATGACTTCTTGTCCTTGTAGCTTCAATGTGGGGTGCTCGATGGCGTCTGGTGTGAAGTTCATTACGCGCAGCTTGCTGGTTTCGAAGCGTGAGTTGTGGATGGCCGACCATGCGTAGCCACCTCCGGGGCGTGTCATCATGTTAGCAAGCTTGCGATGTGCGCCAGCTACCGTTTTCGCCTCCGCAATGAAGGTGGCATCGTCCACGTAGGCGATCGCGTATTCCCCCTTTTCCGTAACTGGGATATCAATGAGGTCAGCATTGTAGAAAAGATAAAGAATCATGGAGATGGGGTCCCCCTGTCCTATTCCATTGTCCACATTGATCCAGTCTGATCTGTAATCGTCGAAGACCATGGTTGTCTGCCTGTTGGACAGGAGGTTGCGGACGAAGTTGATGAATGGTTGAGGGATCCTGCGTTTACGAAGATTTGTTAGCAACTGATCGGTGACAGCGTTTGAGAATGCAGCTTCAATGTCAAGGAAGAGCGCCGATACCACCTTCCCCCTCCTCCATGCATGCTTGATCTTGGATGTGAGTGTGTGGAGGGCGTCACTAGTGGTGCGTCCAGGTCGCCCCCCAAAGTGGCGGTTCGGCAGGAGGTCATGTTTTTCGCACATTTCGACCATGTCCTCGGTGACTAGGGCCGTCAGAACCTTCCCCATGGTGTTGAGCAGAGCAATTGGCCTCCACGCTTTGGCGAGGTCGTAGCGGGGCTTTCCGGGCTTTTTGAGTACAATGGTTGTCCAGCGCTTCCATGCCAGGGGATAGTAGTCGAGTTGGAAGACTGCCTCGTAAATCCTAGTTAGAATGGGGGCAAGGGTGCTACTGCACCGCATGAGGACAACGTTTGGGATGCCGTCCGGCCCACAGACTTTGAAGGGCTTGAGGCGAGCAAGTACCTTGGCTGTACGGTCCGTAGTGGTGATGAAGAGGAGTATTTATATCTGCGCACCCTTGGTGGCCAAATGATGCGTGGACACTTGTTAGGGACAAAGACATAAAGGTGAAGGACCTCCATTTGAGAGAATATGGCCATTTCCACATTTCCACATTTGCGGAAGTGGCGAAGACAATGAGGCGTATTAGGTACTAGCTATAGAAGGAACGTTTGCAAAGCGCTATATCATCATCATCATCAAGGTTACCGTTATGAGCAGAGTTTGTATCATAGTTCATTACATCCGTCATCTAAGAGTACAGTAACATGGCTACATAATATAGAGGTATCTACATCAGGTGAAGATGGCCACTGAAGGCAGGGAAGGAGGGGGATCGAGTCAAGGATTGTGGAGAATAGAGGTTTGAACTCATCAGTGATGATAAATACGCATACACCGTATCCTGCATGTCAATCGTCGATAGCGGGGAGAGCAGAGGAATAAGCAACTCGGGAACAAATATGCGGGCAAGGACCACTATATTAGAGATAGAGAATAAGTAAGTCACTTGCCATACAACGCAGTCGCGCTGCCTGCCCGTGGTCGCGTGTCCTTCTTTAGATCCAACAACCCATCCGAATCTCCTGCACTACGTCGCCCACCAATGCCTCCTCCCCCACTGGGCCGGCCGATTCGGCTTTGAGCTAGAATGTTGCCCGAAGACGTCATGGGAAGCCTTGTTGACTGACGCATTGTCACGTTGGCGTGCAGGGAAGGAAGGCGCGGCAAAGCCTTACCAGGATCTGATCTATCACTGCGTGAGCTTGCCATTGACGATGGTGTGCCAGAGTTTGAGCGTGGAGGAACTGGCATTGTCAAGGGTCTCTCGCGCGGTGTGATTTCTGGAGGCGTCGCCGTTGACCCAAGAGATGACCGCTTGGAATAAGGTCCGTTGACTCCTGGCCCCGTTGATCGCTTGAGGCCAGCCAACCCAGGTGTTGTAGACTGGGAATACAGGCTACCGGTAGGCACTGGTAAGAAAGTAGGGGTCGAGGGGCGAGATGTTGGTGTAGGGATAGAGCTTGTGCTGGTCGCTGTGCTAAGACTAGCGCCAGACAATCTCGATTGAGGTCTCTTGATACCCGTATTCATGGTGCTGACGGTCAGCGGATTGCCTCGATTCATGAGAGTCGGGGAGGGGTTATTGCTTGTGCTTGCTTCGGGGCGGTACGCGCGACCAGAAGGACTGGAAGTTCGTCTTCTGTCCCGACTTCGGTCTTTCGGAGGCGAAGGAGAGTCTTCCATGATGAGCACCCACCCGGTGGAGTCCTTACTTTTCCCTTTCTCGCTGCCGCTGTCGTTCGAGCGCCGCGAATCGATGCTTCGGTGGACAGTTGATGTAGAAACCCCGTTCTCGTCTATGCTATTGGACTTGGATGATTTGCCCGAAGAGCGTCCGTCTAGTGAAGGGACTGCAAACACGTTGCTACGGCCCATAACGCTTGGTTTGCGGAGGCGCGGTACCCGAGTGAACGATTTTTGTAGACTGTTCTCCATCTTGGCACGGATGGCGGATGCCATCTGCATGGTCTTGCTCCTGCTCGTCGCGGTGGAAGTGGCGCTAGTGGTAGAGTTGGTAGAGGCGTAGGAGGCGACACGGACGGGGGACAAGCGGCGAGTGGTTGGAGTACGAGGGCTGGCGGAAGGGGATCCGAAGACGGGGAGTGTACTTGAGCGGGCAATACCGCTTGATGGGGAGAACTCCGACTTGCTTGACGGGAAACCGGCGCGCTGTAATAATACAGATTGAGCGGGCCGTTGTGTAACTTTTGCTCGAGGTGTCTCTGCCGCTGGTAGATTGTCGCCGCTTGATGATAGTTCAGAGAGCTGGAGGTCCGCAGGAGGTGGTGTGTTGAATAGATTGTCTTCGTCAGAGGCTGATGACAATGGTTTCGATGGTAGACTAGATGCAGATGCGCTGGATGGAATGGTGGGTACAATCTCCGTAGGCGGCGTAACTACAGGAACAGATGCCACTTCAAGTTGATCTTTCAGAATGGCAACTTCGACATTTGCGTCTTAAATACAAAATCAATGGCAAATCGGAGTAGGCAGGCGCGCGGGACTCACCTCGAAGCTCATCCTTAAGCCGCTGTAATTCCTCTTCCACATTAGCCTTATCGAGTAGTTCATGCTCCAGTAGAATCTTCTCTTCCAATGCCTTCGAATACTTGGCCTCCACATCTGCCAAGCTAGAGGTTACTGCGCGTTCATTGCGCTCCAAATCGTCGTTGCCCATTTCGAGCTCTCGAAGTTGAATCTTGAGGTGTTGGTGCTCTTGCCGTAGTTTGTCGAGCTCGCGTTGAAGGGATGTCGTCGTCGTGTTGAAATTCGTTTGCAAGGTCATGAATTTGCTCTACGCGCTGAAGTGAGCTACTGAAGACGAAGCAACTATGTCGTGCACACCTTCCAATCGTCTCTCTCATTCTCTGCCTTTGCCACCTTAATCTTGAGATCCTGATGCGCCTTCTCCGTTCGTTGCAATTCGTTTTCAAGCTCTGCCTCGAGTTCCTTACTTGCTGCATGGAATTCGTCAAGTTCAACACGGGTCTCTGCGAGCATGTCCGCGACCTGGAGCGCGATAAAGTCGTATCATTGTATCCACCATACACACAGGGGGGTGACTCACTTCATTATACTTCTCCCGCCAGTCCACAGACGAGGAGGCGTAACTAGAGAATCATTGGGTTAGCAACGGAATTCGAAGCTGACTCTGCGTGAAAGTAGTCACTCGAGCTGTTTGTCGTCCATTGAGTTGACTTTATCCCTTCGAAAATGGTCCGTCGGGGAAAGCACAGCCGTCATGAAGCAGAGACCAGGAGGAGCAGAGTCAAAAGTTGGATGCTTCGACCACACGTCCACACTTCAACAGGGTGACCTAACCTTTCCTTTTTGGGATAGGTCCCACGAGGCAGCCATTTCATTTTTCGACATATTCAAATGTTTTATGGCACTGACTACGGTCTCGCTAAAATACAGGCATAACGACATCTCAGAGTCCTTCTGGTTTGGCACATTTTCGTTTTTCTATTCTACCAGTCTTGGGACATCGCATTTCTTGCCACGAGACAGGTTCCATCGTTGCACCTATTGAGTTCAGATCACTTCCAAGATCGTAGGTCAAAGAGGGTCACATACCAGCTTCACTTGTAGCAAATGTTACACCTAGATCATTGCGAGCAGTTGTTATATAATAACTATAGCATCTAGGTCAACAGCGATGGATGAAGCACTTGCAACAGGCAGACCTTCGAGCGTCACCTAACGAGATCTATGCAAAATGAAGGGATTTAGACTGACGACACTTGGGTAAATCAGATCTTCCTTTACCACCAGGCCTTTTACGACATCGCCACCACGAAAGCAGTCACTTATCTTGACACGGTCCTTTTCTGTTGCTCGAACATCTTGGGTGCGAATAACACCGATGAATTCTTCTCCAGGGGGAAGTGGTACACCATCTACCACTGATATAGATACTAAGGCTTGTAGCGGGGAAAGCCGTGTTACAGACCCGAGAACAATCGAATTGGGCGCTGGCGGATGGGGTCGGAGACGAGAAATCGTCAGAGTCTGTGATGGCACGGTTTCCAGCCTAATTTTTGGGAAATGGATGGAAGCGGTGGACGAACGGATGCTTCGTGTCGCGGTATCCCGACGAGACTTGCGCGAATCGTGCCCTCCCTTTGATACACGCCATCTCCCAGCTGGGGAACCGGACCTTTTGGTAGAATTACTGGCTGGCCAGGAAGGTGGAAGCTATCTTCAGCCATTTTGGATACCGCGATTGGCGGCGGCGCTAAGTTGTCTAGTGGGAAGTTGTTGTTTGTCCTTGTTTCGGCTCGCGTTTTGTCGACTTGGTCCCCAACGGAAATTTCGTGGACATCAACCGTCTCTTCCCTTTGCTTCCATCTTCTCAAATGGCCTCCGCTGCTGCCCGTATTTTCTCCAGGCGTGAGGCTCATGTATATGCTGTGGTTCTCTCTGTGCTCAGCTCAGTCGTTTTCTCTAGGATTCCATGTCTCCGCGCGGCGCTGTGCGCTGTCACAGTTCAATATGCCTGCAATGAGTCCGACTATGACCGAGGGCGGCATAGCGTCTTGGAAGAAGAAAGAGGGTGAATCCTTCAGCACGGGCGATGTTCTGCTTGAGATCGTATGTACTTTTCTCAGCGCTGAGACCGTGTCCTGACCACCGTGTCATACGTCATGCAGGAAACGGACAAGGCTACCATTGACGTGGAAGCTCAGGATGATGGGATTATGGCCAAGATAATTGTATGTGAACTCTCATGCTCACTTTGCTAAGCGGCGTTAAAACGCTCCACTAGGCTCCTGACGGTTCAAAAAATGTCCAAGTTGGTTCAGTGATAGCCATCCTCGCTGAGGAGGGTGATGACCTCTCGGGCGCAGCAGAGTTGGCCTCCAAAGCCTCATCACAAGCAGCCGCACCGAAGAACGACAGCCCGCCGCCACCGCCGAAAGCTGAGGAGCCTAAGCCTTCGGAGCCCAAGTCAGAATCATCGAAGCCCGACCTCCCATCAGGTGACCGCATTTTCGCGTCTCCAATAGCCAAGAAAATTGCTTTAGAACGTGGTATTCCTCTGGCCAAGGTGAAGGGAACTGGTCCTGACGGCCGCATCATCCGGGAGGACGTTGAGAGCTATAACCCCGCTGCTGCCCCGGCCAGCAGCACGACCGCACAACCGGCCGCTGCTCAACTGCCTCCAGATTATGTCGACACGCCCATATCAAACATGCGCCGCACCATTGGCTCGCGTCTCACGCAATCAAAGCAGGAGCTGCCACATTATTACGTTACGTCTGAGATTAACATGGACAAGGTCCTCAAGCTTCGGGAAGTCTTCAACAAGACTCTCGGTGACAAGGACAAGTCTGCGAAACTGAGTGTGAACGACTTCATTCTGAAGGCCGTCTCATGTGCGCTGGCGGACGTACCAGAGGCCAACTCCGCTTGGTTGGGCGAAGTAATTCGGACGTGAGTACCCTGCTCTTACGCGAACTCTGTTAGGCTGACATCGTGGTCTCAGGTATAAGAAGGCTGACATATCGGTTGCCGTCGCCACGCCCACCGGTTTGATTACCCCCATCGTTCGTGACGTTGGCGGGAAGGGTTTGGCCTCTATATCTGCGGAGACTAAAGCTCTTGCGAAGAAGGCTAGAGATGGCAAGTTGGCTCCCGCCGAGTACCAGGTCAGTCCCATCGGCCCATTCGTATCTGCAAATGTCTCATATCATTCAAGGGAGGGACCTTCACCGTCTCAAATCTCGGCATGTACGATGTAAGCCACTTCACGGCCATCATCAACCCTCCTCAATCATGTATCCTGGCCGTTGGTTCGACACAAGCGACACTCGTCCCCGCCCCTGAAGAGGAACGCGGCTTTAAGACGGTCCAAATAATGAAGGTCACCCTTAGCTCGGACCACAGGACGGTTGATGGCGCAGTCGCTGCCCGCTGGATGGCGGCGTTCAAGGGCTACCTCGAAAACCCGCTGACATTTATGCTCTGAGCGGTTGCGCCTCGCTAAAATCCTATATCGCCTTACATATCTGCTATCGTTAGAGTTAATTTCTATGTCCTTCGTTATTCGTTGCACACTTTCATGATTAGAATTCATGGTTAGGTCCTCTCAGCCAACGTCTGTCTGAAATTCTAAATAAGGAATGATCGCCGTTCGATCACTTGACTACCGATCCTCTTTTTACTTCCTAGCCATGGACTCCCCAGTAGATGGAGAGAGATTCTTGTCTGAAGTCCTCTCTAAACTCTCTCAGAGCATAGCTGAGGGGGCACGGCTGAAACAAGAAATCGTAGCATTACGACGCGAGGTGCGGCCGCCAACCCACATTTTATACCCAAGAATAGACTTTGATGTTGACAATGATTAGCGCGACGAACATGACGCGCAAGCACGCGTTTTTGTCGAGCATGCAGCTACTCTTATGGGAGCGCGTCCCTCTGAGGAAAAGCAGCCAAAGAGCCCGTGTATCTTGGTTAACAGGCTCTTGTCTGACGAGGTTCGTCATGTCAAAGTTCAAACATCGACCCAGTCCTTTATCTTTCATCTAGCTCGGCGTCGTAAAAACAGACGTGAAGACATTGCAGGATCAGAATGACTTGCTTCGACAAGAGATTGACGCCGTCCGTAAGGAGAACGTGGAGAAGACTGCTGAACTTGCGAGTCGTGATAATAGCATCCGGACATTGCGCCAACAACTGGACTCAACAGAGCGGCTACTGCGGACGGCGGAAATCTCGAGTGAGATGCTAAGGAAGGCTTCTGATGACATGGTATGCGTTATACAAGCCAACTACTCCCGAACTAAACGATTCATGTCGGATACCTGTACTTCTTTAGATTGGTTCCATAAAGAAACTTGAGGAAGAGAAGGTCACATTGCAAGAGGAGAACCAGAGATTGAAGGATGATGACCGAATCCTTCGTACCAAGGAGGAGAAAAGGGCATTGTTTCAGTCGACATTAGAAAATCTGCAAAATAGTGTAAGCTCTTCCTCGTCCTCAACACCAAAGCAATGACACTCATGCCGCAATCAAGGTCCGCAAGTTTCCTCAAACTCACCGCAACTTGATACCAGTAGCATCTGCCGAGAACGTAGGCCGTAAGCTGTCCCCTCGTCGGTCTGTCCCGGTGATGCCGGTTCGTCGTCCCCTTCTTGTGTCTTGCATTTACTCATTATCCCTGCAACTTTGTAGAAGAAAGAACCTTCGGAAGATCACGTATCTTTCATAGACCTCACCGAGGCCTCGAATCAACCCGCCTATGTTTCCTCAATCCCCAAGACACGTCAAAAGAAGTTTGATTCGTTCCCCAGCGTGCTCATAGACGATGACTGCAACAACTCTGCAATGTTTTCCCGCAAATTCCTCTCAGAGCACATAGGCGGCAGCTGTCAACCTCTTGTCGTAAGGTAAGATGCAACATTTCGGTCTTCGAGATCTCCATCTCACGTCTCTGCTTTGCGTAGGATAACGAACAGCCAGAGAGAAATCGCGGAGAGGCTGAACATAAAGTCACTCTTATGCCCGAATTTGGACCTGAATCCCTGGTGTCCCATGGTGCCGGGCGACCACGGTTATATGTTTGTGGGACTAGGGACAGAGAAGAATATATTCGAGACCCCTGAGATCCACCAACTCTTCGTTGGTTTCGAAGGGCCGAAGAGGCACAAGCTGTTCAGATATATGGGTGTATACAAGGCCTCCAGAACCGATCCACTTTCCATCCAGGAATGGAATGCCCTCACCAATCATGTACGTATTCCCTTCCGCCACTTGTATCACGCTCATACCCAGACGGCTATCTAGGTGAAGGACGGATATGCTTCGTTGACGAAAGGACGGACGGCAGATCCACGGGATGTAGAAGTAATACGCGCCGACTACGACAGCGGGAAACTTCAGGTCCCTTGTGTCCTCCTTCAATGCACCGATTACAGTGACGAATTAGCAAGATCCCTCTCCCAGAGGGTCAAGGTCACCAAGGTACTCTCGCCGACGAAACGACCGCGTGAGGATGACGAACACGTACCATCTAGAAAGCGTCACTTATCTTCAAATCCCGGTGTCATCAACGGATGATACTTGAAGGGACATTACTTTCTTGAATCAACCAACACGCAGACGACGAAGCAGATAATAGTGTCAAGTCGGCCTCTTGGTCTGTAAATTGCCAACCCTCCAGCACGAGGGATCATGTACCTTGGCATATTGAACGCACGCTCTGCTATTAATTGTAACATTATTGCTATTTACTATATATCTAGGTGGAGGAACTGATTACTCTTGGGCCGATGGTGATGTCGACATAATATCTGGTTGGGCAGATAGCACGTCTCTCGCCTTCCTCTCGGTTCCTTTGCCTCTCAGAACGTTTTCGATGTAGTACTCTCCAGCCTTATAATGTATATATTAGTCAATTATGATCGGGATAGGTAGACACGGAATTACCTTGTAGCTGCTGCGAACTAGCGGGCCACTCGCAACGTAGAGGAATCCCATGTCCTCTGCGACTTGCTTCCACCGATCGAATTCGGCTGGCTCAACGTAACGGTCAACCTTCATATGGCGTTTGGTTGGACGCATATATTGTCCAAAGGTCACAACGTCTACGTCAACCTTCCGTAGCTCTAAAATCACAGGTGAGTAACATCTCAGCATGAGCGACATAGAGACTTGCCCTTTAGAGCATCCGTCACCTCATCAGCAGTCTCACCAACCCCAAGCATTATACTTGTCTTGGTAATTCGTACACCCTCCTTTTTAGCATGCCGCAGGACATCCAGACTTTGTCGGAAAGTCGCCCGACGGTCACGAACTTGAGGTGTTAATGCCTCAACGGTCTCTATGTTGTGAGCATAGACGTCTAATCCGGATTTTGCCACCAGAGAGACAAGGGAGAGGTTGCCGGCGAAGTCACCAGTCAATGCCTCAACGAGGATATGGGGGGCCCTGTTGGCGGGTTGAGATATAAGCATAACCCCTCTCTAAGTGGGTAAAGACGAACTTTTGCTTTATCTTTCGTATTGTCTCGGCAAAGTGATGAGCACCACCATCAATGAGGTCTACCGGAGGTGAGCGGACTAGAGACTAGATGCCCGTAATTACACCTACCGTCACGGTCCACGCTGGTAAGGACGATATACCCCAAACCCCACCGGCTGATTGCTTCAGCAGTATTTTCAGGTTCGTGCGGATCCAGAGGAGGAGGGGTCCGTGAGGTCTTGACAGAGCAGAACCTACAGCCCCGAGTACAAGTATCGCCCATCAACTACGGTCATATGGAATAAGTGCGGGTTCCGTTATTCGGAATCAGGACTGCTTACCATGATAGTTGCAGTAGCTGAGTTCCTGCCCTCAGCCTCTGTCGCGCCCTTCTTTCCACCCCAGCAGTCGCCAATGTTAGGACATCGAGCTTCCTCGCATACCGTGTGTAACCCGAGGCCCCTTAAGTCTTTCTTGATTTTATTAAACGATGCTCCTGACGGTATGGAGGTCTTAAGATACGACGGCAAACGGGGGCTACAAGGATGGCATTAGAGAGAGCGCAGCTGTAACAATTGCACTAGCTTACCCTTTGGTTTTCCCTAGAAGAACTCGGTCGGGTGCATCTGCAATAAAGTCATCCAGTGAAGGTCCGGCAGCGAGAGCTTCAGAGAACGCAGGTTTGGGGGACGCCGTCGAGGTTGGTGGTGGTGCAGTGGCCAGACATCTCGCGTAACGAAAGGCTTGAAGCTGAGCCGGCGAGAACTTGAAACGGTGGGCCAAAGAACTCATGGTGAAGTGTCGTGAAGACGAAATAAAGTGTCGGACCACTCACCACTTCCGGATTCGTCACATACTCTGGTACGAGCGTCTATACAAGCGCCCGCTACATCTCTCCATCATCCACTACTATGAATGCTTTGTCGCGGAGAGAAGAAGACACGCTCATGAAGGCCACGAAGGCCAGGGCGCTGAAGGAATGCGACCCGGTGGTAAAAGGTACGCGTATTTTCCTTCTTCCTTCCGTTTTCACTGTCTTCAACAAGCTGTTTCTAGCATTCGCGGAATGCGCTACGGGGCGCACCGTCTCCGTTGCGTGGGCTTGCAGAGGACAGCTGCGTAGCGTACAGGAATGCATGGTCCAATAGTACGCAGCGCCTACCTTCCACTACACGAAAAGTAACAACAGTTTCTGAAAGCACGGGCCCTGAACCTATGGAACGCGTTCGTGCCGAGTATCTGCGACTGAGAGATCAGCAGCTCCAGAGTCCTGAAGCATCTCAAAATTCGCAGTAGGTTACGTTGACATCAAAACGTCGCGCCCATACGGTATAAATACAGCATCCACTACAACACAAGTAGATAGGTACAACTAAATAGCATGCACAAACTACTCCTCGCCACCCATCGACTGTCGTGCCTTTTTCTCTTTTTTGAGACGCTTTCGTTCACGTCGCGCATCCTCATCCTCGGGTTTCTCGTCGCCTTCAGCAGCAGCAGCCTCTTTCGCCTTCTTTTCCTTCTTCAAACGCTTGCGCTCAGCCTTTGCCGCAGCGTCCTCATCCTCCTCGACAGCTGGCACTATAGAACTCTCGTCGGCGTCAGATTTACGCTTGCGCTTCTTCTCTTTTTTAGCCGAACTCGCTTCCTCGGTCGTGGTTGCAGTTTCTACCGATGCTTCAGTAACTGGCGGCTCCGATGCTGTAGTCGATGGGCCAGCGGTTGGCTAAGCAGACAAATTAGGTACGTGCAACACATAACAGGGAGGAACTCACGACTTCATCACGGTTGTAATCGACGTAGTCGCGACTCCACTCCTTTGGCGTGACACCCTCGACCTTCTCACCATGCTTGCCAAGTTTACCATCCTTGACCATCTTTTTCTTTTGCAGCGCGACAGGACCCAAGCCCCATCGGCGAGGGTATGTGTCGCGCTCCATGATACAGCGCTTCACCTTCGCGACAACACCGTGATCGCAAGTAGCAAGCTCGACTGTGGACATTTGTGCGATGGCGAGCGCGATTGCTTCGCCTATGACAGGTACGGCGTCAGTTCAGAAATATGACAGGCACACTGTCTAACAACAATTACCCTTTGTGGTCATCAGCACGACTTCTTCGTGCACCGAGATGTCGGCTTCATATCGTAGAAGACCGGGTATCATGAGCTTCGCGCCATAGCAGACGGCGTTGACGGCACTGTCCTTGACTACAATGCGCTTGTAGCCAACTAACAGGCACTCGAGAGGGCGAATGACGCGTCGAAGGTATGATTCTAATCGCTGTCAGCGAGCCGATAGATAGTTCGAAGAAACAGACCACTACATACCATCACGGGTATTATCATACACCCATTGAGCATCTAGCACATCGTGCATTGTTACCATCTCGTCATTCTCCGACATGGCACCACTTCGCACTCGTCTAAGCTCTTGCATATGCCCACCCACACCCGTCAATAATCCAAGATGCACACATAACGTACGGATGTATGTGCCAGCTTCACAAGAGACCCAGAAGACGCCAAGGTTGCGTTTTTCGTCGAATTCGATGAGCTTCGATTCGTGTATCGTTCGGATCCGGAGTTGACGTTTTACAGCTGAAATAAGAGGAGGTCGTTGGAAGAGAGCACCGGTGAGTGTCTGGAGGCAGCGAGGAAGTGTAGCAGGGTTGGGCAAAGCTGCATGAAGGCGCACTACGCAAACATACTCCTTCCCTAGGAAATCACGATGTTGAAAACACGCTAAGCAGGAGAAACTGTACCAAAACACACCTGCACCCTGTTGCGACTTGACAAGTCTCGTTGCACGATCAATGCAGACAATCAAACATCCAGTCACTTTGGGATCAAGCGTGCCGCTGTGCCCCGTCTTCTCCACCCGTAAGATGCGCCTCAACCATGCAACGACTTCATGAGAAGATGGGTTTGAAGGCTTGTCCAAGTTTATGACACCAGACCTGAATCGAATAATCAGTTATTCTAGTCGGATTAATCAAGAACACGATCCCCACTTGATGTAACTGGTGATGTCGCGCTTCAAAGGGCTGCATCCATTAGGTATTGGTGTAAAATGACTAGATCGAACAAGAAGTTTGTCGTAGTTTTTGAGGAGAAGGGGCCATTGTGAAGTATCGAGCTTGGGAGTCGTTGACTCTGATTTTATGGCATATTCGCCTTCGATCTGCGCTGAAGCGACTTGGTGCTTGGTGAGAGACGGAGCCATGGCCTGCCTCACAATTTTTTGTAAACTTCTTCTTGCTCCTGTTTCGTGCAGGCGCCCAGACGAGCGCTTACTGCTTCAAGCGGCTATTCAAATGCGACTGAGCGGAGTCAAAGTAAACCTTAAATCCCGATCGACTGTACAGTCCTCCAAAAGTTGATCGGGCAACCAAGAAGGTAGTCCACACACCGTCGTCAACGTCCCCGAACGCCTCAAGACTCCCTCCTCCTTCAAGATGGTCAGTCCCGGCACTGCTTTGCTGAGTTATCTTCTCAGTAGGCTCACACCGGTCCCCTTTCTTTTGTCTCGTGTATAGCCCAAAGCCGCCGCCACCAAAGTCACCACCAAGCACAAGTTTGTCATCGACTACTCGAAGCCCGCTAGCGACGGTGTATTCGACGGTGCTGACTTCGAGAAGTTCCTCCACGACCGCATAAAGGTCGAAGGCAAGGCCGGCCAGCTTGGTGAATCCATCAAAATCACTCGGGATGGTGTGTTCACAATGTAATTGAACCTGCACTTGGAGCTAACCCCGATGCAGGCAACGCCAACAAACTCACCGTCACTTCGAACATCGCCTTCTCGAAGCGCTACCTCAAGTACCTCACCAAAAAGTTCTTGAAGAAGAACCAACTCCGTGACTGGATTCGGTACGTGCGCTTTGTTAAAATATGATACCAGATGACTTACGAACCCATTGTAGTGTCGTTGCCTCCTCAAAAGACAACTACCAGCTCCGCTTCTACAACATCGCGTAAGTTAGATTCACTGTCCTCGTTGATTACTTCTTGCTCATTCACCTATCAGTGGTACTGGCGATGATGAGGATGAGGAGTAGATATTTAGACCGGCGGTAGCAGCATTATGCATTATGATGCACATGTCCGATATCACACCTATGACCCTATGATCTTCGCCTCGCGAGTCCTGCAGTGTGCACGCGCGAGTTCATGACGGCTCTGTATTACTGTCTATATTATGGGATACAGATTTCGTTATATATAGGGCTACACGGGTGATTAGCCAGCGACTTGTATAGATCGTTCCTCTTGATTCGGATTGACCTTGCCCAAGATCATCAGCGCAATATCGTACCAGAGCATGAGCGACTCTGTGAGCACTTTGCCGCGATATTGTTTTGCGAGCAGGTTGGCCAATTGGGCGCGGAGGAGTTTGATGGCTATGTTGACCTTGGGAGATACTTTGTATCGCAATTTCCGATCGATGAAGACGGAGTCGGCAACGAGCTATATGGCGAAGGGCGTAAACTATCGACGTGACGCTGCATACTCATTGAACTGACCTTGCTCTCCATCTCGCCACAAAGTAGAACCATGGCAATATCGTTGACTGGACTCGTCTCCCAAGCATATAGCTTTTTGGAACGCCTATCAAGTACGCCAATTTCGTCAAACCACTTGCGGAAAGAAATTACAACACAAAGGACTCACATCAATGTAAAATAAGCGAGGTAGTTCATACCGAAATCTGTGGGCTTGCGACCAAAGTTGATAGAGGACGGGTGGAACGACGCCTGTTGGTTATTCAGGATCGTGCGCATCTGCCCGGTCTGTGAGTCGATGGAAAGTATCTTGGGATACAATCCAGCAACTAGCGCGGCGTTCAGAAGGTCGACGTTGGAGGAATTAGAGTCTAAGTCCTGTGGGACCATGACGAAGCGTGTGCGGCCGCGACTGTATCTTGCACTGTGTTTGCGACTTCAGTGGATAGCTCAAAATAACTAATAATGATATACATACCGATTCAGTTCTCGGACAAACGTTGTGTCAACTTGGATGAACCGCGAGTCGACCAGATATCTATATTCAAGAAATTAAGTCAACCTCCAATCACGTCCAGCACTGTGCAGAACATACC
Organism: Pleurotus pulmonarius; assembly: GCA_012980535.1. NCBI lineage: Eukaryota > Fungi > Basidiomycota > Agaricomycetes > Agaricales > Pleurotaceae > Pleurotus > Pleurotus pulmonarius. Next base: position 2,526,422 of record SJKF01000002.1, read on the forward strand.
CCAGAAACTGCTGGCGTAGTTCCTCGATTTGTTGAAGATTCTACAAAGGTGATTAGTTACTTATATGCATCCATGATTATATGCCACTCACCTGCTGGCTGAGATAATTACGCTTACAGAAATTCCGTACAAAGCTTCCATTGTCTGATGCACGACGCCAGCTGGCGAAGGCGTTGTGGACGGTGAGAAAATCCGAGTTCTCTACATTCACGTTTCAGTTCATCTCTATCTCATAATATAGAAATGGAATATAAACTGACCGGCTCGGAACGAGTGCTTAGCACGATCGGCTTCTTGTTCGAGGCCGAATGGTGTGACGAAGGGGGATTTGGAGTTGAGAGCAGCGGCGATGGTCAAAGCAGGATCTAGGCAGCGGAAAATGGTAGCGACCAGGAGGAACTTTCCAAGATGAACGTCAGTCGGCAATTTACTCAAGAGTACCCCCATTGGGGTGATGTCTTCTTGGGGGGTGAGAGCCTTGACCTGAGCAAGCTTGATTCAGAGGAAAGGAACCGTAAATGAAAGGCAAATACATGCCTCGACAAGAGAAGATATCGCCCGCTGAACGTTGATGGCAACAGGAGGATCAAGTGCTCGGGAAAGGACATCATCTATTGATTTGCCAAGTTGAAGCTTCATGATCTTGATGCGTAAAGCGAGGTCGGAGAGACTCAGGCGCATCATCTCAGGTAGAGGCTGCGGGGCCAACTAAAACGATGATAAGCGTCACTGACAATGCCGGAGCATTTGGGGTACCTTAGTATCGTGTCTGGACTTCGTGAATAGGTGAAAGCACAGTCCATCCTGTACACGGCCAGCTCTGCCCCTTCTTTGGGCAGCATTACTTCTAGCGATGAAGGTCTCGATGAGCCTGCTGATCTGGCGTTTCTCGTCAAACCTGACAATCCATTTGAGTACCAACCAACGACATGCAGAAGACTGCACACCTCATTTCACGATGCTTTCCTGAATCAATAACGCAGGTGATGTCTGGAATAGTGATACCAGTCTCGGCAATATTGGTTGCTGGAAATAGATTGTTGAGAGAGATCACGCGATAAAATCATAGCGATTTACCTATTACGATCTTACGAATACCAGGTGGCGGCACGTCGAACACTGCGCTCTGGTTCTCGCTCGACAAAGTAGAGTGAAGAGGATATACACAGAAGCTTGAGGATCCAAAGTATTGGTGTTCCATCAGTAGGTCGTTCATGCGGCGAATTTCCCTCAGGCCTGGCATGAATATCAGAACTGCCGCTGAGTAACGACTATACTCTCCGCCATCTGTGCACATTTGTTCCAGTAAGCGTATGATCAAATCGTACGGTATCGTGCGTTCATCGAAAAGGTTTATGGTCTTCGTGGTCTTCGCGGAGTACCGCTTCCCGAGTTGGACCTTTTCGCTGTCGGGATCGTCGCTATCGTTATCGATGCCTTCAGTGATATCCTCTGACCAGTCAGCGCGAGCTTTGCCCTTGTAGAAATTGTCATTCACTAAACAGCCCGTTAATATCTCTTAGGAGTCAATGCAGAGGGCTTACGGCGTCGAGCGTATGGCGAATCCTCCGTTATGTGCCACTTGGTCCATTCAACTGCATCCTCTAGGTATCGGACCTCTACAGGATATGTACGCCCTGGAACCTGTAATACGGGGCAGCCATCGAAGTATGCGGACACTTTATCTGCTTCCATTGTCGCGGACATGAGTATAACTCTAGGAACGAGTGTTAGCCAGGGTGCACCGCCATAGACCAATTGCGCACTTTAGGTTAGGACGTTGCTGAATTAGTGACTTCAGGACAATGAGCAAGAAGTCAGACTCGATGGTCCGCTCATGTACCTATGGGAACGTTGAGAAAACCACAATTACGAGCTGCGCAAGCACCAACTTCATCGACAACGATATGCTAGGGACAAATGGGTCATCATCGTGGCTGAGATGAACACACGTCTAACTTGCCGTAATGTCATCAAAAGCAGTTCCTTGCCCACCGCTTCCCGACCCGTCTTCAAGCATGCGTAAAGCAATGCCATTGGTGACAAATGTCAACCGTGTATTCCGGGTTGTGTTACTTTCCAGGCGGATAGAATACCCTATCAACGATGCCAAGGTTCCCACTGCGTTCGGGGGATCACCCAGCTCTTGAGACACGCCTAGATAAATGGATGATAAGATGCCAAACTACGACAATATCTCTGGATGCTTACGGTGCGCTAGGGATATGGCAGATATTCTGCGTGGTTCAGTACAAAATATTCGACAAGGCTTTCCTTGTGAAAGTTGGTCCTCTAAAAGGAAGGCAGGTACTTGTGTTGATTTTCCACTGTAACGCCTCAATTAGATACCAAAGGGACAAAAGAACATCCATTTACCATCCTGTTTCCCCACTCAACACGAGCACTTGTGACGAATCTAGAGTTTCGATTATGTGTTGGCGATAAGCAGCAATGGGGAGCGAGTTCCTTTGTGTCTGTATTGTGACGATTACTAGGCGCAAGGTTTGAGATAGTGACGTCTCCCACAAGCATTTCCTGGTAGGCAGAGCTGGCTTGTCGGGCTTGAAACTCGAGCATCAATTGCTCTGAGAAAGTATCTTGGACATCGCGACGAGGTCTTATCCTAGCAGGTATGGCGGCACCCGCTCCCAAATCCCGACGATTTTCTTTCCCGTCTAACTGTTATCTGTCAACAACTTATGCTGCCGGAAAAATATTGAACTCACCTCGTTGGCATTTATTTTTGTATCGAGTACAGATTGAAGCATATCCCACACGTTACGATTGTGCGCGTTCGCCGCAGCCTTTCTAGCCTCTTCAAGCTCGTCCCAAAGGTCTCTAAGACAGGCCGGGAACGATCGGACGAAAGATATACTTGCCGCAGTTACGTTGTCGATCACGAAGCCTCCTTCCTTCGAAGGATGAGAAAGGGCATGTAGGGCCATGGTAGCAACATAGTGCCGCGCCTGAACTTCATCATAACATGCAACATCAATCATGGACCACTCGTCGATGCTTTGGCCGACCCATCGGACTTTCACCGAAGCACGCTTGGCCCGGCTTACACCAGCAAGGTCAGAGTATGACACGACTGCATACTTGTCAAGCTTAGAAACCTTCTCAGCGAGAAGCTTTTCGGGAGTACGGCCAGACCAATGCTTTGGGAAACTCATGTCGTATATCTTGACCGTGGTTCCCTCTGCATCTGTTGCCGTAGCTGGCATTTCGTCGAGCATTTCCAAGAGGCCGGCTTCGTCTGTATCATCGAATATATCCCGTTCAGGTTGAGTCGAAGGCTGCGTCTCTTGCGATGCCACCTTGGCTGGAGATTTGTCTACAGGCGGAGGAGAGGGGGGGATAGGGACCTCGGCGAGACCTTGAAGCCTAGCGCGGAGAGCAGAGGCAGAGATGTTCTCGCGTTCAACGCGATACAGCGCTTCTGCATCTCTCGCATCGAAAAAGTAATGCTGGGACAACTTTTTCAACTTGATTTGGAGCTCGTTTATCAGAGGAGTATCCTTGCCGGACTTCGTACGTTCTAATTCGAACAGTTGAACACGTATCTTTGCATGCTCGGAATTTGGATCTTCAACGTCTATGATGTCTGATGTTCGCCCTAGATCCTTTGGTGGAGGCTACATGCGAATTTCAGCAGGTGATTGTATGAACATTGTAATCAATGTCATACCGACACGGGAAAGGAGGGCGTGAAGATGGGTGCATTGGGATTCAACGGAGACATAGGGATTGTTGGCGTTTGCGGGAGGAGAAGCTGAACCGATGAAGGTGTACGAGGAGTTGACGGTGTCTGCGACGCCCAGCTTGATGGCGACTGGGGGATAGAAGTCAGTCGTCCATCACTTTCCTTGACATCTGCAGTGAGGTGATTATGAGTATCGACCCTAAGGGGGACTAAGGGGCGTGGCTGCTTACACGAAGTATCATTGAGTTCTTGCTCTGAACAATGCAGGTAGAGCTATCGTCAAGAAAATTTGGGTAAGATGACCATCGCAAGAATTATACCACGGACCCAGTCATAAGCTTCGTCTAAGCCAATGCCAGCTATTGACCTCAAGCACTCCTCCACCCTCGACTCGGAGAATCCCAGGCGCCTGAGGACGCCGTAGGTTATCCCAAGTCGCGTCAAAGCCTTGTCTTGAGATACGTCTAGGGTCCATTTATCTGATTATCCACTGGGTCATTCCCCGAGACATTTGTACGGGTCGAAGCGGCTTACTTTCGAGAACCTTGTACTCTATGGCCAGCTGGGTAATATAATTCGCGAAACTTCGGTCAAGTTCGAGCTCGGGGAGGGTTTGGGTAAACCGTCGGTCCTGTTCTATGAGCTAAAGCAACAGTTCAGCGACGCAGATCCAAGAACGATGCAAGGTACTCAAGTACGTTGATGGCCCTATTAATCTCCTTGGCTACTTTATCCTGGTTAGAGTCAACGATGGCTTGGAGGGCAATTGTTTTTGTATCTTCCACTCCATTCGCGTCTGAATTAGCCTGCAGGCTAGGATCAGAATCGGCTGGGCCAAGTTGAGGTTCTGGGTCGGTTGGTGTTTCTTCTGGTTGAACTTCCTCTACAGGCTCTACTTTCTTAGCGACGGAGGTAGTAGCGAAGCCACGAGACACAGGTTTTAGCTGCGTTTTCTTTTTCTTTGCCATCTATGCACCCAGGCCGGGGTTGTATATCAATACAAGTGATTTGATCACGGTTTGGCGATGGCACGATTACGGCCTAAAAGATAATGGAACGGATGTCGGCGATGAATAACACGATGTCGGAAGCGTGATGAAGCATTGCAATGGTCTGACAGTGTGCACATTGGACTCGAGCTCGGGTCAAGTCCTGACTCGGTACCACAACTATTCTGACTCAGTGGAGGATATATGATTAATACATTTACACTACTAGGAGAGTATACAGTAGCTACAACGAAAGCATCTAATCATGAACAGGTATAGATATATTATGTACCAGAAACCCAAAGCTATGTCCGCACTAAATAAGATACTTGCCTAATAATCACGAATTTGGTGTGGCTTGCCCCGTCGTCGTTCCAGATCTACGGCCACCACCTGTTTTACGCCCGCGCGTAGCTGCTCCAGTAGCTCTGCGCTTCTTGACTCGTGTCGTAGCAGCTGGCACGGGCGTCGACGCGTCCTCATCAGCAATCTCGGCAGCGCTAGGCTGCGGCGCAGAATGTCCAAAAAAGTCGTCTCCTTCCTCGTTCCACAAATCCCTACCAGCTGCACTACTACCCTCGGCGCCTTGTCGAGGTTTATCCGATTGCTTCTCCGATAGTCCAGGTGCGGATTGATCCAGTGAGGCTAGCTGCTCGTCGTTGAGTAGCAGCTGCACAATTTCCCTTGGTTTGGCGACGTCGGTCAGCGTCTTGTTCCCAACCACGATATCTTGCACCTTTGGGTACCGGCTCTGTAAGTAATAATAACGACGGAAGGTAAAGAAGCACTCACATCTTTCTTCACCCGTGCTAGTTGTACAATACGTTCATCTATAGTTCCCTTGGTAATCAAACGGTAGACCGTGACCTGGCGGGTTTGACCAAGTCGATGCGCTCGATCCATGGCTTGAGCATCATTGGAGGGATTCCAATCATGGTCATAGAATATCACAGTGTCCGCAGCCGTGAGGTTGATGCCCAAGCCACCAGCCCTCGTACTCAACAAGAAAACAAAGATGTCAGGCCTGCGAAGAGAGAATATGAGTGTGCTGAAAAGGAGTGTTTATTGCAACACTGACTTCGTCTGCCAATCAATCACCATGTCTCGTCGATCCTCCAATTTCGAAGAACCATCCAACCGCAGATACTTGTACTGACGGTAGATCAGATATTCCTCCATGAGATCCATCATCCGGGTCATTTGGAAGTACACGAGCACTCGATGGTCACCAGCCTTTAATTCTTGTAGGAGGGAATCAAGACGAGCTAACTTGGCCGAGTCATAGATAAGCCGCTTCGCCTCTGGCACTTGCATGTATGTTGGAGGCAATTGATCCCTCGGCGATGAGCCGAATAACCCGTTGACGGGAAGGCCAGGAAGTCGCTCCGTGTACGTGTCACAAGCGGTCTGCACTTCCTGTAGTTGCGGGGGAAGTCCGTAAAGGGATAAAGATTCTAATGGGGCTTCAACTAGTCGGGTTTGTGATTCCACGAAACTTCGATCCGAGCAATGCATTGTTATCGGGGGTGCCACAACCGGGGGTACAAACCACTTGAGCCCAGGGCGAGATAGACATGACTGGGTCCACGCAGATAATGTGACGTTTTGCAACGAGGGTAGGCCGTCAGAAGAATTTAAGAAAGAAAGTTTAGGGATGGCGAAAGATGCTCTAGGAGTAATTGAGGCAGTAAAATCCGAGTCGCTGAAATAACATTAGATACATATTCCTGCGGCTGATCACATCTTTCCACTTACAAGAGATAAGGGCCGTTTTCACGAATTCGGGCTTCGTCCTGGGTTGCCAATAGCCGGCGGAGGATCAAGGGTGCGCGATGCAGGGCGTGCGCTTCTTGGACAGAGATGTCGGCAAAGCGAAGGAAAGAAAACGAGCCATGGTCTTTGGGATCCCATGAGACACCGGTCAATGGTAGATGAAATGATACACATACCGTCGTCGTACACGGATTTATGCAGCCAATCCGTTGACCATATGTTCATGAGTTTAGACAGGACACTTGATTGCGAAGGGGACTTGGAGAGCTCGTAAGGTCGATCGAGAAGCCCGCCCTCTTGATACAACAGCTGGGGAATAGCATAATCCACAGGGCTGCGCGATGAGTAGGGCAACAAGACAAAATCGCCCTCGCGTGACAGGGGACCAGGTCGTCCAAAGTGACAAAATGAGAAAGGAGCGACGACGTCGGCTCGCTCGAAGAGTTCCGGATGGTTGCAAACCTGAGATAAAAAAAAAGAAGGTCAGATGAAGTCCGCCGTCACATTAGCCTAGTGGAACAGCCACCTTTCGGAACTGCATGACGAGGTTCATTAGTGACCGAGCGGAGTCAGCGTCCCCAATGTTCGCAGCTTTCTCCAAGAGATCGGTGACAGAAACGTTCGCCAGAAGGGCCTTGTACAGGGCCCGCTGCCTTGCACTAAGATCGACGTAGATATCCTTTTCGATCTGCACTCATGGTTAGTAGGGTTGTTTGTGTCAAGAACAGAAGCCTTTACCTTCTCGCTTAATTCGTTCTGTACGTGACGCTTAACTCGTCTCAACATGAAGGGCTTCAAGATCATATGCAGTCGTCGTAGCTGATGTTCATTGAGTTTACTCCCTTTGTTTTCCGCGACATTCTCAATATCCTTGGAAAACCATTCGTTGAACTCGTCATGCGAATCAAACAAACTTGGCATGATAAAATGGAGTAGTGCCCAAAGTTCTAACGTCATTCATGATCAATGGTTATGTGGGGCCAGCAAACACGATCCATAAACGTACCTTGCATGGAATTTTGAATTGGCGTTCCAGTGAGAAGAAGCCGATTGCGGCAATGGAACCCAAGCAAAGTTTTCCATCGCACGCTCTGCGAGTTCTTGATGTTCTGTGCTTCATCTAGGATCATGTATTGCCACTTGACTCGCTGGAAGTACTGTTGATCTTGGGTGACCTGATGGAACGTCAGCTGGCTGTACAATCCCCAAACGCGTGCGGACGAACAAGTTGGTAGCTGGTAATCAGAACGTGGAATGGCGCATCTTGATTATAACTGATTTCTTTCTTACTCCAGAATTTCCGCAGTGTAGCACGGTCCTTAACATTACCCCAATAGGGTAATGCTTTGAGCCGTGGAACGAATCGAGTAAGCTCCTGCTGCCAATTGTGCAACGTCGAAGCAGGTGCAACGACTAAGAATGGGCCCCATATGTCGTGTGTTTCGGCGAGATATGCCAGCAGAGATATCGATTGGACGGTCTACAGGAATCGTCAATATTCATTTTCATTGGTGTAGTGCGGACGAACCTTCCCGAGACCCATCTCGTCCGCAAGGATGCCATTAATACCCTGCTCGTAGAGCGTAGCGAGCCAGTTCAGGCCCTTCAATTGATACTCCTTGAGCTGAGCCATCAGCATTCCGGGCTGACCAATGGTCAGAGGTCCGCTCAGAGACGAAGGATTCTGGAAGTTGAGCTCGTTCGAGTCAACTACATAAAGAAGGCGGTCAGATAGATAACGCCGATTTATAAATACCACTTACGGTCCATCAGTGGTCCCTTAGGTGACCCAGGGGATTCTTCCGTTTCTTCACGAACGTTGGCCTGACCCTTGGCCAGCTTGAGTGCCTCGTTGGTCTTACGATCCAATGCAGCCTGGACGTCGAATTGCGCTGCACGCTCCTTTGCCAGTGCGATGGCTTCTTCTGCATTATGCTTGGCATGTCGATAGAGGTTGGTTTGATCCTCTGAACCACGATAAGTACGCAGCACAATCCCGATGTCTAATTATACACACCATCGTCGAAATCAATCTCGCCCAACGTGGTGGGGTCGAGCTCTAGATTTGCGCCCTTTGGAGCTGCAGGAGCCTCGCCTTCACCTTCTGCTTCAGCCGCTGAAAACACGAATTCGTCAGAATGTTGACGACAGACAACAGCACGGACGTACTCTTCAGTTTGTTGCCAACGAAATGACTGTACAACTCCGTTTGACTGATCAAAAATTCGAGCTTCCTCGCCTGCCTCGCGGCTTCTCTCTTCTCCTCAACCTTGGCCCTATCAATAGCTTCCTTCTGCTCCCGTTTCCGTACGTCACGCTCTTCACGCTCATTCTTCTTCCAGAACACCTGCATCTCTCGCATTAATCGCCTGGCCTTGGCCTGCATGTCCTTGGTGGACTTGGGAGCCTTTTGGACGGGCTTTCGCGCCTGTACGGATGCGAGGCGAGCAAGGCGTTCAGCTTGGTTCTTCCTGGCTGAGTAGCCTGTAGCGTGGTACTTGTATACCTATTGACGAAGTGTCAGTAAAGTATATGTTTATATGAATGATAGAAGTACTTTTGCGACATCACGGCGGGCAATATTAGTCCACACTTTGCGCTGAGCCTCTTCTAATGTCTTGACACGCTTCATCATTTGGTTTTCATCAACCTTCTTGGCCTTTTTAAGGACGGGTATATCCTCGTCGAGGTCGTAAATGATTGCATATGGCTGACCAGAGGAAGGAGAAGATGGGCGAGACAATACCGGAGTGACCTCTCCAGAAGCAGATACCGAATCCGCAATCCCAAGATGGTCAAGGGTGTCTGGTGCAAGCTTCCTACGTGGTTTACCCTTGCGACCTTTGGGCGTCGCCACTACAGTATCTTGGCTGAGCTCGCGAGATGATTGTGCATTCGCTTTGTCTTTCTCTCCGAGTCGAGCCAGACCCCGTGCAGCAGACGCGGATTCCAGCAAAGACTCGTTATCTTCAATTGGTACAGGAACGGATCTGTTAAGCTTGCGTTTCTTGGCCGGTACCGGGCCATCCAGCAAGCCATTGTGTAGATCAGCCTCATTTGGTAAATCGAAACGCTTGTCTTTGCCTTTCCTCTTCTTTGCAGGGATGACTGGGCCCGAGACGGAGTCGTCGATGAAGCGGGCGATTCCGTCCTGGCGGGAATATGAGATACCGTTGTCAGCAAACGGCAGGTCGTCAGGATATCCATCTATGGGTGAAGTTCCGCGCAAACCAACGTCGCGGGAGCGGGAGGAAGCAGGAGGCGGAGTGGGAGGAGGAAGAGGGAGCCGTTCTAATCTGGCCTTGTAATACTCGGAAAGCTGGAGCGTCGTCTGTGCGTTACGCGCCTGGGCAAAAATAATGTCAACGTCTGAAGAGGCCGCAGGAAAGTGTACACATACTGCCTGAGTCGCCTCGAACTGCGCCTCCACATCGCTTTGGCGCCTTTGAGTAGCAAGGATGTAGTCACTAAGATTCCTGATCCACACCTCTTCGCAGTCTTCTAGGTCAGATGATGCGAGTCGCCGTTCCTCCTCTGTCATGATATGGGTGTTGTCGCGCAGGTCGGAAATAGGAGACGGCGGACGCGGCTGCTTTCCTCTCGTCGAACTCCTTCGAGTAGTCTATACAATCCTGAGTCAAAATGTACAGCAGATGTAAGCAGTAGTACTGACTCGCTTTTGGGACGAAGGTTTGTAGTCTCCGTCGTTGATATCACCGCGTCTGCGCTTCTTGGGCTGCACGTCATCGTCTGAATCTGGCTGGTATAGAGGTGGGGGCAAATCACCACCCCGTTCGCGAGATTCACGTTCCGGATATCGGCTGCCATGCACGTATCTTGATGACGTTGGGTTGCCGTGAGGATAATCGCTGGAATATTGATCCCAACCAGGAGAAGGATGGTAGGACTTGGGCGAGTAGTGGCCCCGTGAAGGTTGGGGAAAGTCGTCGCGGCCAAAATGGCTGGAGCGTTGCGTACGAGGAGATAAGTAATTTGAGGGAGAGGTTGGCGATACCATGGAATGATCGACGGGCAGAGAGCTCGATGAAGGGCCTATCTGCAATGGACGGATGAGACGGGGTGAGCCTGCGGGCTCGTCGTTGAGGATGCGGCTGAGGGACATTGTGGAGTTGCTGATTAGGGAGACGCCGGGTTTTTCGAACAAAGGGTTCGCAGTAGGGATATATGAGAGCAGCCGTCGAGATCGGGGGCGACGACGAGGACGGGTGGCGGGCGACGGCGACGACGGCGGGGGATGGTGGTGGAATGAGGGAAAGGAGGGAAGCGGTTGAGAGTCAGCTGGCGTAGGGTGGGATTTCGTCGAGTCTGATCCTTTTTACGCATTTACATCGGTCTCGTTTCGTTTCGACGCTGTCCGGAAAAGGAAATGTCCCTTTCGCTGTTCATCCACAGTTCCCCAGAGCGCAGTATGTGATATCGGGAATGTGGTCAATTCAGAGAGCTCATGTGCCCAATCCCACTTTTCCCTATGACTTTGCTATCGTCCTGTCCTTTTTGTCCTTTTTCACCAGCTGCTGACCAAGGTGACAAGCCAGCGAGTTTCATAACTCTGTTTTCCTCGGCACTAGGCGGTGCCACATCCCCTCTTCGGGGTCCCAACTCAAAAACATTCAGTCAATCCAAATTACGAAAAATTCGATTCCAACTCTCCATCCAAGGGCCGCTGGAAGGAATCGGCTCCAAGCAATACAACAACAGAATACTAGTAGATCTGTAGCTTATCCTTTGCCCCACAAGACTATATATAGCGAATCATAGTTGTGATGTGTTGTCAGTTTCCGGATACAGCATCAGTTCAGGTCGAACTTTATCGTCAAACTCCTCTGGCGTCAGGAACCCAAGAGCGACCGTGGCTTCCTTTAATGTCGTTCCCTCCTTGTGTGCTTTCTTCGCGCATTTGGCAACGTCTAGGCATGGCTTAGAAGGACTGTTGACTGTACGTGAGACAACTTACTGTCGTAGCCGAGGTGGCTATTTAAAATCGTTGCCAACATGAGGGATTCGTTCAACAGCGCGTTGATGCGTTTCTCATTGGCTTGAATTCCGACAACACAATTCTTCGTGAACGAACGGCAACCTGTGGCGGAAGATGAGTAAGCTATTAGTCAACTTTACACAAAATCGCACCATCAGAAAGCAGTCTTATGCTTTGGAGTACGTTTTTGATGATAACGGGTTTGAAAACGTTGAGCTTTGTGGGCGTCAACAAAATGAAATGGAACATATCAAGCGGAGACGCACCTCAAATTGTCCGCTGGCACCGGCGACGCTGACAGTAGTTTGGTTACCCATGACCTGGGCAGCAACCATAGTTATGGCTTCGCATTGAGTGGGATTGACCTTGCCGGGCATGATGCTGCTTCCAGGCTCGTTCTCTGGAAGACTGAGCTCCCCGAAGCCACAGCGGGGCCCCGATGCTAGGAAACGAATGTCGTTCGCGATTTTCATTAAAGAACAGGCGATCACATTGAGGGCACCATGTGCCTCGACCATGGCATCATGCGTAGCGAGGGCCTCGAACTGCAGAGATATTAGTCCACTGGAAATCCGCCTGTTCTGTGACTGATACTGACCTTGTTGGGCGCAGTCTGGAAGGGAATTCCAGTAAGCTTCGAAATCTCAGCAGCAATCTTAACATCGAAGCCTTTTTTCGTGTTGAGACCCTGTGACGTCACGTTAGTTGGACAATTGCAGTCCCTGTAATTGGTGGACTCGCCGTTCCGACAGCGGTACCTCCTTGAGCGAGGCAGCTGAGGCGTGGTAGGACCCCTTGCACGCGCTCGATACCGTTAGTGATCTGCTGCACGTAACCACTGAACTCCTGGCCCAAAGTCAACGGAGTGGCATCCTAATCCCGCCGACATAAGTGTTCTGCAAGTTGCTTGCTAAAGTTGCTCACTTGTAAATGTGTTCTGCCAATCTTTATTATCTTATCAAAGGATTTGGCCTTCACGTGGAGGGCGTCTCGCAGCTCGGTGAGCGCAGGGATTAATGAACGGTGTATTTCGGTAACTGCAGCGATGTGCATTGCTGTAGGGAATCTGGTATCAAGTCAGCATCGGTACATCTTTGGCAGAAGGAAACATACGAGTCGTTGCTACTTTGACTTCTGTTGACATGGTCGTTGGGATGTACTGGGGTCTTCGAGCCTAGTTGCCCACCTAGGAGTTCGATAGCACGATTGGAGATAACCTACGGAAGTGAATCACGGTACTAGGGACACAGTGGATATGTATTACCTCATTTACGTTCATGTTACTTTGTGTCCCGCTGCCAGTTTGGAAGACGACGAGGGGGAAGTGATCTATGAGCTTGCCGGAGATAACCTAGATAGCAGAGGCGTCAGGGGGATCGAGAGCGCATTGCAGACGAACGTACATCATCTGCAGCCTGCTGTATAGCTTCTCCAAGTTTTGGATCCATGCCATAACCGATGTTAACGACGGACGCCGCCTTCTTGAGGATGCCGAAGGCTTGGATGAGGGGTAGCGGAAGACGTTCTGCTGGCCCTCCGATGTCGAAATTTTGCAGAGAGCTGAGGGATCTACGTGAGACCTCCGCGATAGCTTGCATAATTGAGCTCACCGTTGCGTCTGAGCACCCCAGTATCTATCTGCGGGCACTTGCAGTTCTCCGAAGGTATCCTTCTCAACACGGAATTGTTGCGACTACAAGGAAATTTCAGCCCATGAACCATCTCATAGTATCACCAGTAGTGCGCACCATGAAAGGTTTAGATGTAGTGAATAGTCTAGAAGATTGGTTTTGGATTCTAAGATAATGGCATTGAGACTGCGTCACGTGTATTAGTCGTTAATATACAGCTGATTCCGCGAATGGCCCACTCACTCTGCCTGCAATTCTAAGGGCCAGCATAGTGAAGTTAGTAGGGAATTAGTTGGGAAATGCGGAGATGATGAGGAAGATGTGGTGAAATCACTTTTCAATGAAGCGAGTCCCTCGACGACTGTGACTGGTCGGTGTTTGCCGTCCGGTTTCCTCCGCAATTTCCCCAGCTTCAAGCTCGATCGCGACCAAGTTGACCAGCGGTGAGCCCGTCCCCGGAGCACGAAAAAATTGCGCCGACGCGCGCAAGGCCGTGTCTCCTTGCGCGGGGCACCCCCTTGGCGCCTGTTGAGGACCGAGAACTCGCCCCGGATGGCCTCCGCTTCTCTTCCGTGCGGAATGTCCAGAAAAGCATCAACCCAGGTCCTGGGGCACCGACAAGAAGGGGGTAATTGGATACAAGCAACCATCATATTCCGTTCATCATCCGGTAGGCGATCCCAAAAATCATCAGCCTTGGCCTCTCTCACAGGCTGCAGACCCGCCATTCTGAACGGTCTCAACTTTGCCGATTGTGGCGATTGAGGGGAATATCACGTGTGAATCACTGGGCAGGCTATAAACAATATCCACCTGGTCGCTTCAGCTCTTCACTTTCTGCATCCTAATCCCTCGAGAACATACCGCAATGGCCGCCATCGCATCGCAAGTCGTGCTGCACCCCGTTGTCTCCCAGAGCTTGAAGATGGGGCACACGACGGTCGGCCGGGACAAGGTATGCAATCAATCTCAGATGCCGCTACCGCACGACCTTACCTGTGCCGTAGACATACCGTGCCATCCAATACTTCGCTAGATTCTACGCCTGGTACTTATTGTCCCGGGGGAACAAAGATGAAGCCGCTCGATGGTCTTCACTCAAATCCCATCTCGGCACGGCCAGGAAATGTAAGCGTTGTTCCGCTCTCCGAAACTATGTGCGGGATGCTCACCCCTTCCGTTGCCAGTGATGCGTCTCGGCAAACCGGTGGAACACCTCCAGTCCGCTGCAAAGGCCGCTCTGGCACCTGGCACACCGGTGGAGCAGATCACCACTATCGGTCGCCAACTTGGCTATTTTGGGTACCTTACATTTGATAGTTTCGTTTGGGTGAGTCTCAGCGACGCTTGTATCGCCCGAGTTCTGACATCGCATCCAGGCGCACTCCATCAAATTCTTGAAACTCAAGCCCGAGACAGCAGCGAAAGTGGGCAAGCTGGCCAATCGTTTCTGGGCTATTGGTATCCTGTTCAGTCTTGTCCATGCCGCACTGAAAGTAAGACCTTCGCTGCTCACCTTGCGAGGGATATGTTTGTTTATAACTGTCTACAGAATGCCCGCCTCGTTGGGCAGATCAAAGCTTTGAAGGCCCCGAAGCCATGGGGAGAGAAAGATCTTGGGGAGGAAGCTGAGCGAGAAGCCAAACTCAGCGCTCTTTATAAGTGCGTGCACTACCCTCGCCATGTGCGTCAACCTAATGAAGAACCTTTACTATAGCTCTCGGGATGCCCTGCGTCACCAGCTCTATATCGATATGCTTGATATCTGGCTTCCCATTTCCAACCTGAAGTATGTGAATTTGAATGATGGTGTTCTCGGTATTGTTGGGTACGTCCTCTGCTTTCCTCAACACGTCTCCTTCTAATCAATCGGCCACCAGTGTTATTTCATCAATCCTTGGATGGCAGAAGCAATGGGCTTCGGTTAATGGAAGGAAGTAGCTTTACGTGTAGGATAGGATACTTTCCCAGTGTGTATGATATACATACTTCATTATTTATGCACAGGCACGCTCGTTCTTTCGTCTTAGACACCCTCTCAGTAGACGCATCCGAAACCGTGGTATATTATTACGACTGACCCAAAAAAGCGAGTTACACACTCGACCAAGTAAAAATAATAATGGCTACATGTCATCAAGACAAATATCCCAAATGGCTAGCTCGTAAATGACATCAAGTCCAAGTATGAAGGAGTGTCGGTGATCACAGAAGAAGCGAGAAGAGGGCGGCGAGCGCGAGAGTCATCGCACCAGCACCACCGATGTTGACAGACATGGCACCGTTGTTGGCACCATCAGTCGTTGTTGCACCTGAAGCGCCTGTGCCGGAGGGAGCATTTGCGGCGGCGGCGGTACCGTTGAGGGCGGTAGCAACGTTCTTGAAGGAGTCGAAGCTGCGTGGGCCACCTTCGTCAGAGTTGATGGCGAAGACCATACCGGCACCACAGTGGCTGGCAGGGGTCTTTTGACGGCACTGCAAATGGCAAGACTTGTTTCAATATTTGTAACAAGGAAGCGTAGGAAGCGGCTCACGTATGCCCAGATGGGTTCGGTGCCATTGACAGTGATGCTCCATGTGGGGAACTCAGTAGCATCATCAGCGACAGCCATGCTGCAAGGATATATGAGTATATGTGTCATCATCAGAGGCAAAGGAGATACTTACAAACCAGAGTCAAAGCCCTCAACACCATCCTTTACGAGCTTGCGGCAGGGATCGTCGAAGGAAGATTGGGTGACGGTGTGGTTCTTCTGGTGGCTAAGAGGGGAGATGAATGAGCTCTCCCGTTGACCACACGGATACACAATACAACTTACAATTCGAAGACGATGGTATCACGGGGTTGAGCAGCAATGTGAGGGGGATCGAAGAGAAGCTTTCCTGGTCCACCGACGATGACCTTGTGAACGTTACCAGCGGCAGAAGCGGGTGTAGGAGCTGGGGAACCGGGGTACGAGCTGTAGGTTGTGGTCCAAACTTCGCTGTCAAGAGTAACGGTATCGGTGACAACCTGGACGATCGGGGCAGGTGGGAGAGTGACATCGCCGTACGCGGCAGTCCAGGTGGTGGTAGAGGCGTCACCGTAGCCAGCCCACTTGCCGTAGGATCCAGCGCTAGCACTGTTACCAGAAGCTGAACCATATCCGCCGTATCCACCATAGGGATCGGCAGCGGCGGAGGGTGATGGGGTAGCAGCAGCTTCAGCGGCGAGGCTGGCACCGACGGCGAGAGCGGACTTCTTGAAGTTGGTAAACGAGTTCGGGGCACCATCTAAACCACAGTTGATCGCGAAGACCATGCCGGCGCCGCAATGGCTAGCGGGGGTCTTTGCGGCTTGACGACAGTAAACCCAGGTTGGATCGGTCTTTGTGGGAGAGAATGTAAGCAACCATGCGGTCCCATTCGATGGGATCACTCACATTGTTCACGGTTAATGTCCATGTTGGGAAGTTATCGGTGGTGTTAGCGGGGACTGGTATGCTGTGATTGATGGAGATGTCAATTTCCGTAAGATTTGGTGGGAACAACAGAGACTCACAAGCCTGAGTCAAAGCCACCATCCTTGCGACCACACGGGTCAGCGAACGAGGACTGAGTGACTGTGTGGTTCTTGGGGTGGAAGTGGAACACAACTTGATCTCCGGGTTGGGCAGACTGTTGAAAATCATTACAATTCAGCTAATGAAATCAGATCTTGACAAACCAGAAAACTTACAATTGCTTCAGGCGAGAACTCGAGCTTACCACCATCACCACCGACTTGGATGTCATATACTGCAGCAGCAGCAAAAGGGAGCAAAGCCACCAAGGAAACAGAAGCAAATTTGGCAAACATTGAAGTAATCGCTAGCGATTGGCAAGAAAGAGTGTGTTAGAGTTGCAAGTTGTGTAAGGCGAAGAATGAGGCCTGTTCAGTGAAAAAGAGCGAAAGAACAGAAGAACCAGTCGTAAAAGAGAAAACACCAGGCAATGGACGCGAAGGGGAGAGGAAAGAGTGAGAAGTCGTACAAAAGCCGATGAGGCATTTTTGTACCACTCAGGGAACCTTGACAACCAATGGGTTCCGTTATCTTGGGAAAGCCATCATTCTTCCTATTGGCTGAAATCAATCCGTCCTGTCAAGAGAGAAAAACAATGACCATAAGCAAACGGCAGTAATAACGCCATTCAAGAGCCATTTGCGCTTGCCAATGATGTGCGTTGAACGCTGAGCAACAATGGATAGTCCAGCCTGAGACAAGGTAATGACACACTTTGCATTGGCGGTCTTATTTTCTTTTGAACCAAGTATTAATAGTCTTCAGGACAATAAACTTGGACTTCTGCGATCCCATCAGACATGATGCACGAGTATGAAGCCTTGAGGACTCAGCGCTCAGCAGGTACTCAGCCTGCCGAAGCTGATGGCCCTAGCATCTCATCACGGCGCGGGCCGGCAAAGAGTATGTCTTATACTGAAGTAAGTACCTGTCAATAGCGCGTCAGTTGAGATGCTCTGATATACTGCTGATCCCCTTGCTTGTCAAGGGTTCTGGGCACCTCATAATTGAAGCCGTTTGTTTGTTGTATATATATGTTTGCCCTTTTGTCAGCTGCCAAACAACGTAGTGCTCTCCCTTTGCTTTCCTCATTCGCTTGTGGCTTTGGATCTGTTCAAAAACCCTCTACAAACATATTTAGAAAAATTTTACTTTGCGGAAACTTTTTTGTGCCCGAACATTTTTCTTTTGCGCCAAACACTTTTCAAGAGTTAGCGCCTGGGCGCTTGCAGCGCTATTGACCGTGAGAGAATAGAGAGCTGACTGCGGGAATCCTATTAATATTGACCGTGGGAAGCGCACATCGGTGAAGCTGCCAGCGGACTGCGCGAGTATTGGCTATACTTTAGTAAATTATTTAATCCCTATACAGTGGATGAATATGTCTACTATGTGCTTAAGCAATATATATACTCAAAACTTTGCTATTAAAGCTGATATGTTGAGGTACATCCCAGGTAGAAAAACAATAAAGTAGTACTGATGTATAGGAGTCACCTTTGATGGAAATATGGCATCACTATACTGTAGTAAGATAGTTTAAACTGTAAATACTTCGATGTGGTATCACAGAACTCTGCCAGATATTGCTGCCCTTTGCTCAAAGGGGTTTTGAAGGGGCTTGTAAAGGGGCGAGGCTGATAAGATAAGATTTAATCAATAATGATAATTATTAATTAGATCATCTGTCCCAGGGTAACTGATCTATGTCTCACGATCAGTACTAGTACTGAGTCATTCACACGGTCAGCAATGCACCTTCCCACGGTCAATATTCGCTAGGCGGCTCACTCTTTGAGTTTGAGGGCTTTGAGCCAGAGTCCAGCCGAAAAGGCGCGCAGTTGGTTGAAGGTCGGTAGTGATCACACTTCGATGCAGATATTATTGTACTAATGATAATCTTCGGGATAATTTGCACATTCTCTCTTGCACGTACTAGGCAGCTCAAATTTAAATCTAAATAATAAATACACTTAGTTATCATTGCAAACCAAAACAAAATAAGAGCTGAATTGGAGTTAACCTAAATGGACAAGCAAGGGTTGGGCCACTGCAAGTGGCCATTTCCGAGTCTCCTTAAAAGCGACCCGGAAGCTTGTAGGAGATAGGGCAGCTCAAAGCCGAGCCAGAAACATGGAGTTCAAACACCTGGCGCTGTCGCAGCTTGCATTGGAATATTGGGTGAAACCCATCATCCGCGTGCGCACATTGAAGGGACCGTAGGGACGAGACTCGCACTTCTGTTTTGCGTCGCAGAGTCGGTGACTTCGAGTTTCAATCCAGGCTGACCGTGGGAATCTATATATCCCAGAACGGTCAGACTATAGCGCTTGTTCGACTCGGACCTGTGCTGCTCGCTACCCTGCTACTCCTTCAGGGCTCCCGCAGCCCAGTGAAACAGCGATGGTGAACGCAATACCAAAGTCCCAGAAGTAAGCCAGCACGGTCTAGCAATCGTTGCAAACTCTCATAGTTATTATCATCACAGTGCACATTTTCGATCACCGCGCAGGTGATACGCCCTGACATCTGAACGTTTGGACAGCGGTGAAATCGTCGTGATTCATAATGGATCCAAATTGTACCAAGCAACCACCTATATGTCCCATCACAATTTGGGGAATCACGTTTGGCCCTCCTGAAACGAATTGGCTCCGACTAAAGGAGTTCAGCGTGTTTGGTTGCCATAGACGAAGGCCTCTCTGCACTGGATGGAACGTATATAAACCAGGAGCGCAAAGTCACCTTATACTAAATCCCAGGTTTGGACTTCACCCCACTCTCCCTCGACCCCCTCCTCCTTCAATTTCACGGTAACCCTCACCAGCTGGACTCTGGTGTAATCATGTCTTCTCGCAAAGCCTCTAAGCCTCTTCCCAAGTTCGAAATCGGTATGTTCATTCACGGACTCGCTTGGAATAACCAAATTTACGCGTCTGGTAGGCAACGATTATCAAATCCTCCATGCCATTGGGGAAGGCGCGTACGGAACCGTTGCGGCTGCTCTACACAAGCCAACAGGACGTCAAGTGGCCATCAAGAAGATCCTTCCTTTTGACCATACACTCTTCTGTCTGCGCACTCTACGCGAGCTCAAGCTTCTCAAGTTCTTTTCCGAGACTTGTGTCAACGAGAATGTAAGGCTATCTCAAATACACACCGTTGTATCTCTGTTAACCTCAATCCTATGCAGATCATCTCCATCCTGGATATCATCAAGCCCCCGACGCTTGACTCCTTCAAGGAGATTTACTGTGGGTGTTACTAATTCTTGCAATTGGCGTCCAAACTAAGTTCCCTCTAGTTATCCAGGAATTGATGCAGACAGATCTTCACCGTGTGATTCGGACGCAACACCTCACTGATGATCATTGCCAGGTAAGCAGTTTCTAACTTAACTGTCGATCAATTACTCATCACTCCTTCTCCACATACAGTACTTTGTGTACCAGACCCTCCGGGCTCTGAAGTCAATACACAGCGCCGGCATTGTTCACCGTGATCTTAAGCCCGCGAACTTGCTGCTTAACGCGAACTGTGATCTCAAGGTTTGCGACTTTGGCTTGGCGAGGAGCGTGAAGACGAGTGTTGCCGGAGGCAAAGAGGTTGGAATCATGACTGAATACGTCGCAACGAGGTGGTATCGCGCCCCCGAAATCATGTTGTCGTTCAAGATGTACACCAAGGTACGACAGCTTGTTGCTTCCTGATATCACATTGCTAATCACATTTTACACAGGCGATCGACATCTGGGCTGTTGGCTGTGTCTTGGCTGAGCTCCTCACCGGGCGACCACTTTTCCCTGGTCGCGACTACAGCCATCAACTTGATCTGATCCTTGATGTAATTGGTGCGTTAAGAACTGGCACAAGTCGGGGCCGTGCTCTAATCCACCATTCAAAACGCAGGTACGCCTAGTTTGGACGAGTTCTACGCCATCACTTCAAGACGATCGCGCGACTACATCCGTGCACTCCCCATAAGGAAGCGAAGACCGTTTGCCACCCTTTTCCCCCATGCATCTAAGGAGGCGATAGACTTCCTTTCCAAAACATTGGTAGGTTGACATGCACTAGTGCATCACCCAGTGTCTCATCATACTGCATTCTACAGACATTTGATCCCAAGAAGCGCATGACTGTCGATGAGGCGCTCGAACATCCATATCTCTCTGCATATGTGAGTACACGCCCGTACCTGCACGGCTGCTGTTCCTGACGGTCGTAATCACACAGCACGATCCAGAGGATGAGCCAACCGTCACCCCGCTCAGCCCATCATATTTCGACTTTGACAGTACGTCACTTGTCTCCAGGCAATGTACAACACACCCCTGACATCTCTTTTCCCTGTAGTGCACAAGGAGGACTTGACTAAGGATCAGTTGAAGGAACTTCTGTACGAAGAAGTCATGTCGTTCCAGCCTTCAATTTGAAGTTCAAGACTCTTCAAGACGATTTATGATATACGATATATATGATGCCTCACGCCTGTTATGTAGCCTGTCGGACATGTTTATGTATTTGTACTTGCATGGAAGCTATCCCCACCAATATCACTTATTTATTGCCGTTCTCTCTTTCTCGGATCAATTGATAGCATTGAGAGTTCGCCATCGCTACCGACAACTGCACTTGCGCATCATTGGGGCTCTGAGGAAACGCAAAACGGTACACACATGTGCATGAACGTTTGAACACCTGGAAACAATAGCAAAAGGGACGCGGCATTGGACTGTCGCCAGAGACAAGAGTCAAACGGATATATGGCGTCAAAGATCAGAATACAACCAAAAGTCAGTACTAAGCGAACAACATCGACAACTAATAAATAGTTACAACGGTAGACATGCCCACGAGAGCGATATTTGATGTGGGCAGTATGTTAAAAACTTGGAAACTAAAGTAGGTAAATGCAAACGAAATTCAATATCAAAATTTCCCGCCTGTCCAGAAGTTGGGCAGCATCTGTCCGCTGCTTGCAACACCTTCGACACCGAAATCTCCAAAACGAGTATCACCTTCAAGTTCGGTCCCATACATGGTTACTGGCTTCGGGTGGGGTTCTTGCGGAGTCCTGCTTGATCCTGGAGTCTGCGCTGATGGTGTACCGGCACTGCTTGAGGACTCCGGACGGTTGTCAGTAGACAAGGCTGCGGGGTTGACGAACGCTCCGCCATCTTGGTGTTCATCAACATCTGTACGAGGTGATCGGCCGAATGGTTGAAAGGTACTTGGTCGACCAAGGCCCAAACGGCCGAGTCCCGCTGGAGTAGGGGATTGGCCGAGCTCGGGGTACGGAAGAGGCGGAACAAGGCTAGGATGCGCTGGTGTAGAGGTGTAAGGAAGGAAGGAGAAACCAAATGGATGCTGATTTTCTGTTGTCGCTTCGGAGCTTGTACTAGTCTGTCGTGACGAGCCTGTTATTGCGGCTTCAAAGAAGTCAGGGAGATGATTAGTAGGCGGGGGAGGATCTACATAATCCGACGGATCTGGATCACGATAGACAGAGAAAGTGGGTATCCGTGGTTCGTCTGCTCTATTTGTGGGTGTCCTGGGACTACCACGTAGTCTAGATGGACCGGCAGTGGCGTTACTGGGTGTGGACGAGTCTCTAGTTGTTTTGAGCCGCTTCTTCATCGGGCGTATCACTTTCGCAGCGAGCTCGTCCTCTGGAATATCCTCATCTTCACCCTCAATTATGCCGGTGATATTGGAGGTTGTCGAATCTCTGTGCCGCTTCCCCAGAGTCGTCAGTGCGAACCCCGGATGTTGTAGTCCACCCCTCTCGGCAGCGCGGGATGTTGGAGAAGGAGGATCGCATGGTGGTTCACCTTTCTTCGAAGAAGGGCCGGCAATGGCGGCAAAAGTAGTCGCACTTATAGAATGAGGCCTAATACACGATGAGTACAGGGGGCAATGACTGTCCTCATATCAGAACTTACGCCGGAGGGACTTCCTGTCGAGGACTGCGTGGGGATGGTGTCCTGGGAATCGAAGGGGTCTTGAGAGCCTGTCTGAGTTCGTTCGCTATTGAGAGTGCCTCTGCGGTCTGGCCGCGAAGATCATCCAGCTCAGTGGTTAATATGTCGAGTGTGGCTTGTAGAACGTGGACTTGTTGTTGATCCCTTTTCAGTCGTTCGACTTCGCTGTGAAGGGAAGTCAATTGTTCACGGAGAGGTTGAACCTGCAAGTTCACTGAGTAAGGATGATTGGAACAAATAAAGGAATCATACAGCGTCAGCAATGTATTTTTCGAGATCATTCTGGGAGGTGATGGCTGATGTGCTACCTGCGGAAGCCTGAGCAATGACAGTCGATTCCGCCGGTGGTTCTGCTGGCGTGGGTGACCGTGGCTTCGAAGTCAATTCCGGTGATGCAGTGACTAGTTCCAGACCGAGACTGGAATGCTTGGGCTCTGGGGGATCCTGTTCCTCCGCTGAAATCAACTGTAAGCGGTATACAACGTCATGGCGCTTAAGACGCACCTTCCTCCG
Organism: Pleurotus pulmonarius; assembly: GCA_012980535.1. NCBI lineage: Eukaryota > Fungi > Basidiomycota > Agaricomycetes > Agaricales > Pleurotaceae > Pleurotus > Pleurotus pulmonarius. Next base: position 2,549,553 of record SJKF01000002.1, read on the forward strand.
GGATAGGAGCTTCGGACGGTTTCATAGTCTTGCTGCTCTTTGCACGCTTTCCCTTGGACACACTCACAGATTTAGTCACAGCTCTGGCACCAGAGCCACCTGCAGCCTTCGGCCGCCCAACCCCTAGCCTCAGTTGAGTTTCCTTGGCCTTCCTCGTTCGCGATGGCGGAGGGTTTGGAACGGGTGGTACTTCGTCCTGTTCTTGCGATCTTTCTTCCTCCTCTTCCTCTTCCTCCCCTTCGAGATCATGTATAACGAGGGAGCTGGTACGGCTCGGTCCGGCACGACTGGACCTTCTGGTTGAAACCTTGCGTGCTTGTGGCTGCGGTGGTTCTCGAGTAGGTTGTGGTGTGCTATGCATTTCATTAGTTGACAAATCGAGGGCAAACTTTATCGCGTACTTGATGCTTTGCAGTAGATCAATTAGCGCCTCGGTTTTGAGGTTCGCCTTGACGCCGTAATCCTAAGACGCTAGTTGAGTTCAATTCCAGATGGGGTGGTAGTATAGTGCGTACCTTGCACAGTTTCTGTATATCTGTGCGTTTCATGGCCTCCAAGGCCTTCCTGCTGGGCAGCCTGACCATGGCTGATGGACGAAGGTGACGGTGTGCGGCGTGAACGTTGTGTAATGCAGCTGGCCCAAACGGTCCTGAATGTGGTTCAGGGACAAACACGACCAAACAACGCGATGAGGGAAGTGTCTCACGTGATGCTTTTATTTATAGTACTCATTCTAGAGTACCTCCACTGTGATTCTGAACTGATACACGCACTTTACACGATGGAGACTCGTGAGCGCTACACGGATGCGAATTCCCGCTTCAAAGCTTGAAATATTCAAGCCGCATCATATGACCCATAAAAGTAGATAAGCCTTTGCCCGGGCCGGCGCCTGAAGTTGCTCCGTTAATGGTCAACGTGAACCGACGCCTTGATTTAGCCTACGACTAAAGCAATCTTTAATAAACGTGTTGTCGATTCTCTCATCCGCTGCTAGACTTTTTTATCCCCTACTACCACCATGCTCAGCTCTGCCTCCTCCGTATCGTACTCGCTCGGTCAAGTCGCACAACACAATACTTCAAGGTAAACGCTAAAGTCCTCGGTGCTTTTGTGCTTTCTAACCGGCAGGGTCGGATCCGTTCTCTCTGGAATGTCCAGCTCCTGCTGGGTCATCATCCATAACAAGGTCTACGACGTTACTGATTTCTTACGCGTGCGTGTCCATATTTCTTGACTTACGACATTTGAATACTGATACGGATGCCTTTGCTCAGGACCACCCGGGGGGCGCCCAGATCATCCTGAAGTATGCAGGAAAAGATGCTACTGGCGTCTACGATCCGATACATCCGCCAGACGCACTTGAAAAGAACCTTCCAATGGAGAAACACCTGGGACCTTTGAATGATGATGCCGCCGGCGCCTTGGCCCTTGCTCAGGAAAGTCGACCCAAGACGAAAGACGAGCTGCGGGTAGAGGCGGCGTTAAAGCAGCGTCTTCCTCTTCATCGAATACTTAGTCTTGCTGATATGGAAGTACGTCGATGCCCGCCTCATGGCGTTTCACCGTTTAATGTCATATTTTTAGGGCGAAGCAAAGAAGGTCCTGTCACACAAGGCGTGGTCTTACTACAGTTCAGCAAGCGACGACGAGATAAGTAAGCGTTGATTTTTCTTTTCTTTTGTTGCGTCAAATAATGAGCTCTACTAGCCAAAATCGAAAATGCAAAGGCGTTCTCAAGATTCTTCTTTAAAGCACGAGTGATGCGTCCAGTGTCCCATTGCGATCCCTCTACCACAATCCTAGGGTACAAGTCTCGCATCCCTGTCTTCGTATCCGGCGCAGCGTTGGCCAAACTCGGCCATCCACTTGGCGAGGAAAACATTACCCGGGGAGTTGCCTTAGCCCCCCTCATTCAAATGGTATCCTCCAACGCATCGTTATCATACGAGCAAATTATCTCCGCGGCCTCTCCGAACCAAGTCCTATTCTTCCAACTCTACAAGCACGCCGACGATTCCATCGCTGAGAAGCGTGTACGTGAAATCGAAAGACTTGGGTACAAAGCCATCTTCCTCACCGTCGACGCTGTCGTCCCCGGAAACCGTGAGAGGGATATAAAAAGCCCGTGGGTCTTAGAAGATGCTGAGTGCCGGTCAACCGATTCCCCCAGAAGTTTCGAAGACATAGAGAGAGACGAAGAAGAAGGGAATACGTTGGGTACTGCAGGGGCACTGATTGTCAACGACGACAGGGATATGACATGGGAAAGGGTAGATGTTCTCACTGTTACTCGTGGGTAGGTCTGACATTCGCTGCTAGACCATACCCTGGCTTCGAAGTTGTACCAAACTTCCGATTGTCGTCAAGGGTATGTTCAGCCTTCCGACCTTGATGCACATGCTTATATCAGGTACGCAGGCATACAATGCGTCGAAGATGCAGTACTTGCTGCCAAGGCTGGTGTGGACGGCATTTTGCTCTCTAATCATGGTGGTGAGTTTCCTCACTCTATTGATACGGCATACACTCACACTTCACTAGGCCGACAGCTTGAGTACTCCTTACCCCCTCTTGAGGTACTATACCAGATTCGCCGGCAGTCTCCGCATGTGTTCGACAAGCTCGAGGGTGAGTATCCCCTAATTACTTGTCACTTCCAATATCTCAACCTTATATTTAGTCTATATCGATGGTATGTTTCGCTTTCATCCTGGTCGCTCCTTGTCTGAGCGAGGATCTTTGAAGGGGGAATTCAACGTGGCACAGGTCAGAGCCTCTCGTCCATGAGACACAACTTGCGTATCCTCATCTTTTGTGTTGTCAGATATCATGAAAGCCCTGTGTCTAGGGGCTAAGGCTGTGGGACTTGGGCGGCCATTCCTTTACGCACAATCAGTAAGCTTCTTGTTCATCTGCAAGTTGGTTGTCATAATGAACCTCCATTCCAGGCATATGGTGCAGCTGGCGTCGCCAAGATTACTCGAATATTGGAGCGCGAGCTCATCACCGCCATGCAGCTGGCTGGCGCTGCCAGGATTTCCGATCTGACGCCAGAACTGGTACGTTTTGAAATATCAATAACGGTATAGCCTTGTCATGATCTCAATCCTTATGCGTCCCAGGTCGAGCGAGTGGACTGGCAGGCCACGATCCGTTCCAAACTATGAAACACTTATGTTCGTCCATTCTCATCATTGTAAATTATTACAACATTGCTTTATGCATCTCTTCTAATCTTACATCGTACATGATAATAAATATCTAGCTTCACTACTTATAAAGTCGTGCGAACTAGGTCGTCAATCAATTCTCGGAGATCGTCGTCACGAATTTGACGAACGACACCAATGTCAGGTAACCACAATATCCTCTCATGCATGGCCCACTTCCACCGCTTCGTGGCCAGGGGACTTGGTCAGTCGCGCAATATGTCAAGTCAAGCCAAGAAGCTCACCAAGAATCGAACCAATTCTTTATCGGAAGGCGTCACACGCTTCCACTCGTCTGACTCTGGAATGCAGAATATTCGATAGGAATCCAGGGCGTACGGCCCGGTTCCTGGGAGATGAGAAATGGGTGTTGGTGGATATCGAGAGCGCTCTGTGCCAGGAGAGTGCAGATGGGAATTGGGTACGGTGATGAGTATGTTTGTGGGCCGAAGGTCAGTAACGCAGGGGGGATCAAGGAGGTATGCGCTGGAGAGACACGTTAAACGGTTTGCACGGATAACATAGCAGCCAAGCGGGTGTAGAAGATCTTCTAGAACACTGTGCGGAGCTGGGAAAAGCATACACTCAACAATAAGTACTTGCTTCGCAGAAATGAGCATAGCAACCTTGAGAGAGTGCCCATGGCGTTGGCCACAGCTTCATGATAGTGTGGAAGACAGGTATGGCCAATTTTCCTGCCGTCTTGTTGAGGAGCGTCACAGCGACCAAAACTTTCCACGGGTCCTCCGCCACTATTTCTATCAAAAGATGAGTTGTGTGCGAACGCAAGCTACAAGCCTTCCAGTCCCACCTTGGATCATGTTAGGTTTAGTAGCGTACAACCTCTGGTACAGGTCAAGCGATATGCGAAAATGAAATAAAAACAACGGATCCTCGACCAAGTTCTCGTCGTCTTCGCCGGAGTGGTCGTGATCTTCATCCTCAGCGAGGTCCCGCAATGTGGAACGTGGTGTGGGCTTCAAATGGTCATCGTAGTGCAGGATTGCGGAGAATCGATATGGGGAAATAGCTGGAGATGAGTGTATCTTCCAAAAATACGGCGAGACTGTTAAACTCTCATTATCTTTGGGCCGTCGCCGTTTAGGGGTACGAGGAGGAGACATGCCATTGATCGGAAACGGGAAGTAAAGAAGAAGCGCCCATGAAACTTTGCTTTGACAACACGTGATCGCGACGCGACCATTTTAGGCAACCTGTGCATGTTGAACTGAACCATCATAGACCCACACCATCGTTCCTTCGCAGTTTGAGGCTCCTCCATCTCTACCACTTTCACTAACGAATACTGAGCTCAATGGGCTTTTGTCGTAGATGCGGTGATATCGTCTCCGGCCCACGCTGCCATTGCGGTGGCTTGCCTGTCGGTGAGTTGGGGAATTCATACCATTCAGACACATGCTAGAATGTGATTTATAGCCCCCGTTGTATCATGGAATAAAGTCAATCCAACTGATGAACCTCAGGACAAATGGTCTCAGACATACGTATCTAAGGAAAGGTCCCCGAGCAGGCCTAGGACTCCTGCACCTACAAACGATGGTGTCAAGGGTGCCAGCTCGTGGAAGAGCTCATCTACTCGAGGGGAATCTTCTCCGAAGAAGTTTCCCCGACCCATGTCTGCCTCAGACTCTACGACGACCTCGAGACTAGCCGACCGAGTGTCGACTCACATAGCAACCACAACCGCTAACCGGCCACCCTCACCTCTCAAACAATCAACTATTCTCCCTTCTCCGGAGTCCGACATCATACACTCACTCACTTCCCAAACCTCTTCTTTAGCGAAAGTTTACGGCTCAGTCCTTCAACCCAAGGAATCACTCGAGACCCACTCGTGCGCAATCTGCTCAGTAGACTTCCCCCCGGATGCTACAATATACCCAGACCCATCGGAAACCTCTTCGGAACACCATCGCTTTTTATGTCGGAACTGCTTCATCACGAACGGTGGCTCTAAGGGCACTTGCCCTCAGTGCACACGGCCTGTACTCATCCTTAAATCGGAAGGAGGCTTCGTTTATGCTTCAGGGCGCCACTGGCACAAGAAATGCTTCAACTGTGACGGGTGTGGTAAAAACCTCGGCGATAAACCCCTTGTTGACCTTCTGGGCCGCCCCTCTTGCGCGGACTGCTTCGATAATTGCCTAAACCGCACCCCGTCTACACCCAAGGAGCGCACCGCCCTTCCCGTCGACTCAACCTCTGCCAACCCTGGTGGTATGATGCGGACGCCGAAGGATGAGCGTATATCCAGTGGTAGCCCAACTATCGATGAGCTAGAACAAAGGTTAGGCATCGTCAAGAGTCGAGAAAGCAGTCCGGCATTAGAGGAACTAGGGCAGCGGCTAAGCATGCTTTCGAAAGGCAGAGAATCACCAACTCGTAGCCCTCTTGCTCGGAAGTCGACAATTCCGAGAAACGAAATAGGGAGCCCCATCGCTCCTTCTCCGCGATTAGGTTACGGCACAGAGGCATTTAGGGCCAGTGGTTCCCCTAGGATGCTTCCAAGCGATGGAAGCCCCAGCCTTAGCCAACGGTTCTCAAGCCCAGAGCGAGGGGATTATTGGGAGAACGCTTCTAAGATGTCGCCTGCAAGAGCCAACTCTAGCCCTAGCCCAGTTCGATACACTCCAACTCGAAATAGTCCAGCGCCAACCGAAGAAGCAATCGAGGAGATGAAACAAAGATTTTTGCGGGGTACTTCCATGTCACCTAGTCTCTCTGCTTCGAGGTCACCTCCCCCCGTCACGTCTCCACCTCCAGTAGCTCCGTTGAGGCTAGCTTCTTTGCTAAATTCTCGTTCGTCCCCCGTTCCTCCTTCGAAGATCCCCAGACCCGTTACGGTGCAGAATATGGAAGATTCCCCATCCGAAATTGATTCCGTTCCTCCGACTCCCGAACTCGGATCAGAGTTTTCTGACACAACGACACAGTCTTCTGGCTTAGACTCCCCGCCACAACCACAAGCCAACATCCGGGACGATGTATTCAATAGCAAACCGATAAGTTATGGCGACCCAACGAGATACAGTCGAGGGGATTTCTTAGATGATGACGAGCAGCGGGGACGAACTCGACGGTCCATCGGTCAAATACAGGAAGATGATGAAGGTACCCCGTCGCATACACCAATCAAACGACTCGTCTACGATCCGGCACCAACACAACCCCTAAGAAAGTCAGTATCATCGACTATCAACAGTAAATCTCCACCACCGGAAGAAGTGGCCCCAACATCATCCATGACTGAAACACAACAATGCGCACGGTGCAATCAAGCTCTTTTCTCAGTGCGAGCTGGTGGAAGATATGTGACTGTACCTGATGATCCAGGTGTCCTGGGCTCTGAAACAAAGGCATATCATACTGATTGCTTCAGGTGCTATGTCTGTAATGAAGTTTTCCAAGAAAGCGGGAAAGGACAAGCTACCTTTGTCAAAGGGGAGCGCGGTCCGTGTCACGTACAGGTGAGTGGCACATCCTCTGGACACATAAGGACCTCCTCACAAAGGTTGAATTTTTTAGTGCGCCCCACCAGAGAAAGTAACAATCAACTACAAGATGCCTCAAAGAGCAAATACGACATTTCCCGTATCTCCTCCTCCTCTCAAACCGGCCGTCCGCCCTATTGTATCTACTACTTCTCCATCTTATAGCTCAAGCCGCTACGAGCGACCACCGAAGACTGCTCCAGCTACGCAAACCACGTTTCCTAGATTCGGCAGTTCTGTATCCTGTCCAGGATGTCGTGGAACGGTGTCACCAATGGAAAGAGGAGTTGTTCCGGGACCTCAGGGCACACGATGGCATTCCACTTGCTTGGTTTGCGGGGGAAAGAAGGAGGTGAAACCTAGTAATTCTTGGTTGAGAGGGCGTGCTGAAGAACGCAAGCGAAATGAACCCGGTTGCGGGAAGAAGCTAGACAGCGCTGCTAAGGGAGATGGGGAAGGACGAGTTTGGTGCCGGGAATGCTGGGTAGGTCTAATCATTGCAGAACCACCTCATGTTATGTTGACCACGCTGGTCAGCTTATGCTTCCTCTGGAAATGCGTGGGTCACCACAGTCGTCGCCTATGCGATCGGTGGTTGCCAATCCAACTGGTAATGGCAGAATCGCTGCTCAGATGACTGGGACCACAACCCTCGCAAAGCAATTCACTGGGATGGGTGGCGCTGACACGGTCAGCTTGATCAGGCAAATGACCGGAGGCGGAATAAGCCCAACGCGCCAGCTCTCAAGGTCGAGGAGCCCTACGAAACAGCTTGGGATGGTGGATCCCCCGTACCGGCCTCGTCCCAAGAGCGTCATTGGGATGCGTAGCACGAAGAGCGTGGATGAAGGGCGGGGAATGTTTCTTGTGCGACAGATGACAGGCGGGGCAACAGCGGACTAAATTCTCTGAAAATGCGGACATCAATTCAAGCTTTGTGTATATAGGATTCGAAACAATGTTGTAATGTTCTGATCAAAGTTTGTCGCACGAGCAAGATGGAGATTTGATTCCACTGTTTCTCAGCGGTTGCTATGCTGGTTATGTCGGTGCCATCATAATCTGAAATTGATTCTGCTCTGTGACCGTGGCCAGTTGAACCTTCCTTTTCTCCCCCGCGTGCTACGACTCCCATAGCGCCAACGCCGGTGTCAATGTTCTATACGAAGATCCAGTAATTTCGTTCCCCCGGCCTCATCATTCTCATTCCTTCCCTTCCATTTCATTGGCATCATATCAGCTGTGCTGGATCTCTTGCTGGTCAAGCCCCCATCTGTCTCACCCGCTTGGGTCCTGTAAAAGACTGCTGGCCAGAATTCTTCTGCTTCATTCGACCTCGTATCATGTCTGATGGCCTCAGTGGGATAGGTAGACGATCTCTCAGTACCGGAGGGTCCTCAGTAAGTTACGGCGTGCCTCGCCTAGTTTATACTTTATTAACCTGCACTCAGGTCGAGCTTATCCTCAGCGAAATTCCGTTCTTCAGCGTAGGACTCCTCGGTTTCGGTGTTATGACCTTCCTTTTGGCCATGAAGAAGGTTAACTTGTACGCAGACCGTAGTCTTTGAGTGCACTCAAATTCTGACAATCACGCAGGCTTTCGGTCTTCCTCTACGCCTCGATCCTGTTCAGCTTCAGTGGCGGTATACTTGATCTCAGCCAAATCCTGACCCGGGGGACAGCAAATGTCGATCGAGGGCAAGGTGCCGACTCCGTTCGGGGTGTAATAAATACTCGAGAGGTCGTGTTCGCGTTCTCTGTCGGTCTCCGCTTCATGTTCTACTGGACGTTGGTAGGAACGTGCCCGCGCAGCGAACGCAAGCCACGGAACCGGAGCACCCAACCATCACCATCACCGCCAGATGATAGCAACCTTCATTCCGCCAGCTGGAATCGTTGGGGGACCCAAGGCTTGGTCCTGAAATACATTTCCCTTCTGCTGGTCATCATCATTCCTATTCTGCAAATCGTCTGGAGGGTGTCCCCCCAACAGTCCTTTAGCACAACGTACATTGCGGAGTCGGCGATCGGGATCGTCCTGTCCACCACATTCATTCTTAAATTACTCTTGAACGTTTATCTCTCTCCCCGGAAGCCTTGGTGGCTACAATTCCGTTCGTATCTCGCGCCAATCGTAGGTTTGGCCCTCAATACGAGTGTGGATATCGGCAACATATCTTCCTGTGAGTTTTAAGTGTGTTGGTGAGAATTCGAACTAATTCCTACCTGCTAGTCCGCTTTTCAGAGGGAACACTGGGCCGCTTTTTGCAGGCGATAGAGATGTATATTCTTGTCGAGTACCTTCTCATTGCCACCTTCTACCACCTGTCCCTGCCTGGGAACAACTCGCCGCTGCTACCCACGTCCGTACAGGAGAAAAGTCCCCAGCGCCCAGCGGAATTTGGGTCCCCAATCAACAAGGACATGCCGCCCATACCGCCGTCACCCGTACCGAAGAGCCCATCGCTTCCTCGGCAAGAGTTACCAACGGGCCCAAACAGCAGGTCGGGTCATCATTCTCACACAGCATCCATGCTTTCAAATTGGATTGCGTCGAGACGCACTTCACGACGACCTTCCAGTGGCGATGATCACCTTTGGGATCGAGATCAGGCGGACCAGGCGGAGCTAGGCATGGCTGATGGAGATCTCGGGGTACCTCGACAAGAAACGCCTGACGTCGTGAGCCCCCTCGTGCAGGAGGCACTTGCCTACCAGCAGAGTACGCCAGCACCTACCCCCGTGCCCCTCGGTCCCCGTTATCCCCTACCCTCGTCCAGACGCACAGGTCTTAGAGCCATCAGTGTGGTTGATGCACAGGACAAGCCCGTCACTCCATTGGGTGGGGTCGTTGTGCAGAGGGAGAGGGCAAATACGGTACCACTTGACGACGACAGCCGTGTGTCCATCTCATCCTATTATGGGCTCGAAGGTTCACCGTCATTACTACCTCCCCGGCCACTTCCTCTGACTAACCGATTGTCTTCTGGCGCCTCGAGTGATGTATCCATCGGTGAATTGCGCCGTCAGCAAAGCGATCTCGACAAAAGTATTGCCACTCTGCGCCTTTTCTCCCCTCAATCAACAACACCCCCTCCCAACCTCTTGACCTCGAGCTTCAGGCAATCGATATCACGGACAAGAAATTCAGCGAATACGTTGGGTTCTGACGGTAGTTACAGAGCGGAATCCGCAGCGGCCAGCGAGTTCTCTTTGAGTCATTTCCCTAATCCTCCTGACGAAGAAGACTTGGCGAACCCAAGGCCCCGGTCGAGGACCGGTACGGTTCGTTCGAATCGTACTGTACGTTCATCTCGTAGGCTGAAGGCGACAACGCAGCTCCCACCGCCAAAAGTCCCGCCAATCGGGATTCCTCCTCGGGATTCACCTGATTCTAGTTCACCCGAGCGTGCTCCTTCCACCCCATGGTATGGGTCGGCCGGAACGCAAGTCGACGTGACCTCGTTTCTTGGAGGTAAGACTTTTCCGCCCTCCCGCCTTGAACGACACTGATCTAACCGACTTCTCAGAATGGCTGCCACCCAGCGGCGCTTTGCCGCTTACGGGTACCCCGAAGCCTTCTTCGAGTACATCTGCCCAACTTGACGCTCGGGAGGTACGGAGACCAGTGCTAAGGCCACTTCTCCTGGCGCCCTCCGCTGATTCTATGGTGGCGGCACAATCTGCGATCGTGTACAACAGCCTCCCCGGTGCGACGATCACGTCGCAACCCCTCAATACCTCTCTACCTCGGCCTGTCAGAACTGGCTTGCCGCCAAGACCTCGTATTGCTATCAGTGGGCCTACTGGACCGCGACCATCGCAGGCAAAGGATTCAATACCCCGACAACCATCACTCAAACCACCTTCCAGAGAGAACACTTGATCCTGTATATAGACATTCATATTCATATTTCGTGCCCCGAATCCAATCCACGGTTGCTATGTATTTTTATTCTATAATAAATATTATCGGAAGTGCTCCTATAGACTGGGAGTGTGACTTTGGTGACGTCACGCGATCGTGTTCAATGTGCTGCACCAATTCCTGAGTCTGCGCCGCTCAGGCTGCTTGAACCAGAGCCGCCATGTCCCAATTTCCAGATTACTACAAACTCCTCAATGTCACAAAGTCTGCAACTCAGGATGAAATTCGCCAGGCTTACAAGAAGGAGTCTTTGAGGTATTTTCTATATCATAGTCACGAATCGAGTTCAAGACCGCCTCCAGGACACATCCAGACAGGCTCGTCAATGCGACGCCGGCAGAGAGGCAGAGTGCGACTGAGCGCTTCCAGGTATGTTTTTATCCCGTGTAGATGCATCAATATCTGAGGGGAATGAATGTATAGGCTGTAGCGGATGCGTATTATGTGTTGTCTGATGTTACTCGCCGACGAGAGTACGATGACTTGTACTCCACACGAGCCAGCAAGGACAGAACGACGGATCCAGGATCTTCGACTAGCTTCTTTACACAATTCGCCAACATGTTTGCTGGTTCAGGAACTGGGGCTTCTGCTCAAGGTCAGGCGGGTCCTGGTGGGCAGCCGAATGCGGAGGGTATGTTCGCAGACGTTTTTGAAGAGGTGCGTTTCCCCTTCCCTCGATTCAATTCCCTCTTACTCATATAGTGATTAGATGCTTCGTCCGGAAGTCAACCGAGTAATTCCATGGTGGACATATGTCGGCGCATTCTCTGGTGCTGGGCTGGGATTCATCGTTGCAAATGTCCCCGGTCTAATGGTTGGGGCTTTTGCTGGTAACAGACTGGGTGCTATAAGAGACGCCAAGGGAAAGAGTGTTGCTGCCGTCTTCACCCAGTTGGGCGGTGAGCAGAAGGCCGAGGTGAGCAATGGATATCTAACTATTTCCAAGTTCTGACATTCTGTTTCAGATTTTGCGTGCATTGGCAATGAAGGTTCTTGGGTCTGCATTCTGATCGTATGTTCATATGGCAGATCTTTCTTTGGGACTCATTGGCTAGTATATTTGTGTACCCTATCAGTAATATTTGCGTGTAATGTAATAATATGACTGCTTTCACGTGGACTGTTGAACATCATCCAAGAAGCGCCTTGGGTTGATGCTGCTTCAACAGAACCATCAACAGTTCACGAACCATTTAACGTTGTGAAACTCGGAAGTCATTCCAAGTAGTCGTTTGAGTGCTAGTAAAGGCGTGGATATGCCACAACCTGTGTCGAACGCCCAACTTCCTAATGGTTGGTTGACTCATTGCCGTTTTAAAGTCATAAGCTCTAATCTACTTGCTTACTTCCAGGAACTCGACCCCGGACTAACAGCGCTCCCTTCAAGAAAGGCAGAAAGTTGGTGTTCGGTCCGTTTACTGCGTACTTTCCAGCAAACCACCCTTTCTTACTACTTGTCGGCGTCTCGTCCTAGATGGTATTCTCATGCCTCCTTTAAAAGCGGAACGAAGTAGGCATTCCATGTCAGGCACCTTACTCGTTCACGTCAGTGACGAGAAAACCTCTAGCTCGCTCTGGTGGTGGCGTCTTAGCCGAATCACCCTTCCCTCAACCGCTTCCCGAACCTCTCACCAATGGTCCCCATGCCGTTTCGCACGGAGCCAGTGAGTTGAAACCGAATAATCTGCGTTTTCTAAGACCGACGGTTTTACGTCTAGCGTCTCACATTGCACTTAGAGACACATCGGACGATATTGACACAAAGTCCCACCGTAGCTCCGAGAGCTCGTCCTCCAAAGGTCACAGGAACCTGGTTTCCAACGCCACGGCCGTCGCGGGCGGCGCGCCCCAAGTGGTATCCTCGTCGAAAAAAGCCACGGCACCAAAGCCCTCAAGTCGCAAGGGCTCCCCCTCTTCTGTATCGACGCTCAAAGGCAGCAACGGACGTAAACGCAACCCCTCGCCAGGAGAATCCACGGAGACGGAGGTAGTCTCGCTTTCCGCCTCAGCGTCCACATCCTCTGCCAAATCAGCCGCCACCGAGACACCCAAGAATGCAACGAAGGCCAATCGCACGGCAACGAAGAAGCGGCAACGCCTCCTCATCGACGCAGCGACGGGCGAGCCCAAATCCACCGTCGCTTCCACGAGAGATCCTTTTGACGATGACGAGGGGGATGTCATCATGAGTGACGCTCGCGATGAGCCGTTCGAAGACGACTTTGAGATCGACTTCCAGATGCTCAGGCTGGACGAAGTTACGACTCCTGCGTGGGTACCTGCAGGCACAGCTGCTCCTGCGATGTACGTTCCGCCTGGTGCGCAAGAGCTGATCACCAGTACGTTATTCCGATGCTACATGTTCAGGCACACTGAACCCTCACTAATGTTGCTGTGTCGTAGGCATGAAACGCTCTCTAGATAATGTCGAGAAGGCGCGACGCAAACTGGAAGAAAGGTATCTACAGGAGATGCACAAGCGCATTGCTTTGGAGAACGAACTGGCTCGGCTTCGACGCTGTATCACCCTGGGGTCTGTTGGGCTGAAAACTACACCCCCAGAAGCGCTTTGAGTATGCTTGCTCGCTCTAATGCCAGACTCTTTGACAAGTCCCCAATGGGCCGTTTGAACGCGCCACTGCATGGCGCTTAGCTTCACTTCCTAAGTGGGAAGCCGAGTTACTTCTTTAGTTACGCTACCCTCTGGCCAGACTACGATTGACTGCTTGTAATAATATACATTGGCGAGATATTATGAATACACTATGGCTGCTTTCAGTGATAACCTGCGTTGGAGGAGATAATTGAAAAAATAAACACAACTGTCCTGGGGTGAGGTGGATGAATCCGAGGAATGCGCAGGTGTCTCATAATAAACAATAAGCAAGAAGGAATTTGATAAAATGTGTGTCAGGCATGGACGCATATGGTCATGGGTAATTGCGGCTCTTGGGAATATCATTCTAATCCCACATGTCGCCAACTTGACATTCGTCCATGGCGAGAGGTACATGAAGAGCTTGGACGGCGGCGAAATCGGTTAGTCCGGCGGCACCGTTTGCTAAAGCGAGGGTGAGAGCGGCAAGCGCTTTATCACTGCGCGAAGGAGAATATTCTAGTGCGGGTGGATCGGCAGAGTACGAAAGCGAAGCAGAGGATTCTGACGAGGGGAATGGTATGGATGCTGTTGTTGAAGGGGATGAATGAACCGAAATGGAAGACGATGTGGCTTCTTCGTCATCAGCGCAATACGCAAGAGGAATTTGCGTCGAATCCGGAAACGAGTTGGAAAGTTGTGACCAAGGGTTCACACCCAATCCACCATCTAGTATTTGCACGTCGTCGTCGTCGTCGTCAGAACAATCGCTCATCTGACCTAATGGTCCCGAACAAGGCGGCGACGTGTTGATGGACGACCGTCTCTTCCCAATTAACGGCGATTCCCTCCCTTTACTCAATATATCCGGCCGGCTGAGAGAATTCTCCAAATCCTGCATTCGTCGAACAAACCCCTCACCGCTCTCGGCGACGCTGCGATGTAGCTCCCAGAGCGCGCTAGTACGCAAACCTCTGAGGTCAACGTTACGGTCATTGAGAGCAATATCCCCGGAATCGCTTTGACAACTAGAGCGTCGTGTCTTAGTTGATCGGCGTCCGGTCATTGGAAATAGCTGAAACGCTATGGACGTTGACGGTAATGTGGTTCGCCTCGTTGCCGTGCCAGAGCTGGTCGATGACATGGCCGTGAAGTGGTCGATGTCCATATGAGATCCGTTCCGAGCTGAAGGCTTCGAGAGCGATCAGACACGATATCATATACCGCGTAGCTTACGAACTCGCTTACCAGAGAGTCCCGTCGGAGTCGTTTCGCCTGCCTCCAGATATCGAGGTCCCAGTTAGATGAAGATGAATCATCGGATAACGATGATGGGCTGCTGGCTCGAGGCCGATGAGCTCTTTTAGTCGCGGCGCGGTAAGCATCGTCGATGGTGCGGCGGGGTGCATGGCAAATGGTCGCGGTCGTTGTCTGGGATCTGCGGCGCTGAGAAGATCCTCGCTTCGACACCATCAGATGTAGCGGTGAGGCCTGAAATGGCGGGATTTGGCGGTACCACCAACGACCAGGTCTTCGCGGTGGGACTTGGGAAGAAGCTACTTGAATGCCTTTTGAATGGTAGTGTATTGTGCTTATGTCAGCAGGCTGGTGGATCATCGACTTCGCAGATGGCCGTGACTGTCGATGACGATTCGGAACCGCTTTTGAGGCGATGTGGCCGCCTAACTGCCCCCGCCACCGAATCCTGAGATAATTCCGCGATCAGCTCGTCTCCGTTCTGGAGGTGTCATAGCATTATCGATTGTAAATCGCAGTACTGGCTGAATCACGATTCACTCCAGCCGCTCAACGCCTCTTTCCGAGTCTTGCTATTGTGCTCCTTTCGTATTCCTTATCATGTCCGTTCGTATTGTGGCTCTGCATATGCCGTATACCATCTTGTCATGCACCATGGCAGAAGGGTCCATCCAAGTATCCACCATAAACTATTGGCTCTGTTGATCCCTTTTCCGACGCGTTCACACAGCAAACGTCGAGCGTGTTCGTCCATCGACGCGCTGTAAGCCTAGCCCAACAGCCAACGTCATCTCCGTCCGACAAACGTCGGCAGTTCCACGGGCGAGCTACATGTCCATCTGTTTTTATGCATGTGACTGTTTCTGGGTCAAAAGGAGCTTCTTTACGCCTGTTCGGATCGAAGACAAAAATAGTCTCACCCCAGTGATGCAGCGTGTAAGCTTGGCCATTCCGTGTGTACATCACAGACGAGGCACTAGCAGTAGACGGCTTGATGAATGTACCTCGCAGAAGAGAAGTTCGCGCTCCAACATTGGCAGGTCCTAAACTTGCGTGAGTTCACACCAAAGAGTTATTTGACTAGACAGACGTGTGATCCTGCCGCTGTACCCGAAGAGGAAATCTATTTGTCTGGAGGTTAGAGCAGACGGATAGAAGAGGAAATGCTATCTCACAGCATCGACTAGCCGCTGGCCTACTATGATCATTCTATCTCTGAGGAGCCTCATATAATCCTCGTTATCATCGATTTCGCGGGCCAAGAGCGAGCTCAGCTCTTTAAGCAAATTTGTTGTCCACGGGGAGTGGAGCTTAGCTTATGTATTTGGAGAATCAGGAAGACATTCCACCGACATAAACAAATCAAATCACACACCTGCTTGATCGCTATTCAACAATATAAGGCACGACGCCTGGCAGATGACTGGCGCTGCAATAAGAGCCAGGGCTTCTTCCTCCTGTAGAAATTGTTGGGACAGAATGAGAAGGAGAGAATCCCGTAGATGGCCCCAAGCTTCAGCGCTAGTGAGTGGATCGCAGAGGCGTTTAGTTGACAAGATGTATTGGGAAAATGCCACTTCCGATCAGATATGAGTGCTCGTCAACGGATTTCGGTGAGGAAGGGCGTACGTGTGACTATGATGTTGCAGCTTCCGGCTTCCAGAGCCAAGTTCCAGACGGTTTCGTCCTCCCAATAAGGATCAACATCCGGGAAAGCTGTCTCAGCTCTTCGTGATTCCATGATTGACAGAGTGGTCAACAGCGAGTCGTGTAGTCCCGAAAGTATCGATTCCCTGGTGGTCATAACAGATAGCAAAGTAGAGAGGAATGGCGATACTGTTTGGCGATGGACATATCCGTGGCATTTGTTATACCACATAATGCCCAGGAAGGTTAGGAGCATCTTCACTTCATTCATCTCTCCATCATTTAATGCTTCCTGCCGAGCGCCTTTGATAGCCCTACATAGTGGAACACATTAACATACAATGCACTCGGCTCCAAGTCGTGCGAGCTACCTTCTCGTCAGTGAGAGTTCTATGAAAACTGCGATCAGAATGGAGGATCCATGAGGAAGAGGTTCACATACGATCATCTAGCCGCGCAATGAAATTCAAATCCTTCTTGCTTTTGACTATCTCCATGCACATGGCCAATGTATCAGAGTCTGATAGTGCTAATGCTTCCAATATCAGGGCCTTGGCTGAAGAAATAATTAGCTGTTGCCTCGAAGTGGCCAAACGGCACGTACTAGCAATATTCGGAGAGTCGTCATTCCCCAATGAAACGAATAATTCGAGAAATATTGTACATATATCAGATGAGAGACCTGCATCAAAGCTGTCCAAGTTTAAAAGGCCCTGCTTCGTCAAATGAAGGAGGATCCAGCAACATTTGAATATTCCCAACGCAACGTCAGTGGGACTACTGCAGGTGCTTGCCAATGGGGATAGATTTGCCATATGCGCAGTGAGGACGTGCTGACAGAGGTTTAGGTTTGCAAGCGTCCCAAGAGGCGCAACTCACCATCATAATAGCTTTGGCTGCGGACGGTGAAGTCTCTATGTGGGGCGTAACGTCGGACGTCCAATGTGACAACGACGGTACCCCATTGAAAAGTGGCTGATCAAGCCGACATAGCCACTCCAGCGTCTACGCATATGAGCCCTAGCTTAGACCACTGAAGTGAGTACATACAAGTTGCACAACGGAATCAGCCCCGGCTATTCGCAAGTCGCGCCATACCATCCAACTCCAAGGTACTGTGCTGCCCCACCGCAAGAGGATAATCTGTGCGACGTCAAGCTCGTCCCCAGGACCCACGGCACGTCCAGTTGTTGAACGTAGGATATTGTACTCGATCATCTCGAGCGTTACCCCCAGTGTTCTGGGTTTCCACGGCGAGACAGGCACGCCACTTTGCGATATCTGCTGCGTGTTATACAGGTCGGCAAGCTAGGGTAGGGTGTCAGCTTACTCCCAGAGCTTACAGAATAGCGGCAAACCGTGAAGAGGACGACAAGTATAGATTGTGTAATTCGTTCTTGGAGTTCAAACCACCCCACAAGCGGCCGATTCATATCCACTTGCCTTAGAGAACACGATATGATCTCTATCATCTGTAAGGATGTTGTCCTCGATGTTTCCCTTTGATGTGAGGCAATGAGGGTTTGGTATAGACGGGCGGCTTACCTGCTGGAGTCCCATGGATTGCATTCGTGTAGCTGGGGTCGGATGACAAATACCCCAAATAGCAATCGTGATACTATGCGTTTCGCAGCCGGTGAGGCCTGCTCCAAGGATAGTACACTTGGAAGAGATATCCACTCGTCTGCAACAAGGATTTTTAAGCGCGTTCCGTTCCGTTTGAATTCGATACATACATGGAATCTGTGCCGCACCCCTCAAGGAGTCGTCTTGCCACTGGGCGCTTATTCCTTTTGGCATCGAAATCCGGTTTGATGAGCTCGGCAGTCCGGACGCGACAGAGACAGCGAACTCGCTGAGCTTGACTAAGACTGAATCTGCCCAGCATACAACAACCGATGACTTCTGGGGAGTTGACAAAGTCGCGATTCGATGAAAGTGATGGCGATGTTCAAACAAAGTCTCGAGGAATGCTGGGTTAACTGTGGATATATGCGTCACGAGACCTGCGCATACATGTGTAATCTATACTCACATAGCATCACCGCTAGTGCCAGGATATCTTTGAGCCCGAATACATCTTGCTCGCAAGAGCTGACGCTATCAAGGAAGCTGCAAATAGTGGTCGATGCCGAGGATATTAGTTCGTGCAAATCTATTTCCTGCAAAGCTGGTGAGTACTGCAATATAGAAGTGACATTTTGGTAGCTCACCGACTCTGAATCACTTATATCCAAAGCGCCCAGTTCCTCCACTGCGTTTAAGACGTCGCTTCCACACCATCGTTTCTCAGGCGGTGTAGAGGAAAAGTAAGGAAGCGAAGAGGGGAATTCCTGGGTATTCGCAACCTCTGATACCCCGGAATCAGACTCAGTGTCGCTATCATCAGAGTACATTGCGCGAGTACTATGGAGAAGTAAGTGGACAAGTGAACCTGGGAGTAAGTCACGCGACGCGTGCTGTTACAGGTCGCGTCTGTGACGCATGTATTATTGTGACAGCCCTTCTATGGCTTTCAAGAAAGTGGTAGCATCTGTAGTGCATACAAGTTTTTCCTCACTTTGTGAAAACAGCGATTCAAAAATATCTGCAGCCTCCGTAGTCTGTGCTGGATCTCAGGATTTTGATTCCGGCAAGTTGAAGGGGCACCTACGTTGGTGTCGTGGTACTCGAGATCGACCCAGTCTTCGTCTTCTTCAGCACGTATAATTGCGAGCATCTCTCTGCGGGCTGTAGAAAGTCCACCTTGGGCCTGCAAACCTCCCTTGTCATCGGTCTTCCTTGCAGTGACTTGTATCTCCTTAGCATCCGTTGCTGCCTTTTTCTCTTTCTTGGCAGCCACGACCGGGGGAGCCTCGTCTGGGTCAGGTGGAGGACCATCATCTGAGTCCGAGTCATCAGCGTTGACTCGCGACCGTCGATTCTTACGCGAGAAGACATCGAGATATGTGAGTGTCGGTCGGAATTGGTGGGTTTCAGATATAGGATGTAGATGTAGTTCGCCTAGGCACAGGGTCAACCAAGTCGAACTCTTGCTAATTGCGTATGGGTGCACCATTTTTAATCATCCCGAGCATCGGCGTACCCCAGTGAGCGATCTGCTCACTGCTGAGACGGGCCTCGACGAGACGTGGCTCTTGCTCCTCCGAGGCTTTTGTTTCTTTACTTTTCTCAAGATCATCTGTTACCCTCGCAGCACCGAGTTGCTTTGCTTTTTCGTCGTTCCAAACTTCGGGCCGTGTATCTGCTGGTACATGAATCTCGGTTCGTCGGGCGCTCGGTTTGATCCTGGCGGATATCCTTTTACCAGCTGCAGCTACGGATGGAGGTACTTGCAATGGGCGGGTCAGCAGTGGGAACTGGTGAACGACTACCTTCGGGTTAAGTGCGTTCGAAAACCGAATTGGGAGGACGTCGATGAGACGATCGTCCATGATGGATATCTTGAAGAACTACAGATGTGAGAAAATCTCACGGTAAGTATGTTCTCATCAGCGCTTACTATCGCAGAACAGATGTCGTGGGTTTCAAGAAGGAACAGTTGCTGGTGAGAACGGTTATGTGTAGTCAAATCAAACAAAAGAGGCAAGCTGAAAGAAGTTGATTGGTTTGTACTTAATGCATTAGTAACTAGGTCCGAGAAAGCTACATACGTGTGTTACATAGGAAGGAAGAAAACTCAAGTCTTGGTTATATCTTACTCACTGGATCTATTTGGTTGTCCCGTGTGCGAACCACGCGGGGCTCACACCATATAGTGTTCTGCAAGTCCTGAAGGAGCGTCCCATCTGACTCATCGTGAGGCACGACTGGCGTTGTCCGCCCAGATGTAGGGAAATCGTCTCCGACCGATGGCAGAAGAACTTGGTCGCTCTGCAACGGCTCCCTCGTTAGAGAGCCTACGGAATAGGTCGGCGAAGGCGTCCTTAGCTCGGCTACGCCGGCCAGGATCGAGCTCCAAGAGTGTTGAGAGAACCTCGGATGGCTCGGGTCCGCAAAAGGGTCATCTGGGACATCCGACTCTTCTTTGGGAGGCGGAGTGCCTTGCCATTGACGACGGTGGGATGCCACGCTGACAGGCGTCCATGGCCGCCTACACCGACCTCGGCAATAAGCTTCAGCAGTTGCTTTGTCTGCGCTGAGAGCTGAATCCCACGTGGTAGGATGCTGAAGGATCGCATCTCTTTCGTTTCTCCGCACTACCCTGCCAAAGCTATGTATGGCTAGTGCAGAGATTACGCCCCCTGAAATAAAGCACGGTTAATGGGAATTGTTTAGCACGAATAGTGAACGGACACGCACAATTCAGCAATATCCAACCGTTGACGGTTAACCCATTTTGAAGGTTCAACCCGATTATAGATAAAATAGCCACTAGCACGCATGTTCCAGTGATGATGGCCGTGTAGCAAAGCTGGAGGAAGTGAGTTGACTGCTGAATGGCGCTTGATGACAATAGCACTGACCTCATCCTTCATTACGGTACGAAACAAGATCATCCGTGGCATAAATTTACTAATGCGGCTAAGGGACGAAGGCACTGGCGAAGTTCCGCGCCCTTCACTGGGCTTGTCAATCTCTACGTGCTTGGGCCCAAGGGAGCTAGGCTGGATGATCCTCAGAGCTGGAGAGCGAGGTGTCTGTATGGAGGGTGAAGCAGCGACTGACGAGAGCCGCAATAATTTGGCCTCTGAACCTGCTCGCTGCCTTTGCGGTTGCAACTGGGAGAATATATCTGTCCACTTTAGATTATTGGGTAGCGGCGGTGGGTTGTCGTTTGGTGAGCGAGAGTTCGCGCTATTGGGAACATAATCCCACCACCCTCGTCGGGCTGTTGTATGCCAGCCAGTAGGAGAATCAGCCTTGTCGCTGTGGGGTTTCTCCGAGAACTCCAAAGACACACGACCACGAGCAGCGGGCAGTTGATAGGCCCTGTAGACTGCATAGACGACTACATCTCCCTTGTGAGCATAGAGAACAAGACCAATCAAGTAGAACCCACATGAAAGACAAATGAAGAGAGACTCAGCAAACTGGACAACCGAGTAATACTTTATGTACTTCAGATTCGGTGTACGCGTGCATCCGCCTGTGAGATGCTTAGTGCACTTGAGATGTTGATATTCAGATTTCCAAACGTACCAGATATTCTGCGGACACCGCGTAATGTTAGGACATCGAAGAGTGTCAAGGTCGCCGAACCAGCCGTAAAGACAACCAAACCAGTCAGAACGATCTTAGAGTCCTCTAAGCACTTATATGCTTTATATCCCAGGATGCCGCTGATCTACTTGGAGTTAGTCAAAGCCGCCGATCATTTGACTGAGCCTACCAATATACTGAGGGATATCGATGATGCGATCCGTGACATGCACAATACCCTGACCGACAAGAGAGATTAGAACAAACTACAATTGTGGCCCTTGTCGGCTCACATCATGCAATCGACATTCTTGTCAAGATAACCTGTGATCTCAGGTATAAAGCAGATTGGGGCCAGTAACTGGCTGATAAAAAGCCAGTAAAATAGCGTCTTCCTTTTCACTCCTCCTCGGTGGATATAGTCGCCCGAGACGAATATGTTTCGCAAGAATAACATGGCGAGCATGCCAGTGACCAGAAGGGAGATATTGGAATCATGGAGATCTTTGAAAAATGGATTTGCAACGAGGGAGCCGTCTGCTAGGGCAAGGTAGGAGGGCTGAAAGGAGGCAATAGGCGTTGGGGCGAAATAGCGGTTATAGTCTGGAATCACTACGGTGGTAGAAAGATGGATCACGACTTCGTTGGTGGTGCAGGGTGTCGGCGGCGGGGTAATACGTGGAAATAGCCGTCGCAAATTCGAGTTCGACGTTGGAGTTGGTGCGAGACATGAGTCCCCGGATTGTGTCCTCCCATCATCGGGGGATACTGATGCCATTACTTGCGAGATTTGAAAAGAATGGCGGTGTAAATGAGGGTAAAGATAGTGGTGATATAGTTATCGCTAGAGGCTGTCGAGTATCATAGACGTCCTCTCCAGGAGGCCTTCATAGCGATGGTAAGGGATTTGGATGGCGGAGCGGAAGGAAAGAGTTCATCGAATGTCAAACATAGATTGAGTTATTAATTTTCTGGTCACACGGCATTTCTGGTGACTCCGGTGGGTTGATCGCGCGCCGTAGACGGTAGGACTTCACACGTCCTGAGTAGGCTAGCACCTAAGGCCACTGTCCACCTGACGAGCCTATTGTCATACCTGGGTTCCAATGCAGGCGCCTCATGTCGTGGAATGGGAGAATATTCTGTGTCGTCAAGCAGCGGTTACAAATTCAGCAATAGCAGGATAATCCCGACGGGACGCACCATAACATATGCGCTCCCCAGCGATTAAAGTACCGATCTTCGTCCTTTCCTGGACAGAATGGTAACTATAAAGTTCGCTTCCAGCAGTGGCTGCCAGGGGTAAGTAGGCAAACAAAGCCAAGTTGATCTTTTTCCCAACTGCACGCCAGCAGATTCATCAAACTACCATCAGTTTCGGCAACTTGAAGTTGCCCAAAATCAACCAAAATACAGAATGGCATCAGGCAAACGACAGGCACCAGTTATAATCCTTACAGGGACACCTGGAACTGGGAAGTCGACACACGCACAGTTTTTGGCAGAGGCGTCCCCAGTAACGCTTAAAAACATCAACGTCAGTGAATTTGTAAAAGAAAAGGGCCTACATGAAGGATATGATGAAGAGTGGCAAAGTTACACAGTAGACGAAGATCGGGTAGGTGACCACATCAAATTCACACTTTGCATCTGTTGATTCACGAATAGCTTTTGGACGAGCTCGAGCCATTGGCGTCTGCGGGTGGTCTCATCCTCGACTGGCACACATGCGAGCTTTTCCCCGAGCGATGGGCTGATCTCGTTATTGTCCTACGATGCGATCATACACAATTATGGGAACGTTTAGAGAAAAGGTGTGCCTCTGGACCTGCCTGCGTCGGCCGCGATCGTATGTTCATTGATCACAATTAGAGGATACCCGGTGAAGAAGATAAAAGAGAACAACGAAGCAGAGATAATGGAAGTAGTTCTGGAAGAAGCAAGGCAGTCGTATCCTGAAGAGATCGTGATCGAGTTAAAAAGCGAGACTATGGAAGACATCGAATCGAATGTCTCGCGGATTGTAGATTGGATAAAGGCATGGCAAAAGAATCAGTCAGATTGATGTGTATACACTGGGTGCACTGTAACTCATGCAATGGTCCATAATCTACATACTACAACTGCGCTCGCAAGCACGAAGTGAAGCATGGATAAAGAAGGTACCTTGCGTTGCGCGCCGCTCACTGGTAAAAACCTTGAGAGGTCTGTCAAGGTCATGATGGTGGTGGTGGACACCTCGATCCTACAAACAATAGATGAGTTCATGGTCCTAGAAACTAAAGCCGTACTTACTCCGTAGTAGCGGGTCCGTTCGATTGCTCGGTAATGGTCGCAACCTGTGATACTAGAACAAGAGTCATAGTGGGGTCGGGAGGTCCTTGGTAAGTCATCGAAGGAAACAACTGGGTGCGTGTCTGTCCGGCAGACACTGTAACCGTTGTGATCCCTGGCAAGGAAGTGACAGTAGGTACTCCATTGCCGCCGGAATTGGAAGCCAAGAATGGATTCCCTCCAGGAGGCGGACTGGAAGCCTGAGGTTGGACCTGCAGATCGTTCGCGTTGCAGGCGGTGGGGGAATTCTGAGTTTGGTCGACGCGCACAGGGATGGCTGTAATAACAAAGAAGTTGCCATCCCCATTATGCGACGCCTCGTAGAACGTGAGCTGCAGAAAACGGTTTGAGAATCATGGTTATAGCTGCGTTTGAAGACAAGGTGCAACCCACATTGTAGTCTCCATCGCGAGCACAAGGAGGGGGACGAAAGTTTAGATGTTTGACCGTGCTGCCTTGTTCCCCTTGCAAGAAATCAGGACCAGCAGTGACCGTGACATTCACGTTCAGCGCATCAGAGACGAGGTATATCTCTAGGCTGTCGATAGTAGACGGGGCTTGAAGCTTCCCGTTGGATGAGACCTATGACCATGGAGTTAGATATATGGTCTTGAGAGATTACGGGGGGAATTCACTCACATCCACCGATATGACAATATTATCATGAACGGGTCTGAAATAATGAAGTCAAGTTCCCCGTATGCCTGCGAAATGCGAATATCTAACGTGTTAGGTTGTGGGCTATTGATTATCGAAAATCCATCCGTGACCATCTGGCCATTCACCAGCTGGAAGGCCTCCACGGTGCGGATTTCGGTGCCCAGGCACAGCGCAAGAGCAACAGTCCACCAACGGCGCAGCATCATAGCATGGGTTAAAACGAGTGGTGAATTGAAGGAATGGAACGGAACGAAATGGTGGTTTATAATGAAGGGAATGGTGGTCCTTCGCGTTGCTGTCCGTTAGTCCATCATTCTGGGTATATCATTGAAAATCATCAACGGGAGCAGTAGCAACGTTGAACGTTCCTCAAGCTCGGTCCTGTCGGAGTAATAGTCGGTCCTGCGTGGGAAGAAATACTGACCACTAGTGCCTGTTCTGTACTCTCGACTTGGAAGGATGGCTACAACGACGACGTCGACAGAACAGGAACCCGCCCAGCCGGCCAAGATACCTCTATATGAGGCCAGCACGCAGTTCAAACACTGGCGATTCTCCGTGGACGAACTCGTGCGGACGCGTGCCTCTATGAATGAAGCCGCCGTAGATGCCATACGCGCGACGTTTGAGGCCGATGAGGTATGCTTCGATTCACTCTTAATAGCTAGGAGGTCCATTCTCACTATCTCGGAGACTTAGCCAGGCTCGTCGGCCAATATAGCGTTCCTGAATTGGGAGGAGGAGCAGTTGCTGGTGAAATTGTACATGTCCAAGATCTCGCAGCTATGCGGACATTTTAGATTTCCTGACGAAGTCGAGGCTACCGCCATAAGCTACCTAAAACGATTCTACCTCAAGAATACAGTCATGGATTGGCATCCGAAGAATGTTATGTACGTCTCGGAATCCAAGTTTATAGCAGATAGATATGATATACTAACATTTCATACTTAGGTTGACTACGCTCTTCCTAGCAGCCAAAACTACCAATAACCCGATTTCACTGGAAGCTTTTACGACACATATCCCCAAAACATCGCCGTCGGACGTCCTCGATCTTGAATTTCTGGTTGCACAAAGCCTAGAATTTGAGTTTGCAGTATGGCACGCGCATCGCGCTCTGTGGGGTATTGTCCTGGACATTCAGAACCTCCCGCCAACAACTGCACAAACAAACGACCCTCCCCCTTCTCAGCTATACGACGCGGCATTAGCACATATACGCGAATCACGGTTAACGGACGCCGAATTAATCTATACACCGTCGCAGATCGCGTTGGCCTCTGCATCACTTGTCGCCCCAGACCTGGCGGCTCGGTGGTCCCACAGTAAATTGTCTGCGTCAGGCAGCGTCACTCCGTCGACGGCTCTGGACACTACTGTTGAAGCCATCAAGAGCATGATAGTGAATTTCGGCCACCCACCAGACGTGAATGACGTACGTGATATCGATCGACGGTTGAAAATCTGCAAAAACCCGGAGAAAGTCGTTGGGAGCAAAGCCTACCTGGCGAAGAAAGCGGAGGAGGAGCGCAAGGCTGAAGAGAAGCGAACCAAAAAGGCGGTGGAGTCCCAGAATGCGATGGCAAATGGTGATCCCTTCGGGGAGTCAGGTCATAAGAAAGAGGCACTAGTGGATTATGACGATGACGACGACGATTAGAAGACAGTGGTTGGTGTGAGCATGTCAGGTAGCCAGGTAGTTGACCGTGCTTTCGGATCGTGGCATCAAGCGTAAGAATGCATGCGGTGGTGTGAATGAATATGTATTCCAAGTTGATACGGTTAACAACCAGTATCTCAACTGCTAGGATTCGCCGTAAAGATAATAACAAGGAAGAATCGCTATTGGCTGCTTTTTGACCTCCACAAGTCATTACTCAGAGAGCGACAGAGGAGGCTTCGAAAGAGCCGACGTCGCCGCAAATACATAGCTGGTCCCATCAAATTATAGACACCCTCCCGAGGAATCAGCGTAAGCAAAGAACAGAGGCGCGGGGTTACTCATCGCACTCTGCAATGCCTCTGACCTTCGGTAAGCTAGCTCATTTGGGTTCATACGAGATCACACTCATCGAGATGAAAGAACGCTTCGTGTGTTACGATGCCAACAGCGGCTGAGGGGATTAGGCCCTCACTCTGGGTGGATGATATGGTTCAAGGATGATCGATGAGCAATAGCGTTGGATGCGAGGGAAAAGTAGGTTTGGGCCAAGTATATGGAAACTCAAACTCAATAACCTGCAAAAAGGACAGTTAGTGCATGACGATGGGGTGAAGATGGAGATACCCACAACATTTACAGTCAAATGGGCACTCCGGTGTATCTAGATCAGTGTTTCCAGAGTATGCAATGGAGCTAGAAATGGACACTGACCTCCGGCTTCGGGGTTGATTCCAAGTTCGTCTTCTTTGAAGATTGCCCAGCCCTCTTCTGTAGTTTTTCCTACGAGCACAAGTCAGAGACCAATGAGATTGGTAACAATGTGATGACTTACTTGAGCTGGTTCCTCTCGAGTCGTTAAATTTGACAATGTCATCACGGGGATTATTCGCCGAGGTTTTGGCTGATGGACGTTTCTCAATTTTGGGGCGCTTGCCGAGCGTGGTAGAGGTGTCTACGACAGTTTCTGGCAGCGGCCGCTTCTTGGAAGAAGACGGCTGAGGCTGTTCGTTTACCTCGGGTTTGGATTTCCGTTTGTTCTTCTTCTTTGATGACTTGGAAGCTGGGAGAGACTGTGATGGAGACGGAATTGGCTCTTTTGCCTTTGCCTTGCCCTTGCCAGCAAAGATGTCGTCGATTTCAGATTTGGGCATGATGATGGTTGCGGTGGAAGAAAATTTCATGCGGGACGACAAGCGGGAGTCACAAGGGCGTGAGTGTGACAGAAGAATCGCTGGTGCAACTGCCGGAGCCAATTCGACGCGCAGGAAAATGGCAGCAAATTCAGCCGCCTGATATGATATGGATTTTTTTTTGAAAAAGACTGAAATTTGAAAGTTGAGGAGAGCATCGTCTTGAAGTACAATGAGGAAAGGAGCGTACAGAGCTGGGATCAGTAGTGAGGCCACTGGCAGGGACCTTCCATATCCAGCAGCTGCAGTCCAACAGTAGCTCTGAACCTCGACTTGAAATTTCGGCGAGAGCTGGTCCTTATGCTGTGAGCCCTTTCGCTTTTGGCCATCGTGTGTCGCGTCGTTCTGATCCTCGTCGTCGCACCAGACCTCAAAACTCTTCCAATGGCTTCCACAACGTCCACAACAGCGCCCAGCAGCAAATCTCTTCATTCGCCCCGTCAAACTCAAATCCTCCTTTTGACCAGTCCCCCCAATACTTCAATTTAGATCCTTCTCAGGCTGCCAAGCAAATGGCTGCCCTCAACGCCGCAAATCATGCCAGAATGATGAACGGACGCTCGTCTGTCCCCTCAGCGTCGCTTCCTTTGAACGGAACAAATTCGGGAGCATATCTCGGTGGAACTCCCCAAGTTAATATCCCGGCTGCCCCTTCCATGGGTCACGATCCTCTGGCCAACAATCATTCCCTAATTCAAAGCCAAAACACCCTCCATATGACGAATAATCATGCTCTGCCACAGACCACTCCAAATTCGGCAGGAAACCCGCCCTTCTTCGATTCTCCCAGCGCCATGACCCAGTCAAATCCAGCAGCGCGTGCAGCCATGATGAAATCCAGGCAGCAGTTCCTGAACGGCCTCGCAAGTGTGCATCAGAAGCGCAACACGCCTTTGCCGCCTCAGCTCACCGGTGTCACAACAAACCCGGCTTATGACCCTATGAACACACAATGGAAGTCGCTTGAGGGGATGATAAGTGAACCAGGAGTGCTGAGGATGGTAGGAAAGGATATCGATTTGATGAGGCTGTGGTCTATGGTTCTCCAGCTTGGAGGTTTTGCGTCGGTACGTTGAAATTCAACAGCATCTTTCTGACGAGTTGAACGCGGCAACGCGCAGGTCAATGGCAACAACTCGTGGAATGTGGTTCTACAACAACTCGGCCTTCCGGAATTCGTACCTCAACCTCAAGGCAACTCCGTTTCTGTCGCTGCTTTTCTGTCACAGCACTATGGGGCCATCATGTACCCCTTTGAAGAGGCCTACAACATGAACATGAAAGACCAGCAGCGCAAAGCACAGCTCGCCGCTCGCCAAACGGGTGCTCCTGGTCAACCCTCACAACAAAACCATGGCATGTCACCCCGCCCAAATCAGCAGAACACACCAATGGCTCCCTCTACTCCCGGACCACAGCCGCAGGGCTCCACTGGTAGCAGTCGCCTTCAAGCTCCCCAGACACCTAATGCACCACATACACCCATGGCCGCAACCCAGAATACAAATCTACGGACTCCTGGCCAAGGCACCCCTCAGAAGTTCCCGACAAACTCATCTTCGGATCCTCAACAGGCGCCCGATGTCAACGTGCTCGATGGGGACCATCAAGGTTTGAAAAGGAAGCTAGAATCCGGTGAAAGTGACAACAAACGGGCGAAGCAGAAAACAGGTAAGATTTCTGAACTTCGATGTTCCGTGTATGCAAAGATAATGATCTATCATGGTGCAGGGTCGGAACCACCTGAAGCAAATTCCGTAAGTCTATTCACTTTGTGGGATTATTCTTTAGACGTCTGAAATCGTGGGGATAGTCGGCAGTGGGTCCCGGTATGGATCGAAACTCAGTTGGACCTTCAGGAACTACTATCACCACTCCCTCTCAGGCACCCTCTATGCCCATACCACCTCGAGCCCGCCCGCAACCATCGCGGAGAAAGATAGAATATGTCCCGCTCGCGCGGGAGATAGACACCAGTGGAGGACGCGACCTACGCATAATTGAGGCGGAGTACGCCACGTTGCACCACCGGCGTCCATGGCGCGATATCAACGACTGGGGTATCGTCGATATCGAAGGATTAACAATGTCAATTCGGTCGAGACTGGCAACCGAGATGTCGTACGCCCTCACCACCCTCACCTTCCTTTCCACCATGCGAGGTCAGGCGCCTGGATCAGGCTTCCCGATCTATCAATGTACCGACCTCTTCGAAGAGTTACTGGACCTCATGGAGGACATCGGGTTCGGCGAAGCCATGGACGGGGTTAAAGACGAACTTGATGATTCCAGCATCATTACACATCGTCAGCTCGTGAATGCTTATCAAGAGGTTCAGACTGAACCCTTCGCAGTCTTGCATCCCAAACAAGGCGCCAAAGACTCTAACCAAGGTCCCCGACCGCGCTCAGCTAATCTCATCCTCACCGTCATGAACATCATCCGGAATCTGACCACCATAGCTGATAACCTGGAGTACATCGCGCGCCAAGACAGACTATTTGACATAATGCTCCGATTATGCTCTGTTGAGCGTTCCGCGGATGGGATTCTGCGCGCATCATCGCCAGTGCTGTCTATCGGAGATGTTATCGCCATTCGCAAAGATACGCTCTACACACTCGAGACCGCAGCTTACGTGACACACTTTCCAACGACGATGCCTCCATCAAAACCCACACTCCGCATGGCCAATCGTGTCTTTGACCTTATTTCGTCTTATCTCGTCGATCCCACCGAAGCTGTGTCACCCTTGGCGTGTGTCCAGGTCACAGGCGCTCCAGTAAATGTGCGTCTCGGGCCGCCTTCATTGCCTGACGTTGCGTTGGAGGTTTGGACCCGCATCAGCCAAAGTGACGGAAACCGACAAGTCTTTGCACATGCAGTCCCTCAAGTAGGACTTTGGAGGCTGATAGAGTCCCTCGTTCACAGGCTGCCGGTGGTTGATGCTGATTTCCAATTACTTCAGCGGGGGGAGAGCTGGCTCAGCTATGTGGAGAAAGCCATTCTGGGCCTATACTCGCTCGCCTTCCTTTCTCCGCCTGAACTCAAAAGGCGTATAAAGACCGATCGCAAATTGGGTTTCACCGGTGTCATGTTCAGAATGGTCCAAAAGTTTCTGATGGTGTCGCATGAATACCGTCAACTATTCGTGATTTGCTTGCGTCGAATCATCGAGACAATGAAGATTGTTGACGATGGCGAGGATCTGTTTGACACGACCAAGTCTACCACGGTGCCCCCTCTATCGTTTGGCATGGGGTTCAGCGAAGCTGGAGAAAACGCTTCGGACAAAGGGACGGGTCTGCTTGGTGGGTACCGGGGCATAGCATGGGATATGATGTTGGTAAGGGAGGTAGCCATGGACGAGCTGATATTCAACGAGCTGGAGAGCCTGGCGCGCGTTGAGTGAGCGGTGCAGATATTTGATTTGTGTATGAGAGTAACCAGGGCTACTCTATTTATGCGCTCTATGTATTTGCTTTGTATCCTTTACCTTTAGTTGATTTTGTGGAAAGCTCTGTGGCGCGCAGTGAATTACCGCCGGCTGACTCACCTTACAACTGCTTTCCAGTGCAACATGATCCTTCAACTTGCCTCTTGACACCGACCTTCATGGCCTCAGACGTGCCCCCGCCCGTGTACGATGTCCTCGACGCCAACCAGCCAGCCATCAATCACCCACCGCCGTTGGCAGATTCGGGTCCACAGATCCTCATCATCCCTTCAGCCGACACCATAAATTTCCAAAAGGGTTTTCTGGGTGCCGATGGTGAGAGAGCCGCAGTCGAAGGTGAGCTCCAGATAAAAGGTGCAGAACCGTTTGCTTGGGAGAAGCTGTGAGTCTGTCTGCGTCTCACCCTTGTCAACTGCGCGCCATTGATCGCCCTTTACAGATCTGTGTCCTTGAGCAGTAACGAGACAGCCTATGGCCGGAATATCGAGCTTGGTTTCTCCGAGGTCGTGCTATACTCGTATTCGCGCTCAAATCCGACACCGCTGCCGTCTAGCTTCCTCTTCGCTATCCCCTTGACGCCAGATACGCCTCAATCAATCAGAACATCTCATTCATCCCTTGCCCATGTATTAACGGTCGAACTGCGACCACTGGACGCTGCTGGCCAGCCAATAACAAAGTCCTTGATCGTTCACACGAAGCGATACACTTCACATGTCCACTCTCTGAATGCTTCTCCAGAACTCCATTCCCTTGATGATCCTGCTCGCGTACAAGTTGAGATTCCTCGATCAACTTTCAAAGTGGGGGAGCCGATCCCTGTTTATATCACTGTACCACCACCACCTCGAGATCTAATCGTCAATGAGGGGCTCCGGCTTCGCAACGTAATGGCAGAGTTAGTGCGGACTGTACAAGTGCGCAGAGACGAGGGCGACGATGAGGATTCCAGCCCCGAAGTCGATGACCTCCCTGTCGATCCAACAACTACACGGATAGGCTCCAGCAATGACAAAGACCACGGAGAAGGCTCATCCTCAAACCCGCTCAACCTACCTTTTCTCTTTGGGTCTTCGTACCGTACGGTGATAGGTCGCTCAGGAGCATCTTGTCGTTTCCATTCATCAAGAGCAGTCCAACTGCGTTTGATACTTCATCAGTCGCCATCGCGCTCTCCAGCAGATTTCCAGATGGACTTGCCTCCTACGGAGTCCGGCCTGCTTGAGAGCGATGCAGAATGTCCAGCCATCTCCCAGACGACTGTCCTGCATTCTATATCATTTCGACTGGATATCAACGTGTCATTCGTGGACATGGCCAGTAGGACGGAGCGTCTCTCCACGATATCTATTCCACTCACGATATTGCCACCTCCGGCGCCTCTACCGGAGGTTGAGCAATCAGTTGACGAAGCTTATCAAAAGAAACACGATCAACCCCCCGCTCGCACGGTTCGTGCAGACGAGGTAGACTCAGTACCTCATTATGACACCGGTGCTGAGGCGGGACCAAGTGGCCTATTGAGTGGTGCCCCTCCCCCCTTCGAAGAACGTGACGCGCCCCCACCATTCTTTTCTTCTGCAGCCGAAGCGTCAACATCCAACCGACTCCCAACATTCCAAGAATCAGAATCAGAGATCATTCTACCTGACGGTGATTTGGACAACGACCACCTCTTGATGGCTCCAGTGATTGTTGGAGAAGGGACTGAGTTCGGGTTTACATCTGACCAACAATTCGACGGGCACTCTGAAGGGATGCAACGAGTTTCGACGCCTCCGCCCTCTCTGGCTATGGCATCGCGAGACCCAGATCTGACCGAAATAGCTGATATCCGGGAGCCCGAACACGCCATGGAAGTACTTGGCTTGGTTCTAGATCAACACGAAGAGATGTCTGGTCGAACAGACCGACCACCTCCCCCGCCAGCCATGGACGATCCGTCTGATCCACCACCCTCCATAGATTCCGATTTCCGATCCCCAAGCGTTGCTCGTCAAGGCTCTCCACCTCACCCGTCCTCCCCGCCCACGCAGCCAGGCTACATTGCTGTAGATATACCGAGGCTGCAATCCCCTTTACCTCCCCCTTTGCATGAACAGTCTCATGGACACGCCCCTCCTCCTTATCTTGGTGTTCCCCAAGAACAAGAACATGTCACGCGCCCGCCTCCCTATGTAGATTAAATCACTGAAAGCTCACGGACAGATGGATTTCCTGAAGGACTTGACTCTAGAACACTGGCAAGGGTCCTTACAAAATATGAAGTATCATAGCATATTACAACCAAGGACGCAAGTATATAGATAGGGCGTCAATGCGAAAGGCATCAAGAGAATGATAAACAGGAATGAGTCATGAAAGGCGTGAAAAAGCAAACATAAATATTTGCTCAGCAATTGCATGCATCCTTAGGTTTCGCTGCATTCTCATCCAAATTGACTCCTTCTTGACCCGTACCTGCCCGACCGCCGCTGGCGCCAGTGCGCCCAGCACCGCCACGAGTGGAAGCAAGGATGGTCCCAATCGGGATCTTCTTAGCTACAATCCTAGGTTACCGACTGAATTATGAGGAAGAGCACTGTGCAACGTACCAATTTCCGTAAAGAGTTCAACGATACCTTCGCCAGTCTTAGCACTAGTTTCGAAGAAGAGTAATCCAGCTTCAGTAGCGTAGGCTTGCGCCTCCTCCCTGGGTACTTGTCGCAGACCCTCCGGCTCGCCGCCGCTCGAAGCGGGTGTCTCTCCTGGTGTGGCGGTTGCATCGTCAGCTTCGTCCTCAGATTCAGATGACGATGCCGGATGAGCGGAGGATGATGGAGATTGAACAAGGTCGACTTTGTTGCCAGCAAGGGCGATGACGATGTTGGGGTTTGCCTGCCGTTGCAGTTCCTTCACCCAGGACTTTGCCTTCTCCAGACTGCTGGCTTTTGTCACATCGTATACAACCACGGCCGCCTGGGCATTGCGGTAGTACATGGGCTAATTGCGCTTGTCAGTTGACGTGTTCAAGGAAACCCATCAAGACGTACAGCGAGTGAATGGAAGCGCTCTTGCCCCGCCGTATCCCAAATCTCATAACGCAATACATGATCCTCGAGTCTGCACTTCTGCGTAAGGAACGCGGCGCCGATGGTAGGTTCCTTGTTTGCTTGGAACTCGTTCGAAACCTAGAAAGAGTAGGCCTTTAGTCACAAATCAGGCGTTCATTCTCCCGAAAGCCTCACAAATCGTAAGACGACTGATGACTTGCCAACGGCGGCTTCGCCTGCAGATAAAATGCAATGAATGAGCACTGTTCAAGCTGGTACCGGGTAACGACAAGAAAAATCTCGTGGCTCAAAAGGTAGAGTCATTGAAGATAACCACGTTCTTCGGCCAGCACTGTAGTAGAGCATACCTAGGAGGACGAGCTTGACTTGAACAGACTTGTCCGCAGATCCAGATGCAGCTTCTGCCATGGGTGATGAAGATGAGAGCAAAGTGGAATAACGAGTTGGTGGTGAGAGGAGAGGCTGCTGCGCTTGTCACTATTTGGTGAATGCTGGCGCTTACAGGGCGCTAAAGTTCAGTGAGACATTTCGCATTCGGACAGAACTTATTTCTCAATGCTTCGATATATACAACGAACGTCTACACTAATAGAAGGGAGAGATTTCGGCACAGGAGAAGAAAAGACCATCGTCGAATTCTATTTTCCCGAATGGTGCATAGACGAACTGTTCGGGACATGCGAAAGGCACGAATTCGTCTGCGGTGTGACCAGACACATCCGCTTCCTCCACTGTTCCTTCGCCACTTGATGCCTTTCCAGCCGGAGAGTTCGGAAGCGCGTTGGATTGATCATAGAACCAGAATGACTTTTGCTTGTACTCCGGTTGATACTTCTTCATGAAGTTCTGATACTTGCCAGATGGATCTCCGTAGGCGGCAGCGACGGCAGCGACGTGTGGAACTAATTCACTAGGATCTTCCTTCCCCGGGTCAAGACCCATCGTGTAATCCACCGCAGTCTGAATTGTGGCGCCGTACTTGGACTTGTGTGTCCAAAAATTGGTGCCTAGTTGATCGCCCAATTTTGCGTTTGTCTACGTCTGATCAGTGTTGCCGAAAAAAGCTGACAATGAACCGATATGCTCACAATTAACGCTTCCAGATTGAAGTTGCGGTAGTGCCATGGTCGGGTTCGAACGCA
Source organism: Pleurotus pulmonarius (assembly GCA_012980535.1). Classification (NCBI taxonomy): domain Eukaryota; kingdom Fungi; phylum Basidiomycota; class Agaricomycetes; order Agaricales; family Pleurotaceae; genus Pleurotus; species Pleurotus pulmonarius. Next base: position 2,584,355 of record SJKF01000002.1, read on the forward strand.
TTCCATGGGTTGCTCTCCCGAGGACGCAATTTGGTCAAGAAAGCTACCATCGAAGAATGAAGTTAACGTCTGATTTGCGCCGGTTTTGTCGCCAAGGAATATCTGCGTCGCCGCCAATTGCGCTGTAAAAAAGCTACCGTGATTGCTGCATCGAAGAACCTCAGAGATGGTTTGTCCACTTCCAATACAGAATCACGCACTTCGGTCTAGATGAGGCTTTTTTGGCCAATGGACTTGTCTGTAGCCAGCGCACATACTGAGACACCCATCCCCGCATCGCACCATCGACCGCTTGCATGTCATCTTCCCCCTGACTGATATCTGATCCTTTCCTAACTCCAGTTCTTAAGATCAAGAGGGCATTGACTATCTTGACAATTCCACGTATATCGAGGATGCCGGTGAACGTTCCTTTTTGGCCTTGATCCCCAGGCCCGCGCACCATTTGGCCAAAGTTAACGTTGGGATTCATGGCAGTTTTAGGGTCGAGAAAGAAGACATTGATGAAATTATTCACGTTCTGAATATAAGAGGAACTTGAAGATGCAGACGAAGAAAATTGGGAGGCCAGTGCGTTGAACAGAGTGGCTTGGGAGACGCTCTGAATCGAGGGAGGCCCCTTGAGTTTCCGCACATCAGGATTGACTTTCCCGTCACGAACAACGTACGGACATCTCGTCCATGCTGTGAGTGGTGTAAGTTGTCAGCTACTTACGCATCAAGGAAACATTGTACTTACTTGCACTTGGCGCGAGGCTTTTCGTAGGGGAAGGGGTACATGACTGCTTGCTGGTTTTGGTCCCAGTTTTGGCTGCAGCACCAGCAGGACCTGGAGTGCCAGTTGCAGACTCCGTCTTAGTCGAAGTTGATGGGAGTCCTATGACGCTGGAGGTAACGATTGGTAAAGCAACGGAAGTTTCAAGTGGCACCTGGGCCTGATCGTCGGACCCGGATAATTCCTGTGGGATGGAAGACCGCCTTCGTCGCTGCATACGCCCATTTGTCGTTTGAAGATGTGTCTCGTTCGGCGCCTCTTCGTCAACTTCACTGAAATAGAAATCCCCTGAATAGTAATCTGGCCTACTCAGGCCATCGTCGGCGCCATCGTCCTGATGGTCGGTGTTGGGGGCAGAGGGATTATTAAGGTGCTGTCGAGGATTGGGGCACCAATTACAATCAGGCCAATGGCTAGAAATCCACGTATAAATATGAAACAGCAGAATCGGAAGGATACTTACTACGGAGCCCAGCTCAGATAATCTTTCTTATCCTTACTTGGCGGTGTTATATCACCAGACATGATAGCTACAGAATAAGGGCGACTACACGGTGCATGGAGTATTTTACACTTACTCCATGGGCCTTTCTTGTTCAGACTATCCGCGGAATTGACGATAGTGTCCCTTGCGTCTTTTGTGATAGGACTTTGTGAACTCGCCCTCTGGACGTACTTAACATTCACCCAATCAACTGGATCGCCTGAAGAAATGACGTTAAGCGAGTACCGTAATATGCGGTGAGAGGTACATACCGGCGACTGCGTTGATAAAGATAGAAGCCCAAGCGAACGCCAATGGCGTACATCTGACCATTTTATGTGTGTGATTGATTACGGTACTAGTATGTGATGCAGTGACCCAATGACCAGCAAGTTGGGACTTCGCCTAGACTGTGGGTCGGAAGGAATGTGGATTAGGTGGTGAGAGAAGAGGGAAAGAATTGAAGCGAGACGCCATTCCGCCATTCCGTTATTTAACAACTTTCAAGGTGGACTGGTCCAACCCGGCTTGTCCCAACTTGGAAGGAACATCTTGGTGCCGCACGCTTCTCCGATCTTGGTATCCCCATTTGGAAGAAATCTGGGGTACTTGAGTTCCCGAATTCAAGACCCTAACTCCAGCATTCGCCTCTTGCTTTTGAACCACCATCATGTCTTTCGGTACGCACACAAGCGACCAAGTCGGTGTCAATTGCTGATATCTGATCCTCAGAATCTCATCCAGCATTCATGAACTTCCAGCCTACCCCTGCCAGTATACCGCCCCGCAATGTTGTCTTGAGGCAAGTGACTCCCAAGGACAAACCAGTGTACTTGCATAATCTTGTAAGATTTGTCCCATTTCATCCGTGTCGCGTAAAATACTGAGATTCAATCAGAATCCGCTCGCTTTCTTGCTTCGAGCTGCCCAGATATACCCGAATAAAATGGCCATTGCTCACCCAGACACTAAGCACCCCGTGTTCTATCCGTTCTCCGTCTGGTAGGCCATTCTGAGACCAAGCAAAGCTCAATCTACATAATAACGTCGTGAAATTAGGTGTCAGAGAGTACAGAATCTCGCGTATGCACTTATTCAAGCAGGTGTACGACCCGGGGATCGGGTAGCCGTGATAGCCCCGAATTCGTGAGCTCTAGCCAAATTGATCGTTCGCATCCATTGCTGACCCTTTACACTCGTAGGCCAATGATAGCAGGTGACTTCTCTTCTCCCTCTATTCCTCCGTAGTATCTAACTCTATCTTTGCTCAAGACGCACACTTCGGGTTTCTCGCTGCTCGATGCGTGTTTACGCCCATCAACATTCGGCTCAAGCCCTCGGAAGTCGAATATATTATTGAACACAGTGGATCAAAGCTGATACTATGCGATCGTGAATACTTGCATCTAATAGCAGGCATCTCCGTACCAGTAATTATTTGCGACGACACTGGTAAGCCAGACGACCCATATGAGCAGTTCCTCGCAAAAGGGAGGGAGTTCAGTGGCGAAAGAAGCTGGCAAGGATTAGAGGCTGAACCAGATGAAAATGCGGCATCAACTCTGTGCTATACGTGGGTAGCTTACCCCTTGCTCTTTTCTCCTAGCTCACTACCTCTTCTACTTAGGTCTGGTACTACAGGTCGAGTAAGCCACAAATATTAATTCATTGCGTTAACTCACATTCTTAACACCAGCCGAAGGGTGTCGTCTCTACCCTGCGAGGTACGTCCCTGCTATCTTAATGATTGACGTATCCAAACAGGTTTGGGTTCTTCAGGAGCGTACCTAGCCGCAATAGGGAACGCATTCGAAAGCCAGTGGGTGATCTGATCTCACTGTCCCCTGATGTAACCACTAAGTGTTACTTCTAGGATTAACCGCGATTCTACGTATCTCTGGTGATGACTCCCCCATGTCAAGCTTTGAGGGATACTGAATAGATTGAATCAGGATACTGCCTATGTTCCATGCTGCAGGCTGGACCTATCCATGGGCCACCGTCTTTGCCTTTGCAACGCAGGTTTGTACTCCCTGATTCATTCGATGTACACGGTTCATCTACTCACGGTTGTTACTCGTTCAAGATAACACTCAGGACAGTAGATTATTCCCTTATCTGGAATCACTTTCTTCACTCTGGAGTCACACATTACTGTGGTGCTCCGACAGTTCAAGTATGCATTTTAATTAGGATCCCTCAGTCTTTGTTTCCAGACACCTCTTTTAGATTGGCATCTTCAATCATCCGAAAGCAAAGAAGCTAGACCGTGTCATCACAGCCATTATTGCTGGGTCCGCACCCACCGCTCATCTTATCGGCGAACTTGAGAAGATAGGAATAAAACCATGCCATGTGTACGGGTTAACGTGAGTCGTCTGCTTCAGAATTTGTAGCTTCATGGTTTAATTTTAACCCAATAGCGAGGTTTGTGAAAGTATCAATCGATCCAATCACGCTCACACCATAAACCCATGATTAGACATATGGTCCATTCACCCGCTGCTACGAGTATCCCGAGTGGAAGACTCTTTCTCTGGAAGATAGATCGAAGCTCATGGCTCGTCAGGGCCAAACCTTCGCTACAGCTGAAGTCGCACGCGTTGTTTATCAGCCTGACCCCGACCTACCCTTAGACAAGGTTGTTCTTGTAGACGTGCCAAAAGATGGTAAGACCATTGGAGAAATCGTGACAAAGGGAAACATCGTCATGAAAGAGGTTAGTCCTTGCTCTCTCCAAAACATGAGGTATTGATTTAGTCCTATGTAGTACCTCAATGACCCCGAGGCAACGAAGAAGGCATTCCGTGGCGGCTACTTCAATACCGGTGATTTGGCTGTCATGCATCCCGATGGGTCCATCGCTATTATGGACCGTAGCAAGGACATCATCATCTCAGGAGGCGAGGTTCGTATCTCCTCCATGTGTCATGACTTACTCACCAGAAATATGAGTAGAATGCGTCTAGTTTAGCCATTGAACAAGGTAAGGTATCCATGGCACATAATCTGCTCAGTGCTGCTGACCCCCCGCGTCTTCCTAGAACTTGCAAGTCACCCGCATGTTCTGGAAGTGTCCGTTGTAGCTCGCTCACACCCTAAGTGGGGCGAGCGCCCCATGGCATTCGTAATCCTTCATCCACAGCATGCAGAAAAATGGGCCGGCAGGCATGCCGAGTTCGAGAGAGACCTCAAGGAACATGCGAAGCAGCGTTTACCGGGCTTCGCTTGCCCAGAATGGGTAGAAGTTGTGCCCGATCTACCTGTACGTCTTCACATCTGCCATACCTGCGTTGGTTTTTGACGACGTTTATGCCCAGAAAACATCTACTGGGAAGATTTTAAAGACAGAGTTGAGAAAACGGGTTAATAATATGAAGGCAAAGCTATAATGAGCGTTTTGGGGCAATACAACACATGTACACTTGGTCGCTTCCGAATTATGCTCTTCTACATAAGTTGGCAAGGGCTAAAAGCACATACTAATTAATTTTATCCTAGTCTATTGCATACTTTGAAAGGTAAGTCAGTCCGTGCAACTTAGAACCTAAAACGGAATAAACGGAGCATCGTGATGTGCTGGACAGAGTCGTAAAATCCTGAAAGTGCCAGAATTGCGTTCGCAGATATAGATTTCGTCTTCCTTCCGACCTAGAAACAGCATTTCCTCGTGGGGTTCGTTGTCTGCATCATGTATAGAAAATTCGCTCCTGCCTGCAGGGGATCGTGATTGTAGAGTCTGTCGCTTTCCAGGAATTATGGTATGACTTGGTTTGCTCTTTGAGGACAGGATGCTCGACGAGCAGTCTGACGAAGAAGCAACAGGAGTACCGATTTTCCATACAAAGGGTCCACGTCGATTGACATTGGAGGGGGGTGGGTCGAAGTTGGGTATTATTGTCCGTGACTCGTCCCCTGGCTTTAAGAGGGCATCGCTTAAGTCGACAGCCTCCAGACCGCCCTGACGCATAGCAATCAAGACGGAACGATCTTGAACATCAAAAGCCTCTAGGCGCTTGATGTCACCCATGCGTCCAGATAAATTTACTGAAGAACTTTCGTCATCAGCGCTCCAAACGAAGCGTCCCTTCAGCACAGATCGTCCGCGATTGTCCACAATAGCTGTGCTATGACCTCCACGAGAAGAATAAAATAAGGCTGGGGGACCGAAATGTCGAGGCTGAGCCAATAGGGATATCGGTGGTAGAAGAGGCTTCTCAACCTCTAAATTCCTCGTGGATGATATTGTTGAGCGGGAGGCATGGAAAGGTTGGGTGGGATCGACACATTGGAGTCTCAAGTCCTTCAGGAGCATGAAATCTGTGTCTTCTCGTCTGACTGGTAGATCTGGAGGAAGCAGACCATCCTTGTACCAAGCCTGCATTAAAGAAGCCTTCCACGGTCCTAAAACAGTATGAGCACAAGTCACCGGATTGAACGAATATTATACCATGTACAACATCCTTCGGGTCGCGGTAATACCATTTTGAGGGGGCAGAAGGCGCGGGGACAGGAAGTCCGGGAGGCGAGAACTGAACCTGGGACAAATCCATATTGCTGCTTTCGTCTGCTCCCGGTTCATATTCTTGACGATAGTTTAAGAAGTCAGGATATGTGGGAGGAATAATGTAGTCGTCTGCAATAGAGGCAAGGGGAAACTTCGGGGTGAATGATAGTTGCTGGAAACTTGTGTATGGGCCCATATGCGCGGTAGCGAGTGCGACGACCTCCTCAGCGTGAGCCTGCGCCGACGATGTGGCTGACGCACTTGTCCCTTCATTGGTCGCCTCGTTGGGTGTCGATGGCACGTCGTCTGGATGTCTGCTGGGCGCTGCCAATGAAGAGTCATCTGCGTTGTTGCTGGGGACCGAGACCGAGACCCCGATATTGACATTAACATTAGTGTCCTCATCACCAGGAGCGTCAGGCTCATTTGATCCAGCATCGCCATTTCTCAGCTCCCTGGCCCTCCTCCTCGCTGCTCTACGTTCCGCTCTACCGATGCGTACTTCTCTTACTCGAACAGTTGCCGGCTCCAGGCCGAAGACATTCTGCGAGAAGACAAGGAAAACTTCCACGAGGTCATCACCTTGTAGCTGGAGCTCAAGTGACCGGGGTGAATCAGGTAGGATGAAAGTACGTGATAGACCGAGTGCTGTTCGGTAGGTACCTGCAAACAACTCGACTTTCTCTCCATTGTCCCCACAGAGAATTGCCAGAAAGCTGCGAGAAGAATTAATCACGGCGGAAGAAAGTGTATTGCGATATCTACCTCTTCTTTGCGGTTTCCACAGCCTTGATCATTAAAGCCCCCTTCGTGCCCGGCAACTTGACATATTCCAATTTGGGGGGAGGTACCTGCGGTGACATGGGTGTGTTGGAGGCCTTTCTCAAGACCTCTGCTTCTGAATGCTTCGATTCAGTAGCAGGTTGATCGCCTGACCGTCTCCCTGCTAAAGCATTACTGATTACCCGGGGTATAAACCGTGAACGATGAGCTATTTGTGGCGAACTCGCGCTGGAGGTAGGAACTGGGGGTGTTTCCGGTAAAGAAGGCGTGACAGACGGGGTACTGGTGGAAGATTGGTGAAGACGGGCATCAAGAGAAGAAGACGAAGGGGAGTGTCGGGTGGCACGGCTCCCAAGAGGCGGAGAAGGAGCTAAAGTAGGTGTCGTGGGAGCAGTTGCAGAGTGCGAAGGAGTGTTGCGATTCGGACCAAGCATGAGGGACCAACGGCGCCTCCTATTCGCTGTTGGCTCCGGGTCCGGGCGGGATGTCACAGAGGAGTGTGCATCCGAAGTACGAGGGCTAGGTGGGTCCTCTTCGGCGGCTACATTTGGAGGAGAAGATGAAATGATGATTGGCTGCTGCGGCCGCGTTGAGCCAAGCGGAGGTAACTCAGGGATTCGACTTTCGAAGAGTGCCTGCGCGAGGCTTATCTCACCATCCACATCGTCCTCGTCGTCCTCTTCTTCGGGGACGGCAGTAGCAGGCTCAGGCTCTTGAGGTAACCGTGTGGTTCTGGTCGATGGAGAATGTGACAACGCTTGTCTCAATGTCAACAACGTTGGTGCAGGCGAAGGCTCTGGTGGAAGGATATTCCCACTGCGGGCAAGGCTGAGATCAAGATTGGCGGGTCGACCGCGGCGTGGGCTTGAGGGTGTTATTGATGAATCACCAGACGGCGATGGGGCATTCGCCGACGGCGACGAGCTACTGGTATTCATAGCACTAGTACGTTCGTCGAGGGCTTGGCTTCCACTACTCCCTGCGGCGACAATGTTGATGGCCTCATCATCACTGGATTCTTCTCTGTCAGGCTTTGCGTCCGGGTCACGGGAGCGCTGACTGGCAGTCGTATTCCGTCGGGAAAATGGTGCTACAGCGAGAACGTTGGATATAGAACTGCTACGGGAACGAGCTTGGAGAGAAATCACAGAAGTTGACGGCCTTAGCCGAGGTGGCGTACCCTGGACAGAAGGTTCAGGTGAATGAACATATGGAGGTGGACGATCGAGAGGTTCCGGGATGTCGCTGTTCGTCACGGGAGTAGATGGGTTCGTACGAGGTCGTTTCTTGGATCGTGTCGTAGGTCGACGGGGAATGAGCGGCGGTGTTGAAGGAGGGGCGGGGGGCATGGGAGGTGCAGTAGCCGTCGAGCTAATAGAGCTCTTCCGAGCTAACTTGCCTCTGATGACGGAGTCTCCTAAGGGAGGTGTGGATAAGCTAGCCTTCCTCATTTTATCTCCCGAGTCCCGAGTGGGACCTGGAATAATTACTTCGAAGGTGCCCAGGGTGGATTTCCTGGATTGTTCGCGCCGTTGTCGCTCACGCTCCCGGCGAATCTCAACCTCCATACGCCATTCAACTGCCTTTTTGACCTCCTCCAGAGCATAGACTCTGACACCGTCTCTCCTGCCAGCTATGGCTACAAGCACCCCACGCTGTTCCATGACCACTACACTTTTGAAACTGACACGCCGAACGAGAGCATAAGGTTGTGGCGCAGGAGGAGACTGCAGAGGCAGAATGTCCAAACCTTGCGCGTGACAGAGGAGTAAGTAATGGGGTCCCAAGAAAGCACCACTCCACGGAGATGTACTAAAGTGCGAAGGAGACAAGTCTTGCGTAATGACGGACAAGGATAAACCAAGTTCTTGCAATGTCGGAGGCGCGAGATGTGGTGGTGGCGTGGTTGGCCTTGCAGGGGGCGGTGAGGAAGATCGAGATGGTGTGCTAGAATGTGATGTGTTTCGAGGCGCTGGAGAAGAGGTTGACGCTTCTCTCACACTTCCTGGAACTGGTGAGGCTTGCGCGTGCTCACGGCGATGTATGAGATTTGTGAAGAACCCTGAAAGCCTGTTCGAAGACCGAGTCTGTGCTGGTGGGTTAGTACATCAACCCCCCACACTTATTTGAACCGACCTCAACAGCCGAGCGATGTCGGTGGCGTCTTTGCTGAGCAGAAGCTGTAGACGATATATTACTCCGCGAAGGCGAAGGAGGAGGTACGGGGCTGCTGGGGGGTGCTCGATTGGTGAGTACGGGTGAGGGCCGCCGGGGCGAAGTGTCTGGTTCGGTAACGTAGACGGCGGGAAGACTGTGGATGCTGGCAGCGTCAGAAATTGGCTCAACTGGTGGAGGCGTGGACATGGAAGCTCCTCGAGAGGAATGCGATACTGCGCTCTGGTCAATCTTGTCCACAGCATCGACAGATACTTCTACTGCCCGTATTGTTATATCTCCGTCGTGCTGTTGAGTCATATCATCTTCCTGATGAACAGCATCGTCGATGTCGGGTCGGTCGTCGTCCAGGGTCTCTGGGGCATCGCTCCAGTGATCTTCGGTATCATCAGAGTGAACCATGGAGATGGTGGCGAAATGAAGAAGTGAGAAAAGCCGTGTAAGCCGGTAACGAAAAGATGACTCGTGGTCGTGAGCAAAGAAAATGCCTGAACGTCGTTTCAACGGGACATCTGGCTAAAAGGGAAGATTCTGGGTCGGAGAAGGTGAAGCAGTTGTGACAAGCGGACGTACTGGACCCAAGGCCGTCCGAGAGCTCCCACGCCACATCAGGATTGCCGTTTCGGAGAAGTCGTCCGCTCAGTTCATTGAACTCTCACTTCGATGCTGTCTCTCTTGCTGGCTCGTCGCTGTCTTCCACGACGCCTGGCATGCGTGCCACGTCGATGGCACAGTGCAGAGGCACCTTTCGAGCATCTCAACCCTGTGACAGAGCAGGACGTTCAACAATTCGCAAGTATCCTGCCTCCATCCTCCGTGCTCTCCACTTTACCACCGTTGTCCACCGCTGCTTCCGAATTGGACCAATATAACAATGATTGGATGGGCAAATATCACGGCAAGTCTACAACAATACTCAAACCCAAGACAACACAGCAAGTCAGCGACATTGTCAAACTGTGCTGGGAACGGCGCATCGGTATCGTTCCTCAGGGTGGTAACACGGGTTTGGTCGGCGGAAGCGTCCCAATTCATGACGAGGTAGTCGTCAATCTATCGAACATGAACAAAGTACGATCATTTGATCCTGTATCCGGTCATTCCCACTCCCAGTTCTCTTTGGTGGCTATTCACTGACACTTACTCTCTTCAGGTATTCTTGTCGCAGACGCCGGATGCATCTTGCAATCCCTGACAGATTATATTGCGCCGCATCACCATATCATGCCCTTAGACTTAGGGGCAAAGGGCAGGTATGTACATCCCTTATTCTCACATGTGTAGTATAATAACGTGCATGTTTAGTTGCCACATAGGTGGAAATGTTGCTACGAATGCTGGAGGTCTTCGGCTTTTGCGTTACGGCTCACTGCACGGATCAGTTTTGGGTATTGAAGTCGTTTTACCTGATGGGACTATCCTCGACCAACTCACTTCATTGCGCAAGGACAACACTGGTAAGTTACTCTGCCCCATATTTAATCTAGTTGTTGACTTGCTCTTATAACAGGTTATGACCTGAAGCAGCTCTTCATTGGGGCAGAAGGAACACTCGGAATTATCACTGGCGTCTCTATACTTACCCCTCCAGCACCCCAGGCTTCTAACAACGTAATATTGGCACTCCCTCATTTCGACAATGTTCTTCCGTTGTACAAGGAAGTGAAACGCCAGCTATCTGAAATCCTCTCTGCGTTCGAATTCATCGATCGTACGGCCTATGATTTGGCCGTCAAGCACGGCCAAGGACGGGGACTGACCGAGGAAGAAGTTGACGGTGCCCAATGCTTCGTCCTGGTTGAAACGAGCGGTGGGCGACGAGAACATGATGAAGAGGTTTGCTTCCGTTTGTTACCCCCCAAGAAACTCTAACAACGATCATCCTTAGAAATTGAATGATCTATTGGAATCATTACTCGGCGCCGATAAACCCCTCATCACGAACGGCGTGCTTTCGCAGTCACCTGCTCAATTTTCATCTTTATGGTCCCTGCGGGAAGGCGTAACTGAGGCTGTTTCAAAGGAGGGCAAGGCTTATAAATACGACATTTCTGTACCACTATCAACGTTCAAGCAGGTCGTTGATGTAACACGAGAACATCTGAGAAGCAAGGGTCTCCTTCACGATGGCGCTGTGAAGCACGTTATTGGATATGGGCATGTCGGTGATGGTGAGTCGGTTTGATTCCACAGCTGTGATCATTCTTGTCTCATCGTCCCTCAAGGCAACCTCCATCTCAATGTGATTGCTGAGCAATATACGGACGAAATACAAGATGCCCTGGAGCCTTTCATTTACGAGCTCGTCGGTACGTTGGACCGTCGCCATTTGTTTGGGTCAAATCTTAAGTGTGCCCACATTTCAGCGTCTCACCGTGGCTCGATATCCGCCGAGCATGGTATTGGTGCCATGAAAACTCATGCTCTGCATTTCTCGAAAAGCGATGTCAGTATAGCGCTTATGAAGCAGATCAAACAACTCTTCGACCCTCGGGGCATAATGAATCCTGGGAAAGTGATTGAGTTGTAAAGATGCACTTTCCTTGTACCTATTTTGTCTCTCAGAATTAAATTGCCACCCCCCCTGTCGAGGACCATCGTGCGAACGTGTCAACATAGACAAGCAAAGGACTCTGTCACATGACTCTGTTGATGCAACCCTAACCCTCGTTTGGGAAACCCTAGCCACTCCTTGACCTCAACCTTAATCTCGGGTTTCCACCGTCCTTGTGCATCAAGCTCGGGCCCAGTTATGGTAAACATACTGGTTACTACCATGATTCTTGACCTTACTGATATATACCTCGCAGCCAATATTCCAGGATCTCAATGGCTTAGCGATCAAATTCTTCATTCAAAAGGATCTGCCTCAAGAGGTCCAGGCGGACTTGTGCGAGACAATCACAGTATGTGCTACGGATGTAATGTTCCATGCTCAAAGATATTAACATTCCTACTAGGTTCTGGGTGGCAGAGTCGAAGCGAAAGTCCCCCGGCAAGGCTATATACTGATACAGCCAGGAACACCTGAAGCAGAGCGACTCCGATTATGTTGGAGCAGCCTCGACCGGCCAGACCGCCATTTCGTGCCGTACACTTACGTGGAAGCCTGCAAAGTTGCGGGCATGCTGCTGAAGCAGATCTTTGTCGAGAATGGTGAACCTATCAAGATGCACATCCACTCAATGATCGCAAATCCCAATGCGCGTGCGGCTCTCGCCCAGCGGATAATGGTAAATATCTGCTCTTATTGTTATTGCTTGCTGCCGATTTACATGTCCAATGGGATCAGCATTCCGGTGGCGACCCAACCGGTTCGATGCAATCCGCCCGCGTTATCTTGGCAGATCCAAATACAGAAGAATTCCAACATCTGGTAAAGACCAACCAAGGCACCCCCGATAAATACGTCGAATCATATCTATGGGTGAAGAAATGCGTTGAAAAGAACGCTGTGATATATACACCACTTGTATACAAGAATCCAGGCGGACGGCGGCCCGGTGAAGAGTGAGTACGCTCGTTTCCTCCGTAGTGATAACCGAGCACATATTAAATGCGGCTACAGGAGGATGCAATTTACGGAACAAGACGAAGAACGTCTTTGCGAATGGATAGCCTCAAAGATCCCTTTCAAACAAACAGGGGGACGCACCGGAAACCGGTTATACCAACAACTATGTGAAAAGGTGAGTTTCTCCCAACGGCGTAAATATCAACGACCTTTCTCAAGTGTGATTATCAGTGCAACGAACCAGATTATGCTTGGGTGACGCGGCATACCTGGCAATCATGGCGCGAGCGTTACAAGAAGAATGCGGACCGTCTCGACAAACATATTCAAGCGATCGTCGAACTCACGAAGCCCTCGCAAGGCGGGCAGGGCCAATATGGCTACGTGCGCCAAGTTGAAAAGGTGAAGAGAGTTCGCAAGAAGCGTCCAGTCAAGCGTCAAGGTTCAGCCGAAGCCGAAACGTCAGGTGTCTATAACGAGGAGCCAACAAGCGATCTTGGAGTTGTGGATATGGCTGTCTTTCCCGTTCCCGGGCAAAACTTATTGATTCAGAATGACCCATTGCCTGTGCCCGTCCGGCGTAGTCCAGCTGAGGAGGAGATGGATGATACCGAGGACGATCCCGAGTGGGCCATCAGGATAGGCAACGCTCCCCCGCCAGCATGGGCGAAGCGAAAGGCATCGAATGAACACCCAGGCGCCAGTCCCTCCAAGAGACCTCGGGAGACGTACGTTTGTCTACGACTTTCTGACCTCTTTGCTTTACTAACAATTTCGCTAGGAATCCCCAAATGCATATCGTTGACCAAAGCCTTCTCCAGATTGCTCATGATTTTAGGTTCACGGTTGTAGAAGTCAAAGAATATTATGACAAAGTCGGGGAGATGGAGCGGACCCGCACTCGGTTCCAGAAGATGAGAGAACTCTTGACTGAATCTTTTCCACTCGAAGCATAAGGTGTCTGGGTAAATGATGTGTCGTATTATGTATCGTAAAGCGGGACACTATTTTGCATATGCTATCACCATTGTTAACTATACGTCAAAATCTGTTAACAACTTGTAGTCTCCTCCTCTTATAGGGGCAGAAGGACTGTCAAATACTTTTCGCTTCCTAAGCCACCAAGTCAGCGTCAAATATGACTCGTTAATATCATAGTAGAACGTACTTTTCACCAGCCGCGGCGGATGGGAAGGATCCAAAGAGGTCTGGATGCTTGGGTAACGGAGATTCGCTAGATCACTCCAAACGTCAGAATGGGTAAGAAGGTCGTGAAGAAACTAGGATGAACCTGAAGTACGGGTGTTGCAGGGCCTCCTCAGCTGTGATCCTACTTTCTGGATCATACGACAACAAGCTCATCATCAAGTCTATGCCTGCGGTTGTCAAATACGGAAACTTCTGTTTGAATTGCGGTGGCTGAGGAGATGGAAGCGATATCGTCTTAGAAAGTGGGAGTGAAGAATAGTCAGGCCAAGAACTGCTAGTCGGAGGTCCCAGCAGTTTGAAGATCATGGCCAGTAATTCGAGTTCGCCCTTAGACGGAAACAGCGGCTCCTTCAAGATGAGCTCGGCGAAGATGCACCCCACTGACCACATATCTATGGCAGTAGAGTATGTCTTAGCTCCAAGCAAGATTTCTGGTGCTCTGACAACCTAGTCAATCAACTAAACGTGTGGCTTCATTCGTTCATACCTATACCAAAGTGTGACAACGAGTTGTGTCATACCTCCTACACCAACTGGATCGCCATATCGTCGCGCTAGACCGAAATCCGCGACCTTGATAGTACCTCGATTGTTCATCAAGAGATTACTCGTCTTGAGATCTCTATGAAGGATCCAATTGTTATGGCAATGCTGCACGGCAGATAATAATTGCAGCATGAGAGTCTTGATTTCAGACTGAAGAAATGGAGCAGGCATCAACGTGAGAAGGGATTTGAGGTCGTGTTCAATGAAGTCCATCACAACAAAGACTCTTCGATATATGCAAAAATTGTGACATTACGGTTACGTTTCTTATTTATCCGCGAAGACAGGATTTTAGCTACGTACTGCGTAAGAGTATCGCCAACCACCACCTCACGAATCCCAACAACATTATCGTGCCGACAGGTCATGAGCGCATTGATCTCTCGAAGGGCAGTGATGGGGAAGCCGTTCTTCTCCTCGTCAAGCTTGAGTTTCTTCAATGCAACGATATCTCCGGTTTGCTTGTCCCTGGCTCGGAAGACGATGCCATACGAGCCTTCTTCGATCTGATTGAGGCGTTCATAGGAGTAAACAGAACGTGATGGCATAATCGGTGGATGGTGTGTCCGTGGGGGGACGTAACTACTGTGCGAGGGCCATGATACCGGGTGAGAAGGCGAAGGAACAGAGGCTGCCTTGACATCCTCCAGCCTCGATTTAGCGCGCCGCTTTGAAGGTTGTGGGTGGCTGGGAGATTCTGCTTCGTCGTTCGTTTCCCACTTGGATCGTTTGCGCGAAGGCGTGAGGGACCCCATGCTCGACGTGGTGGAGGTCATGATGGTACTGAAGATCCAGTTATTTGTGCTTGTTGGTGCTTGGGTGCACATTTATATCGCGAACTCGTGACCGTCGCGTCGATTTTTCCCTAGTACCCAGTTCAATACCTTATGGATTTCCAAGCGGACCCAGAGCTGATGAGGGAAATGATCAAGCTTTTGGGGCAAGAGCTAAAGTCGGTCAAGGCCCAGCTAGCAGAGGTTAGGAAGTAATTTTATCCGATTATGTTGTCCTCAGATTCACCCCTACATATAGCCCGGACGTTCTGAGAGGGCGATCGACGAGCCCAGAAGCAGTGCGACGAGCACAACGAATGATTTGGCTGTGGAATCAATGAGGGCGGAAAATGAGAAGCTTAAGGATGAGATCGCAGCTCTTAGGGAAAACCAGGTCCCTCGTGAGGTCAAGATGGAAGACACCAGCAGCTCGGTTGAGCCTGATGCCGTAGCCACTATAGCAGCTTTACAAGATGTGAGTGAAACACGACAAGATATGCTAGGCTAAGTATTCAATAGACAGTGGAAGATCTTACAATACAGCTCGGACAAGCTCTGAATGCACAACAGACGCAGGAGGAAGTGAACGTAAGTCATAAAATAGTAATTCATCTCGAATTCTCATAAACGAGGACACAAGCACGGTCTAGGAATCCGACTTGTTGATGCCAAGGCCAAGCAACAAGACTTAACAACAGCACTTGTGCGCTGATGAAGCAACTTCTTTACTGTATACTAACGAACATTCTATATAGGAATCTTTACAGCAGGAGCATACTACAATGCTCGAGAAGTATCGGAATGTAAAGCAGGGCAACCGAAGTCTCAGAAAGGTATCTGGCCTGATTACTGCTCTACACGCTTCCCAATGCAATATATATGTAGGCGTCGACTTTTCTTTTGGAAAAGCTTGAACGCATGGAACACGAACACGACATTTTGACGCAGGTATGGATGTTTCATAATCATGTTTCTTCGCGACTAACCACCCTTGACCTAAACAGCGGATGTCATTTGACCCTATTGCTTGGGTTGGCGAGAGTAACCTTGATTCTATACCAGATCAACCTGACTACTCGTCATTACCCACATACCCAGAAATCACTAGTCCGGTGAGCCAACCATCGCGCGATCAAAGAGTTGCATGGTTCCTCATTACGGGTTCACTAGAATACCAGCGCAGGGGACGACTCCTTTGTGCTAGACGACCATTGCGTCGTTAAACTAGCGGAAGGTATACCCCGACGCTTGTTAATCTGCTTGCCTAAGCATATATACAATCCAAAGGCTAAGAGACGAGGGTGGTCCACGTATCCAAGTGGATGGCGACTCGGTGCAATCAAGGCTGTGTTCCAAAAGGTTTCCGAAGGCTGGCTACATCTAGGCCAGTACCGTTGTGACCATATCGTGACCCTCGAACCTTCATCCATTGATTATTTGATATCAGAGGCCGTAAGTCTCTTTAACATTAAACCGATGTTGACCATGCTAATGTCTATATGTAGGATATGTGCAGGATTCAGAAGCAAACAATACCCGATCCATATTATGTGTCACCGTTCCACCAAGACATGATCGCGGACATGTACTTTTCCCGAGTTCTTGGAATATCGTGCATTGCGTTACAATGCGTAGGCTACGGTCCGATTTCACCTTTACTCGACGAGTCTAATCAAGACCATGATCTTCTTCCTGCTGCCCGTGGCGATGAAGTATCACCCTCTCAGCCAGACCGCGAGTCGGATGAGCTCGCGGACGACATGAGCGTTTGAACATCTTGATGTCTTGTCTCGTTCCCAGGCTTACGCTAGCCCTCGCCATCTTGTGCGTAGTGATTTGATCTATACGAGAAATATACCAAGGACAAATTTCAGTTTCCCTCTCTAAGTTGCCCCTTCGCAATGGAGGTCAGTCCGAGCCAAAATGAGGAATACGCCTTGATTCCCGGCGCAACCTGGTCCGTGGATAAATAAGCCGTGGATAAGTAAGTACACAAGATGCACGCAATTGGGACATTATGCGATCAATACGTCCATTATGTCGGTGTTCGCGTTCCAAGCGCTCTTCAGCATCCGCCCTACTCCGACTCTCTCAACTACTATTGGGCCGTCTGCTGAAATCCGTTCTTTCCTTGTGACAAGCATGACATTTACCACAGCATATGGCTCCACTTGCCCTGCCCAATCGGGATAAACCTCGTCGGGACCGAACCCATAAGCCTCAGATAGGACGATGAATTCGAATGGCGTTGGATTGTTTCCTTTATACTTCAGACGCCAATGACCGGATAAACGAATACCTCCTATCCATGTTTCTCGATGTCCATTCTCAGGCGGATTTACTGGCAAAATACCGAAACGTGGTTTATTCTTGTCTTCCTGTCTATCGCTGCGGTCTTCAGAAGTCAACCGAAACTTGGCAATTTGGGTGCAGATGAGGAGGCCGCCCGGAGAGATAGTTGGCTCGACCCCTGCCAATCGAACAGGAGGAGGTATGGAGTGTAGGATGTTGGATTTATCGGCATGGAAATATACCACATCCCCACCTTCCATTTCCTCCGACTTCCATCCTTCAGGCAATGCAGTGTTCTGATAATCGCACGTACAAATTGGTCGTGTACGCTGAGTGCCCAAGTCTATGATTGTCATTCCAGATATTGGCCGTGTTCTCTGCCACCTCTCGCTTAATACTGGGAGGCCATTGAAGTCTTGAAGATCAGGGTACTCCACACCACCCGTCCATCCTGCCCACGACCAACTTGGGTAACCTTCGACACGCTTGACCTTGGCAGTGGTGGATTGCCAGAGGAGGCTTTCGTAGATCATCTCTTCGGGCAAACCTTGCATGAATGACAATCCGTACACTTGCTCGAAGGTGCTGAGCACGGCTTGAAATCCCGGGATTCGGTCACTGGTATAGGACATTTTGCGCATGGTATAGTTCTTCACCAACCGGCAATACTCATAGAAATACGGCCTTCTGTGAGTCACAAGATTGTACTCGTCCCTGGTAATAACCTTCGCTGGATTTCCATCCAAAGACAGCCTGATGTTTAACATTGGAGCGCAGACGGCCAACGCAGGATGCTCGGCTTTGAAGTCCTCGCTCCATGCTGCCTTCTGACAGTGGAAGTAAATGGTGTCGTCCGTAAAGAAGATGCAACGGAGGGATAGGATGCGCTCTTGGTAGGTCCATCCACGAGTATTCCACGCAGCCTTATTGATAGCCCGATTACCGTCTGCCAAGAGCTGTACTAATGACAAGTTGTTGGAGAGGTGGGCGATATTTTGTTTGATGTTACGACCACCCTTGCTCATCCCACTGATTCCACAGTTGGCATGATCCCCACCCGCTATCACAAGCGTCAAGGATGCTCGCTTGTAGATTTCGCCCATCATCGAAATCTGCTGGCCCTTGTCCACATCATCGTCCTGCACAATGCACATCGAGTCAACCCACAGGTATCTTTCCCCCAGGATCTTAGTCACCCGGATGGCGTCCCGGATGGATCGAGGAATCTCATTTCCTGCTCGGTTGAGAGATTTGGCCATCTTCATCTGGGTAAGATTTGCCTTCGTCGTTTTGAACACGGGTGCTGAACCCCAGACATAGCTCAGACAGACATACTGTAGTAGTGAATATATGTATAGACCTGTAAGTAGGTCAAACTAAATGCAATGCGAGGGTCCGCCTCCGGCAGGACAAGTCCGTGTGACACCTAAGACGTGTGATGTGAGATAATGTGCTTCCGGTGTGAGAAACGTGCTAATGTGCAATCGGAATGACTCCGGAACGCTCGGATCGAATACGCTTGCTTCGGAACGACGAGGTACGACGAGGAAGGCAGGAGAATGATAAGGACGGCAGGAGAAAGACAACGGCGTAGTTTCAACTAGATCTCGGAAGGCGGAAAGCTCTGACAACGGAAGGAAGACTGATTCGGACGGACTTATGCTTCTGACTGCAAGTGGGGGGAAATCAAATCTGTTTTTGTAGCTACGAGTACACGAGTGTTTTGTAGGTACGAAGATAATCATATGTAAATATGTAAATATGGTCCGAAACGCAAAACGGAGGTAACTAAAGAGGATGGGGATATGGAAATCAAAGTATTAAGGTAGAAGAAAAAGAGATAAGGTATATGTCGTTCCGAAGTGATGATCCGTTATCACGTGTGTCCGCAACCGTTCCGTAGGTCCGGGATCATGTGCGTTCGAGTCCGAAGGGCCGGAAAGGGGTGGATAGGGGATAGGAGTGCTTCGGATACACGCACCGGAAGGGTGCAACCCTTACATCCCCCGGGGAGTTTATGTGTTGACCCTCCGGGGCAACGTACACGGCGCAGCAAGAAATGCGGAGCGGGATGGCGGGTGGGTGAAGGAATGTGGCGTGGGACGAAATGGAAGCGCGATCATGTGACCATGTTGAAGCTGACTTGCGTCGAAGTCCAGAACTCTCCTAAGTCCTTCCTTCTCTTTCTACCACCACCACCACCAACCATCGTCAATCCCAATGGCCACACACACTCCCGCGCACACCATCGACGCCCTCAAAGACCTCAAGAAGAAAGAGGCCGTCGCAGCCTACGAGACGGAGGCTATGTATCTTGTCGACATGGGCAAGTTCCTGCCGGATCTGGACAACGAGCATCGGGAGGATGTGGAAATAGCCGTCGCGGACATGGAGCGGCAAGTGGTGAGTAACAACTCGTCCTGGCCCCAATGGACACTGACGCATCACAGGAGTGGCTGAGGAGCGCGGAAGACGTCCTCTCGGAGCGGAACCTCCAGGGCGGCGTCGAGGAGGAGACTAAGACGAGCGTGACGAAAGCTCTCGTGCAGCTTCGTGACGCCCAAGAAAAGATCGGGGAGTGGCGGGCGGAGGATGCTCGAAGGGAGCAGGAGGCGCGGGACGCGGAGGCAGCAGCGGAGAGGAAGGAGGCCCATGCACGGGCAATGCGGAAGCTGGAAGCCCAAGCAGCGGAGGCGCGACGCCGGGCAGCACAGAACAAGGCCCAAGCGGCGGCAGAGGGCTCTCGCGCCTCGACGTCACCCTCGAAGTCGGAAGTCGCCGTCCCCGAGGACACTATTGAGCTCAACACGGACGGGGAAGAAGAGGACACGCTGCCGCGGATCGGTAAGAGACGGGACAGGAAGGGAAAGCGCGAAGAACCCGGGACGCCCACCACACCGAGACGACGGCTGCGCAGGCGCGGCAACACCAGACCGATGGCGGAGACCTCGGATGCGGAGGGAAAGGCGGGGGAGAGATCAGAGTCAGTGGCGGAACCTGGTCTGCCCACGGACGTGTCGGTCTACGGTGAGTACGACCCGTCCGTCCCTGGCAGCCATCCGCGGTCGTTAGAGTGGGGGTGCGGTGCCGACGCTGCGAAAAACAAGCCGTGTCTGCATCCGGAGGTGCAGTTCACGGGAGCGCGACGGTGCCTTCACTGTCAGTCCGCCAACTCGGACTGCGTAGGGAGCGGATGCCGGGCGTGCGCAGCGTGCCGGAGTCGGAAGAGCACCTGCTCTTTCGTGAAGTCGCGCAGACGGAAGGTGGCAGGAGGAGAAGCGTCAGGGAGCGGGGGTGCGGGGATCAGAGAAGTCGGAACGGGAGTCAGGGGACGCGGACGACGGACGCCGGGCACCGCTGCGAGGGAGACGCCGCGGGCCACCCGCGCAAGCACGACAGCGACGGCGCTGCCCATCCTTCGCCCCAGTCACGTCGATCGGGAGCTGAGGGACTTACACCAAACCCTCGCCAACCTGGAGTCGTGGGCGGCCGCCCTCAACGCTGCCCAAGCCGAACTCAACCGGATACGGACGGCGACGCTCGCCAACCTCGGAGCCGCCATCCTGCGCCGGGAGCAGCAGTGGGCGGAAGCGGCGGACTTGGCGGAAAGGGAAGAGAACGATGGCGCGGACGAGGGAGAGGAGGAGATCGACGAGGACGGAGCAGAATGGTACGCGTAGTAGAGTAGGGTCACGAAACTTTTGTAAATAAATTCTTGATTTGTTCTTGGAAATTCAAAGGATAGTAAGCAGGAGAGAAACAGAAACAGAAAGAACGCAGGTTAAAGACTTGAACGCGTGCGGAGCACGGATACGGTTGAAACACAGTCTGGAATTAGAGAATGACGAATGTAAGTGGTACGGAAACATGAGAATGAGACGGAAAGAAGGGAACGCGACCGGAGTCATGAATATCGACGCAGGGACGAACCCTGGTGCGGGTGGAAAAAATTCAGAGTACTCGACGGTTATACAGCCGCGAAGGCAGGACAACACGGTCTTTCGTCATATTTTGTAGTCCGGCGAAATTCGCAGCGGGCTGATGATCGGGGGTGTCTTCGGAGTCAGAGTCCGAGTCGGGAACGTCGGAAGTGGGAACGGGAAGAAGATGGCGATGTCGGGCGTAATAGGGAATGACGCGGAACGCTGCGTATCGTAGGATGGACACAGAACCATCAAGCTCGGAAAGGATGTATGAGCCACCTCGAGTACGGCGGACAACGATCATGGGACCCATGTAACGGGGCATATGTTTGAGGGAGTGGTCGCCTTCTATCTTCTTGTCGCGGACGAGAACAAGCTGGCCGGGCTGAAAGTTGAAGTCCTTGATCGTTTTCGCAAAGCGTCGTTCGAATTCTTGAAGAGATGCGATCCGGCTTCGAACAACCTTCTCGCGCATTCGTCAGTAATACTGTACCCTCTAGTAGACTACAGTACTGGTACAATCAGTAATTGCTAGTGTATGTGGGCCTGCTCGAAGCAGAGACCTTTAGTTGATCTTTGAGCTGCTATCTCAGAGGATATTCTTCACTTGTCCACTGCTATCTCAGACAGCCCACTCAGTATTCTACTGCTACTTCTAGGGCAATTAGTGGGGCATCGGACTGCTGCATCAGTGCCGAACGACTGCTAATATCAGTGCGAGGGTTGGTGAGTATTTGCCTGTTGTTTTAGGCGATCCTACTCACCTCATACTGCTATTTCTAGAGCCATTTGTGGGCGATCGAACCGCTGAATCAGTGCACGAACGACTGCTAATATCAGTGCGAGGGTTGGTGAGTATTTGCCTGTTGTTTCAGGCGATCCTACTCACCTCATACTGCTACTTCTAGGGCGATTTGTGGGCGATCGAACCGCTGGATCAGTGCACGAACGACTGCTAATATCAGTGCGAGGGTTGGTGAGTATTTGCCTGTTGTTTTAGGCGATCCTACTCACCTTATACTGCTACTTCTAGGGCGATTTGTGGGGCATCGGACCGTCGAATCAGTGCACAAATCACTGCTAATATCAGTCTGAGGGTTAGTGAGTACTTGCCTGTTGTTTCAGGCGATCCTACTCACCTTATACTGCTACTTCTAGGGCGATTTGTGGGGCATCGGACCGTCGAATCAGTGCACAAATCACTGCTAATATCAGTCTGAGGGTTAGTGAGTACTTGCCTGTTGTTTTAGGCGATCCTACTCACCTTATACTGCTACTTCTAGGGCGATTTGTGGGGCATCGGACCGTCGAATCAGTGCACAAATCACTGCTAATATCAGTCTGAGGGTTAGTGAGTACTTGCCTGTTGTTTCAGGCGATCCTACTCACCTTATACTGCTATTTCTAGGTCGATTTGTGGGCGATCGAACCGCGGGATCAGTGCACGAACGACTGCTAATATCAGTGCGAGGGTTGGTGAGTATTTGCCTTTTGTTTTAGGCGATCCTACTCACCTTATACTGCTACTTCTAGGTCGACTTGTGGGCGATCGAACCGCTGGATCAGTGCACGAACGACTGCTAATATCAGTCCGAGGGTTGGTGAGTATTTGCCTGTTGTTTCAGGCGATCCTACTCACCTTATACTGCTACTTCTAGGTCGACTTGTGGGCGATCGGACTGCTGGATCAGTGCACGAACGACTGCTAATATCAGTCTGAGGGTTAGTGAGTACTTGCCTGTTGTTTCAGGCGATCCTACTCACCTTATACTGCTACTTCTAGGTCGACTTGTGGGCGATCGAACCGCTGGATCAGTGCACGAACGACTGCTAATATCAGTGCGAGGGTTAGTGAGTACTTGCCTGTTGTTTCAGGCGATCCTACTCACCTTATACTGCTACTTCTAGGTCGATTTGTGGGCGATCGAACCGCTGGATCAGTGCACGAACGACTGCTAATATCAGTCCGAGGGTTGGTGAGTATTTGCCTGTTGTTTTAGGCGATCCTACTCACCTTATACTGCTACTTCTAGGGCGATTTGTGGGCGATCGGACCATTGGATCAGTGGACAAAAAGCTGATACTATCACACCAATATCCGTCACTATTCCCTGCTAGCTCAGCTGAGCCTACCGGAGATTCTCCTGCTACTCTTGTACTTGTACTTCAAGTGCTGTTGGGTCGCATAACTAGTGAACTGATCACCGACATCATCAGCATGCCCTTATATCATCATGTGAACATTCACTATTTCTTCATCAGACATAAAGATTTTGATATTCATGTACCATTGGAACACTGGTGCCCTGTGTCCCCTCAGCGCAGCAGTGGAGGTGTCACTAGATTCCTACGCAGGGCTACAATATTTCGGCCCTGGATTCAGTCCCCTTCGGGTTCGTCATTCCGACTTTTCTCATCGGGTGAAAAGTAGCGCAGACAATCACATTGATGGGGCAAACAAGTAACGACAGTAGGGGAGCATGGGTAACGACAGTGGTGGTGGTGGTGGTGGGGGGAAACAAGTAACGACAGTAGGGGCACGAGTAATGACAGTGGGCACATGTAATGACAGTGGGGTATAGGTAAAGTCCACGGTACGGAGCATACAAAAAAAGGGCGACGTAAGGACAATGCACGAACGAGCTTAGTCGATGCGAACTTTCTTGGAGGCGGCACCTTCTTCGGGATCCGGGGAAGCACGCTTCGTGGTAGCGGCACGCGCCATGAGGTCCAAAGTCCAGCTGACATCGCTCAGAGCCATGTCCAGTGTCTCTGTAACTTCTCCACTGACTTCGGCTGCCTTCATCCACCATCCAAGGCTCGCGAGGAGGCCGTAAATACCATTGATGGTACCCTTGCGAAGCTCGGTCCATTCGTTGTTCTCAGGTGTGACACGCTGGAGGTGACCTTCAACGGCCTTCCGACACTCTGGCTGGAGCTCGGCGTACCACATCCACCACTGGACGCCGAACACGACGGGGTTCTTGATGATGGGATCAGTGGCGCGGGCATTCTTCACCCAGGTGGATACCTCTTTGGGGCGATGCTTACCAGGTGCGAGCATATGAACGGCGATCTGAGAAATAGATTAAAGGATGCATGAAGCAAGATAATTAGTCACTCACTTTGCCATCGAGATAGCCAAGGCTCTTCTCGAACTCCACGAATTGTGCAACAATATTGCACCAACGAGGATCGGCACTGATGCCGGCCAGGTGGTCTGCGGCAGTGTTCAGCCACGCTGGGGCACCTACAATGGCGGACGCGCTGGTCAAGGAGGCGTTCGCAGAGGCAGGCGGAAGGACAGTCGCAGCGGCGGGAGCTTCGAGAATGGGAACGGATGTTCCACTGGTTTCGCCGGTCGCGGAGGCTACACAGCCGTTTGACTCGACGTGCGCGGCGACGGTTGCCGACGACCCTGTAGTGGCTTCGCTGATGTCGGTTTCGATAGCCTCTGCTGTCGCATTTTCGGTAGTGATTACGACGTCATCGGTAGTTTCAGTGTTCACCAGAGAAGCAGTTGCTTCGGGTCTAAGTTCCATGTCAGCGGGCGCAGAGCAATTCAGAAGAATGTTACATACCCGGATATACGAGCCGAACGCCTTGTTGCAGTGGCAGCTTCCACTTCCTTGGGCTTTCTCGGTGCTCGGGGAGCCTTCGGCTTGGAACCTAGCTGCACCATGTTCAGCCCTAGGTCCTCCAAAAGCTGATTGTTACGGGCGATGTTTGCTTCGCGTTCGAGTTCGTACGCTGACATGCGGGGGGCTCTGGTGGTGACCGCCGCAGGCTGCGACATATTGCTGTCGGAATCGCTGGCATCGGCCTCCTGTTCAATCTGATGGAGCGTAGTGGGGGGGGTGGCCGAGGGAGCCTGAGCAGATGATGATGCCACGGGGGCGGGAGCAGAACTGGCAGTGGGGGTCTCGACCTGAACTCGGGGGTAATTCCGCAAGTACTCCGTTCCTGGTAGGGCACGCCTCATGCGTTCGGCGGGGGCTGTTCTACGTAAGCACAGAGAAACGCTAGCAGTTCTTGGGTTCACTCACGGAATACCATCCTTGCAAATTCACCGAACTTCCCCTGGAAATCCATTTCAAAATTAGCACAATACTGTATGAAGTCGCAGCCAGAGGAGGCGATCGTCCCCTCGGTGAAGCTATAAGGTTTCGTCAGATATGGCAGACATTGAGGAGGACGGCCTCACCTGTAGGTAAGTATGTTCCCGCCTTGAGAGGGGTCGGGCCCAGAAACCATGGCGAGCATCACGAAGCCAGACTTCTCGAAGACCTGCTTGCAGGCCTGCTCTATACTGTAGGGAAGCGAAGCGATGGCCCTTGATACTATGTGAGCCATCGCAGAAGACAAGATGGACCAACGACTTACTTTTGAAACTCCCTTGCGCGACTTTCGTCTACTAGAGGAGTCACATCCACCATCTGGCTGTTTCCCCGGACTCCGTTATTTTGCGGTAGAGGCTCGAGGGGCCGATTCTGGTCTGGGTGGTCAAAGATCTCTTGGCGAATATTGACTGACATCTGCGCAAAGAGCCTTGCAGAAACGGCGTTGACGAAAGTCACCGGGGGCGCGGGGCGGGGTAGAGTAGGCTGGTAATTTGGGCTATTCTTCCACTCGATTACCCATTCTCGTTTGATGATTTGACTGACCGAGGCGCCATCGACGACAGGCTTTTTCCAGTAAACATTGCAGAACGTTTGATAAGGGGCAGGACGTCGAGTGCGCTTGGAGGGTTGGTTGAGATTGAGAACTTGACGCCCGTTGGCGGTAACACGCGCGTTGTTGTTGTACCACGCCTTCAGCTTCTAACATCCACAATCAGAGCCAGCGCCTAGCTTGCCATATACGGAGAGCCACGAACCTTCTCAACTAACCCCTGGGGGGCGATCTCGGTAGCCGGCCACCGTTGAAACCAGGCTGCAAAGATTCTCGCCCAGAAGTCCCCAAGAGACTTTGACTCTTGAGACGCCCTGTAGTCGGCGATCGAGGCTTTGAGCAGGTCCCTTTGTGCTGCAGTGGGGATCCATCGGCTATTCGTGATCATCCACGCTCTGAGTTGCTGTGGGATAGCCATTAGTCAGCACAATGAAGTGCCGAAAGGGTAACAGGGGCTTACCTCCTCTACATAAGGCCGGTTCACATCCTCGGACGGCCACTTTCTGAACCATTCGCCATATAAAATACCCCAGAACTCGCCGAGGGAACTGGTGCTAAATGCCTTCCTGTAGTCGGGCATATACGCGACCAAGAATTGTTTCTGAGCGGGAATAATGGACCAAACGACCATGGGTTCATCGAGAGGAAGAGGGACGACTTCAGCAGTGGGTGAGACGATGCTTTCAATGGTAGTAGACATTTTGAACGCTTTACTGAACTATCAAGCTGTAGTTCACTTGCGCTTTAAATCTTTTTTCGAGGCCTCCCCTATATCTTATTGAGCTCTGTTTGTAGCGCTGTCCCTCAAAATTTTGAAGGTCTCCCTTAAGTTTCCCTACACCCTTGGTCTTTGCCTCATCCGCTCTAGTCTCAATCCGACAGAATAACACCGAACCTGAGCCCATCATGCATCTATAAACCAGATTTCGTACCTCAACACCTCCAGTTTCTTCCTGCCATGCCCCTTGTATCTTGTGGTAAGAGTTGTCCCCCAGTTCTTCCCCCATCCACTTATTCGCGTAGATCCAGACGACCCCAAGGGGGCTCGCTTTTCAGTTGTTGGCAAAACCGGACGGTGCGAGGTGGTCATCGACCGTGCTGGCCGCCCAAATTTCGGGTTTGTTGCGAACGACGACAACGAAGCTGCCCAAGTTGAGGAAATGATGTCGCGGATGTCGCTGAGAAGGTAAACCCACTTTGTCTGTATGTCTCGGAGCGTTGATTCGACGGCAATAGGTGCGATCCAAACGTTACAGTTGTCGTGTCTTCCGACGAAGAAGACGAGTTGGCCCAATTTGTCACCCCCCCTGTTACCCCAGCGCGCAGTCGCACAAAGAAAACCGGTTCTCCAGCACAACGAGGCGGTGCTGCAGCTTCCTCCTTCGTCCCTTCCAACCAGCCTCGCGCTGCTGTTTTCGCTCCCCCCAGTCCGGCTCATATGTACGTCCCCGCGACCCCTGGGAACACCCCGGCTACCACTATCTCCAGTCCTTCATCCCTGGGTCCGCTGTCTCCCCTCATCTTTGCGGATGCCCCCGTCCCTGACGTGATTCCTGCTCATCCCACGGCCCCATCCTACATCGGCATCGGTCCTTTTAATCCGGACGCTTGGGGAGTTCCCTTAGTCTGGTCTCGCCGCTACGCTGCACCCTGGCTCCCCACTCCCAAATGCGGGAAGAAATGGCATGTCGTACGCATTGGGTTTGAGATCGGTGTCTTTTGGGACACCTGGTAAGTAAGTTCAAGTATCGCGCGTGCTGCGCTTATGATTTTTCAGGAACCGTGTCCAACCCTTCGTTTGTCTCCCCGGAAAAAATCGTGGTTATGGTGAAGCTCGCTATGCTAGCTTTTGGGATTTCTCTTCGGCTTTGGAGCACTGGCGCCAAGGCCCAGTCCGTAGACAGAGCTATCCCTTCCCCCGCTAGTTCATACTGCGTATTATTTAGCATCGTAATTGTCATCCGTGGTAGTTTGTTGCTCAATATGGAAATCAATTGTGTTGGTGTTCATATTTGCGGTTCCGTTGTCCGCCCAACCCTAACCTTACTGAGCCCTCGCACCGTCGAAGACGACGATAACGACGGACCAGCACCAGATTGTGGTGTTTCTACTCCAGCAGGTCAGTCTATCAGATGTATAGATCAATTACGTGCAATAAAATACAGAATCGGACTCCTACACTGGCACAGCCGTACTCAGTTCTTCAGACAACACCAATATCAACGATAACGGTGAACCGACGCTCGATTGTGGAGTTGATTGGCGCAGGTCAGTCTCATATGTATAGATCTACAATATCCAATGAAACAAATGGTCAGACACTCACGCAGCTACTGGCAAGCATCTCACTGCGAACAGGAATCAAGTTGAACACTAGACCCACGAAGGTGGTTTCGCCGTGCAACTGATATGGTTAGAATTTCTACCCTCGATATCAAGAGTGGATTCGTTTGATCCACAAACACTTTCTGCATGTTAGGCGTGGTCAATTGGTATCGATTTCGTCATGATGTTTATTGTAGTTCTTATCTTTTGCTCGACATTATCCCTTGGGGCGAGTCTCACTACCGATTTATGTGCTCGCGCCCATGGATATCTAACCTCGACTTTACTCCCACAGATGGGCAAGAAGAAAGGTTTCCGCTCGAGCTACCCCGAGTCAGTGTCCACTGTTGCATCAACAACTGTCCGTGTGCATCGTACGGCTTCCAATCGCCTCGGGGGGCGAACATATGTACAACAGATACAGGAAGTCCCCGTTCAAGCCCCTCCAGGAGTTCCTACAGCCGACGACTCTGCTGAAAATCCATGGAGCGAATCATTCTTTGCTGGTGTCGATCACAATGCATCAGTGCCAGTGGATAACAGTGTAGACATTCCTCAGGTCCCTTCTCGCGCCTCTCGCTTTCTTGAAGATTACCTTCAACACCGCCAAAGCATACTTGATCAAATCATCGAGCTTGATGGCCGCCTTGGGAGCCGATTGTGCCACGACTGCGCTATCGACGAAGGACTCTATCGGTGCCAGGACTGTATCTATCCAGGACTTTACTGCTCTGCATGCATCTCACGCTCTCACTCCAAGACCCCATTCCACCGAATTCTCGTGCGTGGGTATCCTATTTATTGTGCGATATGTCACTTATATACTACAACATAGCGCTGGAAAGATGGATACTTCCAGTCGTTCAGTCTGCGATTGTTAAACCATCGTGTTTGGCTTGGGCATGACGGTTTAGCTTGCCCAGGCGCCTCAGAGATTGTGGAGGGCTTCACAGTCATTGATGTCTCAGGAATTCACATCGTTGATATGGGATTTTGTCGCTGCTACCAGCCTGGTATGCCTGGTCATCGGCGCGAACAGCTTCTTCGACACGGACTCTTCCCGGCTACACTCAAAGTCCCTCAAGCGGCGTTCACGTTCGACGTTTTGGATACCTTTCATAAACTTACTCTTCAGTCAAAGATTGCGGCTTACGATTTCTATCGGTCACTCGAACGAAAAACAGATAGCGCAGATATCCAGGATTTGCCGGTAAGTACCCCTCCCTCTACCCCTATGAGTGGCTTACCTCTGTCGCATTAGGACTACTATGAACGCTTTTTGGATGTCATGCGAGCCTACAGAAATTTGATGGCGGCGAAACGCTCCGGTCGGGCTCACGATCCATCTGGCGTCAAGGCCACTGCCCCTGGGCAATGTGCAGTTGAATGTCCAGCGTGTCCCCACCCTGGCCGTAACCTTCCAGAAGGATGGGAGAACGCGACAGATCACAGGTAACAAATTTAGATGAAGGCTTCATCAATAGTGACTGACTCCCTATGTTCACTAGATGGCTATATTCCCTCATCGTCACCATGGACGCGAATTTCCGACTCAAGAACCGGGATCGCGCTGTGAGGAATGACACTTCGCTAGGCGATGGCTGGGGTCACTGGGTGCCCTCAGTCCCTTTTCTAGCATATGTACAGGCGCAGGCGGACGACCTTGAGGTATGTCCCTGGATATGACATGAGCAGCATGCTGAAAGTTTCTGAAGCCGAACTTATGTGACAGCCAGTGGCGTGCAATTGATCAAGCCAATACTAAGCGATCTTCGGGTTACACCTCTACCGGCGTAGGCGGCGTCATCTGTGGCCGCCATGGTCTTGTTCGACGCAACGGGTTTGGTGATTTGCAGAAAGGCGAGAGGTGCCCACTCTTCTCGCAGATCCAATTGTGTGGCGTTGACCTTGTTCAGGTACGCGAATATGGACTTCATATTATTTCAAAGCCTCGCGGGAGCGATATTTCGCCGGCTGTTGCTTTCGTACGACATTGCCTGCCAATACTCCCGGCACCTTTTCACGCGCATGAAGCAATTGCCCTCTGATCTACAGATTCCGGACAATCTAACCACTCTTTTTGATTTTGTTATCCCGAAATTCCATCTCTACGGCCACGGAAGCTCCTGTCAGCTTCGATATTCCATTAACCTACTGCCGGGATGCGCTCATAGTGATCTCGAGGATCCGGAGCGTTGGTGGGCTCACATCAACCCAATTAGCATGTCAACGAAGCTCATGACACCATGGGCGCGTCGAGAAACCATCGACGACCATGCGCGTGGCTGGAACTGGCGCAAAATCACCCAATTCGGTAAGCCCTAATCATTCATTTGCTGCATGCACTTACCCTGCCTCAGGCTCAGGGCTTTTGCAGGGTCTCCAACAAGCGATCGAGATGAAGGCGCGCCACACGTCCTTACACTCTAATTTCTCTGCAAGCTTTCCTGCCGACATCGTTCGTGAATGGGAAAGGGAGGTTGTGGCCTGGGAACTGGATCCGACTAGAAAGCCCAACCCGTTCGATGACGGAGAGTCGAAGCGTGAGCCATTGTCCTATAGCAGGTGAAATGGTCTAACATTGGGCTAGAGGACAACATGGCAGCCATCCGTTTGGAGCTGGCTAAGGAAGAAATGGGTGAAATATCGTCTGACTCCGTAGGAGCGGGGCCGGCTGCTTTCCTTGTTGCTGGAATGGAAATCGAAGAAAAGCAGTAGGTGTCCCTAGCTCACTAGCTTCAGCCGCGGGTCTGGATTTCTCATACAGGCACTCGCTATTGAATTCGATGCAGAACGAACATACAACACATCAGGCCGCTAGTCTACAGGAACAAAGGAACGCCCTTCTGCGGCGAATCGTCGCTTGGAGGGAGATCCAACAAGTCCACATGCCTGTTGTCGCTTCGGACCTTCTACCAGATGCGCAATATTCACAAGATAAGCCAGAGCGGATCCCGCTATTCCTGCCATCTGAGGCGAGTAGCCTAAATTGCCTGTGTTAAACTGTGTGCTAACTATTTGAAAGGTACCATTGTCTTTTACATCCATCGAGCCGCTCAGACTCAAGGAAAAACGGCTTCGAATTGGGCAGGCCAATGACGCACTGATTGAGCTTCGCCGGCTCCTTCGCATAACGATGGGTGTATGGGAATTCAAGTTCACCAACGTTGGGTTCAGTCAGCGGGGAAACACCCGGGCTAGGTGATTGCCACTTGATTGACATTCTTGCCCCTGCTGAGTTGAGATGCAGATCTGCAGTTAACCGATTTCGGGAGAAAGTGCAGCGCACGGCCGAACGTTATCGAACAGCACGAAAGGCCATCATCGCACTTGATCCAACGTCCGATATATTAGGCCGCTTGAAGCCTCTTACCCAGTCGGACATCCAGTGTCCACAGCGTCAGGATGAGATACCTGCGCCGGGGGAGAGCCGAAGAGAGATCCCGTGGATTTGGTTGTCAGTTTCCAGTGGATCCGAAGGTGTGGAGCGCCCCTTGGAAGATATACAGCCGATGTCACCTGACGATATCACTGATTGTAAGTATTGTATGTATCAACTTTCACGTGTAATTGATACGAAGGGCCTTAGGTTTGAAAGCAGAGTGGGCAAGGTCGAGAGCGCGAGCGCAACGGTGGACAGAGGAGCAGGATCTTATACTCGAAGAAATGCGGAGGGTCCTTGCATACTTGCAATGGCATGCAAACTGGTGGGATAAACAAGGGCCTCGACGTTCGGGAAGCGGGATCACAGAGACAGTTCAGGATGGGCTTTCGGCGTACGCCGCCAAGCAAGCAGCAATTTTACGCCATCTTCGCAGGCGTTTCACGATCCTGTGGCGCCCGCGTTTGGAGTCCTTCCAACTTGGTGCCGATTGGGTGTCTGATGTTGATATCGCGGCCACAGCGACGGATAGCCTACCAATATCTGCCGTTGATTGACACGCCTACTTAATTAGTGCGAGCAAGTGGCTGTACAAATTGGTCGACCAGAGTAGACACAAGTTTGAATATAATTTATAATAAAATGGGTTGCTATTCAAGCCAGGGTTTCTTTACGGTTGTCAATTACCCAAGTTGTTGCGAGGCACATTGTCATATTGAGGCAAAGCTGTGTTGCGTTAACGGTGTGCTGTACACCAATGAAGGAATCACATATCATTATTATTAATCGACGGAAGGCTAGGGATTTACGCGAACATTAGGGAGCGATTCGAAGTGTCAGAATGTACATGCAGCAAACAAGGGTATATCATTGCGGCGACGCAGAAAAGGGGTTGGACAGGGGACGCTCACCAATGGTTCCAGAGTGCGATGCCCGAGTGAGAGCCCAGTGGCACGCCTGAAACAAAGCAGGCGTTTGTGCACTGATCCAGCGGTCCGATGCCCCACAAATCGCCCTAGAAGTAGTAGTATACGGTGAGTAGGATCGCCTGAAACAACAGGCAAATACTCACCAACCCTCGGACTGATATTAGCAGTCGTTCGTGCACTGATCCAGCGGTCCGATCGCCCACAAGTCGACCTAGAAGTAGCAGTATAAGGTGAGTAGGATCGCCTAAAACAACAGGCAAGTACTCACTAACCCTCGCACTGATATTAGCAGTCGTTCGTGCACTGATCCCGCGGTTCGATGCCCCACAAATCGCCCTAGAAGTAGCAGTATGAGGTGAGTAGGATCGCCTAAAACAACAGGCAAATACTCACCAATGCTGGGACTGATATTAGCAGTCGTTCGTGCACTGATTCGACGGTCCGATGCCCCACAAATCGCCCTAGAAGTAGCAGTATAAGGTGAGTAGGATCGCCTGAAACAACAGGCAAATACTCACCAACCCTCAGACTGATATTAGCAGTGATTTGTGCACTGATTCGACGGTCCGATGCCCCACAAATCGCCCTAGAAGTAGCAGTATAAGGTGAGTAGGATCGCCTGAAACAACAGGCAAGTACTCACTAACCCTCAGACTGATATTAGCAGTGATTTGTGCACTGATTCGACGGTCCGATGCCCCACAAATCGCCCTAGAAGTAGCAGTATAAGGTGAGTAGGATCGCCTAAAACAACAGGCAAATACTCACCAACCCTCGCACTGATATTAGCAGTCGTTCGTGCACTGATCCAGCGGTCCGATCGCCCACAAGTCGACCTAGAAGTAGCAGTATAAGGTGAGTAGGATCGCCTGAAACAACAGGCAAGTACTCACTAACCCTCAGACTGATATTAGCAGTGATTTGTGCACTGATTCGACGGTCCGATGCCCCACAAATCGCCCTAGAAGTAGCAGTATAAGGTGAGTAGGATCGCCTAAAACAACAGGCAAATACTCACCAACCCTCGCACTGATATTAGCAGTCGTTCGTGCACTGATCCAGCGGTTCGATCGCCCACAAATCGCCCTAGAAGTAGCAGTATGAGGTGAGTAGGATCGCCTGAAACAACAGGCAAATACTCACCAACCCTCGCACTGATATTAGCAGTCGTTCGTGCACTGATTCAGCGGTTCGATCGCCCACAAATGGCTCTAGAAATAGCAGTATGAGGTGAGTAGGATCGCCTAAAACAACAGGCAAATACTCACCAACCCTCGCACTGATATTAGCAGTCGTTCGTGCACTGATTCAGCGGTTCGATCGCCCACAAATGGCTCTAGAAATAGCAGTATGAGGTGAGTAGGATCGCCTAAAACAACAGGCAAATACTCACCAACCCTCGCACTGATATTAGCAGTCGTTCGTGCACTGATCCAGCGGTTCGATCGCCCACAAATCGCCCTAGAAGTAGCAGTATAAGGTGAGTAGGATCGCCTGAAACAACAGGCAAGTACTCACTAACCCTCAGACTGAT
This sequence comes from Pleurotus pulmonarius, assembly GCA_012980535.1. Taxonomy (NCBI): domain Eukaryota; kingdom Fungi; phylum Basidiomycota; class Agaricomycetes; order Agaricales; family Pleurotaceae; genus Pleurotus; species Pleurotus pulmonarius. The sequence goes on from SJKF01000002.1 coordinate 2,618,177, forward strand.
ATTAGCAGTGATTTGTGCACTGATTCGACGGTCCGATGCCCCACAAATCGCCCTAGAAGTAGCAGTATAAGGTGAGTAGGATCGCCTAAAACAACAGGCAAATACTCACCAACCCTCGCACTGATATTAGCAGTCGTTCGTGCACTGATCCAGCGGTTCGATCGCCCACAAATCGCCCTAGAAGTAGCAGTATGAGGTGAGTAGGATCGCCTGAAACAACAGGCAAATACTCACCAACCCTCGCACTGATATTAGCAGTCGTTCGTGCACTGATTCAGCGGTTCGATCGCCCACAAATGGCTCTAGAAATAGCAGTATGAGGTGAGTAGGATCGCCTAAAACAACAGGCAAATACTCACCAACCCTCGCACTGATATTAGCAGTCGTTCGGCACTGATGCAGCAGTCCGATGCCCCACTAATTGCCCTAGAAGTAGCAGTAGAATACTGAGTGGGCTGTCTGAGATAGCAGTGGACAAGTGAAGAATATCCTCTGAGATAGCAGCTCAAAGATCAACTAAAGGTCTCTGCTTCGAGCAGGCCCACATACACTAGCAATTACTGATTGTACCAGTACTGTAGTCTACTAGAGGGTACAGTATTACTGCATTCGTTCGATATCCTCGGGACGCTTCTGGAGTTGTCGGGCGCGCATCGCGATGAGATCTTCGGTGGTGAGACTGGCGTCGGGAGGAGCAGCAAGATAGGTGGCTTCGTGGAGATCGAAAGGAAAAAGTGGTTCGATACCGTGGACCATGTAGTACGGGGACATCCCGGATGTCTTGGAGATGGTGACGCGTTCCGCCCAGAACACGGCAGGTGCGACTTCAACCCACTTCTTCTCGTTTCCTTCCGCGGTTTTCAGGAGGGAACCCCGAACATCCCGGTGCCTGCGCTCGACGAGTCCGTTCGCGGGGGAGTTGTATGGTGAGATGCGGATGTGGTGTATGCCGTACTTCTCCGCAAAATACTCGATTGCCTTCACAAACGGGGTACCGTTATCCGTCACAATTTCTTCGATGGCGCCCCAGCGACAGAGAATCTCTTGAAATACGAACATTCTGAGGGTTTCCGCGGTCTCCCGGCGAAGTGCGCGCCACTCCGGGTAAGACGTCAGGGCGCAGCGGGCGTGTACGATCTTGTTGAACTTGTTCGCAGCCGGCATGACCATACAATCAATGTGCACACGACGGAACAGATTGAGCGGAATCGTCGGAGAAGGGGGAATGTGGATCTTGATGTTTGTGCGAATCTGACATTGGTGGCAAGTCTTCACGAACCAGCGGATGTCCTGATCAATCATAGGCCACCAAAAGCGTTCCAGTAGCCGAGTACGGATGACGAAGATACCCTTGTGCCCGAGAGAGTCGTGCGCTGCGCGGATGAGAGATAGTCGGTGTTCCGGGGTAATGAAAACCTTATGTTTCCCGTCGCTGTCCTTGCGCCAGAGTTTTCCGTCCCGGAAGAAGAAATTCAGAGCTTGACGTACGAAGTTCCGCATGTCGGCGTCGGAAAGGGTGGGTGCCTCGCCAGTGCGCAGGAAAGAGTCTATCTCCAACATTCGGACGTCTCTCTTGGCAGCTCGGTCCGAGCGCGGAATGACCACTGCGTCCTCGGAGTCAGGGAAGCCAGCGGAGTCCTCGTCATAAATGAAGGCATGGGTCAGGGAACCCATGTGAGCGCGATGTCGATTCAGCTCGACCCTCGGAAAGGTAAGCAGATCGCTCCGGACCTGCAAAGTAAACCCGCAAGCTTCATCTATCCAACCTTCCACATCTTCTTCGACATCGGGATCTTCATCAGCCCGTCTCCAGCGCGATAGACCGTCAGCGGGAGTGTGCTCGCGTGCCGGAACGTGCTTGAGTTTGAAAGAGAAGGTCAGAATGGCGGCGATCCAGCAATTCATGGCGGCGTTCGGAACGATGTCGGGGTTGTTGATCATGCCTTTGATGTACTTCGCGTCGACTTCCACGGTAAGGTTGCGTGCTCCGATGAGCCAAAGCTTGGTTGCCTGGAGTGCGCGGAAGAGGCCGTAGAGCTCGAGCTTGGACTGAGAGTAGCGGGATTCCCTATCGTTCCAGGTGATGGATCCGAAACGGGAAGGATAGCGTTTGTTGTCTTCGCCCATCTGGGAAAGGATGAAACCGACCGCAACGTTGGAGGAGTCGACGGAAAGGATGACTTCGCGTTCGGATGAATGGTCGATGGCGCGGAGGGCAGGGGAATTAATGGCAAGATCCTTGAGCTTGGCAATAGCAGCAAGTTCATCCGGACCAATGGCAAAGTCGACGTCCTTCTTGGTCAACTGTACAAGCGGCTTAGCATGCTTTGCGAAATCTTTAATGAAAATACGCATGACTCCGATGGTGCCCAGGAAGCCTCGGACATCCGTGACATCCTGCGGAACGGGCCAATCGCGGATCTTTTGAAGCCTGTCATCGTCGGGTTCTCTACCCTCGTAAGTGCACATATGCCCAACAATGGAGGCGCGGGGAACGCAGATACGCAGCTTTACACCGGAGAAGGTACCACCAAACTTCTTCATCCGATGTGCGATCCGGTGCATGTTCGTGATGTGCTCAAAGACGAAGCGTCGGATGTTAGGATTATCAGGGAGAGTCTCGTAGGAACCGTCGGGTAGTTCATAGCGAGTGCGGGGACCCTTGACGGGACAGTCATCAATGTAGGGATCGGTAACATGCGGAATCTCGTCGCGCATGATGAAGGTGAGATCGCCGTGCTGAATCTGAACGGAGTTGGTGAATCCCATAGGAATGACAGTGAGGCGCTTCGCTCCGAGAGGTGTCTGGAAAGTGGTAAGATCCCGCGAGCGTTCCGAGAGTTTGCGCTGATCGAAGCCGACGAAGAGATCATAGATGCCATAGCAGGAGCGACCTCCGAAATTCTCAGCATAAGTCTCGACCCTCGGAGGAATGGAGGCGTCCTTGATGGTGGCGGCATTGAGAGGCTGCAGATCGTGAACCAACCGGAGTGACTTCCCGTCCTTCTTTAAGACGCAGAACCAGCGAGAGCGGTAGGATGAGCTAGATTCCTCGTAGACACCAGACTTGATTTTGTCGCGGATGACCTTGACGACCTCGTCGTAGATCCCGGGAGGAATGGGAATGTTCCGGAGTGCCCACGGAACGTGCTCGATTGTCGGCATCACTACGGGGTCAAACCATTCATCAGAGAACTTGCCTCGTTCATCCTCGGACCACGCAAACGCCATCTCGTTAGCGCGGATAAACCAGTGCGCAAGCTTGATTTCCTCGGGTGTGAGCCAGTTGTCCGGATCGACGGCCTGCTTATCAGCCCGTTCTTGGGTGTATCTGGTGCCTGGAGTGAAGTCGGGAGGTTGAGTAGGAAGGGGGAGCAGGTCGTCGAGTATGTTGGGGGGTTCTCTGCGGACAATGCGATATTCTTCGGGAAGGGTGGTGGAGACGGGGACTGTGCGATTGGCAACCTTCCGGTAGGGTTTCTTTCCGTAAGTCGGCATTCGGGGAGTGACTGCGAAGACTTCTGCGACGGAAGCGGGACGGATGCGTCGGAATGGTCCGGAGGAGCGGCGGGGTCTGTGGGGGTGAACCAAGTGGTAAACGACTCGTATGTAGTAGGGGTGGAAAGTTTTATATCAAAATAAGAAGCGCTCCGAATAATGCCATCTTCGATGATGTCAACAAGACCCGTAGAGATCCGTTGGTCATCAGGCAAATCGTCATACGCGCAAGAAGGAGTCGTATTCGGAACGGTCCCGGAATTACAAGTAAACACTGGAACGTTCGGATTAATAGTACTTTTTCGGTTCGGGGAAGGGGGGGCAGACAGAAGGTGAAGAGAGGAAACGGATTGGGAAGATGGAGGTAAGAGTGCAAGTTTATATGTAGGATTTCTGATAAGGGGAAACGGAAGAGGAACAGATGAAACGGAATCAGGAATAGAAATCATAAAGGATGAAAGCGGGGGTATATGATAATCGTCTCGCCACTCGGGTTCATCGACGGTATCTAAAAATGCTCCGGAACGTCACGGGAACGATGGATCCTTTTGAAGGTAGGGATCAGGAAACACCGGCCAGAGTTGGGATCGTGTATAGTCAGGTCTTGGCGCCCGTCGGGGTAGTCGCGCGTAACTGCGGAGGTAAGGCAGAAGAAGGGGCGTCCCATCAGGACTTCGTACGGTGCGTCGTTGATGATTTGAACCTGCAAGTAGAGATCGATCGGTCCGAGGGTGATTTTGACGTTATGTGCGAGCCCGATAGTCTGGTTTGACGAAAGGTTGGCGGATTCCATGGTGATGAACTTGTCGATGTCGATCATGAGTCCGAGGCTGTCGAAAACGTCCCGACGCATTGCGATGATCTGGGACCCGGTATCCAGAATGCATTCCACCTCGTATTGATCGTTGAAGATGGGACAGATGATGCGGAGAGACTGGGTGGGGGACGCAACCAGTAATACTGTACCCTCTAGTAGACTACAGTACTGGTACAATCAGTAATTGCTAGTGTATGTGGGCCTGCTCGAAGCAGAGACCTTTAGTTGATCTTTGAGCTGCTATCTCAGAGGATATTCTTCACTTGTCCACTGCTATCTCAGACAGCCCACTCAGTATTCTACTGCTACTTCTAGGGCAATTAGTGGGGCATCGGACTGCTGCATCAGTGCCGAACGACTGCTAATATCAGTGCGAGGGTTGGTGAGTATTTGCCTGTTGTTTTAGGCGATCCTACTCACCTCATACTGCTATTTCTAGAGCCATTTGTGGGCGATCGAACCGCTGAATCAGTGCACGAACGACTGCTAATATCAGTGCGAGGGTTGGTGAGTATTTGCCTGTTGTTTCAGGCGATCCTACTCACCTCATACTGCTACTTCTAGGGCGATTTGTGGGCGATCGAACCGCTGGATCAGTGCACGAACGACTGCTAATATCAGTGCGAGGGTTGGTGAGTATTTGCCTGTTGTTTTAGGCGATCCTACTCACCTTATACTGCTACTTCTAGGGCGATTTGTGGGGCATCGGACCGTCGAATCAGTGCACAAATCACTGCTAATATCAGTCTGAGGGTTAGTGAGTACTTGCCTGTTGTTTCAGGCGATCCTACTCACCTTATACTGCTACTTCTAGGGCGATTTGTGGGCGATCGAACCGCTGGATCAGTGCACGAACGACTGCTAATATCAGTGCGAGGGTTGGTGAGTATTTGCCTGTTGTTTTAGGCGATCCTACTCACCTCATACTGCTATTTCTAGAGCCATTTGTGGGCGATCGAACCGCTGAATCAGTGCACGAACGACTGCTAATATCAGTGCGAGGGTTGGTGAGTATTTGCCTGTTGTTTCAGGCGATCCTACTCACCTTATACTGCTACTTCTAGGGCGATTTGTGGGGCATCGGACCGCTGGATCAGTGCACGAACGACTGCTAATATCAGTGCGAGGGTTGGTGAGTATTTGCCTGTTGTTTTAGGCGATCCTACTCACCTTATACTGCTACTTCTAGGGCGATTTGTGGGGCATCGGACCGTCGAATCAGTGCACAAATCACTGCTAATATCAGTCTGAGGGTTAGTGAGTACTTGCCTGTTGTTTCAGGCGATCCTACTCACCTTATACTGCTACTTCTAGGGCGATTTGTGGGCGATCGAACCGCTGGATCAGTGCACGAACGACTGCTAATATCAGTGCGAGGGTTGGTGAGTATTTGCCTGTTGTTTTAGGCGATCCTACTCACCTTATACTGCTACTTCTAGGTCGACTTGTGGGCGATCGGACCGCTGGATCAGTGCACGAACGACTGCTAATATCAGTGCGAGGGTTGGTGAGTATTTGCCTGTTGTTTTAGGCGATCCTACTCACCTCATACTGCTATTTCTAGAGCCATTTGTGGGCGATCGAACCGCTGAATCAGTGCACGAACGACTGCTAATATCAGTGCGAGGGTTGGTGAGTATTTGCCTGTTGTTTCAGGCGATCCTACTCACCTTATACTGCTACTTCTAGGGCGATTTGTGGGGCATCGGACCGCTGGATCAGTGCACGAACGACTGCTAATATCAGTGCGAGGGTTGGTGAGTATTTGCCTGTTGTTTTAGGCGATCCTACTCACCTTATACTGCTACTTCTAGGGCGATTTGTGGGGCATCGGACCGTCGAATCAGTGCACAAATCACTGCTAATATCAGTCTGAGGGTTAGTGAGTACTTGCCTGTTGTTTCAGGCGATCCTACTCACCTTATACTGCTACTTCTAGGGCGATTTGTGGGCGATCGAACCGCTGGATCAGTGCACGAACGACTGCTAATATCAGTGCGAGGGTTGGTGAGTATTTGCCTGTTGTTTTAGGCGATCCTACTCACCTTATACTGCTACTTCTAGGTCGACTTGTGGGCGATCGGACCGCTGGATCAGTGCACGAACGACTGCTAATATCAGTGCGAGGGTTGGTGAGTATTTGCCTGTTGTTTTAGGCGATCCTACTCACCTCATACTGCTATTTCTAGAGCCATTTGTGGGCGATCGAACCGCTGAATCAGTGCACGAACGACTGCTAATATCAGTGCGAGGGTTGGTGAGTATTTGCCTGTTGTTTCAGGCGATCCTACTCACCTCATACTGCTACTTCTAGGGCGATTTGTGGGCGATCGAACCGCTGGATCAGTGCACGAACGACTGCTAATATCAGTGCGAGGGTTGGTGAGTATTTGCCTGTTGTTTTAGGCGATCCTACTCACCTTATACTGCTACTTCTAGGGCGATTTGTGGGGCATCGGACCGTCGAATCAGTGCACAAATCACTGCTAATATCAGTCTGAGGGTTGGTGAGTATTTGCCTGTTGTTTCAGGCGATCCTACTCACCTTATACTGCTACTTCTAGGGCGATTTGTGGGGCATCGGACCGTCGAATCAGTGCACGAACGACTGCTAATATCAGTCCCAGCATTGGTGAGTATTTGCCTGTTGTTTTAGGCGATCCTACTCACCTCATACTGCTACTTCTAGGGCGATTTGTGGGGCATCGAACCGCGGGATCAGTGCACGAACGACTGCTAATATCAGTGCGAGGGTTAGTGAGTACTTGCCTGTTGTTTTAGGCGATCCTACTCACCTTATACTGCTACTTCTAGGTCGACTTGTGGGCGATCGGACCGCTGGATCAGTGCACGAACGACTGCTAATATCAGTCCGAGGGTTGGTGAGTATTTGCCTGTTGTTTCAGGCGATCCTACTCACCGTATACTACTACTTCTAGGGCGATTTGTGGGGCATCGGACCGCTGGATCAGTGCACAAACGCCTGCTTTGTTTCAGGCGTGCCACTGGGCTCTCACTCGGGCATCGCACTCTGGAACCATTGGTGAGCGTCCCCTGTCCAACCCCTTTTCTGCGTCGCCGCAATGATATACCCTTGTTTGCTGCATGTACATTCTGACACTTCGAATCGCTCCCTAATGTTCGCGTAAATCCCTAGCCTTCCGTCGATTAATAATAATGATATGTGATTCCTTCATTGGTGTACAGCACACCGTTAACGCAACACAGCTTTGCCTCAATATGACAATGTGCCTCGCAACAACTTGGGTAATTGACAACCGTAAAGAAACCCTGGCTTGAATAGCAACCCATTTCATTATAAATTATATTCAAACTTGTGTCTACTCTGGTCGACCAATTTGTACAGCCACTTGCTCGCACTAATTAAGTAGGCGTGTCAATCAACGGCAGATATTGGTAGGCTATCCGTCGCTGTGGCCGCGATATCAACATCAGACACCCAATCGGCACCAAGTTGGAAGGACTCCAAACGCGGGCGCCACAGGATCGTGAAACGCCTGCGAAGATGGCGTAAAATTGCTGCTTGCTTGGCGGCGTACGCCGAAAGCCCATCCTGAACTGTCTCTGTGATCCCGCTTCCCGAACGTCGAGGCCCTTGTTTATCCCACCAGTTTGCATGCCATTGCAAGTATGCAAGGACCCTCCGCATTTCTTCGAGTATAAGATCCTGCTCCTCTGTCCACCGTTGCGCTCGCGCTCTCGACCTTGCCCACTCTGCTTTCAAACCTAAGGCCCTTCGTATCAATTACACGTGAAAGTTGATACATACAATACTTACAATCAGTGATATCGTCAGGTGACATCGGCTGTATATCTTCCAAGGGGCGCTCCACACCTTCGGATCCACTGGAAACTGACAACCAAATCCACGGGATCTCTCTTCGGCTCTCCCCCGGCGCAGGTATCTCATCCTGACGCTGTGGACACTGGATGTCCGACTGGGTAAGAGGCTTCAAGCGGCCTAATATATCGGACGTTGGATCAAGTGCGATGATGGCCTTTCGTGCTGTTCGATAACGTTCGGCCGTGCGCTGCACTTTCTCCCGAAATCGGTTAACTGCAGATCTGCATCTCAACTCAGCAGGGGCAAGAATGTCAATCAAGTGGCAATCACCTAGCCCGGGTGTTTCCCCGCTGACTGAACCCAACGTTGGTGAACTTGAATTCCCATACACCCATCGTTATGCGAAGGAGCCGGCGAAGCTCAATCAGTGCGTCATTGGCCTGCCCAATTCGAAGCCGTTTTTCCTTGAGTCTGAGCGGCTCGATGGATGTAAAAGACAATGGTACCTTTCAAATAGTTAGCACACAGTTTAACACAGGCAATTTAGGCTACTCGCCTCAGATGGCAGGAATAGCGGGATCCGCTCTGGCTTATCTTGTGAATATTGCGCATCTGGTAGAAGGTCCGAAGCGACAACAGGCATGTGGACTTGTTGGATCTCCCTCCAAGCGACGATTCGCCGCAGAAGGGCGTTCCTTTGTTCCTGTAGACTAGCGGCCTGATGTGTTGTATGTTCGTTCTGCATCGAATTCAATAGCGAGTGCCTGTATGAGAAATCCAGACCCGCGGCTGAAGCTAGTGAGCTAGGGACACCTACTGCTTTTCTTCGATTTCCATTCCAGCAACAAGGAAAGCAGCCGGCCCCGCTCCTACGGAGTCAGACGATATTTCACCCATTTCTTCCTTAGCCAGCTCCAAACGGATGGCTGCCATGTTGTCCTCTAGCCCAATGTTAGACCATTTCACCTGCTATAGGACAATGGCTCACGCTTCGACTCTCCGTCATCGAACGGGTTGGGCTTTCTAGTCGGATCCAGTTCCCAGGCCACAACCTCCCTTTCCCATTCACGAACGATGTCGGCAGGAAAGCTTGCAGAGAAATTAGAGTGTAAGGACGTGTGGCGCGCCTTCATCTCGATCGCTTGTTGGAGACCCTGCAAAAGCCCTGAGCCTGAGGCAGGGTAAGTGCATGCAGCAAATGAATGATTAGGGCTTACCGAATTGGGTGATTTTGCGCCAGTTCCAGCCACGCGCATGGTCGTCGATGGTTTCTCGACGCGCCCATGGTGTCATGAGCTTCGTTGACATGCTAATTGGGTTGATGTGAGCCCACCAACGCTCCGGATCCTCGAGATCACTATGAGCGCATCCCGGCAGTAGGTTAATGGAATATCGAAGCTGACAGGAGCTTCCGTGGCCGTAGAGATGGAATTTCGGGATAACAAAATCAAAAAGAGTGGTTAGATTGTCCGGAATCTGTAGATCAGAGGGCAATTGCTTCATGCGCGTGAAAAGGTGCCGGGAGTATTGGCAGGCAATGTCGTACGAAAGCAACAGCCGGCGAAATATCGCTCCCGCGAGGCTTTGAAATAATATGAAGTCCATATTCGCGTACCTGAACAAGGTCAACGCCACACAATTGGATCTGCGAGAAGAGTGGGCACCTCTCGCCTTTCTGCAAATCACCAAACCCGTTGCGTCGAACAAGACCATGGCGGCCACAGATGACGCCGCCTACGCCGGTAGAGGTGTAACCCGAAGATCGCTTAGTATTGGCTTGATCAATTGCACGCCACTGGCTGTCACATAAGTTCGGCTTCAGAAACTTTCAGCATGCTGCTCATGTCATATCCAGGGACATACCTCAAGGTCGTCCGCCTGCGCCTGTACATATGCTAGAAAAGGGACTGAGGGCACCCAGTGACCCCAGCCATCGCCTAGCGAAGTGTCATTCCTCACAGCGCGATCCCGGTTCTTGAGTCGGAAATTCGCGTCCATGGTGACGATGAGGGAATATAGCCATCTAGTGAACATAGGGAGTCAGTCACTATTGATGAAGCCTTCATCTAAATTTGTTACCTGTGATCTGTCGCGTTCTCCCATCCTTCTGGAAGGTTACGGCCAGGGTGGGGACACGCTGGACATTCAACTGCACATTGCCCAGGGGCAGTGGCCTTGACGCCAGATGGATCGTGAGCCCGACCGGAGCGTTTCGCCGCCATCAAATTTCTGTAGGCTCGCATGACATCCAAAAAGCGTTCATAGTAGTCCTAATGCGACAGAGGTAAGCCACTCATAGGGGTAGAGGGAGGGGTACTTACCGGCAAATCCTGGATATCTGCGCTATCTGTTTTTCGTTCGAGTGACCGATAGAAATCGTAAGCCGCAATCTTTGACTGAAGAGTAAGTTTATGAAAGGTATCCAAAACGTCGAACGTGAACGCCGCTTGAGGGACTTTGAGTGTAGCCGGGAAGAGTCCGTGTCGAAGAAGCTGTTCGCGCCGATGACCAGGCATACCAGGCTGGTAGCAGCGACAAAATCCCATATCAACGATGTGAATTCCTGAGACATCAATGACTGTGAAGCCCTCCACAATCTCTGAGGCGCCTGGGCAAGCTAAACCGTCATGCCCAAGCCAAACACGATGGTTTAACAATCGCAGACTGAACGACTGGAAGTATCCATCTTTCCAGCGCTATGTTGTAGTATATAAGTGACATATCGCACAATAAATAGGATACCCACGCACGAGAATTCGGTGGAATGGGGTCTTGGAGTGAGAGCGTGAGATGCATGCAGAGCAGTAAAGTCCTGGATAGATACAGTCCTGGCACCGATAGAGTCCTTCGTCGATAGCGCAGTCGTGGCACAATCGGCTCCCAAGGCGGCCATCAAGCTCGATGATTTGATCAAGTATGCTTTGGCGGTGTTGAAGGTAATCTTCAAGAAAGCGAGAGGCGCGAGAAGGGACCTGAGGAATGTCTACACTGTTATCCACTGGCACTGATGCATTGTGATCGACACCAGCAAAGAATGATTCGCTCCATGGATTTTCAGCAGAGTCGTCGGCTGTAGGAACTCCTGGAGGGGCTTGAACGGGGACTTCCTGTATCTGTTGTACATATGTTCGCCCCCCGAGGCGATTGGAAGCCGTACGATGCACACGGACAGTTGTTGATGCAACAGTGGACACTGACTCGGGGTAGCTCGAGCGGAAACCTTTCTTCTTGCCCATCTGTGGGAGTAAAGTCGAGGTTAGATATCCATGGGCGCGAGCACATAAATCGGTAGTGAGACTCGCCCCAAGGGATAATGTCGAGCAAAAGATAAGAACTACAATAAACATCATGACGAAATCGATACCAATTGACCACGCCTAACATGCAGAAAGTGTTTGTGGATCAAACGAATCCACTCTTGATATCGAGGGTAGAAATTCTAACCATATCAGTTGCACGGCGAAACCACCTTCGTGGGTCTAGTGTTCAACTTGATTCCTGTTCGCAGTGAGATGCTTGCCAGTAGCTGCGTGAGTGTCTGACCATTTGTTTCATTGGATATTGTAGATCTATACATATGAGACTGACCTGCGCCAATCAACTCCACAATCGAGCGTCGGTTCACCGTTATCGTTGATATTGGTGTTGTCTGAAGAACTGAGTACGGCTGTGCCAGTGTAGGAGTCCGATTCTGTATTTTATTGCACGTAATTGATCTATACATCTGATAGACTGACCTGCTGGAGTAGAAACACCACAATCTGGTGCTGGTCCGTCGTTATCGTCGTCTTCGACGGTGCGAGGGCTCAGTAAGGTTAGGGTTGGGCGGACAACGGAACCGCAAATATGAACACCAACACAATTGATTTCCATATTGAGCAACAAACTACCACGGATGACAATTACGATGCTAAATAATACGCAGTATGAACTAGCGGGGGAAGGGATAGCTCTGTCTACGGACTGGGCCTTGGCGCCAGTGCTCCAAAGCCGAAGAGAAATCCCAAAAGCTAGCATAGCGAGCTTCACCATAACCACGATTTTTTCCGGGGAGACAAACGAAGGGTTGGACACGGTTCCTGAAAAATCATAAGCGCAGCACGCGCGATACTTGAACTTACTTACCAGGTGTCCCAAAAGACACCGATCTCAAACCCAATGCGTACGACATGCCATTTCTTCCCGCATTTGGGAGTGGGGAGCCAGGGTGCAGCGTAGCGGCGAGACCAGACTAAGGGAACTCCCCAAGCGTCCGGATTAAAAGGACCGATGCCGATGTAGGATGGGGCCGTGGGATGAGCAGGAATCACGTCAGGGACGGGGGCATCCGCAAAGATGAGGGGAGACAGCGGACCCAGGGATGAAGGACTGGAGATAGTGGTAGCCGGGGTGTTCCCAGGGGTCGCGGGGACGTACATATGAGCCGGACTGGGGGGAGCGAAAACAGCAGCGCGAGGCTGGTTGGAAGGGACGAAGGAGGAAGCTGCAGCACCGCCTCGTTGTGCTGGAGAACCGGTTTTCTTTGTGCGACTGCGCGCTGGGGTAACAGGGGGGGTGACAAATTGGGCCAACTCGTCTTCTTCGTCGGAAGACACGACAACTGTAACGTTTGGATCGCACCTATTGCCGTCGAATCAACGCTCCGAGACATACAGACAAAGTGGGTTTACCTTCTCAGCGACATCCGCGACATCATTTCCTCAACTTGGGCAGCTTCGTTGTCGTCGTTCGCAACAAACCCGAAATTTGGGCGGCCAGCACGGTCGATGACCACCTCGCACCGTCCGGTTTTGCCAACAACTGAAAAGCGAGCCCCCTTGGGGTCGTCTGGATCTACGCGAATAAGTGGATGGGGGAAGAACTGGGGGACAACTCTTACCACAAGATACAAGGGGCATGGCAGGAAGAAACTGGAGGTGTTGAGGTACGAAATCTGGTTTATAGATGCATGATGGGCTCAGGTTCGGTGTTATTCTGTCGGATTGAGACTAGAGCGGATGAGGCAAAGACCAAGGGTGTAGGGAAACTTAAGGGACACCTTCAAAATTTTGAGGGACGGCGCTACAAACAGAGCTCAATAAGATATAGGGGAGGCCTCGAAAAAAGATATAAAGCGCAAGTGAACTACAGCTTGATAGTTCAGTAAAGCGTTCAAAATGTCTACTACCATTGAAAGCATCGTCTCACCCACTGCTGAAGTCGTCCCTCTTCCTCTCGATGAACCCATGGTCGTTTGGTCCATTATTCCCGCTCAGAAACAATTCTTGGTCGCGTATATGCCCGACTACAGGAAGGCATTTAGCACCAGTTCCCTCGGCGAGTTCTGGGGTATTTTATATGGCGAATGGTTCAGAAAGTGGCCGTCCGAGGATGTGAACCGGCCTTATGTAGAGGAGGTAAGCCCCTGTTACCCTTTCGGCACTTCATTGTGCTGACTAATGGCTATCCCACAGCAACTCAGAGCGTGGATGATCACGAATAGCCGATGGATCCCCACTGCAGCACAAAGGGACCTGCTCAAAGCCTCGATCGCCGACTACAGGGCGTCTCAAGAGTCAAAGTCTCTTGGGGACTTCTGGGCGAGAATCTTTGCAGCCTGGTTTCAACGGTGGCCGGCTACCGAGATCGCCCCCCAGGGGTTAGTTGAGAAGGTTCGTGGCTCTCCGTATATGGCAAGCTAGGCGCTGGCTCTGATTGTGGATGTTAGAAGCTGAAGGCGTGGTACAACAACAACGCGCGTGTTACCGCCAACGGGCGTCAAGTTCTCAATCTCAACCAACCCTCCAAGCGCACTCGACGTCCTGCCCCTTATCAAACGTTCTGCAATGTTTACTGGAAAAAGCCTGTCGTCGATGGCGCCTCGGTCAGTCAAATCATCAAACGAGAATGGGTAATCGAGTGGAAGAATAGCCCAAATTACCAGCCTACTCTACCCCGCCCCGCGCCCCCGGTGACTTTCGTCAACGCCGTTTCTGCAAGGCTCTTTGCGCAGATGTCAGTCAATATTCGCCAAGAGATCTTTGACCACCCAGACCAGAATCGGCCCCTCGAGCCTCTACCGCAAAATAACGGAGTCCGGGGAAACAGCCAGATGGTGGATGTGACTCCTCTAGTAGACGAAAGTCGCGCAAGGGAGTTTCAAAAGTAAGTCGTTGGTCCATCTTGTCTTCTGCGATGGCTCACATAGTATCAAGGGCCATCGCTTCGCTTCCCTACAGTATAGAGCAGGCCTGCAAGCAGGTCTTCGAGAAGTCTGGCTTCGTGATGCTCGCCATGGTTTCTGGGCCCGACCCCTCTCAAGGCGGGAACATACTTACCTACAGGTGAGGCCGTCCTCCTCAATGTCTGCCATATCTGACGAAACCTTATAGCTTCACCGAGGGGACGATCGCCTCCTCTGGCTGCGACTTCATACAGTATTGTGCTAATTTTGAAATGGATTTCCAGGGGAAGTTCGGTGAATTTGCAAGGATGGTATTCCGTGAGTGAACCCAAGAACTGCTAGCGTTTCTCTGTGCTTACGTAGAACAGCCCCCGCCGAACGCATGAGGCGTGCCCTACCAGGAACGGAGTACTTGCGGAATTACCCCCGAGTTCAGGTCGAGACCCCCACTGCCAGTTCTGCTCCCGCCCCCGTGGCATCATCATCTGCTCAGGCTCCCTCGGCCACCCCCCCCCACTACGCTCCATCAGATTGAACAGGAGGCCGATGCCAGCGATTCCGACAGCAATATGTCGCAGCCTGCGGCGGTCACCACCAGAGCCCCCCGCATGTCAGCGTACGAACTCGAACGCGAAGCAAACATCGCCCGTAACAATCAGCTTTTGGAGGACCTAGGGCTGAACATGGTGCAGCTAGGTTCCAAGCCGAAGGCTCCCCGAGCACCGAGAAAGCCCAAGGAAGTGGAAGCTGCCACTGCAACAAGGCGTTCGGCTCGTATATCCGGGTATGTAACATTCTTCTGAATTGCTCTGCGCCCGCTGACATGGAACTTAGACCCGAAGCAACTGCTTCTCTGGTGAACACTGAAACTACCGATGACGTCGTAATCACTACCGAAAATGCGACAGCAGAGGCTATCGAAACCGACATCAGCGAAGCCACTACAGGGTCGTCGGCAACCGTCGCCGCGCACGTCGAGTCAAACGGCTGTGTAGCCTCCGCGACCGGCGAAACCAGTGGAACATCCGTTCCCATTCTCGAAGCTCCCGCCGCTGCGACTGTCCTTCCGCCTGCCTCTGCGAACGCCTCCTTGACCAGCGCGTCCGCCATTGTAGGTGCCCCAGCGTGGCTGAACACTGCCGCAGACCACCTGGCCGGCATCAGTGCCGATCCTCGTTGGTGCAATATTGTTGCACAATTCGTGGAGTTCGAGAAGAGCCTTGGCTATCTCGATGGCAAAGTGAGTGACTAATTATCTTGCTTCATGCATCCTTTAATCTATTTCTCAGATCGCCGTTCATATGCTCGCACCTGGTAAGCATCGCCCCAAAGAGGTATCCACCTGGGTGAAGAATGCCCGCGCCACTGATCCCATCATCAAGAACCCCGTCGTGTTCGGCGTCCAGTGGTGGATGTGGTACGCCGAGCTCCAGCCAGAGTGTCGGAAGGCCGTTGAAGGTCACCTCCAGCGTGTCACACCTGAGAACAACGAATGGACCGAGCTTCGCAAGGGTACCATCAATGGTATTTACGGCCTCCTCGCGAGCCTTGGATGGTGGATGAAGGCAGCCGAAGTCAGTGGAGAAGTTACAGAGACACTGGACATGGCTCTGAGCGATGTCAGCTGGACTTTGGACCTCATGGCGTGTGCCGCTACCACGAAGCGTGCTTCCCCGGATCCCGAAGAAGGTGCCGCCTCCAAGAAAGTTCGCATCGACTAAGCTCGTTCGTGCATTGTCCTTACGTCGCCCTTTTTTTGTATGCTCCGTACCGTGGACTTTACCTATACCCCACTGTCATTACATGTGCCCACTGTCATTACTCGTGCCCCTACTGTCGTTACTTGTTTCCCCCCACCACCACCACCACCACTGTCGTTACCCATGCTCCCCTACTGTCGTTACTTGTTTGCCCCATCAATGTGATTGTCTGCGCTACTTTTCACCCGATGAGAAAAGTCGGAATGACGAACCCGAAGGGGACTGAATCCAGGGCCGAAATATTGTAGCCCTGCGTAGGAATCTAGTGACACCTCCACTGCTGCGCTGAGGGGACACAGGGCACCAGTGTTCCAATGGTACATGAATATCAAAATCTTTATGTCTGATGAAGAAATAGTGAATGTTCACATGATGATATAAGGGCATGCTGATGATGTCGGTGATCAGTTCACTAGTTATGCGACCCAACAGCACTTGAAGTACAAGTACAAGAGTAGCAGGAGAATCTCCGGTAGGCTCAGCTGAGCTAGCAGGGAATAGTGACGGATATTGGTGTGATAGTATCAGCTTTTTGTCCACTGATCCAATGGTCCGATCGCCCACAAATCGCCCTAGAAGTAGCAGTATAAGGTGAGTAGGATCGCCTAAAACAACAGGCAAATACTCACCAACCCTCGGACTGATATTAGCAGTCGTTCGTGCACTGATCCAGCGGTTCGATCGCCCACAAATCGACCTAGAAGTAGCAGTATAAGGTGAGTAGGATCGCCTGAAACAACAGGCAAGTACTCACTAACCCTCGCACTGATATTAGCAGTCGTTCGTGCACTGATCCAGCGGTTCGATCGCCCACAAGTCGACCTAGAAGTAGCAGTATAAGGTGAGTAGGATCGCCTGAAACAACAGGCAAGTACTCACTAACCCTCAGACTGATATTAGCAGTCGTTCGTGCACTGATCCAGCGGTCCGATCGCCCACAAGTCGACCTAGAAGTAGCAGTATAAGGTGAGTAGGATCGCCTGAAACAACAGGCAAATACTCACCAACCCTCGCACTGATATTAGCAGTCGTTCGTGCACTGATCCCGCGGTTCGATCGCCCACAAATCGACCTAGAAATAGCAGTATAAGGTGAGTAGGATCGCCTGAAACAACAGGCAAGTACTCACTAACCCTCAGACTGATATTAGCAGTGATTTGTGCACTGATTCGACGGTCCGATGCCCCACAAATCGCCCTAGAAGTAGCAGTATAAGGTGAGTAGGATCGCCTAAAACAACAGGCAAGTACTCACTAACCCTCAGACTGATATTAGCAGTGATTTGTGCACTGATTCGACGGTCCGATGCCCCACAAATCGCCCTAGAAGTAGCAGTATAAGGTGAGTAGGATCGCCTGAAACAACAGGCAAGTACTCACTAACCCTCAGACTGATATTAGCAGTGATTTGTGCACTGATTCGACGGTCCGATGCCCCACAAATCGCCCTAGAAGTAGCAGTATAAGGTGAGTAGGATCGCCTAAAACAACAGGCAAATACTCACCAACCCTCGCACTGATATTAGCAGTCGTTCGTGCACTGATCCAGCGGTTCGATCGCCCACAAATCGCCCTAGAAGTAGCAGTATGAGGTGAGTAGGATCGCCTGAAACAACAGGCAAATACTCACCAACCCTCGCACTGATATTAGCAGTCGTTCGTGCACTGATTCAGCGGTTCGATCGCCCACAAATGGCTCTAGAAATAGCAGTATGAGGTGAGTAGGATCGCCTAAAACAACAGGCAAATACTCACCAACCCTCGCACTGATATTAGCAGTCGTTCGGCACTGATGCAGCAGTCCGATGCCCCACTAATTGCCCTAGAAGTAGCAGTAGAATACTGAGTGGGCTGTCTGAGATAGCAGTGGACAAGTGAAGAATATCCTCTGAGATAGCAGCTCAAAGATCAACTAAAGGTCTCTGCTTCGAGCAGGCCCACATACACTAGCAATTACTGATTGTACCAGTACTGTAGTCTACTAGAGGGTACAGTATTACTGCATTCGTTCGATATCCTCGGGACGCTTCTGGAGTTGTCGGGCGCGCATCGCGATGAGATCTTCGGTGGTGAGACTGGCGTCGGGAGGAGCAGCAAGATAGGTGGCTTCGTGGAGATCGAAAGGAAAAAGTGGTTCGATACCGTGGACCATGTAGTACGGGGACATCCCGGATGTCTTGGAGATGGTGACGCGTTCCGCCCAGAACACGGCAGGTGCGACTTCAACCCACTTCTTCTCGTTTCCTTCCGCGGTTTTCAGGAGGGAACCCCGAACATCCCGGTGCCTGCGCTCGACGAGTCCGTTCGCGGGGGAGTTGTATGGTGAGATGCGGATGTGGTGTATGCCGTACTTCTCCGCAAAATACTCGATTGCCTTCACAAACGGGGTACCGTTATCCGTCACAATTTCTTCGATGGCGCCCCAGCGACAGAGAATCTCTTGAAATACGAACATTCTGAGGGTTTCCGCGGTCTCCCGGCGAAGTGCGCGCCACTCCGGGTAAGACGTCAGGGCGCAGCGGGCGTGTACGATCTTGTTGAACTTGTTCGCAGCCGGCATGACCATACAATCAATGTGCACACGACGGAACAGATTGAGCGGAATCGTCGGAGAAGGGGGAATGTGGATCTTGATGTTTGTGCGAATCTGACATTGGTGGCAAGTCTTCACGAACCAGCGGATGTCCTGATCAATCATAGGCCACCAAAAGCGTTCCAGTAGCCGAGTACGGATGACGAAGATACCCTTGTGCCCGAGAGAGTCGTGCGCTGCGCGGATGAGAGATAGTCGGTGTTCCGGGGTAATGAAAACCTTATGTTTCCCGTCGCTGTCCTTGCGCCAGAGTTTTCCGTCCCGGAAGAAGAAATTCAGAGCTTGACGTACGAAGTTCCGCATGTCGGCGTCGGAAAGGGTGGGTGCCTCGCCAGTGCGCAGGAAAGAGTCTATCTCCAACATTCGGACGTCTCTCTTGGCAGCTCGGTCCGAGCGCGGAATGACCACTGCGTCCTCGGAGTCAGGGAAGCCAGCGGAGTCCTCGTCATAAATGAAGGCATGGGTCAGGGAACCCATGTGAGCGCGATGTCGATTCAGCTCGACCCTCGGAAAGGTAAGCAGATCGCTCCGGACCTGCAAAGTAAACCCGCAAGCTTCATCTATCCAACCTTCCACATCTTCTTCGACATCGGGATCTTCATCAGCCCGTCTCCAGCGCGATAGACCGTCAGCGGGAGTGTGCTCGCGTGCCGGAACGTGCTTGAGTTTGAAAGAGAAGGTCAGAATGGCGGCGATCCAGCAATTCATGGCGGCGTTCGGAACGATGTCGGGGTTGTTGATCATGCCTTTGATGTACTTCGCGTCGACTTCCACGGTAAGGTTGCGTGCTCCGATGAGCCAAAGCTTGGTTGCCTGGAGTGCGCGGAAGAGGCCGTAGAGCTCGAGCTTGGACTGAGAGTAGCGGGATTCCCTATCGTTCCAGGTGATGGATCCGAAACGGGAAGGATAGCGTTTGTTGTCTTCGCCCATCTGGGAAAGGATGAAACCGACCGCAACGTTGGAGGAGTCGACGGAAAGGATGACTTCGCGTTCGGATGAATGGTCGATGGCGCGGAGGGCAGGGGAATTAATGGCAAGATCCTTGAGCTTGGCAATAGCAGCAAGTTCATCCGGACCAATGGCAAAGTCGACGTCCTTCTTGGTCAACTGTACAAGCGGCTTAGCATGCTTTGCGAAATCTTTAATGAAAATACGCATGACTCCGATGGTGCCCAGGAAGCCTCGGACATCCGTGACATCCTGCGGAACGGGCCAATCGCGGATCTTTTGAAGCCTGTCATCGTCGGGTTCTCTACCCTCGTAAGTGCACATATGCCCAACAATGGAGGCGCGGGGAACGCAGATACGCAGCTTTACACCGGAGAAGGTACCACCAAACTTCTTCATCCGATGTGCGATCCGGTGCATGTTCGTGATGTGCTCAAAGACGAAGCGTCGGATGTTAGGATTATCAGGGAGAGTCTCGTAGGAACCGTCGGGTAGTTCATAGCGAGTGCGGGGACCCTTGACGGGACAGTCATCAATGTAGGGATCGGTAACATGCGGAATCTCGTCGCGCATGATGAAGGTGAGATCGCCGTGCTGAATCTGAACGGAGTTGGTGAATCCCATAGGAATGACAGTGAGGCGCTTCGCTCCGAGAGGTGTCTGGAAAGTGGTAAGATCCCGCGAGCGTTCCGAGAGTTTGCGCTGATCGAAGCCGACGAAGAGATCATAGATGCCATAGCAGGAGCGACCTCCGAAATTCTCAGCATAAGTCTCGACCCTCGGAGGAATGGAGGCGTCCTTGATGGTGGCGGCATTGAGAGGCTGCAGATCGTGAACCAACCGGAGTGACTTCCCGTCCTTCTTTAAGACGCAGAACCAGCGAGAGCGGTAGGATGAGCTAGATTCCTCGTAGACACCAGACTTGATTTTGTCGCGGATGACCTTGACGACCTCGTCGTAGATCCCGGGAGGAATGGGAATGTTCCGGAGTGCCCACGGAACGTGCTCGATTGTCGGCATCACTACGGGGTCAAACCATTCATCAGAGAACTTGCCTCGTTCATCCTCGGACCACGCAAACGCCATCTCGTTAGCGCGGATAAACCAGTGCGCAAGCTTGATTTCCTCGGGTGTGAGCCAGTTGTCCGGATCGACGGCCTGCTTATCAGCCCGTTCTTGGGTGTATCTGGTGCCTGGAGTGAAGTCGGGAGGTTGAGTAGGAAGGGGGAGCAGGTCGTCGAGTATGTTGGGGGGTTCTCTGCGGACAATGCGATATTCTTCGGGAAGGGTGGTGGAGACGGGGACTGTGCGATTGGCAACCTTCCGGTAGGGTTTCTTTCCGTAAGTCGGCATTCGGGGAGTGACTGCGAAGACTTCTGCGACGGAAGCGGGACGGATGCGTCGGAATGGTCCGGAGGAGCGGCGGGGTCTGTGGGGGTGAACCAAGTGGTAAACGACTCGTATGTAGTAGGGGTGGAAAGTTTTATATCAAAATAAGAAGCGCTCCGAATAATGCCATCTTCGATGATGTCAACAAGACCCGTAGAGATCCGTTGGTCATCAGGCAAATCGTCATACGCGCAAGAAGGAGTCGTATTCGGAACGGTCCCGGAATTACAAGTAAACACTGGAACGTTCGGATTAATAGTACTTTTTCGGTTCGGGGAAGGGGGGGCAGACAGAAGGTGAAGAGAGGAAACGGATTGGGAAGATGGAGGTAAGAGTGCAAGTTTATATGTAGGATTTCTGATAAGGGGAAACGGAAGAGGAACAGATGAAACGGAATCAGGAATAGAAATCATAAAGGATGAAAGCGGGGGTATATGATAATCGTCTCGCCACTCGGGTTCATCGACGGTATCTAAAAATGCTCCGGAACGTCACGGGAACGATGGATCCTTTTGAAGGTAGGGATCAGGAAACACCGGCCAGAGTTGGGATCGTGTATAGTCAGGTCTTGGCGCCCGTCGGGGTAGTCGCGCGTAACTGCGGAGGTAAGGCAGAAGAAGGGGCGTCCCATCAGGACTTCGTACGGTGCGTCGTTGATGATTTGAACCTGCAAGTAGAGATCGATCGGTCCGAGGGTGATTTTGACGTTATGTGCGAGCCCGATAGTCTGGTTTGACGAAAGGTTGGCGGATTCCATGGTGATGAACTTGTCGATGTCGATCATGAGTCCGAGGCTGTCGAAAACGTCCCGACGCATTGCGATGATCTGGGACCCGGTATCCAGAATGCATTCCACCTCGTATTGATCGTTGAAGATGGGACAGATGATGCGGAGAGACTGGGTGGGGGACGCAACCAGTAATACTGTACCCTCTAGTAGACTACAGTACTGGTACAATCAGTAATTGCTAGTGTATGTGGGCCTGCTCGAAGCAGAGACCTTTAGTTGATCTTTGAGCTGCTATCTCAGAGGATATTCTTCACTTGTCCACTGCTATCTCAGACAGCCCACTCAGTATTCTACTGCTACTTCTAGGGCAATTAGTGGGGCATCGGACTGCTGCATCAGTGCCGAACGACTGCTAATATCAGTGCGAGGGTTGGTGAGTATTTGCCTGTTGTTTTAGGCGATCCTACTCACCTCATACTGCTATTTCTAGAGCCATTTGTGGGCGATCGAACCGCTGAATCAGTGCACGAACGACTGCTAATATCAGTGCGAGGGTTGGTGAGTATTTGCCTGTTGTTTCAGGCGATCCTACTCACCTCATACTGCTACTTCTAGGGCGATTTGTGGGCGATCGAACCGCTGGATCAGTGCACGAACGACTGCTAATATCAGTGCGAGGGTTGGTGAGTATTTGCCTGTTGTTTTAGGCGATCCTACTCACCTTATACTGCTACTTCTAGGGCGATTTGTGGGGCATCGGACCGTCGAATCAGTGCACAAATCACTGCTAATATCAGTCTGAGGGTTAGTGAGTACTTGCCTGTTGTTTCAGGCGATCCTACTCACCTTATACTGCTACTTCTAGGGCGATTTGTGGGGCATCGGACCGTCGAATCAGTGCACAAATCACTGCTAATATCAGTCTGAGGGTTAGTGAGTACTTGCCTGTTGTTTTAGGCGATCCTACTCACCTTATACTGCTACTTCTAGGGCGATTTGTGGGGCATCGGACCGTCGAATCAGTGCACAAATCACTGCTAATATCAGTCTGAGGGTTAGTGAGTACTTGCCTGTTGTTTCAGGCGATCCTACTCACCTTATACTGCTATTTCTAGGTCGATTTGTGGGCGATCGAACCGCGGGATCAGTGCACGAACGACTGCTAATATCAGTGCGAGGGTTGGTGAGTATTTGCCTTTTGTTTTAGGCGATCCTACTCACCTTATACTGCTACTTCTAGGTCGACTTGTGGGCGATCGGACCGCTGGATCAGTGCACGAACGACTGCTAATATCAGTCCGAGGGTTGGTGAGTATTTGCCTGTTGTTTCAGGCGATCCTACTCACCTTATACTGCTACTTCTAGGTCGACTTGTGGGCGATCGGACTGCTGGATCAGTGCACAAATCACTGCTAATATCAGTCTGAGGGTTAGTGAGTACTTGCCTGTTGTTTCAGGCGATCCTACTCACCTTATACTGCTATTTCTAGGTCGATTTGTGGGCGATCGAACCGCGGGATCAGTGCACGAACGACTGCTAATATCAGTGCGAGGGTTGGTGAGTATTTGCCTGTTGTTTCAGGCGATCCTACTCACCTTATACTGCTACTTCTAGGTCGACTTGTGGGCGATCGGACCGCTGGATCAGTGCACGAACGACTGCTAATATCAGTCTGAGGGTTAGTGAGTACTTGCCTGTTGTTTCAGGCGATCCTACTCACCTTATACTGCTACTTCTAGGTCGACTTGTGGGCGATCGAACCGCTGGATCAGTGCACGAACGACTGCTAATATCAGTGCGAGGGTTAGTGAGTACTTGCCTGTTGTTTCAGGCGATCCTACTCACCTTATACTGCTACTTCTAGGTCGATTTGTGGGCGATCGAACCGCTGGATCAGTGCACGAACGACTGCTAATATCAGTCCGAGGGTTGGTGAGTATTTGCCTGTTGTTTTAGGCGATCCTACTCACCTTATACTGCTACTTCTAGGGCGATTTGTGGGCGATCGGACCATTGGATCAGTGGACAAAAAGCTGATACTATCACACCAATATCCGTCACTATTCCCTGCTAGCTCAGCTGAGCCTACCGGAGATTCTCCTGCTACTCTTGTACTTGTACTTCAAGTGCTGTTGGGTCGCATAACTAGTGAACTGATCACCGACATCATCAGCATGCCCTTATATCATCATGTGAACATTCACTATTTCTTCATCAGACATAAAGATTTTGATATTCATGTACCATTGGAACACTGGTGCCCTGTGTCCCCTCAGCGCAGCAGTGGAGGTGTCACTAGATTCCTACGCAGGGCTACAATATTTCGGCCCTGGATTCAGTCCCCTTCGGGTTCGTCATTCCGACTTTTCTCATCGGGTGAAAAGTAGCGCAGACAATCACATTGATGGGGCAAACAAGTAACGACAGTAGGGGAGCATGGGTAACGACAGTGGTGGTGGTGGTGGTGGGGGGAAACAAGTAACGACAGTAGGGGCACGAGTAATGACAGTGGGCACATGTAATGACAGTGGGGTATAGGTAAAGTCCACGGTACGGAGCATACAAAAAAAGGGCGACGTAAGGACAATGCACGAACGAGCTTAGTCGATGCGAACTTTCTTGGAGGCGGCACCTTCTTCGGGATCCGGGGAAGCACGCTTCGTGGTAGCGGCACGCGCCATGAGGTCCAAAGTCCAGCTGACATCGCTCAGAGCCATGTCCAGTGTCTCTGTAACTTCTCCACTGACTTCGGCTGCCTTCATCCACCATCCAAGGCTCGCGAGGAGGCCGTAAATACCATTGATGGTACCCTTGCGAAGCTCGGTCCATTCGTTGTTCTCAGGTGTGACACGCTGGAGGTGACCTTCAACGGCCTTCCGACACTCTGGCTGGAGCTCGGCGTACCACATCCACCACTGGACGCCGAACACGACGGGGTTCTTGATGATGGGATCAGTGGCGCGGGCATTCTTCACCCAGGTGGATACCTCTTTGGGGCGATGCTTACCAGGTGCGAGCATATGAACGGCGATCTGAGAAATAGATTAAAGGATGCATGAAGCAAGATAATTAGTCACTCACTTTGCCATCGAGATAGCCAAGGCTCTTCTCGAACTCCACGAATTGTGCAACAATATTGCACCAACGAGGATCGGCACTGATGCCGGCCAGGTGGTCTGCGGCAGTGTTCAGCCACGCTGGGGCACCTACAATGGCGGACGCGCTGGTCAAGGAGGCGTTCGCAGAGGCAGGCGGAAGGACAGTCGCAGCGGCGGGAGCTTCGAGAATGGGAACGGATGTTCCACTGGTTTCGCCGGTCGCGGAGGCTACACAGCCGTTTGACTCGACGTGCGCGGCGACGGTTGCCGACGACCCTGTAGTGGCTTCGCTGATGTCGGTTTCGATAGCCTCTGCTGTCGCATTTTCGGTAGTGATTACGACGTCATCGGTAGTTTCAGTGTTCACCAGAGAAGCAGTTGCTTCGGGTCTAAGTTCCATGTCAGCGGGCGCAGAGCAATTCAGAAGAATGTTACATACCCGGATATACGAGCCGAACGCCTTGTTGCAGTGGCAGCTTCCACTTCCTTGGGCTTTCTCGGTGCTCGGGGAGCCTTCGGCTTGGAACCTAGCTGCACCATGTTCAGCCCTAGGTCCTCCAAAAGCTGATTGTTACGGGCGATGTTTGCTTCGCGTTCGAGTTCGTACGCTGACATGCGGGGGGCTCTGGTGGTGACCGCCGCAGGCTGCGACATATTGCTGTCGGAATCGCTGGCATCGGCCTCCTGTTCAATCTGATGGAGCGTAGTGGGGGGGGTGGCCGAGGGAGCCTGAGCAGATGATGATGCCACGGGGGCGGGAGCAGAACTGGCAGTGGGGGTCTCGACCTGAACTCGGGGGTAATTCCGCAAGTACTCCGTTCCTGGTAGGGCACGCCTCATGCGTTCGGCGGGGGCTGTTCTACGTAAGCACAGAGAAACGCTAGCAGTTCTTGGGTTCACTCACGGAATACCATCCTTGCAAATTCACCGAACTTCCCCTGGAAATCCATTTCAAAATTAGCACAATACTGTATGAAGTCGCAGCCAGAGGAGGCGATCGTCCCCTCGGTGAAGCTATAAGGTTTCGTCAGATATGGCAGACATTGAGGAGGACGGCCTCACCTGTAGGTAAGTATGTTCCCGCCTTGAGAGGGGTCGGGCCCAGAAACCATGGCGAGCATCACGAAGCCAGACTTCTCGAAGACCTGCTTGCAGGCCTGCTCTATACTGTAGGGAAGCGAAGCGATGGCCCTTGATACTATGTGAGCCATCGCAGAAGACAAGATGGACCAACGACTTACTTTTGAAACTCCCTTGCGCGACTTTCGTCTACTAGAGGAGTCACATCCACCATCTGGCTGTTTCCCCGGACTCCGTTATTTTGCGGTAGAGGCTCGAGGGGCCGATTCTGGTCTGGGTGGTCAAAGATCTCTTGGCGAATATTGACTGACATCTGCGCAAAGAGCCTTGCAGAAACGGCGTTGACGAAAGTCACCGGGGGCGCGGGGCGGGGTAGAGTAGGCTGGTAATTTGGGCTATTCTTCCACTCGATTACCCATTCTCGTTTGATGATTTGACTGACCGAGGCGCCATCGACGACAGGCTTTTTCCAGTAAACATTGCAGAACGTTTGATAAGGGGCAGGACGTCGAGTGCGCTTGGAGGGTTGGTTGAGATTGAGAACTTGACGCCCGTTGGCGGTAACACGCGCGTTGTTGTTGTACCACGCCTTCAGCTTCTAACATCCACAATCAGAGCCAGCGCCTAGCTTGCCATATACGGAGAGCCACGAACCTTCTCAACTAACCCCTGGGGGGCGATCTCGGTAGCCGGCCACCGTTGAAACCAGGCTGCAAAGATTCTCGCCCAGAAGTCCCCAAGAGACTTTGACTCTTGAGACGCCCTGTAGTCGGCGATCGAGGCTTTGAGCAGGTCCCTTTGTGCTGCAGTGGGGATCCATCGGCTATTCGTGATCATCCACGCTCTGAGTTGCTGTGGGATAGCCATTAGTCAGCACAATGAAGTGCCGAAAGGGTAACAGGGGCTTACCTCCTCTACATAAGGCCGGTTCACATCCTCGGACGGCCACTTTCTGAACCATTCGCCATATAAAATACCCCAGAACTCGCCGAGGGAACTGGTGCTAAATGCCTTCCTGTAGTCGGGCATATACGCGACCAAGAATTGTTTCTGAGCGGGAATAATGGACCAAACGACCATGGGTTCATCGAGAGGAAGAGGGACGACTTCAGCAGTGGGTGAGACGATGCTTTCAATGGTAGTAGACATTTTGAACGCTTTACTGAACTATCAAGCTGTAGTTCACTTGCGCTTTATATCTTTTTTCGAGGCCTCCCCTATATCTTATTGAGCTCTGTTTGTAGCGCCGTCCCTCAAAATTTTGAAGGTCTCCCTTAAGTTTCCCTACACCCTTGGTCTTTGCCTCATCCGCTCTAGTCTCAATCCGACAGAATAACACCGAACCTGAGCCCATCATGCATCTATAAACCAGATTTCGTACCTCAACACCTCCAGTTTCTTCCTGCCATGCCCCTTGTATCTTGTGGTAAGAGTTGTCCCCCAGTTCTTCCCCCATCCACTTATTCGCGTAGATCCAGACGACCCCAAGGGGGCTCGCTTTTCAGTTGTTGGCAAAACCGGACGGTGCGAGGTGGTCATCGACCGTGCTGGCCGCCCAAATTTCGGGTTTGTTGCGAACGACGACAACGAAGCTGCCCAAGTTGAGGAAATGATGTCGCGGATGTCGCTGAGAAGGTAAACCCACTTTGTCTGTATGTCTCGGAGCGTTGATTCGACGGCAATAGGTGCGATCCAAACGTTACAGTTGTCGTGTCTTCCGACGAAGAAGACGAGTTGGCCCAATTTGTCACCCCCCCTGTTACCCCAGCGCGCAGTCGCACAAAGAAAACCGGTTCTCCAGCACAACGAGGCGGTGCCGCAGCTTCCTCCTTCGTCCCTTCCAACCAGCCTCGCGCTGCTGTTTTCGCTCCCCCCAGTCCGGCTCATATGTACGTCCCCGCGACCCCTGGGAACACCCCGGCTACCACTATCTCCAGTCCTTCATCCCTGGGTCCGCTGTCTCCCCTCATCTTTGCGGATGCCCCCGTCCCTGACGTGATTCCTGCTCATCCCACGGCCCCATCCTACATCGGCATCGGTCCTTTTAATCCGGACGCTTGGGGAGTTCCCTTAGTCTGGTCTCGCCGCTACGCTGCACCCTGGCTCCCCACTCCCAAATGCGGGAAGAAATGGCATGTCGTACGCATTGGGTTTGAGATCGGTGTCTTTTGGGACACCTGGTAAGTAAGTTCAAGTATCGCGCGTGCTGCGCTTATGATTTTTCAGGAACCGTGTCCAACCCTTCGTTTGTCTCCCCGGAAAAAATCGTGGTTATGGTGAAGCTCGCTATGCTAGCTTTTGGGATTTCTCTTCGGCTTTGGAGCACTGGCGCCAAGGCCCAGTCCGTAGACAGAGCTATCCCTTCCCCCGCTAGTTCATACTGCGTATTATTTAGCATCGTAATTGTCATCCGTGGTAGTTTGTTGCTCAATATGGAAATCAATTGTGTTGGTGTTCATATTTGCGGTTCCGTTGTCCGCCCAACCCTAACCTTACTGAGCCCTCGCACCGTCGAAGACGACGATAACGACGGACCAGCACCAGATTGTGGTGTTTCTACTCCAGCAGGTCAGTCTATCAGATGTATAGATCAATTACGTGCAATAAAATACAGAATCGGACTCCTACACTGGCACAGCCGTACTCAGTTCTTCAGACAACACCAATATCAACGATAACGGTGAACCGACGCTCGATTGTGGAGTTGATTGGCGCAGGTCAGTCTCATATGTATAGATCTACAATATCCAATGAAACAAATGGTCAGACACTCACGCAGCTACTGGCAAGCATCTCACTGCGAACAGGAATCAAGTTGAACACTAGACCCACGAAGGTGGTTTCGCCGTGCAACTGATATGGTTAGAATTTCTACCCTCGATATCAAGAGTGGATTCGTTTGATCCACAAACACTTTCTGCATGTTAGGCGTGGTCAATTGGTATCGATTTCGTCATGATGTTTATTGTAGTTCTTATCTTTTGCTCGACATTATCCCTTGGGGCGAGTCTCACTACCGATTTATGTGCTCGCGCCCATGGATATCTAACCTCGACTTTACTCCCACAGATGGGCAAGAAGAAAGGTTTCCGCTCGAGCTACCCCGAGTCAGTGTCCACTGTTGCATCAACAACTGTCCGTGTGCATCGTACGGCTTCCAATCGCCTCGGGGGGCGAACATATGTACAACAGATACAGGAAGTCCCCGTTCAAGCCCCTCCAGGAGTTCCTACAGCCGACGACTCTGCTGAAAATCCATGGAGCGAATCATTCTTTGCTGGTGTCGATCACAATGCATCAGTGCCAGTGGATAACAGTGTAGACATTCCTCAGGTCCCTTCTCGCGCCTCTCGCTTTCTTGAAGATTACCTTCAACACCGCCAAAGCATACTTGATCAAATCATCGAGCTTGATGGCCGCCTTGGGAGCCGATTGTGCCACGACTGCGCTATCGACGAAGGACTCTATCGGTGCCAGGACTGTATCTATCCAGGACTTTACTGCTCTGCATGCATCTCACGCTCTCACTCCAAGACCCCATTCCACCGAATTCTCGTGCGTGGGTATCCTATTTATTGTGCGATATGTCACTTATATACTACAACATAGCGCTGGAAAGATGGATACTTCCAGTCGTTCAGTCTGCGATTGTTAAACCATCGTGTTTGGCTTGGGCATGACGGTTTAGCTTGCCCAGGCGCCTCAGAGATTGTGGAGGGCTTCACAGTCATTGATGTCTCAGGAATTCACATCGTTGATATGGGATTTTGTCGCTGCTACCAGCCTGGTATGCCTGGTCATCGGCGCGAACAGCTTCTTCGACACGGACTCTTCCCGGCTACACTCAAAGTCCCTCAAGCGGCGTTCACGTTCGACGTTTTGGATACCTTTCATAAACTTACTCTTCAGTCAAAGATTGCGGCTTACGATTTCTATCGGTCACTCGAACGAAAAACAGATAGCGCAGATATCCAGGATTTGCCGGTAAGTACCCCTCCCTCTACCCCTATGAGTGGCTTACCTCTGTCGCATTAGGACTACTATGAACGCTTTTTGGATGTCATGCGAGCCTACAGAAATTTGATGGCGGCGAAACGCTCCGGTCGGGCTCACGATCCATCTGGCGTCAAGGCCACTGCCCCTGGGCAATGTGCAGTTGAATGTCCAGCGTGTCCCCACCCTGGCCGTAACCTTCCAGAAGGATGGGAGAACGCGACAGATCACAGGTAACAAATTTAGATGAAGGCTTCATCAATAGTGACTGACTCCCTATGTTCACTAGATGGCTATATTCCCTCATCGTCACCATGGACGCGAATTTCCGACTCAAGAACCGGGATCGCGCTGTGAGGAATGACACTTCGCTAGGCGATGGCTGGGGTCACTGGGTGCCCTCAGTCCCTTTTCTAGCATATGTACAGGCGCAGGCGGACGACCTTGAGGTATGTCCCTGGATATGACATGAGCAGCATGCTGAAAGTTTCTGAAGCCGAACTTATGTGACAGCCAGTGGCGTGCAATTGATCAAGCCAATACTAAGCGATCTTCGGGTTACACCTCTACCGGCGTAGGCGGCGTCATCTGTGGCCGCCATGGTCTTGTTCGACGCAACGGGTTTGGTGATTTGCAGAAAGGCGAGAGGTGCCCACTCTTCTCGCAGATCCAATTGTGTGGCGTTGACCTTGTTCAGGTACGCGAATATGGACTTCATATTATTTCAAAGCCTCGCGGGAGCGATATTTCGCCGGCTGTTGCTTTCGTACGACATTGCCTGCCAATACTCCCGGCACCTTTTCACGCGCATGAAGCAATTGCCCTCTGATCTACAGATTCCGGACAATCTAACCACTCTTTTTGATTTTGTTATCCCGAAATTCCATCTCTACGGCCACGGAAGCTCCTGTCAGCTTCGATATTCCATTAACCTACTGCCGGGATGCGCTCATAGTGATCTCGAGGATCCGGAGCGTTGGTGGGCTCACATCAACCCAATTAGCATGTCAACGAAGCTCATGACACCATGGGCGCGTCGAGAAACCATCGACGACCATGCGCGTGGCTGGAACTGGCGCAAAATCACCCAATTCGGTAAGCCCTAATCATTCATTTGCTGCATGCACTTACCCTGCCTCAGGCTCAGGGCTTTTGCAGGGTCTCCAACAAGCGATCGAGATGAAGGCGCGCCACACGTCCTTACACTCTAATTTCTCTGCAAGCTTTCCTGCCGACATCGTTCGTGAATGGGAAAGGGAGGTTGTGGCCTGGGAACTGGATCCGACTAGAAAGCCCAACCCGTTCGATGACGGAGAGTCGAAGCGTGAGCCATTGTCCTATAGCAGGTGAAATGGTCTAACATTGGGCTAGAGGACAACATGGCAGCCATCCGTTTGGAGCTGGCTAAGGAAGAAATGGGTGAAATATCGTCTGACTCCGTAGGAGCGGGGCCGGCTGCTTTCCTTGTTGCTGGAATGGAAATCGAAGAAAAGCAGTAGGTGTCCCTAGCTCACTAGCTTCAGCCGCGGGTCTGGATTTCTCATACAGGCACTCGCTATTGAATTCGATGCAGAACGAACATACAACACATCAGGCCGCTAGTCTACAGGAACAAAGGAACGCCCTTCTGCGGCGAATCGTCGCTTGGAGGGAGATCCAACAAGTCCACATGCCTGTTGTCGCTTCGGACCTTCTACCAGATGCGCAATATTCACAAGATAAGCCAGAGCGGATCCCGCTATTCCTGCCATCTGAGGCGAGTAGCCTAAATTGCCTGTGTTAAACTGTGTGCTAACTATTTGAAAGGTACCATTGTCTTTTACATCCATCGAGCCGCTCAGACTCAAGGAAAAACGGCTTCGAATTGGGCAGGCCAATGACGCACTGATTGAGCTTCGCCGGCTCCTTCGCATAACGATGGGTGTATGGGAATTCAAGTTCACCAACGTTGGGTTCAGTCAGCGGGGAAACACCCGGGCTAGGTGATTGCCACTTGATTGACATTCTTGCCCCTGCTGAGTTGAGATGCAGATCTGCAGTTAACCGATTTCGGGAGAAAGTGCAGCGCACGGCCGAACGTTATCGAACAGCACGAAAGGCCATCATCGCACTTGATCCAACGTCCGATATATTAGGCCGCTTGAAGCCTCTTACCCAGTCGGACATCCAGTGTCCACAGCGTCAGGATGAGATACCTGCGCCGGGGGAGAGCCGAAGAGAGATCCCGTGGATTTGGTTGTCAGTTTCCAGTGGATCCGAAGGTGTGGAGCGCCCCTTGGAAGATATACAGCCGATGTCACCTGACGATATCACTGATTGTAAGTATTGTATGTATCAACTTTCACGTGTAATTGATACGAAGGGCCTTAGGTTTGAAAGCAGAGTGGGCAAGGTCGAGAGCGCGAGCGCAACGGTGGACAGAGGAGCAGGATCTTATACTCGAAGAAATGCGGAGGGTCCTTGCATACTTGCAATGGCATGCAAACTGGTGGGATAAACAAGGGCCTCGACGTTCGGGAAGCGGGATCACAGAGACAGTTCAGGATGGGCTTTCGGCGTACGCCGCCAAGCAAGCAGCAATTTTACGCCATCTTCGCAGGCGTTTCACGATCCTGTGGCGCCCGCGTTTGGAGTCCTTCCAACTTGGTGCCGATTGGGTGTCTGATGTTGATATCGCGGCCACAGCGACGGATAGCCTACCAATATCTGCCGTTGATTGACACGCCTACTTAATTAGTGCGAGCAAGTGGCTGTACAAATTGGTCGACCAGAGTAGACACAAGTTTGAATATAATTTATAATGAAATGGGTTGCTATTCAAGCCAGGGTTTCTTTACGGTTGTCAATTACCCAAGTTGTTGCGAGGCACATTGTCATATTGAGGCAAAGCTGTGTTGCGTTAACGGTGTGCTGTACACCAATGAAGGAATCACATATCATTATTATTAATCGACGGAAGGCTAGGGATTTACGCGAACATTAGGGAGCGATTCGAAGTGTCAGAATGTACATGCAGCAAACAAGGGTATATCATTGCGGCGACGCAGAAAAGGGGTTGGACAGGGGACGCTCACCAATGGTTCCAGAGTGCGATGCCCGAGTGAGAGCCCAGTGGCACGCCTGAAACAAAGCAGGCGTTTGTGCACTGATCCAGCGGTCCGATGCCCCACAAATCGCCCTAGAAGTAGTAGTATACGGTGAGTAGGATCGCCTGAAACAACAGGCAAATACTCACCAACCCTCGGACTGATATTAGCAGTCGTTCGTGCACTGATCCAGCGGTCCGATCGCCCACAAGTCGACCTAGAAGTAGCAGTATAAGGTGAGTAGGATCGCCTAAAACAACAGGCAAGTACTCACTAACCCTCGCACTGATATTAGCAGTCGTTCGTGCACTGATCCCGCGGTTCGATGCCCCACAAATCGCCCTAGAAGTAGCAGTATGAGGTGAGTAGGATCGCCTAAAACAACAGGCAAATACTCACCAATGCTGGGACTGATATTAGCAGTCGTTCGTGCACTGATTCGACGGTCCGATGCCCCACAAATCGCCCTAGAAGTAGCAGTATAAGGTGAGTAGGATCGCCTGAAACAACAGGCAAATACTCACCAACCCTCAGACTGATATTAGCAGTGATTTGTGCACTGATTCGACGGTCCGATGCCCCACAAATCGCCCTAGAAGTAGCAGTATAAGGTGAGTAGGATCGCCTGAAACAACAGGCAAGTACTCACTAACCCTCAGACTGATATTAGCAGTGATTTGTGCACTGATTCGACGGTCCGATGCCCCACAAATCGCCCTAGAAGTAGCAGTATAAGGTGAGTAGGATCGCCTAAAACAACAGGCAAATACTCACCAACCCTCGCACTGATATTAGCAGTCGTTCGTGCACTGATCCAGCGGTCCGATCGCCCACAAGTCGACCTAGAAGTAGCAGTATAAGGTGAGTAGGATCGCCTGAAACAACAGGCAAGTACTCACTAACCCTCAGACTGATATTAGCAGTGATTTGTGCACTGATTCGACGGTCCGATGCCCCACAAATCGCCCTAGAAGTAGCAGTATAAGGTGAGTAGGATCGCCTAAAACAACAGGCAAATACTCACCAACCCTCGCACTGATATTAGC
Organism: Pleurotus pulmonarius; assembly: GCA_012980535.1. Taxonomy (NCBI): domain Eukaryota; kingdom Fungi; phylum Basidiomycota; class Agaricomycetes; order Agaricales; family Pleurotaceae; genus Pleurotus; species Pleurotus pulmonarius. The sequence continues at coordinate 2,652,183 of SJKF01000002.1, forward strand.
AGTCGTTCGTGCACTGATCCAGCGGTTCGATCGCCCACAAATCGCCCTAGAAGTAGCAGTATGAGGTGAGTAGGATCGCCTGAAACAACAGGCAAATACTCACCAACCCTCGCACTGATATTAGCAGTCGTTCGTGCACTGATTCAGCGGTTCGATCGCCCACAAATGGCTCTAGAAATAGCAGTATGAGGTGAGTAGGATCGCCTAAAACAACAGGCAAATACTCACCAACCCTCGCACTGATATTAGCAGTCGTTCGTGCACTGATTCGACGGTCCGATGCCCCACAAATCGCCCTAGAAGTAGCAGTATAAGGTGAGTAGGATCGCCTAAAACAACAGGCAAATACTCACCAACCCTCGCACTGATATTAGCAGTCGTTCGTGCACTGATCCAGCGGTTCGATCGCCCACAAATCGCCCTAGAAGTAGCAGTATAAGGTGAGTAGGATCGCCTGAAACAACAGGCAAGTACTCACTAACCCTCAGACTGATATTAGCAGTGATTTGTGCACTGATTCGACGGTCCGATGCCCCACAAATCGCCCTAGAAGTAGCAGTATAAGGTGAGTAGGATCGCCTAAAACAACAGGCAAATACTCACCAACCCTCGCACTGATATTAGCAGTCGTTCGTGCACTGATCCAGCGGTCCGATCGCCCACAAGTCGACCTAGAAGTAGCAGTATAAGGTGAGTAGGATCGCCTGAAACAACAGGCAAATACTCACTAACCCTCAGACTGATATTAGCAGTGATTTGTGCACTGATTCGACGGTCCGATGCCCCACAAATCGCCCTAGAAGTAGCAGTATAAGGTGAGTAGGATCGCCTAAAACAACAGGCAAATACTCACCAACCCTCGCACTGATATTAGCAGTCGTTCGTGCACTGATCCAGCGGTTCGATCGCCCACAAATCGCCCTAGAAGTAGCAGTATGAGGTGAGTAGGATCGCCTGAAACAACAGGCAAATACTCACCAACCCTCGCACTGATATTAGCAGTCGTTTGTGCACTGATTCAGCGGTTCGATCGCCCACAAATGGCTCTAGAAATAGCAGTATGAGGTGAGTAGGATCGCCTAAAACAACAGGCAAATACTCACCAACCCTCGCACTGATATTAGCAGTCGTTCGGCACTGATGCAGCAGTCCGATGCCCCACTAATTGCCCTAGAAGTAGCAGTAGAATACTGAGTGGGCTGTCTGAGATAGCAGTGGACAAGTGAAGAATATCCTCTGAGATAGCAGCTCAAAGATCAACTAAAGGTCTCTGCTTCGAGCAGGCCCACATACACTAGCAATTACTGATTGTACCAGTACTGTAGTCTACTAGAGGGTACAGTATTACTGACGCAACGACACATTCTTTCTTGGGATCCCGGGCCGTAGACAGAAGAACTTCGACTACCTCGTCATCGTCTCCGTAGCAGGATGTCATATTGACGGAGGCGAAGCTGGTTTCCGCGGACACGCGCTTGGATGAAATGAGATCCCGGAGTCCTTTCCGCGCATCGTACGAGATAGCGAGGAGTTCCCGCTGAGTGATCGTGAGGGTAGCATCAAGTGCACGTTCCAAGACATCGGACGCTGCCTTCGGGTTCTCGATATTCGACTGGACACGATAGTTTGGACGATAAGTGGTCCGGCCGGTCTCGATGGCTTCTGCAAGCTGGGAACGGGAGGATGTCGACGGGAAGGGGATGGAAGTCGGCGGAGGGAGTACGGGCTCTGTCGGAGTCCTCGCCGGAGTGCTCGGAGTCGTGACGACTGGATCCGTAAAACGGACATCCTTTTTCTTTTGCGAAGTGACATACTTCTTGGCCACCTCAGGCATCTTCTGCATGAGCACCTGTAAGAAGATCTCCTCTTTTTCTTCTTCCTCGAGATCAAACGGACTTGGAAGCTCCTCGATGAAAGCCCTGTTCTCGGACTCGTCAGCCTCGGCGTAGTGGAAGGTGCTGATCTCGACCATGTTGGTGGACGCAACCCCGCTAGGAGCGGTGACTGGCGGAACCGTCTGATGAGGTGGCGCATCCCGTTCCTGCGACCGGTTGTTGGCTCTCATCCAGTTGTCGACCTGCTCCTTGAATGAGTCTCCGGGGAACGACCGATTGATCGTGTCCCTGCTCGGAAGGACTATCCACTTTCCTTCCTCGTTCCGGCCTATCCAACCGTTCCGTTCGTACCGGACAGCGTCGGGACACGTGCCCATCGTGTGGTAAAGCGAGTTCCAGAAGTAGCACTTGCGCGGAGGTCGCTGTTCGCTGCTTTGGGGAGGGGGAATGGCTCGCGGCTGCTGAGACTGAGGAGGCTGTGGCGTCGGGCCTGGCTGGAACGGTGCCGGATAGGGGTAGTTAGGCTGGGTAGGCGGAGCCGGCTGATACACGTAGGCTTGGGCTGTAGGCACAGTCGGATAGGGATAGTAGGAGGTGGGATTGTAGGGATACTGCGGCGGAGGAGGGGGATATTGCGGTTGCGCCTGCTGCAGGGTCATGAGCTGCTGCATCATGGACTGAAGCGCTCGGATGTCAGCGGACTCTGTCTTGACGGGTTCCGGGGTCGTCGGAGACGCGGACGCCGCCGCTGTAGCCCCAGTCAGGCTGGCTGGTGTCGCAGAACCCAAGATGAAGCTAGCTTCCGTGTAGATCTCGGTGATAGTGTAAGGATCGTCGGGATGATGCTGCATATGGACCATGGCCAACCGATCTTTGATTTTCTGGCGCGTAACCGGATCGAAGCCCGAGAGATAGTCACGTCCGACGTCCTGGTTGGAAACGCTGTTTTTGGCTAAGAGCCAGTTAGCCGGAACGAGGAATTTCCGATGATAGACTCCGAGATCGTCCTTGGTAAGCATTGGCGTCTGGGACTGCAGCATAGCAATCCTAGTGAGATCAGACGGACACCATCTTCGTTCGTTGTCCGATCCGGGATAGAGCTTCCCGATGCATGTTTTGAACGCTTCCCAATCGTTTCCGTCAGCTGCATCCCCGCTGCTGTGCCAGATCTCCCAATCGGAGTCGTCGAGGTAGCCGATCGTTGCCCGGATAAGGTCGCGACCTTCGACTGCCGCCCTGGCCGCGAGGTATTCGACCTCCGAGAAGAAGCGGTGGAGCCCTTCCGGCTTTCCGTTGAATTTTGGTGCGGTGTGGTGGCCGCGGACAGGCATAGTGGTGGTCATTGTTTGGGGAGGTTGGGACTGGCTGTCGGATGTGCGCGTAGGGGACGAGGGAGTTCCGGACGAAGATGAAGAAGAGTTTGTATGCAGGAGGTGTTGGGACTGGCTGTCGGATGTGCGCGTAGGGGACAAGAGAGTTCCGGACAAAGACGAAGAAGAGTTTGTAGGTGGGTTGTACGGGGGAACGTAGGAAGTAGCTGCTGGATTATAGAAGAGACTGTGTCGGAGACTGGGGGGTTGCCGCCGGGCTAGAACTTCCGGGTGCTCGGACTCTGGTCGGGAAGTGAGAGCAAACTGCCAGACGACTGTATTAGGATCGGGAACCCACGAACGGACAATTTTGAAAGGAAAGTAATCGGAAGTCTGCTCGAAGAGGAAGTTAACGGCCTGTTGACTCGGACCGTCCGGAAAGATGTTGTGAAGCGGATCGACTGCGGAAGCGAATTCAATGGTGGGGAATGTTGGAAGGTTGAGGAAACGTGGGTGTAAGGGGGGGTGTCTTGAACTTTAAACCCTCGCGGTGGGCTCCAGAATGTAGTAGTGAATATATGTATAGACCTGTAAGTAGGTCAAACTAAATGCAATGCGAGGGTCCGCCTCCGGCAGGACAAGTCCGTGTGACACCTAAGACGTGTGATGTGAGATAATGTGCTTCCGGTGTGAGAAACGTGCTAATGTGCAATCGGAATGACTCCGGAACGCTCGGATCGAATACGCTTGCTTCGGAACGACGAGGTACGACGAGGAAGGCAGGAGAATGATAAGGACGGCAGGAGAAAGACAACGGCGTAGTTTCAACTAGATCTCGGAAGGCGGAAAGCTCTGACAACGGAAGGAAGACTGATTCGGACGGACTTATGCTTCTGACTGCAAGTGGGGGGAAATCAAATCTGTTTTTGTAGCTACGAGTACACGAGTGTTTTGTAGGTACGAAGATAATCATATGTAAATATGTAAATATGGTCCGAAACGCAAAACGGAGGTAACTAAAGAGGATGGGGATATGGAAATCAAAGTATTAAGGTAGAAGAAAAAGAGATAAGGTATATGTCGTTCCGAAGTGATGATCCGTTATCACGTGTGTCCGCAACCGTTCCGTAGGTCCGGGATCATGTGCGTTCGAGTCCGAAGGGCCGGAAAGAGGTGGATAGGGGATAGGAGTGCTTCGGATACACGCACCGGAAGGGTGCAACCCTTACAATACAGAGGAGGAACTGCCATCTCCACCACACAGTTCTGCTTGAGGTCCAGCAGGCGGATGAAGGGGACCCCAACTGCCGTAGTCGTCCAAGCTTCCTTCTGACGACAAGCTTCTCCATGCCACTCATCGCATTTCCGAACCCACGAACAGGCCAGAGTAAAGTCGATTTGTTGCTTGTTCATTGCGCGCCCCGTGAAGAGGTCGGAAACCATGCCGTCGGGGTCATATGGGACGATGTCGCAGAGTTGATAGGTGTTATATCCATCCACGAGTGGGGGAGATGTGACCCGCAGTCTGAGGCTGGTTGTCTCCTTCCCTTCCAACTGGCCATCTCTAATCCAACATCCAATAATATCCGCTCGATCGGTGTCTACGACATCTTCTGCAGCGTGGCTAATTAGGCGGCAAAGCACGCAGAACGTTGCTCTCTCGCGAACGCTTCTAAGGATGCCGAAAGGAGTATCCAACGGGAGTTCTTTGTCAATGGGCCAAGCCGCGAATAACTCCCTGCTCAAGTTCATTGACTCGTGCCTCGAGCAAAGATTCTTGGTCCTGTCTTCCTCGGGAGGCCAGTCCATAGGTCGATTCCATGCCTTCGTACTTGCCTCTGATTTTATTGGGCGGCGACCGAGAGACATTGAGTGGGGTCGGTATGATCAACGATGATCGATGAGGCAGCGCCTATCGTTGAACGATCGGACTTTGTAGTATACAGCTTCGCGTGATCGATATGGATCATATCCACGCTGAACATAGGGCCATACCAACAACAATCAACGCACCCAATAGCTGTCATTGCTAAGTTTTAGTTCTGGAACTGGCGATGTCAATGTGGATAGAAATGGAAACTCAAAGACGAGAAGCCGGCCTTTCATCGCCTCGCGCGGCTGGAATGACAGACGTCTGCGATCCAATGGGGCTTGACAACATATGGACAAAATGTAAGAAAAGACAAAAGCCAGATGGATGTGCGCACTCGGCTAGTTTATTCGCACATCGGCGAGGCTGCGCTACCAACGTCCCCGAATACCCTGATCCAAGCACTTCACAAATGCTCCTTTTGACTCTCCAACAACCCAGTCATCTTGCTCTTGTGCACCACCCGAAACCGACGATTTAATACACGTCTTGGCGATGTTGGCGAACAGGTCTTCGAGGATCCATGTCAGTCGTGGTCCTGTCAGTTCTATTGCTGGCTCCGCGTTGATCTCAAGAAGTTGAACTTGGAGTCTGCCTGAAGGCGGATCGGAGACCAAGAAGTCAATGCCGTATAATTCAAAAGCGTTCGGCAATGGCTAAAATGGGGCTTAGAGCTGCACTGGTAGGATTTAAAAGACACAGGTCTTGCCTGAAAGTGGACTGGGCTTTCGAGAGCTGCCTTGAACGTCTCGGCCAACGCAGTGGACATCTGCACTAGTATGTTGGAGATGTCTCTTTCTGTGAAAGTACGGTTGTTCTCTTTGGAGACCGAGAGGATTGTACATCCGTTAAGTTCTTCTAATAAACGAACGCTCTCTTCGCCTGTGTGGAGCTGTAGGGACGTGTTCGTTAGATGAGGAGACAGATCCATATCTTCGGTTTGGCCGTCAGCCCGTAGCGATGGTGATTCGTACGGCTTAGAAGAGAACAGCGCGAGGATACGAGTGTATAAGAAAACCTTGAGGGCTCCAGAACACACGCAATAAGCTCTGAGATGGAACTAGCGCAAAAGGACGGTCTGTACAAGAACTGTATGAGGGCAAGAAAGCTGACTTTGTGCCCTCGCAATTCACTCGGTGGGGAGGTACCATTCAATGGGATTTGCCGAGGATCCAAGAGAAGTGGGCAGGGAAGATACTCCTACGAAGAAAGGGATCGATGTTGCCCAGACCCAGATCATTGGCATTGAGTACCTGGATAACAAAGTGCCGAAGCTGCGAAGTGACAACTGCAGTGCTATTCGCCTCTTCTAGTTCTTCCTCATCGTCTGATGCTTCCTCGAAGCCTTCGAAGATGTGCTGCAACGTGTCTTTGCTGTTGAATAGTCGAATCCCCATTCCACGGTCGGCCATTCCTGGCTTGAGAATATACCATTTCACCGTATCTGCATCCATCTCCTGCCCCAGGTCCCAGAGCTCGTCGGTCCATCGCTCATCTAGCTCATCAGCAAAGGAGATTTCTAATTCCCAAGTACGAGGGACATGGAGCTTGAGGGGCGAGTCCGTGTGCTTAACCAAGTACGAGTGGATGCATCGCGAGAGAAAATGTTTTCGTATGAGTGCCTTTCGAATCGTGTACGAAGAGGAAATAACGGTGTCCGAATGTTGGTGAGTCAGTTCGTGATCGATATCGTCGTAGGTAGACCACTGCAGTAGCCTGTCAAAGGCAGTTGGAAGCGACGTCGATATTGCCACTTTTTGATTCAAGGACTCGAGGGCCTTGAGGACGAGGGAACGCGTGAGCGGTGCATTTGGCCAGGAGACGAAGGTGTGTAATTTTGAGGTGGTGGTGGTCATGGTTCAAGATATTTGTCTGATAGCGATTGAAATTCAAATCTTATCTTTCGGCGGACGGCATCTTCCCTGGATACCGATTTTCGGTGCGCGTGCTCTTGATATCAGCCGCGACTTTGCGTTTCCTGCTCCCCGCCTTTACATAGCTGCCCCTCCACAAACCGTCCATGCACAATGGCGGGGAACTACGTTTTCTCATTGCAGCCGACGTTCACGCAGGGTCTCATTCTCGGACAACTCTCCATCCTGGTCCTGCTTATCCTCATCCTCAAATATTTGTTTCTGGATTCGACGGAATATCCATTTGAGACTTCGATATACCACCCGGGGGTCGACGCAAGCAACATTTCCCTTCGGAAAAGTAAAGCTAAGGCTCACCCGAGCGAAGGGGATGTACCAGAGAGTAGCCCAGAGTCCGCAGAATGGTTAAATATGCTGCTTCAGCAGGTGTGTTTGGCCAGGCCGAGGTCTCACGTTACGAGAACCTGAAGCTTTATACAGGTTGCCGACGTATACCGGTCAAAGCTACGAGACGACCTTCCGGGTCCTGAGGGCGATGAGATTGCGCGCCGCAGAGTGGAAGAATATGCCAATAAGATACGGCCGGCCGGCTTCTTGGTACGCTGAATGAGACCCCTTTGAACCTTCAACTCATTGAATGATTTTATAGGACCACATCCGAGTCCATTCGGTCGATCTTGGTGTATCTGCTCCACGGATAACAGGTTCTGCGATCAAGCGCCAGAAGTCCTTGCAACCACTCTCGGTACGCGTCTTTCGGCGTAACTTCACTGTAACTAAGACCAACTCTAGGAAACCGAATTCGACGTAACATACTGTGACACTGCTTCTGTGTCGCTTTCGACGTCGTATCTCTTCAATTACCCCATGCCGTCTTTCGCTCGGCTCCCTGTAACACTAACAATATCTCTTTCCCTGTTTAAGTCATCAGTGAGTGACCCCCACCCTCACCTTCACCAAAATTAACAAGCTCTTAGATTGTAATATCACCACCCCCTCCTTCATCTACTACTCCCGTCCTCACATTGTCTGTTTCCCCTGACTTCACTTTGGATCTCGCAACCACGTCGCTCATGGGAAGTCGCGCAAAACTCGCTAACGTCCCGAAACTCCACGAGTTAATACAACATCAAGTTCGACGGGTTCTTGCATCTAAAGCAACTTGGAAAGTCGTTCTCCCCGGACTATCCACAGTAGCGGAGGTGAGGCGCGAGATAAAAAAGGAGCAGACAGAAGACGATGCCTGGTAGCTCTAGGGATTGCCTTGCTTTGTATGTTCCGTGTCTCTATCGATAGGAATTATACGACGCCATTGCATCACACTTATATAGATACCCAGACCCACTGTATACTTGCTAGTTGCTGCTGGCTCGGAGCCATTGTTAAGTCGAATCCTATGTATACTACTTATATATTTAGTTCATCTAACCACTCTTCTGCTTTGAGCAAGACGGTGCCCTCGTCAACAGCACCCACAATATACGTATCCACGTAACCTGTCTTCGTTAAGTCGCGATGGTGTTGTAATTTATCAATTTCCTCCGCAGTTCCTATGAGAGCAATTGGAAATTTCATCTCAAAGTCAAATTCAGGAAGAGGAGTAGGAAGAAGGTGGTCGGGTACGTCGGTGTTCGACGATGGCGGTGAGATGAGGAGCATGCCTCCGGCACGATGCGACGATATAAATGTCTGTGCAATCAAAGAACCCGTCCCCCGGGCGAATATCACGGGAGGGAAGGGGGAAGGGGATTGAGACAAGCAAGAGACAAATTCTGCGTTCAAATTAGCTGGAAAGTAGAAACAGAAGTCATAGTGACAGTACCAGACTCGAAGTAGTTCATCAGAGACTCAGACTGGGTGTCTTGGGATGCTTCATGTGTCTTCGGAAGGTCTATGTCACAATGGACGCAAACAAAGCCTTTTGCAGCGAGTTTTTCAGCTAGTTGTTTCAAGCTAACGAAGGTGTTCGCTTCAACTGAACGTGATAGTGCCATGTCATACAACGGCGTACCCTTCTCGTGATGCTGGATCCCATTGGCTTGCGGAAACGAACGCCAGAGGTGTGGGGGACTCTCGTGGAGCACTAGCAGGAGGTCTGATAACATTGACCGTTGATATGAGCCGCCTTGTGAAGGTTTGCCTGGCCTCAAGGCTGCGCTGCAGAGCCCTTGAACCGGGAAGTAAGGGGAGTCTCAGGCTGAGTGACATACTAGAAAAGAGAGCGTGACTGCCCATGTGACTGCATCAGTTTTGGCTTTCACTTGCGACGATGACTGCGATCGCATCGAATATCGTCTTCGACGACATCTTCACTATCAATGCAATTGACAAAGAGGGAAAGAAATTTGACAGAGGTTCTCTAATGTCTCTACTGCACACCACTTTCACTGATATTTGACTGTCTCAGTCTCACGGCTATATGCCCATTCTAAAAACTACGACATGGACCTCACGCTAGATTACAACGTGGAACTCTTTCCATTGCGTGAAGAACAAAATTTTGCGCTTGCCTTGTCTTCATCGTTGGCCCGAGGGGAAGGACCTGCTAATACAGGTGCCGAGGATGGAGACGAGAAAGATCGCGATGTTTGGAGACCAGATGGAAAAGGACGTAGGGGGCTTGAAGAAGATTACGACTATGTGATGTATGGCAAAGTGCGCCATGTTCCCCGTTGGATCTTCGCCGGGAGCTAACATCCGGTGCAAATAGGTCTACAAATTTGACGGGGGAACCAGCGAAGTTGTGTAGGTGACGATTCGTGCATCTTTTTTCTTCACCTCACCGCTTTATAACAGCACTGCCTACATCTCATTTGGTGGCCTGCTAATGTCATTGACTGGTTCGTTTCGACACATGACAAGTATCGTTTTGGGCGATCCCGTATATTTGCTCATGCGCAAATGAGCACGGATAATGTCACGTCATCTCGGCCATCCACTATATCACCTCAGCAAACTTCTCAAGTGTATAAATCCTTCCATTGCAGTGTGTAAATAAGTTATAAATGCGAGCAACACCGTAACCACAAGACCTAGCCTGCGCGTAAATCCCTCAGCCTGGGTATCACATCATTAATCTCCGCGTCTTTGGCCTCTCTCTTCCCATCGAACCAACCCCAAAATCGGCTTGGTGCCGTAACCTGGATATTTACCGCCACAGTCGACTGCGACGATTTATGTGTCATGGAATTCGAGATGTTCTGGTAATTGACGCCGAAAAAGTGCGCCAACTTGGCAGCTCGGATGCGGCGCTCGCGGAAGGCTTGCTCGGTGTATGAATACACAGATGATATAGTTGCGGAGCGGCGCAGAGGCGTTTGGCGTGCATCCTGTGCATCTTCTATCGAAGCCCGTTTCAGTGAACTGCTGCGATCGGGCGTAGGCGATCGTCCTTCGTCTTCGGGTGCTGTGACAAACCCTGTCTCCGATGTTGTCGATGTCACTGAAGTTGACCTAGACCTGGGCGTCCAGCTCGGAGTGGTGGATCGTAGATATGTTCGAGAAAGTGACAAGAACGACGCGATGGAGTCTCGGTAGCCATCCCCTATGAAGGCTCTTTCAGGCTCGTCTGCAATAGCACGCATCAATTCTGGTGGTGGGTCCTGGCCGAAAACCTGAACCAAGTTAAGCTCCGGTGTTAACCCAAGCCAGCAAGTTCAGGCAAGTTCCTTACCTGTGTTATCTTCCTGACGCGTTTCACTTTCAGTGCGCGACAACGCTCTCGTACTGCGTCCTCATCCCCGAAGCTAATGTTGTAACGTTCATGGAACGCGGCGTCAGATGTCAATATCGACTCGTTCGTCTCGCCATTCTTGCGTGTCCACAAGGATTTACTCCGCTTCAAGTTGGTGTTGGATTTGCCATGATCAGTTTGTTGACTAGGTCTTCGATTGGGTAGGACCGAGTCCATGCTCTTACGCCCCATGGTATCCTCCAGCCGTCGTGACGGGACTTGGAGATGAAATGATGCTTCAGGGCGTGTTGGAGAGACCAACTCCGGCGGAATAATCTCGCCTAGGTGGCGCGATAGTTTAGCCAGCGAGCGTCGACGCGTTTGGCGCAAAGTTAGCGCAGGTGGGGGTTCCAACTCCTCGGTATATGTATCGAACTCAAGCGAAATTTTACTTGATGTAGATTCGGAAGCTGTAAATATGCATGAGAGACTCGCGCAAAAACCGTCGACAATACATGTACTCACATTTAGGCAGGTGATGTAGAGGCTGAGTCGCCCGGGGAGAACCCGCCGTCGCGGGCCTATGCGTTCGCTGCGTCGACAATTCTGGCACGGGAGGCAGCTGGAAGAATGCCAGAGACGCCCTACGTTTTGGCGTAACCTGAGGAGTTGGCCTAACAGGCATAGTGTTCCCAGAGCTAAGCTCGTCTGCTAGCACCGTCGAAGGAACATCCCCGAAGACACGACTGAGCTTCCTGGCCTTCTTCACCGCCCTTGCCTTCGCCTCCGCATCCATATCATTGACGGTCTCGGGAATCATTTCCTCGTGATGGAACATGTCGGTGTCCGCTGCGCCAGTTTGTGAGAGTAGAAATGTGTTCGAGTTAAGAGAGACGCTGCTAGGATTGATGGCAGTTGGGGTTCGTATTTCTCCAAGCGCAGTGACCTCGTTTGTGGAGGTTTGACTTGGGTTGGGGCTGTACCAGTTGAAAGCGCTGATTGATATCTTTCGCAGCATCATTGAGATGCTGTTACGGGGCTTGTGGAAAGAAGTTGTGGTTTGTTGCGGGGTGTCCATCATGATTATCGACTACCAGTGCTGGCAGCAGGGCTAATTGGGGCTATAAGTATGCATGCGATGCCACATACATGATACGATTGACTTACCAGGGGTAGTGTTTGAGGGTGCACTCGTTCCAGCGGCATGCAAACCGATTGCCTTTGAATACTGGGAGGAAGGGGTATAAGTAATAAGCAAACTGAATATTTCAAGACGAAATAGTACCATGACAGGGACGCGCATACCTGTATTCTATACTACGCGAGGGCGCTACCCTGGCGACAGGCACAATCCGGTCACTTGGTTGAGGCTAAGTCCACCATTCCATTCTAAAGAAAGAAGAGGTCCTACTCATACAATTCTATGCAAATTAAGATACGTCCCAATAACACGCGTGCTATAACGCGACGGTGCCACAGTAGAATGCAATAAGATTAGATGTCCAATTATGCTAACGTCAAAATGCAGGTCGTGATCATGATGAAGGTCGAGCAGAGCGATGATGTTTGTCGAATAACATAGAAAGTCGAATATCGGACGGTAGCCGAACCAAAGACACTCGCTGTGCGCATTTGGTTTTATCCCAATCTTCAGCCTCTTCGAGAGACTCATGAGCGGTGTAGAATCTTTCGTGAGCATGAGTATCGGTGCTACTGCGTGGTGACGAAATGTTGGGAGAGCTACGATCACTGATCGCAGGAGAAGGGGGATCAGGTAGGCTCTTGTTAGTCGACTCTGATTCTGTGAGCGGGAGTAACTGCAACGAGCCCGAACTGCTGCGGCTGGGTGAGTCGAAGAGGCGTGTAGTACCAAGGAAACTGTTTGATGTGGATGAGTCGAATGAAGGCCAGTCTACTCCGAAATCCATAGCAGAATGGAAGGATTCGGATATGGACGATTCAGGTTTATAGGTCGACGATGAGCTCACGTGCCTCTCCACAGGGATTGGAGACGAGGCCGGCGGTACGTCGTCGTAGAGAGAAAGAGTCATTCTTGGTACTTTCTTGCTCCTCAGCGTCTCCGCAGCGGCTCTCATCGCAACAGTCTTCGTCCGTTGCCAATCCACAAGGTCAGCTTCCAAATCATTGACAAGGACGTTCCTGTGGCAATCAAACCTAGCTACCTCGAGTCTGGCATTCATCACACGCGTCATAACATTCCGTAAAGCCAATGCAAGGCGATCTCGGGTTGCCTTTTGAAATGGAGCAAGGATGGCGACGTTTCTGACGAGACGGAGATCTGCGTCAAGTTGGGATTGAACAGCCAGGATCTTTGCGTCTAGGTCACGTATCTTCGCCTGGATAATTTGAGAACGAGAGAGCATTCGTTTGTTGTCAGTCGGAGGAGAATGCACGGTGTTGATGTGGGGTCCGGTAGGGGATTGTGGCGCGTCGAGCTCTTCCAAGCTCTTGGTTGCGAGCTCAGCTTTGACCTGATCAAAGGTAGCTTTCAGCTGATCAGCGCCTTCAACTTCAGGGGCCCTCGGTATGTCCACGTCTAGGTCGGAGCGTTCACTCATCAACGTTGTACTTCGGGATGGGCGCCTGGTAGATGAAACCGCGCTGTTCTCGGAATTTGGGAGAAAGGACATATCACTCGAAGGGGTTGTACTTTGGTGTTGCAAATCGTGTAGATGGGATGTGGCGGCCGCGACGCCTGCCAGTTGAACGTCGTGAGTCGACATGCCGAGGGGGCGCATACGAATACCAGCAGACTTGAAGGCACTGGCGTAATTGATATGTGACAGCCAGGAGTTTCGTTCCTGTTCCGAGTCGGCCTGTAAGAGGATTTGACGAGCATCTGGCATGGCAATCCTGAGAGTGTTTGGGTACTATACCCAGGAGTTAGCAGTCTGTGGAACCATACATATCGATCAACTCTGACCTTCGTGTAGGACCTGTCATAAACAGCAATAGCGTCCTTCACAGAATATAGCTCATCTGGCTTGAAAATAGCCGCATGTGGGAAGATGACCTGCCCGCCCGACGTTTCAAATTGCGCGACTAAAGTAGTAGCCCAAGAAGTGTCCCGGAAGAAAAGCAGCTGCGATCCCGTAAGGATCACACTCCATGGTCGCCATTTACGACTCATTGCCTTTTTGCCCCCAGGGAGTAGATCATCCTTCCGATTGAGCAGCGCAACTTTGGCAACTTTGAGTGTCCAAACTTCCTCCGAGGGCGGCGTGAATGCGTCAGAAAATGCGGACATGTTTCCGAGCAAGGGGCCCGGAGCGGTGCCTACGCTGAGTCCAAAGAACGGATGGGGGCGCAGTGGATCAGCTGCACCGACTTCCAACACACTAGCTTGGGCAAAGGCCCGCCTAAGATCCTCCGAGTCCCATGGACCGGCAGTGCCTTCACACGAGTAGGGACTCGTCGCTGGAACGTACAATTCAGCATTGATGCGAAGAGGCCCAAGCAAATTCTAAGCATAAGTGAGCAGGGGTTGTCAGACGTTGGGGGACGGCATACATTAAGAATGAGATAATAAGGATCGACTTTATTGGATTTACTTGTGGGTGTTACGATTCCAGGGGTCGTCGTTACCAAACTACTCGCCGAAGAGAGTCGGTTGTTGGTACCGTTGGGAACTAGTCCGCGCTGTCCGTTGACATCAACTGGATCTTCAATAAATATGAAGGGTGCGAAAACGATATTATCGTAGAAGCACTGAAAAGGGATCAGACCTCGTTCGAGGGTGCACAAAGATGATACTCACATCAAGCACTTCTGAGGGGACACCCGGGAGCTTCGTGTTCTTGATGTAGTCCGCCTTTGTCATTTTCCGCTTATTAGACTTGTTGAACGCATCCGTATGTAGCATGATGAGACTGAAGGCCAGAATATATGGATGATCTGAACGAAAATGAGAGAATGACGACGGAGAGAAGACACAAGGACAAATACCTTTAGATGTGTATAGATCGGGGTTGCATTGCATATATCGCGCTGCAAATGCCTCGATTACTCTATCAATCTGTTGCGTTTCGCGGGGGAGGCTAACGTCCATCAACAACTTCCTAAGTGCCACGTCGAGAGGATCGCCTATGAAATCAAATTCTTCTAGGTACGACCGGAGTGCCGCAACGTGGAACGGCTCTATACTATTGGCAGGGTCAGAAATACACGGAACTCGTATTTGTGAGGTAAGTTACCTTGTCGCAAGTATGCTAGCAAGTTCGGCCTTACTCACGGCGGCTCGTAGACGTAAGAGGTACGCCTCGGGTGATTCATCGTCTTGATGTGGCTTCGGTATGTCGACTGGACGTTTGGCGAGGGAAGGACGCGGTGATGGTCTATTGCTTGTGAGTGGGGATGAATGTGGTTGGATGGGGGAGGAGGCAGATGATGACATTGAGAATAAATTAAGTGACAAACGATGGAGGATGGGTGGATTTGTCTGTGCCCGGGGACGGCGCTGAGCGGGTCCCTCTGGCTGTGTAGATCGTCCCTCAGATTCGAGTGAAGGACTTGGGAGTGGGGACGCAATGAGAGGGGCAGGAGGAATAAAGAATGAGGCTCGAGTTGGAGAAGTAGTGGGATCAGCGGTCATGGGACGACTTGAACGATCTACCGTTGGTGAACGGGCGCGTCTGGGTCCTTCGAAGGGGGGTGGTGTGAGGGAGACGGAGCGTCTACGCATGGGGCTTTTCGGTCTCACAGCGAAGACGCCATCTTGTGGTTCAGGGGAGGAAGTCAAGCGGCTACCGCCTATGATAAAGGGCGACAGAGGAGGCAGCACTGGCAATGTCGATGAAGACGGCGGGGTAATTGGGGTGGATGTCTCAGAGCGCGCTGATTCCTTGGCCACACTTTTCTTGCGAGACCAAAATGAGGGCCTGCGGGAGATAGTCTTCGGCGTTTGAGCTACAGGAACTTCGTCTTCCATAGCTCGAGCCTTCCCTTTTCCCTTGACGTCCGTGGAGGATGAAAAGATGGACGAAGTGGTGAAGGAGTTATTCCGCGCAGTAGGAGAGGTTTCGCCATCAGAAGCGTAAGGAAGGTCTGGTTGTTTTCGTGTGGTGCGGACCTTATGGGAACTCTTCGCCCGTCGCACACTAGCGCGAGGTTGGTGGTCGGGAATGGGGGGTAAAGCTACATGGTGGACGTCTGACTTTGACGATGTCGAAACTCGCGGCAAAATCGCTGGCAGTCCAATGCCCAGGGCAGCATGCGCCAACGCTGCAGTCGATCTTCGTGGTTCCAACGCTGGCCGGTGGGTTGAACCTGAGTTGTACGATGGTCGTCCCTCATCATCGAGCACGCTGGAGCCTTCCACCGAAGAATGTTCCGCCGAAGGTCGCGCAGGGAATGGCAAAGGTTCATCGGTCGGCGGAGTTGGGGGTAACGCTTTGTCCACTGAAGGGATACTGTAGCTCGTACCAGGTCTACTCATGCTGCCGCTCTCGTCAGCATTCATATACATCGGTCCGTGGCTCGAAGCTGGTACTCCGCGCTTGCGCCATAGTGGCAGCGAAAAGAAGTGGGTTGTCGTACGAGTTGTGGTGATGACTTGTGTCGTCGTTGTGACCTCTGTCATAACCAATGGAGGGGTTGTCGCTTCTTTGTAGGGTGGCGGAGGTGGCAAGAGTTGTATGGAATCGTTTGAGCCTGCTGCGAGTTCAGGGCTTGTGGAAGCAGGACGACTAGGCGAGTTCTTGTTACCAAGGTTGAAGAGACCGACCATGCTCGCATACGACGCCTAAGAGCTATGGATAGCTCTGGATAGGAAATCAGTCAAGATATCCCATTCAGATGATTGTTGAAGCGTGTCGGCCAATTGAGAAGCGTGCGCGCGTGAAGAAGGAAAGGAAGTATGTAAAGCTCCTTTGAAGGGTCCAACAAATACTGTAATGGGATCATCGCACCACAAATATTGATGACAACTCTGTGAATTGTGCTACTAGTAATATATATATATATATGACAGAAATATTACAGCTAAGTATGCAAATGGAATCGAGAATCAAGCTTTAGCTTCACGCTTTTTCTGTTTGATCAGACTCTTCTTTCTCTCTTCCAGTTTGGTACGCTATGAATCGTGGGTCAGTGCAAGCAACGGGCAAAAAAAGACTGGACGGACCTCAGTATTTCGCTTGCCCTGGCTGTGCTTGATGCGCTCGTACAGCTTTCGCTGCTTGTTACTCATTAGCATTTTGTTCATGTCTTGTTCTGCGTCTGCGTCTGCATCTTCTATGGCCACCTTTTTCGCCTTCTTGCGAGACTTGCTGACCTCTTTTTCAAACGCATCGTAGTCCACGCCAGCTGCTTCGGCAGCCAGTTCCGCAGCACGAAGGGCACCTGCGTCATTAGCCGCTACATCGGCTGCTGCGCGCAATGCCTGCTTCTCCTCGGCTTCCTCTTCCTCTTCTGCTTCAATGACGGCTTCTTCCTCTTCGCTTTCCGCCTCGCTTTCCGCCTCAGCAATACTGGGTATACCTGCCGTAGGATCGTATGCACCAGCACGCTCTCCAAATGGACTAAGATGAGGAGGAAGTGTTTTGCCCTGAGCATAAGGTTCCTCGAGCAGGATTTTTCCAGCGTTGATGCAGTCGACAATCCATTGAGGTTGTACATACTTGCGTCTCGCCCGTCTTTGCCGTTCTTCCGGTGTCATTTCGATCAGTGGTCGATCGATGATGACATGCGTGATGCTTTCGTCCTCCTCGCCAAACGCCGAACCGCTCCCAGACGATGCCGGCCAGCCAATTCGACCACCAAACGATCGAACCAAGAATTCGAACACAGGCCTTGAGGTTTCTCGAGAGAGCCAGAACGTGTACGGTGAAAATAACGATGTTTGCGTCGTCTGGGGAAGGGAAGACAAGGAATGCAGAGTAGGGAGTGCGGCAGAGGATTGGGGATCTGTCGATGAAGGATGAACAACAAATTCTTCCTCGACGTCGGCAACTGCATCCTGGGCGGGATTTGGATCGACGTCCATGTCTTGTCCTGTCAACGCATCGATGTTTTTGATAGCCTGCCTCACTTCCTTGCCAGAGACTTTCTTCCCCGTCGGTCCTGATTTTGATGGGCCCGCCTGGATCGACCGCATAACAGTTTGCAGGCTGAAGGCACCCACACCAGCTGCCCCTTCGTCCTTTTGAGTGTCTAGTGGCGGAGGGTAGGCAAATCCAGCATCTGCGTAGAGCTTGAAAAATACGAAGCCCAATAATGTCTGATAAAGCTCTAAGAATGTCAACATAACGCGGACATCCACATCTGGTGGTATCTAAAGTCGATGTTAGCCATAGTTTACGGGCTGCAGAGGTAAACATACACTTTGAGTGAATTGATAAGGTACAAGCCACGTTATAGTTTGGTCCATGACTTCAGCTTGATAATATACACCCTTTATCGACAAGAACACTTTCCGCAAACACCGTGTGTGCATGATATACAGCTGCCATTCGGAGGTGAGACGCATGCAGTTCTCAATGAGTTCGGGGGGCAGGCGGGAGTTCGATGGGAGTGAAGCAAACAAGAAGGCCATACATAGCGCATCATCAATGTCTCGCAATGCGTCGATGAAGGTGGGGTATCTAAAAGAATCGTTAGACTATCTAAGATAAGATAACTGAATACTCACCGCTCCTTAATAATATGATCAAGTTTGTAGACGGGCTTGTTGTCTTCAAGTGTTTTGGCGCTGCTCCATTCCCCTCGACCGAGTGCACGAGAAAGCTTCTTCGCGAAAGCCTTGTGCTCTCTTAGCTTCTTCAGCACAGGTTCGTGCGCAAGATATGCGATGTCTTTGGTGTAGTAGAATGATGTAGGCGCGGACGATCCCTTGTTAGCCTTCTTGCGGCTACGGGGCTCACGAGGGAAGATGCCTGTTCATAGATGTCAAGTACTGGTGCGTGATGCCTGCTGTTTTCTAACCTTTTAGTATACAGAGTCTCCGGAAGTCAGCCAAAGAGCATTGCAGTTTCTTTATGGCCGAAGTTCGCGTGATATAGGCCTTCGCAGCTCCTGCCTTGCCCTTTTGTCGTAGACGACCCATGGTGAAAAAAGTTTATAGTGAAAGTAATTGCTCCGAATTTAGAAATTTAGCGCCCTTGTTTACTTACTTCCCGCCGTGCCAAATAACAAAAACTAAGATTTGGGCGCTTCACATACTAACCGCGTATTTTCTAGATCTATCCAGAGATGAGGCAAGTCCTTCATTATCGACCAGGGTCTGTGCTGATTACTGATCTCCCATGTTCGCGGAAACAGTCAATACGTGCATGTACCAAAATCGGAGCTTGACGAGGCGCAGCTTCGCCAACTGGAGGAGCATGAGATCAGCCAAGGGCCATTGTCAGTATTGCAACAAGCAGTCCGGAACCATACACAAGTGCTCATCTCGCTGCGAAATAACAAGAAACTCCTGGCACGCGTGAAGGCTTTTGATCGTCACAGTAACATGGTATCTAATTGGTCCAAGCTCCTAATGTTCATAGCTCACATTCGCGAGTCTTCTAGGTTCTCGAAAACGTGAAAGAGGTGAATGGCGCGCTTGCATTGCATTCGACGTTGACACTTACTAGAGTCTCTCCTCAGATGTGGACAGAACTGCCGAAGGGTAAGAACAAGAAGCCCGTGAACAAGGATCGATTCATCAGTAAGATGTTTTTGCGGTACGTTCCAACCACTTTCTCTCGTAAATTCAGAGCCTGATGTGTTGTCCTGTTTCTAGCGGCGACTCGGTAATTCTCAGTACGTAGGACTCTCTCATGTTTCTTCAAGACGCTGACACTCGGACAGTTCTGCGCAATCAAGCCTAAGGGGAAGCCTGGCGTAAGGTTCGCTCTCAATGTGTGACATTCTGTATGTACATCATACAAACTCCTGTTGCTGCTTCTGCATGTACGTCTTGCTACCAGACAAATGGGCTATCAATTTCGAGCGTCTTGAACGACGTTGCTTTAACGCAGCCCGGCTTAACTGGTGCACAACCACATAAGTGCGTAAACCTCATGCAATCTTGGCCAGCTTGTCGGTTGTCGTAGTTCCTGGTAATATTTGCTTGAGTTCTCTTCGCATGGAGTTCACTTTGTCCTCTATCAATGCCTTGTGGGGCGCTTTAATACAGCAAAAGCCCCATAAGGGCGCTCATAAAGTACCCACCACGTCGGAGAGATGCCTGTGCTTTTCGAAATCCTGTCGAATCCAAGCAATAGTTTCCCTCCTTGCTGTGGGATCTGGAATTCCTGGGATTGTGTCAATGACGGTCGCATGCGAATAAAAAGCCTATGAACCCTTCGTGGCGCGAATAGCATATCGATACAAGTTCAGAACTCGTTGCTTGAGGATAAAATGTTTGAGAGTGAGCTGCTGGTTCATGTTATGGCATCAAAAGATGGGCGAGTATAGCAACTGAACATTTCAAATTCCGCGCTACGCCTGCACACCGTGACCAGCTGGCTTTCTCGCAGACTTCACCATATACGACCCTACTCACTTCTCTCTCCAGCTTTCATGGCAACCACAGACTCCGGCGTTTCTCTTCCAGACCAGCAATCCAACCTCGAAGGCCTCCCTAATTCACTCGCAAGTCTGACCTTGCAAAATGACGGTGGCCAAAGTGACAATCCAGACGAAAAACCAAAGCCAGACAGTCCTCCTCGACCATTAAAGATATATACCCCGCAACAACTGCTCTTCTTGTACGAATCTCCCCTTGTACAAGTCCCCAATGGAATGCCGGATCTCAAGGACTGGTTTGGGTCAGTGTCAGAACATACGTTTCTCCATGATTACGCACTCATTCTGACCTCAGCACCGAGAATGAACAAAACATGAATAAGAAAGAGTCGGAGACCATCTTGCCGGTTAGCAATGCTAGACGGTACGCAAATTCTGTGCTCGGCAATGCGAGGAATCACTAAGAACATTTGTCTAGGCACAGAAGAGACCCCGAGGATGGTGTGTTGACCTCTAGAATGTGTTTTCTCTTTCTGAAGCTGAGGGGACGATTGTAGACACGACAGCGAGGCCATCTTTCCGTTCCGCGTTGACTCAACCCTCTCAGATGGGTAACTTCAAACACCAGTCTCTTCGGGCACCAGATCGCGACAGAGACACGAGAGACTTCAGAGACAAAGAGGGTCACGAACACCTCAGAAATGTCAGTGTGTCTCTCGCTGGTTTACTCTTCTTCCGTCTCACTGTACCCTAGCTCTCGGACAAATATGACCGTGATCGCCTTGGGACCAACGCTCGCAATAAGGATCGAGATGCCGCACCTCATCTCACAGCAGGTACCTCTCGACTGGTCGGACAAACAGCAGGGTCAACTACTACCCGGCGTACCGAAGGAAGGGAAGGCGCGAGGCGGCGTGGCGACGGCGATGACTGGCGGCGAGGTATGCACCCTTCTTGCTCATAGCCACAAAACTAAGCTTAGTATCAGGAGGTGACAGGAATCCTAGAGATGACAGTAAGCCGTTAATCCCTCTTAGACCCTTCCATCATCGCCCATGCATTTATAGGGTCAGATACAACTCGCAGAGATCGAGACGACCGTGAGCGGCCTCGCTCGCGTGTACGCGACACTTCTAGACCACGTAGAGATGCATCTACTGGCCGTCGTGATAGAGACAAAGCCCGAGACCGAGACGACCGACCATTGGACCGTCGGGATCGTGATGACTACAGACGCGACTACGACCGGGATTCAGAACACGACGACCCTCGGCGATGGAGGGATGATGGCAAGCGCGAAGAGAGACTAGCGCGACGTGCTGGAGATCGTGAGCGACCTAGAGAACGGCCGATTCGTGAATATGATTCCTACCGTCCCACCTACGACGACGCCCCCGGGAAGAAACCTCGTGATCGCAAACTCAATGGCGACGACAAAGACAGGGATGACCGTCGTGAGCGAGAGAAGGAAAAGGAGCCTGCTTGGATGGACACATATATTCCTTCTCCATCGAACGGCGGAATTATGGGGGGTAATGCTGATGAAATGGACGGAATACAGGCTTGGAAGAAGGACATGAAGGAGAAGCAAGAGAAGGAAAAGTCAGCCCTTCAAGCGGCTGCCGAAGATGCTCCAGCACCCTCCTTGCCACCTGCACCGTCTGTCAACGGAACGGGCAGCGCGAGCAACGGGTTGGACGAGATCCAGATGTTCCGGATGCTCATGAAGAAAGAAGACGAAAAGAAAAAACAAGTCGAAGCCCCTGACATGGCAGATGCAAATGCTGGGTCGCCTAATCCGCCACCACCAGCGAACGGTACGGCTGATAATTCACATTTTGCAATGCTGCTCACTCGTTTCTTGCAGATCTAGAAAAGCCTGTCATCAAGCCGAGTCCAATAATCAGCGTTACAAATAACGATGGTCCCAATACCCTTCTCACTATGCTGACCCAGACGACTACGACTTCCCAATCAATAGCTGTCCTTGAGTCCTCGATGCCACCGCCCCCCGGGTTATCCGACCAGAGTAAGCCACCAACGTCTAGACTCTTCCCCGTCCCCCAAGCCATCACCACGAAAAGCCCCGAACCTGCCACACTCCCTTCTCATCAACCTAATCCGCACCCCGGCTCTCGTCTGCTTGCATTTGGTGCTTCCTCCAATGCCGCCCCAAAACCACATTCACCTATGTCACCTTCGTCTTTGGACCCACCGATGGTGCCCAACCCACACTCAGTTTCGACAGCTCATGGTATAAATACCGCAATGCCTAAACCTGACCTTCGTCCTCAACAGGGTTTCTCACCGTTTGAAGAGGGGGCTGCTGGCGGCAATCCTCTGCTTCAAGGTTCTGAAGGGTTTGCTGGCTATGCGCAAATGGGCCAAGCAATGCGCCGCGTATCTGGCGAGCGTGCGCCTCCTACCCCATCTGAGAATGGACTTCATATGGAGCCCCCACTACCCAACGACTCAGCTAATGTCGCCCTTGCCTCCAGCAAAGGCAGCCGCTTCGCCAAGTTCTTCGACGGCAATAAAAATCGTGACCCCGTTAATGCGCGCACGCAACCTTCCTCGGGTAGTCCGATTGGACCTTCAGGTGGTATACGACATGAAGATCATCTCGTTAGCAACAACGGCGTAAATGTCAACGATAATCGGGCCATGGCGGAGATATTCAATATGCTCAGTAACTCTGCCCAGGTGAATCCCCTTCTGTTCATTATATGAACGCCGTGCTAACTAATATAGGGTCGATCATTGAACGGCATCCACCAACCTCCGTCAGCGCTGAACGGTGGCCACAATTCGTATGGTCAACCGGCGCAACACACGCATAGCCCCTTACAAATGCTTGGGCAGCAGCACCCCCACCAGCAGCAACAGCCACTCATGCACGGGAACCCTCGCCTCGACTCCCTGTATGACAGTCGATTGGACGACCGTTCGTTTGTCCCCGATGGAATGGTCCCAGGTCTACGGAATGCTCCTCTTCCTCGTGGCCATGATAATGGGGGAATGTTCCCCGACACTATGGATGAACTTCATTTTGCCAGGCAGCAGCGCATGCCATTGCAGCAACGGGTACCTGATCAAATGTTCCCCGGCCAAGTTCCTATCTTCTCTCAGCAGCCTGGTCGTAACGCGGGCATACCTATACAACAACAACCGTTCCGTGGCGGACCATCCCCCATCTCACTGCAGAATCAACTGCAGAGCCAGCTACCTAATCATGGGCAGCGATTGCCTCCTGGCCTCGCGAATCTGGGTGGAAGGCCACCTCACGAGCCCAATCAATTCATGGGAAATAATATGCAGAATTCGGCTTTGTTGAGCGCATTGCAGGGCAACCACCTCGGTCAACCAACGTTCAATAATCTCCCCAATTCCAATAATCTCGGATATGGTCCTCCCATGCGTGGGCCTCCAGGACATTCGCCGATACAGCCTAACTTGCCCCACAGTAACGTCGGGCTTGGACATCCTAACAGTATGGATATGCGGATGCCCAGTCAAGCCCAGTTGATGGGTCTTGCAGGTGGAAATGTTCGAGGTTTCAACCCTCAGCAAGGTCCTGGCCAGCTGCCTCTACTCGGGATGCGTCAACAACCACCTATACTGCCGCCCCATATGGCTCAAGGTGGCATCCCCGCACACCTTCAGCAACAACCTAACAACCCCCAGAACCATGATCTTATGGCACTCCTGATGGGTGGTCCCCACCGAGAGTGAATACCTATATCATCACTATCTCATTCCATTAATGACTTCGGACTCACTGGTGTTCCCTGATGCATATCCTACTTAGCCTAGCCGTTCGATATTCAGTATAAATCAAAACCTTCGTTTTGCCACTCTCTTCAACTCCTGAACAATAAAATACGCTGTGGATATATACCCGTCACCGACTTCAGGTTCTGATCACGGTTCGCGGGGGGCTGTTTCGGGCGCTATGATGCATTAAGCATAATGGTATTGTGTCGATCGACAAGGGGGCTTTGGGACCGGTCAGTTCGTTGTAGAACGGTCGGAAAAATAGGGAATGTGATAACGGGGCCCTACTGAGAGCGATTTTGCGGATCGATAGCGGGATATGTAGGTGAAGAGCAGGTGAAGAGAGCTGCAAACCCTTGCAAGTCGGACGTATCAAATCCCCTGCGTTCAAATTCAAGTAGGTTGTACTGCTCTCGATTGGCACTTGTGACTGGGACCCTATGTCAGATACGCTTGCATCGAGGGCCCGACATATCTCAGGGACTTGAAATGGAAACGCAGCACCAGTGGAACAGAGACTTTGTTTGCGCCATCCTACCGGGTCCCCTTATCTCAGATCAATGGGCGGCCCCGATTGCCATTGCTCCCGATCCTTCTCCTCCACATTCGCCATTCGGCAGCCACCCTTTTGCCTCCTTATGCAGGC
Organism: Pleurotus pulmonarius; assembly: GCA_012980535.1. Classification (NCBI taxonomy): domain Eukaryota; kingdom Fungi; phylum Basidiomycota; class Agaricomycetes; order Agaricales; family Pleurotaceae; genus Pleurotus; species Pleurotus pulmonarius. The sequence continues at coordinate 2,676,633 of SJKF01000002.1, forward strand.
CTCTAAAGCGATGACCTCTGTTACCGGTGTGAATCTTGTGCACCTAGAAGCAAGCATGAGCATGATGCTGCTCTGCTCGCTTCAATTGTCTTGACCTTGTGGACTGGTGATGCCCCGGTTGCAGTGCCGTACATATCAGACATCTTGGCCTAACGTCAACGCCGAAGCGCTGAAGCTCTGATGTACCTTCGTCCCGACCCACATGCCCAGCCAAGTTACCCTTGTTTGAGAATTCATAATTGCCACGTCTCAAAGACATCCCAGTCGCCATTGACGTCGGCCATTAGACAGTGTAGTAAAACTGAATGGAAAAAATAACAACCCTTCGGACTCATTTGCTATTCATCCGAGTCCTCCCACACCGAGGGCCTTCTCGCTCTCATGAGCGCGTCGCGAAGGACGACTCTGGTTCAGAACCACCGTCAGTTAAGATTGAAATTACAATCAACACGCTCACTACAGGTCACTACCGACAGCCCAGACTAATTCTTTCAACGCTTTTTGTGCTAATTTGACGTATCTGTTGTTGTCGGCTTTTCTCGGGGTGCCTGGGTGAAATTGTGAAGCGGCGAAACTGCAATTGCAAGCGTGAGCCTGGGTAAGGATAACAACAAGTGCAGCTGGGTTGTATTCGCGGGGAGCTGACTGCGAAATGGACAGATCAAATGTTTTCTGACATGTACGCACACGACATCAGGATCTATTTCGGGTCCCTAGTTTCTCAGAATGATTACCCAAAGTTGATGTATTAAGGCTACCGTATGGATCCACATTTACGACGTTGTTGTCCTCTACGCCGAGTTCTGTGCTTCGCTGAGGCCGACTGGGAAACAAAGGCAGCTCCCAAGTAAGTAGTGTATACAAGTTGACAACAGTTTCGGTTTCAGGCAGACTGTATATGTAATAACTCCTTAGCCTGTGAATGCGACTACAAATGTTCGCCCACGCATGATGGTTCAGATAAGTGTGACTGATGGGAGGGTGTGCGCTCTGGTGGGAGTGGCGATGATGTGCGTGAGCGTCAAAGGAACAGGTGCCGGTAAAAGCGCAGATATTGGAGGTCATTGGCTGGATTTTGCGTTCAATTATACGCCAATAAAAAGCATAAATTCTATGCTTTTTTTCTATTTACGTGTCGATGAAGCAGTGAAGCGACAGAGATGCACATTGGACGAGCAGTTTTGGCTCGAAATAGGCTTGGGCATTACATAAGTGAGCCAACCTGAGGGTGAATCTGGATGTTCTTCTGCCTGCAGGCAAGGAACGTGTTGGCAAATAAGGGAGGCTACTATCGCCGAAAAGCGTGAGCCTGAAAGCCGACCTAAAGAGAGAAAGGGGAACTCAGCCACGCCTTCATCGCATTGCAGTTTTGCACTTGGAGCAAACTGCTCTTGCCCTTGAAAAGTTGCTTGTTCGTTAACCGATACAACTTTTCAACTCATTTCTTCTTTTTTTCCTCCTCCTCCTCACTCACTCACCATCTCTTCGGTCGGCCTGCCTTTCGACGAGTATCACCATCGGTCTGATACTCAGTGAAAACGCCTCGAGCCTACCGTCGCCCGTGAATCGCTCGGTTAACTTCGAGTGCTGTGATTCTCTGCCCCCCTCGTCCCCCCTCGTCCCTCTCGCGGCAATCTCCCTCTAGAAGCCAGCAAATTGCACTCACTACAGTCGTTCTTTTCCACTCCAATTCTTAAAAGCAAGATAATTCCTTCATTATTTTTTTAATACCTCCCGGGGCATTGCCAGAGGTGAGCAGAGACAGGCAGCATCCATGTCAGGACTCCAGGCTGACTCGCATTCTATCAGATAATCCCAAGGTGAGCGATCGACGCAATCTCATTTGTGATCTGGGGGTTGGGCACTGCGAAACGTGGGCCGTGGGAGAGATCGGGCCGACACCGAGGCGCTGGTTCCCGGTATGGGCAAAGAGATCCTGACGACGTGACACGGTCACACATCAGAGATGGATTGTGGAGATAAAAACAAGTGCGGGGGCGATGACATGGTGGTTACGCGAATTGTGAAAGGTCAGAGAGTGAACTGACCATTTCACTCTCGAGCCTTGTTTGGACCCCCGTGCTTCATATGGCTGCTTTCGGATGTGGACCCCCGTCACTCCCGGTGCTTTCCTTTCTCAGCCTATTTTATAATTCCCATCCTCTGCCTGTCTTTTGTGTTTCCTCTTCCCCCATCACGACGTCGAGCTCGTCCCCCTCGACGCCGTGCACGACTCCTTGCTCATCACGACCGACGACGCTCACGATCTCTTTCTCTAGTTCCCCCCGTCACCTGCATCCCGCCCCAGCCCTTTGTCGTACGAACAGTGGTCTGCCTCATGTGAGTATCTTTCGCATAAGCCACTTGGACCAGTCCAGCATTTGTGTCCCTTTGTTTGGCCCCGCTCGTGCTCGTTGTGTGGACCAGCGAGCTTCCATTGTTGTGCGCTGGCCACAATGTCGACACCTATATCTTGCGCTCCCAACGATTCTGATTCTCTCTGCCATACCATGATCGCTCACAATACGCGTTCTGCTGCCCACAGCACCTTTGACAACCACCCTGAACCAGAAGATCCCTCTCCATCGTCTCTAACAATGAAGGAAAGCTCGACTTCATCTACCCGCCACGCCCGCAACAACTCTGTTATTTACCCCAAGAAGCGTCCGTCTCCGAATGGCGTGTCGAAGCCGCGACGATCTCCTCTCTTACCTGCTTACGGTCCGCGGAAGACTCCCAGGTCCGCAAAATCTGGTCTCATTCAGCAGCGGCAACGCGAGGCCCAGATCGCAGCTCTTCGCAGGGAAGGAATTCTCATAGAAGAGGAGTATCGTGAGGAGATTCGATATTACATGCTTGACATGGAGGTCAGTCTCGTTCTGTGACCTCTTTTGTCTGTGCTGTTTCTGCGTTGCTGAAAGTGGACTACCCTACAGCAATGCACAATGTGTTCGCTGCAGTCCATGGATCAGCAACCTGAGATTCGATGGCACATGCGCCCTTGTCTGGTCGACTTTCTCGTCGAGGTTCACTTCGCATTCCGCCTTCGCCCCGAAACTCTTTATCTTACACTCAATATCATCGACCGCTACGTGTCCCGCCGGATTGTCTACGTGAAGCACTACCAACTTGTCGGATGCGCTGCTCTCTGGATTGCTGCAAAGTTTGAAGACGCCAAAGACCGTGTTCCTACCGTCCAAGAACTCGCCTCTGTGTGTCAAGAAGCTTACGACGAAACTGCGTTCATCCAGATGGAAGGCCACGTTTTGTCTACCATCCAATGGACTTTGGGACATCCAACGGCCGAAGCTTGGTTGCGGCTTATGTGTTGTGGGCCAGTAATGGAGGAACCCAAAGTTCAGCATGTGGCCCGCTTTTTGATGGAGATAACGCTGTTCTATCGCGAGTTCGTTAAGCATTCACCTTCGACTATTGCTCTGGCTGCCTTGACTTTGGCTCGCTACCTTTGCGGCAAGCCTCGCCGTGTCTGGGAAGAGACAGATGAGTGCATTGAGGTTGTTGAATACCTCGATAATCGTCTTGCTCGACATGTGAATGACCTTTCGGAAGTCCTCGTTCGTAAATATTCGTACGCCTTCTATTCCAAGGCCGCCACCTTCGTCGTCCAGTACTACTTGAACGGTGGCCACTTCATGCGTCAAGCGTACCCTTCCCTACCTGTCACTCCCGTCCGCTCTCCCGCTTCTTCGATCGTCAGCACGCCCATGAGCTCCACCACATCCTACTCGGACCTTTCGGACGATATGCCCGTCACGCCGACGAGTCCGTTATCGACGAGTGATTTCTTCCCAAGCTCGCATTGTTCTTCAGATGACAAGGAGAACATGCATTCCTCACTGGAACCCGTGATCAAGCCGATTCGTGCTGATCCTACACCCGACGAGTTCCTACCTCACGATTATGTCTCATTCGGTCGTCCCGCGCTTCACAACTTAAATGTTGTGTCTCCCCGGGCGATGGTGGCATAATTCGACGTGACATAAAATCACTCTCTTTTCCTCGCTCAAAACGTCAAGCAAGAACGCAAAATGTACCACCATACACGTCAAACAGACACATTGGCAATATTTCCTTTCCCGCAATATGCATGCATTCATCGATTCCCCCCATCCCTGCAATAGTTTCTCCTTTCCATCTCTTCTGGCATCACACATCTCTTTAATGGCAGGCATACACAGCTATTCCACACAACTAAACAGCGTACAAAGATGTATTTCATGGGGACGGCTCTCTCAAGCATCCGCGCGATGGTCCACCGTCGATGTTGTATTCCACGGACAGTTTGTTTTTCTCTGCCTGCCACCGGACCCAGCGATATAGCTTTCTTGTACGCAAGGCGTTGTTCTCGTCTCGTCCCGTCCTACCCGCATCCCCTTTATCTCTGGTTGTCAACACAAAGTAACTACACTCGTTTCAATGCAATTTTGGTCATTATGCAGTCCTTCATCACCTGTGCACTTTTTCATAACCCCTTGTTCAATTGTCTCTTGCATTACTACCCCACTTCCCTTCGCGACCATAGTCCCCGCCACATTCTATCCCCCCAAGCGACCGTCGCATTCGTTCTTAACTATTACCTTATTATATTTCATTTTATGTTATATTCTTCTACTCTTCTCAGACTTCGCACAGATGGCGGTCTGATGCGTCGTTCTACAGTATATTGTTTTTTGCTTCCGCTCCCCCAGCATCCCTTGCCCTTGCCACCCCACTATCGCATCCGCCTCTCCTCCGCCTTTTTCGCTTCACCTGCACATATCATTTTCACCTGCACACCCCGAACACTCGTCATTGTTGCAATACCACTCGTATATACAAGCATCACCCAAATGTCTCGTACAATCACACAATCACTTCACAGAAAACGCTCTTGTTCTTGCAAATTGATAAAGATCGTCAACCTGGTGAGTCACGTAAGTATGTAAATGTACAGCAAGGGTTTCAGGTGTTCGCAGGAAGGGATTCCGCCGGGCGTGCGTGTGTTTGAAATGCCCTAGGATGGATCCCTGATCCAGCCCACGGTCTCCCTACGTAGTTGGCAACGATCTCCACGGGCGGGCCTTACCATTGCACGCAGCTCACTTGCTGGCCAGGTACTTGTGTCTTATGTCGCACACCATCGAAGGGTTCAGGTACCTCGGAGGGTGCATCGCGCGTGCATGGGAATGCAGCCTTGTATTCTTTCATTATGGGTTGCCAACCGGCGCACACAAACCAATGCCAGGATGATCTACGAAGAAACCACGCCCTTAACAAGGGTGGAATTAGTCCCCTTGCATTGGCCCACCAAGAGACCAAGCACCTGGGGGCGCTCATCTGAGATCATTCGATAACGCCATAGGAAGGTCCTCAGATCCCATGAGGGTCTTGTGCGTTGTTGTGGAGTAGTGTGATTGCATCTTCAGACTGTGTACTTTTTCGTTCTTGATGGGCCGGTTGTGGGAGACGCCGCAGGAATACGCCGACGAACGAATGGAGGAGACCACATCAAAAGATGAAAGGTTACATACACGGTTTAAACATACAAGATAATGATACGAAAGCATTGACATAAGAGGTGTCTGGTTCGAGTTCCGAAGCCCAAGAGGAATACCACTAGAACCGATGACAGCCAACGTAACACTTCAATGTTCTAGAGGTATTTTCTTTCTCCATTCGTTTACTGAAGGATCCAGCGATCACCGTCCTTCGCGATGCCCACTGGACGCTTCTCATCCAAGCTGATTCGACCGGCATTGAGGATCGCGGTCGTTAAGACGGTGTTCGCGATCGTAGGAAGTCCGTGTGTATCGTATTCAGCGGGTTTAGAGGCTCCAGAGTTAACACTACGGGCCGCGTCGATGAATTTTTCGATGGAAATGTACCCATAGCCACGCTGGCCATCGAAATGGCCGCTTTCCGAGGGTGAATATTTCATGCTAACAAAGACTTTGATTAGAACAGCAGAAATGGAGGAACCAGAAGACACACATACTAGAATGGATTGTACCACGTCTTGCCAGTGTCATCTACTGTTACATCATATCCGCGATGGGCTTGATCCACAGTAATGTCGCCCTATATAAATGTGCATCAGAACAAGGTTAGCCAGGCTGATGAGCTTTATCCCCGACCTTTTCGCCCATGTAATACCAGTGCTGTGCGGAGTGGACGCCAGCCTTAAGGGGTGCTGTCCACGAAGCAGTATACACTCCTGTTCCCTTGTGCTTGGGACTCTTAATCGATTGCCAATCGACCAGAAGCGTGATCGTATCTTCTGTCTGAGGAACGCAGTTATATGGCTCGCTTGTTGCAATACCTGTGGCAGCGCTTGCCACTACTCGCGTGGGCACAGCAATGTCCTGCAGGATCCAACAACAGATATCGATGTGGTGCGATGATAAGTAATAGCTATCAGGTATTTCAACAACGAGACGGCCATCATTTCAGGAGGTGCCTCGTACCTAATGTCGGAATCCCTGCCAGCCCAAGCACGGAAAGTCTCGAGCTGGCTCTTCGGCTGGCTCATCCACGCATTAAAGAAATTAAATTCTCCTAGTGTGGCGGCGCGGGCTTTCGCATCACTGTATACTGGATCGAACCTAGCGATTGAAGTTAGTGATTAGCAACGGACCGTTCAATTGTTACAGTCATAAATAACCTCACCGTTTGTGATGTTCCACGAAGCAAACTACGTTATTTTCCCGAGCAGCATCAATGAGTTCGTTATGGTGAGAGAGGAGTTGGGTGGCGGGCTTCGTCACAAGAACATGGATACCCTTCCTGATGGCGTAGATAGCGATCGGGTAGTGTGTACCTGTGGTCTATGGTGAGACAAAAAATCGCCAATGGCAAGGAACTCACTATCTGGCGTGAAGATGATCACGGCGTCGCCGGGGGACAATTTGTCAATAGCGGCCTTGTCTAGTTTCCATTAGGAGTATGCGCTCCACTCCAACGAAAGTTCCTTACAAGCATCGGGGTCTACTTTGCCCTCCTCGGGGAACGCGTCAAACCTAGAATCGTTGAAAATAACCTAGTCGATGGAGTGCGAGTTGCAACAAAAAGACTTACGAGAGATCCATGTCCTTATAAACGTTGCCAATGTTCTGGGCCAGATGTTCGCGAATAGCGGGGAACTTGCCACCGTTGACACCAACCATACTAAGATGATCAACCTTCGAATTTCTGGTCAGAACCAGGGCACGACAACATGGCGTGCAAGTACCTTCCCCAGTCTTCGCAAATCAAATAATGTCAGGCCAACGACCTATATTTGAATGGCCGTGAATACAATTCCGTCGAGGTAACCAATATATTCGAGAGGAACGTACCCCGATCTATGGAACAATCAGGATCCCATCTCACACCGATATTGCCATTGTATCACCCACCTTCTTGTCAGACTTTGATGCACCAGATCCAGTCCATCCTGTGGTGTATTCGCCCTAACGGACATACGGCGTTCGGTAAGACCTCCTTAAATTCACATAATATAGATGGCTTACAGTACCACCTACAATGTCACGTCAAATCATGTCACTGTACGAAACGATCTTAACTTACACATCAATACATTGAGCTTGGCTTGGCTGGCCATAGTTGAAGATCCTATAGTTGTCGACTGGAGGTTCGAGATGAGCTCTCATCGTTTATAACTGGACTGCCAGCAATAAAAGGCAACAAGGAGAAATCAAGGACTAATGAGCGGAGAAGGGCGGCCCGAAAAGGATTGCGAAAGGCCGGGCCGACGAACAAGTCGACTCCAGTGCATGTGACCCACAGTACGAAGTTAGCACTTGGCAAGGGGACTTAAGCTGAAAGCAAGGCCTTATAAATGGTATATTCAGCAAGATGGTAGAATAGTGGGAATTATCGCCGTTTGTTTTTATTGCTACGTGACTTATTCTGAGCAGGCACGGCTTTTGGCTGCGGTTGTGGCACGGCAGCGGGTTCATCCGACATGAGAGCAGAGATGCTGAGACGGTGCTTTAGAATTTGAGACTGTGAGAGAAGGAAGACCATATACCTGGACTTGAAATCACCCGTAGCGAAGGCGGACTGCGCACTTGCGATCTTCGCCTGACTGGCTCGCATCTCTTCCAAGGCTTCTGGGTCCATATTTTTCTGTTACTCGAGCTCAACATAACTCCGAGAAGTACACGAGGGCACTTACCATGAGATATGGAGTACCGATCGCCATCACGGCCGTGACCAGCATTATCATCATCATGGGGTTCTTGAACATAGCCAGTAGGCTGAAAGATTCGTGGGCAACGAAATAATCATGCTTTTGCCGAGCAACGAGAGAGATAGGGTGCGGCAGGATCACCGAAGACGGAGGGTTCAAGGGTGTTCCAGGTATGTACGGGTGTACTTCGACTGCCGGAGGCGTTGTGTTCAGAATATCGACGCGTAGCTGTGCGTGCATCAGTAATCTCATGATTGGTCGCGCCGGCAGCATACCTGGTCAAATACAAAGTCGTGAGTCAAGACAGAGAGAACGTATGTGCCCGCAGGCACGTCCGGGCTTGAGAACGGTCAAATACCGGGACCAGGGATTATATGTGGAACTCACATGGTAAACTTCCCGTCCTGCTGTATTCCCCCATAATACTGGCCTTCATCCAGTACAACCTTTGAACGTCCTAGCTTCTCAGGGCCTAGAACTCTAGTCAGTTCACAGCTAGGGTAGTATGAAAGGTTCTGCACACCTGGGCATATGTCGTTCCAGAGAATGTCGCCTTTGACTGAGAAGGCCACGACTATTCTCAACCTATCACGGCGAGTATGTCAGCAATGGTAATAAAATAGCGAATTCATTCATACCATCCCAGAAGCAATAAGCTTGCAATCCACGGAACCATTAATCTGACGGTGCTGAGGGTGACGAGGAGGTTTGACCTTTGTTGTGCAACGCCCTCCGAGGCTGGAGCCTCCGAAATCAACAGATGCAAATTTCCTCCTCCCTGATCCTTGTGAACTCGTGAACTCCTCCACTGTACATTGACCTCCTCAAATCGCCATCATGCGACACAAGCGTGCTAAAACATACAAAAGGCTCATGGGCCTGTACTCCATGTCATTTGGCTTTCGTCAGCCTTACCAAGTTCTGAGTCAGTCATGACGGTGCTTTGTGGCATTCTGGTTTTTAACTGTCTACAGTTGATTCGCATATGTGCAAAGAAGCCATCGACCATAAACTTGACATTATGAAACAACTTGGTGTAGTCCTTCAGGGATCGGTGAAACCCAGTGAGTGATTTGCTGGTCTGCTTTACCCGTTAGCTGAAAAGTTTCTAACATAGCCTTCATTGCTAGTGATCACCCAATGCTGTATCCATGAACTTTATCTGCAAGGAAAACTACAGCAACCTGCTGTTGACCTTGCGAAGTCTTTTGAGCGGCGAAAATGCAATCATCGAGAGGCCATCCCTGGGGACGAATGTTTAACCAGCGTCATCGGTAAGACACCAGTGTTCCATAACTGATGGACAGAGATATACATCCGTCTGTAGGGGACAAAAATAAGCATAGATACGTGGTTGCATCCCAGTCCCAACCTCTTCGCGCTGCGCTCCGACAAGTTCCCGGTGTCCCGCTCATCCACATCAATCGGATAGTTATGGTTCTTGAGCCTCCTAGTGACGCCACAATAGATGCCAAAAAAGCGGTATGTCGACTTGCTTCAGCTTTGCGTGAGCGGGTGCTAAACGGAGTGTAGATGGAACAGCAGTCAGTTCAGCCCACACTTGCTCCTGATATCGCTTTGGTTCAATCGAGTTCGAAACAACCCCGGTCTGAGGCTCCTCGGAGAAAGCAAGGACCGAAGGCACCTAATCCGCTGAGTGTGAAGAAGAGAAAGCCTGCGGCCACGAATCCGGTGCCCAAACAGAATCTAGATGGCGGCGCCCTGGGGAAAGGGAAACAGCGGAGTACGACCAACGCGGGCGCTGTCAGCGGTAGCGAGGGTGAACAAGGCCGGGGTGTCGAAAAACGAAAGCGACCAGATGATTCGATTGATAACAACGAAGATGGTCCAGACGAGCGATCATCAAATGGGCGCAAGCGCAAACGACGGAGAAAGTCTGCAGCGGTGGATATACTTGATGGCCGTGTAGAATAAGTTTCTGATGAGGAATTGTAGTGATTTCTTTGCCTCATGTTGCTTGCGCCACGGTTCTCATGCCTCTCCAGTGTCCCCCGGTCAGATGCTATCAAGATAGATACGGGTGTCCAACGTCTCGTTGTTGTGCCTGCGCCGCCGCATGGCGAGCTATCGGCGCCTTCACCCATGCGTGTGCAAGTAATGCAGCCGTAATCGGACGAGTGTTGACAGGCCATGCGAAGACATAAGTATGTTTATCGTGTGCCCTTGTTTCCGGGGTCACACATAAGATGACAACACCTTGGCGTGGATGGTTGATATACAATGATCTAAGACGTTCATGCACGTTATTGGTATCTTCCTCTCCGTACCGGACGCTGTATGACTACGGCCCTATACTGGAAGAGCCGAGCCAAGACACAGCTGCGAGTTGGCGAGCAAGATACTCACCTCGAGGGCTTATTACACACGAACACGCCTGCAAATTTCGTAATGGGCAATGAGTACAAAACGCGCTCGCTCGTGAGTTGCAATTTGACGTAGTAGCTTGTGCTAACGAGACTTCCTGGAAGTATGGACTCAGTGAAGGACTTTCGACGACGATCAAGAAATAAGATTAACGAGAAGTAGCACTGCCACCAGGCCTGAATCCACGAGGCGCGCAGCGTGGCAAACGTGACGTCTTTGAGGTGTTCCATTCTTGGACCATGAACGACTGGCAGGCCCTGCTCCAACATTCATCCCTTCACGCCCTTCTCTCTCTAGCCAGCAACGACCACTAGTCCACGACGAAGCTTATACGACCCATCCACATCCATCTTGGGGCACAACACAGCTCGGGGTCAAATATAATCGAATCGAGGACTCATTATATGTCACAAATAGCAGCTAGCCCTCCTGGCAACATCGTGGCACCATCACCTCCCGAGGGCTTTGTCCCTCGGAGAGAGTTCCTACGCGAGCATCGAGCAACTGCGAATGTATTTGCTCTGATGTCCATCTCTGGCTCAAATCTCATCAGACTCTACTCATTCCCGGTGGTTGTCGTCAAAGCCCTCCGCATGATGTTCGAGAACCGGGAGCTGTTGAGCTTCGTCAGAGAAGACTCCACGCAAAATTGCTGTGAGTTCTCGATGGAGGGGAAGCCCTGGACAATGCCAAAGAATGTCTACACCGAGAAGCTGCTCCTCGACCTCTTGACTGTGTTATCCTCGCATGGCTGGAACTTTTTGTCCTCCATAGACTATGGGCGCGAGCACGACGACCGCCTGGCCTTGACATTCTACAAACCTTGTGCCGTACAACAATTTGGCAGAGGTTCCCCCGTCCCCCCTACTCCCAATATCTCGATGAGTAACTTGCACGATAAAACAGGAGGACGGCGCACTTTCTTTGGCGTCTCTTTTGCCTCTGCGAGTGTCCTACGAGTAATATCGCCACCACTCAATATCACCCCAGCCATTCTGCAAGCTGTGAGAGGAGCTTGGCCTCGAGGCGTCGTATCGGAGAAGAAGATCGGTACGAACGCGTTTGAATTCAAACTGAAAGGGTATAAATGTGCGTTCCCGCACAGAGATAAAGTAGAAATGTCGCTAACATGTCCTCATTCTTCCTATTCACCCAGGGTTTCAGGAAGACACATTCGCCACTGATTCCCTACGACATATACTCACTCTTCTGACATCCCTCGATGTATACGACTTCAGCCTTATCACTTCTTTGTCTTTGGGTAATCGATCTCGAGTGAAGGATTTGTGGATCTTCGCTGGGCCTCCGTCGTCATCAGGAGATGAAATCATTCGCGAATCTCCTCCCCCTTCGATTCTAGACGGCTCTATGCCAGACTTGAAAAGGCTGGTACGCCTTCAAGACCTATCACACTCACCCCTTGTGAATCCGCCTTTCCAACATCGACGCTTCACCAGCTCTCCTGCAAGCTCCCCCGCGATGCCGATGGCCCCTTCCGCCCACGTCAGGGCGGCAACTGAAGGAGGCATCACCCAGCCTCTCGATAACCAAACGGACCAGTCGAGTGACCTCGACTCGTTGTCGATTTTGAGTCCCAACCGGAAGTCGATATCACGGAAACCCGCACCGCGAGCACAAGTTCCTGTCTCTGCCCTCTACGATACTGAGCCCCAACCGCCACAGCGCGAATTCTTTAGGACGAATCTGCCTAGCACAATCAGTAATGGCACGCCCGATATGACAGGCATAGGCTCTAGGGGAGGAACTCCTGAACTGTACCAACCAGGGACTGCATGGAGTGACGATACCTCGTCGCATGGCTCCCCTCGGGCTATCACTACCGCCACCGAGTCGCCTCCCCCCTCCCAGGGTCACTCCCGACCACCACGCTCTAAGACACCGCCCGCGCTTGTGTCCGACGGCCATTCCTCTCATCCTTCCGCCCCCGTCACTACACATGTCATCCAACCATCCGATTCGACACCCAGAGCTACACAAACCATTAGCACGGGCGCGCTCCTTAGTCCGGGCGTGTTCAGAGACTCGGCTGTCTCGTCCGCGGAAACGAGTTTCGATGCTATACCTATCAAATGGGTGGGGTCTACCATTCAACCTCAAGGGCAGATGCTCTCCCCAGCCGTCCAGGTAGATCGTGTATCTTCGGGTCCAAACTTCCCTGGGGGCTGGAAGCCGAGTCCAGTCGAAGAGAAGGATGAGGAGGAAGCTGTCACTCCAACCCATACATTTGGCCAACACAACGACCCGAGCCCTGAACGAGTCCTGCAGGAGGTGAAGTCTCGGGTTGAATCGCCAGAGTACAAGTTAGGGGACCATAGATCGCGGAAGAGCGAGGCTGGCGTAGTAGGATTAATTGCAGACCCCGCCCTTCCTCAATCTCCACCTGTCCCAAGACTAGACAAGGGGAAAGGGAAGGAAATATCTAACCATGCTAGCTCAAGCAGCGGGCAAGGTTGGGTTCTTGTCAACGTGGACAAAGATGCACATCCGCAGTCGCCACCACCACATCGCGTGCCCAACAGCCTTCATCGGACGAGCGAGTCCCGGAGTCAGACTTCACTGCAGTATCAGAGCGCGCCAGAATCTCCTGGATCCCGAGGTATGTCTGATTTTCCTCGGCATAGCGAGCAGAGCCCGCCACCCGCACCTGCGCAAGCCATCGCGGCACTCGATGCAGTGGAGGCCAGCAGCAAGTCTAAATATGGTGAGGAAAGTTCATCTGCTGTCCGTCGTCTGTTTTCCTTGACTAGGCGAAACTCAGTGAGTTCTCTTGACCCTCGAATCCGTCAATCAAGAGGTAATCCATCGTTGCTGTTTAGAGCAAAGGCAAGGGTGGACGGGCTAAAGATATAGAGGCCACGGCACAGGTGATAGAAGCGACGACCCAGCCTAAACCCAGAACTCGAGGTGTTCTGCGGTCCAAGTTCAGGTTTGCCAACACGCCGGAAGCATCTAGGAATAACGACAAGCGAAGAAGCATGGATCTTTGACATTTTCTCATCTTGGATACTCATACTATACGCATCGTCTCATAATATCGCTTTGGTGTTGTAGAAATCTGTATTCTTCCCCCCTGTACCTGGTCACGTGAATTTATGGATGTAGTCTCGGAGACAAGAGAGGCGAGGCGAATGCTGGCAAGAACGTAAGGCAGTTCTGATGCGAGATAAATTCTTCGTGTACGGTGGTGAATTCGTGTACAAGATTGTGAATTTTTTTGTTCCACGGCGGACATTTGGACGAGAATGCGGAGTTGACAGGTTTGCAGCCAACACGGAACATCTGGGAGACCAAATTGGACACGACCGGGCCACACTGACTAGGCAAAATGGCGGGGATGGCACAGCAGTTCCCGATGGGCAGGATTGAGGAGGAGAATTAGAAATACGGTGGGCAGAGGTGAAGCAGAGAATATAAAATCGTGAAAATCCGCAATAGACGAGCAGAGGCGGTCGGAGGGACACGACTGATTGAAAGTGGCCGAACGCAAACATCTCCCTCCAAGCCAACCCGTGGCCGTGTCCCTTTCTTTGCCGCTCTCCCATCATCCTCCCTTTCCCTCCCTCCCTCGCCCTCAACCCTCATCGTCGTGATCGCCAACGTCCTCCTCGTACCCTCTCCACTCCATTTACCCTCCTCAGCGACTCTCCACGGCTATCTCGTCCCATCTGCGCAGCGGCGGGCTTCATTTCCCTTTTCTCTAATCACAACCCCCATTCCCAATGCCAACCTGCAGACGGAAAAGAGTCGTCCTCACTCAGCCCTCAGACGAGCTCCTCGATGCAGTAAAGAACGACCCGCACAAGGAGGTCTTCTACCTTGAGCAAACAGGGGAGATTTTCGAAACTTACGAGTAAGCCCGCGTCACCCTGTTGTCTGACAGCAACTCACTCTATGTTCTCCTCATCGTACCGCGCTTTGCTGCAGAGAATACGCTGCGCGCATGTCCTTTTACAGGCTCAAACAGTTTCAGTGCGAACTGACAGGTAAAAGCGGACTGGATTACTTCCAAGCTGTCGAGAGTGAAAAACACGAAGCTACAACACTCCACACCCGCTTCTCCGAACCTCTCAAACCTGTCGTGCTTAAGGCGGTACAATGGCGTACGTCTCCATCTCCTTCCTCGAGTCTCTGTGGCGTCTCCTTAACCTTTGTGCAGAGGTCATGGGCCGCCTGGATCATCTAGTTGAAGCTGTCTATGATCGGTTTAAAGACCGTTACTTCCAGCATGAGCGTATGTGCTTCCTTCTCTGTTGCACCTCCCAATACTTACGCCGAGCAGGTGTGATTGTAGATTTACATCCTAAGTACTTGCCCATATCATGACACCTTACCAATGACCTCACCACACCTTTCCAGGTATTATGCGCGCGTTGAGCGAGTATACCCCCCGAAGTACTTCCATGACGTGGATGCTCGGGATGCATTCAAACCCACCGACTTGACTTCAAACGCCATCATGGCTGTAGACGACGAGCCACCGCACGTCATCGCTGGGGATCTCAACCTGCCTATCAAGGAGGCCAACCAGCGCGACGACCCTACCCATTATTATTATTGGGTCCACATACTGGAACTGGAAAAGGATAAACCTGACAAGAACAGGTCGGCTCAACAGCATGAGAAAGATGTCGGAATAATCGGAAGCCTTATGGAAGTCAAATGCCAAATGATGAGGTGCGTGCACTATGATACCCCATGCATAACACATATTGACATAGTTGCTTCATAGTCGCGATCGTCTATGTTTCTCAAAGTCCATACTTCGTCGTTTTATACGTGATTGCGTCGATAGGGATGCTGCAGTAGCTTCGCCTTGGACGGTCAAGCCAGCAATTGCTCAACGATATGGCGTTGATACTGTTATGCCAGAGGAGACTCGCAAGGGTGTTGCAGATATCAAAAAGGGAGAAATTGATAAACGTAGGAAGACTTACCAGAACGAGGAAGGTGGACCACCGACAAAGAAGCAGAAACTCAACCAAAAGAAGAGTTTGTCGCCTGCCGAGGAGGCAAAAAGTCAGGCAACTACGTCTCTTGTATCTACTCCTACTAACAATTGCGCAGTGAAAGCTGGGCTTCCTGTATCTCATAAGAAGGATCGGGAGAACCGCGAAAAGGTTGAGAGGCAGAGATTGGCAAAAATCGAAGCAGATAGACTGGCTGCAGAGAAGAAGAAAAAGAAGCCGATACGCTACCCGACAGAGGATCTCGATGTTCGACTTACTGACAAGGACAAGAAGGCTGGTATGAAGATCCAGCGACCTGTTCCAAGTCAGACGGCACTACCCTTCAACGAACAACCGGGAACCTTCGAGTCTTTCCTTCTGGTTTGGAATTTCCTTAACGTGTACGGGTACGTATTACGATCTATACGCATATGGACACAAGCTAAGCTTCATCTATGCAGCCAACCTCTCCACCTCTCCAATTTCACCCTCGATGAGTTCGAGCATGCTATCCGACATAATGTCGTCGACCCACCGTGCCCACTTCTGGGTGAGGTCCATTCTACCTTGATATACAACCTACGCAGTGTTCCATTCGTCAAGTATGCCGCCGTAACCTCTTTAGAGAGCAATGGCCTAGACAGTATGCACGGGGTGGACCGTCACACACTAGTTTCGACCATGTACAGTCTCAGCGGTAATTGGGAGCGGCAACCGCTGAGGTCATCGGAGGGCCGACTCGGGTGGGAGAATTGCATGTTGAGTTGCTTGGTAGATGTACGTCGTTTGATTTGCGTCCGTATCCGCAACTTCTAATGTGCGTAGCACGCTACTGTGCAATCTTTCCCAAGGTTACAGGAGGTGATGACTCGACTGCTGTTCAATGTCGACTCTCAAACGGAAGATGAAGAGCCCGCTCCACTTCAACAGTCATCCGCCGATCAGCAATATGCGTATCTTTGTCCAGCAGATCGTATAGCTATCCTCAGCTTCATGTGTAACCTGGCCACTTCGAGTAAAGCTATCCATGTCCATATGGAGAGCTGCGAGGAACAACTCACGGCACTACGGAAGGAGAAGATCGAGGTTAATCGACAGAAAAAGTCATTGTGAGTACTCTATAACCCGCGTTGATTAACTCACGGCCTAACCATAACCCTTCTAGTCAGGAGAAAATGTCAACGCTGGCTGAAGTCAAGGAAGAGGACAAGGAAGACGTTCTGCCTCCCGCGCCGAACGGAGTCGACGAAGATGTTACGATGCAGGACATGAGCGAGCTCTCGGATGCCTCTGCCTCCGAAGGCGGTTCTGAATCTGCCAATCTCAGTGCGAGACAAAAAGCAGTCAAAGCCAATGAGATGCGCATTAAGGCCCAGACTCAAGCTCATGCTAAGCAGCGGGAGGCTGCCAGACAAAAGGCAGCATCAATCAAGCAAGCCGCCGCGGAGCATCGACGGTTGGACGAGGAGATGAACAAAATCGAGCGCCGTCTGGAAGGGATCGAACGGGAGTTTAGGAAGTTGTTGGGCTCTGTGAGGGTGAAGCCTCTAGGTCGTGATCGGTTTTACAATCGCATATGGTGGTTCGATGGGTTGGGCTCCGCGTCGCTGGTCGGGAGTGGTGGCGTCGCGCAGTATGGAACTGGTCGGCTTTTCATACAAGGACCCAGCGAGTTTGACCTCGAATTATTGGGACAACGGCCGCCGGAGGAGATTGAGGAGCGGAGGAAGGATGAAGAGGGGGAAGATGGGATGCTAGGTTCAGGCGAATGGGCAGTTTATTCTGATCTCGAGGAAGTAAGTGGTCAAAGTTACTTGTCTTTGTTCGTTGCTGAGTGTTTCTCCTCAGCTCGATGAATTCGTAGCCTGGCTAAATCCCAAAGGCCATCGAGAGCTAGCTGTTAAGACGGCTCTAGGTAAATGGTGGGTACACATCACCGCCGGTGTAAAGAAGCGAACAGCGGCAAGTGTCTTCTTCCTTTTGGTCGCATAGACAATGTATTGAGCGTGTCGCCACATGCAGGACCTTAGTATCAACGCGAAACTTCCTGAAGCTCGCCGTAGTATGAGAACGAAGGCCTCGGGAAACGACATTTCAAGAGAACCCTACATGATGTGGGTCAATCGACGTGCTATCAATTCATCATAGATGTATTCTTCCGCTATTCTTCCCACTGCACCACCCCACGCTCTTTCCTCTCTTCGCTCTGTTGCCAATCATCTAAAGCGTACTGCCCACCCATAGATCATCGCATGAGTATATAATGTTGTAAAAGTACATAATTCGTAATCGCTGTTCTCGAGGAGAAGAACCAGGGACGTGTGTAGATGCAAACGCCCAATAGACACCGAATGGT
Source organism: Pleurotus pulmonarius (assembly GCA_012980535.1). Lineage (NCBI taxonomy): Eukaryota > Fungi > Basidiomycota > Agaricomycetes > Agaricales > Pleurotaceae > Pleurotus > Pleurotus pulmonarius. Next base: position 2,694,532 of record SJKF01000002.1, read on the forward strand.
TCTTTTGCTCTCGTACACGCCGGACTCTCCTCCACTTCGAGAAACTTCTTGCATTCTGTTGGTGACCCCCTCCCGGATCTTACTTGGAGGTAAAAATTTATGGGAGAAATGCAAAGGCCATATCTCGAGACCGGCCCATTGGGACCCTTCCTCCGAGGCTTATCATCACGACAAATTTCAGACTAGAGCCCCTTGTGCTGCTACTGCCAGTAGCTGTAACGACTTTTATTCACGACCTTCGACGACCGCGAAATGACTTCTATACCCACTGGATTCGCATTTGGCTCTGCATCGAGTGCACAGAGTGTTCGAGACGCTATAGCCTCTTGTATGTGATCCATGCTTCCGGACTGAACGAGAACTCCAGTTCCTGACTATACCGCCACAACCGTGCAGATCGACGAACCCAGTTTTTGATAGCTGGTTCTGCTGTGTGTTCCGCGTCAGATGGCTACGAGTCGTTTGATGAGGACGTCGAGGAGGCTATCATCAGGCCGCGAAATGAGTTCACGGAGGACGAATTTGCGGCATATGAGGGAAGAACAGACGAAACTAGGGCCGATGAGTTGACGACTGGCCAATTTGAGTGGGACGATATTGAAGAGCAGCCAGCCTTCGCCGTTCCTGCTTCCGCGCTAGCCACCCCTCATTACCGCCCGGTCTTACCTGCATCTCCTGGCACATCTCCCCGGATTATGAAGGCTGGCGAGCGTGCGCCTCTCCTTCCCAGGCCATCGTCTCCTAGCACTCGTCAAATCACCCAGGAATCAAGAATACCCGTTCTGCCCACCCACCATCAACAGACTTACGCCGCGACAGAGCAAACTCCTGCTTTGGCCCATGTTTCGTCGCGCACATCGCTGCTGCAGAAGCAACCTGTTCACGTTCATATCGGAAAGAGTACCTATGGACAGACTGTAAGGCTCTCAGTGCCTTCACAGTGCCGTACATGCCTCATATTCTCTTAGCTCTTCAACTCAATCGCCATTCTCCTTGGTATCGGCATGCTATCAGAACCTCTCGCTTACGCGTATTCGGGTTGGATCTGTGGAACGCTTATCATCATTTCCTACGGATTCATCTCGTGTTACACGTACGTGCTCCACTACCCCCGTCACTTTAGGTTTCTAATCTAGTTGCAGAGCAAAGATATTGGCGCATATAATCATGTCAGATCATCGCCTACGGTCATATTCGGACATTGGCCGCAAGGCGTTTGGGCCGCGAGCAACTCTGCCAATTAGTCTCTTATTCTGCTTAGAATTATTCACCGTTAGGTAGGTATTTCCTACAGAGGATACGCGTTTACTGGCTTATACTTCCATTCAGTGTCGTTCTTGTCACTCTATACGCCGACTCATTATACACCATCATCCCGAAATACTCTGCGGACACCTACAAAATCTGGGGCCTTGCTCTGTAAGTGTTAGGCGCGTCTAGCTCTCAAGCCCTTTGACTTATTACGCGTATAGTCTGCTTCCTACTGTGTTCCTACCCCTGTCGCTCCTATCCTACGCGTCCATCATGGGGATCCTCAGCATCGTATTTCTGATTGGCGTCATGTTGATAGATGGTCTGTCGAAAACAGACGCTCCAGGATCGCTATGGACACCCGCCGAAACGTCGTTGGGTCCGGATGGATATGGAAAATTGGGTGTGGCCTTCGGGCTTTTCATGGCTGGCGTAGGCTCTTCAAAGACCTTTCTCAGTGATTCAAGGTGCTCATATATGGACATCAGTTTTCAGGCCATGCAGTCATTCCTTCTTTGGCTAGAGACATGGCAGATCCGATGCAATTCGACTCCATGATTAACTGGGCTTTCGTGGGTTGCCTTTCATCAGCACCTACATCCGGAATATGACTGACGCAGAGCGAAGGTGATTGCGACTTCTGTTTACGCTATAATTGGCAGTGCTGGATATCTAATGTTCGGTAATAATGTCAGCGAAGAGGTGAGTTGCAGACCTAGCACAATGTATACCAGTGCTCATATCAAACAGATAAGTATAGATCTACTTAATACGCCTGGGTACAGCGCCGTGTTGAACCAAGCAGCTCTTTGGATGCTTGTGATCAGTCCTCTGTACGTGTCTGATGCATTCTAGAGCTGTTTCGGTTCCTGTACTGACGGATGCATGCCAACAGTTCGAAGTTCGCGTTAGCCACTCAACCAGTGCGATTGTCCATTTTATTTTGTCGCATCAAAGCTTGACTTATCGCTGTGACAGCTCAATACGACTCTTGAAATCCTGATGGGCCTTGACTCACAAGTCACTGCTCCAGAAGAATTCTCTGGGAAGACCTCCCCACGTGGGTCGTACATACCCCTCAAGAAGATCTTGCACGTTTTACAGAGAGCGGGGTTGACCGTCGCGTCCGTCGCTGTCTCGATATATGTCCCCGAGTTCAGTGCAGTCATGGCCTTCCTTGGCGCCTTCTCGGCATTCGTGCTATGCGTGATTGGCCCAATTGGTGCCAAAATAAGTCTGGCGGGGAAGTGCCAGTGGTTCGACGCTATCATACTTGTGGGAGCAAGCATTATGGCTATCTGGGGCACGGTCGCAGCTGTTTGGTCTTCGTAACGCATCTACTCACGGTAGCATATCTTGTTGTTCATTGTTCTTTTTAACTTAGATTATTGTGTTCAAGGACTTGTTGATGATCTCTTCAATCATGTATAGATTTACAAAAAATGCAGTACACCTGTGGAGATGATTACGCCTTCGTTGCTGCGAACGAAATGATTTTTGTGACCTCTGTACACGGCGTGCAGTCAGTGTGTGATGCGTAAGGGTGTAGAGAGAGAGAGCGCGACGTACGTGGTAGCTTGATGTTCTCTTGCACCACGGTGGCTTCAATCTGGTTATCGGGGTTGGGAGGGATGCTGATCATTGAGGTAGATGCATCAACTGCCCAGCCAAGCTTTTGGACGTATGCATCAAGCTCAGCACCTATAATTATGGCATTGAGTTTGTCAACATGAGAAGCCTTGATGGTAAGCACCTTGCAGATCGAGATATGAGCCCAACCTCTGCGGGCTGATACGCGTGAAAGCTGCCTTCACAGCGCGAATTGCAACATCCCTTATCGAATCCTCGAATCCAGCACATTCCACCGTGTAGTTATCCCGCAGATTCTCCAGCTGCTCTGACTTGTATGTCGCCCAGAACGCAGGGAAGCGGCATCGGAAGAGGAGGTTGTGGAGGTGTCGCAAGACAGGCAGAAGGGTGGGCAGAGGGTCGGGCTCGTCAAGCGTCGCGTTTATCGGGCGTTCTTCGAGGAGAGACATGCAGAGGTTGAAGTCTGGGAGAGGAGATGCGGAGAGAGATTTTATGAGGATGTTTATGACTATATCCGGGTTGTAGAGATCTGGATTGAACTGGTAACTGGTGTATAAGATCAGTTACTGCCCGAAATAATATCCCAGGATAATTACAGTTTCAGAATTGCGAGGTTTGCTAGACAATCGTATTCCTGGCTGCGGATTTGGTGATAGAGGTAGTCCTCGAGGATGCTGACATTCGATGGGTTGTATCTGTCTGCGATTTTCTTATGGTCAGAAGAGTTACACGAACATAGATGGCATAGAAGCCGCTCACCGACGCCTGAGACGAGGTCTTCTATGAGTTCAGGTCGTCCCGGAGGTGAAATCCAAGCTGAGGCCATCGTTGTCGTCGTTGGTGATGAGACGCTGCACTTGCGCTGCACTAGAATTTTTGAGAGCTCTTGGTCACGTGACGAAGGGCTTTCACTTCAGACTCTGAACACACCGTCAACTTGGTCTGTGATAAGATGGTTGAAGAACAGGCCGTCGATGACCACGAAACGAAAAGTGAACAAGAACAGCCCCAAGAAACTCAACCATGCGTTACCCCAGATATCGAAATGAAAGTCCCAGATCTCGAAGTCAAGCAAGTCACCTCCGAGAAACCAAATTATAAGCTGCAGTACAGCCTGAGTGGGCACACCATGTCTGTGTCGTCTCTCAAGTTCAGTCCGAATGGGACAATGCTTGTGTCGGCAGGTGGGTGACAAGTAGCCATCCCCCGCGTGCACCGACTAAGGTGATGCTTGAAGCGAAGCCGCCGACAAGCTCGTGAAGCTTTGGAACGCTTTTACCGGAGAATTCATCCGTACATTTGAAGGGCATACGCAAGGTATCTCGGATGTCGCCTGGTCAGGCGACAGTGATTATATCGCGTCCGCATCGGACGACAAGACTATCCGGATATGGAGCCTCGAGACAGTGAGTGATGATATTATAGTCTGTCCGCCCATGATTGAACGGAATGTTGCTAGGGATCGACTGCCATGACGCTCAATGGCCACACGAGCTTTGTATTCTGCGTGAATTACAATCCTAATTCCAATTTGCTCGTCTCTGGCGGCTTCGACGAGACGGTACGCGTCTGGGACGTTGCTAGAGGTATGCCGCGCGAGAGATGGATATCCCTTTACTGACAATCTGCCCAGGAAGGTGTCTGAAGGTGCTCCCCGCCCACTCTGACCCCGTCACGGCAGTGGGCTTCAACCATGATGGCACACTTGTCGTGTCGAGCGCAATGGATGGTCTCATGTAAGTATTCCCCTTGAACATCATATCACAACGTCAAGCTGACAACGCTAAAGCCGAATATGGGATGCAGAATCTGGGCAGTGTCTCAAAACACTGGTAGATGACGATAATCCAATATGGTATGTTCTATGCCCTCCAGCTACGCGTCTTCGTCGACACAATAATTTATCAGCTCGCACGTCAAATGGTCACCTAACTCACGATTCGTACTGGTATCCACTCAAGATTCGACTATTCGTTTGTGGAACCATCAGACCTCACGCTGCGTTAAGACCTACAGCGGTCACGTCAACCGCACATACTGTATACCTGCATGCTTCACGAACGTGGGCAGTAAATGCATCGTATCAGGCAGTGAAGACGCTAAAATCTATATTTGGGACCTGCAAACTCGTGAGGTTCTGCAGATTCTGGAAGGTCATCGGGGTAAGTTACTTGTTTTCCTCCGAGTCAAAAGAAGGTTTGCTAATCAGAGCATATGCTGTAGACGTCGTACTCGCCGTGGCGGTTAGTCCATCACTCTGCTTTTGACCTGCTTATGTCTCATCGGACCGTTAACCAGACACATCCGACCCACAATATCATCGCTTCTGCTGGGATGGACAAAGACCTTACTGTCCGCCTGTGGCGTGATTCAAAACCGACATCTTGATGAGCCACGCTTATCTTCGTACCTATCGTAGAACAATTGTCGTTTGTAATTGTGCCATAATTGTGCAAGTAGTGACCGTAGCACCATCTAGGGCGTTCCACAGCAGTCCACAGCCTCCGAGAAGCCGAAGTCCACCAAAACTGAGTCAGCTCCGACCGCCCGGGGCTGTGGGGTTTCAAACTCCGACCTGCGCACCATTATAAAGAGGCTCAGCTCAACGAGCGTCCTTATCTCTCTTCTCATCACTTCCATCGCCAGTTCAACGTGAGCCACCGTCCTGACAGTCGCTGTCCATCCGCTGACCTGTTACAGTATGCAAATCTTCGTTAAGACTCTCACCGGAAAGACCATCACTCTCGAGGTGGAGTCCTCCGACACCATCGACAATGTTAAGGCCAAGATCCAAGACAAGGAAGGGTGAGTACCAGCTCCTACGGCGGTGTAAAAGCGAAGCTGATCGATGAGATAGTATCCCACCCGACCAACAACGCTTGATCTTCGCTGGCAAACAGCTCGAGGACGGTCGTACTTTGTCCGACTACAACATTCAGAAAGAGTCGACTCTCCACCTTGTGCTCCGCCTCCGTGGTGGAATGCAAATCTTCGTCAAGACTCTCACTGGAAAGACGATCACCCTTGAGGTCGAGTCTTCCGATACCATTGACAATGTAAAGGCCAAGATTCAGGACAAGGAAGGGTGAGTACCGTCATGGTGGTCTTGTCCCTTTTTGGGTTCTAAATTTCGTTCAGTATCCCACCCGACCAACAGCGCCTCATCTTCGCTGGCAAGCAGCTTGAGGATGGCCGCACCCTTTCGGACTACAACATTCAGAAGGAATCCACCCTTCATCTTGTCCTCCGCCTCCGTGGTGGTATGCAGATTTTCGTCAAGACGTTGACTGGCAAGACGATCACCCTCGAGGTTGAGTCTTCTGACACCATTGATAACGTGAAGGCCAAGATCCAGGATAAGGAAGGCATTCCTCCCGATCAACAGCGCTTGATCTTCGCCGGAAAGCAACTTGAAGACGGCCGCACTCTTTCCGATTACAACATCCAGAAGGAGTCTACTCTCCACCTCGTTCTCCGTCTCCGAGGAGGCATGCAGATTTTCGTCAAGACGCTTACAGGCAAGACGATCACCCTTGAGGTTGAGTCTTCCGATACGATCGACAACGTCAAGGCGAAGATTCAAGATAAGGAAGGGATCCCTCCCGACCAACAGCGCTTGATCTTCGCCGGGAAGCAGTTGGAAGATGGCCGCACCTTGTCGGACTACAACATTCAGAAGGAGTCTACCCTCCATCTTGTCCTTCGTCTGCGTGGCGGCATGCAAATTTTCGTCAAGACTTTGACGGGCAAGACGATTACGCTCGAAGTTGAATCATCGGACACTATCGACAATGTCAAAGCGAAGATTCAGGATAAGGAGGGGATTCCACCTGACCAACAGCGATTGATCTTTGCTGGCAAGCAGCTGGAGGATGGAAGGACGCTCTCTGATTACAACATTCAGAAGGAGTCCACTCTGCATCTCGGTGAGTCTCTTGGACATCTTCCGATAGTTTGTATTCTAATCAGCAATAGTCCTTCGTCTCCGCGGCGGCAACTGATTGGTTGTTGTAGTTGTCTAGCGTTTACCTCGTTTACTTTGAATTCTTATCACCACACGCCAATACAGTCCAATGTTAAATATCATTCTATGTTGATTTACACGAGTGAGCTGGGGTTGGGTCGTGTCTCTGTCACATATAAGCAGCAAGTATTGTCGCTAAAACGCTACAATCTTATACATAATGTCCTATCCAGTCTGCTGAAGTGTCCAAACTACGACCGTCATGGCAGCAACAAGCGGGCCTACACAAATCCGCCACAGGTACTTGTTCCAGTCCTCTACATATCGGTCATCAATATGTATAGCTCGAGCCACGGGCTTGGGAAGACGAACGAAAATGAAATGTAAAAGGGTGAATGGGGGAGGAAACACGTAAGGGGAGCTATGGTAAACCACAGCGTAGATGAAAGCTCGGCGGGCTTGAAGGCCAACAGGCTTGGTATATCGATCCCACCTCTCGAGGGTAGGAGAAGCACAATTTTTGGGTAAAACATTCATAAGGATCGCCAGAGACGAGAGGAACGAAATGAAGATGATCACCAGGATGAAAAGGAAGGCGGAACGCGTTTCGATGGGGGTTGGAATGACAGAAAGATTGGGGATAGGGAATTCCAGGTTGGCCATGATCTTTAGTGAAAATGTGTCCGCCAGTGAATACGAAAGTAGAACGAAGCTGATGGTAAAAATGGGGAAGAAGAACCGGAATGCGGGGGCTGCAGTCTTCGCTATTGCGAGGCTGAAGAGGGAGGCGAGAGGGAGGGCATTCTCGGGGTCTAGGAAAAGGAGGGGGCTCGTGGGGACAGGTAGGTGCAAGACCAGGATTTGGAGCGCGAAGGCGAGTTGTAGGGTGAAGAACCCGGTTGAACCTGGGATTGGAACTGCCGGTAGAGATGACATGAATGCACAGAAGGCAAGGAGAGGGGGTATGGCCACCATAGACCATGATCGAAGGGCGAGGGACAGTGACAGGATAACGATCAATACCTCGCGGAGACCGTAGTCGGAGCTGACCTGAGGAGCGTCGACGATGCTGACAATTGGGGGGTATAGGAGGTACGAGACCAAAAGGAACATGTAGATAGCGACGCAGACGTTGTCAAGAATATGATATATCCTGTGGCGTACGAAGCATCAATTATAGACGCGGTGGCGATGTCAGGATTCTACTTACCGAGGCGTGCCAAGGTTATCGTATCGGTCTAAGATAATGCGTGGAGAGATACTGGCGAATGTGTCCTCGGGGAACGGGCCTAGCTTCCATCGTCTCAACAGACTCAGCTGTACTAGTCGATGAGTGACTAGTGCCCTAGGGCCATCCTCGTTGTAAAGAAAGTCGACGACTGAATCACGAGTCAGCATTCTGGGGCCAGCCACAAGAGGCGCCAATCATACCTCTGAGACGGCGAGAATCTTTGGAATGGTCCTCCGGGAAAGCTATCCAGAGAGCATCCTCTATCTCGACCGCATTGTGATACTCGGAAACGAAGAGACTCCAGGCGCTGGCGATGTGTGCATCAAGAAGCTCGACATCATTCGCATTCTCTTCTAATTCCTTCCATAATTCCCACAAGTTGTTCGTTCTGGGCTGCTTGTGCAGCCTGAGTTGGCGTAGTCTGAGGAGGACAATGAGCGTGTATGCGAGCCTGACCTCTGAGGGAGCGTCTGCGATGTCGTGGGGGCAGAGGTCGTCTGGAGTGATGTGCTGTACGTCGAGGGTGGATACATGAGCGAGCGTCGGGGAGATTGAGGGAACGAGCGGGAGGTCTGGTGAGCGTACGCGGTCAAGAAGTGCAGTTACTTCTGTCGGTCGATCACCGTTCATAACGGCGAGCAGACATGAGCTGTTTGGCTTTGTTGACCAGAGCCTTTACACGTACCGCTCATCATTCTGCCTGGAAAGCGTGACCAGTTACTCTCTTGCTTCAAACCACCACCTCCTCCTCGATGAGCGCGTACGATACGATAGAACCGGACGTCGACGACCAACCAAAGCTGGCAGGCAGTATCCATGCGGCCCAAAATACTCGCACCCCCGTGGTCCTCACTCCTTCAAATCACACGTCTGGACTCGCCACGACACACAGCAATGCCGAGTCAGGTGCGTCCGCAATGCGTCTTGCTGCACACTTCGGCTAATGCGATGCGGAACAGGGATTGCGGGCATATTCCGTCAAGTATGAGTCAGTCGCATATCGGCGGACATGCTTCAACTCATGACACACATAGTCGGCACACCCTTTAGCTCTATTTTTCCTTTATATATTCCGCATTGCCGCCATCGTGGTGTATATTATGTGTGGATGGGTTACCGACAACTACGTGCTCTCGGTACGTGCTTGAGACAGCAATTGCCCATGCTTGCTGACTGGCAGCACACAGACAGTCGTAGTGGTCGTATTGCTAGCAATGGATTTCTGGAATTGCAGAGTACGCGTTCATTTCGTTAATGAATTCATATGTTAGACCTCACATTGCTGCAGAACGTCTCAGGCAGAACCCTGGTCGGACTGCGGTTCTGGAATCAGGTACGTCATAACCTCTCACTCAACCGACCAGACACCAATTGTGTGCAGGTGGACGAGGATGGGGACAGTTATTGGGTGTTTGAGAGCCGAGATGTGAGCGAGCCACTTCGCGTCTTTGTTTCACGAAACTCACATTTATCTCCAATGCAGCCGTCTCGACCAGCAAATCCTGTGGATTCCAAGTAAGGAATTCGCTTCACTGTCTAATCATAACCGATATTAATGGCATGTACTCAGGATGTTCTGGGTAGATGATGGCCCTTCCCTATTCACTCTCTTGTTCTAACACTTATTTTAGACCGCAGTTTATTCGTTCCCTCTACTTTGGGTAGCCCTGCTCATAGTGTCTATAGTCAAACTCAACTTCTCGTGGGTACCATGTTATCACAACACTGAATACGTCTGATTTATATGATAGCTACGTGCCAATCGTAATTCTCTCCCTCGTATTCAACTTCGCAAATGCTATAGGTTTCACTTACGCGTAGGTCTAGTTACATTGGCCCGCATCAGGGATTGTCTAATCCTCTTGTAGTGACCGAGATGCAAAACAACGATGGGCGAATAGCGCTGTTGGTAGCTGGGGTATCGGTGGTATTGGCGGTCAGCTCGTCACCTCCGCCATCTCAAGAAGTGTTGGGAAGATATTCAGTTAGTGTAGCGCTCACCTAATGAAACTTCAGATGCGAAAACAAAAACCAATCATTGAGAATGCTCATTCATAACGAAATTCGATATATATGGCGGTCTACGTAACATCATGCATTGCAGAGTCAACGTTGGAGGTTAGCTGTTCAATAAAATGAAAATGCCAATAATGCCGAATGTGTGAATGAAGACAAGAACGAGATATCACGACGGTGCGTACGTATGTATACAGAGGACGTTACGATGATGCCAGATCTGCCCAAGAGGAGGGAAACAATAAAATAACAAAATACAATCAGTCAGTGTGATGTCCAGCGAAACAAAAAGTATGTAACGATGCGCCGCTTCCAAGAACCCGATGACATGGCATAGGTGTCTCTTGAGGAAATGTCTCGTTCAGAGGAACATAAAAACCATGCAAGGCGCCGAAGCTGACATAGATATATACAAGTGGGGTCCAGACCATAATAAAAAAGTTGAAGCTTGAAGGGTCACTAGGCCAATAAGTCATAGTGATGAATGCAGTGAGAAGGGTGTCATATTTGGTTAAGCATGCAAGGGTGCTGGCGACGTGGCTGGCATAATTTGGGGGATGAATGGCCAAAACGATGGACCATCCCGTCCTATGATCCTCAGCTGTACGCGACCCAACCTTTGGCGTCGACTCGAGAACATGCGGTAGTCGGGGTGGGCGGCGCGCCTAGGCCGATGAAACTCCTCGTCCGACCATGCTTGCCTTTGAATGTCTCTACCCTAGGCGTCGACAAAGTCGGGAAAGGTACAGCCGTCGCCAGATCAGAGTGTTGATCGGGATTCATAGGGCCGGACATAGTAAGCGTCATCGTGGATGGCGTCCGAGTATTTAATGTTGGGGATGGGGGGAAAACGAAGAGGGTTTGAGATGGAGTGTTGAGCGAAGACTGCGAGCGGGGCAGGGTTGGTCTCCTGGGAGTGTGAGGTTGTATGGGTTGGGATGCTCCGCGGGGTTGCATGTGGGGTCGGGGAAGCATGTCCTGGATGGAGGAAGACGAAGGATGGCGGGAATGGGCGGCACCAGAGGAATGCGATGAGAAGGAGGAAGAAGAGGAAGTAGATGACAAGGATAAGGAGGAATTGCGATGATGTGACTGGCGAAGAGACTCCATAGGACGTGCAGTGGAGATTGCCTTTGGGGGCGTAGCGTTGCGCAAATGCAGTGGAGGAGGCAATGGTCTGCGAGACTGGGTGCGAACACGGAGGGGAACAACAGGCAACGCGGCCTGCGTCAGAGGTTGGCCCCGGGGAACGGAAGTGGAAGCTTCTGATGGTGCATCGAAAGACGATGACTGACTTGCTCGTGATGATGATTCCGCGCCTGAATCCGATTCATCTGCAACAATTGTTATAGGGGACGATGGTACAGGGGGCAGGATGTTGAGTCCAAGAGGCACAGGTCGTCGCCGCATCTTCGTGGGCTTCGTTGCCTTCGGTGTGGTAGATATCGCCTGGCTGAGGTCTGGGGATGTGAAGGGATCAGCTGGAAGGTCAAAGGTGGCACGGGTACTCGTCTGAGGGAGGGCATATGTCGAAGAGCCGAAAGACGTTTTCCAAACAGGTGCAGAGGGGGGAGGCAAAGGGAAAGCAGGTCTCGAAGACAGGGGACGGGCTGTTGATGGGGTGAAAATATCATCCATGCTGGGTTTCCTAGCAGGGGGATTACTCTCGTCATCTGGAGAATGGTCAGCTGAACTGGTGGCTGAAGTCGCGCTGGTATTGGAAGAATCTGTTGAGGAAGCAATGGATAACCGAGGTCGGTCATCATCGAATCCTCCGCCGACGCCGAGTAGGGCTTGTTCTTCATCTTCCTCAACGAGCTCCTCACTGAGTATGCTGTAGTTTGTGTGATTCGATGCAATAGAACCTGTGCGCTTGCGGGTAGTCGCATAGCGACTGCGCCACGCCTGCCCCATACCAACGCCATTCCCGAACCCATTTAGCGACGACGAATTGGAGGCCAACGACGATGCAGACGACCTTCTCGCTATAATACGCTCTTCCATTGCCCTGTCGAGTGCCTGAGCCTCCGCCAGAACCGCCTTGCTCTCCTGTTGTTCCTCTGATGCTCCTTTGCCTCCCTCTTCAGCTTCATCCAACAGCTTGCGACGGCGGCCCCATTCCTCCTCTTCCTCGGCGATGGCAGAAGACCGCTCCGAAGACGCCGGAGACAAGTTCCCTTTAAGCTTACGCTCATATTCAATAAGCTGATAGATGAGCCTACGGAGAAAAGAACAAGTCAGCGCTCATGTGACACCCGTTGATGGAAACTGGTTCATTTGTTGCAGAGACAACAAGTTCGAATTGATAGGAATCGGAACTCACGACATATTCGGGCCGACCCACTTGCTTTTCTCCTTAACGAAAGAATATGCTCCTTGCATACCTTTTAGTTCCCAAATCTCCGGGGGGACAAGAGGCGAATTCTCGGCTGCTGCCCGCATAACCAAGGCAATCACCATCGTTGCGGAGCGAGAGATACCGCATTGACAGCTATTGGAATGATTGATGGTCACTTGTGTTAGTCGGTAAAGGAAGACAGGGAATACACGTACTGAATCAAGACACCTTCGCCTCGCTCCAGCGCCGCGTCGCAGAACAGCATTGCAGCAGGGAATCCCTCTTCAACAAGATTTTGCTGGCCGTGTGACCATTGAAGTTTGAGATAGTGGATCCCTGGCCTGCCACTGGGAACATGGGGTGGATAATACGTACCCTTAGTCTCGTCCTTATGACCGAGATTAGGTGTAGATGCCACTGGTCTGAGCGGGCGGGAAGCACCAGAGGCAACGGATTCGAACGGCGAGGATATCTCCTTCGCGACGTTTAATATACACTTGATACCGAGGGTATGGAGGGTCTTCCAATCCCGGGCATTGTCCTCTGAGCCCAGCCAGATATTGGGGATGATCTGAATCGGTCCATCGCGGTATGGGGCTGTAGGCGATCCTGGAGAACCCTCTTCCTCTTCCCTCCGTTGTAGCAACGATGTGGGATTTGTTGGGGGAGGAAGGGAAATAACCGAGGGCCTACGCGGTCGGATCGGTCGGTTTATTGGGTCAGCCGTTGGAGGTGGCTCGTCTGAACGGTCGAGGGCGAGTGAGAGGGTCGACGAGCGAGCAGAGGAGAGGGTGAGGGATAACTTGTTCCTTGAAGACCTGGACATTGAATTGAAGGGGGAAGAAAAGTAATCTGAAGCAGCAGAGTCTGTTGCTGAGGCGGAGGTTAGGCTATCCTGAACGACATGGGCTATATGAGGATTTTGAGCCGGGGTGTCGATGCGCAGTGTGGATGGTGGACGCTTTCTTTGTTTCTGCGGATGAGGCATCGGCTGCGGCATGTGGTTCAAAATTGGTACGCCAGCGTTTGGGCAAGGATTCGAGCTGGTTCTTTTTTAGCAACGGGTAGATTGAAGGTGGAATGATATGAACGAGCGAAGAGAAGGCGGTCGAAAAGATGAGAAATGAAAAATAAAGGGAAAAGAAGAAGAAAAGGGAGATTTTTGGCGGCCAACAGGATGGAACAAGCACAAGTTTCGAATTCACCATGCAGTGCCCATATATGTGAGCACGTGACACATTGATGGTTGTTTCAATTCAAGACTCTGTCACAGTCACAACAGGTCACGTCTTTTTGTACCCATGAACCGATCCCAAGTCGCGTTCGTCGCCTCTTTCTTCTCGACTTCCATCATCCTCTTCACTCTCTCCCAGTGGGTCCAGAAGAGACTCGCAGAAGCAGGATATCATATTTCAGATATCATTCTCTACGGTCTCAACACCACTGAATACAATCGAGCGGAGGAAGTAACCGGAGAATCCACCTTGGGCCTCATGGACGACCTCAAACACATTCTCACTCCCCAGGCCTTCGCTCTCACCCTTGCTGTCATCACCACCGTGTTTCTCTACGTCAAAGTAGCACATAGACGTGTGTTCAATTAATCTATCTGCAACACGCTTGCCTAACTAATATCCCTTCTTAGGCCGAAAACCCGTGCTCAACCCCCAGGCATGGCAAGAGTTTCCCCTCAAAGAGAAGATTGTCATTTCCCCCAACACTGCCATGTAATTATCTCCCCACGCCGTTCTCCTTGACGTCTAAACTAACGCTGCGTCTCAGTTACCGATTTGCCCTTCCTCATCCCCAAGATGTATTGGGTCTCCCAATTGGCCAGCACATCTCCGTGTCTGCCGAAATAAATGGCAAGGACATCATGCGATCTTACACCCCTACGTCGTCAGACGATGATCTTGGTCACTTTGACTTGCTCATCAAGTCCTATGAGAAGGGTAATATCTCTCGCATGTTTTCCCTCCTCAAGTTGGGCGACAAAGTCCGCATCAAGGGACCCAAAGGCCAATTCAACTACTCTCCGACTCTCGCCACATCAATTGGCATGATCGCCGGCGGTACCGGCATAACGCCCATGCTCCAGATCATTCGAGCCTCCTTGAAAAACCCCATGGACAAGACTAAACTCTCGCTCATCTACGCTAATGTTAATTTCGAGGATATCCTACTGAAGAAGGAACTCGACGAGCTTGTCGATGTTAATCCAGATAGATTTACAGTCTACTACGTGCTCAACAATGCGCCCGAGGGCTGGAAGGGAGGCGTTGGCTTCGTCTCCAAGGAACAAATCCAGACTTACCTTCCGCCAACCGCGGATGACGTTAAAATTCTCATGTGTGGCCCACCGCCAATGATGAACGCCATGAAAAAGCATCTCGAAGAACTCAAGTACCCTGCCCCAAGAACTGTTAGTAAACTTGTGGACCAGGTAAGCACCTCGCTCTACCGATTATAATTATCAAGCATACTCTTATGCGATATTCTACCCAGGTCTTCCTCTTTTAAGCTGCATGTCATCAAAGCATCATGTATCTTTGAGACGTTTATTGGCGGTAGTGCGGCGGTAGCCCACTTGGGTGATTTACCATAATTGATTTGCGGTATAGGCAATACATTTAGAGCCTCTATTCTTGTCGCAATCTCTGATAATCAACCCTTTTGAGCAAATGGCATGTGTGAACCACTGCGCACTATCACAGATGGCTCGGCTTGGATATACATCCGTTTCTGATGTATGCGTGTTCGCAACGTGGAGATTGAACGATGTTTTCGAATTCTCAGCCCAAGTGCTGATGAACTGCTGTCAAGATCTTCCTAGAATAACTTCTTGATCGACGTAGTTCAAGTGCAGTGCGGTCTATCTCGGAGCCCTACTACCAACAGGTGCCAGATCAACCCCCGTGTCAGCTAGCAGCCCGAAATCCAAAGACCTCGGAGCATCGTACGCCTCCATTTACCGATTCGTCCTGATTGTACTCCGTCGTCAATGTGCGATCGTACCAGCGCTACTGTTTCGTATACATTTTACACTTCGGCGAAGCGCTGACAGTTCGTGCCCCCAAGCAATGGAAGTCCAGAATAGATAGATGTTAATGCAGCGCCCAAGTGATCCAAACACGCTACCTCTCGGAAGTGGGCTCTCGGAAAGACCCAGCAACGTGTCGCAATCGTACATGTTTCATTACACACATCCGCGATCCTTACCATCATATGAACAGCTCGTGCCCTCCTGGTGTATCGTCGAACCCCACACGAGGGCGTGTATGTCTCCGAGTTCGATCAATCGATCTACATGGTGTTTCAGGATGTCCCCTAACCCCTGTGTAAGTTGTTCTTGGATGGAAGCTTATCCGGCCGCGCATGCTCACTCCGAGTCTATACTTACATCCCGGGGATGTTTACCAGTCGATCCTCTATTCGCCAGTAACCATCATAGGAGTATGTATTTTGCCCACCGGTAGGTCAGCCCCCGCGTCTAACGCGGCCGTGTATGATGGATTGGCAAACGCATGACCGTCGCTGATACGATTAGTACAACATCAGTGTATCACGCCCTATCACGCCCCCGAGCTGACTGAGAGTCGGTCGTCCCCTGGGCCGGAATACAACAACATGATTTTTTTCGTCGACGATGATTACCGCTCCTCACCGACGGCTGACGAACGTCGCTGCTGCGGTCACGTGAGCGCTCAGTATTAAAAGCTGCAATCCAGGAAGTAGTGTCAGTATCATAAGAAATCGTTCCTCCCAGAACTCGAGAACTCCTCAAGCTACAGCAACGCGTAGAATTACAGGTTTAATCCGAATCCACCCGTCATCCCTCTTCCAACAAGAAACACCTTATCGAAATGTCTCAACCCACCTCCGCGCCAGTGCTCTACACATTCGGGGGATCAGTATGGGCAGCAGTCCCAGAGCTCGCTCTGTGAGTCAACCGTTCCATTACTGATTGATATGTACTGAGAACACTATCCCGCAATTTCTTCCAAGGCGAGAGCTCGGTTACTCTTCGGAGACCATATCCAAGCAAACAGTCAACCTTGTGTTGGGGGAGAACTTCAAACCCGACTTCGTCAAGATCGTAAGCACTATTCCTGGTCCAAAGATTGTAGAATGGAACATCTGAGCCCGCTGTGATGCAGAATCCCAACGCGACGTTGCCAACGCTCGAAGCTGACGGGAAAGCATACACCAGTACGACTGATGTCACTGCATATCTCGTGCAAAACGCGCCCAAGAAAGTGAAGGCAGGCAATGCAGACTTCATCAAGGAGATCCACGATGATAGCATTGATCCAAACTTTGCTCTGCTCCTCGCCGTGAGTATCGTGTTTAATTAGCGTGCCCTACCACCTTTCTGATGCGGATATAGAGGAACCAAGAAGAACTCGCGGCAAAAGCTGCAGGGCTACCAGGTGTTTTCTTATCCAACAGTAAGTTTGGTCTCATGTGTTTATCCGCGATATTGACATGTCTCGATGCAGGACAAGATACTTTGGCGAAAGTCGCCGCGTCTACCGAAGGCAAAGAGTTCGAAGAGTTCTACGCGGATAAGATAGCTGGGAACGGGGGTCTCCTGGATATCTATCGGGGGAATGCTCTCGAAGCGACGAAGGACGGCTTCTTCCAGCAATCGCAGAACCACTTCGCAAACGTCGGTGCATACATCTTGCAAAGCCTGCCGAAACGTCTTCCCGAGGACACGGCTTTCTTGGGTGGGAACATTCCTGGGGAAGACGACTTCCATCTGGGTGCGTGGTTGGCAAGGATCGCTGCCACCGTTGGCGCGACTAAGAGCGAGGAGGGATTGGCGGCTCTGAAGGATGCCTTCGGTGCGGAAGTCCCAGATCCAGTGGCTGCGTATTGGAAGGCATGGAGCTCCAGAGATAGCTGGAAGGACGTGTATGGAGAAGGCTTGCATTGATTCTGGGATGTGAGGTTATCGGATATATCCAAACACCCATGGGCAGAGGCGAATTCCGGTTTCGCGTAGATTATGTTTGTTTTATGTTTGTCTTTTGTCTGGGTCGCGGTTGTTATGTTAATTCAACGGAGGAGTCTCCATCTAATTGTGTCTGTGAACTTTCCATTAAGTCCAGCTGACACTCGGTGAGGCTGGAGATCATACTATGAGTAGACGATGGCCATGAGACAGGAGGATACTGACCAGTTTATGATTTCTTGTGCGGCCTGCATGCCTAGTTCAAACTCGGCTTCTGTAGGTTCCCTAGATGAATTCCTTACGATTTGGATAGCGGAGTCGTAGTAGTGAAGGAAGGAAATGATTTCTTCCTCGGATGTAATACTTGGAAGAAGTGGCAAGATGAAGCGAAAGTGGTGGAGCATGCGAGCATGAGGCTTCATCGCGGGGTGAGATGGAATGACTGCACGAGCTAATTCGTCTGTTTGTTTGCCATGTCGTGGAATTCATATTCATGAACAATCGAGGGGACGCAAACATGGCGCGAGCCTGAGTACAGGAACGCGGTTAGAAGGGAATAAGGGGACGTACCGATCTGCGGGATCGTGTCGAGGAGCGCACGCCTGAATCGGATGCCTTCATGTTTGGTCCCTAGAGTTTGGACGCGGTTCATTATCCCTGCATGCAGTCCATGGAGCGAAACGTACCCGGCCTGCCCCATCCCTCGTGGAACGCGTCCTTCGGTAACGACTCGTAGGCGACCAAACACGTACGGGCGTACTCCTGTTCAATGTATCGGTGCACGGACTGGAAGCACGCATCACCTGCGGTGTAAATGCGCAATGTCATAGGTCAGATGGGGACTGCAGACGGCACCTTCGGGACATCGTTGCGGCCTATTGTCCGATATACTTTCGAAATGCGCTGCAGCCTCATTCGCACAGCGACTCTGCGCTTGATGCATAGTAACAAGGAGGCGACAAGCTGTTCAAAGCGGTTGGATGAGTACATTCTGCAACGATGCACGGGTATCATGCGTAGGGAACGCGGCCAACGGGGGCCGCGTCGCAAGCAGCAGCCCGAGAAGAGCAAGTACTCACCACTATAACGTATGAGGCACCTATAACAACGGCGTCGAAGTTGTTGGTCCATGATCGACGAGGCGATGCTCGAACAGCTTGCGTCAGGAGTGCTACGCTCGACAAGCTAGTCGCGCATATGGTCACCAGGACGAGAAAGATGTAGCCTAGCCCAGAGAGTGTTTTCTTAACAGCAGGGGAGATCATGAAAAGAAGGTGGAGGTGGAATGTGTGAATATTGAAACGTTGAAAGGCAAAGTGGTGGCTCGCTGAGTGTCAGTCCAAGTTGAAGCGCCGCGAGGAATTCGACAGATTTAGCTTTCTGACTTGCTGCACAATTCATCAAACAAGCTATACCACTTCATCATGAGTGTATTGGGACCACGTTCTACGGAAACAAGGAGAGGCAGAGATTGCATCCAGATGCAACGATACAATGAGACAGAAATGGAAAAGAAACGATAAAGATACAGTAAATTTATGTAGTTGATAGCGGAAATATACACAACAAAGAACGAAAACATTTTCAAGCTTGAACGTTTTGACTATGAATGCATTTCATAAGCTCAGATGAAGCGGCGGGGATTAGTGGGAGAAGACGTACGCAAATTGGCCAATAATATTTCCCTGGGCCGAGTATTCACAAACAAAATACTTCGCTTTCTGCAGCGCATGATCAGTTAATTATTACGGACGAGCCAGTAAGGCGTGTACTCACCCCAAACTTCGCGTCGAAAATGCCGTCGCAAAGCGCCTCAGCACAGCCGACTTGACTGCTCCCTTTCCAGACCACTTGGGTGAAATGAGATGGAACGGGGTTGTTAGGGTTGTAGTCCTCTACGTATTGAAGTAAGAACATGTCCTCAGAAATCGAGGCGGAAAACTTTACTTACTAACTTCGTCCGTCCACGACTTGATGGCAGACTGGATGTCATAGGCACTACCAGTACCGGCCGCCAAATTTTCTGACGATAACAATTTGTCAGACCGACACTCATGATAGGCAAGAGGGGACCATCACTTACCTCCAAACGGACCGAGTGCACCCTTCGAGTGTTCAAATACGCAATTGTTGGCCCATTGCTGGGCCTTGCTTGCCAAATTGTCACTCCAAGTCAATGGTGCGGCGCCGTGCTGGCTTCGGAACGAGTTGTGGGCGGACAAGTAGACATCGATATCGCCGCCACTGGAAGATCCGCCGCTGTTCCCGCCTGAAGGGGGAGCCGGCGCTGGGGCTGGAGCAGGGGCGGGCGCTGGCTTCGGCTGTGGGGAAGGCTTCGGTTGAGGCTGTTGGGTGGTTTGAGGGGGTGGTGGAGGGGATGTCTCTTTGGGAGGCGGAGGTGATGGGGAAGGAGGCGGAGGCGCTGAACTAGTTGACGCCACTGTAGTACGGCTGCTCGTCGTTGTCGGAGCGGCTCCACCTAAGCCACCTTTGACAATAGCCTTGTTCGCGGCCGCGACAGCCGTAGTGGTAGTAGCGGCTGACGAGCTGGAGGTAGTTGCGATAGATGTCGTGGTTTGCGCGGCCGGGGTAGATACACTCAGGATAACAGAGCTGACAGACGATGATGGAGGCGCAATGGGCAGAGCGCCATCAGCCTTGACGGGCCCTCCGGTGGAAGTAGCCTTCGCACTTGAGTCGATTATCAGGCTCATGATAAAAAGGGGTAGGATAGGAAAGAAACTGACGCATTGGTGCCGCAAGCTGCTGCTACTGCTTGGTCCCAGACCTCGCTAGACTGTTTTACATCTTTCTGCATCACAACTCCCCAGGAGTTGGTGCCCATCATACGGCCGGGGAAACCCCATTTTGTTTTACACCTTTGAACGCAGTCTGCAGCCTGCCAATGTTTCTTCGCACATGCGGGGCCTGAGAGAACGACGGGGAGGACGGAGAGGATGACGGCGAAAGCGACGATTGAACGCAACATATCGGAGAAAACACAAAAGAATGTGGAACGAAAAGAATGAACGGGTCCAAAGGTACCCTTGCGTGGTTGCGTGAATTAATATAAGGAGTCTCAGAGAACCGAGAGAAGCGTGAAACGTCGGGTAGGGCCCGACGAGGAAGAAGTTAGGTCGTCGGGATGGCTTCCCCTGGTGCGTTATATACTCCCACTGCTTTGGGAAGTTGAATTATGAGTTGCTATAGCGTCGCGTGCCGTCGTTAGGTGCCTGGGAGGACATGGAGAGACCACGCTGTGTCGTCGGAACCGCCAAGGACAATAATCCGGAGCATTATTGCAACCATTGTCCAGCATGCAGGGCTATATAGACGCGTCGGTGGTGTATTTGCTGTCGACGCAGTGCACGTCGAGCTTGTATTGTGTCGAGGAGAACATATGTGCCACGGCCTGTATCATGATGGTCGCTATTTGATGGTAGCGCTCTGAAATTTCCTGAAATTGATCGTGTCAGCAATATGTCCAACCAGCCACCACCATACTACATCCTGTTCTCACATTCATCGGTGGCGGCGACGAGCTTGACGGCGAATCAGTCGAATACTCTTGCGCACCCAGTTATCCAGTATCAATACGCAGATGATTCCCCCCTCTCGTTGTTGCCCCAGTCGCCGGATGAACATGTTCTGATTCTCGACTACGATCCATCGTCGCAGTTGCCTGTTGTGAGGAGCGCGTCTCACGAGATGGTGGTGACAGGGCTCAAGATTGCCGAAGCCCCCGGTGCTGCTGCCGCAGCAGAAGAAGGTGGACCTCCAAGGAACGACCGGATGTACATCATCGAAACCACTTTGAAGGAAGACAGGTGTGCCCCTCCCCGCAAATCAGTGCTCCGCTCCGTTGGTACTGACTTCAATCAGGCCTGCGGTCGACCCATCACAGGGCGAACGCGTCTCCCCCCAAGCCATTCTCGCTCAGTTCAAACAGAGGTTCTAGTTTCTTTTGCAACCATTCTGATTTCCTGCTCATCTTCGACACAGAAATGCTGCTCTACGACGCGCACTCGACTATCCCAACAACACAACTGCATCATAGCTACGCGTCATGCACGCAATCAGGTGGAAGTACATGGTCCACACGTCGTCGCCCTTTGCCAAGACGGTCGTCGTAGCATTATTCTTGTGTAAATTAAACACCAGGCACTTAAAACGCAATAACAATGCTGGTTTTACGAGGAGTAACAATTCTAGAGTGCCTGAAGCCTAAGGATTACTACCGTAAAATTTAGAGATTTGAAATCTATTTTACGGTGATTTCTAGCGGTTAGATAGACGCCCGGTATGAGCAACTCTGTTTTCCAACTGAATCCGATTTTGATGCCTCCGAAGCCCCAACCAGCTCATAAGAAAGCAAAGACCACCTCCAACAGTAAAAGTGGCCCAAGCTCGCTCGCACTCGGCGCTCCGACAGAAGATGATCTCCCCTCCGCTCGGGCGTTTGCCCCCTCTTCCTCCGCGTACTCAGAAAGGACGCTTCAAAATGATGCTTCTGTCCCAACGCTGGTCTCTTTATGTATTCGCGTGTTCGCAGAGAATATCAGGCAGCTAGCTCGCAACCAGGACACTTGGGAGGAGACCAGGCAGCACCTGAAGATTCTCCCTGACGCCATTCTGACGCGAATATTTACGCTGCTCAAAGCAACTGCGCCTACAGTGCTGAATCCAGCATTCATAACTTCTGTGTGTTTCCATTGGGTACTACGTTTCCGCCCTCTTACGATCATCAACCCGTAGTTCTTCTTCACTGGTTCTGTCATGATCCTGACCAGTGACCTGCCCGGCGTCGGCAAGCAGACCATTTCTGATGTACAGAAGTTCGGCGACAAACTTCGGGACCTTGAGCTATCTGGATTCGAGACGTTCCCTGATTCTCTCTTTGCATCTGTGGTGTCTAGCCTACCAGGGTTGAGGTCATTGGTGCTGCGGTAATGTTTCTCCAAGGTGTGCTACCTTCGACACCCCCTAATGACAACGTTCGTGGCAGTGGATGCCACAAGGTGGGCACAGCGACTATGCAAGCAACGGCGAAGAACTGTACAGAACTGCGGCTGGTTAATGTGAACTACACGTCTGTAACTCCCCTGTCCTTGGTTCCGCTCATCCAAGTATGCGGGCAGCATCTCGAGGTGCTGAAGGTAGCGGGCATCTCTAACTGGGTTAGCCTGTCTTCATGATGTCGAATTTTCTGCATCTGATTTGACAACCATGGAGACGGATACCGCCTTTGCAAAACTGCTGGCAGGCTTGGACGCAGACACACAACTACCGTCCTTGCACACCCTGAAGCTAAGGGGAACGTCACTCACAGATATGTCACTGAATCCAATCATCTCAATGTGCCCTTCCCTGCGGCGTCTCGACATCTCCTTCACCCTCGTCAAACATCCCGCCATCCTCTCCGATCCTGAAACTGCGCCACCTCTGGAGAAGCTGTCTTTGACTTCGACGCCTATCTTCGGGACAATTTTGATAGCTACGATACGATGTCACCCACACTTGAAGACTCTGTCTATCGGCGCTTTGGGGGGCGGGCAGGCGACAAATGCGGCCATGGGCAATTCGTCTGGCTTAACGCTAACGGATTCCATATTACGTGTGCTCGCCGATAATCTATCAGGTTGTGCTCTGTTAGACAACGTCAATCTAGTAGGCAATGCGAAGCTGGGGACTACAGGGAAATTCGAGCGAGCCTTGGAGTTGTTCGTCAGACGAGTCGGAAGAAGATGCAAGGTCTCTGATCCTTCGGTTTCGATGGTCGTGGCGCAGTCGTTAACATCTACACTTAGAAACTGAATCTTTCAGGCGTGGTGTCTCTTCGTTCCTCTGACTTGGCCGGCTTGATGCCAGAAGACGACGAAGAACCGTCATCTCTTGAGGTTCTGAACCTCAACAACACCGCAGTGGATGACCAAGCTGCAATATTTATTTCGACGTGTCCATACCTTCACACTTTAGAGGTTCAAGGAACGAAGTTCACAAGTATGATCCCTTTCGACGGCTCTTGCTGTATTTAAGAGTTGCTCACCTCCCACAGGTGATGGACTATTTACAATAATCGATGCGTGTACCAGGCTTTCCCGACTAGGTATGTCAACCAACCATTGATTATACTGTGCACCATCTCAATTATTACAGATTTAACGAGCTGTCGGGGAGTGCGCGTCCGCGATCGACGGCG
The DNA here is from genome assembly GCA_012980535.1 of Pleurotus pulmonarius. Taxonomy (NCBI): domain Eukaryota; kingdom Fungi; phylum Basidiomycota; class Agaricomycetes; order Agaricales; family Pleurotaceae; genus Pleurotus; species Pleurotus pulmonarius. Next base: position 2,718,078 of record SJKF01000002.1, read on the forward strand.
GTTTTTCGAGGTAAGCTGTCCCCCGAGCGCCTGTAGATACCATGTACTCAATCCCACTTCCGACGAGAAGGTCTGGAAAGATGAAAGAGGAGACAATTCATCATAGTCATAATGATATGTGTATTGTTATTTTACATTACGTGGCATAGGTACCACAACTTCCTCTGTTACCGATTAGGTGGGGACACATTGCGAGTACCCTGAAGAAGTTTCTCTGTCAGATACGTTATTGAGAGAGTCAGCTTATACTTACATTCATTTCCAACGGTGCATGTGAAGCCGGCTGGGCACGCTGTCGGCCCCGTCCAACCACTCCCTTTATAAAGCGTCAGACTACATGGCATACTGCGAAATCATGTCTGCTTACCTCCGCATTGACCGTACTGGGGCGCCGTTCCGGTTCCGCCTGTGGGCGTGCTGGGAGCGGAAGTAGTCGTCGAGGATTGCGTGGATGTAACTGGGATGCTAGAGCTTGGGGTGGAGCTCACGCTAGTAGCAGTTGAAGTAGCAGTCGCGGTGTTGGGGGGTTGAGTGCCTGAAACATCCCCGTAGAAGATTCCGCGACCATTCGTTCCAATGTAGACACTGTAGCCGCCATCTATCAGGAGTTATCATATCGGTGGAGAAGACTACTCACCGGCCGTATGTTCTGGGGTCCCCAGAGATGATAGCAGAAGCTGCTGATCCGAAACCGTGGGCAGCGTCGTTGATCTTCACCCAGTTCACACCGGCGTCGTTGGAGCGGAAAATTCCGATGCCGCCGATGTCGGCGGCGGCAAAGAGGGCGGGGTACCCGCCAGATGTAGCGGGAGCACCGAGGGCAATGGCCCAAGCTTGAGTGACACCGCTGATGGCAGAGAACGAAGCACCGTTGTTCGTGGAATGGAAGAGACCCTTGTCCGTAGACACCCATACGTCGCCAGTGACACTAGGGTGTACAACGATCTTTCGGGGGCTGGTCGAGGAGCCTAGGGTACCTTGAGCAGTGAAAGTCGCGCCAGTATCACTTGATCGGTAGAACGTATTCCCGTTAGCGGCGTAAAAGACCGCGTCGGTCTTCTTGTCAGAGGCGATAGTGGCGCCTGCGGGGAGGGAGTTGACTTGGGTAAAGGTAGCCTGGTTGTTTGATATTTGGATGCCGTTGGAGGTCGTGCGCCAGAGGATCGTGGTGCCGTCGGCGGAGATGGCTATCTTATTGCCGTTGACATTGTCGGCGGCTCCGTAATGTTGCGCCCTTGTCAACATACAATCAGTTTCCCTCTTTCGGTTAGTGAATGTTGACGCACCAAGTAGCACCAGCGTCGTTGGAGAAAGCGACCTGTTTGCCTTGAGAGCTTTAAAATCCTCAGTAAACCTAACTCTCGGGATTGATGATCTGCAGACATACCTGTCACCAGTGCCACTTCGGACCAACTTGCTTGGCGCATTACCGGCAAAGTCGATGTCAGAAGTGGTACTCCATTCGGGATTGGTCCATGAATGGGCAGGTGCAGCGGTCAGGCTGTTATGTACGAAACCTACGTCGTTGCTCGCGTTAGTCCCACGGGGCAGCTACTAGTAGATCCCATGCTTACCCTGGATGTCACCCACGGCAGAGATCAGTGTCGGACCTGATGGAGGTGAAATTAAGCCAAGGATGGCGGTCTCTTCGATACCATCGGCGAGCGAACTGATCGAGACGTTGCGTCCAGTGGCCGCGTCCCACTTCAACAGGTCGTGGCCACCATAGATGGTCGCACCAGTGCCATACAACCAATGGTTAGAGTCAAAGGGGTCAATAACCAGGGCTATGATTCAAACAAGACATGCGTGAGCGTGGGCTATAGTCACGCGTTGCCGAAGGCCTACCTTCCATCATCCAACCGACTTGCAAGTTTCCAGCAGTACCATCGACGTAGTTGGGGCCTAGCCAAGGTGCGAGGGAGTCTGAGTATGTATAATACTTGTTCATCTCGGGATAGTTGCCCCATGACCAGAGCGGGGCCCAGGTGGTACCGCCATTGGTTGAACGGAAGATTTGCCCCTCAGGCCACCATGAGTTAAGGGCGGCCACCATAACTGTTCCAGGCTTCTGCAAGTCGACTGTGAGACCACCGAACCCGAAATAGAGGTCACTGCCAGAGACTGGCGTGATGTTTGTCCCTGAAAGAGATGTAAGAAATATACGGTAAGAATGGCTTAAGTGTATGCCTTACAGGTAGAAGATGCGAGGCTGTACTTGTAGATGGCGCCGCTGGTGCCATCATAGGGTCCTGCACCATCACTGTAGGTGACGTACAATGCATTCTCTGCTGGTGAGAGTACACCCTTGTGTGGCAGGAAAGTTGTGTCCTGACCGGCGACAGCAGACCCTACCCAAAGTTAGTCCGTGGGTCATGTTGCTACATATTGTCTACGTACAGGTTGCACCGGCATCGGTAGAAACGAATACATTCGAAGCGCCTTTGCTGGCGACACCAACAAAAATGCGTGGAGTTGGTGAACCGGATGAACCAGTAGTGGAATCAAAGGTGACCCATGCGATACCTAAGGAGATTGAATTCTTCCATGTCGGTTTCGCGTAATGAGTGGAAACTCACCGATTTTGTCGGAATTGTAGCCGCTGGAGTCACTGGAATCTGGGATGAAAGTACCAGTGTTGGTGAAGCTGGTAACCTTCGTCCACGAGGCACCAAAGTTGGTTGACTTGTACAGGCCATTACCGCTGCGGGCACCGAAGAAGAGGATATTGTTGCTGTGGGGGTCAACAGCAAGGCGCTGAACATGGATATGTCAATTGAACTCCATGTCTACAGAATTGGAATAAACACACCTCTCCCCTGATAAGTTACACACATATGTCAGAATTTGAGCGAAAGATATGCCAAAGGAATGCTTACATTCCACGTCCAGGCATGTTCCCTCCCACCTTGAATGGCAACGGTGAAGCAGTGAAAGAGGCTCCGTAATCAGTCGAGATGAGAATTTGACCGTTGTTAGGATCCCAGGAGTTGGTGTACATGCCAGTGGCCTAATCGGAAGTGATTATTAAAAGATCAGTGGACTTCACAAAAAAAGAACTAACAATATAGAGTCGCTTAGGATCGACGGGATCGGTAGCAAGCGCATCAGCGCCCCAGTAGTTCCACCGGGCATCGTCTGCGAAGTCCAGGAGCGGCGTCCAAGAGTTGTCAGAGTTTAGCCGGTATGCACCACCAATGTCGGTGCGGGCATAGGCAAGGCCCTAAGAACCAGTTAGCATACTGGCTCCGCTTGTTCGAACTATGCATCAACAAACCTTTTCTTTCGGGTTGAACACGATTCCGGGGACAAAGCCTCCGCCACCACCAATCTACGATGCCTCGTTAGGAAAAGAGGTTCAGGCAAATTGGTAGCTCCACAGACCTTGACATTCTTCCACGTGTACGCTTGCGAGCTGACTGCATGTACAAACGGGGAGATCGCTACCGCGGCGAGAACCGCGAGGATGTGAAGCTTGAACATTGTCCAAGCAATATGGGACGGTGCACGAGTAACCTGCGATTTTCCTTTCAACTAGAATTTATACCTTTCATCTCACTCGTAATCGAGGTACGGCAGCGGAGAAATACGCCAAGCCGTTGAGGATGCCGGATATATTGCGGAACTGGGTATGCGAAACGAAGGTCAGTATATGGTTCACAATTCACTACAGCCGCCAGTGACGACAGAAAGTTAGTAGCAAAGCGATCATAGAAGGTCCGGGTTATACAACATTGATGAAGTATCACCGAACAAAACGACGAGTGATCTTCCCCACCATCGGAAGCAGTGGCATGGATCATCCTGGGGCGGCGTGCATCATCAGCGAACAGGCGGCCTTGGGCGCAAAGCAGGCGCAGTCAAATCTGCCAGCAGTTTAGAAAATGAGATGGGGCGGATTCAAGGTCATGCAGCGTATTACCCGACGCGACGCCTCGCTGGGTTGATTTTCGGCGTATTGTGATGATGCAAAACATGTGGGTGGCTGGCAGGTGGCCGCTGGCTCACATTACGGAAATAACGGTGAGCTGGCATGTCATTTTCTCGTCCGCCGGCCCCGGTTGTGCTTTTGTCTTCAAAATCCAAGTCCACTGTGGGCGGTTATGGAGTCGCGGAGGTTCGCGCCCGTTCGCGCCACCGTCGATCATCACGTGGTGTGCTGTACAATACGCGCGCTTAGAGCAGTTCATTGTATTTGTTCTGCAACGAGGCTCTATTGTATTCCAGATTGCTGAAACTTTTAATCTGGGCCGCCTGGTGGTGGCGAGGGCCCCTTACGCGAACAGCTCTTCTTTCGCCCCCACTTTCGTTTAACTTCTGCATGCTGCACCATGTCTGAACGCCTTCACGAACTGCATCGTCTAGCTGGCCTTGACGCGATGCTCTTTCATTTCAACTTCGACACCCCTACTTTCTCGCCCTGTACAAATGGTGCAGTAGATGTTATGCCTATTCTGAATATCCCAGCGGGAGATAAACGGGACTTCGCTGAGCGGACGGCCCGCTCACCATTGTCGCCTAAAGCGCGTGACATGAACACGGTACGTACATTGGGTTCTTGTCTGTTCTTGCGGCAGTAAATATTCATTTTATGAATTGAAGGACATTCCGAATACTCCGTTTTCTCCGAAACGGAAGGGTTTTGTCCAACGGAATACACCATCAGAGGCCAAGCACGTTGAACCAGCATCTCCTTCGCATGTCATCGCCCCAGCTGTGCCGTCATTCACGTCTTTGCCCCATGTACCATCAACATCATCTCTTCTGTTACCGACATTCTTGGAATTGTCTCTTCATCTCGATCACCTCTCCTTACAACTCCAGAGAGGTGCTTCACCGAACGACACAACGCGGACAGAAGATGCGATTCGGCAAACGAATCCTCGTAATCTGCTCCCGGCTTTTTCACATCCTAATAGCCCGTATGTTCCTTGGGCTTCCTCGGATCGAGAGGAAGTGCTGCAGCCCTTACCAACAACGCCAAGTTCTCCCTCTTCTGGGTTTCTCAGTGCCTACTCCCGCCCGTACTCTCGAAGTGGTGCTAGAGCACCTGAACCGACGCACTGCCCCGAAGCTGGCATTCATCGCGTGAACTTTGTGCGCCGGAGCTGGATAAATGCCCGGCAAGTCGTCAAAACAAGCGTCCGACGCGTCGTGAAGCGAATAGGCTGCTTTTCGCACTTCCGGAGAGCCAGCACCCCACAACCTTCTCTAGAGCCTGAGTGGGAGCAGGTATCCCCTCCGATCCCAGGTTCTCGCTCTACTTCTCCTCGGCGAAGCTCAGTTGCATCCGTCGAAACCAATTCTCTTGCTACGTGGCTTGCTGAAAGACGACGTCAATCCTTGGAACACGATGGCCTCCAGGAGCGACGAATGACTGTCGCAGAGTACGAGCGCATGGGAAGCTGGATACACGACTCCGGAGACGATAGCAGCGAGTGCTCTGTAGATGAAATCCCTATCACGATTTACGATGCTTTCTCACCTGGCCTGACGACTTTTGGGGGGGACATCACGGCCTCTTCTGACGGCCGAGCTAGCGTTCTTTGGACGTTACAGCAACTTGATGAACTGGGGCTAATTGATGATGTCCCTGTATGTATACCCCCTCCTGCATCTGACCATACGCTTTCATTACCGAATCTTTCCTCGTCTCTTCCTCCACCCTGCACGCGCAGATCATTGGAATGCTAAATCTCCATCCATCCATTGTATATTGAACGGAACTGCATCGATAGAACTCACACTCCCTGTATCCTAAATACCAGCCCACACTCATTGATACCAGCATTGTATTTTTATATATCGATTATTAAACTCCTCAGGAGAGTGCCCCTAACAACCCCTTCTTGTGCCTAGTATGGTCCATCAAAGTCGCCAATACAAGGCGCTCAACGACAAGAACACCTTGAAAACGAGCGGTTCCAGCATGGCTGCCTCAAGTACAGACTGCGCTTCGTCTTCCCCCGTGCCCCACCCGCATCAGCCATGCCTCGTTTTCAACTCTTTCCATATTACCTGCAGGACGCACTTGCCCATTTCCTCCTTCCATTCCTCATGCCGGCCCCAGAGCATTGCATTGACGCTGCAGCATCAGATAGCACTTCACAAATATTGCCAGGACCCTCTTGCAGTGCAGCAGCACCTTCTCCAAGTAGCAGGAGCCACAGTCCCCCGGGGGGATATCGTACAGCATGTGTCGATCGCTCTTCGACTTTCTTTAGGAGCCTCACGGCCCCGTTAGCCTCTTCTCAGCACTCGGAACCGTGGCATGAGCCTTTTCTCGACCCTTCAAGTGATTATTCTCCCGATAGCACTCGTGTCGACTTGCCATGGAGTGAAGAGCGCGACCCGAGTGTGACTGCCGGGGATGAGCGTGAACCTGTGCCAGCTGCAGGCCCTGACCTCCCTCGAGGATACTGGCCAAGTATTTTGCCCAAGAACATTTATACTCCCCATGGAAAATGGGCGTGGGCAGAAGGCAAACCCATCGACAATCCCAAAGAAGAAGCTTTCCTATCGAGATGTAAGTTCGCCATCGCTCGGGTCGGGAGGATGCAAACGAAGTTCACAACTAGATAGCTCAGCCTACTCATTGTCAATCAATAGTGGGTCTCTCGATGGTCGTAGTATTCGATATGTATGTAAATCGTGCGTCTTCTTTTTCATTGTCGCATTGTCTTTGTTGATACCCGAACTTTAGCTGGGCTGGTTCCCAAATAAACGGCAAAGGCTTCTTCACAGAGGTGCGGCCTTTGTCCTACTGTATCCTTTCTGCACTCACCCTTTCCCTAGCTTGCCTTGTACAAGTGCCAACTCAAGCCTCTACAGGGCTCCGTAGTACCCTCAATAATCGGCGTTCACTCATCTGCAACGAGCATCGACGTGGCCCTCGAACCCCCACATCCATCGTTTTGGATGGAGGCGTCCTCTGATATGCCCCACGTTCTCAAACAGCGTTGTATTGCTGCCATTCAGCAGGTACACGATCAAGGGGTCCTGCATGGCGACATCCAACTACGGCATATGCTCCTTGGTGGAAATGCCAAGGTATCAATTGTTGACTTCGACGGCGGTAGAGCGATCCTCCCTGGCGAGAAGTTGAAAGTGGGCAAGGCGAGTGCGGAGGATTTGGATGAAGAGATGAAACGAGCGAAGGCGCTGCTGAAATATAGCGACGCTCCCGATAAAGAGTCGACTCCAGTATTTGATGTCCCAGCTCACGGGGGTCCTGTTCCGCGACGATTCGTAATGCCTGGACAGACCCCCGCACAACTTCAGGACGCGATTCAGGGCTTCCTCTCCCTTGTTGATGGACTGACCGACGCACGACCACCGTCGGACGAACCCACTGAGAGTCGATTTCCGCCCGACACAGATGAACCTAAAGGCGATACTGTACCGCATCCCCCACCTGCATTGCGTGAGCGTTCTCCTGAACCTCCTCCTCCCCTTCAACCGTACCAAGACCACGTATCCCAGGAGGAACGAGGAATTCGTACGTACCACCTGCGGAAACGAAAAGGCGCCCCAATTGCTGCGCCATCACCTGCGCCTAAACGTTCCCGTCGTGGTGTTTCTCCATGCTCTAAATCTAATTCTGGAGTTTCGAAGAAAGAATGCAAGGCACCGTCTGCCCGCGCTTCAAGCTCGAAATTATCCACTCCAGGCCGGCGCCACCACCCTGCCCTCTTCATACCTGAGCGATTACTTTCCCTTGACCCTCTCACTCCTTCCCCTGCAACACCCTCTCCCGACCCACTGCTGCTGACAGCTCCGCCACTATCATCTCAGCCAGTGGCCTCTAGCTCTAGGCCTCTATCTCCTAGCCCACCTCTTCAAAGTACCGTTCTTCCGTGGAGCGGGGATCCTTACGGCCAATCAAGGGGACACGACAACTATGCCAAATTAGTCGCTCTTGCAGGTCAGCGAAATATCCCCAAATTCAAACCAGGCAGTGCCAGCCATCAGAATCGCCCATCATTACCCCAACTTATACTTGATTCGCATGACGATGTGGTGGATAGCGGTGTACCTTTGATAACTCAATCAGCCGTTGCCATTGGGAAGAGGAAACGTGACGAAGTACTGGACTGCCCCAATTCTGAAGACACCACGCGTCGAGCCCACAAAGTCCTTAAATGGTCTGAGGCACCGGAGACGAACAATCCGAGCCCTTCGAAGCCACGGAGGATCCGAAGTATCCTAAAGAAGCACAACCCTCCGGCGATCAGATCAATAGAAATGAGTCGAATAGCAGAGCTCACAGACGATGAAGATGAGGATATTGTCATTCAGTGTGGTGTTGTCACAGTGGAGGACGTCGATAGGATTAATGACGGATCGAAAGACCTTGAAGAGGAGCTCGACGACGATCTGGACATGCTGATCGACGCACTGGACTCGGACGACAACTTCCTGAACGGTTACCCTAGTGCAAACCTTCAGTCACACGAACTTAACATCGTTCCTTCTCCATCTGGGGAAATTGTTGAACCCTCGGCTGTCGCGTCCACTGTCATTACCAAAATCCCGCCCATCCCGGTGCGGGACCACGAATCCACGGAGACATTGTTGCCCGACCTGTGCCAAGGACAGGGCAAAGAAGATTTAGGGGCGGCCATTGATCTGAATGAATACTCCAAGGAGGGTCCAGTAGGCGATGAGCCATCTGGCGCATTGGCGCGTCTAAACGCGGGTGATAGTGCTATCGCCCAATCCGTGGCAGAGACTCAGAGCCATCCACATTTCACCCGCTCGCTAAAAGGGTTGTTAGGAACGTTATTTCGCTGTCACGACTGATTGTGCCTGTGTAGATTTAGATTGTAGACTATCTGTTGTAATATTGGTCGCGCAGGGAGCCTGTACACTGACCGCTCAAAGTCAGCTATATGATTTTTTGCACATGGACAGTTCTAAGAATAACATTGGGTTTCCACGAATTCCGTACTCAGTGAAGCCCACGTGATCGCAGAAAGTTTCGTCCTTGGCTTGCTTGAGTTGAATTTACCTCTTGCTTTCGACCGCCATGATCTTTGTTTCGTCCCTTCCATGCCCTTGTTCGCTTTTCAAGCTTCAGATGTTCCAGGATGCTCCCCCCATGATGCCTGATTGGCGAACTAGGCGCTAGTCGGTAAGACTGGGTTCCACAGGATTTCATTTTCACGCCCTCATGGTCATCAAGATCCATGAGATATGCCAAACAGGCGAAACAACTCCATGTCCAGGCTTTTCCCGGGTTATCTTTGGATTCCTGAAATCTCAATATTCGATCTCCCATCCCCGCCAGTCTCCACCTCACTCGGCTTAGTCCCCCGCTCATATAAAAACTGGACTAGCCGCTTATCAGAAGCTTCGATCCCCCGGATTCGACTTGGAAATTCCCCTACTCGCCATTCTTTACTACGATGGCGACGCCGCATTATGACGAAAAGGCAGCCCCGGACGTTGTGCCCAAGAAGTCGTTAGCCAATTCGGCCTCTGACGCAGAGTCTCTCGGAGGCTCTGTGGCCTCGGGCCCTCATGACGAGAGGCTCGTTCGACAGCTGAAGAATAGGCATATTGCCATGATTAGTATCGGAGGTGAGTCTGCATCGTCATGTCCTGGGATGCACCATTGATTGGTATTTCTCAAGGTGTCATTGGCACGGGTCTTTTCCTCGGGACGGCTACATCATTACGAAATGGTGGACCTATTGGTACGTCCACTACGTCTGAACCAAAGAGACGGAAGCTCACTAAAACAAAGGTCTTCTACTTGGCTATATGGCCGTTGGATCTATATGTTACTCTGTCATGATCTCGCTTGGCGAAATGATTGCCTATCTTCCCATTCCGGGTGGTCACATCAAGTTGGCGGAACGTTTCGTAGATCCCGCGTTTTCCTTCACTATGGGCTGGAATTACTGGTATAACTGGACGATCATTTTGCCTGCCGAACTCAGCGCTGCCGCAGTCCTCATTGGTTACTGGAACAAGGAAATCAACCCGTCGGCGTGGATATCCATATGTCTGGTGGTGACGGTAGTGATCAATATGTGTGGCGCAGGTATGTTGGATCCAAACGTCAACGCTATGAGCACGAGTTAAGTCTTTTGAAATTTTCTTAGGGGTGTATGGAGAAGCCGAATTCATCTTTGCGTAAGCTTATTTCTGTGGGGTATGACTTGCATGATATTCCTAACATGGCGCCTCTAGGTCTATCAAGGTGATCACAATCACGGGTTTAATCATTCTTGGCATTGTCCTCGATCTGGGAGGTAAGTTCAAGGAACCCATTCGTACAACCACAAAACCGTAATTGCAAACTCTTAGGTGGACCAAATCACGATCGCCTTGGCTTCCGTTATTGGAAAAACCCTGGCCCCTTCGTTCAATACCACGGCATTGCTGGCTCAAAGGGCCAGTTTTTGGGCTGGTGGGCTGTCATGACACAAGCCGCATTCTCATTCATTGGAACGGAGATCGTCGCTGTGCGTGCTATATCCGCATCTTCATCAAGAAATCAGCGCTGACCCATATACAGATCGCAGCAGGGGAGGCCAAAAATCCCCGCAGAAACCTACCCAAGGCAATTAAGCGCGTATACATCCGTATTCTCTTGTTCTACATCGGCGGTTGGTGCTGGTCTTAATTCTCTTTGATACCGCCCACTCATTTTCACTAGGTACCATCATCATTGGTCTCCTTGTTCCTTCCAACGCGGACGGGCTTAACTTGAGCTCCGGAGACGCCGCTTCCTCTCCATTTGTTATTGCTATCCAAAATGCTGGCATCAAGGCACTCCCCTCGGTATGAAGTCCAACAACCGTCCCATAAGGAATCCACTGAAAATACTTGCAGATCATCAATGCTTGTCTCTTGACCTCCGCTTGGTCAGCTGCGTCCAGTGATCTCTACACGAGTTCACGTGCACTCTGTGGGTAGCTCTTCCCATCTTCGCATCTACTTTGCTCACAATGGAAAACCCTCTCCAGACGGTCTAGCTACGGCAGGCAACGCCCCTAAGATTTTCCTGAGTACGTCGTTTGAAGGTAACGACAGTTCACAAACTTATCCAAAGCTTGTCAGGAACCTCGAAGTCTGGTTTGCCGTATGTTTCGGTTATTTTCTGCGCCTTGTTTGCGGGGCTAGCGTACATGGGTGTCAACGGGGACTCAGGCAAGGTGTTTGGGTGGTTTGCCAATATGACCTCTGTAGCTGGTTTGATGACGTGGTTCGGCATCTGCGTTACCTATCTTCGATTCTACGCCGGTCTCAAGGCGCAAGGCTTCGATAGACGCGATCTACCTTACGCTACTCCATTGCAGCCGTACGCGGCTTGGTATGGTCTTATATTCTGCTTGGTCGTCTGTTTCGTAAGTCAGATATATATACGATCAATCCTCGCAGCTAACCCCTTTGTAGTTCAGTGGTTGGGCAGTCTTCCTCGAAGGAAATTGGGACCAAGCAATTTTCGTCACCAACTACTTCCCCCTCATGCTGTTCCCCGTTCTCTACATCGGGGCCAAATTCTTATATCGGCAGCCATGGAAGAAGGCTTCTGAGATGGACTTCATAACGGACATAGATCAGATTGAAGCTGATACGTGAGTAACATCTTTTCGTTTGATCGGCTATTTCTTATTGGGCCTTATCGCAGCTATGACGACCCCCCTCCTAAGAACAAATGGGAAGCGTTCTGGGCATGGCTGGTAAGTCGGTTTCACAGACATTGAATGTCTTGCTCATGCGTTCATGCAGATGTAATCGGTTGCCCTTCTCTTCGTTACATGTAGTATTGTATAACTCCTCTTTGGTATAAGTGGATAATGAATCATTAGTGACTCGGATCTAATACTTGATTTTGTACATATATGAATAGATCCAGTGATGCTTTAGTACGTATCGCATGACTTGACTGTCTCGGATATTCGAAGACTGACATAAACTGACAGCATGGAATGTGGAACCGGTGGGGATATTTCAGAAACGGGTGGCGCGTTGCACGCGATCCCTTGATCATCATTTATGGCTCGGAGGTTGACTGTGAGACGCCCACTTCTACTGGGGATCAGTAACCTGACGCAGTGATAATGGCTACCGAGATATGCTCCGTGAAATTTGATGGTAGGCTCACTAACTTTCAGCTTCTGCTACCACTGCTGGAGCACTTACGGCGGAGGGACTATTCTCCTCCAACGCTTCGTGCAAGCATCGGCCACCCTCTCTGATCTCATTGCCTACGCTGGCCGGGGCTCCACGGTCTTTCCATGGGTAAGTCATCCGTGTTAATTACCATCTCCATAAGATTCCACTGATATAATCTACAGCTAGCGAAGAGGTTGACGATGGACCCTTCATTCACGCATTTGTGGGCTTGCAAGCTACTGGCGCGATAGGACTGTGTATAATATTGCTCACCGCACTGTCGTCAAAGCGCATACAGCGGGATCTTACGTGGTACAACTTCTGTATAGCGTGGATCATTTCCTGTATCTCCTACCTCCTGCTCTCGTTCGCCGGCCAACAAACAGGGCCTGCTCCCAATCACGTCCTCTGCCTCACACAGGCAAGTCTGATTTACGCGGCACCTAATCTGTATGTCTCCCACTGTAAAGTTCACCGGGAGCTCAAGCACTGACCACGATGCTAGCACCGCGTTCGCTACACTTGCACTGGTCATACAGGTATTGCATCCCTCCCGGGCCCTCAGCGTATTCTGGATTAACGTCATTATAACTCAGTTGTGGCTCAATGTACATTCAGCCCCGATAGGGAGTACATCCCCACGGCACCGTGTCAGCGGCCTGGTCACTCTAATTGTACGTCTATGACCTCCGTCGTCATAAAATTATGATACAAGTCCCGCGTCTTGCAGCTTCTTTCCGTGCCCTATGCAGTCGCCATCGTCACCCTTGTTGCGTCCTTGATGGTGAGTTCGGAATTATCACCCCAGTTTTCAGCCACTCAAGCTAAACGTTTAAACTTGTCTAGGTCGCATCACATTGGCCTGGATGCGTCAGTAGGGCCAAAAGTAGCATGTATTGCGGGATGAACATCCGACTACCGGGACAAGTATCAGCGATACTTGTTGCGGTCAGTATGGGAGTTGCTGTATTTCTCGAAGGTGAGTACCTTCACGTACCTCTCTTCATTACTTGAATCAGTTGGCTTCGAAGTCTTCATTGCTGTGACCCTATATCGTAATTGGCGGCTACTGAAGAGTCTGGATGGGCATATCATGCACTCCATGAGAACGTCTGTGAGAGTCGGGATATTTTCTCTGTTCTCTATCTTATCCATAGCGTGAGTCGTGGGACATCATTTTTAGGATGATATTGACCAAGTGCTGATAACATCAGAGTTGCCCCCGTTTATTTATCGGCAGTGATGGCCCCGATACCCAATATTATTATTGCACTTAGTAAGAACCTAAACTTGACACTCATTGTATAGTAATTGACTAACCCGCGTTTACGTCGGCAGCGCCAGTCGCCGCATTTTTTGTCTTCGGAAGCCAAAAGGTAAGCCGATGGGCAAAGAACGTGGGTTCCATTGACCGTTCCTCATACCGTTTTATCTTAGGACCTTCTTTCCGTTTGGATATTCTGGAGGCGGGTGCCATCATCTCCACTTTCTGATGAACACGACTGCGACATCACAGAGATGCTGAAGACTTCGCCATCCCATTCTCCTACATGAAGTAGGCTCCGATGCATAAAAGGCTCTATATTGTTATTTATTTAAGGATCGCTGGTTTACAATGAATTACGGGATGAACCATGCATGTGGAGCCTTGATAATAGGTTATGTATGATGCGGCTGATAATGAACGAATACAAGGAAGATTGTCAGAAACCGAGATGCACGGAAAGAGTGTAAGGAACAGGACGGCATCCAGCCGAATGAAAATGGTCGGCGAAGAGATTGTCACATATCATAGAAGCAGAAAGAACCCCCTGTAGAATAGTGATAATAAGATAATCAAATGTATAAGGAATGAATATGCAACAGGGTCATGGTCTATGTTTTAGAGGCAGGAATATGCAGATTGATGGCTACGACGTCAATGTCAGTCAACTTATCTGCCAGGAGAAGACGTTGTCTACATACCTCGATACCAGTTTAATGCATCAGAAGGTGAGGGAGCATCAAAATATAAAATGGCTTTGTTGTCGACAAGGCGAAGAACTACAGGACAGGCTTGATGAGTATGTATACACGGTTCCATTTGAGAATACTGCTTACCGTTGCCATGTACAATACTAGCAGGCTGGGGCAAGGTCTGCATACGGAGAACCGCCCACAAGTCTACCACTGACACAGGGTCATTGCCATCCGTAGGATCCCGACACAGGACAAGGAGATCGTTGCACAAAATCCCAACGAGGGGTCTCGGGGTAAGTTCAGGGGCCAGGCAATCCACTTTTACAGATGTAGCATCCCCATGTGCATTGATGGCTTCGAAATCGACTGCGGTCTTGCGAACCACGCGTGTAAGTAGGAGTCTGCCGTCCATGATAAGGCGACTAAAAATGATTGAGTCAATACAGCACAGGATGAATCACTAATTGGGCACATACCGATGGGGCTGCACTAAAGGACTTGGGAATTTGCCCCGTATCCGACTCTGCCACTGAACAAGCTTTCGTCGGGACTCGGCTTCGCGCTTGCCTTCGTTCATATTGTTAGCTAACGAGGATATTTCCGCAAACGCTCGGTCCAAAGGGTCTTCTATGAAGTCAAGTGAGGGCGGTGTGCTACGTAGTAACTCCCCCAACTAAGTCATGTTAGACAGAGTAGCATCTCTAGAGTAGCAGGGACTTACAAGCAGACGATACCGGGGTACACGCTGTACGGGGAGTAGTAAGTATCCTTCTAGATTCAATTGCGAATGGCGAGGGTGAACTCGACATCGCTTTAGATAGGAACGAATTCGTTTCCGTTGGCTGGTTGAGAGGTTGGGCACGGCCAACGAAGAGCCAGCATCAGGCAAAGCGCCAGGATTTGTAACCGCCATTGCTAGGCCCACGCCAGCGAGTTGCACAGCACTTGAAGAAGGCGATAGTGCGCTGCCTGTGGTACCTGCGGGGGTTCGATCGGATGACCAATGCTTCACTCGCTGGACAGAGTTGTCGAAATTACTGGGGTCATTCGGTGAGTACGGTGCATGTATATATGTCGATCAAAACTCACTTGATATAACTTGAATACATCCTCATAAATGCAGCATGCTTTATGAACATGTTTCCGACGGCTTTCGCAACGCTTTGAGAAAGTTGACCGTCCGCGTCTGCTGCCTGCAACTCAGCGGCAGGTCGCATGAGGGGGTCGGCAGCCATCTCGAGGGCGGGCAGGAAGCTATCCTTATGGAAAGAGTACAGCGCGTCGATGCCATTAAACACGATCTTGCGTTCTGCCAGAGGCACAATGGTGTCTTTGGATGTTCCAACACCAGTCAGTAGATTAGCTTGGACAGAAGCCGGTTTGATATAGATTTCGACGAGCTCCTCAAGGCCCTTCACGTATGTCCTTTCCGTCCTGTATGAAAGATGGTGAGAAGGATCGGAAAACAACGGAGAACAAGTGACTTACGCTACTATTTCACGGATGATCATGGCGCGTTTACCCTTGTCATCCTTGAACTTCCTCTCGTCCGACGACCCGGCGCTACTATCTGTCGCGACGCTCATGGTCTGCGACGCAGTCCCACTCCGCAAACCAGCCATCGCTTCAGCAGACCTCAGATGATTCGGGTAGTCACTCGAGCCGGCAATCATTGACACGTCGCGGGAGCTCTCTGAAACCGTCGGTCGCCTTGAACGAGGGGGAGTTTCCTCGGATAGTCCACCATATATGCTCATGGGATTCGGTTGTGCTTGAGATAATCCCAAGTCATTCATGTCTCTGAGGTAAGCCATGACCGAACGGAGGGCACGCATATACGCGTCTTTCGCTCGCGCCTCTTCCCGCCGAAGCTGTGATTCTAAATCAACGGGGCTGGGCGTAGTGTTTCTAGGGTCTTCCTCCTCGTCGTTGTTAGCCGTAACACCTTGTACAAATGGCGAAGAGTCGGGAATTGGGATTTGCAATGGCGTCGGGCCATCGAGAGGCAGGAAGCTGCGACGTTTAGAGGCTCGCGACATAGGCGACGGGGAGGGTGGGACGAGGAGATTTGGAGAAGGGGCTTGTAGTGAGTCGGATGAGGGTTGCATAGGGGGGAGCTGGGGAGACGACGCGGGAGTAGTTGAGGGACCAAAAGCATCAAGAGTTCCGTTGGTTGACAACCGCACGTCGATGCGAGGTGATGTACTCATCCTGGAACTACCTGCAGATGTGTACGGCCGCGACATCGGCGGACGACCCTGTGAAGTCCCGGGACGAGAAGGCACATCCGCCTTCATTTTGCCCATAGACATTTTCTTAAGGAAACCCCAGCGACTCCCTCTATCCTTCATCTCCTTGCCCCCATCACTAGCGCCCGAGGTCCTAGGTCTGGCAGCAGATTGTTCGCGTGGAGGAATACTAGAGGGAGGAGATTGTGGAATGAACATCCTCATGGGCTGCGCGCCATTATCTCCGGCGACCGTATTGCGATTGTGCTGAGTCTCCATTTCCTGCTCTGAAGGTCCATCCCATAGGGAGCGCGTCAAGGCCGTTCGTGACCCAGTTCCAGGACGAGAGGGAGTTCCCATAGTTGATGATGGGCCAAGGCTTGCAAATCGCTTCGACATCGCCGGCCGCTCCGAAGCGGGTGGACTTGTGCGTAATAGCGTCGAGCTAGACTGCGAAGCCCCGATCTGAGCTAATGAGGGCCTTGGGGGAGTGGTCACGGTCAAATCAGGAGTGGAGGGTCCTAGCGCTTTCGCACGTCGAATGTCCCCAGCGCTCTTCATCTTGCGCAACTCACGATCACCCGGTAGTTTCCTTGTTTCTCCTGCGTTCGAGGGACCAGCGATTGCATTCTGAGCTTCCGGGGTAGACGCAAGTTGGGCCTTGAGGCGATTCTGATGAAATGCACGATTGGGAGTGGTCCGAGTTCGCTGCAAAGACCTGGGTAGAGACGGGGGAGGTGGGGGTGACTGCTGAGGTTGTGGGATGCGATTCAAAAACGGCGCACGGTCAGGCGTAATCGTGGATTCTTCGTCAGGGGAATCACTTTGCGGTCCATTAATATCTGGGCTCGGCGGATCGGAAGACTCATCCGTATCTGTATTTTCGATATCGGTGCTAGCCTGTGATGTACGTATGCTGGCAGAGAGTAAGGGGTAGGAGGGCGTGGAAGGAGGATACATTGGCGTCATTGGGACCTTGGCTAAGAGTGGTTCGACCAATGCCTTCCAGGGACCTTGGAAGGGGTTGCCATCCACACAGAGAGTCTGCAGGGCAGGCAGAAGACAAAGCCAGCTGGGGAGGGAGTGGAGCTTATTCCGGCGAATGCTGATGGTATGAAGTCGATCGAGCTCGGCTAAGCAGTCCGGGAGAGTTGCGATGCCAGTGCAGTCTGAGATGAGTACTTGGAGATTGTGAAGTTCACAGAGGAAAGCAGGGAGAACGCGAAGAGGGTTCGATGCAATGTTGAGTTCTTCTAGCTGGGAGCACATTGCCAGGCACGGAGGAAGCGCGCCCAAGAAGTTGGCGGATATGTCAAGCGCAAGAAGGGTGTTGCAAATTTGAGGTACAGTATTGGAGAGGAACGCAGGCATTATATTTGGCGTGTTCGAAGAGCCTACAATGAGATGGGTGGTCCCTGGACGAAAGAAGGTCGGTTTGTGACCGTGGAAGAGTCTAATTAAGAACATACCAGGCTGAATGTGAAGATCTGACAATTGTACACCCTCGCCTTGCACGATCAAGCCACGTCCTTCTTCTGCTATTACGGCAGCCGAAGTTCGTTCCAAGTCTGGGTTGTCCATGTCGTCGTCATCCAGATCCTGTTCAAAGTCGGTATCGTCCTCGCTCACACCCATTTCATCCCTTTCGTCCACCGCCTGCCAACTCAAGTCGTAGCTCGCCTGCTGTCGCAAAGGGGGAACAGGAGGCACGTTCTCGTTGGAATTGCCGCCCGTCGATGATGATCGTGATCTTACACTTGCAGAGTATGCATCGGACCATCTCGATTGATCAAAAGGCATCTGGGAAGGACCTCGAGGCACTGGGGCGTTTGAATCCTTCGCAAGAAATTGCTTAACTGCATCTGAAGTAATTCCCACACCTGGGGTGGTGTCATCCTCCCCCGACACGACGTGCACGTGGTTGTAGTCGCCCGAGGCTATCGCGCTCCCTGAGCTAGTATACGCGGAGGATCGCGTAGATTCCGAGGAAGAACCAGCTGAAGAGAGGGCTGGGGTTGTCGATGTCAGACGAGGGCGAAAAAGGTAAGGCTCAGGAAAATGCGACGGGTCGGGTAGGGGTAGAGAAAACTTGGGTGGCCTGGCGAGTATATGCTGCTGAGGTTGTGAGTCTGCCATGAGAGTGGATTCGCCCTCTGATACTGAACGCAGCAAAGGAGAATGGGAAGAGAAGTTGTGGATCTGAGAAGACTGGCCCTGTGGTACTGGGCTCTGATGCCAGACAGGATTCGAATCTGGAGAGGGTGGGTCCATGATATGCGTGTCTCGTGGGGCGGGGTACGAGGAGGAGATGGGGGTTAGTGGAAGAGAGGGAGATGGCTGGTCGCGCAGATAGTGGAGGGCGCTGTCTGTATAAGGGTCAACTGCATTAGCCTTGTACGAGACTAAGAAGCAGGCGAGACAGTGTCAAGAGGTCAAACAGCGCCAAACACGCGACTGCATTCCGCCGACGGTCGACGTGAAGCTTCTTCTCCTCAAAATGCTCAGCTGCTCACCTTCCTCGCTCGACTCTGCGACAGACGCCCACGACTCCCGATCTCCCCTGGAGTCTTCCTGAAGAGAAGCTCCCAGCAACTTCGATGGCATGGGAGGCAACGGCTTGTCCACGTTTGAAGGCGTCCGCAGGTGTGGCTGAGCCCGAGGTGCTGGTGCAAAACAAAGCTCGTTTCCCCTGTTTCCGGGCGAGAGTATCAGTCTGAGACGCAGCAGAGCAGGGGCTTGGGAGCAATCTCCATCCACTCACAGAGCTGTCGCAGGTTCCCGAATATTGCCATCCATATTTTTCCCAACTCCAATCAATCAACTGATGGATCGCGAAATCTTCCTCGTGATCTCTTTCTTCCGGTTTCCAATGCACACGTATGGCCTCGTCGTTAGAGACGTCGGCGAAACCTCTGCGCACCGTCGACACCTACTGCTGGCAATGAACAGAGAATGAGGAAGACAAGGAGAGCGAAAGCCGCCTGCTCGCTTGGCGTGCCTCGCTTGTTGTTATGTCATTCATTAAAAGATGGTTGTTTTTTATGTACTCGACACAATATCAGCAGCTCCGATTGGCAGCTAGCATGGACAGATGCGTGAACACAGTCCCGCCCAGAGCAGATCTAAACCACAGTAAATCCCCTCTCATTTTCTGCGCGTCGTTTCCAAGGTTTCGACATACACCATCACACCAGCATCAGGCTTCTCCACGGCCGTAGCAGGCCTATATATACAAGCTGATCGATCTTCAGGAGTATGGATACGCTTCGCATGAAGTCATCCAAAAGGAACGAGAGCGTTCGCGTCCTACCAGCTGTGTATACCCTCCATCAAAGTTCTCTGTCGCTGCTGCCCGCTCGTCGTCTGAGGCCGTATTGCCTAAGCATCCGATCAGTCTACTCCGCGCTCCTAAAACTTCTCTCGATCTCCAAATGTCCAGGGTGTCATGCCCTCACCCTCGCTGAATGAAAGGCCCGAGAACAAAGTCAATCAAGACGTCCCCTCAAAAATCATAGAGATCCGGCTTGTCTGAATGAAAAGCCACCCGCTTCTTGGGCTTCTTGGGCTTCTCGTTTGTTACGGAAGGGACGTCAACTTCTGGAGACGTCGTACCGGGCACGGCTGGAACAGGGCTGGCCTCCAACGTCACTGACACCGCGGCAATAGACGCACTTGAGATTGACGTTGTCTGATTGGGGCTATGCTCATGGACATGGGTTCCAATGTCCATGGGGGTCGAAGGTGTCGTCCGGCGCTCTCCAATCCCGCCTTCGACGTCCAGGTGGAGAGTCTCGAATATAAGGCGTTTGCGCGTGCATTTGAAGGCGAGGTTGTTCTCGCCACTTCCACCTCCGGCAGACACTGCAGAAGGGGATAGCCCTCTGAGAATCGACAATTTGTCACTCGGCGGAAGCAGAGTGTGCGGCGCAGGCAGAGTGTGGATATGGAGTAACCCATGGTGGGAAGGAAATGCCGCTGACAAGGCGGGATCACCTGTGGAGATTGGAGTAAGACGATTGATTGGCCTTCGCGGCAAAGGTCCGCCTATGATAGGTCTTCTGGAAAGCAAAGATATTCACATACCTGTAAATGCCGAGAGGGTAATGGCAGCATCCGAAAACCAGCCAATTTTCTGGATCCATCCTGCGCCACCCCATGCATCTGTGGATGCGTGGGGAGACAAAGTTATTGAGGCGCACGCGAACGGGTGTTTCCTGAGCAAGGCACGGAGGGAGTGCAAGAACACTAAAACATCCTTTTAGACGTTTACGGTAGGCATGAGCAATAAGACACTAGATTTGATGGATGAGGTTACCTCGCTGGTTATATCGCCCCATTGGAAGGCACCAAACGATGGGATCACTATGCGTAAAGGCCGATTAGTTGCCGCGGGAGGATTTACTGGAGTGCCTTGCAGGAAAGCAGACAATTGGTCTATCACCCTTGTCGTCGAGGGCCCCTTTGAGTCCGCCGTATTCATATCAACGAATGAGAGCATGCCATTTTGTGTTGCCTTTGCCACGATAGACTCGGGAATTTTGTGCGTCAGGTCCATCGTACGGCAGAATTGTTCAGAGTCCCTACATGATGGCGACAAATGAGCTGAATTTCGCAGGACAAGACAAACTCACGTACGTACTTGACATCAGCCGGGACAGTGGTCGTGAACTGCTTCATCTGTTTGTATCTCCAAGCAATTTTTATGGTGTCTTGTCCATCGTTGCCACCATCGTCCCCATCGTCAGTATCTGCGCTTGCAGGCTTGGCATATTCATACGTGGGAGGTAGCCACATGCATCCCCGCACAAACGCGTCGGGGTCGCTATCCACCACGCAAACATGGTGATCCCAAGCAAGGCCTTGAGCGATCGCGTACTTTTGGACAAGCTCTCCGTAGGCAGAGTGTGGATCGGGTGCTAGTGTAACCGATGTACATGATAGAGGTAACCCGCCTCCCAGAATGTCATCGAGAGATGGTATGCCAGTCGACGTGATCGTAGAGGAAAGATATGTGTGCGTTCCAGGGAACGGTGCAGCCTGCTTCGAAGAAACTTTGCGTTTAAAAGACGACATTCCGAGCCGTTGATTTTACTGCGCAAACAGTCCCCACTGCAGATGGCCACCAAGGCGAAGGAACTCTAAAACTTGAAGATGATGGTCCGGCTGAATTTCAAAATCGATCAGGGTCAATTGATCACGTGTTACGCTGCAAACCTCCGAGCCGAGCCCTCTTCTCCGCTCGTTCCATGTCTCTATGCACCCGTTCGCATTCGCCACACAGGCGTTGAGACGTTCAGCACAGGTGAGGTTAGGACGCGCTCGCGAATTCTGGTCGAAGCCATGCCTGTATAAAGCCAAGGTCGTAGGAAAATCCGCTTTCAAAGTAAGTGATTCTCAGTGCCTCTTGTAAACGAGCCATTCATTACTATGTCAGCTCGCCAACATGGCTTGCGCCTTGCATATATTTGCCGAATACGTTGGGACTGTTTCTCTGGTGCGCTCTGCCTGCTGCGAGGCGGCCTTTCGCCGATACTTTTGATAGATGAGCGGGCTCTCTATGATGCCAACACTTGCGGACTCTGGCGAAATAGTCGTGGAAGACCGATGGTCCATTCGCTGGAACCCTACCGGCATAGCTCGCGGGGATCTTATCACACTTTACTCACCCCTTGACCCTTCGCGAATCATTTGCAAACGAGTCATTGGGCTCCCTGGGGATGTAGTATGCGTTGACCCAACTGGTCAGAAGGCCCCCTCGACTGAGCATGTTGTCATCCCTAAAGGACACCTATGGATAAGCGGCGACAACACTGCCATGTCAAGAGATTCTCGTGACTATGGTCCAGTTTCAATGTCCCTCGTCCGGGCGAAGCTACGAGCTAGGGTGCGTTTCTTCGATAGAACTTCAACTATAACTCACCTTGCATATCAGATATACCCAGATATCACTATATTCAGGAACCCCATTACATATCTAGACTGAGTATTGTATTCCATCAGGTTAATTAAGCGTCGTTGCAGTCGTCGAAGCCAAGACATGGTCGTGCCGGCGGTAGGGTGTGTGAAGCTCGAATCATTGAGAAAATTGCATAGAGTAACCTCCTTGACCATTAGGCTCAAACTTAAAATTGTCGGTGGACAATCCGAAGTTCCCTGTCTCTCGTTGAGTCGCGATCATAACTTCAGAAATTCAACGACGTACCTAGAATGCTATTTCCTAGACCCTTGAGCTTACCCAGCATCTCAGCAGTCTCGGCCTTTTGGGCAGCCTCAACTCGAGGACCTATTGCTCGTAGCGATCGGTCGACATCTCGACCTTGTGATGATCCTTGCGGAAGCAATGTCAACAACTTCTTATAATCTAAGTTGACAGGCGTTGGTAACAGGCACTATACGAAGAGAATCCACGATTCACCTTCTTGCGCGTTGCTTAGTGAGGACCAGGTATTCAGTTGTTCGTTTGCCGCTGCCCGCCGCTGGAGAGCCTTAACGTAGTCGGGATCGTCGAGAATCGCTAATTGAACATGCATTAAGGTCCCATGTCAAGGATATTACATATCCATAAGCCCCCGACCTTGCGTGCATGCATCTGCAGCCTCCTTGTAACTTCTCTGTCCAAGTGGTACATCAACAGGTGCGAGAAACGGAAGCTGACTCAAACCTACCAGTTTAACATGGCAAGCACCGATGTTCGCATTGAGAACTGACCTGAGCTTTGCGCATGTGATGTCGAACTCTGAAGGGCTGATATCCTCAGAAGGAGGTGGACTTGGTGCGGATGTGGAAGGAGCCGTGGGGTGCTCTTCGAGGTCCTCGAAGGGCTCCGGTACAGAAACATCCGATTTCTGGCTTTTCCTCTTCGGCAGTGTATCCAAAGCTTCCTGGTATGTAGATAAAGCAGCTCCCCATTCTGCCGCACGGAAATGATCGTTGCCCTTGACCTTTAGCTGTTCTGCAGCATTCAGAAGATCCTAGAAATTGGGCTATCTTATCAGTGCGGAACGCGCCAGCAATATGAGCATTACTACTTCTGTTGACGCATTCTCGTTTCCAGGGACGAGATCATCGTCCTGTGGGCGTGAGCTCGTTGCTTCGGATGGTGGCAACTCACTTTCAGCCATTGTGAGAAGGCGCCCATAAACAACTCGATCATCAGGTTTTCTGTCTCGTTATCTAATCAACGAATTAGTTGGGCTTGCTTAGCATCCTTCGACACCGACGTCGACATCATCAACTAGAGCTTGCAGAGAACAATGCCATCCATCAGCGATAGCAGATGTGTCTTGGTTACCGGTGCCACAGCGGGTATCGGCCGAGCTCTAGCTTATGCAATTAGCGATCTTCCCAGCAAGCCCCGCGTAATCGCTGCAGGCCGACGACAGGACCGTTTGGACGAGCTGACTTCCAAGATGGATACCATTCAAATCAACTTTGATACAGATAAGGAGACGATCAAGAAGTTTGTTGACGATACGATCGCCAAGTATCCTGATGTACGTTGCATTGATGATTATAATTGGAACCACCACTTATGCTGCAGTGACTATGTAATTTAGCTTGATACACTGGTACTCTCTGCGGGCGTGCAGTATGAAACTTGGTTCCAGAAACCAGAAACCATTGATCTCGACAGTGAATTTCATCTACGGCGCCATAATATATAGATACCCTCGCTTATTCGAGTTTGTCGTTTACAGGACTCCTGAGCGAGCTGAACGTCAACTATACCTCCATTCTTACCACTATCACTTACTTCCTGCCCCATCTATTGAGACTAGCCGTATGTTACGCATTTGTTGCCTGTACCGCGTTCCAACATCAGATCTCCAGGCGAATGGACGCCCATGCTTCATTTGCCCAGTTACAGCAGGATTGGTAAGTCTGTCGTCCATGTTGCGACGTTCGTGGAAAGTAATGATGATCCGTAGGGAATTACCCCGGGGGCTTGGGTCGCCAATTACTCAGCCTCTAAAGCTGCGCTGCATTCGCTCTGCTATTCTCTTCACGCGCACCTCCAAGGAACCAACGTTCATATAATGGAGATCATCCCGCCTTTGGTAGAATCCGAACTCCACGATGGTGCGTATAAGAACTCGTTGTTCTTTGTATCTAAATATATCTTGATGCATCCTGTAGCTGAGGATACTACAAAGATGCTGACAAACAAATGGATGCCTCTGGAGGAATATATCCCGGTTACTATGGACGGACTGACCAAAGGGGATTTTCAGATTTCATCTGGAGTCTCCCTCGTAGGCTTGAATAAGTTTGAAGCAGGGAAGGAGGAAATGGTAATGAAAGGTCTGGAGGTTCGGAAAAGCTGGTAGACGTATCATGGACACTTGGATTGAGGCAAGGAATTCATGGAATTATGCTCCCCTAAGTCCCCCTAGCAAAACAGGCTGGCAACGTGGCGGACTTTTGCACGAGTTACATCCTGGAACGAAGCCCCTGTCCCCATAAATTTGAAGACCCTAATTATCGAGTCATGATCGCGATCAGCTAAATTTTGAGACAGCTAGCAGTTAGTTACTATTTCTCCATTGTCCACGATGTCCAAGCCTACTCTTTGGTTGCGCTGCGAGAAGAAAGCTTTCGAGAAGCGTGCAGCACTCACCCCCACAACCTCAAAGAAACTAATCGATGCAGGCTTTGACATCTATGTTGAGCGTGATGACCAGCGAATCTTTGACGATTCCGAGTATGAAGCGTGCGTGTTTTCCTCCTCATCCCCGAATGTGAGTTTCTGACACTTGATCAATAACTGCAGGGTCGGATGCAAGTTGGTCGACAACAGTACATGGACATCTGCACCAACAGACATCCCGATCATCGGATTGAAAGAGCTCCCTGAGTCGGACGAGCCCCTCCCCCACACACATATCCAGTTCGCGCATTGTTTCAAGAGACAAGCGGGCTGGGACGATGTGCTGGGGAGATTCCATCGCGGCGGCGGTACCCTGTACGATCTAGAATTCCTCAACGACGCAAGCGGTAGGAGGGTAGCGGCATTCGGTTTCCATGCTGGGTTTGCTGGTGCCGCAGCTGGTGCACTGGCTTTGGCGGCCCAGAAGAAAGGAGAGAAGCTAGGCTTGTTGGAACCCTATTCGAATGAAGATGCTATGGTTAGTGGAGTCAAGGAAGCTCTTGGAGGCAGTGGCAAGGGCGTCCGTGCCCTTGTAATTGGTGCACTCGGGAGATGCGGCAGAGGTGCTGTTGACCTCTTTAGGAAGATTGGTCTGGAAGAGTGCGTTGTTCTGAATATATGCTGTACGGCCATCAATGGAGCCTGATCATTCCATCGGCAGAGATGATATCGTCAAGTGGGACCTCGCCGAAACAGCAAAAGGTGGCCCATTCCAGGAGATTCTTGATGTCGATGTCTTCGTCAACTGCATTTACCTGTCGTCCTCAATTCCACCTTTCCTTACTCGGGACCAGATCATCGCAGCTGGGCCCAGCCGCAAGCTCTCCGTTGTTGTGGACGTGAGCTGCGACACGACGAACCCTTTCAATCCCATACCCATATACAACATCAACACTACTTTCTCCGAACCCACGGTTGGTGTTGATGTCGGGTAAGTGAATGATGTGTTCCCAGTAGTTGGTCTGCTGATTGCTACACATCTTTCAGGAGTGCCAATCCACCCTTGTCTGTTATTTCCATTGACCATCTGCCTACTTTGCTTCCGCGGGAGGCATCAGAACAGTTCAGTGCAGACCTGCTCCCCTCCCTGCTGGAATTCCCCAAGCGCAGTGAAGCGCGCGTGTGGACGGACGCAGAGAAGCTATTTAAAGAAAAACTTGCGGAGGCCGTCCAGGAACAGAGCGCAAAGAAATAGGCTCCAAAATGTATCACAGACTAACTAGATAGAAAACATGAGGAATTGAACAGATAAGCGGGTGGAATCAAATATTCTCGAGCGCAGCCGTGCGGTGGTCGGAAACAACCATCAGATATGAAATTGATGAGAGAATACGGCAGGAACGCTGTGGACGACTGAAATGATGATTGTTGAAGGTCGAGTCGAGTCGGGACGTGGGCTATCCAAGGCTATGGGGTTCTAGTGGGATTGCTGTCATTCTCATGGATAATTTCTCGTTGGCCGCTGTGGAGACGGTCGCGAGGGCCAAGCCATGAGGTCGGACTGGTGGAATTATGATAAGTAGTCCCGTATTCCGTAGTTGCTCACTTTCTCACAGCTAGCCTGCCATTTCTCACTCAACCTCAACCGTAGACGCTGAGCGTTCGCCTGGGATTCGGCATTTCTCTTCTTTCTTTTCTACCACCATCAGTCCGTATACTACAATTTAGGTGGCTGGCCACGTCGACCTCCTCGTTGTACTCCAGATTTTTCCTACATTCCTTGCCATCTAAACCTGTCCTCTCATTCCTGTAATAATCGCCATGCTCGTTACCTGTCTCCCACAGATCTCTATATCCCCCGCCCCGCCCCTCGAACCAGAGGCAGAACCGTACTCTCCCTTCGCAAAGTCCTCATTCGTCGTGAATGATAGCGACGGCTTCAGGCCTAGCCATCTCACTCCGCCGCCAACGGGTTCGCCTCGTTTCGTCCATCAGTCGTCGCCGTTGCGTCCCGCCGATGCTCCTCAGAACAAGGGTCTTGATAGCAACAGATTCGAGGCGCTATTGCAGGCCACGCGGGAGAGAAACCAGGCAAAGAAGGAGAGCGATTTGCGTAAAGAGGTTGCATTGAAGGCGCACAAGCACAAGCAAGGTTCGTACTTGCCCCTTTTACAACTTATCTACCTGTGGGATTGACCTCGCCTCGCAGTCGAGCGTCGTGCCTTGTTCCTTTCCAAGGTCATGGCCCCGCCTTCTCCTACTGCGACCGCCCTACCCAAGACCCCGCCCGAATCGCCTGCCATTTTCCACTGCTCCCTGCCTTCACCAGGATTGGTCTCACCCCTCGCCTTCTTCGAGAATCTGGGCTCCAGTCCTACCAGCGGTATTCCTTCGCAGGAATCCTGGGTTGAGCAGGTAGACTTCCGCGTGCGCGCTGGTGTTGTGGAACCCAAGCGTCCCAAGGGGCCTTTCCAATACAACCACTTACCCTCCCTGGACCAAATCTCTGCCCGCATGCGTTACCAGAAACATGTTCGCAGTACCAGCATAGAGTCCGACCATTCCAGCCGTCTCCCGCTTTTCCTCAACCAGTCCCGCCCTCAGCCTGTCAGTGCCCCTGAACGGCCAAGACTAGTAGTCGGCGTGGGCAGGTTACAGATGCCCCTACGTGCCCCTCAACCCGCTAAGGCCACCCCAGCTCCCATAATTCCGCCGGTCTCACCCTGTTCGCCTCTGACCCCAAATTTGGAGGTGACGACTCTCGTCGTCCCACGTTCAGCCACAACATCACCAATCCAATTGTCCAAAACTAACTTGCTTGCTTTGGACTCCCGCTCACGAAGATCTTCCGACATGATCTCCACGCTCAGACGCCGCACGCGACCGTCTGAGTACGGACATACTGGTCACGACGAAGATGACTCGCTCAAGCACAAGCATTGGAAGAGACGTAGCGCTCCCGCTGAACTCCAAACAGCCGAGCGAGCCGGATTTGAGCACTACATCCTCTCGCTCCCCGGTGCTTTCTGATTATCAATAGGTAACTCTTTATTTAGTGAGGTTTGTACGATAGATCGGTGGGAGATTTGATATTTGTAGCGTTCTTTTCTTTTATTTTCTACAAGGGGATAGTTTTTTTGACAATTGGAATCTGGAATTCGTTCTTCAGTACATACATTTCAGGTAGACACACTCCCATACCACCACAACACTCATTGTAGGATGCCCTGTGTATTTATCCATTCCGACAACCTAGCTATATGCAGAGGGCTGGCCCCTCTTCTAGTATGCACACACAAATTTTATACTACATGAACATCACGTTGCGGGAGTGTGAAGCCATATCCTCCCAAACTTTACAAAACCGGCCTGGAAAGAGTGAAATGCCACCTGGGTCATCGCAGCGCATTGTTGGCTCGGTGCTTGTCCGGTGCCAGGAGAAAGGATCGCGAGGATAGGAAGGTCCTCTGCACCGAGGCAAGCACATCTAGGCGCCGGGCTAGTAGACAAGAAGTTGATTCGTAGGTCATCATGCCAGGGTAAGGTAGACGCACTATAGTCAGTCCGTGTGTGTTCATCGGCGAACTCTTCATCGGAGTCCACTAGTGGGTCCGCGTTTTTCATGATATGCCAAGCATCTAAAGGGGCATTAGCTTCGACGAAACGTGTACAAAGGTAGCGCTAACGTTGAAGCATAGAACGATCCTCACGAGGGCCTCGTGGCAGCAGTTTGGGCGAAGGATCTGGAAAAAAGATCCATCAGACATGGTTTTACGCGGTAATAAACAATAAAACCTTTTTGAAGAGGTCCGGGAGGAGCTGATTCTCTGCTAGGGACATAATACATGAAGGACGCTTCGTCCTTCGGAGTTTCTAGCCCATGTCTTGTACGAGATCGTCTTGCGGCCACGCTAGTCTCTGCTTCTGGTTCTGGAAGCAATCTAATATGTGAACGGTGGCAGTGACTTTTTGACTTACCTGGGACGAAGTGCGGCGCAGAAGACCTGACCTTCTTGTCGTGTTCCATTGTCGACACCAGCTTTTGGAGGAAGGCGTTACGTTGGGTGGACATCATGATGCCCCAAGCGACCTCCTCTGGGGAGTCTATGTTTTCCTCCTTGACCTCCTCGTCAGAGAGTATCCGTGGCAGTGGGGCTTTGTCGGGGTTGTCGCGAGAATAGTCGTCATCGAAGGGGTTGGGTGGATCCGGGTCTTCTAAGTAATAATATATAAGCCAAAGAAACGTCCGTGCGCGATCAGATGAAGATAGATTCCGTGGAAGGAAAAGATCCAAGAAATTGAAGGAACCATCGAAATGTACACTTGCTAAGGGCTAGAGGGTCGTGTCAGTCGCAATCAATAATGACCAGAGGCAGAATAATGGGGAAAGGAAGAACGCACGGCGGAGTGAGTAGCCAAGACGAACACGAGATTTACTACGCTCGTTGGCGGTTTCTGGCCTGCACGCTTTACGAGGAAGTAAATTAGCGATCGCTCCAGCACATACAGCATGGACAGGGGCCTACAAGTTTGTTGAGGATTTCTTCCGGAGTGGAGGGAGGCATGTTTCTTATCTCCGAAGGCAACAGCGCAGCCTTTAAGCAGTTCTTAATCCTGGGGGCATCTTGAGCGTTGCCGTCTGTTTTCTGGAGGGAGGGAACTGGGTGGTATGTTCTCAATGCCGTCTTCATTTCCGGGAAAACTGGTCTCGCTGACATCAGATTGATCCCCACGCCATAGTTGATAATGAACGATCTCACAGGCCATCGTTGTATTAATTCGCCCGACATTCGTCAGGAGCGAGATCTTCGCCAGTTCCAATGCGAACGCCGGGGTCTCCTTCATTTTATCCTTCAGTACCTTGGAGCACTTGTTGGAGTTGGATAGGGCGGCCACATAGAGCTCGGAGAATGTAACCTTCTTGGTCTTGCCTGGCGTTGCGCTGGTGAAGACGGCTTTGGGGTTTGAGAATATGTGGTGCAGGAGATCATACTGTACATCTTCTCGAGACAATGGTTCCGCATCTGCACGTTTTATGGGGAGTGCCTTGCGACTGAGATAGCCCACTCTAGATGTGGATGTGGATGAGCCATGCTGATCGCCAGCTTCGAAGGAAGAGAACCCACGGAGCCATTGTGTCTGCCGGCCATGGCGACGGAAGGACTTGCGAGGACGAGCCCGTCTGCGCAGAAGCCATCGACTTGAAGGACTTGGGCTATGGGGGACACGAGGCACTGTACGAACACGAGGCGAGAGAGCCTCCATGCCCTTAAACGAACAGAACTATATCCCAAAGGGTGAGACTGTCAAAGAATCTCACGTGTAGCGCAGTTTGCGGGAAATTCAGAGCAAGTTCGCTCCTAGAATTGCTCCGAATGGGCTGCAAATGACAATGTTTACGACACGGCAGATATTCCTGTCGAAAGAAGGAATACCAGGGACGAAGCGAAGCGATTTGGGGTGATATGATGATTTCGAAGAAATGGGGACGGGGTCAGAAGAGCAGCATTACGGCCGCGCAGAATATTTTTTTATCGCGGTCGACGTGGTCGTCGTGGTCAACGGCGCAGAACATGTTTTTATGCGAATGTCGCCGATTTGCCTCCGCGACCAGAAAAATCAACAACAAACCATATTTGGGCTGATATCTGCTGAGGTAAGCAAATTACTCTTCCTTCCGACCATGGCAGACAAATTCGACGAGGCTACCCAGGTACGTTCCCCGGTCCCAACTCCGGCCATGATACTCACAATTTACTGCAGAAGGAGCTCAACACTTTCTTGGAGACTGCGCAGGCGCAGGCGCGTCTCCAGTCGACCATTTCCACATTGACGAGCACATGCTGGGACAAGTAAAAATCCACTCTCCAGTATTTTTCTTCGGTATACTAACACCCTCCTAGATGCATCACAGGTACCCCCTCGACTAGGTTCTCTCGCGGGGAAGAGAGCTGCCTCGCAAATTGCGTAGAGCGATTTTTGGACACGAGTATCTATCTCGTCGGACGGCTTGAGGAACAGAGAAACCAGGCCGGCGCATCATCATAATTCGGTCACTACATATATCCTCGCTCTACACTATAATAACAAAACTAGACGAAACAGTCCCTACACGATCTTGCGCCATACATATGTCGCCAACACCATTGGTAAGAAGAAACAAAATGCGTCCCAGACTTCGCGAGAGCTGCGTAACCGAACAGGGATATCTACTGGCGCTGTCGTTCCTCCCGAAGCAAACCGTTTCGTGGAGTGGTACGCGTCAAACATCAAGTCCTTCTCGCGCCATAAATTTCTGAGCCATAGATCGAACTTTGCCTTTTCAGCTTCCGGGATATCCGTCTCCACGGTGTTCTTTCTACTTGAAGGATTTGGCAGTGCTGAAGGGTTACTACTCGACAAGTCCCCAATGGGAACCTCTTTCTGTACGTCAAATACCCGGAGATGGATATGGATCACCGGAGGTGGGACACCGTTCATAAAGATAGAACGCAGGGTGTAATAAGTCTGCCCATACCCCATCGGTGGAATACCTGGTCGAAGAGTTAGCCCTGCGTCTTGTTCTTTGAAAGAAATGTAGCCTTACCAGGGTAAACAACCGTGGCGTCAATAAGTTTCAGCTGCGGTATACGGGGAACTAATGACCGTAGGCTGTGGTGCAGGCCCGTTGACCGCGGTAAAAGTGTATGCTTCATGTCAGGCTGCCACATGTAACAGTTAGACTGTACCAAAGGGAAGTAACTTTCTGACTGACTATCCCTTGTTTCTCAGCGAACTTCTTACTGATCGGTCTTGTGTCTTTGCTGACAAGCGTCCCCTCAGGATAGAGTAAGAAGAGAAATGGTTTATCCTCTTCTTGAGCTTGCTTGCCAAGTCTTGACAACTGTCTTGCAAGTGCTACTCTGTCGGATGCCCAGGAGCGGGCCAAGAAAATGAACCTAAAGAATTGCATGCCCTTGTGATCCTTGTTAACGGCCATCCAAAGTGCTGGACGGAATGAGTCATACCCAACCAACAATTGGAAGCCACTTCAAGCTCTTCTTGAGGACGATAAAGACGTCCTTCTGTGCATCCATGAAATAGGCAAGGCACCACGCGTACCACCAGTCGGCATACATCTGCAGACATGGTATTCATTAGAGTACGTCCCGGGGACTTCAGGTAGTCACGAGGGAAGGCAATAAATATTACTTGGTGGTTGGCTATTAGGACTGACTTCTTGGGGAGTTTAAGTCCGATGACCTTGCCGCTTTCGTCGCGTGCCACGATCTGGTCTATCTCACTTTCGGTGAGACGACCTTGTCCTTGCTCTTCGAATGTTATCCTCAGGGTAGTAGGGGCGAACCATTGACAAGCCAATACTGCTTGAACGTTCAGTATTGCTCCAGCTCGATATGACATTGGACGCACTCAGGAGACACCCAAATGCACCCTTGGTATACCGTATACCTTCGTCGTACAATCCCCTTGTACATCGAAAAGGAAGAATTCGGATGGGCAACAGCATGAAGTGGCATGCGTTATTGAGAAGACATCCGAGATCGAATATGAGGATAAACTGAATGGCCTTGAGCCTTCGCAGCCAAGGGGCGGGCGGTCTGTCAGCTACTGGGACCTCGTGAAGCTGAAGATTCGTGCTTGCCATGCTGGAGGACTCTTTGAACGTGGCGGTGGTGGGACAACAGCTTTGACCGCACACGCAAGACACGACTTCGGCAGACGACTAACTATAGCAGCGGCTCCGACGACCACGTGCTACCTCAGCTCAGGAAGCCTGTTATCACTCACACAATGTCGAGATGACAATTTGGCGAGACGTTGATGTTTTGAAAAGGTGGCTGACTACATACAAGCTTCAAACATCTACAGTCGCCATAGGATCTCTGACCACGCCAAGCCTTCTGGGGCCCAAAAATCAAGGTGGTTGCAATGCAATATATGATACAGCTGATGGTACACGTCTATTACTTGTGTGGCGTTTCAACTTAATGCACTAGTGCTACAAATCGCATCTTGAGTTCCAACGCAGTGAGAAAAAATGCGACAAAATCGCACCTAAGACTGACTTTACGGATTGAACTCGTTGGGGATAGAGTACCTCTTGCTCAGCAGCTTCACCCGCTCGATATACGTGTCCCGCTAGAAGAAATCCGCTTCAGTACGACGGTGAAAGCAAACAAACGAACTGCGACTCACAATGCTTGTGACTCGCTGCAATTCGTCTGGCTGGCTGGACGAGGTCAACCGCTGGATAACTGTATCCAAAGTTGTTATACTTTGGATATAAGCACGGACGGCGCCATGACTGTCTTTTGCCGTGTCCAGCTTCACGGCCTCCTGTGCCATCGATAACGCCTGCTGCAGAGTCCCTTTTTCGGCGCCGTGCATGATTGCAGAGGAGTTATAAGTGTATCTTAGAGTCGTCAGGAGATGGACCGCAGTCCAAAACGTCAACGGCCTATTATATACGCCGCCGATGTTATGAAACCTGTTTTTTCATTATCTAAAAGGTAAGAATTAAAAATTGCCGGGTTCATTTTCGACTGCATCGGAACGGCGGGGTGCCTAGCGACGGGGAGGGATAATATCGGGAACTTCCCATGACTGTCTCCTCGGGCGCGCCTAACGACAAATTACGTACTCGTACATAGTTTCGAGGAACGACCGGAACACCCCCCATGGCGTGCTCCACAAGATCAAGGATGCGGGAGAGGGAGCAGCAGCACACAAATTGCTTCAACTGCTTCAGTATAATCAGAAGTTGGGTGGAGGTGATTAGAAATCGAGCCACGAGCGAACCAAGCGTGCGATCCTGATTCCTGGCTACCCACGGCTCCCTCGTCCGCGTGCCAGTGGGGTAGATTTCTATACAATGGAGTAGTCTACGGAGAAAGTTCCAAAAACATGCAGTAGACGACCGTAGCAGGAGTTAAAACGACCAAATCAAAATAAGCACGCCATGGAAGATTCCAGAGCCGAGAGTACGCTCGTAGGCCTGAGATCTACTAACAGTGCGCGTCTCTTCAAACCAAGTTGCCATGGCCTCGAATTTGTGGGGCTGGCAACGTTGAAGGCGTGTGATCGACGACTGAGGGACATGGGACAGGATAGGGTAGGTCTGGGCAGGTCACTTAGCAGCTCCTGCGACGAAAAATCGCGAAGTCGGGATGAAAGGTACCACGGCCTGTTATATACGTCGCTTACTCCAGGTGCAGTGTGCTTCAAAGGAAATGGTGAAACTCGGTGGGGTCGATGGATCTTCTGCAAAAAGATTCTCTCTGATATGAAGAACTGTTTGCGAGCAATATATACAATAGAAATAAATAAATTAACAACATTGTGGATTATTTCAATTGATTCACTACATGTAATCTTCTTCGTTCATGTCGTTCAAAAACCAGTTCGCCTCAGTCCTATCCCGAACTTCCTCCTCCGGGAGTGCCATCAACACCCTCAGCTTTAGCAGCTCGGCGAGGGCTATGGCCATCTCGTAGTGTTCGTTGGACACCCAGGTCTCCGTCTCGAAGCCAATCATGCCTCGACACCCCTCAAAATTCTCGTCCGCTACTTGAAGTCTTGCGCTGAGCTCCTTCGTCTCGCGTAGATCATCGGGTTCAAACGTTACTGGACAAGATGCACCTTCCACCGTAAGCCTATCCCATATCTCCGTTGCCTCTATTAGCGTTGTCTTCAGCGCATGAGTCTCACCTTCCCATGGAGAACCGGCTTGGTCGAAAAGGCGGTAGATGAACATGGATATGGGGTCCGAAAATGCTTGGTGGTGGTGCTTGTTGTACTGTTCCGTGTTCTTGACGTAGTGGAAATGGACAAGACGGCGATGGTAGAGTTCCATCGCGTGGTTCTGCTCGGATTGGTCCAGCTCGTTGATGTTCGCCGGGAGTGAGGGTGGGATGAGAAGCTGCGATACTGGGTCGTCGTAGTTCTGCAAGCGACCCGGTATACCAGCAAGGAGAAACGTGGGTAGGATCGAGGCGTGTTGCCAGTCGAGCAGGCCCGCGATCTTCAACTCGTTAGAGTCTGGCGATTTCGACACGATCACGTTACTTGGCTGGAGATCAGGATGCCTGATACGGAATTGATGGAGGGTTGAGCTCTGGGGGACGAGGGAAGGTACGATGGCAAGGTAGCGTTCGAGATTCTTGGCGTGATCCAAATGTGACTGCTCTTTGTACTCATAAGCCTCCCTCCTTTCACGCCGGAATGGCAGCAGGGGCCGACCGAACTTTTCCAGATACGCCAGTTCCTTGCGAGCTGCCGCGACGAGCGCTGCCTCGGCGGTTTCGTCTGCAGTCTCTATTAGTTCCGAAAAGTATTGAAGAAAAGGCAGAGAGAAAGTAGCGTACATGGTCCCCTGTCTACGTCGAGCTGTGATCTCCTTCCAAACCACATATGCAGCCTCACATCTGGACCGACGCAGAAGGCCTCATCGTTGAGTAGGATAGTCGTCCTCCTTGCCACCTTCTCTAGGTCTTTGACATAGTAGAGGCTCCCGCCTGCTGGAAAAGGAATTGACATCATTCGAGATTCGAGTTGGACAAGTTGACGCAAGACCGAGGCGATATCCGGGTCCTCCAGCTCCATCCACACGTCGCTGAGCTTCGTGCCTCTCACAAACTCCATAAAAATATACTCCGTGTTCGCAGCATTGTCCGATGAAAGGGAGTAATCGTAAACCTCTGGAACAGGCAGACTAGAGGAACGAAGAAAACGCATTGTGGCCACTTCACTGGCGATAGCGTAGAACTTGGGAACCGTGATGGAGTATGGGATACGGGCTACCATCTCGAAGCCATCATGCATGGTGATCAGGAAAGTCCGGTTGAAGCCTCCCTCTGCGAGCTTCACAAATGTCTTGATATCTCGTGAAGTTCGACCAACCGACTGCGCCGCAAGTCGGCAGAGCTCATCGACCTCGAACTCACGTTTGCGCTCTGCGAGGCGAAGGTCGTTGTTGACGCTGAATGTGTGAGATCAGATATATAGGCTATAAAACAACATGTACTATAAGACTTACAGCCAGCGTCCTGATGAATAGTTGAAGAGATCATTACGAGAGTCTGATATGTGCGAGAATGGACGACCGGGCAGCCTCCTAGATATTGACGAAGAAGTGTATACTGGATGCAGCGAGAGAGGCCGAGAGATTGAGGTTAGTACTTGGAGAAATTTAGAGCTCGAACGCCCAAGGGAGTGCATGCGCCACCGCCTCCTGAATTCGATTGAAGGTCAGATAGAGTACAAAGTTGCGTTGAAATTATAAACCATTTTTTAAAAAATTGTATGTATGTAAGGCATCCAAAAGGAAAGAATGTATTAATATTAAGATAGCGCAAGGTCCATGGTTTGAAAGCGAGTGGATAGAGTTTACAAGTGAAGCCACTAAAAATCTGAACTTGGTAAGTAAATCATGCATTCTAGGGTTGCTGAAAAGCATCTCACATTTGGGAGATGTATCGATGGAATCTATCGTCAGGCACTCGACACGACCTCTACAGATAGAGGTGAGATTTTGTATTTCTGCATTAATCTCTCCGCACGCTTGGCATAGCGGTCGTGCTGGTATACAACATTCATCAGCATCTAATGCACCCGATAAATGAGACGTAGCAACACCCACCCAGTGGCGGACATCGGACAAGGATTGTTTGGTAGTGCTCTTTTCGTCCAACGGTGCTGCTGCAACGATCACCTCGTCGAGCAATGCAGTGCATTTTCGGTATGCAACAACCGCGCCACGACCGTCTTTGGTTGTATCGAGATTTACGGCCTCATGCGCGTAGTCCAACGCTTTGAGAAGCATGGCGCGGCGTTCGGATGGGGTAGTCATCGTGTAGGGGAGTGGGGGAGGGAGTGAATGGAAGCAACGCGGGAGCAAATCAGTGCATAAAAGAGCGCGGGGCTGATGTAGCCAGCGGTGCGCGGGTGTCAAGTCAATCCAACTGGCAGCTATCACTGCTATAAGTAATATAAATTCCTGAGATCTATCATTTGGGGCAGGCATGGGAGATACCTGCACAGCTTTATAAACGTCATCGCGGGATTGATGCGGACTCGGACATGTTACACTTGGTCGACATCATAACACTTGCTTGAGACGTGTCTTAAGCTAGCCTCTTCGCCCACGGGGAAGCTGGAACAGGAATGTCATTCAGGGAGAAGGGTCGGGCGGATGCTCCATCTAAGAGTATCGCGGCCACACGTTTTAGAAACGTTATGCATCACTACATAAAGTAGTTCGTAGTCTTTTATCCCACATATGGCAGCGGTGCCGGCGCGCTAGCATGTGAACGGCTTCCCCACAAGTCCATCACGATAGGCATCACTAATCAACTATACAAGCCAGACAGTGAGCATACAAAGATCGCGTAATTTCACAACGGGGGCATCACCTTGATGGAAACATATGTTCCAGCGACGCATATAAATGCGCCTGCCACGATGGTCAACACGGCCAGAGTAGTCTGGAATTTCATCCGTCGCCATGCGGGGAAACCGCCTTCTAGATGGTAGGCATCATGCAACCAGAAGAACCCAGCCAGCCCGTATGTATACCAGGAAGCGAATAGGGCGGCCGATATTCCAATCAGGTAGGAGAATACCGGAACGGCGATGGCCATAACGAAGGCGATAGCAACTGCCAAGAAGCAAAGCACCACCCAGACGGACCATCCGACGACGGTATGTTTATACATGTGTCGAGTTCCCCGGAAGAATCGCACAAAAACCAACTTGGCGGCTGTATGAGAATACAGACCTCCTGCGCTAGAACAATCTCAGTAAGGATCCATCAGGAATCAAGAGGGCAATACAACGTACATCAAGAAATTTCCCAAAGCAACACCAAAAGTGATTTTTGCCCACACCGGAGGTAAGGAGAGGAAAGCCGGGGAGGCAACCGTATTCCCTACGTACACATAACTAGAGAGTGAGTTAGTATCTCGTCAGGGTGGACCCAGTTCAGTCTTACATTACGATGGCAAAGATGCAATAGAAGACCGTTGCGAAGCCTTGAAGACACCAAGCGGCCTTTAATCGCCGGATCAGTAAGGTGTCAAGGGAATGGATGCTAGGAATACCTTCATGGCGTCCTGAGGCCTTCTCATTTCCGATATCAGGATAAAGAACCTATTAACAGTCAACAATATTACACGGTGGAAGGTGCTAAATTTGCTCACATGAAGTGACCTGACAGCATTCATTCAGTTAGAGAATACTATGGGTCGGGGAAGTTTCCACTTACCGGCATAAGAGAAGACCTAGGTCACGGTACGAAGTATCAGAAAATAAAGCCTGAACATATGTCATAGACGAACTGACCGGATTCGTGATTGCTAGAAACGCCGTGAAGAAATTAGACTGTATCGTTGCACTGATTACACGGCCAGGTACTGGGTTCCGTCCAGCAGCGATCATCGCTAGGAGGCCGGCAAGAGTGATGAAGCAGGCACTAACGAGCCCCAGGTTGCTCAGTCGATCCAAAGTACGAGGCAGGGCAACGATGAGCACTGCCACAGAGAAGATGAGAACGAGGTACATCGCGCAAAGACCATTGTTCGATAGGACGGATAATGCTTGCTGGCCAGATAATATCTCAGACCCCTGATACGTAGTCACGTCAGTCAAACTGTGGAGATGAACATGAATCTGTGCTCACTGTGCCGCAAATAGCGAAGATGATAGTTCCTAGGCTAAGAATCTCTCGAACGACGGGGCCTCCGAGAATATAGCCAGCATCGCCCCTACAGCGTTGATGAGCGAACGGAGTATCAGTTGGTTACCTCGTGGACTTACATGTTGTGGACGTTGGGATGATTCAACTTGAAGTCAACCAACAATTTGGCAGTGAAGAGACCAAAGATGCCAAGAAAGATGATCAAGATGAGCGCGGGCGCAATCCCTGCAAAGACAATGCATTAAACACTGGTCATCCATTTCGCGTGACATCTCTTACCAACTACCGCCAGCGAGGAGGGCAGGGACAACATCCCGTTGCTGACGATCTCAGCTATCATCAACAGAGCAACGAACTAGGCAAGACCCGTGAGGAGAAAGCATGCTAGACGTTGTTTCGACAACTTACTTGCCAACTAAGTGTCTTGTAGTGGAAATCATTCTCTGGCCTTTCCTCGAAGACGTCCGCTGGGACTGGCTGTTTCTCCGAGCCGACGCGGCTAGAGTCTCGCTCGATGTCTAGCTTGTCGTCGGATTTTTCTTGTAGATAGGCCATTTTCGAGAACGGTGCCAGAGTCATCGTCTACATGTCCTCTTCTTATAGATATGGCAGAGATATCGAAAACCTATATCAATTGGTTATATGTCCGATACTCTGTGTGCTGCACATGGTCCTTATCGCTGGGAGGCACTGGGAAAAAGCAACGCCGTGGGGATTACATATAGAATTGAGGTATCTGAGTGGTGCATGTCAGAACTCAGGGTATGGCCGCCGCTGGCGCGCATTCAATATCACGTGCCCGATCAATCATACTTCACTGACACTGACAGTCGCCTAACACAGTGAGGCTTCCCAGACCTTGACCACAACCATGTCGCTCACTCCCACCACCAGCCAACCTCAAAACCACTTTTTCGACGATATTGTGGCCCTCATTCTCGAAAGCGACGACCACTGGTGGCCTCGGGACTTATGCCGACTCGCGCGGGTGTCGCGTGCATGGCTTCACCTGGCTCAGAGGCGACTGTACTCCCATCCATCCTTATACTCTTTTAAAGCTTGTCGCCAGCTCTCACACACTCTTCAGCACACACCCTGCCTACGGACGCTAGTGCATGGGCTAGAACTGAGCCCGTATCCCTCAAAGACAACTACGCCGGAAGATCTTTCCGCCCTCAGATATTTGCTATCTCTCCCGGGCTTGCAGAAACTTTCATTTGGAGGGGAATTAGCTTACGAGGCGGGGAGATTCTTCCGGCTATTGTCCAGCTCCGAGTCGATCGCAGAGCTAACTGTCGACGGCACTTTACTTGCGGACAAGCTCAATTTCCCGGCGTCGCTCGAGTGGGATGACTTCATGGCAATGAGATTTCCTAAACTCCAAACCTTGAGGTTGTCGCACCTTGAGCTGGACGTTTTGGATGTCTCACCTCCGCCGTTTCGCTTACGAAAATTGGTGCTTGACAACGTGCATGTTGTCGGCGAATCCATCATCCCTCTTCTTGACTCTTCAACACCACTTCACCTCTCTATCCGGATGAGCGGGGACTGGGACTGGGCCCCTGACGAAATCCACTCAGTCTTGGAACATTGTACATTGGAAAGCTTCCGCCTCGAGGCCCGTGGCATTACTTCACAATGGCAGGGTTTCTTCGACGAAAACTTGCCACCGTGTCCTTCCCTGCAAACTCTGATTATCGATGATGTATATTTGGATGTTGACAACCTCATGTCCATCTCGGAACAATGTCCTCGCTTGCAAACACTGGGAATATTTGGACGCGTCGTTCGTGTTTCGGCCGGCCAATGGACAGACCTCATTTCGTCTGGGGCTCTCCCCCGCCTTCTATCACTTAGTTTACCCTCATATACCTATCAGCCACCAGTTGTGCCGTGGACAGATGCCCATGCTTCCCAAATCCGCGAAGCTTGTGCATCTCGGGGAGTCGCCATTACGTCCGGTATATCCAGTCGCTTATGCCCTATTTTGCTACGATAGTGTATACCTATCATGCTCGTGTACCTTCTCTTCTTTTCCTGCTTCCTGGTACGATGCTGTACTGTGTATGTGACTTTGTGGGTGGAATTGCCTATTATATTCATGCATAATAATATTGGCCGTGGTTGCCGCCCTGAGATGTGAGGATAGAAGTAGTTTATCCACGGTCCATCTGTGAGAGCACGTGAATCCCCTATCCCCTGTTTCCTCCCTTTCAGCCTTTGTGCCTTTGTCTCGCACGCACGTATATATATACGCACTATAGCCTATTCATATTTCCCATCTTCTTACGTTCGCGCTCGATAGGTAAACTATTTCTAGTTTACCATTTGTCTTCATCTTCTTACGTTCGCGCTCGATAGCACATCGAGCAGCTTCCTTTTCATTTCAGGACGCCTCCGAGGAGAACGCGCGCCCCTGCTCGCCCTCGCGACGCCAACGGCCGCTTTATTCCAACGTCGTCCATAGCGACATCCTCGCATCCCTCAGCCACTCCACCTCCTTCTCCACTTAACTCCCCAACTAATACCTTCACACAACCTTTGTCCCCCATCGAGCCTAATATGCCGGGTGAAGGAAGAACTACGCCGCCCGTCGACACCGACGGCAACCCCTTAGAACAAAGGGTAGTGGGACTCGAGTCGAGCATGAAAGAGATATTGGACCTACTTCGTGCCGCGGCAAGTAACCCCCCTCAGCTTCCCCCTGTCACTCCTGCCCAGCCAGCCCCAGCCGCTCCAGCCGCGCCGAATACCCAAGGAGCTCCCCCCTTGGTCCCCTATGTTCCCCCTCCTACGTCCAATCCATCCATTGGTACGTTATCTATTCCTGATTTCTTCCCCGATGTCGACGCCGCAATCGTGGCGTCCATCGGCAAGCATGAGTTTAAGCCGCAGCAGTTGGGCAAGCTCATTCCCAGCATCACCGCGAAGGCGACTACAACAACCTACGCGCTCGAGGACGGTGCGCTACGCGCTACGGACACGGCGCCCATAAAGGATCTCCCGGATTTCTCAACCTTCATGCGCGCCTTGGGGGTTTATTTCCAGATCCTTTACAGGTTCGTTGGGACTACCGGGAATCTCCAGGCCGTCATCGACGTGGCCGTTTCCACTCAGGGATACACAAACCTGCTGCACGAATACTCGCGCTACTTCACTTACCCCGCAATCCTCACCTACCATATCGCTCACCACTCTCGTCGCATCCGAGAGATGATCAGGGGGGATTACTCCTTTTGGGCTGACG
Source organism: Pleurotus pulmonarius (assembly GCA_012980535.1). Classification (NCBI taxonomy): domain Eukaryota; kingdom Fungi; phylum Basidiomycota; class Agaricomycetes; order Agaricales; family Pleurotaceae; genus Pleurotus; species Pleurotus pulmonarius. The sequence goes on from SJKF01000002.1 coordinate 2,759,921, forward strand.
AGGATCGAACACTCGTCGGCCAACTCCACCGATCGAGCATATTCCAGGAAGTAAAGTCCGGCTCGGCTACATCATCGAAGTCGAAGCCCTCACCCTCTTCGACGACTGCCCGCGACGTATCTGCACAAATTTGCAACAAGTTCAACAACGGTACCTGCTTGACGACGCCCTGCAAGTCCGGCCGCATCCACAAATGCGCCACTTGCAACTCTACGGCGCACGGCAAGTCCGCCTGCACGCAAGCTACGCCCAGCGCTTGAGGCCATGGCAGGACGAGGGTCTCGCACCCAGAATCCTCCCCTCGTCCTCGCCCACAGGATGAGCCATGCCCTACTCCCTCTCCTCCTCCCATTTCCTCTTCATTACCACCACCCCTAATCGACGTACCACTATCCCTTTTCCCCCCTATTAATACTCCCCCCGCTCGTCCCAACACAGATCCTCGGTGCAATCGCGCGTCGCTCCGCTCTTCTGATTCTTCCCCTGTCCAATCGACTCTCGTTCGGTCGCAGTGGGCACATTATTTAGCAGAGTACCCCGATCCCGAGTTTGTACAAGCGTTACTTCATATAATACAATTTGGTGCAGCTATAGGATTTGATGGAACCGATAAGCCCCAGAACTGTCGCAACCTCAAAACGGCCATTGAGCATCCCGAAGTCATCGACAAGGACATTCACGTCCTCCAGTCCAATGGCCGGATCCATGGTCCCCTCAGCTCCCCCCCTCACTCAGCATTTCGGGCATCGCCTCTCGGTACGGTCACACGGAAGCGCTATCCTAACAAATTCAGAGTTATCAACCATCTCTCCTGGCCTCCTGGCGACTCCGTTAACGACGGGATTCCAGACAGCGAAGGTCACATCGTCTACGAGGCCGTCTCCCAAGCGATTAGCACAATCCGTCGTCTCGGTCGCCGCTGCCTTCTCGCAAAGCTAGATCTCAAGGACGCCTTCCGCCATATCCCTCTCAGAGTGGCCGATTATCATCTAATTGGCTGTTTCTGGAACGGCGATTTCTACGAGTACATGGTGCTAATCTTCGGGCTCAAATCTGCTCCCTACATCTTTAACCTGTTCGCCGAAGCTCTCCACTGGATAATACAACGCCACATACCAGCTGAGCTCAAGCATTATCTGGACGACTTTCTCCCTATATTCGCTCCTGACACCCCCCTGTCCCTTGCCAATGACGCGGTCGCCTGGATGCAGTCATTAGGGAACTCATTGGGACTCACGTTCCAACCTGAGAAGACCGTCTGGCCAACCACTCGTCTGGAGTTCTTGGGTATCGAGCTAGACACCGTCGCGATGGAGGCGCGCCTCCCCGACGACAAACTTGTATATCTCAACGAGCTTCTCGCTACCTGGTCCACCAAGTCCTCGTGCAACTTGCACGAACTGCAAGAACTCACTGGATTCTTGCATTTCGCGTCGCAGGTTATTCCCTATTCGCGGGCGTTCATCAGGCAGCTAATCAGGTTCTCAACATCCTTCTCTACCCCGCACTCCCGTCGTTTCATTCCTCGCTACGCTCACAGCGACATACGCTGGTGGTCGACCTACGCCTCTTCCTGGAACGGGGTTACGCTCATCGATTCACCCAGGATTCACCACAACGTGTTCACCGACGCGAGTGGTACGAAGGGGCTAGGGGGCGCCTACAACCACCATTGGTTTAGCGCCAGAGTCCCTAGACGTTTCAGGGGGTCCAAGAGGGATATTCAATTCAAAGAACTCTACGCTGTTCTTCACGCCATTCTTCGTTGGGGACATCTCTGGCGGCACTCTCATGTACATTTCCACGTCGATAACCAGGCTGTCGTAGCTGCGCTGTCCGACCACACGAATCGTTCCCCTCACCTCGTCAAACTGCTGCGCTTAATACTCATGCTTGCCGCTGCTCTGCAGTTTTCTTTCTCTTCTTCTTGGCTTTCCTCTGCTGATAACGCGATCGCTGACGCTGCTTCACGTTTCCAATATGCTCGCTTATTCACGCTCGCCCCTCATTTCGACAAGAAGCCTTACTCAGTCAACCCCCAGACTCTTGGTATCAAACGAACCCTCAGCACTCGCGACTTGTTGCGTTCTACCTCTGGCACGGTCTCGCGGCCAGCACCAGGACCACCTACAGCACTGGTCAAAAATCGTTCATCAATTTCGTCAGAGAACGCCCCGCGCTGGTCAACACCGACGGTTCCTGCTTGCCCGCATCTCAGCGTTGCATCATGGAATGGATCGCACACCTGGGGACCCGTGGGCTTCAGCCCAAAACAATTAAATCCTACCTTACCGCCGTTCGTTCCCTCCATCTCGAGGCGGACGCCCCCTTTACCACATGCGAGGCCCCTATCGTCCAACGCCTCATCAGGGGCATTAAACGGTATCATGGTGAGCGTGAACGACGTCCTAAACTCCCCATTACATTCCCCATCCTCTCCAAACTCGCCTCCCTCACCTACAGTTCCTTCGACGACATTGTATTCATAACGGCTGCGAAACTCGCTTACGCGGGTTTCCTCCGTTGTGGAGAATTCACCGTCGACAAGCCGAACTCATTCGATCCCAACGTCCATATCACCCGTTCATCAATCCGCTTCATGCCCTCCATCAGCAATCCTGATCACATTGTCCTCACACTTCCAGCATCCAAGACCGACCCCTTTCGCAAAGGGGTCACTATTTACATTTCTGCTGCTCCTAATTCCCCTTCTACCTGTCCCGTCTCCGCTCTACTCCATTTATTCACCATTAATCCCCTCCCCCTTAACTCCCCCTTATTCTCTACTTCTGATCAGTCCCCTCTTACACGCTCACGCTTCATCAATCGCCTTCACCTCGCCTTGCTCGACGCTGGTTTCCAGCCCCACGGATTCTCTGGGCACAGCTTCCGACGAGGCGCAGCGTCTGCAGCAGCTGCAGCGGGATTCCTCGATCATGAAATCCAACAGCTGGGACGTTGGCGTAGCGACGCCTACCGTCTCTACATCGACACTCCTAAAGACAGGATCCTCAATCTCTCGTCGCGCCTCCACATGGCCGATACTCATACCTCCACTTTCGAGCCTCCGGCTCTTCGCTTCGCACCATCCCTGGCTTGAGTTCGGCCCCCTGACAGGGGTTCTCCTTTCAGGAGTTCGGCTGCGTTTCCGCGTCCGGGTTCCATTCGTTCCCGGTCCGTGAGCCAGCTGCCGAACGAGAGAGCTCGTGGCGACAACGAATACAATCTTCGTTATCCCAAACGAGCTGGATGGATGTGAGGATAGAAGTAGTTTATCCACGGTCCATCTGTGAGAGCACGTGAATCCCCTATCCCCTGTTTCCTCCCTTTCAGCCTTTGTGCCTTTGTCTCGCACGCACGTATATATATACGCACTATAGCCTATTCATATTTCCCATCTTCTTACGTTCGCGCTCGATAGGTAAACTATTTCTAGTTTACCATTTGTCTTCATCTTCTTACGTTCGCGCTCGATAGCACATCGAGCAGCTTCCTTTTCATTTCACCCACCCATATCGCTTACCCTTCTTCACGTCATCACATTCCATTCGATTCCTACGTTATGTCTACTATATACATATACCTACGACTACGTACTTCATACTTCGCCTAGGCCGGCTTGAGTTCGGCCCCCTGACAGGGGTTCTCCTTTCAGGAGTTCGGCTGCGTTTCCGCGTCCGGGTTCCATTCGTTCCCGGTCCGTGAGCCAGCTGCCGAACGAGAGAGCTCGTGGCGACAACGAATACAATCTTCGTTATCCCAAACGAGCTGGATGGAAGATCAACTCCGAAAAATATAGGCTTTCCTTCATACTGTCGCCAAAGGACCGTGTCGACCTGGTCCGTCCGCTCTCTGCTTCCTCCCTCTCCGCCACGGTGCTCGACAGCGTCCCACCTTCGACCACAGCGAATCTGGCTCTCACAGCGACCACCACAATCCAGGGCCACAGCGTACCATCCCGCTTTCTTCACTTCTTCCATGCAATCTGTCGTATCGCGAACCATGGTCGGTTCTCCTGCGCCTTCTCAGCGAGCTCCCCGCAAAACACCTTCGTTTCTATCATTACGACGCGAAAAGGACAAGACCCGGCCTCCAACTGATTTCCCACAAATTGACACTTCTGCGGTACCATCAGTTTCAGAAACAGATTCGTATTTCGACGTCTATCCTAGACCTAAAACACACCCACATTCCCGTCAATACAAGCTCAGGCCGAAGGACCATAGTAGAAAACCGAGTCGCAGCGACCCTGCGCTTCAAGAACATGCGAGGGCGTATAGTGGATTTGGGGAAACTAGTACATCCAATTCTTTTGTCGAGCCATGTTATGCATTTCCAATATCCGATACAGGTTACGACACAGCATACAGCACGACACCCACGACACCGAAAGCTCAACCACGCCCACGGACGAGAACTGATCCATCAGCTTCGACAGCTGTTCCAGCACTTCGATTTTCTGGCTCGTCGTCTACCCAGCACACGGAGACGCCGCCACAAACGCCCATAGACTCAGCTCCGTACGGAAGCTCATTCGAATATCTCCCTGTTTTAGTCGCAGCGCCCGTAGCTGGTGTCGAAACGATGGATGCATTGGTAGATGGGATGAATGGGACTGCAGATGTTCTCGGTGCTGCGAGTTTTAATAGCCGAGCTAGGTTTGGGATTCCCAATCATCATCCCCTTTACCAGCCACCCCTACCCACACCACCACCTGGCGTGATTCTAGGCAGTGCTAGCAAGACTCGCCGAACGCCGGTCAAGAAGCCACCCGCCAACCAGTCAAGTGAGGACGAAGAAACATCGCCTAGATCGCTGTCGGTTCCACGCCCGCGCCGGCGCAGACACAAGCATGGTGCTGGTTCACAGGGTGGATCTGCTTCCACCATAACCCTCCCATCATCATCCCCCACCACACCCAGCGAAGGAGAAACCCCACCCCCTTCTCCAATCCCAGTCCAAGAAAAGATCACAGTACCCCCAGCGCCTCCGCCTCCGCCTCCACCGCCCTCTTCATTTCCCTTTCCCAACGGCAATAGACGTAAAAGTGTCGTTCCTTCAATATCTGACATCATCCGGACACATGCTCCTCGAGAAGGACAAGTTCGGTCTCGGCCTCCTACTCGTGGTTCCTCTATCCATTCCCAGCAAAGTCATCAACCACTTCATGAAGAACCAGAGTCCGAACCTGATCCTCTGGCAGAAGAGGAAGTCGACATAGTTTCCCGGTCTTCAATCGACAGTATCGCTGATGAAATCAGACAAACCATTCGAAACCAGCGCAACCTTAAACCAGCATCTGCACCTGCTCCCTCCCTGCAACGCTCGCAATCTTTCGCCAAACGGCATTCCTCTTACTCCGATACCTTGAGCATTGCCTCTCCTCGCTCTGAACATGCTGCTGCATCTTCAGTTTACTCTTCTTCCGCTGCCTCAAGCATTCCTTCGCATCAGGTATCGGACATCCCCTCGTTTTTATCCATCCCCCAACCTACACCATCGCAAGCCGTAGCCCAATACCTTCGTTCAACGCGGTTGACCACCTTACTACGATTAACACGTTCCCCTCATGCCTCACAAGATCAACCACTCACAGTAAGCCTCTCCGACCTCGGGAGCCAGAACGGTATTCCCATCGTCGTTTTTCTGGGCCTGGGCTGTGTTCGCCATATCATGGGGCTCTATGATGAGATGGCAGAATGCTTAGGATTGAGATTGATCACAATTGATCGGTATGTGCAAACCTTATTTGCTCGAATCCATTGGCTCAGTTGTTTGCAGCTGGGGTCTAGGACGCACAGATCAAAGACCGAAGACTGCGAAAGGCATCATGCAATGGGCATCCATTGTCGAAGAGGTCCTTGATTTGATGCATATCGACAAGTGCAGCATCATGGCCCATTCTGCAGGTGCCCCGTACGCTCTCTCCTTCGCCAATAAACTTCCGGATAGAATAGTGGGCGATATCTGCTTGATGGCCCCTTGGGTTGGAGGAAGTGAGGGTGGTATGTTGGGTGCATAATCCATGCATTGTTAATCACTAAGTCGTTGCAAACAGGTGGCTATAAATGGTTGAAGTACGTACCGAACGGTATCCTGAAGACTGCTCAAGCGGCGGAGTGGAAACTCCAAGCTTGGATGATAGGGAAACCTCCCTCTCTGTCGTATCAAGGCATTGGTTACACCGCTCAATCAGCGCCTCCAACATCCAAGGGTAGTAGGCCACCCACTAGATCGGTCACCACCCCTAATACCATCTATCTTTCCTCTCCTGCCAACTCTCGTCCGAGTCTGGGTTCGAGTTCGTTTAGCGAATATGATGACTTGGGGGATTTTGACGGTAGATTTGAGAGCAAAAGCACGTTGGGTGCCCAGGCTGGTGGCGAGAAGAAATCGAAGCGAAAACCATCGAAGGGTTTTCTGAATAAGCTCAAGGGTAATTCTCCTAGTCCGCAAACTCCTCCCGATGACAAACCTCCGCTCGGAAAGAGATTGAAGTCGCTGCGCTCAGTAGGGTCCTTGAAGAGCAAGCAATCCTCGTCTCCTCGCCGATCCGAGCCATCGACACCGACTGTACCGCTCCCTCTACCTATGGAGATTGGGCTTGGTCTAGATGAAATTTACTGGCCGAAGGCTGCGATGGATACGTCATTCCCTAAATCTGGCGGTCAAACCTCTTCTCCCGATCAATTTGGGAGGACAAATGGGTACGATGGTATCTACTCACGTTGTGTCGGGCAGCGATCGATATCGTTCACTTCATCGCGCGGACCGACATCTCTTCCCTCTTCCCCAACCCCCGACTCCACATATTCCCTGGTTAACGGTAACAGTAATAGCTACCAGGCCGCTCTTGGGAATGCACTGATCGCCGCATCCCATGCCGAATCTGCAAAGGGCACCCATAGCGACTTGTTGCAAATCTTGAATCATGAGAACCACTCGTGGGGGTTCTCATATTCTTCCTATCCCCACCAAGTCGGGATATGGTACGGCGATAAGGACGAGAGGATCGCAGAGAATGCTGTCAGATGGATGGAACGCAACATGGGCGACCGATGCGTTGTCAAAGTTGTCAAGGGCGCAGACCATGCTTTAATGTACAAAAGCTCGGTCGTAGTGGAGATCCTAGAACGAATCAGAGGGCAATGGTCGTAGTGCGTGCTCGGTACGTTCCGAGGCTGTATGATTTCTTGTGGCAGCCTTCGAGGTTTGCTGGCAACAGGATTTCAGGTGCAAGTGTCCATTATTATCATCTTATACTCTACGGCACATTATTTTCTTGCATTATTCATTTCTTTCATTGTTATCAGTCATTCGCGGATTTGCATAGTCTTCACTCCATCCAGTCGTTTCTTTCCTCAGTTGATACGTTGGCTATGTATTTTTTATCGCTCGTAAATTAGTCCTCTTTGCCCCTGATGAGATAGCCATATTCTGGGTCTGCTATTCAGTTCTATCCTTATATTACTCCCTACCACGACGCGGCGTACACTAGCAACCGGCTTGTGTGGCTTTGTGTTGTAGTTTTCCTGTAGACTCGTATGGAGAAATGTATATAATACTTTGCACTCGTCCGTTGTCGTGTCTGATAGTATGTATGAATGGTATCCAATATGCATAATGAAGAATGCGTAAGTAAATAATTGAAGCTATCTATAGCTATAATAAAAATATGTGCATATCTAACTATGATCCGTGACCGACGCGGAGAAATGAGAGACTGATGGCTCTTCGAAGTCCAAGAAACTAGGTAGAAAAAGGGTAGGATAGCCTGGATGGGGAGGGCGCCCGACCTCGTTGAGTTGCGCCACCCTGCTCGTAGAGGGCTGATCTAGTGTTGGCGGACGCGAGGGCGCTGGCGCAGGGGGTAGTGATTTGTATCGAGACGATGGGTTCAGCCCTTTTTCTAATCGTGATTGTGATGGATTTGAAGTGATGAAGGTGCTGAGACGATTGATAGATGGGATGGATACTTCTGGGGGAGCAGGCGACGGATTTGGAGGGACCGCCTTTTGGGTACCAAAGGTTCCATCGTCGCCACCATTCCTGATGAACTCCAGTCTACGTTGCCTCACGCGTTGCAAGAATACGACGAGACCAACAAGTATTGAAATGGAGCCCAAGATGACCAATAGGATGATTGTCGTCGACAAGGCATGGCTTCCTGGTCCTGCCCCCGAATTACCTTGCTGGTTTCCGTCTGATGACAGCATCAGTGATGATCACTCGGTCAAGGTATTGCTGATACAAACTTGTTGATGTCGGACCAGCAGCAGTGGCAGTGGCAATGGCAGTAGTTGCCGAAGACGCCGATGAGGACGTCGATGAACTGGTGGAACTAACTGTGAAAACAGTCTTGAGTCCGCTGCAAGAGCTACTTGCGCTGATTTGCCCACCATTGCTATCGGCGGTGGTAACGCCGAGTGATATGAACGTAAGTATAGACGTGGAAACTGCATTGGCAATTAGAAGTGTGTGAGGCGAAGTCGGATCTACGGGTAATGTGAAGAGAACGGACTGTCGAATGTCAGTTCGTGGCACGCTCTCAAGTCGTGGCATTCGTTACATACTGGAGGGGGGGAGACCGCCGTGGAGTCAGTGGCATTGACCGTCGAGCAGGTACCGTCGAGGCAGACGCGATACAACGAGAGTACAGGCAGCTTGAACCCCGTGTACTGGATTTGAGTTACACCAACTAATCCATCCAGGAAAGCAAACATAAGTATTGGGATTGGCCTGCAGGTGATAACGGTCATACCTAGCAAACGAGCGGATACGTCTCCTTCTCCAGCCAGAAAAAGAAAAGGAATGTCGTTGAGCGTCCTGTTCGCCCAGCCTGCAGAGAACTGCAATCCAGCATCGCCAGCTTTGAACGTCGTTTGGGTGGCGGATGAAGGAGTGAGGAAGGTGACCAGAACAAGAACGATCCATAGAAGGAAATGAGGGTGTAGCATCAGTGACCTTGACTCTGGAGAGCAAGGAAACAAATATGCGGGCTACATGCGACGCCGTCGGTGGGGAAGGGTGGAGGATGAGAGAAAGAAGGAAATGAGGGTTGAATTATACACCGATCACTCGATCACTCCAATGCTTAGTCATGTGACAACGGCCACTTGTCGCGATATCATACTGCGATGATACTGGCCTGGACCATCAGAGCAACGTCTACACAGCGACAATGTACCCACATGCGCCCGTTGGTAACAGTTCAAGACCGTCGCGTATAACTTTTGTGTCGAGCATCGAACATCGTGGTCAGACTTTCACGGCTGCGACAAAACTCCTTTTCAGTAAAGACTATGAACAACGTGTATTAGAATGCGGGCTTTATCGCACAATGTTTGCAAGTATACCGTAATTACTCCTCAGTGCCGCATGTTCGGCGGCACCGTTCTCACGTCGTTGTCCAGAATGCGGAATGGACCATGCTCTCTTCTTGTCGAGTGCTTTTCTCCCCGTGCTTGAGACAGTCTAGTGTCGCAGAGGCGATGGACAAACATTCTGAAGGCAATCCTGCGAGTTGCGCAACCTTTAGACCGTGGCTATCTCGATTGATACCTGGTTTGAGCCGATAAGAGTATGCAAATCTGCCATTCTAGGGACATCACAACGTGTAAGTCTGTTGCAAAGTATATTGGCGAGGTGTCGCTCACCCCTATGTCCTGGACATCACTGTGAAAGAAGGTGGCGTCTGTAAAGATACCAGTGCCGGCAGGATTCTCCTGTTGTTCTGTATAACCAAGCATGTCTGCCAATTCATGGAAATGTGTTGCAAATAATGCACGGCATCGGTTAATGGTCAGGAGGTGATGGATCGTGGCGAAGGCAATGGCCAGACCATCTTTGACTGTCGTCCCTCTACCTACTTCATCCATGATCACCTGGCATCTACGATTAATAGGCGTTCGGAACATCGGAAGGGTGACTTACGAGACTGCGAGGCGTTGCCTTACGGAGAATTTCTGCAGTTTCCATCATTTCCACCATAAATGTACTCCTTCCATGGAACAAATCATCCTTGGCGCCCACTCGGGAGAAGAGCTGGTCTACGAGGCCAATTGTAGCAGCATCAGCTGGGACGAAAGACCCTGTCTGCGCAAGAATTGCTATTAGTGCAATTTGACGCAAAAGAGTAGATTTCCCGGCCATGTTAGGGCCAGTGATGACGTGGAGGCGGGATGATGGAGCCATTCGAGTAGTGTTCGGGGTGAAAACTCTTCCCGAGGTGAGGAGGCCTAGCTCTACAGTTGGATGCCTGCCATTTTCAACATAGTATGAATGGCTAAAACAACGTTAGCTGTTGTCGATGACGAAAAGTGAACTACACAACTCGTCCCGAATCTCTGGCCGTACGAAGTTCATCTCTCTTGCTAGCTGGGCAAATCCCAGCGTAACATCGAGTTCATCTATAATACGCGCATTGCGCCTGAGTTGTGGTGCGTGTTCATTGACCTTAGATATTCAATGTTTTAGTACATGCGCTGAATGGCTAGGCAGGAGCTTACCTCGTTCCTCAACAACTCGCAAGCATCTCTTTCTGCTATTTCGAGTGCCTGCGCCGTCTCAACAATTCGAGCTCCAAGATGAGACCATTCCTGGGGAAAATGAAGCTTTTGAAAGACTCGTATGTGTCAACGGAGTTACCTGATTGAAGTAACACTTGGTTGTCCCACTCTCAGCGATGCTGATGAACGCCTCTGCTTTATTCAGTTCTCCCTGTTCGCGCTTCTTGGCAAGATGAACGTGCATGCCATAAGCAGGCGACGTCCTCAGAGTCAAAGAAGGGGCATCTAGGTTATGTCGGTAGGGGCAGTGATGGAGTAGAACAACGATGCTCACTGAAACGTCGTTGCAATTCAAGCTCCTTCTCTTCACGTTGATGGAGAAAATTCTTGAGGTTTTCGTGCAATGTTGTTAATTCTTCAGAGAACCTGACGGAGAGAAATACCATTCATAGAGTGACATGAGCAAGAATGAATCGGGCTCACGCTGGGTTAATGAGCCACTTGTCATGACCAAACTTCCAAGCTGGCCGTATCTTGGCGTCCCCTGGCTCTACAAGTTCTTCGTCGCCCGCATCTTCTGAATTCGAATCTGCATCTACACCCTCTTTACCAAAAGCAATGTCTATGCGTTGTTGGATATGGTTAAGCATCGAAAGTCGGGACATCAAGGCATCGATGCTAGCCCAGTTTTGACTGCTGAGGCTGGGTGCTTCCTGTATTTCGAACCGACGTTCTTCTTCAACAAGCTGCCGAACGTTTCCCCATGCCTTTATGGTATTGCCGAGGGCCAGAAGATCGCTCGGTCCCCCTTTGCCCAGTAGAAACCTCTGAACAATCCGCCCAGCATCTTCTATGTCCTTCAAGGCCACACGCAAACTAGCACAGAGATGAGGTCTTGCATGGAAGAACGCAACCAAGGTTTGACGGGCATTTATTTCATGGAGTGACGTGCTTGGAGAACCTTGATGGAAAATGGATGAATACTATGACGTTAAAACATGTCGAGTACGTACATAACCATCTACCGAGTAGGCGGCTGCCGCTGCTCGTCATGGTTCGCTTTACGGTGCTAAGCAAGCTGCCCTTTACGCCTCCTTCTTTCATGCTTTCGCGTATTTCAAGTGCTTTAATGGTGTGGGCGTCAATGCGCATTCGGCCGTCCTTGCCCTCTCTGTTTGGTAGATTGAGGGTCGGCATGTTCTCCAGAAGGTTCGCGTGAAGGTAGGAAGTGACCAAGTTGAACGCATTTTCTTCTTGGGGCGTGTAGGTGATAGATGGAGCCTTGAAGTTGTTGTCCGTCTGCTCCGTAATATCGTCCGATGCAGTGGCGTCACGTCCAGCATTTGGGCGCTCTTCACCGAGGTGCGGTTTGTTTGCAGCGGTGGGTGAATGGGCATAGGATACGAAGCTCTCTTCCTCGTCAAGAATTGTTCGTACTGGATGCGATGGCAACCCTTGAAACTGATAGTCGAGCACGATTTCTCGAGGGTTGATTCGTACGAGGTCGTCGCGCAGTGTGTCAAGGGAAGACAACTTAGATAGAAAGTCGCCAGTTGAGATATCAATCCAAGCAAGACCAATCATAGATGAATTGGCTCTATTCGTATCAACCAGGTTCGCATCACTGTGAATGGCGAGCAGGTAGTTGTTTTCGTATGGGTTCAAGAAACTCTCGTCAATGAGGGTGCCAGGAGTGACGACGCGTACAACACGTCGTTCGAAGTATCTCGCTCCTGAGACGATCTTGGGGAACTCCTCACACATAGCCACAAATCGTTTGTGGTGCTGTATCAGGGTCTTCATATGTTTGTCAAGATGCATTAGAGGGAAACCACACATGTGTATGCGTCGGCCGTCCCATTTACGCGTAGTAAGTTTGATGCCGAGGAGAGTAGCCACCTCAACGGCCTGCTCAAAATAAGACTATGCATCGTACAATTAGAGACGTTGATTTCGTGCGGAGGTCCAAGACTTACTTCGTAAAATTGCCCCACACGAGTGAGAAGGATACAGTGGGGGAATTTATTAAGATTATCGAGTATTTCGCGTGCTAGTTGGTTCCGTGGTTGTGGTTCAGAGTCTAGTAATGGGATGCTTCAGATTATGGCCTATAGATGTAGCAGGAACTCAAATACCGTCGCGTTCTTCCAAGGAGACAACCTCTATAGACGCGTCAGTCGCTACCCCTGGTGCAACATCTTTGACTTGACGCTTTTTCCTGACTTTCTTGGCTGGTTCAAGTCCTCTCTCAAGAGAAGCAGACAAGGACTTAGCTGCAATAAAGTACATTTATTTCTCTGGAGCAACTGTAATTATCCGAAATGGGCGTACATTTACGTTGCCTGGTGGGCCTTTCGATGCCTCCTTTGAACTCTGGTAGTGGCTTCGCTGTTGTGCCATCTGCAAGTACGAAAGTGGTGGGGAGTTCTTTCGCTTTCTTGCGAGTCCTACGCCTAACCTGGGAGATCCCTGGTGTACTAGGCTCGATGGACGCGGTAGAAGTAAGTGTTCTGCAACATATGCTTTGCCCAAGAAAGACCGGTTTGTTATTTATACAGTGAGAGGTGGCATTCCGCAAGTTTTGTAGAATCGCTAGCATGCATACAGCATATGTCGGCTTGGTGGTTCACCAGAGTCTCTGAGTTGGTCGCAAGGAATTTGAATTTGGCCCTTTGGTGAAGCGCCGAAAAAGGAAGGCAACCTAGTCGGAGTTTCAAGCCAAAGTCGAACTGACTTTTGCTTCCCCTACAAAATTCAACTCCCCCAACTTCCCTTCCAACCAACGCACAACTCATCTCCCTCACCATGATTCCACGCCGACGAGGAAACAAAGCCAAGAAGGGTGTCCAGTTCACCGTTATGGTCGTTGGTGCGTGATTTACTGTGACTTTGCTGCTTGGCAGGTTTTGTAAAGCGTGGTTTTTGGGACATGTAGGTGCTTCAGGCACTGGCCGTACGACTTTCGTGAACACACTCTGCGAGTCTGAGGTCTTGCCCCACAAAATTTGTGACAACCCGGAGACGGCCCACGTTGAGGAGGGCATCAGGATCAAGCCTGTGAACATTGGTAGGTTTTGATCACTGTTGGTAGGCAGGGCTTTCCTAAACACGTAACCCGAACAGAGCTTGAGGAAGACGGTGTGCGCATCGCATTGACCATCGTTGACACGCCTGGCTTCGGCGACAACATTGACAATGAATTCGCGTACGTGCCAACATCGAAAATGGATTGGGCAGTAAGTAACGTGTTCGATTATAGCTTCCAAGAAATCGTTGGCTACTTGGAACGCCAATACGACGACATTCTCGCGGAAGAGTCCCGCATCAAGCGTAACCCTCGCTTCCGCGACAACAGAGTGCACGCGCTCTTGTACTTTATCCCTCCCACTGGCCACTCGTAAGCCTCATATCATGTACCCGTTTGCTATTTTTGCCTCACAATTTCATTTTCAAGGTTGAGGGAAATGGATATCGAGTTGATGCGTCGTCTGTCGCCCCGAGTCAACGTCATTCCCGTCATTGGCAAAGCGGACTCTTTGACTCCGAGCGAGCTCAAGGGCTTCAAGAAGAGGGTGAGTAAACGTTTCCAACACAGTATATGTATATCAGAAATTGAAACAACGCGTCCCTAGATCATGGAAGACATCGAACATTACGATATTCCTGTCTACAACTTCCCGTATGATGTTGAGGAAGACGACGAGGAGACGATCCAGGACAACAGCGAGCTTCGGGTATTTTACGCGCCTAAGTCTCGTACGTATTTCCCTAATCAAAGTTTTAGGCACTCTTGCCATTCGCCATCATTGGCTCTGAAGAGGAGGTTGAAATTGACGGCCAACTCGTTCGTGCAAGAATATACCCGTGGGGGATTGCAGAGGTCGACAATCCAAAGCACTCCGACTTCAGCCGCCTACGAAGTGCTTTGCTCGGGTAAGACTTTCATCATCATCACTTCCTTCAATTGCGTTAACCCTGAGCCTGCACAGCTCTCACTTGGGCGACCTGAAATCGCTCATTCATGACGTCCTTTACGAAACGTACCGTACCGAGAAGCTCTCAAGGACCGTCCACGCCGACTCACAGTATGTTTACCCTTATTCTCTTCTCGCGCGCAAATGACCGAGCCCGATGTTCGCAGCGACTCTTCTATTCATCCTGAAGAACTTGCTAGCCAGAGCGTGCGACTCAAGGAAGAGCAACTGCGTCGTGAAGAAGAGAAGGTCAGTTTCTCGTCCTCCTAAGTCGATGACAGCACACTAAGGGCTTGTCATATTAGCTCCGCGAGATCGAATTGAAGGTGCAACGTGAGATTAACGAGAAGAGACAAGAGTTGTTGGCGAAAGAAGAATCCCTCAGGTTGGTTCATCATTCTGCTTTTCACGACAGTGAATTTGACGTCACATTTCAATACAGGAATTTGGAGAGTCGCCTTGCTGCTCAAGGGTCGCAGTCGGAATTCCGCGACTAGACGGATGATTGATGGGAGGTCGTTCGACGTAGGACCTAAAACATTTGTCCCGGACTATTCTGCCACGGAAGTATATACCCCGTTTACCCCAGACACTCGTTTCTTGTTTTGTTTTCTTGCGTCCTTACACCTCGGATAATGAAACGTCTGTCGTTACCTACGTATCAATCTTTTTTCAGATTGTCTTTTGGTCTTCTAGTCGCTCGGCACCGTATCATTGATGGCTTTTTTGACAAAATTTCGCTAAATAACGCTTGTGATCTGCCTGCGTGATGTTGTAAATGGCCCTGTGAGAGTGGAAGGAATGTTTGTTTCCAGGTCTTAGTGGCGTGAGAACGCCTTCCTAATGTGGAAGACAACTGATTGCCCGCCCACTGTTGTGGCCATCCTTCACTTCATGCTCCTTTCCCTCAGACCACCACTCATGCCCGCCAGCACATCGTCCGCCTGATTCCCGCTCCTTTTGCTCGCTGCTGCCCCCGTTCTCCTCACTACCGACCCCGCCCACGTCCCTACATCCGGCGGCTCTTTCCCATTTCACAACTTGACCACAATTCGTAGCCATCTCTTCCAGAACCAGCCGTTGCTACTCCCATACTCCGGAAGGCGCTGAAAGTACCATCGGGTAACGCGCAACGATCACCTACGCCAGTGAGCATCATTGGGAATTGCTCAGAGGTTGTTCTCATCACCAGGAGAAATGGAATTGGATGCGCGACCCATATCAATAGCGCCGCGTTGGTCAGAACAGACAACAGATCCCGGACCTTCACGACCTTCAGTGACCTCTTCCGCGTTTATGAACGCCCCATCATTGTCTTCGCAGCGGCGGAGATCTTCTGCCGCACATACGAGACCCGCGGCGCCTCCCCCAAATCACCCCATACCGAGCATTCCTTCCCAACCCTCCAGTCCCCCGAGAGCACACCCTACGATGCCAGACTCTCCGGAGCGAGCCCATAATATGCAAAATTATGCCAATGGTGTCTCCGGGGGCTATCCCTCAACTTCGTACCCCAGGCCGAGTGCATCAGCAAACCTTGTCGCCGTTGCCTCTTTTTCGTCCAGGCAGCCCTCGGCATCCGTTTCTTCATCCCAAAGTCCTCAATTATCCGCCTCATCATCGATGGAGAACTTGACTGATCCTCCCCCGCCATCTTCCCTCCCATCGTCGCGGCGCTCACCAGAGGTATCTAGCCACGCTTACAACGATAACTACCTCTTGACACCCCCTGAACCACGCTCCGCCCGCGAAAGCAAGCCCTCCTCGCGACGAACCCTCATGAAGGCCCTTGAGCTTGCGCGGGAAGCAGTAGAATTGGACTCTACCAATGATGACCCCATAGCCGCTGTCAAGGCGTACGGCAGAAGCGTGGCTCTGCTGAGTGAGGTAATGGAGCGTGTCAGGCGAGGTGAAGATAGTACGGATTCGCATCGGAAGAGAGGCAGTCGTAGAAGAAGTTTGGTCGCCCAGGAGGAGGAAGTAAGAAGGTTGAAGTCAATCGTGAGTAATACCATACACGTTTTTCTTCCCTGTTGAGCGTATCTCTGATGTTGATCGCCTCACCTTCAGCACGATACGTACGCCGACAGAATGAATATTCTGAGTCTGATTTACAGTATTCCACCGATGCCTCATTCCGTGGCGGCCTTCGATGATTCAATGTCTGCTTCCACAGGCTCAACTACACAATCCCCTTCTCCTACCTCCACATCGCCCACTTCTGAAACGACTCAGGCTTCATCGTTTAACCCTCCCGAAGGATACGAGATTGAATATCATACTGGTCATGATCGAGATCGTGCTGACTCCTTCGGCAGTGTTACAACCAGCGTAGATACATCATCAAATCAGACAACGCCTATAGCACATCCCTACGCCACACATACGGACTACGATGTAGTCTCGCCTACAACAGCCCCCCCCTCCAGCCATTCTTCACCCAGTCGGACAGTAGGTAGACGCTCACGTTCAGGTTCAACGAGCCTCCCCCCTCCAGTTCCACCCCCATCATCCCTTCCACCCCCTCCTCCAGCACCTGGACCTAACTCTACTGATCCCTACCCCGAAACGTCCCTCCAAGGAGGGAAAACGCGCCTTGATATTCGTCAACGAGGCGAGTCTATAGGCCATAGGCGCACTGGTTCCGGAGGACGCCTTGGACCTTTGCAAGAAGAGAACGAGCGTGTAGATGAGCAAGATTATCGTAAATCGCTCTTGTTAGATACCCCAAAGACGGCAAGAAGAGAATCTCATCCCCTCCCTCCTCTTCCCGCGACCGACGCCGATACACCCACTGCATATGACCAAGGCCCACCATCCCCGAGACCTTCTGCCAACGTCAACCGCCAGCGTGGTGTTTCGCAGCCTGTACGGTCAGAATCTGCTGCTAGCCTTATCAATGTTTCTACCAGTCAAGGGACCATCCATCAACGGCGATCCAAACCTTCAACTGCCTCCACTCCACGATCCTCTTCGCCTTCCGGATCAACTGCATCTGTCGGCTCACTTCCTCCATCTAAATCCACTATTCTCTCAAGACCGGCGACATCATCCTTGCCCTCGCTTGCACCAGTACAAGTTACAACGAGGAGCCGTGCTCTCTCTCAGCCTGACAGGCGAATGAATGGCCGCGCGTCTCCCGACCCTCCTCCCATCCCCGTTTCCGCTGGCGTGAGCGGGCCTTTCCCTCGACAGCTATCCTTTTCCTCGAAACATCCGGGCCACCCTCCACCTCTAACTGTTCAAACTGATATACCTATGTCTGCTGGTTTACCTACTGCGGCTTCGCTTGTACCCCCACCCCATTCAATCACTGGTACTCTACCAACTACGCCTCCGTCACCATTACCCCCCATTGCTCCGAGCGAATCACTGCGAAAGCCGTTTTATATGATGCACTTGCTTATGACTACAATGTCGTCTCCTACTGGCGGCTACATAACCCGTCGTTTGCATGTGCCCCAGGAGGTCTGGACCCAGGGTGGTGTCAAGTTGGCCAATGTAGCAGAGAAAATTAGGGTAGTAGAGATTCTCTGCTCGTCCTTGGAGGAGCTCCAGATTACCAGCGCCGACTCATTTGGGGCGGGTAATGTTAGCAGCGGGATGGCCCTGGGCATTGGAAGCATTGGGAGGAAGGAAGGCGAAGCTTGGATCGGCAAGCTAGAGGAATTTTCTCTGTGTTGTGATAATGTTGTGGCAAATTTCGGCAAGAAACTCGGCGTTGGTGAGGGTTTTGTTGTAAAGAAGACTACTGGGGTATGATTTTCCTTTATCAGCATGCCCCATTGATTGACATTGTTCTAGGTCTCAACATGGGGTAACAAGATATCACGTCGTTTTGGCGGTTTCACCAATGGAAAGAAGTGAGTTCGACATATGGATAATGTCTGAGTTCGTAAACTAATGTCTTCGCGGCAGCCTCGACTCTCCTGCTGCGTATGTCCAAGGTCTCAAGCAACTATTTCAGCATGTACAACTCCTGGACGAGCACGCAAAAGCTGTATTATCGCAGCCTGTGGCACCTTCATACGCCGCCCTTCCCTCCGATCTACGATCTGCAGCTGAAGCGAAACTCAGACGGTCTTCTGAATTTTTTGCCAGCGTTATCCTTACATTCGTTATACGTGATCTAGCGCAACTTCTAGACAAGTATGCGAAGAGATGCGAAAAGTGGCTAGAAGAATGAGCGACGCTGTCCTCATAATTCGGGACCTCCATCTTCACAAGGTACTAATTGTGGATTAATTGCTGTTATCTTATATTCGAAGGAAGTGCTTGTTTTGCAGTCTTTGGGGAGGGAAACCTCAGTATTTTTAATGTATTCATAGCATCCACATTCATAGAATACGTGCTCCTGCGGAACCTGGGACCATAACATTGCGCTGTTTCTCTACAATATCCGCTTTTCTTCCTCACCAACCCCGTACGTAGTATATCTGTTCAATATTTGCTATTCCTCTTGCGCTGCGGAACCATCTCATACCTGTCTATAACAGCATTCAGTACTCACTTCTACGTTTTCTACGTTTACATATTGGTTATCTTCAGAGTAACACATTCATAACGTCTGTGTAGTTGTAGGATAATGAGACAATCAATATTCCACTCACCACTTGTTACCCGGAAATAAAAATGAAACTTCTTGAAAGGAATAGCATTGGATTAAGGAGTTCTTCTATGTGCAGCAATACTTAATACTTTACAGACATATACTCGAAGTCGAGACGGATGCTATAGAAATAAACTGGAATAAAGTATCTGGTGGATCCGGAAGAGATAACATAGTGAATAAACAATCCGTCCATCATGTGGATAATGCGAAATAAATATGAAGTCCTCCGATACAAGGTTGTATTCCGGGCAACCATAAGAATTAGTGCGGAATTACACGCGATCGGGGGTCTGAAATCTTGGGAAGTGTGTGGTAGTCTTCTTCGGTTCTCATGGGCTGAATGCGGGATAGGACATCCAAGCGTTGGACTTGAATCCTGTTAGCCGAAAAGTCTAAAAGTTTGGGACTGCGACTTACGATAATCATGTCTGATGTGTTCATCCGCGAACTCTTCGTCAGAGTCGACGAGCGGATCCCCGTGCGTTAGAACGTGCCATGTTTCTAGAGAGAGGTATATTTTGAGTAATTGGGTTTCAACGCAGAGATAACTGCGGCTTACGCTGTAATATGGAGCGTTGAGGCGCAGGAGGACCACGTGGGGCTCGAGCTGGGAGAGGCGACACTCGACTGGATCGCCGTCGATTTGTATTTGTAGTTACTTTTCCGGTCCACTGAGGATGGCGGCTTTGGGATGGCGGCGATAAGATTCTGCGGGGTGTAGGTTGCGCGTCCAACTGTGGTGGGCGGGGTTGCATATGCTGCTGTAGACCTAGTAAGGGCGTAAATCAGCACGCCAGTGTAGAGTTAAGAGTGGATGGTCATACTTTCTGGTAGGATGCTATCGAACTGTTCATCGAACGATGCAGCAGATGCCCGTTCGAGCTTCGCTTGCTTCATTCGTTCTCTACGCATCTTGTCTGCAGCTGCCTTCTTCTCTTTTGCAGCCGCTGTCCTAGCTAAAGCCCCAGCAGTGCTTGTGGACCGCTTTTCTTTAGGCTTGGCATCGGAGACAGATATCGCTTCATGGTCCTCTTCAGGAACCACATCACCGGTCGCAGCTTTGGGTCCGTGCGTCTTAATGATCTCAGAGCGCTGGTGAACAAGCTTCTCAGCCAGAAGCTTCTCAGTCTCCGTGTCCTGATTTTCCTCTGCCGCTTCTTCAGGGGAAAGTCTAACGAGTAATGGCAACTTCCCCGGATCTCGGTGGTGGTCGGCGAATGGGTTGGGTGGCGTTGAGCCCTCCGTATCGTAGTCGTCGTCTGCATCAATGTTTGGTGACTCTAGATAGTGATAGCACAGCCAGAGAAACGCGCGAGCCCGAGAGGCTGAGGATATTTGCACGGCGAGGAAAACATCCAGGAATTCAAGGTCATCCACGAAGTAACTTTGGCCGAGTGGCTGAGCAGAGTTAAAATACGATGCTTCTAGAAGGCGGTAAAGCACTTACGACGGAGTGGTTGGCCATCACAAATATTAAATTCGTCACGGTGGTTGAAGGGATTTGCCCGGCTCGCTGGAAACAGGGGCTTAATATTAATTGTCAAGAATGATGCAAAGAGGTTGCTCACAGCACGCGCCAAGATATCGGAGGGGGTCGAAGGGGGGTTCTTGTTGTCGCCATCATCCAGTGTACAGGCCTTGAGGATGTGCTTGATTCTCGGGGCGTCTTGGAGATTGCCGTTGGTCCGCTGCAGAGCAGGGATTGGGTGATACGTCCGAATGGTGGTCTTCATCTCCGGGAAAACTGTCAAGAGTTCGTGTGCATGCCATATGGTAAACAATTCACCAGAACTCACAGCTCATGGTCGTATTGATTCTGCCCACATTGGTTAACAATGCAAGCATTGCAAAGTCTGTGGCGAAGTTGGGCACGTCCTGCATCTTCTCTTTGAGGACCTTGGTAGCCTTGGACGACCGCATGATTGAGTTTATGTACAGGTCATGAAATGAGACCTTTGTGCCTGCTGGTTCGCCATGGAGGGTCTCGTGTGGGTCGGTGAATACAGCATGGTCGTCGTCGAAGATGGCTCTGAGGAGGTCGTACTGGATGTCGCAACGGGTGAGTGGCTCGCCGTCTGCGCGCTTTATGGCAAGCGACTTTCTTGAGACCTGGGCAGCAGGCTTCGAGGACATTGCATTGGTGGTGAAACGGAAAGAAGGAACTGTTCAACTCGACGGAATGCGCTGCTCGTCCAAATAAGGAAGCCTCGGTATGTGCAGCCACGTGGGAATACATGATTAGGGGCAATCCGGTTATGAAAGCTGTCTACGAATGTAATTCAACGCAGAACCGTACCGAAGCCAGTGAAGCTGGTCGGTAGACATGGTGTGCCTTGTTGGGATCTCAAACACTTCTCCGTTGAGCTTCGTCACCTTGACACGGATTCCTGCATCAGGGACACCGTTCAGCAAATCCTCGAGGCCGATCGTCTCTAGCTTATCCCCTGAACCGATTCGGCTGTAATCCGATTTATCCACAAACCATAACGGCAGCACGCCTTGTTTCTATTTGGGTACAAGTGTCAGCTAATCCGCAAATCAATGAAGTCCTGGCCTACCTTGAGGTTTGTCTCATGGATACGAGCAAAAGAGCGGGCGATGATCATGGAGCAGCCTTAAACAACGAATCAGAACTCTATTCATCGTGACTGACCATTGAGGATGCATACCATAGAATCTAGGCTGAAGAGCCGCATGCTCCCTAGCACTACCTTCCCCGTAGTTGTCATCGACAATCAGCGCCCAAGGCTGTTTTCGAGCCTTGAAGCGCTTGGCTACACCGGGAATAGTATCCGTACTGGGTTGAGATGCATCATGGTCGTGATCGAAGGCGACATTTACTTCACCGCCTTCATCGTTGACCGCCTTCGACATCCTTAGTGAATTCCTTCGATGAAAAGAAGAGAAGGCCTACTGTAATCACTACGGATTGCGACTGCTAAGCGCTTCGTTCAAAAAGGTCGAGGAATCCACTTACAAAGGTTCTCTGATATGTTAGTTAGATGGCCTTTGTATTTTAGCCAAGGGCCCTGCGAATGACACAACTGAGTACCATAGTTTCGATTACTCGATAATTTACGCACCGCTGCAGAGATGTGATCGGTAGTGCATTTGCCTCGGACTCTGAGTAGAACCTTGAGTTCTGGAAGTTCCAGTCCTCTTGGATTACCCGACTCTGTTCCAAAATGACTAGCAAAAGGCTCCAGGAGTTCCAGCCGTTGAGAATCCTTCTGTACCACAATCTCAGTGTCAGGTTGGGGGGCAGGTGATGGTGTGGGGTAATATGACAAGTCCCCCGCAGCGAACCCAGCAGAGGGTAAGTCTTGTGAAGTAGGCGGCGAGAACTTGAATAGCTCTCCAGAGGGTAGAGGTATCGAGTCCGTGATCGGGTTGAATGAGAGCTTTCCGGAGAAAGACATTGCCGTTACGATAGTGGGAGAAGCGAGGAAGTTCATCGTAAGACGGTTTCCGTCATTCCGTGACTTGAAGTTTCGGTTGAAAGAAGTAAGGATAGCTACAAACAACGGTTGGAATAAAATGAAGTAGCTGGCAGAAAACATACCGTTCTCTCCGTCCGTCTTGTCTTCACGTTTCCACTACGTAAACCGTTAAAATGCTACCTTGATATCCAAGATAACAGAACAATTACCTGACCAATGCAAGGACCACATGCGTTCGCAAGAACGGTAGCTCCTACATCTTCCAGGGCGGACGTAAGATTATCTCGTTCCATGGTAGCCCGTATTTGCTCTGATCCCGGGGTGCAGAGGAAAGGTACCTTCGTCCTCGTTCAGTCTTGCCTCAAAGATGATAAGATAGGCAAGTCACCTTAGCGGTAAGCCCAGCTGCTTTTGCTTGGCGTGCCAAATCCGCCACACTTGTCTGTTACCACTGGTGAGTCAGGCTGGTGAACGAGAAGAAAAATACGTACCATATCTTGATAAGAACTATTAGTACATGAGCCGATGAGGCCTGCGGAAAACTCGTCCTTCCAGCCTTCCTTTTCGATGAACTTGCCAAATGCTGAGATTGGGGTAGCTAAATCTGGTGTAAATGGTCCATTGATAGTCGGTTCTAGCTCAGATAAATTCTGCCCATGACAACTCTTTGTCAGACACCAGCTACAGTGGCGAGCTAAGTGGAATTGACCTACAATTTCGATCACTTCGTCATACTCCGCGTCTTTGTCAGCACTCAAGAAGCCTTGTGCAGCTGCTTCGTCTGCTGCCCGAGCGACGGGTGGACGGCCTGTTTTCTCAAGATATGCACGCATGTTTGCTGAGTAAGGGAACGTCGACGTTGTCGCTCCGACTTCGGCACCCATATTCGCGATAGTCGCAAGACCTGTGTGCAAATCAGAAGAGAGCCTGACGCCGTCGTGAGCTAACCTACCAGTACAGGACTGATCGGCAACGCCAGGACCGAAGTATTCTAATATTCTACCCGTACCGCCCTATGGATAACATTAAAGTAAGACTGAGGCTGAAACATTTCACGATGCTTACCCTAACAGTCAGCTTGCCAGCGAGATGTAAGATGAGGTCCTTGGGCGTCGCCCATCCATTTAATTTACCCGTTAGGTGAATACCTAGAGTGCGCGGCTTATCAATGAAAGGAATGCGGGGGTCACTTGCCATGGGTAAACCCACCGACTACTTCAGGTGCTTTCAACTCCCAAGGTGTCCCCGTCATCGCGTCGACTGCATCTGCTCCTCCAACACCAATAGCTAACATGCCAAGACCCCCAGCATTCGGGGTGTGGGAATCTACAAGATAGCCTAGTGAGACAGAATGGAGGACTTTGCGAAATGAGCACACCTGTGCCTAACCTGAACCTCTCAAGTCAGTTCTGATTACTTCGTTAGTTGGAAGAGTACGAACATTAGCATCCCAGGGGCAGCATAGTTCTCCAGAACTATTTGATGTATAATGCCAGAACCCGGACGCCAGAATTCAATCCCATACTTCCGAGCAGCGCTTTCTAGGAAGTCGAATACCTCCTTGTTGGAGATTATTGACCGCTAGGGATCAAGAACATCAAACCTGAGTGGTTGAGATATCACGCGACTAAAGACTCACTTCAAGATCGGAAGCTGCCCCGTTTACTGCCTGAATCAAGTGGTCGCAATGAATGCTCACAGGCACTGCGCACTTTGCGAGACCTGCACTCATGAACTGCAACCTATGAATACCGTCGTTACTTGGTCTCCGAAGGAATATACGAGGATTCTTACAACGCCATTCTAGAACCCCACCTATGTGAGGCCCAATCACACTACAGATGTATCGCGCTAAGGACTCACTGAGCAGACGCATCTTGCATGGCAACCCTTTCTGGACTGAGTTGGAGGTATGTTTCACCCCTGACGAGTCTCCCGTTAACCAAACTTTTCTGAGGAGCATGGATGTGGCTGTAGAGTATCTTCTCCGCGAGAGTGAGGGGCCTATTTCCAAGTATATCTCGTACAGTGTTGAGATTTCTTATTAACGCTGAGTATGGTGGGGTGACTGAGGTGCAATCCTTCTGAACTGAGCTAGTTGAGCTGGCATGGGTAGCGAGCGAGCGTCGTAGGCATTTGTACGGGAGGTGGAGGCGTTGTCCAGCCAGTTTCATGGCTCGCGGGTAGGCCAGTCGAGGCTGGCTGAGAAATACAGTTCTTCGTCACAAACGTTTTGAGCAGGGGAACGGGAGAATTAAGAACTTCATTTTCGGCCGACAAATTGAAAGACACCATGAAGAGTAGTCACTCCACGTGGCGCGTAACGGAACGCGTCGCGATCGCGGCGTTCAACCTTAACTTGATCCTTGACTTAACCCCAACCAATGAGGCGACTTGTGTTTGTCAAGCAACGGCACGTCTATATTCGCGTTCATGGGTAGTACAAAGCATAGACCAACAATTAAAATTTGAGACTGGACGCTATAAGTAATCGTGCTTTAGATGGTACCAGTAAGACGTATATCACGGCTGCTCGCGCCGACTGAGACTCCAATCGAGCCAGAAGGAATCTGCCATCGTTGGGCAGCAACGTTCCAGGTCGATAGGTCAAACCTTGACAACTCTATTGTCACAGTTTTGCTTTGATTAGGTGCCAGGAAGATGCTGTCGAATCCCTTCAGGCTCAGCGGAGCTGACTGCGCCGATGCCGGAAGAGTAATGTATAATTGTGGGATCTATTGCAATGAATGAGGAGATGGACTCGTGGAATCTAGTATTCCTAACCTCGTGGCCTGCGACACTGCCGCTGTTTGTGAGCGAGAAGGTAACAGTGATGACTTTCTCGTGGAGCCTGCGGTTAAAGCATCAATAAGGATTTAGGGCAAATATACCGGTGCAGAATTACCATGGATCCAAGGAAGAGCCAGGACCTGTTGGTGCGGTACCTGTACCGATGGATCCAGAGATAGATAAGGATGCATAAGTGAATGTCGTGTATGATAATCCGAAGCCGAATTCAAAGCGCGGCGCTATATTAGCTTGGTCGAAATGACGGTAGTCGATGAACAATCCTTCGGAGTATGGTATTGGTAGGATGTTGGCGTTCGAATTGTATATGACCTTGGCGGAGTAGTCATTGATACTCTTGCCAATCGTGTAAGGTAGCCGGCCACTGCGCCGAATTCGTTAGCTATGAGCGCACGAATTCACCTAGCTCCAGACTGACCTGGGATTGTACGCTCCGTACAGAACATCCGCCAGGGAGTTGCCTAAGTCGAAGAAGTTGAAGTACATGCTGGCATTTATGTGGCCACAACCTACCTGCTTCTTGTCCTGGAAGACCACTCCAAACCTGATCAACGTAGTAAAGACTAGGCGAAGGGATAAAAGACAACAACCTGACGTACCACAGCGGTGACTGCAGACAAAGTTGAATTTTAATAAAGGTGAAGAGAGACGCGATGATTCTCACCATTAGGGTGGCTGATCCATGCTTCCACCTCGATGGGTCCTACACTATTTACGACGACAATGGTATTCGCATTCGCACCGGCAACTCTGGCTACCAAAGCATCCTGATGGACTGCGTGAGTATTGCGTGACTTATGTGATTGGTTTAGGATCTTACCCCGTTGTGCCACGCCTTCAAGTCGTTTCTGTCACCAGCATTGCCCTCTACTGTGATGTACCCCTCTCCACTATCAGCTGCAATGAAAACGAGGGCAACGTCTTTTCCGGTTGCGGTAGTTCCCGCGGCATTGAGATCGGTGTCGCTGAGAGAAGAAGACACAGTTGAACCATCGGAGCTCGCTCGGGAGGTTATAGCAGCTAAGGGCTGTTCACAATGCACATGCCATCCTTAGTTGAGTACTTGCAAGGAAGGCAGCTAGACTCACTGTGATAAGGTATGGGTAATCTGCCGTACCACTTCCCCATCCTGAGTGTCTGTTAGATGGGTGATGGTTGAGCGAGGGGAAACTTCAATACCTTGCGCAAGAACACCGTCTAGCCCGCCTCGGTCGGTGTATCTACAATCAAAATCGCCTCCGATAGATACAACATAGAAAAAATTGATGTACTTACCCGTTTATGCCCCTGGAACCCGCGCCTTGACATGCCATGAAGTGAATGGTGCGAAGTAAACACAGATGACGTACCTGCACCATTCCCGATGATACCAATCGTCCGTGGCTTATTCAGTGGGAGTGCATTGCCTGTATTTTTCAGCAATACTGTTGACGCGGCGCCGATAGTGCGAATGAGGCTGATGTCAAGAACGTAAACCATCGCTAATCGACAAGATTAAGAAGCAGTCACGCACTCCTTATGGTTCCCCTGGACATTAACATGGGTGCTACCAGGTCCATTGACGTTCCAGCTGTTGAAGTTGACTGCGGGATACCCGGAGTCTTGGCCTAGTAGGTACCTTGAAAACGCATTGTTAGGTACAGTACCTTCCACAGCGAAAGGGGATGTACCAGGCAGCTAAAATTCTGGTAGCCATGTCCTATGACAATACGTTCTATCTTCAATTCGAAAGAAAGACAACACAGCGACGTACGTCTACCCGGGATTGTGGAACACTGCCTGATTGAACGGCATTGACCAGGTTCTGTCCGAAATACCTGAGAGGATGTCAGTCGCTGTTAAGTCATAAATTTGGAGCCCCTACGTCGTGCCCGAACTGAATGTAATGTCGCCGGGCATGGTCATATCGAGCCCCTGGTTGACTGATCCAGTCGAGTGCGTGGCAGACCAGTCTGTTGAGGTTTGAGCGACTCGATCACTGGAGGAAGCACTGAGATGACCAACCCGACATAATATCTACGGTGGAATGCGATATCAACCAGAGTCTACGCCATTGACGAGATAAAACGTACAACCAGGGAACCCAAATTCGCCTTTGATGATCCCATTGAGAACCTTGTCATTCTCGCAGGCGAACGACCCATTGACTGTTCATTGATCAGAAAGTGAATGCTGCGCCAGAAAAACCACCACACTTTGATCTAGAAAGATATTAATAGTGTATGCCAGATAAGATGTGTCGAACTTACTGTAACTGCACATTACTGATGCCACACCTGCTTGGATACTGCGAAGGAACTGTGCAAGACATTTAGTAGCGGCCCAGGGACAATCTATGGGCCCTTACTGGAAGAGCGTAGAGCTCGTGTTGCTTATTCGGCGTCAGTACGAGCTGTAGATAAGGGTGAACTTCGCTTGAGAGCTTACAGTTCTACCAATAACCGATGAGAATTCGCCTTGCGGGGAGAACGATAAATTTTACCTGTCATCGACATTGGAAGAGCTCGTCTCCCTGAAATGCTCTTGTTCATTATTGATGAGATGTTTCGCGCATGCTGTGAAGGTCATTGGGCGCAGATATATAGACCACTAGCAGGTAGAGTACCTTGAACGCCCACAGACTGGATACCAGTAACAGTCTCAAATGCACCCTCTCCAGACAGATACGGGTCGCCTCCAAAGCTATGATGTTGGGAAGTGAAGATAAGTTGAAGAACATTGAGAGAAAGAGGAGGACCACACCCTTCCCAATTCCGCCCTGCTGCCGGAGCCCGAGCTAGATTCCTGGACAGCCATCAGGGATGGTTATTCAGGTAGGAGAAGCAAATTTACATACATGGCAGGTCCCAACGCGACATGCACACCCTTGCCGTGGAATTCGGCACCCAAAGCAGCACCTCTTTGCCTCATCAATGTGCGATTGAAGGTTGCGGCTGTATTGATGCCACTATGGAACACGGTAAGATATTTCACGGGGTCTATCCAATGCGAAATGGCTCACGCTGGGAATACAGAGACAAGATCACCATATCTAACACCAAGGGGACTGTCTGCAAACAGAGTAGATAAAAGGTCGCAGGAAGAAATACTGTTTCCCTACCTTGCAGACACAAGCCAGGAAAGTTTATGGACGATATGCTTGGAATATTCCCAACACAGTTTCCTAGTGACCCGGTATAAGCAAACGTCTGTGCATACGCGCAAGCCGCGTCCTCACCATTCATCCAGCCGACACCTGTGCAGTCCTTGAGCGATATCCTACGAGGCCGCAATATGGAACGTACCAGTTGCCAAAGACACTTTATCCTGGAGGGAAACACCGGTCAATTTCGCGCGTGCCTGAAGTGTATAGATTTAGAGATCAAAGCTCAAAGAGCATGCACAATTTCGACCTTTGTGTACGCGGCTTGCCATGCCGGAGAGAGGTTGGCTTGTGGATAATTTGTAAGAACTTTGAATGTCATTGAAATCATACGTTGGAGACATACCAGGCGGTGTGCTTGATGGGGCGGACCCTGAACTTGTACTGCTGGTGGGAACTGTCGAGGTTGGCGACGATGATGAACTTGGAGGACGGGTAGAAGACGAAGAGCTTGGGGGCGCTGTCCCCGGAAGACATTGAGAATAGTCTGCATGAAGTTTAGAGTTGAGTAGGACTCAAGGTGGGCCGCCCAACACGCACAATCATTAAGGACGGTACAGACAGATCCAGAAGCGCAAGTAGTTCCTCCAGTCCTACAGCAAACATTTGGTCAATTGTGGCATCTATATTCGAACACACTGACCAGCCAATGCCCCCGCATTGTTGATATACTCCTTGCTGCGCGACAGCGAGCAACGCCAGCCCGAGGGCAAGTGTTAAAGCGAACCACATTATCCCTGACCTTTGCTGTGGGTTCCCGACTAGAGTCTCCAGCTGACCTGACACATTTGCGTCTTTATACGCATCAGCCGCTTCGAAACGACTATGTCCGAGATATACTCGAAGTCAAGGGATTTCCATCTCCATCCAAGAAGTCTTGACGATGGCGTACCACGGAAAAACTGGTCAGTACGCATGAACTCACGTCTGAGAAGCTGATGTTCGTATACGTAGCTCGAAGTAGTGATACTGATAGGATCCGGCGTTAGTAGCTTCCGCATGATCATGTTGGCGAGTCGTTGGAATAGGAAATAAATGGGATCGTAGGTTAAATGCGTTAATCCGAAGGAATAGATGTTGTCAATGAATATGAAAGGAATGTTACCATAAGGGTTCGGCGTCGGATCCCTTCCACCCAGCTGCGCGAGCTTCCCAATAGCCTCCCGTGTAGACCCACTCTTCACCCTCCTCTCTGAACCACCTTGGCTGCCGATCCTTTCCTTGTCTCCGCCGTTCACGTTGCATCTCCTCGACCCTCAACTTTTCATCCTCCGCGCTATCTAAATCACCCTCCTCCAATGCTCGGACATCAGGCCTAAATCGAGAATCCGTGGGCGGGAGCTTTCCTTCAATGTCGCTGGTAATCTCGTTTAATGTTATGCCGAAAGAAGTAAACCCGTAGTACTCGTGGATATTCTTCGGATATGGCGACACTCGCCAGAGCATGCGGAAGTGCTCGGAGTCAAATGTCTGCGCGAGCTGATCATCCCATTTGCCGTCTAGTTGCGAGACAACGTCGCCTGATGGAGAATGCACGACACCCGAAACAAGATTAGTGGCGCCCCAATAACCGCTTTGCTTGAAATCGAGGACGCATCGAGCGCCAGTAGTGGTATTCTCGATGGTCATCTTACCGCAATGCTCTAGGTACTTGGTTCCCACCATCATATTTCGTAGGAATGACGAAGGCTTTTTCCTTTTTATAGTCGACGCTCGTTCAGTGCTTATTTTCCGGGAAGAGGAAAGACTTACCATTCGAAGCTGTCGTCTCCTATCGTGACGCGGGTAATGCCAAGGGGGATAATCTCCAAACTTTTACCTAGATTGTCCGACGTAAGCATACCGGGCGAACATCGGGGTGAGATTGCGCTCGCTAACCCCAGAACTTGGTTCGGCCTGACGAAGTCGCATTGAGTTCCCAACCTGGTCCTTCGGCGTGATAAGCCATTACCACTGGCTGATGTCGGACTTTCTCCGCTATCAGCTTCATACGTACGTCCTCGAAGGTTTCAGCGAGCATAGGATTACTATGCATAGAATCGGTACGTGCACGCACAATTGGCGGAAGAAACACTTACAAACCCTTCCGGCCACTGCGATGTCGTGTATGGGCATACCCTGACACGGCAAAAGCAGCAACAAAGCATAATCGTTCAACCGCGTCTGATGTCGCTGCTGCCTGACTGAGGAGGTCGTGATACTCCAATTCCTCTGCAGTCCGCTGCAACAGCGTAAGAGGTTCGTTGAATGTCACTGGCATTACAATAGACGAAAGATCCTTGTATAACATCAATTAAGTATCTCAGTCTCAGAGGTGTCTGGAACTAACCTTTCCAACGTTCTTCTTTAGAACTGCAAATAAGCTGCCCTCATCGCCAACAACAGGGGAAGGCAACACCGTACGTCGGACTACATGTAAGTTGTATGGCTTGTCTGCATCAGATGGGTGCGGAGTGCCAGGTTCGGGTTCGTCAAAGTCAGTGTCTCCATTCGAAGATTGCTCTTGGCCTAAACTACTTCGGCTATCGTTGGTCAGAATCCTGCTAGGAGGTTCAGTGCTAGTGCCGTCCGCGCCCTGAGAGTCCAGAATGTATTCTTCGGGTCCGTCGCCCTCCATCGCGTCGAACCACTCAGCATCACTTATGCTCGTGCCAGTTGACGCGCGCTTCATGGCCCTGCTAGCTGTGCGAACCGAAGTTCGACTACGAGGGCGCTTGGTCGCGTAGCTTTCGTCCTCTTCAGCCGTGGTCGGAAGGGGAGATGATAGGCTTGATTGTGACTGGTCGAAGAGGGGGGTATGGGCATGAGGATGGTGGTTCGCGGATTTGACCAACAGGGCGTAGTGTATCTTCATCGCGTCCAAAGCTTCTTCAACACGCTGTTGCACGACCAGCTGAGTTCCAGGATCAGGCATTGCAATAGGCTCGTTGGCCGTTTGATGATGAGGATCTCAAACGACAGGGTCAGCCTCATTTCATCATCGTTTAGTACAGGGCAATATTCACTCTTTTTGAACAATCCGAAAACGTCGTGCTTTGCCTTATAAGAGCTGCTTGTTTTGATATGGGCAACTTCGCTGATCAGCGCGTGCACTGCACTGTCTAATTCTGCAATGGCCTAAAGAATCCGGATCGGGGATGATACAGAAGAGGGGCACTTGAACTCACCGATCCCATTTCCTCGATTGCCACTGCTGGACGAACGTAGCCGATGCTCCCTTGACGCGAATGCCTGAAATTAACAGACTTCCTCCCATCAGGAGTGTTCGGGATGAATGTCCTGTATATAGTCAGGTAACGCGAAGACATATACAAAGGTAGTACAACGCAAGCACCTTAAAGCGGCCATCCAATGATCAAAGTCTTCAGTGCTGAGGCATTTCAGATGGAAAGTTGCGTTATTAGAATCAATATGTATGTCCTTTCGACCAGGAGCAGTAGATATGGCTGCGTGGTGTAAGGATACCTGGTCTCGGATGGGCTGCCCCGGCTCAAACGCGTACGATAGGATTCCGGTATGAAACAAGGTGAAGTAACGTCGGGCGAAGCCTGTACATCGCGTCAGTGATTGATCTCAATGAAAGAGCGAGTGGCTCAACCTTGCATCTTCTTCCTTCGTTTCTTCAGAACCCATCCTTCAAAGACAATGGAAAGCCCTGGTACGTGTCCTCCGGTTGTCATATTCGGTAGTGCCACAGCAATCGACGCGCGGGTTCGATTTGGAGGTTGTACTTGGGTTGAGGACATTGACGAGATTCAGTGGTATTTATGGGAAATTCGTGAAGGGGATTCAAATGTGCGTAAGATCATGTCCTGCTTGGATCCATGGCACAGGCCTGCAGGTGGCCAGGACTGATCGGACATGGTCCAAAACGCGTGACTACCCCTATTGCCCTATTAGGGACCTTGAGGAGCTCTGAGGACCATATGCGGCCCCTTGTCAAGACGCGATGGACCTGGAATTGTGTATGATAAATTCCTTACATATTTGATTCCTTATATTTTGAAGTTATACAAGGTAATACTGGGTAGACACAAGGGTTTCTGGGTTGTTCTAAAGTGTAAAGGGTGTGTTGGGACCATGAGGTGATTCAAAATCTTGTGGCACCTTTGCTTTCTCGGTCAAGTACTATTATACTCAACGTGGGACCATCGCTGAGCAAGTGAAAGGCACTTACACACACTTCGTTTCAGCTCGCAACCCATTGTGTAGCCAGCCTGTTCGATGGGGGTAGGTACGTTGTCTATTGGATCCATGAGTAAGAATCGCTTGATTTTTAGCAGGGGCTAGTACTGACAGGAATGGCTCCCGATACCGCCTTCGATAGCACGCGTTGCATCTCTCGCTTCTTCTCTGGCAGCAGTAATAGCGTCAGATGCCTGCCTTCTCGCAAAGGCGTCCATCAGTCGAGACGCACGCTCGACGCGCAAAGAGGCGACGTATGCTCCCAACATGGCTGATCGTCTGTCGTTTTCTGTCCGTGACGCTCGACGCTCTGCACCAGATACTTTGCGCTTGCGGCTCCTTTTATTATGAGGTGAATGTTGGGTTGGAGGTGTGCCCTGCTGAATTGCTAGGCGTGCTTCTTCCTCCGCTTGTGTGACGACGTTCTCGAGGTCCGCGCATCGTTGAGCAAGCTCTTTGACCTGCGAGTTCAGCTTGCGGACTTTACGCAAGGCGAGCGTGGCAATCTTTGACTGAGTGGTAGGGGGAATGTTTCCAGAAGTGGCGGTATTCATGGCGCG
Organism: Pleurotus pulmonarius; assembly: GCA_012980535.1. Lineage (NCBI taxonomy): Eukaryota > Fungi > Basidiomycota > Agaricomycetes > Agaricales > Pleurotaceae > Pleurotus > Pleurotus pulmonarius. The sequence goes on from SJKF01000002.1 coordinate 2,793,150, forward strand.
CTTTCGTCGACGATCGTTGGTGTATACTTGAGTACGATGGGAGAACAGGCAATAATTCCGTTCCCCTGTAGCTCCTTTTATAGCCCCTGACGATGTGATCGATCTCAGTTTCTCTTTCAACTGCCTACCCCCATGTGCGGGATCTTTTTCTGCGTGCATCACGAAAAGAACCTGTCGCCGAGTACAGATCCTGAAGTACCTTCATTTGAAGATATATGTGGTGCGCTTAGGACCGTCAACGCACAGCGTGGTACGCGAGTCTCCACTCAAAAGATTGGGCACTTGAATAGGACTGAGAGGCTGACACAACTTCAATGCTGACAGGACCTGATGCTCAGCGTAATGTCAGCCTCTCCATCCCCGTCACCCCTTCACCATCCAACGATACATCGTCACCTGCCGTGGTCCATCTGGAATTCTTCTCCTCCGAGCTACGATTACGGGGCACAGCACCTATTGTGCAACCGCACGAATCGAATAATAACATCTTGTGTTGGAATGGAGAAGTGAGTCCATAGAAGCTACACATTTCACACTCTCCGAAAAATGCACAGGTGTTTGAAGGGTTGGATGTACGTTCTATGAGATGCTTTGGAGTCACAAACCAATTTCTAATACTTGAGCAAAGATCAACCCCGATGAAAACGACGGTGCTATCTTATTCCAGGAGCTGTGCAAACTTGAGACACCCTCAGAAGTAGCCACCCTGTTTGCGAGTATAGAAGGCCCGTAAGATTGTTCCTCGCACAGCTTCGTAACTAAATTGATCACCCCGAAGTTACGCCTTTGTGTTTTTCCATGTGCGCAAACGCGATTTATTCCTGCTCTCAACTTCCTAATCAACCACACAGAGAGCATCGCAGCATCTATTTTTCGGCAGGGATCCGTTGGGCCGTCGATCCTTATTGATTCATAGGCCGACCTCATTACAACCATCCCTGCTACTATCGTCAGCGACATGTGGACCTTTGCCTGGCTACGAGTTCGAGGAGCTATCGACGGAGCTTCTTTTTTATATTGACTTCTCTCGTTTTGTGGATGAGGTGTGCTTATCGACCCTGCCTCGTCATGATATCGAATCAACAATACCAGACCTCTTCGTAAGGGCTGACAATCTTCTTGAACTTTCGGCGACTCAGTGATGAATACCATGCTCAGGCTGTTCCCTCGTCAGTCAATACAGTATTACCCTCGGACGACTCCCCAAAGCTTGCATCGCTGGACGTCATCCCACCACACCTCTCGCAAGCAGTTGATGATCTCATTTACCAGCTAGACAGAAGCACAAGACTCCGAGTGCGCGACATCCCCTCAATCGACTCCAACCTGTGAGTTGTTGAGATTCCACCGTCGAGTTTACATGGCTCAGTTGCTGCAGGACCAACCCTTCGAAGGTGGCGATATTATTCAGCGGTGGCATCGACTGCGCTGTTCTAACATATTTAGCCCATCGGTTAGTGTTGGCCCACTTGAACATAGTACCGAAATTTTATCAATAGCAGGAACATCCCATTAGACGAACCTATCGATCTTCTCAATGTGGCGTTTGAGAATCCTCGCAAACTTCAGAGCCAAGATAGCGAACATGCAAGGCGCAAAAAATCAGGAAAATCTGAACAACCACGGCGGCCTGTGTACATGGTACCGGACAGGATATCTGGTCTCGAAGAATTGGAAGAGCTGCGCAGGCTGTGCCCCGGTCGTCAATGGAATTTCGTACGTGTGAAATCAACCTGCGAAACTGGATTTTTAATATCCAGAACTGAAGGTGGAAATTGATATTCCATACAACGAATCCCAGGCAGCAAGGCCAGTGATAGAAGCTCTAATGTTCCCATCGAAAACCGTCATGGACTTGGTATAATACTCTTCCCTTTCCACGTAATCACAGTGAAGTGACGTGTCACTGCTTCAGAGCCTCGCAATGGCTCTATATTTTGCGTCGAGGGGAGTCGGCCAGGTACGTCGACAGAAAGATAGCGAGCCAGAGCCGTATGCCAGTCCTGCGCGAGTCATCCTCAGTGGATTGGGGGCGGACGAGTTGTTAGGTGGTTATAGTCGCCACAGGACCGCGTTCACCCATGGCTGGAAATCTCTGGTAGACGAGGTAATGCAGCAGCCTATTCATGGGAACCTCACCTGACGTTGCTTGCGATCCTAGTTACAACTCGAAATCGACCGTATTCCAACACGCAATCTTGGCCGCGATGACAGAATCATCTCGTCTCATGGCAGGGAAACTCGTTATCCCTTCTTGTCGCTCAGCGTCGTGAATTTCCTGGCCTCGCTTCCTGTTCATTTCAAATTAGATCCACGCTTAGAGACTGGACTGGGAGATAAGATGTTGCTGCGATTGGCTGCGAGAAAGTTGGGACTGGTGGAAGCTAGCCAGCGAAAGAAGAGGGCTATGCAGTTCGGTAGTTACTCTGCTAGGATGCATGGAGAGAAGAAAGGCGACGTGCCTCTAGAATAGACGTACTAAGAAGTAACTCCTATCTTGCCCCTCGGAACGCGTTGTCGGTTGTTTGTCTGCGGCTTCGAATTTCGGCGTGAGTGCCGCTCAGACGCCTAAGACAACTGCATCTCACTGACCATGGCGTTGCAGGCAGCAAATCGTCTCCTCGGTACGTCAAATACGCTGCACTTCTCTGCTTCGATGAATCAGAACTGTTGCATTAGTCCCACTCGGTGTATTGTTTGCCGTAGGGCAGGCCAGCATCTACGATGTCCCGGGAGGATACCGAGCAGTCATGTTCGACCGCTTTTCTGGAGTAAAGGACCAGGTGAGTTCCTTCGTTCAAGTCTTGAGTATGGCTCATACATACATGTGCTAGGCTACCAAGGAAGGTACACATTTCCTGGTTCCTTGGCTGCAAAGAGCGATTCTGTATGACTGCCGTATAAAACCAAGAGTGCGTCGTCGCGTCAAGAAGTCCTTTCTCATGAGCCTCCATTGATTTCTGGTTATCAGAATATCTCGACTACCACCGGTTCCAAGGATCTACAAATGGTTTCAATTACGCTTCGTGTTCTGTCTCGACCTAACGTCGACCACCTTCCCAAAATCTACCAAAGTCTCGGCATGGACTACGACGAGCGTGTCCTCCCCTCTATTGGCAACGAAGTGCTGAAGAGTATTGTGGCACAATTTGATGCCGCTGAGCTCATTACTCAACGTGAAGTTGTATGTGACCCATGTTGCCGCCACTCATTATATCCTCATACCAACGTCATTAGGTATCATCCAGAATACGTGAAGATCTTCTCCAGCGAGCCGGGGAATTCCACATTAAATTGGAAGATGTCTCTATTACACACTTGACGTTCGGAAAGGTGCGTCATGCCGTCGCGTTCTGGAATCCAATACTAAGCACCATTACAGGAATTTACACAAGCCGTCGAGGCAAAGCAGATTGCTCAACAAGGTTGGTCTCATCCCTCCATTCGAAGCATAGGTACTGACAGATTGACTTAGACGCGGAGCGTGCCAAGTTCATCGTTGAAAAAGTATGCATTTTTACTACCGTGTTCTAGCTACTACTGATCCGCGTGCTCTAGGCTGAACAAGAACGCCAAGCAGCTGTCATCCGCGCCGAAGGAGAGGCTGAGGCTGCCGTGGTGATCTCGCGGTCACTGGAGAAAGCCGGTGAGGCTTTCGTCGCTCTCAGAAAAATTGAGGCCAGCAAAGCCATCGTCCAGTCGCTAGCCAACAACCCCAACGTCTCATACATCCCCAGCAGTGGAGGTAATGTATTGTTAAACGTACCTTCAAAGTAGCGTAGCAAGTAGGTAAATATCATGCTTAGTGTCTTTTGTGTGCGTATGCTTGGCTGCAGCCTCTGGGAGTGTTTCGCACGGCGGAGCGCCTCTGTTCTCTTCCTCAACCACCGTCAGAGTTCCTCGACTGTCTGTACTCTCTCGTCTCTTTTCCCTCTGTTTCTTATCGTTTCCTCCTCTCCTCTCTCTCTCCTCTCGTATCTCATATTTCAGGCCGACTTTGTCATTTGTCTGTTATTCCAGTCTTTGGTAAGGTCTACTCTGCTCTTCCTGCTCTTCGTATGAACTGACCTATGTCCCGGTTTCAAATGACCAGGTTCTGCATTTTTCTTCTGTAAACCGAAAAAATCATGAATGCTCTTGGAATGGGGAACCCTGCGGAGGCTCCGGTATGTAGTTTGCATCTTATCGCGAATGACTGCTCATATCTGTGTTCAATCTCGCGTGCGATCACTCGGTTATCTCAACAATTTTTGGTACGATATCACAGCGACGAGCCCATCTCTATGTCGGGAACTTGAGCCCTCGTGTCACTGAGTACATGCTCGCCGAGATCTTCGCTGTAGCTGGACCAGTTCAACACGTCAAGATCATTCCGGACCGCAACTACCAGCATGGAGGGTTGAACTACGGTTTCGTGGAGTACTTGGACATGCGTGCCGCTGAGACCGCCCTTCAGACCCTCAACGGACGCAAGATCTTCGATACCGAGATCCGTGTCAACTGGGCTTACCAAGGCCAACAAAACAAGGAGGATACCAGTGGTCATTTCCATGTGTTCGTAGGAGACCTCAGCCCTGAAGTCAACGACGAAGTCCTCGGCAAAGCCTTCAGTGCTTTTGGTACCCTGTCCGACGCCCGTGTTATGTGGGACATGAATTCCGGAAAGTCTCGCGGTTACGGTTTCCTTGCGTTCAGGGACAAAACAGATGCTGAACAAGCTATCGCTACCATGAACGGTGAATGGCTCGGGTCTCGAGCCATTCGTGTCAACTGGGCCAACCAAAAGACTCAAGGTGCCCCGCCTGTCCCCAGTAGTGCCAACACCAGTCGTCCCGCTGGCAACCCTGGCAGTGCTCCTGCCCCCATCAACTTCCAGGGTGGGCCCCTGTCGTACGAGTCAGTTGTTCAGCAGACGCCCGCGTACAACACGACAGTTTATGTTGGAAATCTCGTTCCCTACTGCACGCAGGCCGATCTCATCCCTCTGTTCCAATCCATCGGATATCTGTCTGAGATCCGCATGCAAGCTGATCGTGGCTTTGCATTCGTCAAGCTTGACACCCACGAACATGCCGCGATGGCTATCGTGCAATTGCAAGGTCAGATGGTTCACGGACGACCTATCAAGTGCAGCTGGGGCAAGGACAGGGCTGATGGAGGAGCCGCGCAGCCAGGAACTCCTCTGAGTCCAACCGCAGCAACGACGGCGTATGCAGGCATGGTATGTCTACCTTTTTCATGGATGATTCAGCATTTGCTCATCGGTCTTCTTCAGCCGATGTACAACATGCCCCAACCAGCCGGATATGGCTATCCTGGATTCGGAACGTATGGTAGCTTCCCTGGTCAAGCTGCTGGTACTCCTGGGGCCGCTGGTGCAGGATCGCCTGGCATGCCACAACCCGCTGCTGCGCCAGGTGCAGGACTTGGATTGACTGCTGGCCAGCAGCCTAACGCAGACCCCAGCGCCGTCGCAGGTGGGCAGGCAGGACAAGCCCAATGGGGTGGAGCAGACCCGTCTTCGTACTACAATAATTACTGGGGCGGTAAGTCAGTTCGACCTTTCTGTCAACTGCTAGACTCACTATGGCTTAGGGTACTACGGCCAACAAGCCGCTGGACAACCAGGTGGTGATACGCAAATGCAGCCTCCTGTTGCATGAAGACGTCTTTCCCGACCATCGTCTGCAGCTTTAGGTCCTCGTTCTGTCAAATTGTTTCTATATCCTCCTTAACCTTTCCCCGTTCATCACCTCCCTTATTCTTCCCTTCCAGACTGATTTTTAAAACTATCATCGTGATTCTGCCCATCTGTATCAACCACGCTCATACATTTCTTGCTCTCACACACTCACCCCACCGATTTGATAGTTCTTTCCTTTCTCCTCAGTCTCAGTCTCAGCTTATTGCTATTAAGTATGTATCCTCCCCCCTACCTTTTTACACTTTGCACTCTTTCTGAAGCCCGAAATGTTACACGAACGACATAAATATCGTCCTCTGCCAACGAATAAGAATAACCTTGACGTTCCTAAAGTCTTGCATGTACGCAGCGCAACACTTTCGACTTCTAACCGTAGGCAAGGAAATGATTAGGCAATATACGTCTATTACATTGTACTAGAATCTACTCGTCTACTGGGACGGACCAAGGATGGGAGATCTTGCCCCACTGGATGTCAGACAATTCCTTCCTTACTGCCCGAGCGATGCGACCCATTCCGTCAGGTCCTGTTGGAATCGGAATATCTTCGTTCAGGTAACCAATCTTATGAACGGGGCTGATGATTGCAGCGGTGCCTACGAAGCAACATGACAATCATTAAAGAGGTGCACATGAAACAGAAAAGAATGAGAAAGCGTACCTGCGCCGAAGAGCTCTACGAGTTTTCCTGACTGAGACGCCTCTTTGACCTCTTTCATCGTGATGCCGCGTTCAGAGACGGTGAGCTTCTCCCCTTTATCGAGGCCTTGCATGGGGCGCGTGCCCGAAATGTGGTCTCTCAAGAGTTGCAGGACCGAGTCGCGAGTGATACCGGGGAGGATCATCCCGTCGAGGGGTGGAGTGACGATCTCAAGACCTATGAGAAGTCAGAGGTAGATCATTTGGTTTCAACAAGGGGCTTGCCTCCATCATCCTTCTTGAGGACGACGAACATGTTCATGGTTCCGACCTATGGATTCAAGGTAATATTGGGGGAGGCCCATTGCCAGAAAGAGTGTACTACACACCTCAGTCAGGTAATGTTCTGGCCCGTGCAGCCAGAGATTTTGTGAATAGCCCTTTTCAGCAACCATTTTCTGTGGCATCACAGCTGGGGCGTAGTTGACTCCCAGCTTAAACGCACCAGTCCCTTGTTGCCCATATCGTTAGCACTGCAATAATGAAAGAGAGGAAAGAGTCAACTTACCTCCAGGTGCAGCACGGATATACTCCGTCGTTGCATATAACGAGACTGGCTTTGGGAAGTATGGCCCGACAGGACTGCAGATGACGAACAAAATCGCTTCGGTTGGAGGGGATACCTGGATGGCTTGCTGACTTGCGACTATTCAAATTGTAGCGATCAGCAAGGGGTGGCATTCAAGGGTAAAGTTGAGGGAGGCATACTGAGGGTTGGGCGAATGTACAAGCTGTGTCCAGGTTCCTTCGGCACCCAATGTCTGTCCATGCGAATGAGCTTCTTGATGAGCTCCAACAACGAATCTCCATTAAACGTCTGGGATTTGTTCGTTCAGAGCGCAAACCGCAACAAAATGGGGCATATCCTACCGGAAGCGCTATACGTCTTGCGCTGTTATTCATCCGTTTCATGTTCATGTCGGGGCGGAACAGCTGGATGCGATCGTCGTCTGTCCTGTACGCTTTCATGCCTTCGAACAGCGTCTGCGCATAATGGAGCACGCTCGAACTCGGCGCCAGGTTGAGGGGACCATCTGCGCGAAGTCAGACTCTACGACCATAAACACTCCAAATAAGAAAGCGTCAACGAACACGGCTTAATGTGCGGTGCTTCCCACCCATTCGTCGCGCTCCATTCGATGGTCAGCATGTGGTCGGTCTGTTACTCCAGATGTGAGCATGACGGTATTCAGCAATTGACTGGTTGGTGACATACGAATGTTCTCCCGAATACGAGCGTTTCTGAAGGAGGGGGAGGCGTCGGTTGCTCATTCTTGTCGATGATAAGTCTCCCGTGCTGCACCAACAACACATTTTAGCCTAGTACTCTCAACAAGATAGCCAGCACCGTCGCGTTCGGCGCCCAGGGTATATTCGGCCGACCAGTACAACGCTCTCCACTGCGAAGTAAAAATTTCAGGGAGTCCCTCACCTGAATATCCGGTAGTTCAGCAAGCTGCCCAGAGAGTGGATCGACATAGGCACTCATGAGACGAGTGCCTTGGATCGGCTTGAACGCGCGCCGCGCGACATTCCCTACGGTATGTATTGAGCGAAGCATGGTCGACATTGTCCCGCGCCAACGAAAGAGATGCACCTGCGCAAGGCCTGGGGAGATAAACCGGGCCTGGGGCAGTAGTCTGTGGTGGTTGGAAGAAAGAGATTCAAGTTCGCTCGAGTCACTATACAGTCGAGTCAGGGATGCTTGATCGTCTACTTGTTATATAAGCCCGCATCCTCTTTATACACCAGCGTCGCACGGAACTTGGAAGGACCTTCGCAGAAATCTTGACTTGCAACACACGGATCTTGGTATTCAAAAATCCTACATAAATAATGGTGTAGCTACAGATGCATTGTCTATGATGATAGTAAAGATATACAATCCATTTCCCCGATGATAGAACCAATGAGCGCTCAGTTTTCCAGAGACTGGGACAAATACGATGGCGTTATATCTACACATGGCATCAGGACATGGAAAAATGTAGGCTGGGAATATAAGATAGAGGAGGGCCACGCGAGTCAACTCTCTGAAAATGTGATATGCTGCCCTTTATGCAATTGATGGTCGGGTCTAAAATTTTCCTCGAGTTAAGGCATGTTCGGTGGTCGAGTAACGGCTCGCATAGGAAGGTCAATTGCGCTGTAGGCATCGTGAACGGAGGGTATCGGAGGGACGGGGGGAACCGAGTTGACATAGGCATGGAATGCAGAGGGAGGAGAGGACCGAGAGGCTAGGCCGTGGGGAGTGGAAGAGGAGCGACGAGGAGGCCTGGAGGTGGAAGGAGGTTGCTCGCCGTTATTGGAAATGGTTGATTGACGCGCAGCTGTGTAAAGTTGGTCAACGATGACATCCCCCATCAATTGAAAAGGCTTACCGGCGTTGAGAGAGCCTGGCGCCCACTTGTCAGCGAGGCTCATCCGCCTGATATGGTTTGACGGATCAGAATGGATACTCCGACGTCCATACACGCTGTGATCATCATTCGTCACGTAAGGAAATAACTCTGGAGCGAGTGGCGCTGGGAGGATGATCTGGACGTTGCTATGAGGGCTATGAGGTGTGCCACGGAGGGTGTTACGTGTCGAGCGCGTCGTGCGGATGCTCGTTGCAGAGACTGAAGACACAGGGCGTCTTCGTGATGTCGTACGGGTGGGAGGAGGTGTAGAAGGCGAACCTGATCGCGAACCCGAATTAGTAGGTTGCACGAAGGACGCATGGGAGAGCGAAGGTGTGAGGGGAGGGGTCGGTGAACCTGATCCGGGGTCGCTTTCACTGCTAAGACCGAGAGAGCTAGAACTTGCGCTGTCGTGATGAAATGAAGGATTCGGTAGAGGGAGCGAAGGATCCATCGGGCGGGTAGATGCAAGAACAGTAATATCGTCGACACCTTGCTCGCTGTGAATCAAACTTGCGTGACGAGAAGGCTCTTGATATCCGCTCTCCGCCTCTTTGGTTAGCAAAGACGTTTTGCTGCCTCCGACCGCACTACCGAATGCAACAGGAATAGCGAGAGGGTACGAAGAATCCCGCCAAGCGTCCAATTGGGCTAGACGACGTTCACGATCGCGGGCGAGCGGTTGCACTGGTGGCAGCGGCGCTGTGTTCGACGGCCTTCGGGCATGCATTCTGCATATGACGCGAATAAGGAAAATGAGGACGAGGGCCGTGCCAACGCCAACGCATACGGCGATGATGATGGTTGTCTGCTTGCTGTCGTCGGACGCTCTGCGGTGGAGACGGCGGGGGTGGGGCGGATTACGGGTATGTGGGTGGTAGTGGTACGGCATTGTGCAGCTAGTTGGTAAAGGAATGAGTGATTCTAAGGAAGGGCTGAGACCAGCAAAGGGTCTATTAGGTTAAGCTCTTGAAGTCGGTGATTCTTGAGATGGCCTCAGGCGGACTCGCTGATCGCGACGGTCGACAAGGACATTCAGCGACGTCGTGAAGAAAGAAAAGGAGAAAACACACCGTCGCCCTTGGCCGCTCTCTCTGATAACAGGTCAGCCGCAAGAATAAGGGAAATTGGAAACTCACCATCCCCGTGCCTCGTTACGTAATTTCAATCCACCAGGTACTCTTCGGCTCGTCGGAGTCGTCCTGAACGATGCCCGCGTCCTCTCGCCATCGTTCACCACAGCCAGCGCACTCCATAAATTCCATCGACACCTCCGCACCGCCAAAGCCTCGCCAGCAGCCAGTCTCCCTCGCTAAACGCCTCCTCTTCCCCGCCCTCCCCACAAATGATCTCCCGCCACTGCTTAAGACTGCGACCGTTCCGCCCGAGCTGACTGCAGAGCTCTACGACTTCATTGCACTAGCACTGCGTGCTTTCGTGAACCCATGGTGGACGAAGATCACCCGCTACGACAAGGACTTCCTGCCTGAAATCACCGCCATATTGACCGTCGTGCTCCAGTCACTAGAGAGTCGCGTGCTTGCTGCAGACCTCGCCCCCCTCGTATTTCAGGACTTGCCAGCGATAATAACGCAGCACTACCAGGACTATCGCAATGCAGCCTCCAAACGCTCCACCTCTTATGCCGGGGGCGGCGCATTGAACACGGCGCATCTCTTTCACCAGCTTCAGCCTCATATGGCAGTGGCGGCCGACGGGAGGCTGGACCCGGAGTACTTTCGTCAAGTCATAGACCATGTTCTCAAGTCGTGCTTGCCTGCGGCGAACTACGATGCGGAGGCGGAGCGGTATATCGTCCGAGAGGTCGTCCTCAAAGTGCTTCTCCAGGATGTGATACCAAAGATTATACAACCTTGGTTTATACAGAAAGTCATTCTGGACCTCTTCGACCCTTCGGAAGACCTCACACCACTCAAAGTACGTCTTGCTTTCTACATATCCGCGCACGGTACTAATTCTACATAGACACCAGAATCGACATCAACAACCGCCCTACCCCCTTCACCGTCGTTTTCTTTTCATAATATAGCTGTCTTCTTTTTGTCGGCGATACAATCTCTATCTGGCTTCTGCCTGGTCCTCATCAATACATACAAGCAAGCTGTATCCACCATTAAACTTGTGAATAAATCAACACCTAAGGGACGGTCTCCGTCTCCGCCACTACCAACGCCCGTAGTGGAACTGACGATGCCACCGACACCTCTGACTCCCCCAATATCAACGACCTCGTCGACCTCGTCAATTCATAGCCCAATAAACACTACCCAACCATCTCCTCCAGACCTTTCTATCTCGCAGGCAGACAACTACGCCCTTGGCCCTCTGCTTATGTTCAACGAAATATTTTGTACCCGAGAGCGACTCGCCTCAAATATGATTACGACTACAATGACACTCCTCACGACCTTGCTTATGACATTCCTCGACCGGTGAGCATTTATCATCGCGAATTCTGTCTTGATGCTCATTATCTCTAGACTTCTCCCATACACACTGTACAATAATCTCTCTCCGCAATTTGTCACCAATATCGTACGCATCGCGAAGCGCACACTCTTCCCCAATGGATACCCCGCCCCACCACCCCCGGATCCAACACCCGAAGAGCAAGCCACCATGCGGGCACGCCTTGTCTCATGGAAGCCCAAAGGCTCCCTGGGTATGTTACCTACTTTTTCGTTCTGCCCACCGTTTGCTGACGCCGTATAGTATATATGTTCCAACTAATCCTCGGTCGTGATCACCCGGCAACCTTAGCCGCGGCGCTCGACCCTCTCACGAATGCTGTGTGCAATGCGCACCTAGTTGTTCTAATTCTGGACCGTGTCATTTTAGCGTTGTTCCCGGAGCTTGGAGTCCATTCTGAAGATACCACTTTGGATATTGTTTCCCAGTAGCAGGCCACTCTAATCCCGACTGTACCACTTGGCATCGAGCACTTGTTTGGGGGTCATATAGCTTATTAGGTCTGCACTTCTGTGCTCATTTGTGAAAGAGCACTGACATCTATACGGATTGATTCGATTATTCTAGAATTTGTAACCCTTCCACCGTATGAACAGAGACTACGTGAAAGGACATGCTCGCCGCGGTAACGAAGAGCTAGATTAATACATAGCAAGTTACAAAACAACGTACGACCTGATAACGTCCAACGACATGTAGCGTACACACGTGTGGCATTACACTTTGATTGGGGTGCGAGGGTATTTGACTTTGGTGGCGGCAGCATCGTCGACGAACCAATACAGCTGCCCCGGGTGAGCTGGGCGGACCCTAGCGGCTGGCAGCCCTGTCTCTGGGTTATCCAAGACCTCGCTCAAGACATCCTGCTTCTCCTCTCCATGGGCCACGAAGGCTACTCGGGCAGCGTGGTTGATGACAGGGAAGGTGAAGGTTATTCGTTTGGCTGGGGGTTTGGGCGAGTCTTCGATGTACGCAACCCATCGGTCGTCCTCTGCGAGGAGCTCGTGTCCGGGGAACAGCGACACCGTGTGCCCATCTGGCCCCATGCCGAGGAGGATGAGGTCGAATACGGGGAATCGAGCGGCGTCTTTCTGTGCGAACTCGCGGATGAGCTCCTTCTCGTAGGCATCGCACAGCTCCTCGATGTCATTCAGCAAGTCCGTGTCAATGGTGTGGATGTGCGACGCTGGGATGGGGACTTTGGAGAAGAGCACATTTGCGCATGCAAGGTGGTTCGAATCCGGGTGATCGAGGGGGACAACCCTTTCGTCCGCATAATATACATGCCTGCGGGGAGATTGAATTTACAAATCTTTCCTGGTACATTGACAGTGATGCTTACCATTTATCCCATTTCACAGCAGGGTTACCAATAAGGCCGCTGAGCATCTTCGGCAGGGAACCACCAGAGAGAGCAATAGTAAACCTCCCCTTCTTGTCTAAGGACTCTTTCTGCGCCTTTAGGATGAAGGAGGCGAGGCCTCCGACAATCGCATCTGTGTTTGGAAACGAGAAGAGAATCGGTGCGTGCGGTGCATGGTGAGCCATGGCGGCTGAAGTTGAGGTAGAGTGGTGAACCCATCGCTCATGATAAGGACTATCAGTAAGGTGGGCCAACACACAAATCGGGAAAGGGGCCCTAAATGACTCAAGTGGCGTTCCATTTAGCACCACAAATGAAATTCGGGAGGTCAAGTAATACGGACAACAAATAGATGTATAGTTGTCATTAGTACTGTGACAGAGGCATCGTAAAGTATCATACTGCTGAAAGGGGTAACCATATGATGCATGAATAGTCCAAGGTCCAGACTGAACTGCTGAGAAGATCATGCACGCATATCCAATGAAGAGTAAACAAGGAAAATACAAGGGAGATGCTGGCGTGGCGAAGACAGTTAACAATTGCATCCGTAACTTTGGGTCGTCTCCGGGTCGAGGGTGATTGGGTCTGGATAATCACCATACCTAACCGAAGGTGAGGATTGAGGAAAATTCGTAAAGCGATAGCACGTACATCTGTTCCTCAGCTTCTTGTTGCAGGGCATTCTTGGCCACTGTTTGGAACGCTTGCTCTACATTGATGGCCTCCTTGGCGGACGTTTCGAAATATGGGATATTCCCTTTCGACTGGCACCACGTCATTGCACGCTTCTGAGTCACCTGGAGAACGGTCAGAGCAAGTATGGCATCCAAAAATGGCACTTGCCTGTCGTTTGTTCTCTTCGACATCAATCTTGTTGCCTAATACAACGAAGGGGAAGTTCTCGGGGTCATGGGGGCTAGCCTGAATGAGGAACTCGTCCCTCCAACTATCGAGAGTTTCGAAAGACTTTGCGCTGTTCACGTCATAAACGAGGACGCAGCAGTCGGCGCCCCTGTAGAAAGCCACGCCGAGCGATTGGAAGCGCTCCTGGCCGGCGGTATCCCACAGCTACACGATGATACGCGGTCAGCTTTTGGCGTCGTAGGCAGAGATAAGCGAACACACCTGCATAGTGACCAGCCGGTCATCGACCATAAGTTCCTTAGTCAAACTTTCAAAGAATTAGATCGCTGCGAGCTTCCGAAAAGTCGGACGGCTCACAAGTCGGCTCCAATGGTGGCCTTGTATTGGTTGCTGAAGCGCTTGTTGACATACTGGTTCATGAGCGAGGTCTTTCCGACACTACGATACGAGCGTTATTGGGCGCGCCATTGCAGCGAAACGGATCTAGCAACGAACCCACTATCACCCAGGATGATAACCTACAAACAAGGCATTCGTCAGCGCGAGTCACGATAGCTGTTGAGGCCGGAATGAGGTACCTTGAGAAGAACTCTGCCCATTGTGAGAGCGACTGCAGCTGAAGAGGATCTAAAGTGAAGTGGCGGGAAAGGAGCAAACACGCGCTGTCTAAGCAAAGGTCTACCAGTCGAGGAGGGAGGAGGCAAGTTTGGGGAAGCCGCTTCCGGCACAGCAGCCACGGCTGAGTTTCAAATATATTCCCTTCCATCACTTCCTTGTAGCCGCTACGCCTGTGGGCAACAGAGGAATGGCGGAACCGTCATGGCAAGAAACGCTGCGTCTGCGACTTGTCGAACGCGATGCAAAAGATGGGGCTTATGCTGGTATCATCGAGCAATGTAAGTTGCTCTGCCAAAGCCCTCATCAGGTGCTCACTATTTCAAGATCGCAGATTGGCTCAGCAGACGAAATTGCTGAAGGAACGTAATGCGTCGCTACTGCGGGCGGTCAATTCTGTCAAGGCAAATCCTAGCAGTTCCACTGTTTTTGTGCCGGGGACAAATGAAGAGTGAGTAGATTGTATTTTCGATGATCGGGATGCTCAAATGCAGGACATGCTCTTCAGGAGTCCAGTTCGTGCAGCGTACATGGCATCGCTAGAGTCACAGATATCTTCACTTCGCGACGAACTAGCCACTGTCTACAAGACGCAGGGCCAGAACGCCCAACGGCTGTTATCAATGAACGAAACGCTCAGAGAAAAGGAGGAACTTTCGCGAATCGACTCTGAAAATCTTCGGAAAACGAGAGATGAAGTGTCTACTCTGCGGCGCAAGGTTGATCAGCATAGTGAACTCATGGCCGAAAAGGATAGAACGATACAGGTGAGCTCGCGCGACTTATTGCTGGCCAAGTCCCTGCATCTTGAACTTGTTGCCAGATTCTACACGACGAGATCAGCACCCTGCAGCTTGAGCTGGGCCAGATTGAGGAACGCAATCAAACCCTCAACAAGGATAACGCGAAACTTCTGCAGCGCTGGTTAGA
The DNA here is from genome assembly GCA_012980535.1 of Pleurotus pulmonarius. NCBI lineage: Eukaryota > Fungi > Basidiomycota > Agaricomycetes > Agaricales > Pleurotaceae > Pleurotus > Pleurotus pulmonarius. The sequence continues at coordinate 2,808,220 of SJKF01000002.1, forward strand.
TGCCAAACAAGTAGAAGCCAATAAGATGAACGAAGCAAACCAGTTCTATGAGGACTTGCGATCTCAACATCAAGCCGTGATCAACTGGAGAGACAACGCATCCTCGCAAGACCCAAATGCCGCTCAGAATGGCGCGGAGACATCGTCGCAGGTATCTATGCAGTCGGGAAACGGGGAGGCGGAGGGGAGCAATGGCATGACGTTGATGAAGGATGGGACACTGTCTCCAGCATCAAAGGACCTGGATCTGACTCCGAATGGCTAATTGTAGACGATGACGAGGGTTGAGGATTTTACATATTGTTGTCGGGATCATTTGTGCATACCCCTTGCTATATTTCACACATAGGATATTCTGTGGATTCTACTTAATGCATACCTTCATACTAGAGTCCAACTTTAACAGCTATCCAGCATTACTACTGGAGTTTAAGGCATTGAGAGCTGATCAATCTCTGCAATACATGTGAAGACGGATTGAGGGGCCTCGGGTTCAAGAATCAAACTTCAGATCTATGCTGAGCGTTGCCTGAGGGTCGGGAGTGGAATACTTGGTGCTACTCCCCTGTTGGCTATATCAGTACATTGAACACGATAAGCTAGTAGGCACAAAACTTACTTCCGAAATCGTCGCGCTCCCAGCTGGCGTAGCGCACCAACGTCAACATAGGTTATCAACCAAGTTTACGGATGACCCACTGAATTGATATGGGACGTCTGATACAGAGTCACTTTGGAAGACAGAAAAGCCGTATATCGGAACGCTTTGATCGTAGAACCACTACACCACGTATGAACATCCGCCGCCTCCAAAATAGGTTATACAGGACTTACACCGTTAGAAGCACCAAACTCGACACTCTTCTCTCGAGTGATTCCACGCTGTTTGGAGTCCTTGGCAATAAAATCTCTCTGATATCGTGCTTCAAACGGTGGGTCCATGACCTGGTTCCCGTTGTTCTTAAACATATTCATGGTCTGATCGAAATCCATAAGGTCTGGATACTGATCAGTAAACATAGACGGCATTGAAAGTGCCTCTGACTTGCATTTATAGTCTTTTGAAGTTCCAACTTGCTCGCCTGAACCAGTCTCTGGCAGTTGCGAATTCGCTGTACAATGCTCGGAGGTAGTCGCAAGGGTGAGAGACAGCGTATCAAACCGCGACCGTTTCACGTCAATAGACCCGGTGTGTACGAAGACAACGTAGACTTGACCGCGCTTTGGGAAGTCGGGATCGTCTGGTCTCGCTCCTGTGACATACAAGTAGTAGTTGAAAGACCAACTTATGTTGGCATATGTCTGTCCGTCTTTCTGAATCGCCACATTGTCGAGAAGTGTAACAGTATCTCTAGCAGGATTGTCAATCAAGATAAGATATTGGAAAACTGGTGTATAATATACCTCTTGAAGTAGGATGTCCCAATGGGCGGTCTAAGATGGTCGACGTATAGAAGTACACTTGGCTCGGGAAGGGTAATATCACTTGTCTGGGGAGCGTCACTTATTTCTGGGGTATCTTGGGTTTCTTCAGCCATTTCTTTCGACACTCTGGGGCTGGATTACCCTTGTTCTTTTATATACAGTCATTCCGGTGGAACAAAACGCCTACTACTGCAAGTAGTAGTGATCTGATGATCGTCGATGATCATCAGATCAATACGGCACTAGGCGTCACATGACGGTAATCTAAGTTCCTGGGGTCCTTGATAGGCAATCAACCAATCGCATAATTGCGGATCGCGAAAATGGCTCACTCCCCCGTATATAAATCCCTCAAAGGTTAATGCGATTCTGTTCCGTTTCTGTTCCCTCCTCCTCCTCTTCCTCCTCAAAAACATCGACCAGAGCAATCTAAACATCCACGCAACTGTCTTTACCCATTCCTCACCCCTCAAATCCGTCGCTTCCACAGCGGCGCCCCCCACACCCTCTGCTCTACGTAATCTACAGTCACGACTCGGTCGTAGTTGCTTGATGGTCGTCTTACTACCTTGGCTCGCCGCCTGTCTGCCTATGTGTCCTTGCTCACTGTCTTCCTCTGCGCATCGACCTTCCCCTCTACATCGCCGCAGCCTCCGCAGCCCCCTAGGAAACATGTGATTGCTCATCGTTGGCTACCATCCATGTGATCCTCACCGGCTCAAGCGACGGCCCGTTTTGTTCCTTCACGTCGTGCCCACTGGTATCATCCTCGGATCTCGCTGTCACCGTTCTGCATGGGGCAAGGTTCCCGAGTCAGCGTCTGACTCGGGAACGTTGCCATCCAATGATCATTTCGACACATTCTGATGGACGTTCTATGTCACACATGGTGATGACTCGGGGAACGTCAACCGATACCACTGTTTGGGAAATGTCTTTGTCTTCATCGCCGTGGTCCATGGACCTTCCATCGTATTGGGATCGCCATTTGTATACTTCTAGTTAGCATGTGATCTCCCTGTCGCAATAAATCCTACGTTTTTCGAAACATTGATTGATTGACTGTATCGAAATCATTGCTGCACACTTGCTTGTTCGTAGTGAAACTGAATTTTTAGAGTACTTGGAGCAGCGCCTGAGGTTGACAATTTGCGTTGCCAATATTGGTTGTGCATTCCTCGTACTCATTTCGGCGAATCGAACTCTGTCCGGCTCGGACTGTATTGGCCTTGTTCTATACAATCATGACGGCCTATCACTCCGCTCAATGGAGACCAAGCGACGCAGGGAGTTGCCTTCAACACTCCCGCAAGAATGGCTTCAAGACGAGTTGAGGAACGTATGGGCTCGCAATTTGAGTCGATCTGGATTACGAATATAGGGTGGCAGGAGGTTTAAGGGCTTAAGCGCTCGCAAATGTTACGTAAGCCTGAAGTTCCAAAAATGCCTCGACACATTTCTTGAGCGACACTTCTCCTCCGCTCTCCTAGGTCACCGACGCTGAGCCATATCCATTATTTTTATGATTTTTGATCCCTCAACGACCCCCCAACTCAAACCATGGCTGGTCAGAACACTAGAGCCCATGTTCGTGCAGCTTGTGACTCGGCCAATGACAAGAACTGACTTGGTAATTGAAACAGATGTGATGCAGAACCGGGCGCGCTGGCAGACTATATATTGGCGTTACTAAAGCACAATGTCGCTGAAAGTGAAATGCGGAAGGAACTATCAGTCCAGCTCGAGGAATTTCTCGAAAAAGGTGCGCCCGAATGATTCTTGCTTCAGTCAGGTTTTGCGTTTTGACTATGACCATATTGCAGAATGCCCATCATTTATAGATACATTATTCACCGTTCTCAGAACTAAATCATATCTTCCTTATGCTACCTCATCGACCCCAATATTCCCTACTACCACCCCCAGCGTCGACACCGGAATCCCCATACCATTGGATGGTTTGATTTCGCCCTCTATACCGACACAATCAGAAAGAACACGGAAAAGAAGCATCGAACACGATGAACACGACGGACGACCGCCCTCTAAAGGCCCGAGACTGAGTGGAGACGGGCAGCCACGCTACATGAACGGCAGAGGCGACGGCCGTAGTTGGCAGGGCAGAGGGGATGGATCTGGAAGTGAAGGACATGTTGGGGCGGGAATGATGGGGCTGGGCATGGGCATGGATATGGATGGAACTGGAAGCATGGCGTACATGAACGGACGGCGCTCTCAAGCGTATAGACCTCCCGATCTGCGGCGGGGCATATGCAGAGACTATCACAGTAAGCATATGGTTGTTTCCACTCGCTTCTCTGGCTCATTGGGGTAGATAACGGGTACTGCGCAAGAGGCGCACTGTGCAAATATAGTCACGGTGATGATGCAGTCGTTCCGGGTCAATTCTTCCCGATGAACGGTGGTTCCATGGCAGGAATGCCATTTATGCCTATGTTTCCTGGTATGCCGTTTGACATGGGCGGAGGTGCATATGACCCCAATCAAGCTCGTATGGACATGCGGCCACCAGTGAACGGTGGTCGGCATATGCGCGCGCCACTGCTTCCTAGGATACAACAGGAGGATGGCAAGGTTGTGCATCCGATGCAGACTACGGGCGAACTACCCGTTATTCAAGACCTCACCCCCCAAATTCCCCAAATTGAGTCAACAACCATACCCGCCGATTCAGACAATGCACCGCAGCCAATACAGTCTCATGTACCCTCATTCCGCCAGAACGGCGCCCCTGATACCATCGCAAACGTTAATGGTGAATATTCGCAACCCCAGTTCCTAGACATGTCGAACTCTGCAATGGAAGTTGATGTGGGTCCCTCGATACCTGCCCGAGGGAACGGTTTCCGTGGGCGAGGTTATATGGGCAGGGGGCGGGGTGGGGTATTTGGTGGCGAGGTTCACAATTTCCAGAGGCCAGAGCGGCGGAAGGACAAAACACTGGTTGTCGAAAAAATACCTGCCGACAAACTCACCCTTGACCTGGTCAATGGGTGGTTCAAGCAATTCGGCACCGTGACAAATGTTGCTGTTGACGTGTCTGGCGGCAAAGCCCTCGTCAGCTTCTCCACCCACGAAGAAGCGCATGCTGCTTGGAAGGCCGAGGAAGCTGTCTTCGGGAACCGGTTCGTGAAAGTGTTTTGGCATAGACCGATGGAGGGACAGGGACAGGTCGGAACACGTATGCTGGCCGCGTCCGCTCACCTGGTTGCAAACACACCTCACAAACCACCTACGCAAGCGCAAGCTCCCGCCACCCCCACGCCGGTCGCCTCTACCTCCCGAAAATCATCTACCACTAGCGCACTAGCAGCCAAACAACAGTTGCTGGAGCAGCAAATAGCGGAGCAAAAGTCCCTGATGGCCTCACTTGCCTCCGCGTCGGCAGAAGAAAAGAAGACGATCATGGCTCGTCTACGGAAGCTAGGCGAGGAAATGTCCTCCAAACCTGCCGCCTCCCCTGCACCCTCCAAACCTCCTACCACTGCACCTGACGATCTGGAGAAGGAACGGCTTGACAAGGAGCTCGAAGCACTGAATTCGGGGCCACCAGATACCAGTAGTGAGACAACGGAGGACCTGAAAGCCAAATTAGAGCAGCTCAAAGCTGAGGTGAGTAGCTGCGCTGCATCCGTCTTGGCGTCTGGTCATGACACTGTTTTATAGGCAGCTAGTCTGGGCATTTCGGAGCATGGCAATCACCCGCCTTCGTACGGTGGCTATAGGCCATATCGCGGTCGTGGCCGGGGCGCTCCAAGGAGCTACTACCGCGGTGCTATACGCGGTGGAGGTCCTCGTACAAACCTCAAACTTGATAACAGGCCTAAGAAGTTGCTAGTCAAAGGTGTCAAAGAGCACGATCTACAAGCAGTACGTGACTGGTATGAGGTATGTATTGCAAGTTATTGCCATTGCCCAGTCCGCTCATCCTTCTTTTATAGACGACTGGGCAACTTGAATCTGCCGAAATATCAGAAGGCGGTGATGTTACTGTCAGTTTCCGAAGTCGAGCCGCGGCCGAACAGGTCGGTCTATCTTGTCAACTACGTGTCAGACTACTCACCTCGTTGCTGTAGGGATTGGCAAAGGGAACGAAGATACCGACAATATCAGATCCCATCCAGATTTCTTGGTATTCGCCGTCCACGACGAAAGCTGTGGCGCCTTCATCGGATCGAAAGCATGATGAACGCGCCCTTTCACCTGAGCCAAGCAGTCTGACATCCCTTCACCTTCCCGAAGAAGAGGAAGTCGTTGCCAGTGGATGGGGCGGTGGCGATGCTGAAGATGGCATGGGCATGTTGTAACATGCTGCACGTTATATATATATTTGTAGTATTCACCTTCTCTCTCGCAACTCTGCTTCTTTATGGGGCCGCAGACCCCCGCGCCGCTCACATATACACCTCTCAACGCGAGTGATTCTCCGTCCAGGTGATGTATTTGTTGCGAACGGAGGAATCAAGCATCAAACTAGAGTATGACTGATGCATCTTCCGTGAACGTTGCTAGACCAGCCATTTGTTTTCTGTCGTAAATCAACTCATCAACAAAGTAATTATCATAGTGACATTCTTTGCTTCTCTTCTCGGGTTTTTTCTGCTATTTCTGAAGCGCCCCAGTTCCCAAAACAACCCCTAGATCATCATTTTGAACTACCGAAGTCAGTCTGCTCTTCCAAGTTGGGGAAGATGAGCATACGAATGTGCGGCACAGAAGAACTGCATTTGAGTAAGTCAGGTCCTTCGCTCTACGACACATTCGAACAGGCGAACCGCCTTCATTTTTTATATATGTTCCAAGTACATACTGATTCAGCACCCGTCAAATTTACCCTTGACCATGATATCGTTGCTTTTCGTACGCTTGCCACAACGACTTTAAGGTCAACTTGCCTCCCACATCAAGGGAGACCATGATGGCATCCCTGGAATGGTCGTTGACCATGCCACAGAGAACAAAGAGGCCTGATTGGAGCTCCTTCCGTATAGGCAGAGGAAGTACGCAAAGGGGGTCGTTCATGACGGCAACGTAAGCCTTGAGGATGTAGGATGCATGTTTTGAGAACGGCTTGACTAGCGACTCTGCCTTTTGGAGCTCCTGATGTGCTGCATTGTTCCGCACAACGGTCTTTGCGTTGATATTCTCTAGCAGTCTTGCTAGTGCTTTGGCTTCCCGGATCGTCAGAGGTTCTTCGGCCGTAATCCACTGAGGAAACGTGTCCAGCACCATCGATTTCTGCATGGCTCCAAGGTTATGTCGAGTCGTTCTCAGACATAGTATAAGTCGGGAAAGTATATGCCCCAGTTGTGGGAGGTTGTTGACCAACAGATCCCGACGAAGTCGCACAATCGTACTGATGATAGAAATAATTTGTTGGAACATGGGTTGGGAAGTGTGCTCGTCGTGCAATTTAGAATTTGCGACCATCTTCGCCAGTGTCGACCAGAGATTTCCGGTATCCGTCGGTCGCAAGACGGCGGGCTAGGAAACGTCAAAATTGTTCTCACTACCAATTTAGGGCAACTCACTCTTTCAGAACAACAAGTCGAGATGAACGCTAAAACTTGTTGTTGCATTGGCCGCGGCGTACTCGTTATGGCATCAGCAAAGACTCTGAAGCACTCCGAGCTGAACTTTTGTGAGGCTTTCAAGCTTCCTAAAGGAGGTTCAATAGAAAGTGTAAGTCAACGTGAAGACTACTCGCCTTGCGGAGGATCATGAAGGAGGACGCTTGCAAGGTGCAGCAACGATGTGCCACTGCTACTCTGGAGCATCTCAGGCGTGAGCAGGGAAGCAAGCTGATCCAAGGCATAGGAGAATGGTGCAGATGCTGAAGTGCGGATGTACCCAGCTAGCCTGGAATCTATGAATGTCCGGTCTATTCATCTTGGTGTTAGTGGTTATATAGGGGAGAATTGGCAAACAACGTACCTGGAGAACTAATTCGGGGGTGGAATACAACGTATGTGGCTATAAGCGTGTCGAGTTGGATGAGAAGTTCGGCTTCCTCGTAGTAATCTAGCTCTCCGATGAGAATGGCAAGACAGGCTGTGTAGTGCTCGTTCGTCCCTTCTCCTTGCTGAAGCCTCTTTACTAACAGTTGGCCCAGCTTCACAAATTGGCCAGTGGCTACTAAATTGGGAGTTGTTAATCGTGACATCGGCGGAAGGAAGAGTCATCTCCTACCCGATGATTGCAACCATCGCCCGAGGGACAGCAAGTGGACCCAGGTAAGCAATGTTGATGTCTCAGGCAAAGTCCCGTTGTTCTCGATGAATGTCACCAGGCAGCGAGAAACAGCTGCAAGCCATTCTTGATGAAACGACAAAAGGTCGCTTTGTGTCTCTTTTGATAGGCTTATAGAGTCGAATTAACTTGAGATTACGCCCTGAGGACATTCACCCACCTCTCCCTTTGATAATCACTCAGTACATTGACCAACTGTTTCCCAAGGTCACGACCGACAGAAGATCGGACCAAATCAAAGTGCGAAAAGAACTCGAAAGTTTTAGAGAGGGTGGCACTTTTGTTGTCCCTCATCGCATTCCTATGTAACAGTTTGAGTCCAAGCTATGGTAGAGGTTTAGGTAGCGTACCGCAAGTAAAGTTTAACCAAATCCATGGTAATTGTTCGCAATTCGTCATACATTCCTCGACCATGAAGTAAAGAGTAGACGAACTCTGCAGCATCGTGAGGCTACGATATCGCGGCGTTAGTTTGGAACGGACGTTGGTCGAGAAACGTACCGGGAAATCGGCTTGTGTTAACTCTCTGGCCAGGAAAGTGCGTAATATTAGACGTGTTCGATTATCGCTGGCGGCGAAGTCAAAATCTTGGGCTCGCTTGATCAGTTCGATGCGAGAGGATCGAGGGAGATAATCTATTGGGAAAAGGAGCAGAATTTGAAACACTAGAACTGATTGTGGCGATTCTTTCGTCGATGTCCCCTCCATGACCGACGCTATCAAAACCTCTATACCTCCGTTATTAGCACATACTGGAGTAACTATGACAGCCAACGTACTGCGAAAATTTGGTAATTCCCATGTCTGCGCTGACTGGAGCCCCTGCGTTATGATCGCCGTGACGGAGAGTCCGTGCGCGATGGGAATGTTGACATCCGTTGAGAGGGTGATATTCGCAAGCTTTTTCAACTGTGGTTCAAACTGTGATGAACTACAGGGGTAAGAGAATGCGACCGGGAATGCAACGGCACTTACTCGATCGATGGAAGCCATCGTTGGATGATTAAGTGGAGAAAAGCAAGTGATAGTTGGCGACTGCCTCCCTCTGTTTGGGTTAAGAGATGACTCTGTCCATTCCAAATAGCAGTGTTATCTTTGGGCTGGTTCATGATATAACTCAGAGCACGATCTAAAGCATCTTGTCGAATTTCAGGCGAATCAACTCCCAAGAACATCAACGTTCGGAACTGATAGGTTGATATGAGCTCATGTACCATTGCCAATACATCCTTGGACTTACTAGTTCGAGGCTCAATTCTGGAAGTAAGCCTTGCTTCTGGAAAGCGTCGGCTGCCTTGGACAATAATTTGGTGGGAGAGCGCGTCAGGACCCACTTGGGATCTATGCACAAGGAGTAGTGTAGACGCAAAGCAGCTGCGGCAAGAATCTGTGCAGACCACGCGGTGGCAGATTTTTGCCACCGAGATACCTTCAGTAATTTAGCGAGGACAGTCTTGACCAGCAGTTCGTTAGCTTCATCCACGGTTTCGGCGATGTCGCCGCGTTGCTCCGCAGACACCGAATTGATGGACAGAGACGCGAGGACGACGGCTGAGAGTCTAGCTGAGTGCGCGTAGATGGTAGACGTCATGTCCCATTCCGAGACTCCGATTGTCTTGTTGCTACTATCACTGTTGGATAAAGCTGAAGCCTTCTCATATCCGCTCCATGCATCCCGCAGGCGGGCAACGGTATATTTTACAAGTCCCTTTGTCTGATTGGGGGTCGCAAAACTGCGGATGCTTTTCCCCAGGTGGTCCAAATGCGTTGGATGTAATAGTGCCCCGGAGGAAGACGCGAGGTACAAATTCGGACCGTCGTTTCCTGGTGAGGGGATACGTGTGGGGTCGAGCACTTCGAACACGGTGTGTATGTAGACGTCTATTGACCGCGATTTCGCGTGATAATCAATGAGGAGATCAAGGAGTTTGAAGGCTGGCGGGATGGAAAACTACAGGGGAAATCGGCAAACATATAAATCAAGACAGACTTGGAACAAACCAGAAGTAACCGCGTCAAAAGCGGCGACAATGTAAAGCTGACCAAGCCATAATCGATGCACGTCAGAATACTCAAGCATTCGATAGCAGATTGTTGTATCTCTTCATCCACGTCTAGCATGCGATTATTTGCTGTGAATCTTATATACGTATAAGAGCGGTACTCACTAGTCTGGAGCTGGGATGTAGCGATTTCGACGTCCTTTTTTAGGGTAATTTCTGCGTCCAGTTGTGAAGGGAGGTACAATTTATCCTCATGGATCAGAGCAAGTAGAGCAACTCTTGTCGACGCATTTATCCGGTCAATTTGAAGCAGATCCAGTAGTGCCCGACAAGAAGCGTAGAAGGCAAGAGCCTCTGCGGCCACTCTCTGCGCAACGCCTGGGGTCGAACGGCTGGAACCTTGATCAAATAGGGCATGCTTATTCGTCTTGAGAACCTGAATGTAGGACCGAAAGAGACGAGGCAAGATTTGCAACATCAGCGGTGCCTGCACGATGACCTCCTTCAACGCCGAGAACAGAGTGTCGTCGTCACGATCGAGGGAAGCCTTGAGGGATTCGATGTTGAAGATAATATCTGTCCCGACGTTGTACACCGCGTCGCGAAGGGCCGAATGTCGAGTTTCATGCACTTCTTGACAATATTCTAACCAAACGCGTAGATTGTGATGAACGTAGGTGATGTACCACTATATATAATACAACGTCATTAAATGTCTCATCTTCTCTTCTGCGAAGGGACCACACCTTCTTCTTGTTTGCCAAGTTCCCAAATGTCACTCGCAAGGTAGAGACGACGGCGAAGCCAAGCCGTACAACGTCTCCATTGTATTCAGTGCGTTTTGTGAACTCAAGAAAGTTGGTGAAGCATTCGAGAATGGCGTCCATGGGGAGCTTTGGGCCCGCTAATGACCATAGGGTCGATAAACATTTGCAAGACACAGAGATCAAGTCTAGCGAGGGTAATGTTCCGGTAGAATAGCGTTTCAAGAGTTTAGCAAGGACTGAAGCTACAGGAAAGCTGTTGAGACTCGAAGATAGCCACGATTTTGTCGAAGACGGATGTGATCCAGCTGATGAGAAGAGAGCAAGAAGAAGTGTCCAGTAACGTATATCTAACAGAGAGCTGGATACTCTAGAGAGTATTTTCCATTCAGTCGTGAACATCTTCGTTGTGACTGTCAGAACTCACGAATCGTTGTCCTTATCCTTCGCGAAGCGCGTCAGAATAAAGTCTCCTAGAAGTTCAGCCTTGCCGGGGAGGTAAAATGACTGGTCATTCCATGCTTGCGTTGCAATGTCAATTTTTGGTTTCCCCTCGGGGACTGGGGGGTCCGACGAAGCTTTCAAAGCATGGATGAGATCCAATCCTGACTTGGAGGTGGCCATGCTGATCGGCGTGAAGAAAGTGAAATATTTAGGCGCTGGTGCATTTCGATCATCCGGCTTATAAAGCCTCCTTTGTCGGACACTGCTATTTACTCGATGGAATATAGAAGAAGATTTTGCTTCGAGTCCTTCTGTTCCCTCCGCTATCGGCAACATCTGCTGGTGATCTATGCAGGCCATGGCGCACGAATGTGAACTGCTCCAGCAGGATGAGCTGCAGGTTCTGGAGGTAAGTCTACGTTCAGCCTATGCAATGCTGTTAAGATCATTCATACAACTTGCCTTGAGTCTATATATCCAGAGTACATTCGCAGAGGGGCGAACGACGCCACCGTTGAGCTCGAGATCCCGATAGAGTTCGATTCACCTCAGGAAGTGGTGATACACGACCCAAGCACTCGGGATGGGTCCCTTGAAGGAACCCAGAGACTATCGCTCACGGTACTGCCGCCGCTGTTACTCCATCTCGTACTACCCAAAGGTTACCCAACGGATGTTCCACCGGATATCGTCCATATCAATGCTAGCCAGTCGTGGCTACCTCGATTATCACGTCTGCAGGCGCTCTTGCTTCAGATGTGGACGCCGGGATGCACCGTCCTTTATAATTGGATAGAATACATAAGAACGGGTGATTTCTTTAAGTCAGTCGATATGATAGAAAAGGGGGCCTTTCGGTGAGCTGCATCACACTAATCTACAATTAATATAAACCACGATGACAGAATTCCCAATCCCGTTCCGAAATTCCTTGCAGACCTCCTCGCTTCGCATCAGAAACAGATAGTCTCCGCGAATTTCATGCAATCTACCTATTCTTGTTCAGTTTGCTTAACGGAATACAAGGGAACGAAATGCGTCCAGCTTTCATGCAATCATACGTTCTGCCGATCCTGCCTGGAAGATTTCTGGGGCTTATGCATCACCGAGGGTGATGTGGCCAGAGTAGGTTGCCCCGACCCCGAGTGCGTTAAAGCGGGTCGCGCGGCTACAGAAGATGAGGTCTGCCGAATCGTCCCGGAGGATCAACTTACGAGATGGAGATGGTTACGAGAAAAGCGGGCTCTAGAGAATGGTATGAATGTATTGCCTTCGTGGTTGCGAGAGACGTTCACAACTATTACCAGATCCTGGCGCGGTATCGTGTCCGATCCCTTGCTGCCAAGCACTTGTTCCGTCTCCCCCATCGACGGACGAAGAGTCTGGTTGGGTTAAGCTGAGAACGTGTCCCAAATGCGGGTTCTCTTTTTGTAACTTCTGTAAACGATCCTGGTGTGTAGTCAGGCTGCCGCTGTCCATCTATCCACTTATCGGGTACCTGTAGGCATGGCCCATTGTCGAGTTGCCCGATTTCAGCCATTGAATCAATGATACTGGAATATCGCGCTTTGCCAGAAGGCGATCGCAAACGTGAAGAATTAGAACAGCAGATCGGCAAGAAAATGTTTACGAAGCTGATCGCGAAGTATGAAGAAGAATTGCTGAATATGAAGTGGCTTGAGGCTTCCACCATGGCGTGTCCGAGATGTAACGTGCATGTGGAGAAGTCACTGGGATGTAATCACGTATGCTTCGAGTTCAGACTTTGCAGACTGGGCATTGAATTAATCCATGCTTTCTACATTAGATGACGTGTGTGAAATGCCTGCAGCATTTCTGCTACCGCTGCGGGCAGAAACTTGATCCCAGCAATCCATACCGGCACTTTTCGACGCTCGGGATCCCATGTTACAACAAACTGTTTGACTTTAACGCTGAAGAGGAAGAATGGGAGGTTCTTGATAACTTTGAGCGGGCATTTGGGGCAGTCTAGGGTTGCCGTGGTTACGAGGGCGTGCATTACTTACCTAGAGAGGAAAAAAGATAAACGCACATTCTGTCACCGCAAGGAGCCGCAAGCGCGAATATGTCAGCGAAAATTGAAGTGCCGACGCAGTTAGCGGGTGAGAGCAAAGAGAGTCAATAAATTTGATCTTGGCTCCTATATATTTCAATTCTTCGGCTCTGTGTTCAGTCGTATACCGCCTCCTGTCCCCTGCGATTGCGTATACAGGACTTTGGCGCGAGGGCGACTGCGACTCTGATACCTCTTCATTGCGACAATACCCTCCCCATCGTCCACATACCCCTTCCACACCGTCGCAGACGACGACGACGACTGTATTTCACCACCATGGATGTCTATACTACCTCCTTTACTTACCCACGCAGGTCGCGCCATATTCATTCTCCAGCTTCTTCATTCGACATCGCAGCCAATGATTTCCGTCAAAACGACCCTTTCCCTGCCCGCCACCTTCGCCATGTCAGGAGCAATCTCTCAGAGGCCTCGATTACGGCGTCTGATAGCGAGGCCATTCAAAAGCTAGCCATGAACGCAATGTCAATACACGGCTGCCATGTATCCTATCTTATGGCTGACCAGGGCAGGGGTTGGAATTTTCATGTTACTGGGCCATATCAGCAGGTTATGCAAACTAGAGGAACCATATTGAAGGAATGCCCAATTCAGGTGAGTCTTTGCCTTCGATCCCAAAACTACCCAAAAGCCGACATGAGCCACTCTAGCATCGTGCAGCTATCAAGGTCATGCGCTCTGAGATCCTGGACTCTCCCCTGTCAGCGCCCTCCTTGAAACCTGACGTGCGCCGCCGCCTAGACGAAATTGCTTCTGAAACATTGGCGCATATCGCTGTCGTGAATAGTCCCCTCTCACTTTCCAATCGCACGCCTCCAGATGGCATCAGTAGTAATGCTGGATGGACGGGGTTGGAGACCGAGCGTGTCTGCGAATTAGTTGTCACTGGTCAGGGTGACTCCGTTGATCTTGCTCGCGTCCGCCTCCTTGTCATGCTGGATGAACTGGTGAGCGTTCACGCTCTATAATTAGTTCACAAGTGATTTATTCCTCTATCTGAAGAGTGGCCTTCACGCCGAATATTGCGAAATTGATCAGAAGCTGCATGCGATCGTGGCAGGCAAGAAGCGCAGCATGCTCCAATCTATCCAAGAAGAGACCGGGACAAATATATACTATCCGTCGCCTCTTCAAGGGCTTGTTGGCCCGGATATTGATGTTACGGTATCCTCGAGCGGCCCTCCTCGCACGCCCAACGTCATCTGGATCACTGGCGAGTTCTTTGGCGTGCAGCGTGCCCGCGATATGTTGTTCCAAGTTTCCACCAATAAGGTAAATCCTCCACGTCATATTTACGGCGTCTGCTCAACGTGTTTCTAGACAAAGTCTGTGATCTCTCGTGATACTGCAATACTTCCGCGCAAGCTCGATTGGATGGTGACCGACAGGGCTGATGATCTCAAGACCATCATGAGTGACAACGCGACTTTCATACAATTTCCGCCGCTAGGCAGCTCCACCAGCCTGATCACTGTGTTTGGTGATCACAGGGTTAATGTTCAAAGGACCATCCGGTCTATCATGCAACTGGTAGAGTATCATCTTCTCCGCGAAGTATCTGAGCTTATAGACAGTTACATACAGGCTTGCCAATTTTATGTCGCTTCTTTCTGGCTGCTTCCAGTGCAGTATAATGTCCTACTCCCACCTACCACTCTCAACGCATCTCAAGTCTCGACGTTGCTGAAGCAGATTTCTATCAGCACCGGCGCTGAGGTTGTTTTCAAGAGCATGTGCTTCGAAATGCATGGATTAGAGCAAGAAGTTCGCGCCGCCGTAGGCATGATCCTAGAGCTCGACGTCATCAAGGTGCGTGGACCTTCGTTCACATCGTGACATGTCTGACTCTCAATTAGAACTTCCACCACGAAATCCGTTTCCAAATCGAGCTTGCCAACGAACACCGCGAGTTCATCAGCGGGAAGAAGAACGGCAAGATTAATAAGATCATGCAGACCACCAATGTGAAGATCAAGTTCGAGACCTTCAACGATCACAATTTCCTCATTGACATCGCCGGGCCCGATGGCTCAGTTCTCCAGGGACTGTCACTGCTCCAGGAAGAACTACCAGCAGAAATGTCGTTCCATGTTCCCGAAGCGTACCACAAACGCATCATTGGTGTTGGTGGAAGGAGCATCCAGAGGATCATGAAGAAATACGGCGTTTATGTTAAGTTCTCCAACGCCGAAGAGTTCGCTTCCTTGGGAGGTTACAATGACAATGACGATAATGTCATCGCGAGGACTCCCGCCAAGAACGCCATAAACCTTGATAATCTGAAGCAGTCCGTCATGGAACTCGTCAATCCCAAGGTACGAAGACGATCCTCCTGTTATTACGCGTGTCATCCTAACTTTACTTCCAGGATAAAGACTACGTAAACGAAACTGTCTCAATTCCCCGTCGGTACCATAGGACTCTTCTGGGCGAGAAGAGCATATTCATCCGCGACATCGAGACTAAGACAAACTCGCATGTCCGCTTCCCTGATAAAGAAACTGCTTCGGATGTCGTCACTATCTTCGGTCCTGAGAGCCAGGTTCAGATTGCCGTGACTATGCTTCTCGTGAGTCGCACCACTTCACCATACTTACTTCCTAGTTAACACCTTTCTGCAGGAACATGTTCCCTTTGAGGCGGACATGGTCGTACCATCCTCGCCCGATTTACCGCGTGTTTGCGCCTCCGCCGACTTCATCGCTTTCGTCGAGCGGGTCAAACGTGAGCTCCAAGTGGCTATAACTCCCAACATCAAGTCGCACATCGGGAACGGGAACGGCTCTGGGGCAGAAACGCCATCTGACTATTCATTCAAGTTCAGATGCCAACGCAGCAATAGCGATTTCCTTGTCACGGCCCGCGAGATGTTGGAACAATTCCTCATCAATCACAACATTCACGTGTACCCCTCTCCTACCGCACACACCCACAAGAGGGGAGATTCATTCGCGGAAGCCTTCCCTCATTTCGATAGTAAAGTTCTGTCCGCCGCAAGGACGCGCGGTCAACGTCAGTCAAATTTCTATTGTTGCGGAAGCCGTGGTATGCTGACACAGTTGTGCTGACAGAATCCATCGATTTGGGTCGGTCCGATGGCATGGTTGAACGACGACTTCGGCTCGCCAGCTCGTCTCCGGATGTAAAGGCCCTATTCAATTCACCCTCTTACATCTACAACTTGGAAACCCATGATGACTCACAAGCGAGTTACATGTCCGGTAGTTCTCAGGATTACTGGACACCCTTGGCACCTATCGTAAGTCCTTACCACGCCGCTCGTACTCGTCAGTAAGCCAGCATTTTCCAGGGGTCCGGACTTACCAATCGCACCCGACACACCGATGATGCGCTCAAGCGTGGCTCCGACTCCCTCCTTGAAGCTAAACTCAAGGAACAGATATCCAAGCCTCGCTCACTGAACAACCGTGCGCAATCTTTGGATCTGACTTACTCCCTTTCCCGCATTACCGAGTCCCCCTCCTATTTGCCTCCACCCGAATCCCCAACAAATTCGACGGGTGACACTGGCGGTAATTCAAGTCCGACATCGGCTTCCGCGCCTTCCTTCCCCAGCGTTTACGGTTCTAGAGGAACCGTAGTGGGTTCGTCTGCTCAGCGGACAGGTCACATTCTCGACGACGAGACTATTCAGGAAGTCTCTCGGGTAATTTCAAACTTGGGTTTATAAACGTCACAACCTAGATTAGTGGACTCGGACGTCCATAACGCTATGCAACTGGTGTACACAGGAGTGGCGGACACTTGCTATCAAAATGCCTTTCCTTGTTTAGCTTCCTTCAAAAACATCTATCGTATCTTCCCTTTCTTAAAGGAATTTCTGTCAGATATCTCATGCTTTATACCTGTACACTACTTGTTTTCCTCGTGACGGGGCTGGCCTAAAATATTCTTATCGCTCCACTAATAAAATTATGTATGTGGTATGCATGCAAGCGTCCGTAAGAGAGAACAGGTTGAATTACGAGGCTCGTTAATTTAGAAGACGATCCAGGGGACTTCGTAAAGGACGAAGTCGAAGAAGTCCTGATCCATGAGTGTTTGGTATTCACCAACAAATTCATCGTTGGAGCTGATCTTGCCCTGAGCACTGTTTGCCCGTGGTCGAAGGTAGGTGAACTGGGTTTGCAGGACGTGAAATATTCTCTTCGTAGTTTTAGGTTCAGGCTGGCACATTGTCAGTAATATAGTACGTTTCGGTCAGGTGTTACTGACCTTGATGATGATTCCAAGATAATTCGCTGGCAAACCATAACGAAGTACACTCTCAACGAATAGACGAACAATCTTCAAATGTACGAGAATCTGGAAGGCCTCCGAGAAGTTGGTTCGCGAGAGACGTAGTAGTTCGGTCCACAGTTCTTTCTCGGTTGTATCCGCGTCCTCGAGCTCTTGCTGCTGCTTCGCGACCTCATCTTCGGAATAAACGAAGTCGCGTACGATGAATCTACGATGATGTCCAAGGTCAGGCTTTGAAGGGCTGAGTTGCCAAGTGATACGCGTACTTGTGTTCTCTGCATTTCTGTATAAATTCGTCGTGGACCTTCCTGAACGCCACAAGGGCGAACAGCGAATACTCGTCGTCCGACGCGATCAGCCTAACCTGAGGTCAGGACGGTAACGACAGTAAGCCAATTATTCCCTTACTTTGACGATCGTGGTACTATCATAGCAGTAAGTCGTTCATACGTTGAGTTCCATTCTTTGACCTGGCTCCTACTGATGTTGAGCATATGAGAGTGCGAAGGCGAGATGGATCTTACTTGGGGACGGCAACTAACAACGTTTCCATGTGCTCGGATTCTGGGATGAAGTCATCTTTCGATACAACCTCCGCTAGTGAGCGGACGGATAGATTTCCTCTGGCAGTGATATCAGAACTCCAGTTTATAGGGAGAGTAAGATACGCACAGCTTCTTGCGTTGCATCTGAACCAATGACCCCTTCACAAGATTGTAGTTGTTGAGTTTCGCTTTCATAGCATTGTCGATTGAGACCATTTCCTGGTGCCAGCCAGCGAGATCAGATCTGTGAGAGGGTATCGTATACTTGCATACCTTGTTCAAGAGATCCACCATATCACGTAGACCTCGTTGCACGCCGTATCGGCTCTCATTCCACTTCCACCCCTTCAGAAGATACTCATCAACGCTCTGTTCATCAACCAAGACGTGCTGAGCCAGCTTCGTCGGGTCGTTGTTCAGCAAACTGCGTAGCGTGTCGACCGTTTTCGCGACGGTGGCAGTGAAGAACGTCTCCTGCTTTGGTATATCCTCCGAAAGCCCTATAAGCGTATCAAGTGTCCCTGTCTGGCTATTTTATAGATATCATCGCAGACCATAGAGTAACCGACGGGTGTACCTTGAATGACGGGATATCTATCTGTGCGATGTGGTTTCGGGGAAACGATTTTGATTGCTGGGTGAGCTTTGTGGCCAATTCTGGGATCAGACCTTCAGAGTCGCCATCCAGCGGGACTGCTATGAGCCAAGTACTCTGATCTGAAGGCATGACGGTTGCAGTCAAGAATGACGAGCGCTAATAGAGCCGAGCGCCCGTCAACTTTCAAGTCCACTAACGTTAATAAGAACGTTCAACGACGTTTGACGAATTCGCTGGCCCTCTTCGACGCCGTTCAACGTTCAGTACTCAAAGCGCTTGCATTTCAATTCGTAGTCACATCGGGACAGTCCCCCAAGGCATGTAGGGGCGCACTGTATTTATTATGTGAGATTGCCAACATATCCCCGACAGGCGATTTCGTTTCTCACTACCTTAGCTTGCTTTTCACCAACATCGTGCATCCAGAATGTCTCTTTCGAGGATTTTCTCTGTTAGGTTTCGTGGCTCTTTCCCGGCGTTGGCATCCAGGAATACTAGGTCCATGTCAACTAACACCGTAGCTCCTTTGTTATTGTCCCCCCATGCAGTCAACACGCTCCCGACGCGCGATGTCAAGATCCTCGACGCCACCTGGTTCATGCCGAACTCGACGCGTAGTGCCAGGAAAGAGTTTGCAACACGGCGGATACCACGGGCTCAGTACCTCGACCTAGACGAAGTCGCCACTCCAAGCGAACTGGGTCTCATGCATATGATGCCCAACGAACCCATCTTCGCTAACGCGTGCGGTTCGTTACGTTTTCATCTCGATGTACTTTTCAGCGCCGTTGAGTAAGGAATGGTTTCCTTAGAGAAGTTTGGAATAACCCCGAGTACCCATGTCATACTGTAAGTGTTCACTTGCCGACTACTCATCACCGAGCTGAATCGATGGTTACATATTAAGCTACGATGGTCACGGGGTGTTCTCTTCGCCTCGCGCACTCTTCATGTTCAGGGCATTCGGGCACACCAACTCAAGCGTGATCGACGGTGGTATTCCTCGTTGGCTGGCAGAGGGATTTCCCATTGAACAAGGCGAACCCCAGCCCACTCACGAGAAGACTAACTACCCAGTTCCTGAATTAAAGACGTCATTAATACAATGTTTGGCCTTCCACTCAACTTTGCACCGTTCATGTTTCTAATTTTATGACTGGCAGCTTATGATCAGATCGTGAAGAACAGCGAGTTGTCCCCAAGGGCCCGGAGCCTCGTTCTTGATGCCCGTGCACGAGGGAGGTACGTAGGGCCGTTCTAACGCAACCTACGAACCATGAACCCGCTTATCTTCCTCGTTTCTTTAGGTTCGACGGAACAGCACCCGAACCCCGTCCTGGTCTTCCTTCTGGTCATATCCCTGGATCGTTCTCTCTACCGTTCACAACGTTCCTGAAGGAACACCGTTCTTCCAATGGAGATACCTACACTACCATGTTACGGATCCCCGATTTACACCGAGCGCTGCTAGATGCTGTTGGCCCCGCAGTTGCCGAATTGATTATCAACGGGGATAAAAAGATTATCACAAGTTGTGGTAGCGGAATGACCGCCGGTGTACTTTGGTTGGGACTTAAATTGTTGGGCGCAAAAACAGTGGCGTTGTATGATGAGGTGCGTCGCTGCGTTTGACTTCGATCATTGTCAGTAGGGTGCTAAGTTTCGACGTTCGTAGTCATGGACAGGATATGCCATGCGATCATCCAGTAAAATTGAGACGTCGACATGATCTAGATTTAGATTTCGACTCTCTTTGAAATCTTATCTTTCATCAGAGACATGTATACGCAAAAGATGCCAATTGAATTATACACTACGATTACGAGGGAAGATGGGGTTTACAACATGTCTCTACAGCTATACTACAATGCGGTGAGATGGGATGATAGATCAAACAGCTACAGAGTCCGAATGTATTGATATACAGTTTATGCAGTTTGAGGGTCGCCACCTAAAACACCGATGAACGGCGGTGGGCGCCTTGACGGCTGTTTCCCAACAGCTCGGGCAGCTGTGGGTGAATGCAAATGAGTACTAAGGCCAGTACCGAAGCGAAAGAACGACTCACGTCTACCATTATATCGTACTTCTACTCGATGATGCTTGCCTCTCCGCAGTACAGTTAATTGCCAGCTGTCGATATCAGGTTAATAAAGAGAAGTCCTTTGGTCTCGGACACGAAGAAGCTTACCTTTCCAGCAGCAGCACATTATACCCATTATTCGATACGTTCTTCAGGAGCTGCTTCTGAGCGAACAAGACAGCATTCCGGAGCTCATTGCCTCGTTTCCAGTTCTTCACGTCAAAGACATATGTCCCGCACGTGTCCGCCTCCGCGACAGTGACGATGTCAATGTCTAAAAAAGCAAGGAGTCCAATGTTAGGAATAACGGATAGAAAAGGGGGGGATTTTGCGAACCTTCATCCTCATAGTACATGGGAACAGGATGTACCGACTTGCTATCGACGACCTCCCATGGCACTTCGCGACGTCGGAAGGTGAATAGCATGTTTAGCCAAAAGCGTAGGGATGGAATGGCGTAGGGTAGTAGTGCTCGCCGCTGTTAGCGAGATAATGTGTGGATAGTTACATATACTTGGGAGGAGAAGCCGCACCCGCAGAACAAACCGTATTATATATGTATATTGGCGGAAGGGTTGCTTGATAAACTCCGGCCCTTTTGGCATTGCCACAGAAATGGATCGCAGCCAGAGGATGCATCATGATAGCGATCACCAAGCGAGCCGAGACGAACTAGCCCAGCGGCTGTTCCGGAAGTGAGTGCCACAAATCTGCGCTTACTGCGTGTCGTCGAGCGCAGGCAAAACTTGTGAAGCGTTTCATCCGAGTGACTCAAATCCGGCACGTCCTACGGAGGACGGGGGGACGACCATGGTCGGCAGCACACGCCTATTGGCCTGACTCATATATGATGACATTCAAATGATTCAATATCTCGGACATAAGACATGACAGACCGAACAACTATAATATCCATCCAGATATCATGAGGAAGACAGCTAGCAGCATGGGCGTGATTCCAAGGGTATCATAGTGCGCCGACAAACCACCATTGGTCCCCTGCTGAGTAGCATTCGTGCAGGAAACACTGCTTAGAGATGCGTTATTCGTCAACGTAACGTCGGCGCACTAATTTGCATTCTTAGTGACAGTTAATTCGTTGCTCAATGGAAATTTCTTTTACCTGGAATAGAGGGCTGTCCCCGCCATCGAACTGGATCTGAATTGTAACGTTCTGGCCTTCACTGAGCCCTGTGACATTGGAAGTCGCGAAGTTTAAGGGTAAGCAGAAGGCCCCTTCTCCCGTTAGCTGTGTGAATGGTAGGGCTTGGGAAAAGTTGTCGAATGATGTGGGGTTCGCAACCGTAGACACGAGCACACCAACTAGGAGACCCACATGAGAAGACATATCCTTTTCACATCGGGAATGTCGCTTACCTGTCCACCTCGGGTGTTCAGAGTTCAGCGAGTAAAATCCTCCGCTTAGAGGGAACGCTGTGCGATTGCTCGACACAGTGTTATATCCATCTAAAGCAATAAAATCAGACACTTGAAGAACATGTCATGGAATGGCACAGCCTACCGCAGAAAGTAGGTTCTTGGTCTTCGACGAAGGCGCCTCGGGGCGCGGGGAACTGCAGCTGGAAATGTGCATTCACGAGTCCTGCAAGCGCAGCGAACAGGAGTGTCTGGAGGGTGAGGCGCATTGTGGTCGGTGCTGTGGCTTCGAATATTGTCCATCGAGTTCACCAACCATTTTATAGGCTCTCGTTATGTTCGAGTGAAAAAGTTTTTTCTACCAGATGCCTTATTTGCACATACGAGGACCATACAGGTTGTGCTATGAATAGACCCACAGCCAGGGAAATTGATGATGCGACTGGCGCGCACCGCCACGGTCGCATGCCTATTCAAAGGAATGAAAGTTACTATTGGTCCAAGGAGACCTACTGGACGGACACTCTCGCACGGGTGTGGGTGGCATCAGAAATGTGTTTGCAATGAAGAGTCGTGATAAATACATGCACCAATGGTCATGAAGTTCGAAACGAATGCAATGAAGGCGACAATGCTATGATATCCGAAAAATCCTCCAGGACGTCGCTTTTGCGCGTAAGAAAACGAAATCATCGTGGCTCGGCCGCACTCAAAGAGAACCTGCCAAGATCCCCACAACCGCCATGGCGGCGGCGGCGTATGCAGAGAAAGTGCTTGCACGTCCTAAGCCCGAGTTGTTGGAACTGTCGCTCGAGCCGCTGGAGGTGCTGTTGGATCCCGAATCATGACCACTGGTGGTCTCGTTCGCGCAAGTGAAGCTTGTAGTAGCATTGCTCAACAATGTCAGGTCTGCACACTGCATCACGAGGGTTCAGATTAATAACCGCCACCACGATGGGAGAGGAATGTATCTCACCTGGTACAGGCTACCGTCCGAACCGGCGACTACCACTTGCACGGTGACATTGGCGCCGTCGCGGATGCCAGTGATATTCGATTGCGAGAAGTCCAAGGGGAAGCACAATACTCCCGCGTCGGATGATTCCTGGAATGCGTTCACAAACTGTGGTTCCCCGGTAGCAGAAGAAAAGTTGTCGAAGTTGTTGGGGTTCTGCACGGTTGACACCATGACACCAACTAGAAAGACCTCGTTATTAATATATTTGCTATGACATAGATGTTGACCCTTACTGGCTCCACCATGGCCAGTACGGATGCTGTAGAAACCACCGCTAAGCGGGAATGCGGTACGGTTGGGTGTAACGTTGGTGTAGCCCCCTACCCAGGAGTTAATCAGTAACTGAACACAAACTTCAGCCAAAAATCAACCTACCGCAGAAGTTGGGCTCCTGATCAGAGACGAACTGGCCACGAGGTTCCGGGTAGAGAAGACGGAAGTGAGCATTAGCTACACCCGCGAGCGAAGCGATTAATGCAAGAGCGTAAAGCTTGAACATGGCTGAGGCGTTAGGAGTAGGGATAATGTGACGTGGGGAGGGTGGTCGTGATCGTCGAGAGACTAAGAGAGGGCGTTAGTCCTTGAAGCAATAGGCGGTGTTAGTCCAGCATTTTATACTCGTCGGGCTCGAGCATACTAGGGAGGAGGTAAGTAGAAAAAACTTTTTCACCGTTCGCCAAGACTCCATCCCTTGAGGAGAATGCCAAGGCTGACCTGGCACCGTGGTGGTCCCCTGGGCTCAGGCAACGTCAACATCCAACTTGAAAGCTTGACGATCATGGGAGACCGATGTATTGAGGGCGGGGAGCGGTTGGGACTGGGAAAGGATGCGTAGATTTGTGATGCATATTGGGCAAAGAGAGTAGCGTGGTATGAGTACAGTGTTTCACGTTATATATAATGTAGTGACTTGGGGAGATGATACAATCTGAGTACTAGTGGGAACCATGGACATCGCCCAGTCGGCCAAAGAGCACTTCTCCAATGGCAAGACCGACTATAATGGCGATGAGATAGCCAGCATGGAAAGTCCTAGGCAATCCGGATTAGTCCTAAGCAAACGCCTTTAGCGGGTTAGAATGCTTACATCACCGCTAACATCAGCGTGTACATGAGAAGGGATTGTAAGGCATATAGAGCACCGCGTGGAAGGTCATGCATGGCGATGAACGGTGCTAGAGTCCTTCTGATACGAGTGTGTCGCGATCGTGAGGACAGCTCTTGAGGAGCCGGCGCCGCTTCGACAGATGCAAAGACATCATCTTTAGCGTCGCCTGCTAACAAAGGCGCTTGCGTTCGCTCGGCAGTCACAAGCAACGCCCTGATCATTAACAATATATTAGACTGACGTTCGTGGTAAGATACAAGAGCAGTGTGTGTGTAATTTACCTTCGTCTCCAATACGCTTCCATTAATCGACGAACGGCAGCCATCCAACGATCGATAATTGCGAGGATGAATAAACCGATGCAGGCTCCCGCAATGGCACCTGGCGAGGTAGGACGCCACGACTCGAAGAAAAGGTTGTCACCGCCGGCAAAATGAAGCCACGGAATCATCATGCCCGATCCATGGGACATACTTGAGCTTGAGCTTGAACCCGACATATCCATGTCACTGTGGGACATCGCAGAAGTTTGGATAGGGCGTGCGGCAGGATGAGGGCGAGCGACGAGGAGCCCGTTCCGAAGAAAATCCACAGAGCGGGAAGAGAGACGATAGTCAGTGACAGACAAGACGACCGTCGTTGAGAATATCTTCAGGGTGAAATCCGAGCGGAGTTTCAAGGTGCAGAGCTGGCAGAAATGGAAGGAGACAAAAAGTTTTTCGAAGGACCAGCGACCAGCACGTGACAAGGACAATGTGCACCTCAGAGTCCGTGGACTGCAACCATAGACCGCACCGCTCCGGAACTGTAGGGGCGTTGCCATCGCGCGAAGCGATTGAAGGGGGAAGATGATTGCTGCAGCATGGTGTATAGGACGAAGAAAGCGAGTCAGCGGAGTTCGGCGACAGGTGGAGGGACAGCTGCTGCATCTTGAGACTAACCAGCAGGACTGATTTGGGGAAGGTGCTGGCGCATTCTGACTACAATACCATACGTCAAGAAGCTAGCCTTTCTGAGAACTACGCTCCGGCTCGCTCTTGAAGTAGGTGTACTGGCAGAAGTACGAGGATACGAAGGGGGCGACATGGTGGATTGGGTTCAAGCAACAACCGCAGACGACTGCAGCAAATTTGCCTCAATCTACCCTGAGGACCCCGGAAACTGGTGATTGTCAGGCTGATGCGAGCTTATGTAACGCGTATGTCGACATTATGGCCTTCGCGTGCGACATCCACCTTCTCTTCCGTTGACGTTGAACTTCGACTCTCACTGAACATATAATTATCCAGCCAACATGTTTCGGGTCGCGTTGTCTCGCTCGAGTGTAGCTAGGATGCCTCGATTGTCTGTTGCAAGCCGTCTCGCAGCCCAACGGTCACCACTGCAGCTTCGTTCTCAATCAACCCAAACGCCAACAGACAAGGATAAATTGAAGGAGGCGTTGAAACGCAACGATGATCTACAACGGGATTGGGACGCTCGGCTACTCACATATGAGCAAATGAAGCCCAAAACACAGAGCCCGACCCCGGTGAGCAAGCCATGTCGCCTTGCAATCATTTGGGTGCTGACTAAAGTGCCTCGTAGGATGCATACATCATAGATGTTCGTGAACCCGACGAAGTAATTCAAGGTTCAATCCCCTCCGCCGTGAACCTGCCCTTGTCAGTACTCGGAAATTCCCTTCACTTGTCTGCAGCGGCATTTCAAGAGAAACATGGCTTCACAAAGCCAAAGAGAGACCAGGAGATTGTGTTCTACTGCAGAAGTGGCAAACGCAGCGCGTCTGCCTGCGATATCGCGAAGAGAAACGGATATACAAAGTACGTCGCTGAAGCTATGCGTCGGCAACCTACTGATGTTTGTCTAGTCTGTATAATTACGAAGGGTCATGGCTGGACTGGATAGAGAGGGAAGGCAAGAAGACAACCTGAAATATCTTATTCGTATTGCGTGTCTTCGGTGTCGTTGAAGCACACAGTTGAAAATCATTATTCTTGAGCACACATTTTTGCAGGAGGTCGACCGGGTTATGCATTTCGACGACGTTTAGCAGTAGTACACCAAATATTTGAGTTGGCGTGATTCGTGCACGACTAACCAATGGCGTCTTCGGAGATAACCTAATTCTGCCAGCCAAACATACGACCCTAACTAACGCGTCTACATACAACTTCCATCCATCCATATGATACCTCGTAGGCTTGCTTCTGAAGTACTTTGCGTTGGCCGTCGACGTAGCTGGTTGGCCGCCAACCAATTCTTCCGACATGTCAACGCACGACCGATGCTTGCACTTCCGTCTTCTCCGAGATACCGCCTGATGAGCACTGCGGCCGCCCAGAGCAACCCAAGGTCAGAAATCTTCCCCACCGACCCAGAATGCGACTAAACGAACACCCATTGACTGCCCAACATCTACCACCTCAGTCGTCCCATTCCCCTTTCGAATGAAATATACCACGAACTTGCGGATGCGACCATGGAGGTTTTGTTAGAAAATTTTGAGATTTTGCTAGACGAGGTGGGAAAGCCGGGGTACGATCTAGAATACTTGGTGAGTGATGGTTGGCTTGCACGGGAGATCAACCTTCTAAATAGTGCCTATGATAGAGTGGTGTCCTTACGCTCTCTCTCGGAGACAATGGCACATATGTGATCAACAAGCAACCGCCCAACAAACAGATCTGGCTATCCAGTCCTTTCAGGTATGCCTTGTTTCCAAATTCCTTCCAAGTATTATCCTCACCCTGCAGTACTAGCGGACCCAAGCGATACGACTACTCACCGACTCATGACGACTGGCGGTATGCTCGGGACGACAGTTCTATGGGGGACCTACTGAATCGAGAGATTGGCGAAATCTTGGGGACGGATGTGAATGTAGGGCTTAACGATATCACCCAGTATATAGCAGATATCGCGTGACCATAGTGAAGTATAGGATGCTGTCTACGAAAGAGCGTTATAATTTACATGTCAATGAATATGCAAAGGAAGGAATGGAGAATGCGATGCGATAGGATGCAAATGAACAAGTGCGGAATATATTAGTACACCAAATGATATGCATGCACTGAGACAAGGGCAAGGGGCAACCTTCCCCCGCGATAAGGGGAGGGGAAACGCAAGATAATCGCAAAAGAGATGCCAAAAGCTCTGTTACGACGAGCCGTCTATTTGACGCCTCCTCGAGAGGACTAGATCGCCCAACAACCTGTAGGAGAGGTAATCCTTAAGTGTTGGTCTTGACATAGAGGGATGCAACTCACTTGTTCGTTTGTTTATACTTCTCAGTGGGGTCCTGGCTCTCTGTCAACGGAGCCACATTCCCCTCGTTCTTCGAGCTTCTGCGGGCGTCTGCACGATTCACACCACCTACGATGGGTGGATTTGTCCATTTCGCCTCTGATGTCGGGGCGAGGGGTGTACTGCGTAGTTGCGGCGCTGACGGCGTGAGTATTCGTTCTTGGTGAAAACTGTGTAGCTGAGAAAGCATGGTATTCGTCGACTTGTATTTCTCTCGTATCAAGCGAGCTTCTGTGTTGCTTGCACAATTAATTTCATCGTCTTCCTCGTCGCACTCGGAATCATCTTCTCCGTCGTCCGCATTGGGTGACGTCTCAGCTGTGTGAGAGATCCCCCAGCCACGAGAAGGACCATCGAGGCTCGGTGGCGCAGTTCGCTGCCGTTTCGTTGCAGGAGGCAAGTGAAGGTCGTTGTACGGGTCGCAAGCTATCGGTGCATCTGATGAAGAGGGAAATGGAGACGAAGGTCTCTGCCGTTTCAACATAATCGATTGTTGTGGGTTTGAACGAGGTTAGGGTTAAGAGAATCGACGTGATGCTAGCATTCAAGGAGCAGTGCGGTGCCGACGCGCACTAAGCCACAGGTCACGTGAACTCATGTTAAGGGTCGGCATACCTAGCGCGTGGCAACGAATATTGACTCGAGCCTGAGGTTGTTCATTGAATCGTTCGCCTTCGCCATGGACGACAAAGATGTATTCGCAGCTATGGGCATTGCAGGATTCGGAAAGGCGACGAAGAAACGGCAGCTCGACCCCAATAGATTCGAAAAGAACAAACGGTCGGAGGTATGTCTTGGCTTTGTACTTTCAGCTGGTCGGAAACTTAGTAGAGGCAAAGGATGTGGCTTCTTCGTCGACAGTGAAAGTGGATACCGGAGTGTCACTGCATTCATCATCTAAACAGCCTCCATTAAAATCAACGACGCCTCCTGGGTCAGATTCAGACGAGCCTGGACCCTCGCTTCCCCCGAAACGACAAGTGGAGGATGAAGAGGAAGAGAAGGATGAAGACGAAGAACCCGAGTTCGACCCCTCAGACCCCGAGTTCGACGATGGAGACAGCCAACTACCTCAGTTTCCAATCACACATGAAATAGTCATGAAAGACCATACTAAAGTGATCTCAGCCTTAGCCCTCGACCCGTCTGGCGCACGAGTTCTGTCTGGCTCGCATGATTATGACTGCAAATTATGGGACTTCGGTGGCATGGACTACAGGTGTAAACCATTCAAGACCTGGGAACCGTCTGGGACGTATCACGTAGGAGTCTATTCATCTTTTATGAAGTTGACTTTAACTCACGTTCATCTGGAGATTCATGACGTTAAATACTCCATAGATGGACAGAGGTTTTTAGTTGTGTCGGGGACAACGCAGGCCAAATTGTATGACCGAGATGGAGAAGAGGAGTACGTGTGGTGATTTCAGCATAGATTGGATGGCTTCAACTGACTGGCAGGGCCACTTTCATCAAAGGTGACATGTACATTCGCGATATGAAGCACACTGCGTAAGTTCATCGCTTCTGCATTGAAGCGAGAATCTAATGGTCGTTTTTACAGTGGCCATGTTTTCGAACTGTCTTCTTGCGCGTGGCACCCGAAGAATCCTGAGACGTTCATAACTGCTGCTGCCGACTCCACTATTCGGTATGTCGTACATATACGTAAGGTCACCTTTCCTAAACCACTTCAAACAGCATTTGGGAAGTCGAGAACAAACGGAAGCAGAAGTCGGTGATTGTAGTCAAGTCAAAGGAACGAGGAGCAAGAACTAAAGTCACGTCTTGCGCGTACTCTCCGGATGGTAATATTATCAGCGGAGGTGAGTGATATAAATATGCTTCCTCGCAATTCACCCAAGCTTTTACATCGTTCAGCTTGTGTGGACGGCGCGCTACACATGTGGCAGGCCAACTCGAATTTCGTTCGGCCAAATATGACGATAGAAGGCGCACATACGAAGGGCACTGAAACGGGTTCCGTTGTGTTCTCTGTCGACGGAAGAACCGTTCTTACCAGAGGCGGAGATGACACGGTCAAAAGTGAGTTCTGAAATTCCATATTGCCAACGAAACCGTAACGTCTTCAATGGAAATAGTTTGGGATCTGAGGGCGTTCAAAAAGCCTTTGGCGGTGCAATCTGATGTTGGGACTCTCTATCCCAACACCAATGCTATGTTTAGTCCAGACGATAAGTACGTTATCACCGGCGCTGCTGCGACTACGAAAGGTGGGAAGGGTCGTTTGTTGTTCTTGGAGAAGGACACGTTGGATGTCGTAAAGACGCTGGACGTCGATTCTACGCCCGTTAAGGTCTTTTGGCACAGCAAGATCAATCAGGCATGCATTGATGCATCAGCTTTCAGTTGGCTTCCCATTCTGACTCATGCCTTCGTAGATTGTCACCGGCCTATCGAGCGGTCAAATATGTGTGCTATACTCACCGCAAACCTCGCTGAACGGAGCGAAGTTGCTGCTCAGTAAAGGGCCGCCGAGGAAGGTCACCATTGAAGACATGTCGGACGCCCTCGCTGCGCCCACCATCATCACGCCCCACGCACTTCCGATGTTCCGCGATGGTGATGGAATAGCGCGTGGAAGTAAGAGGAAAAGAGAAAAGGACAGATTGGACCCGAGGAAGAGCAGGCGACCAGAGCTTCCTGTGACTGGCCCAGGGAGGGGTGGCAGGGTAGGAGCAAGTGCTACTCAGCACGTCGTTCAAAACCTGGTCAGAGACACGACCCGAGACGAAGATGTACGTCTTTCTATCTTCCCATTTTGCCCTGTCAATTTTCGGAGAGGGAAACACGGTACTGCTTCTTTGATCTTGGGGCTCAGCTTTTCTCTGGTCGTCCCTTTATCTTCTAGGCCGGGAGGAGCATTTTGGGTAGATTGATTGGCGCCTTGACGGTTGCAATGGTGCCGTTTGCGACTCTCACGTTTTCTTGTTTTCATGGTGACTGTGCTCATTGTTTTTACTGACTTATCTCTTTTGGAACCTGTAGCCCCGCGAGGCGCTGCTCAAGTATGCGAATGCTGCAGAGCAGGATCCGCAGTGGACAGGCGGTGAGTTGACGTTTCTGACTTCGCGATTATCACAATATCCGTTTCGCGACGCCGATTGTGTCATCTACGCACGTGATGCGATAAAACTGCGCTTTGGTCTTATTTGTTTTGATGGCGGACTGACGTGGCGGTTTTTTCCGGATTCACAGCCTGGCGAGCAAACCAACCCAAGCCCGTTTTCGCAGAGGTGCCCCAGGAAGAGGACGACGAGGAGAAGTAAAATGACTAGGTTATGCACTAGTATGTACCTGCGCGGTCCAACGAGACAGAGAGCAGGAGGAAAGGGGACAGGGAAATGGGGATTTGAGAGGGTGGCCCCTGCGCGGGAGATCGAACCTTAATTCCTGTAGGCTATAAAGACCTAGTCAGCTTCGGATCCCCCTAACTCCCAAATCTTCCCTTGTCCATCTGCCCACTGTCACGCCGTGACCGTCACGCGTATTTTTATCATGAGCAGCGCGCCGACAACTTTAAACGGCGGCAACACCCTCCACGACGACAAGGCAGTCGTTGATGTCGTCCTCAACGGCGCCGACAACGAAAAGCCCAATGGCGTCAACGGCGTCGACTCGCCCAATGTCGATTCTCCAACCACGCCCGTATCTTCTTCAGCAATCCCAGATGTCAAGATAGACATTGACTACCAGGAGCAAGAGAGTGATGTTCGACACGAGCCCATCCCCGTCAAAATCATTGAGCCCGTGGCCATGGTGCAAGACGCGTCGACTCAACTTTTGGCAGAGACCCCTGTTGATCTAGGTTTGTGCTCAGTTTTGTCTTTGTTTTTGGGGATGTCTGAAGCGTGAATAACGAAAAGACTCGAACCCGCCCGCCCCGCATTCCGCTACACCCCCGCCACAGGCACCACCGCAGGAAGATGTCAGCATGATAGAAGAAAACGCCCCATCTACCAATGGCGCTTCCGTTGACGTTGATATGTCAGGTCCAACTCCCACAGGCAGCCCCAACATTCCTTTCGACTCTTCAATGAGCTCTGTCCATACCAACGGCATATCGTGTTCGGAATCAGTAGTGATGGAGGAAGACACGAAACCTCCCCCGGCAAAGAGGCAGAGAATGTACTCGGACGCAGATAAAGCGTCGCGCGCGATCGCAGTGAGTCTTTCAAACTTTTTGTGCGCCGCTGTAGGCGTGCTAATCCCCCGTGTCCTGAAGTCCGCAACTCCACCCCCAGCCTCGACCCCTGGTGCTTCTGATGGTCCTACTCCGGCACCACCTCCGACAGGCACTCCACCCCCGCCCTCAGCTTCTACCATATCCCCGCCTTCACCAGGAGCTTCAACATTCAGCACCCTTCAGTACCGCTTTTGTGGTTCTACTATCCGTCAACTGAAGAAGAACAAAGATTCCGGACCCTTCCTTCGCCCTGTTGATCCCGTCGCACTCAATGTCCCACACTACCCGTCTATCATAAAGCACCCCATGGACTTCACCACCATTGAACACAAGCTTGCCTCCTCCAATCCAGCGAAACCTGACCCCAACCCACAAAACCCCCGCTACTTCAATGTGGACGAGTTCATAGCGGATGTGCGACTCATTTTTACGAACTGCATCACCTTTAACGGCCCAGACCATCCTATCACGGCCATGGGCAAGCGGATTGAGGAAGTGTTCGATAAGCAGATTAAGCATATGCCCCCCGCCTTAGAAGTACGCTACCGTTTCTCACACCGTTATAACCATCCCGAACCTTTTCTTTTAGCACAAGCCCCCTCCTCCGAAGAAGCAAGCAACGCCTCCCCCTCCTCCCCCGCCAGTTGTTGCCCCTCTTCCCAAGAAGACGAGTGCCGCCCGCCGTCCTTCTACTTCCGTCCCTGTCATACGACGCAATGAGGAAGGCACCACGAGACCCAAACGAGAGATTCATCCACCTCCTCCGAAGGATCTCCCGTATGCTGACGCCCCGAAAAAGCAGCGTAAAGTCAAGCGTACGAAAGACGACGGTACCAACGAGCAACTCAAATTTTGCGGGAAAATCCTTCAGGAACTCCATCGTAAGCAACACTACGCAATCGCACATCCCTTTTACGAGCCCGTCGGTAGGTAACAGACCATATCTGTCTTGGATCATGGCACTCATGCATCATCTGCAGACTGGGTCAAGCTTGAGATACCTTCTTATCCTAAGATCGTGAAAAAGCCCATGGACTTGTCTACGATGCGACGCAAACTCGACCTCCATGAATATCCCAATGCTCACAAGTTTTTTGATGACTTCAAGCTCATGATTCGCAATTGTTTTGCGTTCAACCCTGCGGGAACACCAGTGAATCAAGCCGGGATAGAGCTCCAGCGATTGTTTGATGACAAGTGGAAGAGCCTTCCGCCGCTCCATAGCGTCTCTGATGACGACGAGGAAGATGAGGAGGAAGATGAGGAAGACGATCGTGCTCGTGAGTGATGACTACGGCTCTATTTATATCTCTAACCATTTTGGCAGGCGCCATTGCAATGATGGAGTCTCAGATAGAGACAATGAGAGGCAGCATTGCGGCTCTGAAATCCAAGCCCAAGGAGAAGAAGAAGGAGAAGAAGAAGGAAAAGCTACCCGTTGCCTCGACCTCCAAGACCTCCAAGCCGCCCAAAGTGCCGTCGAAGAAGCGCTCAAAGAAGCCTATCGCTGATGATGATGTCCTTACGTTCGAACAGAAGAAAGATCTTAGCGAGGCAATTGGGAAATTGGACGGCCCGAAACTGGAAAAGGTCATTCAAATAATTCACGAAGGTGTTCCAGAAATACGAGACGTAAGGCTCAGTTTCAACCATCATTCCTGATCATGATTGATCCTTCCTTGTAGAGCACGGATGAGATTGAACTGGAGATTGATATGCTCCCAGCACCAGTGCTGACGAAACTCTACAACTTTGTACTACGTCCACTGCGGACCAGCGCTCCGAAGCGCAGTAGACCTGGCAAAGGCACAGGAACGGGTGGTCTCAAGCGGAAAAGCATGGACGAAGACGTTGAAGCAGAGAAGATTAGGCAGCTCGAGCGTCGGATGGCCCTTTTCGACCAAGGAGACTCCTCAGCAGCGCCACGCGCTATGGCCAGAGACGAGCACAGCGAACACTCATCGGATTCCAGCTCAGGCTCTGATAGCTCAGGAAGTGACTCCGAGTGATGGACTTGTTTTCCATTTTTGCACCTTTAGTTTGTATTCTTGGTCCTTTTACCCGAAAGCGTTTCTTTCCAGTCGTTACTCACTCGTACATACATTCAAAGTATATTCACTTTATACAACAATAGGTATATCCCCAAGAGAATGATCAGTGTAGCTAATTAGTTGTCGATTTCCCATACTCATTCTTGAGCTTGAGCTTCTAAACGTCGAAATCATATATCGTTGGCTATCTCCGAGCCTTGCCAAACTTCTGAAACTGTTGCCAGTTAGATCGAGTATCTTTCGTCGGGGCTGTGGGAGCTGAGGTCGGCGGTTGTATTATTTCAGGCTGAGGGGGCATGAGAGGAGGATCTGTAATGTCAAGTATTTGACGGCGACATGAATGCGACCAACAATAGAACGAAAGGAAGACAAACCATATGTTGGTGGTGGCGGTCCTGGAATATTTTGTGGTCCAGGATCGAGCGAACTCCAGCCGCCGGTTCGAAAATGAGAGCCTTCATCCGCGGGCAGTTGTGGGGGAGCTGCTGACACCTTCGTCCAGCCGCCCGAGGATTGTTGTGGACGGATGGGTTCAGCAGTCGAGTTTCCACCCCCCCTGGAGAAGCCAGACGCAGGTGCAGCTGGTGAAGAAACGGCGGCCCATCCAGACTTTTTGAAGCCTGTTGGCTTCTGTTCTGGAGCTGAGTTCGACGATTCGCCGATGGGGACAGAGTCACCGGCAGTAGGTACTGCTGATAGACCACCTTCAGCAGGCTTCGGCATCTTGATCCCAATGGCGGCAGCCATCTTGCGTAGCTCCTTCTCTTCTCGTTTACGTTCCTTCTGCTTTCTTCTGTCTAGTTCTTCTTTGGGAATAATACGAGCATTGGCTTGCATGTCCCTGTAGCGAGCCTTGTGATGATGGGCATAGGAGTTAGTATGCTCATCGTATTGGGCTACATTCTTGAACTGCTTGTCGCAGAGGCTACAATAGAATGCCTTCAGCGTGTCGGATATCTCAACACTGCGAGCCGTTTCTTTAGCTACTGCTTCCTGTACGAAAGGTATATTAGCGGGCCGCGGGAGCTAGAATCGGAACTACCTCTCGAATCCGTCGCTGTTCTTCGCTTTCCTTGTGTTGGCGCTCGGAGTCTAAGCCCCGCCGCTGGGAAACTGTTGTCTCAATCATGCGAACGTCTTGGTTAATTTTACCAAGCCCCGTTGAGTCGTTCTTCACTTGAAACGGAATAGGTTCCGTGCGCCCTATCGGTTGAGGACCGTGTCAGATTAACGAATGGGGCAGGCCACAAGGCAACAGTACCTTCACCAGATAATCCTAAGGGTTGGCCTTCCGTCCATCCCATGCTTGCAAGCATGGCGAAGCCTTTATTTGTGGATTTGATCTTCGTCTCAACTGTAATGACCTCCCGAGCGGGCCCGCGTACATACTCATCATATTTATATGATGAAGCCATATCCACATCCATGGCATCCTCTGGTGGGGGTGATGGTGTGCGAGATGCGATGGAGATGTCGTCGTCGTCGTCGTCGTCGTGGGGGGCCTCGTAGTCATCTCTTGAGCGCTGGTAAAGGAAGGCCAGGGGAGGAAGGGAAGTATGAACCACTGAGAGAGCATTGTATGAGTACCTTCAAGATGGTATGAGACTCTTCACTAGGTTGCAGAGGCAATGCATTCCACAGAGCAACAGACTTGGCGGACATGGTGGTCAGAATCAATATTGTTACACTCAGCCTGTGGGAACGTGGTCGGTAGTGCATTCACGTCGTGGTCACGTGTTCAATTGAGATGTGGCGCGTAAAAGCGCGTAAACAATGTAATCGCTCAAAAGCTTACCACCACCCTCTCAGTATCGTATTTATTGCCCTTCAGATGAGCGACTCGGAGGGCTACTTTGACGACGACCCCATCAACTTTGATGCCGAGGCCCTTGGACAACTCGATGCCATAGAAGCAGCCGCTCTCGCCGTCGACAACGTTCCACAGTCTTCGGACTACGACGATTCCTTTGGCGACCTTTCTCTCTCTCTCAATCCTGCAGAGGCCGCGCGACTGGATGCTTATATTGCGGGAGTCATTGATGTAGATGCTCAACCTTCACCAAGCTCCAATACGCTTTCGCGATCCACGTCTCGAGCGACGCTTCAGACAACATTGTTCGGAGATGTACTTCAGCCGCAAGCAAGCTCAAGTCGACCTAAGCCAACCAATTCGATGCAGAGAACAAAATCAAGCCCCAAAACACCTTTTGGGCGACCAGCCCCTAAGACAAAGAAGTGGGATCATACTGCATTTGCTAAGACTGGACACCGCAAGCCACTCCCAAAGTCCAAGAACAAGGGCGGTCAGGATGGGCACGACAGTGAGGAAGAAGGTGAAGAATTCGAGCAGTTTCCTGCTCCATTTATTTCAGGTGAGACTACAGACTTTCCTCAACACAAGTGTGTCTGAAGCAATCATGGTTGTCTTTCTATTCAGTTGGGTACGTCAATGCTTCATGTCACGATTCTTTTTGAAAGTTCCAATCGCACTCGTCATCATAGCCCAGTATGTCCTTCCCTACTGTACTGTCTAGAGAAGCCGTTGAACGTATATATCTCTATAGCCTCCACCCATGAAACTCGAGCCAGATCTTCTAGAGGCAAGGCATTGGATATATCCTCTCAATCGTCCTAAGCGTGACTATCAATTTAACATTGTCAAACATTCACTTTTTGAGAATACTCTCGTTGCCCTTCCCACCGGTCTGGGGAAGACCTTTGTCGCTGGTGTTGTAATGCTGAATTGTATGACATCTTCTTCATTCTTCGGCCAGCCCTTGACCCCCGTCATTCGTCAGATTATCGCTGGTTTCCAGAAGGCAAGGTAGTATTTGTAGCACCAACAAAGCCGCTTGTGTCGCAGCAGATCGATGCTTGCCACCAAGTGTGCGGTATTCCTGGCAATGATGCCATTGAGCTCACGGGCGAAAACTCAAGGACACTCAGAGCTAGAGCAGTGAGGATTATGTCAGTTTTCTCAACTATATTGGCCGTTAACGACTCTTCAGTGGCATGACAAGCGGGTGATCTATATGACTCCCCAGACTCTGGTTAATGACCTCACGAAAGAAACCTGTGATCCTATGGACATTGTTCTACTTGTCATCGGTAAGGTTGGTTACCTTAGTGGGACGTTTGTATATGACCTCTTTCTAGACGAAGCTCACAGAGCCACCGGGAATTATGCATACTCGCAAGCCGTTCGATATCTCATGGCGAAGAATCCTCATTTCCGCATCCTTGCTCTAACGGCCACTCCTGGCGGCACTCCAGAGAAAGTGCAAGACCTCGTAGACGCCCTTCATATCAGTCACATCGAGATACGAGACGAGCACAGCCTAGATCTCAAGCCTTTCATTCACGAAAAGGTAGGTTTATCATTTGAAACCATCGCCTTTAGCTCAACCATTCGCAGCGTATTGAACAACACATCATCAAAATGAACGATGATATAAATCGTGTAATGCTTCCTCTAGCAAAACTGATGGAAGTAAGTTCGGTCTTTCTTCCTTTCACTCGGCGTTGAGCCTCTTCCCCTTAGTCCGTCTTGAAGCCGCTCGCCTCACGGGGAGTCGTTCATGGCATGAATGTCTACAACGCGCACCCTTTTTTCTTCCAGAAACAGTGCCAACAATTAGGTCCCAACCAGAAATGGGCGTACCAGCCTCTCTTTCGACTCTCTGGGCTAGCTCGTGCCATGGGGTACTTGGTTCGTCTTTGCCACCTGCATCACATTCACCTTGCTTATTTCTTGACATAGCAAGAGGCCAGCGTTTCAATGTGCTACAAATGTCTTCTAAGCCTTGCTGAAGATAGCACGGGTGATGGCACACAGAAGAAAGCCACAGCGGTCTCGAATGCAAAGAACTTTCGAAACGATCCTCTGTACAAAGCAGTCATACAAGAGTTCGAAGTTCAGAAGGCCCGAAAGTTCACTATGCATCCTAAACTAGACCGCCTCAAGACCTTCTTGGTGCAGCATTTTGGGGGCCGTATGGCTGATGCAGGGGACGAAGCTGAAGCACCCGAAGAAACTCGAGCCATGGTGTTCGTAACTTTCCGAGAATGCGTTGAAGAGATCGTGGAAGCTCTCAACTTCGACCGCCCGATGCTCCGAGCAGCTGCATTCATCGGGCAAGGCACGGATAAGGATGGGAAGAAGGGACTGGCACAGAAAGAGCAGCTCGAGGTTGGCATTTCCTCCTCACCTCAGGCGACTACGTCCTCATATAAAGCCATTAGCTCATCAAGAAATTCAAAGCAGGCGAATGCAACGTTTTGGTGGCGACTTCTATCGGTGAAGAAGGGTTGGACATCGGTGAAGTGGACCTAATCATTTGCTACGATGCTCAGAAGACACCTATACGGATGGTAGGTCGCTTTGATTTTCCTAGGATTGCTTCTGACGACTTTCTAGTTGCAACGCGTAGGCAGAACTGGTCGCAAGCGTTCGGGCGTTGTCCATGTCCTGCTTGCAGAAGGTCGTGAGGAACAAAACTTCGACAAGGCTAAGGATGCATACTCCCATGTCCAGAAATCAATATGCAGTGGTGAAGACCTCGAGTTGTATGGTGACGTCGAGCGCCTCATTCCCAGCCATATCAAGCCCGAATGTCTGGAGAAGGCGATGGGTATCGTGGAATACGTTCGCAGCGATGAATACAGAAGGATTGGCCGTACTAAATCTGCTGGCAGAAATGCCGAAAAAGAACCGCGAGCCCCAAAACGCAAACGCAACGATGCTCCCGATCGAAACATGCCTTACGGTGCAATAAGTGGCTTCGTCGCCGCCTCGAAGCTGACGAAGAAACGAAAGATCAAGATATCTGACAAAGAACTTGAGGCCGCGGGGGTCGATAATTCTTCCGATCTGGAGATTGAGACCGAGCTCTTCTATCCTCTTCCTCCCCGGCGGACCCAATCTTCGACAGCGGCCTCTTCCACTTCCGCGCGAGAGGCCAAACCAACTCTCAAACGCGCTGCCACTACAAACGTCGCCAAAAAGAAGAAGAGTACTAAGAAGGGTAAAGCTGCCCAGCCACCTGAGCCCGCACGGAGTCCCTCTCCAGAGAAATACCTTAGTCAAAACGAAGAAGTATTAGAATCGCCGATACGCAAGACGATCTCAAAATCCACGCCGAAAAAGGTTCGCAAAAAAGCCCCTTCAATCCCATCTGTCAGCCCCGCACCCCCATCTCCACCAACGAACCCGTTGTCAAACGTTGTAGAACTTTCTTGGGATGAGGACGAGGATCGCCTAGATATTGGTTCGCCGCGCAGCAGGCAACGGCCTCGTTCTCAGTCCAAGCCCACTTCAGGCTCAAACGATGCCGTTGTAGAGGCGGATCGTGGCATGGCGTGGTTGATGGACGGCTCAGATGATGATCCAAGTATTCAGATTATTGGTTCAAGTCCTCCACCGCGGGCCGCATTCTCCATCGATGATTCTATGGAGGTTAGCGAACCGATGCCAGTAACTCGCCATGACAGTGGTTCAAGAGTGACCCCTCCGCTCGATCCCCTCTCTCGCCCTAGTTCGCCACTATGGAGTTCCCCGAGAAAGCCACTTTCACCAATTGTTGCTCAAGCATGGGCTTCTCCCCCCAACCATGGCGCGAGTCTACGGTCCCCGAGTTTTCTGTCTCCTCCAGTAGCCAAAGTTGGCGAATCAAGCCGAAGCAAGACCTTTCAATGCCCACCTACGACGTTCCCTGTACGCCCTGCTGGAAGGTTACAACGCAAACGTGCCCTGCCTGATATCGAGCTCGACTCTCCGTCCATCGAGATGCCGCCTCCATCGCAGCGGCGATTAAAGCGCAAGACCTCCACATCCAACGTATCCAAAGTCAGTAAGGGGAAGGGGAAAGCTCGAGAGACCGCAGGACGGCAGCATCGTAACAATCCGCTTTTTGATGTCGCCGCCGAGCACTCGGGCGATGAAGTTAGTGCGGGCTCTTCTCATAGCGAAGATGACGTCGAAGACGAATCCGATCGGGCCTTTATCAAAGATCTTGCAACTCAAGTTTCACCGAGTTATGACCAATCCCTGATTTATCGACAAAGTCTACTATCGCAGTATCCTGGAGGAGCTGGTCCTGCTTTCAAGGACAAACCTGTGAGGCCAGGCGCCTTCGGTCCTAAAAGAGCTGCGAGGCAATGTATTATATCCAGCTCTCCGGAGCGTGGCAACCAAAGTCCTGACGAATACCAGTTCGGAAGCTTCGTCGTCGATGATAGCGCAGAGATTATTTACTCGGATGGACCTTCCTTTGATTGACGCAACTTGGACTTCGACTAGCAATAACTTGTAAATATCTAATATCTTAATCATTCATATAGCACTCTGCCTTCTATTCTCTTATCATGCTTGTTTAGGAGGTCGCCTGACATACACATCGTGGTACGTTCCCGCTTTCTTCTCTACGGGTTGGGGAACGAATCCAGCTTGCTTTTTCTCCTCGGCCAATTGCGCGACGAGCGAAAGGAAGTCGTCTACAGCTTGCTCGGTGGTTTGAATATGGACGACTAAGCGGGATCCTCCC
Organism: Pleurotus pulmonarius; assembly: GCA_012980535.1. Classification (NCBI taxonomy): domain Eukaryota; kingdom Fungi; phylum Basidiomycota; class Agaricomycetes; order Agaricales; family Pleurotaceae; genus Pleurotus; species Pleurotus pulmonarius. The sequence continues at coordinate 2,848,322 of SJKF01000002.1, forward strand.
AGGAAGAGGGGTTCGGGAAGCAAGCTTGCTCTATCAGCGATCTCGCCATAGTCTACGCCAATCGGTGACGGATCATAGAACACCTATAATGCCCCGCATGAGGACACGTCGCTGAACCCTAAAACCCTACAAATACCATGCATGTTTCTGCTCTGCTGGTTATTTCAGCGCCGATTTTCTCGAGGCCGGTTTCAAGCTTTCTGGTAAGTTCGTGGACTCTTGGAAGCAGAGGGAAATTACGAGACAATGCGTATGCGGCACATCCAGCGAGAACGCCAGTCTGCCGCATGCCGCCTCCAAAGAGTTTTCGGAACCAACGGGCTTTCTTGATAAGTTCCTTGCTGCCGACCAAGCACGAACCTATCGGTGCACCTTTGTAGAGGAATGTCGGTCAAAAAGATAGAGCAACTGGGGTAGATGGAGGTATGTACCCAATCCTTTACTGAAGCAGACGCTGACAGAGTCGAATGGGTCAGAAAGCTCCTTGAGGGACACGCCAGTCTCCGCCGCCACATGCCAAAGCCGAGCACCGTCAAGATGCATCTTGATGTTATTGGAGCGTGCAAAGTCAGAAATAGCAATAACTTCTTCCTGGGGAATGATGGTTCCGTTGAGCGTATTCTCTAGGGCGATGACTTCCGTTGGTGCGCTGCAAGGAGATGAGCAAGGGCATAGGGGATCCTGTAGGGCGATCGTACAAATGGACATCAGTTCCAATTATGACATTTGCTTTAACGTCCGAAAGTGTCAAATGGTGCCCTATGTCACGATTAACCAGAAATACATGGTGCACGAAATGGTGCGCTACACACCGTTCGCAGGAATCACGGGAGTGACAGCAGCCTGAGAGTGAAAGCCCACACCTCCTGCTTCATACCTTCCAGTTGGTAGGTAAGTAATAGGTACACTCTCAAAGCAAGACGGGGCATTACTTATAAATATGCGCACGATGGTCACATAGCACAGAATGCGGAGGTTGCTTTAGATGCGACCTCAACGCAATTTGGTTCGATGCCGTCCCAGAAGCAACAAACAGAGCTGCCTCTTTGCCGAGGAGCTGGGCTAGATGGGCTTCAAGTGCACTAAAACGTAGTTCATTTAGCTTGCAGAGCTTGGGGCACAAAAAGGAAGTGCAAACGCTGTAGATGGTTCATGATAAACATCGTCACCCAAAGTGGAGAGAACTGCATATTGATACATCTCCTTGGTAGGAACTGATTAATGCTTTCAGAGGAATTGAAATCACGCAAGCTAATTGTTCGTGACCTGTTATAGTGTCGGCTTCATGTTGGGGCTCGAATCAGGTTAATCGGTAGAGCAATGAAGGAACGCACAGATAAAGGTACGGGCAATTTCCTTGCACTTTAACTCATTATCTTTGACAGGGTCCTTTGATAGGATATCTATCTTGACTTGCTCAGCAATCTTTGCTCGAGCCGCATCTAAGTTCGAGGCCATCGTCGAGAGCGATGGGGAAAGGAAGGCAAACGAGGGGGGATTTCGTATCTGCGTGGCAAATATACGGAGACGTGAGCGTGCACAAAAGAAGCTCAACATATACACCGCGAATTGCGAGCTCCGTGCCCGTGTGGCCCCGTCTATGAATATGCAGGAGGTCGGGATCGGGAAACATCTGAATCGGTCCGGCTCAGCTGGGTATGCAGGTTACGTAATGGAAATGCGTGCCCACCTCTAAATTTTGTCTCTTGAGCAAGTTTCATTGAACGACCACTCACGATCTACACTTCGCCTCTTCTTTATCGGTTTCGAAATGGGTAATGTTAGCTCGACTTCTCTCTGCAAAGCAGATGGTCGAATATCGAGGGGATTGATTCGATCTTGTTTTCTAGGGTGCTAAGGCTCAGCAGAAGAGAGAGCGCAATGCCGAGAAAGGAGCTGCAAAAGGCTCTAAAAGCCAAAGCAAGGTGAACGAGGCTGCCAAGTCCATCATTTGCTCTACGTGCAGGCAATCATTTGTAAGTCGTTGCGCACTTTTGTCAAAGTTTGACTCACCCATCGTTGATGTAGTTTATCACCACTCGCGCACCAGCGTAAGTCTTATAGAGACCGAGCTCGGGATAGACGTCTGATTTATGTTGCACAGATTGGAGGAGCATGCGCAGAACAAGCACTCCAAGACGATGGCTGACTGCTTCCCTGGCGTCAAAGCTTAGGCTTCGGTCTCGTTTGCTTAGCTCGTTCGTGTCGAGATGATTCCTTAATTCACGTCTATTGTGTTCTTTGCGCCGGATGGATTAGATTAGACACATCTATCATGGCGTATAGATGATGGGGTATAATGTAACAGTTTACAGACCAGTGAACGAACCCGCTCCTCCTCCAGACGCCGCTGCACCACGACTCTGGAGCTTTTCACCGACTTTCTTCTGCACCTCGTTGAATTTGGCGACGCATCTGTCTATGCATACGCTTTCGCCCTTGTTGAGGTCTTGATCGGCATACCGCGTGCTAATGCACTTTGCGTGGCATGAACTACATGAGGTCCTTGAGTATACTGGAACGGTCACGATGCAACCAAGAAAGAAACACGAACGAGACCATGCGGTTGAAAAAATCTGTGACCGTGTCCAACCTGTCTCGAATGAGCAAAGCGACGACAATAGCTTTTGTGAATGTACTGACTCGGTAACGGCCATTTCTATGCGCTCGGGGTTTACGCCATTAGAAGGTCCTCCAGCTCCTCGTCCGAGAAACGACATGGTGTAATTTTGACTGGAAGTTGGTGGTGGAACGGAAGGAAAGAGCTTTGGTCACGTTATTTCGGTCAGCTCTCGAAAATTTAGTTGGATCATAGACGCGACGAACTCCTAAGTCCTGAAAATGGCGGAACCAACTACATTGTCGGTGCATCGGTGCAGATTCGTCGATTTTGCACCCTCAGCAATAACGGCCTTGGCGCTGCCACCGCTCCCCCTGCCGTCTCCGAAGGGGAAAAATCCAGCGCCGTCGAAGGAGGCCCCGAAATTCGGGACTTTGGCCGTGGGCCATGCTAATGGCAACATTGACCTCTGTGAATGGTCACCGAGGCAGCTGCAGTCCTCCCAAGCCTGGGTAACGCGTCAGGTATTTATTATCTTGTCAGTTTCAGCACCCATCGATTAAAATATCATTTACAGACCCTATCTGCTCCCTACCCCTCGAAAGTCGATTCCCTCGTTTTCGTTTTAAGACACCCGGAACGACTTTCGCCTGAGAGTGTCCCTTCATGCTCTGATCTTAGGCTGTTCAGCTCTGGAGGAGGAAGCGACCTATTGGAATGGGATCTTGAGAAGGATTGCGTCCGTGTACGTGATCACCTTCATGAAAGATCTATGGCCCACTGAAGATCCCTTCGAAGCGTACCCTGGGCTCTCAGGGTGGTTCTATATGGTGCATGGCCGCCAACCCAGCATCTAGCACCCTTGCACTTGGTTGCGAGGACGGCACAGTCAGACTTATATCACTGGTCCATGATACATTAACACACCTCCGTAAATTCGACAAAGTAAAATGTCGTATCCTAAGCCTTGCTTGGGGCCCACCGATACCTCGAGCAACTCAGACATCGGCTGAACAGAACAATGACGACTCCAGTGATGACGAGGAGGAGGATTGGACGGATTCGTGGATAGTAACGGGGGGCTCGGACAGTAGCTTGCGAAAGTGGGATGTGTCTACTGGCAGAGTTGTTGACAGATTGATGGTGGATAAGACTAGAGGAGAAAGGACGCTTGTATGGACGGTCGGTGCTCTAGGGTGAGGTTTTTTGGCATGGATCACAGCTAAGACACTGTTAATTCCCTCGCAGAGATGGCACAATTATCTCTGGTGATTCACTAGGAAATGTCAAGTTCTGGGACTCACGAACATGTACTCAAATTCAAAGCTTTCCGGCCCACGGCGCAGATGTCCTCTGTCTAATTTGCGGACCTGTATGTCTCAAACATCGTTGTCCTTAATGGATCGTCGTCTAATAATCAACGTCTAGGATGGTGGCACCGTGTATACGTCCGGCGTAGACCAAAAAGTCACCCAGTTCTCCTTCATCAAACAGAGTAATTCTACGACCACAAAGTTAGGAGTTAGTCGCTGGGTCCAATCCGCGTCCCGTCGATTGCACGCACACGATGTCCGGGCCTTAGCTATGTGGCCACCCTACACCATCCTCCCCTCTTCCCACAGGCGCAGGTATCCTATTGACGTCGCGCCCATTCTCGCCTCTGGCGGCCTGGACATGACAGTTGTATTGACCCCTGCCGCCCTCTCTTCGAACACCATCGTGAAAGTGATCAACCCGCTCAACACCAGTTTGCACGCTACCTTCGACGATGCGTATCATAGGAAGATAGCATACACTACCGGACCGTCGTCTACATCTGGTTTGTGTCTAGCTAAAGCGACGCGGCTGTTGGCCTGTATGCGTGAACGCAGTCTGAGTATATGGAGAATCCATCCCAAGGCACTTGCTGGAGACGAGGATACTGAAGACACCCCTGCCGTTGGAGAAAGAGGGTGGGATAAAGTATTGGACATGGAGCTCAACGTCAACACCAACCTAGTCGCATGTCGAATATCAGATGATGGCCGTTGGTTAGTGGTTTCGGATTTGTACGAAACAAAATTGTTCTCGTTGAAAGAAGGCGTAAGTCAGTTCGATGATTATCTATACAGCTCCTCACGGATTGTACAGAAGGATGGTGACATTATTCCATCGAGGATACGGGACTTTTCTTCGATGATAAAGGCCCAGCTTCCCGAAGCAAATGCCACCACCGGAGCGCTCGCCTTCGCCTTCACTCCAGACTCATCCAAATTGGCTATGTCGGTAGCCCTCTCAGGCTACATCCTAATCATTGACCTTCACTCTCACGACGAGAGACCAACTGTCCTCCGTCGGTTTAACCAACACCGAAAAAGCCAGGGGCACGTTGGCAACCGTGTCGTGAGGGGACGCCGTGCAGTTGACGCGGACCCATCCTCGGGCTCGGAAGACGAAGAGGATGAAAAAGAGGAAGAAGACACCGGAGACCAGAAACCAATCTTAGCCCGAATCACCAGAATGGTCGTCAGCGCCGACGGCCAGTGGCTAGCCACTTCCGACGACCTCTCCCGGACGCATATATTCAACATGGACTCCATACAACACCACTGCATCCTCCCCTCTTCCCCGCTACCCGTGCAGACGATGTCGTTCGACCCCAAGCAGCCCAATATTCTCATCATGGCGTTCCCTGACAACACCATGCAGATGTATGATGTCGAGGCGAAGCAGTTCCCCGTGTGGGCTCAGGACTTTTGCAATTCGCTGCCGAAACGATTTACCCATGCCCATGACCCGGTATTGGGCATTGTGTTTGATTCCGTAACCCCTGCTGCGTCAGACATGGTCGTCGACTCGCCTACGCCTCAACGCTTCCTCCTCCTATGGGGGTCGACTTGGATATGTAAACTGAACTACAACCCTTCAGGCGGGAGGATGAGCAAGAAACGACACCGCGAGAACAACGCCGAACCGCCTGAGAATCAGAATCAGAACGCCCGGCACTTCAAAATGATCACGCAATACCGGCCAATACTGTACGTCGATTTTGTTGCTTCTGGGGAGCTGGTGGTCGTGGAGCGCCCTTTAGTTGATGTTTTAGCAACACTACCGCCTGCATACTTCAAACCAAAATATGGCGCATCGTAATGTCAGAAAGCGTATAATTGTGTCTATTATATACATACAGCGAAGAGGGGATGTAAAACTATATGCTACATTGGGTTTGCGACAATTAACAGTGATTCCGGTATGACAGTGATTGCAGTATGAATGAAGGGAGGAATGCAAAATGCCTTTCTCTGCGCCATTTATCCAAGTATGCGTCGCATCGCGGCTTCTCTATCTTGTTTTGCGTCCTCTCTGTGCAGACATAAGTATCGACTATTTGTAGGGTATTGTGACGTACCGGGAGTTGAGCATGGATAAATATAGCGTCCAGAAAACGCCACATGTGGATTGAAAAGGTATTCTGTACGGGAGGGGCATATACCGGAAGTTTATGAGCTAAAATCTTACATTAGACACGAAGATACTTTCTCAAATACGCAAGTCATTTCATACCTGAGCAGTTGGCCAAACCTTCCAATTGGTAAGCAGTGCTGGGACGTAAAGGTCGGAATACTTCTGCTGGATTTGCCTTCGGTTACGCCCTTCCATGATTCCCATTGTGCCAAGGAAAAGAGCAAGCTAGACATTCCGTCAAGTTTGCATCGTGTGAGATAAGCAACGCAATGCTCACCCCAATAGGAGCCATAACGATCTGATCACAAGCTACTCTTTTCCCCAGTGCTAGCCAGCTGACTTTCGATAAAGGACCGTTGGCTCGTAGCGGAAATGTGTGTTCCAGGAACTGGTTCCACCTTCCTAGGAAGGGGCCTGCAGCCGCGCTCAGCTCTGCGTAGAGGCCAAAGCCAGAAGAACTCACTCATCGCGAATCCAAAGCAGAAAAAGCGTAGTGTGCGCGCTATATCATACGTTCTCGGTCTTTCTCGAGGTTTCAATCCAATCTAGCGGTCAACGATGAAATTGTGGTCTTAGAGATCAGGTAAAAGGCGGCTCACCGTGTTCTGATAAACCTGGGCGACAAAATCCCCTAGGGCGTTGAAGAGACCACCTGTAATGGCGAGCGTTGTGTGCGGACGTGCGTCGAAGGACTGTTGGTAGGCTCTGGCGATGGAGATGGTTGCCATTGGGGGTCAAGGGGGGGAGGCGTTGAATCCCGCTCGTTGGCCCTTTTATATAAATGCCACGGCTGGGTACACTCGTTGCTGTGACGCGTCTGGCACCGCAGAGATTGGAGACCCCGCTGACCCCACTGCCGAAAAATAGGGACTTTCGACTTTCCAGATCGCCCGTGACGTCAGATAGTGCGCACGTGATGGAAACTCGCGAACTTTCTGGGAAGTAAATCAGCAAACAGAGAATCACAACGAGTTGGACTGGTACAGATTCTGTGAGACTATAAAATTGGGCGCGGAGGAAGGAGTAGTCTTATCGTCTTTCTTTCCGCAACCACCATCACACAGCCCAACCTACTTACACACACCTACACCACCATATCATTCATCATGCGTACTTTCACCGCCTTTGCCACACTCTCCCTGATTGCCTCCCTCGCCTTCGCTGCACCTCACAACATGGTAAACGAAAACAAAGAGAGCAACGCCTTCTCTGGAGCGGGCGGGAAATCTCAAGGTGGAAACGTAGAGAGCCATCCGAGTGGCGAGCGCTTCCAACATGCCGGGCTCATGGGTCTCATGGGTGGTGGTCTGTTGGCAATGAATGCCAGTACGTGGAATTACATCAAGTATATAGACATTGTAGCTGACACATCTCCTTAGACAATGCAGGAAATGGCGGACAGGCTAATTCCGGCCTGTCGGGTGCTGGGCCCAGTGCCAACGGAGTTGATGGACACGGCGTTAAAAACTCGTACACGGGAGTAGGGGGCGACGCGACAGGAGGATCGGTCAACAACACCACGCCGGCCCTAATTGAGCTCGGTTCCAGTAAGTCCAGGCTCGATAAAGTCCGTTGCGAACATATAATGACGCATATATGTGCTCCTTTATAGACAACGCTGGCAATGGCGGCGGCTCGCAGAGTGGTGATAGCAAGAGCGCATAGAGTGGCTCCTCATTTTCTAAAAGTTTAGGTCCTCGGGGTAGACGTTGAGCGTCTGATGTAGCAACACACTGTATTCCTAGATCATCACAGCACAAGACATCGTATAGAACAAACACCAAGAAGGTCAGAATAGCCTGAGTTTCCCAGTCACTTGATTGATCAACTCGACTGGAGCGGGTCCAATGGCAAGAACCGTACGGGTCCCTGGATCGACCTGCGTATGTCCGCTGACGAGTTATCAAGTCAGTATCAGACCATATGCATACAAGTCTACTAACGCGTCCTGTATTGACCGTGCACAGAGATTTAGACTCTTAGCAATAGCCTCCAGTTCAAGGAGCTGGTCTTCAGACTTGGCTTTGAGCGCTATTTTGGCTTGCCTACGAGGTCGACTTCAGTATATATGGGCGTTGTAGGGAGGCGTATTACCCTGTCCTTTCCCAATGCTTAACAAGCTGTTCACAACAATGAGAAGGATGACTTTGTGAAAAATACTGAGCGGGATGACCTACTTGAGGGTTTTTCTTCACGAGAGCTTTGTAACACGCGAGAGTTGCGTGTCTGATTGTATCCATGGTCAAGATGGGCACAAGATGCTGAGAATCTACAACTCACTGACCCACACCTGATGATATAGAGATATATAAGTTGGACAGGATCTTAAGGGTATAACTTACTGAGCTGCTACCTTGCCTGGTGTCATGTTTAGGTCCACCCGCACCACAAGAACCTAAGACGTCGTTGATTATGAGGCAGTCGACCCATAAAATGGTAGGGTTTTACCATTTTACAAGGCTCCATGAATCCAGCTTGGATTACAGAGAGGTCTCCGTCAGCTAGGCTCTCATCTTCCTCTTCTGAGTCATCGCTTTCGCTACGTTTCTCGTCGTCGTCGTCGTGGGCTTTGGAAGTGTCTGGTGCCGTTTCCTTAGTTTTCCGCAGGGGGAGAGGACCGCCTAAAGGCCCGCGAGATCCAACAGTGTATCCAAGTGCAAACGCGGCAGCGGCAGCGCACGATGATGCGAGAACTAGAATAGACCTGAGCAACCATGAACTTCAATTATGCCTCTCAGCACTCACGCAGTGTCGAAGGTGAAGAAGACATTTTGTGATCGGCGGCAATTGCCGAGGCTCATACTTTTGTTTGCGGTGGGCTTCGATTATTACTGCACGGTACACATCTAATTTGCTACCCCTGTGGACCGTAACCTCCATCGTCGAACGTCCCATCGATTCGTATATCCGCCCCATTCATCGCTTGTAGACCCAAAATGACAGCCGAAGAGACATCGGCCGCAGGCCCCAGTACGCAAGGACGACTTCCGTTCTCTACCTTGGACTTGTCCGCGCAAACGACGAAGGCTTTGGAGGAGATGGGATTCTCCACTATGACGCCGATCCAGGCGAAGACGATACCGATATTGCTCGCCGGCAAGGATGTCCTTGGAGCTGCTCGTACGGGATCTGGGAAAACACTGGCGTTTTTAATACCGGCAGTGGAGATGCTGCATCGGTTGAAGTTCAAGCCTATGAATGGTATGGTTACGTTCACATCTTGAATAAATATAAAGGGCTGATGGAAAGCTGGAATAGGGACGGGGATCATTATTGTGTCACCCACACGCGAATTGGCATTGCAGATATTCGGTGTAGCGAAGGACCTGATGGCCCACCATTCGCAGACGTTTGGGATTGTGATTGGAGGGGCGAATCGAAGTGCGGAGGCAGATAAGCTGACGAAAGGCGTGAATCTACTGGTCGCGACCCCCGGGCGACTTTTAGATCATATAATGGTGAGTGACATATATGCAGTTGGTCTCATGGAAGTTGCATGACCAATGTGCGCCCGAACAGAATACAAAAGGATTTGTGTACCGCAATATGAAAGCATTGGTTATTGACGAGGCCGACCGAATATTGGAAATCGGATTCGAGGAGGAAATGAAGAAAATCATATCTTACCTCCCGAATGGTATGCACCAATCTGATACCATTGTTACTTGAACTCATTGATTTTTAGAGAACCGCCAGTCCATGCTATTCTCTGCCACCCAAACCACAAAAGTACAGGATCTCGCGCGTATATCACTGCGCCCCGGTCCCGTGCACGTCGATGTCGACAAGGAAGAGACAACAAGCACCGTCGCCACACTATCGCAGGGTTACGTCGTCTGCCCGTCAGAACGGCGGTTCCTCCTCCTGTACACCTTCCTCAAAAAGAATCTCAAGAAGAAAGTCATTGTCTTCTTCTCAAGTTGTAATTCGGTGAAATATCACGCTGAGTTGTTGAACTATATTGACGTTCCTGTATTGGATCTCCATGTGCGTCGGGTCTCCTTTTCAATCGCTTTTCGCTGACAATGTCAATTTTACACGGTGTAGGGTAAACAAAAGCAACAAAAGCGCACGAATACATTTTTCGAGTTCATGAACGCTGAATCTGGTATTCTCCTGTGCACCGACGTCGCTGCTAGAGGACTCGATATTCCACGCGTCGACTGGATCATTCAATTCGACCCCCCAGACGATCCTCGTGATTACATCCATCGTGTTGGGCGAACGGCTCGTGCTGGGAAGGTTGGGAAAAGTCTTATGTTCTTGCTTCCAAGCGAGCTAGGATTCCTGCGGTATCTGAAAGAGGCCAAGGTGCCTCTCAACGAATTCAGCTTCCCGGCAGACCGAATAGCCAACGTCCAAACCCAGGTGAGATTCGTGTTTCATTCACGGTTATATACATAAACTCAACGACTGTTAGCTCGAGAAACTACTACAAAAGAACTTCTTCCTGCACCAATCTGCTAAGGATGGCTTCAGATCGTACCTGCAGGCCTACGCATCGTATTCATTGAAGAAGATATTCGATGTGAATGCTCTCGATCTGGCAAAGGTTGGCAAGGCCTTCGGTTTCTCGGTGCCACCGAGAGTGAACATCAACATGGCACCGGGGAAGGGGACATCGACGACCTCGAAAGGAGCTCGAAAGCGGCCCAGAGATGAGGAGGAAAATGAGGAGGTGCTCGAGGAGATGGAGGTTGGTGCCGGTGCCGAAGAGGACGCAGACGAGAATCTCGAAGAGACGTCACGGAAACTCAAGAGAAATAATAAAGGCCGTCGGATAGAAGCACTGGGGCAGAAAAGGGTTGACAAGGAGGTGTATCGCAAAGGCAAAGAACGTAAACAGATGGCCAAATCAGCGCAATGGAGTAGGTAGTATTAGTATTGTGCCGCGTGTATTTTTTCTATTTACTGCGCTATTTACGTGTCGTGTGCTTGAAACACATACGTGCCCGACACGCGCAGCCAACGCCCATCGCGTACTGCGCGGTGTAGGTCCTGGTGTGAGTACTTGCAATGTGCAGGCGCCCAGCCGTGTGCACGTGGAAAGCACGTTGAACCTGCCCTAAATGTCCACGCTGCGTCACACTTATGAACGTCGCTCGCCTCTTGCACCTGCTCTCGCCATAATCTCGACTCCACTCAACGCCCCCGTCGCCTCTCTGAATCTCTCTTATCGCGAAAACGCAGAAAATGGTCACTACGCAGGTGGGCATTTCCCCTTGTCTCTTCACCGGCGGGCGACAAAATGGGCTGATTACGCGTGTTCGACGTCTAGCATTGGGTTTGGGCGACAGGCCACTTCCTGCTCCTGGCGGCTGCGTTTCGCTACTTCCTGGCGACGTTGCTGTTCCGGAGCATTTCTGATTGGTGGTACAAAGGTCGGTTGCTAGTCGAAATGCACCGAGGCGTGGAAGTTGAACTAACGGGCATATTGTACAGCCGGCTTTACTGGTGCGCTCATAAGTTACGCTATCGTCTGCTAGTGAGTTTTTATTCTGTATGCTGTGGAGGACGAAGCTTAAAACGGTTATTTCGTTAGCAAAGCACTAGGTGTAAGCGTGCACTGTTACTCCGAAATGAACCGTCCGTCTGATTAGACCTTGTAGCCACCTCAACCCAACCTTGCGTACTTCCGTCGTGCTCTTCCTGATGAGGTGGGGGATTCTTCACTACTATGGCGCGAGAGTAAAGACTCAAACGGACATCTAACAGAATGTTCAATATTTCGCGGTCGCATTTTTCTGGTGGAGCTCAAAACCCGTTGCATGTACGTGCTGTCTGTTGGATTCCAGTGTTCCTGATACTCACTGTTCCCGCTTGGTAGTGGCCCTTCTTCCCTACACGATCTTCTCCCTGTTCCATGCCCTCACCTTCACTCGTACGACCTTGATGCCCCGCTTCCTGCCTCCCAGCCCCGCCGCAACCCAAGGTGGTGCGCCTCAACCTCATCCTCTCGCAAAGCAGTTGCAAGCCTGGGTCAAAGGTATGCGGCGATAAAATTTCCTCTCATTTGTTACGTCATTTCTGACACATTGGACAGCCAACTACGATGGTGCCATGCGCGTCGTCGCCTACACCGAACTCCTGATTTTCGTCCGCGTTCTCTTGGGAGCTATCACCTTCCGCAATTCTCTCCTGTCTCCTCTTATCTATGCCCACTTCCTCCGCCAACGCTACTATCAATCTGCTTTCACCCGTGAGGCATTCGCATTCACCAATGGACGTATCGACGACTTCGTTCGCAAACCCGGCAACCCCCCGGTTCTTGTGACTGTTTGGACTCAAGTACAAGGCTTGGCTGCCAGATGGGCAGGCAGCGTTATTGAGCCCGCCCCCGCCGCCGGAGGTGCCCCACGACGTGGATAGATCGTTCGAGCACCAACTGGACATATGTCATTGAGTTGATACAGTGTCTCTGATTAGAATGAGTTGGGACTGGCACTTACGTGATTTCTGCTACAGCTATGTATGGCTTTCTAAAATAATCGAGTCTTTTTATTTTGTAACTTGATTGCGCGTCACGGTACTCCATGGAGCACAACCCAATCTAGATGGCCGTGTGTTAGGACTCGATGAGGTATCGACTGACGTACCTGTTGTGGGGCAAGGAGCCTTGGCGTGTCGTATATAAACCAGGTATGCCTGAAGAGCAGCAACAATACTTTCGACTATGTCACCCACATTAACAAACGCCTTCTCCGAATTCCTTCACTCATTGACCAGCATCGCTGGGTCATTGGCCAACTCAGTAATCGCAGTGTTCACAGCAATACTTGCCCTATTTCAGGGTGCTATCATTGGGCTGTTCAGCCTGGGCAATAGCTTGGTCAAACTCGTTCTGGATGTATCACAGGGGTTGGTGGGCTTCGTTGCTGGTAAGTTCAAAGACGAGGTCCCTAAAAGTTTGGGGTACTGATGTTTGTTGGTAGGCAATTTCCTCATCATCGCCGTCCTCGTTGGCGCACATTTCTTGTATCAATCAAGACAAGGGAATCGCTCGCGCCCAACGACCACGAAGACTTAGAATGTTTTTGTCCTTGCCATTGCATTTGCCGTATGCCCAGTACATGGTCTTGAGCTTGGGCTCTCAATGAACAGGCGATGATATTTTTGGAATAGAGTAGTTGTATAAAGTATAGAATAAAGACATTATGATTTTTGTGAGCCACGGTGTTTCCCCTTCAACTCGCCCACAATCTCTTTGAACGACTGCTTGATGGCCTTCTTCAACAAGCGGCGGAGACTCTGCTTCCGCTTCGGAGAAACCTTGGGCTTCTGCTGCTTTCCCTGCCCCAACGCTTCCCTGATGAATGGCGAGTCGTGGAGGTAGAATGCGTTGTGCTCAGTCGGGTCGGCAGCGTATTTGAGGGCACGAACTTCTGGGGGGTCGAAGGGGGTGATGAACTCCACCCCCATCTCAGGTCTCCACGCTGCATGATCCTCAACCCGAGTGCGCGAAGCTGGAAAGGAGGAGTACTGCGCGGCTGAGACGCCGATTTCGTAGCGCGTTGCAGCCGTTTCGTATGATATGGGTGTGCCGTATGATGTATAGAGCATGATGAGTGTGAGTATTTGGGGAGGACATGCGAGGGTACGCTGGTATTTATACAGACACTGGAGGCTGTACGGCGGAATATGTTACTTCGACAGCGGGAGGAAATTCACTTCGGGAATGCATCGACGACGGCTCCTAAACTTGGATCCCGTCGGATGAGCGTAAGCAAAAGGAACACAGCCTTTGTGGTAAGCCCAACTTCGCGAGCAGACTGATGATTGAGATGATAATTTCGTGGAGGGGAGGAGCGATATGTACCTATAGCCAGTCAGCTAAGCGTGGATCACCTATATACATATACCAGGGAAGACGAAGACTAGCCAAGTTACCTCCAAGAACGTAATGGTCAAAAGGGGTTCAAGATAGGGGGTGAGGCATTTTGGCGATGCCGGACTCGATTCAAAAAATGGTTCCGTTCTGGTTACATAAATAGTGACGCATCCGGGGGAATAAAAGCTTCCGCCGGAAGAAGGGCCAGCAGTACAGACAGAGCCAGATAATGCGAGGGTACGTTGTGCACCGGAGAGATCAAACTCCAGCTCGATGATAGTGATGTTACTCGTAGAGGGCTTCATGCACTTCTCAGGTCTCATGGACTCCAGGGAATGAAGAGGGAGGTAGTGTAATAGTGATTGGCGACGGATTGTGTCAAAGACGGAAGACGGAAGTTGTGTCGAGCAAGTTGACAGGCGGGTCCGTGAAGACGTCGTCGCTCTTCATAGCCTCCTCATCCTCCAATAGCGTCGTGTGGAGAGCCTTCTGGTTAGTCAAATCGAATTTACGCTACGGTGTGTCGAATATTTCGATCCGTCCCTCCAAGGACAAACCCGAGATTGTATAAAGTGTTAGCCATTCGCGAGAGGGACTCCCAGTCAACCTCCCACATCCAATATGTCATCCACACAGAAATCACAAAGTGCTACGTGCCAGCCACCACCCCTTATCTCACACGCTATCACCGACCACCCGGCCTACTATTCAGGACCACAGCCTATCATCCTCGATCCATCAGAATGGGGAGGGAGTGGTTCGTCAGTACACCTTGGTGCATACGCTTGGGACTGGGAGTCAGAACAATCAAATCAAATTCACAACTTACCACACGGAGGTGACAACCAGCGGAGACTTTCTTTGGTCGATAGAATCGTTCGCAACATGCGTGCGCAGCTCGAGGAGCAATACTCGCCAGCAAAGAAATCGCGGATGGAGAGGATGAGAAGCGACCTGAGGGACGTCGACATCGCTGTTCAGGTTCGATGCTACAAGGCTTACCAGGCGTTGCGGAGAAGGCGCCTGAGCTTTTGGAAGGCGAAGCAATGACATTTAACGAAGACGGTGAATATATTATTGGCTGCATTATTTACACACGGACATGGGATACGGACACTTGTACAGAGTTACGAACAATTCAATTTATGCAGCCTTGTAGATTTCTGATCAGCTAAGTCAGAGCGACTCTGTATACCTGGTTCGGATTTCCATGCCGCAGGGTTTCTCGCAAACGAAAGGCATTGGGGGTGATAGGGGTCTTTAGGGACATAAACATTGCCAAATAAAATCTTTCGGCAGAAGGAACGTGACAGTGACGAGACAATTTAGGCCGAGTTGATTTCTAGCGGGTGAGCGAGACTCGCCGTCGTTGATGTCCCGTATACCTGTCCCTACTTCCTCCCCTTCACATCACCGTTTAGGTGCGACCTCTCCTACCCCAATCCCCTTCCCAGAGAGAGCGACTTCCCCCTTGGGTCCAAAACGTTCGGCCACCACCACGTCCATGTCTTCAATATCCGGATACCAGGGCTCTCTCTCCGAGATTAGGAAGAAGCAGTCGAAACGCGACGAGGTGAGGTCCTACTGCAAACGAAATTCGCGTGGACTTGTGTCGCGCGATGTTTTGAGTCAGGACTGACTGTGTTTCGTTGGTGTGTAGGCTATCAGGAAGAAGATAGAGTCAGAGCTCTCCAGGAAACGAACTATTTCGACTACGAACTACAATGGTTCGCGTGGAAAGCGGGGGAGCAAAAGCGCACCAGCGAAGGGCACTGTAGCGGCACTCAAGCCTACCCCGGCATTGACTGTCCCCGAGAACATCACGGTTGCCGAAGCCAGTCAACTATGTGCTGCGAAGCGTACAGATTGTGTACTCGTCGTGGACGACGAAGAAGGACTTAGTGGTATCTTCACTGCTAAGGATTTGGCATACCGAGTGAGCATAAACTTCATCTCCTTGAATAACCCCATGTTAATATAGCACTCGCAGGTGACCGCGGATGGTCTCGAACCTCATACCACCCAAGTCCATCAAATTATGACCAGAAATCCCATGGTCACCCGTGATACCACAAGTGCTACTGAGGCCCTGCAATTGATGGTCTCGAAGCATTTCAGGCATTTGGTCGGTCCCTTCCAGCTTCGCGATGAATGTGTATCTCACCTATATTTCAGCCTGTATGTAACGAAGAGGGCAACGTTGTTGGTCTTCTCGATATTACCAAGGTCTTCCATGAAGCTCTTGCGAAGGTCGAACGCAGTTCGGCTGCCTCTGAACAATTGTTCAGCGCGATGGCTGGCGTACAGTCCGAGCTTGGGGGCGGTATATCTGCGAATCCGCAAGCTGCTGCTATGCTGGCGTGGGCCGAGAGTTTGAAGGAGAAGACCGCACTTCCGGATTTGACTACCGTCATGGACTCCCGCACGCACCCAGCTACCGTTGGACCGAAGGCTACTGTTCGCGAGGTTGCGAAGCTCATGAAGGAGCGACGCACCACCGCTGTCTGCGTCATGGAAGCCCCCGTTTCGTCCATGGAGCCTGCTAAGATTGCCGGCATCTTCACCAGCAAGGATGTCGTTCTACGAGTCATTGCCGCTGGCCTTGACGCAGGCAGATGCAGTGTCGTACGCGTAATGACACCTCACCCGGACACTGCTCCCCCCACGATGACAGTGCACGATGCATTAAAGAAGATGCATAGTACGTCCGAAGTTAATGATCATTAGACTTGGCTAATGCCTTGTTACTAGCTGGCCATTATCTCAATCTTCCCGTGGTTGAGGAAGATGGCCGACTCGTCGCTATTGTCGATGTGTTGAAGCTTACATATGCTACACTGGAACAAGTAAATTTCAATCCATATGACCTATTCTCAGACTCTGACCTCATTTTAACAAGATGAATTCTATGGCTACTGAAGAACCTACAGAAGCAGAGGGAGGTCCAATGTGGGGACGATTCTTCGACTCCATTGGCCATGACGATGGTGACTCCGCAGTATCTGGCTCAGCTCATACACCGCACACGCCCGATTTGCGTCACATGAAGTCGCTCTCGTCCATGCACCACCTCTCACACCTTCAACAATCCCCGATGTCTGAAGTTCATCCCAATGACTCCGCCTCCGTAGTTGACGACGAACCAACTTCAGTTCTGGACAGCTTCACTCGCCAAAAAGGCTTGGTTATCCCCCCTACGTCCGAGGCGCTCCCCGTCGATGATGGCACCTACGTCTTCAAATTCCGCACTCCCAGCGGCAGGACGCACCGGTTCCAATCTCGACACGACGACGTGGAGCACTTGCGCGAGATTGTTGCAGGAAAGCTCGCAACGGATCCCTTCTTCACCGAGTTCAGACCCAGTGACGGTTCAACTGATCATCCTGACCCAATCGACTTTATCCTATCGTACACAGATGCTGATGGCGACACAGTCCTCATTACATCCGATCACGACGTCACGGACGCAGTCAAGATTGCTCGCGCCGCTGGGACCGACCGCGTGGTGTTATTCGTGCAAGGTGGCAAGGGTTGGGCTGAAGCTGGTGCAGATAAGGGAGAGGCAAAGGCGGCTGAGGCGGCCGCCGCTGCTCAGATAGAAACACAAGAAGTTGAGAAGCAAGAATCAATCTTGCCTGAACCCGCAACTTTTACGCCTCCGGCACACGTCCACGTCCCTCCTCCTCCTCCCCAAGAGGTTCTGGGGATCCCCAAAGACCTTCTGCTGCCCGCCAGCATTGGTGCCCTAGCTGTTGTTATTATCGGCGTATTCGCCGTCTCAAGGATGACGGGGTCAAGATATTGAGTATTATGATATTACAGTATATTTCTTTGTCTGCGCATTCGGAAATTTCTCGTAATAACTCACACTCCCTTTCCGCTACTTCGCATTAGAGCTTTACGAAACTTGCTATGATAATTTAGTTATTCTTCACGATGTCGTCTACTAATGATCATGCTCAATTGAATGACCTTGAATGCCCCATGTGCATGAATCATCGGCTGTCAGGGCGATAAGTTCAAAGCCCGCGAGCTTCCGTGTTCGCCACTGCCAGTGACGCGACCTTGGTGTTCATTCCAGAGTGCTCAACCTCTCACTGTGCAGTCCGCGACATACCACAAACCATCAAGACAATGCGCAAGTCAGAAAGAGACGATCTTGTCAACGAATTGGTATGGCTTCGTTTCTGAGCCCTGGTTCATGCTAGTTCATGGGTATTGCAACCACAGGCGAGCAGGTTAATGTCGTCTATGGTGGATGATCTGGTATTCGACGCGACCATACAAGCTCATCAAGAAATTGCGCGGAGCAGGGCCGTCTGCTCCGTGTGTCATACCCAGTGAGTACCCCTGGTATCAGTGCAGTCGGTAAAGCCTAACGTGTGCGTAGATGTGCAGCAGGTGAGAACTCTGTTATCCGACCAGGGTCGAGGTGCTGAAGCTTTCGTGCGGGAAGTCCATGTCCCTGGTCCTTCCAATATCCAGCCACAAACTACCGCAGGCTCCTCTAGAGCTGGCACGCCTATGTCGGCTGGTAACGGTTCTGACAGTGGGGCATATACACCAAGCAATGGGAAGTCTGATGGCGTCGTCAATCTAGAGTGCATGAACTGCGATAGACAGGTGAGTTGGTTGATCATACAACCTCTGATTAATAACAATTTCAATTGAACTAAGGTTGCGTTCAACCGCTACGCGAACCATTTGAGCCAATGTATGGGCGTAAACGGCAGCTCACGAAGGGGGTTGTCGAGGGCTGGTAGCAGCAACTCTAAATCCAAGTACGTGAACTCTAATCAATGCACCTTTCCTTCACTTCTGACTAGCGTCGCTACCAAGAGCTCCTGGAGACCCATCCCGATCCATGTCCCCTGCTTCAGACTTTGGTAATGTCTCCGATGATGCTAAGAAGGGTAGCAACAAGCGTCCAGTCAAGACGAAAGGCAAGCGCGGTAATCTATCTGTTGACCTCTTACTTCACTCCCCTTCTCATACCGTTTCGTTTGCTAGATGAAGCGGAATTCGACCTCAAAAGAAAGAGAGTGAGTACAAAAGCAACAAAGGTGGTATTGTATACATTGACCCGTCTTCCAGCCCAATTCACCTCAAACGTCTCCCGTTAAGAAACCAAAGAAGAAGGCTACAGGTGAAGCCCCAGCCAAACATATATGCTTCCAAACTTACCTATACCATCGGCGCAGCGTCCCCCGTATCACGCCTGAAATCAGATCTGGATAACGGCGGTCTTCCTTCTAATGTACGTCTGAAGGTACATCGTTCATGGTCTATATCCTCATATTCAACAGCAAATTCCTCAATTACCATCCACGAATTCGATATCGCGAGTTCCTTCCAAGCTCCGTGCTTCATCCACTTCAACATTCTTGGATCGATCTCCTTCATCGTCTCGGTCGTCTTCTCCTGGTGTCGCATCAGTCGCTACTATTGCCACATCATCGTCTTTCTCTGGCCCTCGGAGTCCAGGCTTCTCCAGCAAGGGCCTATTCAATAAACCACCGAAGAAAGTCACTGGGACCGGCCCGCCAAGGAGATTAAGTCCTCCCAGGCCGCCTCCGCCGCCGGCGGTACCGTTAGACTATGCAATAGGTGAGTGGAACCATTCAACGCAGTTTCATTGAAATAACCACAAAACCTCTACTCAGACGTCGAAGGAGACGAGACCGGATCTTCGACAGATACCGATAGCTCATAGATAGCTATCGTACGGTTATAGCCGTTCTAAACTAGCACAGGACAATCTTCTATCGGTTTCTATAAGCATTTATGTACATTTACATACCCGCGACAATCCATAAGCCAAAAATAAACAGTACAATCCGGAATGATTCAAATACGCCTTGGTGCCAGGGAAGGGAAGAGGTACCAAACACCGATCAGCACGACACCCTGGGCCACGGTCATGTAGGATAGAGTCTGCATCCCCTTGACCGTCGCTATCGTACCCGTGAAGAACGGGAACAGAGCTAACGCGAACAGTAGCATTCAGATCAGCAGGCGCGAAATTTCGTGGAGATTGGGTACGCACATGCGCCAAGGCTGGCAAAGGCGGATCTAGGGAGAGAATTTAGATTTACTCGATTGATCGAGGCAAAAATAAGGTCGTACATTATGCCCATGGACACCATGTGGACCTCATGTGGGAGCAGATCGTTGGCGAGCGCGAGGCAAGCGGGGAATATGGGTCCGTACACGACGCCGATCATGCTAGCGGAGAATGCGTTTCCTGCGTTGGAATTGACGAACCATATGAGCAGCTGCATAATCAGGGCGACGACTGTATTACAAGGGCGATCAGATATATGGAAGAGAAATCGGAGGCAGTGACGAACATCTAAATTCAACTTGTGAGTAGAAGGTCCAGTTATGGTAGTACTAGGGTACGCACAGTAATGCCAGAACAATGTATTTGCGACGGGCGAAAGTAACTCTGGACGACAGATACTGTTGAGTTGGCGAATTTCTTTCAAGGTTAGAAATCATACTTATGATTATATCTTCCCCATAGAAGGCGACCAACCGTGATACCTCCCCAGAAACCAGATGTAACATAACCGACAGTGTTGCGGTCGGCAGACTGAGGTAGATAGTCAGTTCCCAGTGCAAGACCCAGAAGAATGACACCTACTCGTACGGCTAACAAATAAGACACGATCTAATGAAGACTTGAATATCAATCCAGATAACGAAAGTGGAACGGTGTACTCACAAATCCCTGCGTCGTGGTCTCGCTGGGGATGGATTGTAAATATCGTTATTAATTAGGCGAGTTAATGACGAACCTGCCACAGTACAACCAAGAAAATATACAAACAGCCCAAAGGTAAGGAAGTTTGACAGCCTGGGTCAAAGCTATGAGGAATGATTAGTCCCACGACTACATTCTTGTGCACATCCAATGCCTACCATTCGGAGAGGCACCGCCGTCCGACTTCATCCTAGGAGGTTGTCTCGTACGATGGATAGGCGACGGTAAGCTGGTCTGCGAGTCCTTCACTACCGCATCAGAGAAACGGCCCAGCGCAGTCTCTCTATCGTCGGCGAATTCTTTTAGAGTAGGCCTAAATGTATAGGCCAAGAAGCAGGTGTTGAATCCCGATAAAACCAACGACCCATAGTAGAAATGATTCCAAGGTACGCCTTTCGCGATGATTGTCTGGCAGATGAGAGGTGAAATAGCTCCACCAAAACCTGGAAAATGTGATTAGTCCCAAGTTAAAGCCGGACGTCTGAGGAAAGAGGAAACGAACTCCACGTCGCGTAAGCGTATCCCAGTGATGGGCGCGAGTACGAAGAGTAGTAGAGGTTCCTATGGAACAATTTCAGCGACTGCTTCACGAGGCAAGGTGCTGACATACAATTGGGCTGATCATGGACCATGAAATTAGCCCGATATCTATGCAGGAAGAAAAGGAGGTGACTTACCAGTGACGATTCCACGAGCGAACGCAGCGAATGCGTACGCCAGCAGTAGAACGGGATAACCACCTCTCGAACCCATCAACACAAAAAAGCAAGCATGGAGAACGCTGAAGAGGGCGATCGCTAGATAGCGTCCTTGAGTTGGGAACGCCCCAATATCGCTTTTTGGATTGGTTCGAGAGAACCACGGGATTGCGGGAAAGAAGGAACGGTTTCTAGATGATGTGTGGGCATTGCCCAGCGCTTTTGATATCCATTCTACGAGGACGGTTGCGGCAGAGAACCTAGTAAAACGCTCGTTCATTCGGGAGCCCGGAGATATACGTCAAGCTTTAAAACCCACCCGACGGTGCTGCCTGCAAACAGTAAAGATGATGTCAAGGGTGTTAGTTGAAAGTCGCGCTCGAAATCTAATCATGGGTGAGACTCGAGCTGCGACCGTTTGAGATATTCTTACAGGGTATTACAGCCCCAGTAACTACGCGGAGAAATAGTCAATCATACATATATTGTGAGATCAATAATTGCCTTACCTCCATCACCCCAACCACACATGAAATACATGAAGTATCCAGCGGCGAGTCGAATCGCTAGTCGCTCTGGAGGTGATACAGGTACAACAGGGGGTATATCCACAATGGAGTTTTTGCTGCTAGTAGTCGGGCTCGTTTGCGAGGGACTTTGGGGTTCCGATGTGTAGTGAAGGCGGGGTAAAGTGTCTTGATGGCGCGTAGGTTCGGCGTTGGTCGAGTAACCAGAGAGATGGGCATTTACAAGGGGAGAAGGAAACTGAACTGGGAGGTGTCCATTTTGAATAGCTTGCACATTGGGCTCATGAACATCGTCGTCGAGGGCACTTTCCTCGTCGCGTTCATGGGTGTTCGCGTTAGCGCCTTGAAATAATCTGGGGAAGAGAGTTCGAGGCCGAATAGAGCTGCGTCGGCGTTCTCGGAGAGTGCTAGGATTACACGAATCGAGAGCAAAGGGCTGAAGCTGAAGGTGTATAGAAGACATCGTCTCTGTGGATGTCTACATCAGTCTCAAGGTTATGATATACTCATTTTTAGGGTAGCGGCGACTTTTCAAAGTTCAAACCTCGCTAGGTGGATAGGTGCAGTGTGTCCAAGGGTCTTTCCCCATCCGCAACCACGACAAAAGATATTCCAGATAGAGCCAATGTAGAATCGGTCCGGTGTCCTCCTAGATGAAGTGCGCGTAATAAGATTCTAGGAACCATTCGGGAAATCGACGGAAGGCTGCCAGAACATGTCATATTTACGATGAGGGGGTGGGTTTGAGAAGCGAGTAGAATGACCAGAAGCATTCGGTAAGAGGCTAAGACGTCCCATCGGTGGCCAGCAGGAAGATTCGTGTGGATGTACGGTAACAAGGTGTAAGGCGACAATGTATTCCCAAGCGCTAGTGACACAAGTGTCTGCTAGTCAACCGATCGGCCATGGGTCCCGACGACACGAGCTTGCGATGAATTCACAGCAGGGAAGAGGAGGGTCGCAATAGAGTAATTATGAGCCGATGTATCTCGTCGATATTTGAGATCCGGCAACGTAAGACACACCCCATGATAGCCAACTTGTCGATGGGTCGATGATTTTTTTTTCTGACGATCCTCGTTTCTGACTAGATGTTCCTTTTACGTGGACTTGACTGCGCGATACTTTACAAATTACTGGGGCGGGTGACCCGGCATGGCAGTGGGAAGAGTTCATAGCATACTGAGTATGGGTTAGGCAGTGATCTATTCGAAGAGTCAATATGAAGCGTTCTCCGCGAGCTTGAAGGAGTCGCGTCGCGTGGAGAAGTCTAAGACTCGTTGCCGGCGGGCGTCAAGGGCAGAATGTGCATTCAGGGTCAGGCACTCCGGGCTTTCTCCACTGAGTTCCGTTCCACTTCCGTTCTTACAACGCGACGCGACTTACGATACATACACGCGATTGATGACCTTCACGGATAATGGCATGTACCGTTTCTTGCTGCTTCTTACAGAACTATCATAAGCTCATTATTTTAGTGGCACCATATCTCATCCTCCTGACCACCACTTCCCTTGCATTGGGTTACTGGGCCGGTACTCGTTCTCAACCCCATGGTCAATTTCTAAGCCCGAAAAATGCTTCGAAGAGCGATCTACTGGATCCGACGGACACATGCAAAATGGTGCTTGAGCATTTCGTTCAAAGTAACGACGAGCAAAGCATATTGATCCGGGAGGCTTTGTAGGTTCTAGTGGTCCGGAAAGACCTGGGGATGTCAGCTGGAAAGGTCGCTGCTCAGTGAGAATCCCTTTTGTAATAACCATATCACAGTCGGCTGAGCTTAACCTCCGGGACTTGCAGATGCTCGTACGTTTCACGCTTCATCCTAGCGACCAAGCGAGGCTGATGCGCTCTCGCCGCCCGTTGCCCAGCCATGCCGCATTAGCGTGTTACAGGGATCTTGCTGCTTCCAACCCAGCGGTGGGTATTGCCTTGCCAGACCTCACGCTCACTCATACCCATCCCTCATTAATGTTCCTATGCGATGCTATAGCTCCTACGACAATGGGAACGCGCAGGGTTCGTGTCCTTACTTTTCACTGTTGTCAGCCGCCTAATTTTAGAGGTTGCTGCTTGCAGGCAGACAAAGGTCGCATTGCAATGTGACGACGAGGAACAGTTGCTCCTTCTACAAGGGCAGGCCAAAAGCCTCAGGTTATGTGTGCATTCTATCCGGGACGCGTGAGTGATATGACTTTGTCTCTGTGGCAATCAGCACCAAGCACTATTTTTATCAGCGGCAGGACTCAAATCGCGGCAGGCTCTAGGACCGTGCTTGGAATTATTGGGCCCACAAGGTTGATCAACCAAGTCACAGGCAAATTGAGGCTTCTATGAACCCCCCCTCAGAACATCATAAGTCCTTGGGAACTAGAACACAACTTCATTTCGTATCAACATCATGATCAAGCTACAGAAGTTTCCTTGTACTCTACATAGAACCTGTTGGTGGCCTTTAGGTGGCCTTCTTGTGGGAAACATATCCATCCACTCATTGCGTCTTCACTTTATGATCCAGCGTGTTTCATTTGATGCAGGATGCGTGATGTTGAACTCTCTAAGAGGAGATATTGTATAGCATTGCTAGAACCGAGAACGCCGTTGGTGACTGCGGCAGCGAGCGGTGTATCAGGGCCGCGCCAAGTGTCTGTAGATGTCAAGAGAAAAAGAAAAGGGCATCGTAACCCGTATATCAATATATCATTCCAGACGACAGTGAAGTTTAGTTGAAGCGTTCCAAGACAAGTATCTGCCAGTGGGCGTGGAGAATCAACAAGGACAAACAGGAGGAAGAAGGATCAGTGTGTGATTCACTGGTCGACTGGTCACCAACAGCGTTCGTTTGGCCAGAGCACAGCAACCGCAACGCAGGCGCCCTTCCAGTCCTTCACAACTCTCTCTCATTTAACGAAAACCAACTCCTTCGCTGGACGATTCGTTTCCATTCTTTGCCTCAGCCACCTTTAACAAATATCCCTGACCCAGAATCATGTCTGGGCCATATCCTAACGACTCAGCTCCTTACCAGCAACATCGCCAGCACGCGCCCTATCAACAAGAGTACAAGGCCTCATACGACGACCTCATCGACGAATATGCGACCCCGTACGGCGCGACGTCGGGCCACAAGACATTCAACGTCGAAACGCCGCTAACAAGCGATCTGCGTCGAGGCCCAACAATCTCCGAACTCCAGAAGCCAACACAATTCTCTTCCAAGCAATCAGAAGAAACGGACTTTGGTGCGCCGTACGTAGGCTACCCACCGCCAGTACCGCTGAAGGAGATCGACACTCGGACTTTCTGGCAGAAGGTGTGCCGACTCAGATTTTCATAAGTAAATTGCTAATGAATATATCGGTATCCGCAGTGGCTGCCAGAGTCAATAGCGTGCAGACTGTATGTCTTTACAGTTCTCATAGAAACAACAGTAGATCTGGCCATTGAGGGAGAGCTGCTGGTGCGAATCAATCGCCAGAATGACCTGGCAGGCGTGGATGGCAAGATACCCTCGCAGAAAATGCCTGTGTACTTGAGCATTTTCGCCCTAGCACAGTGCGTCGACCATGCTGCAGCTCATTCATGTACTAACAGCTGAACTATTGTCTAGTGTTTTCCAGCTGGTGCTAGCGATAGATGCGGTCTATGCCCGAAACACACTTCAGTTCATTGCCCTCACGTGCGTTCGTATCTATGGCCTGGTGCTCATCTCACCTTGTCTCTAGTATCTTCAACGCCCTCTTCCTTCTCTACGCCATCATCCAAATCTTTGAAATTCGCACATCCTCTGAGCTGCTTCCCGACGTCACGGGCATATCCGACATCCCTATCAATGTCCTCACAACCATCATCCCCATCGTCATCTCTGTTGCCGAAATATGCTACATCGCCCTCGGATGGAAGATCTACCACGAATTCGGGTGGAAACTATACAAGGAATTGGGCGCTGACAGGCGGGTCAAGAAGATGTATGCCAATTACCAAGTGTTCGAGTGTCTCATCAAGTTCGACGTCTTCTTCTGGATTGGCTTCTCGGTGCAGTTTATCTGGCTAGTGCTCAACAAGAACGACTGGGAGTACTATGTTACGTGTGCAGCGTTGCCGCTTTCCATCGTTTTGCTCGTTGAAGGCCACTTGGCGGCGAGACATGAGAACAAGTGGATGATGGCTACGTTCATGGCAGGGTGTGTTGGAGCGATGGTGTACTTCGTCTACAAGGTGACATCTCACTCATCGTACTATCTTCCTGCTAAACCTAATTTTGTAGCTCGTGAAAGTGCTCATATACAGGAACACTGAGCAGTTCCTAGCCATTTACAAGACTTTGTCGGTGTTTTGTAAGTTGATTGATATATATTCAAGGGGACTCTGCCTGAAGTTTTTCCCTTGCTAGCTATGATCGCCATTGTTCTACTGCTGGCCACATTTGCGTTTGCCATCATTGTCATGCGCAACTTCGGCCGCGGACTCAAGACTTCAAGTAAGACGCCCTCTAAACCTACGTGTTTGCGAAATATAACTAATGCTAATTCGTGAGTAGTAAAGCGCAAGAAGACGACGAAGCTCGGTAGCTCTGTGAATCCTCATCGCCGTGCCGCGAGCACGAACTTGAACCGCATGAGCATCGACTAGATCCCTACGAGTATCTCCTTACATCCTACACCCCTTCTTCGGAGCTCGTGCTCCCAGCCACATCATGTCACACTACTTGTACTGATTTACTCCCCGCCTCGCATTACCGGCTCCATCGTTTGTACATGATAACTATTTGAGATAATGGACATTGCATCACAGTATTCCTACGCCCGATCCCAATAGTCTCTTCCCTCCACCGCTACCTTCCACCCTCCACCTCCACATCTCCCGCCCACTCCTCATCGTTCCCGCAACACAAGTATTACATACATTATTCTTTTAACAATATTTGCATCACCTTCATTGGCGTGCGTTTCATTTAGTAGTAGTGTCCTGTGGATCCAGGGTGTAACTGCTACTCCTTTTCGTTTTGTCTATTTATCTTTCATCCTAGACAACATGTATATCTCAGTGTTGCACAAATGCAGACTAACCATGCGGATCGGAACCGTGCAGGTGAATTGGTGAATCGCTATTTATTGACAACTGCTTAGTTGGAGTACGAGACGAGTACAAATCGAGGGTGACAAATCGATGTTGGAAACTAAAAGCGACAATGATATACGTAGGACGTAGATAGATACATAGCAAGGTTTAGATCAATCTGCAAGAGACAGCTCGCGTCGGATGATCTGGCGAACCTCTCTGAGGCCACCAGTTTCGCGTTTTACGCGCCGCGGGCTTCGAGTCAACAGCTCTTGAACGCTGTCCTTGCCACCAGGGCTGGGGGGTGCAGCCTTCGTGGGCGATTTGGCGGGTGATTTCGTGGGCGACTTCGATGTAGCATCCCCATCACCGCTATCCGTGCTACTAGTAGGCGCGGGCATCTCCAGCCACTCTTCTTTCCCGATGCTCATCTTTCGAAGGAAGAACGGACACAGCGTTGTGAGCATATTGATTGATTCGTTGGCTTCGCTGGCCGAAATGGGAACTGGAGAAGACTTGACAATCGCCGTGGCGACCTCAGAGGTCCGCAACGCCTTCCGTTTCCGCGATGGCGTAGACATGGATCCTGTGGGGTTAGAAAACAACCTGGAGAAACACCGATCAGAGGTCGATCCGCAACTGAACAATGGAGTAGACTCACATCCACACGCTATCAGCTACTCCGTCGAGCCGGCCGAGCAGACAACGTCGCCTCATCTCATCTTGACTGAGCTTCAACATCTGGTCTCGGGATAAAGTGCTCCCATCTGCGCTCTTAGAAGGTGTCTTGGTGGGCGAGGAGGTCAGCGACTTTTGCCGAACACGCTCGTAAAGAGCCTGCCTACGCAACGTTGAAGGCGTTTGGGTAGGTGTTGTCGTGGTACTTGATGTACGTTGACGCGTAGGTGTAGAACATTCGGAACCAGAATCGGAGAAAGATGTAGTAGGTGTGCGTGGAGTGAGCAAAGCTTTCACCGAGCTTGCACTTCCGTGGTGGGAAGACGGCGTCACAGGAAATACAACAGAATTCTTTTTCTCCGCTCTGGACGAGGGAGTTACAGGGAACGAGGGTACGGGGAAAGGACGTTTATCCGTAGATTTCTTGGTCGGAGACAATAACGAGAATAGTTTGTTAGATTTAGTGGGGGACTTCGTGGAGGAACGAGAAGGGGAGGGTGGTGCGACAGGCAATTTGGAAGGGGATGAAGAAGATGACGCCTTGGGGGAAACAGCCGCGAAGAGCCTAGTTAACGACGTAGTCTTCGGCGCTGCTGGTAGTTCAGGCAAATCTGCCAAGGGGATGGTTGGAACTGGGTCAGCGTCGGGATGCAGCTGCGAACAACAAAAATCAGCCAATATTTCGATATCAAACAGTCGAGATTCCTTACTTCGACCCAGCGTTTTAGTTTTTGCTGGAAGTCAGCGCGTCGTTTCTCGCTTGCTGCTGTCCACCGAGCTACAGCTGCCATTCCACCACCCATATCTTTATCAATATCCATTTCAACTTCTATACCAATGCCGTATGCAGGTACGCGCTTCCCTTCCCGCCTGGAGTGATGGGTGGTCGTGCTAATAACGAACCCCATCGCTCCTCTAGTCCACTCTTTCGGTGCGGGCGCTGCCTCTGCCTCCAAGAAGGGATTGTCTTCCTCTTCATTGAACACATCGTCATCGTCCTTCTTCTTCTCCTTCTCTACCGGAGGTTTAACCTCCTCGCCGTCCCATTCCCAGAGCCAGCAAAGCCGGCGAAGGTCATCAATGTCGAATTGGGTAGTCAAACCGGCGTAGGTTGACAGCGATAGGTGGTTCAGCACATTCCGGACAATCCCTGTATCTGAAGTAGGAGAGACTGCGCAGGTAGCAAGCGCATGTGAGATAGCATGCTGTAATCTTGTTTGTATTGAATGTAACCGGCTAAGATGAGCAGGCAAAGCGGGCGAGGTTTCAGGTACTGTCTTCCGCGTAACAGTTGGAGGTGGTGTTGGGGGACTACGCGTTTAGCATGTCAGTCATATTTCAGCATCGAATTTATTCACTACGCACGCTCTCCGAAGTTTCTTGGGTGTGAGTACACTCTCATCGTCCGACCCCGGCAGACAACGCTTCTTCCGCGGCGAGACTTGGAGATTGGTGTAAATCTCGCTCATTTTCGTGTCCTTCACGCGTCAATATCCCTAGCGGATTGCGCGCGCGCCGGTGGCGACAGAGAACAGGGAGACAGTAGTGGTTCGAGTTGAAGGGGTGGCCAACGCTAATTGAACAATATTGCCCCGCATTGGGTCGCTTTATTTGGTCATACCCTCGAAGCCAAACAACCGTCGGTGACACGCCACGCTCGGAGTTCTCTACTACTTACTTCCACTAATGGCTCAACGGTGAGGCTCGTTTATCTCTGCGACTAGAACTTGGCTCATTATGAAGACAGCGTAAGGTCCCAGGCGTCTCTACGCGACCGCTCCTCGTTGCTGGGTGTCACTCCTCCCCCGTCAGGCCGCTCGTCACCATACCGTGAATTACCACTGCACAATGGCCAACGCTATGCCGATGACCTAGAAGGTCAAAACGACGAGGCCCTGGAAGGTCTCAACTCAAAAGTCAAGTTACTCAAGGATGTGAGTGAGTCTGTCAAACCACAAGCAGGTATTACCAGCTGAACACGTCTCAACTTCTCCAGCTCACTATTGGAATTGGCAACGAGGTCCGCGAATCTGCTGTACAACTAAGCCAAATGGTACGCGCCATATACCTTTACGAAGGGTCTTGCTAAACCTATCTACTCCTCCTGTAGAACGACGCATTTGCCGAAACCTCTGGTATACTATCAGGTACATTCCGACGAATGAACAATATGGCCGAACGACAAGGTTGCCGGTGGCTTTGGTACATTGTCTTCCTGATCCTCGTGTTTTGGTTCTTCATTGTTGTATGGTGGTTTCGACGATAATCTATGCCTTTTTACATGCTCCTCCTCAATCTCATTTTCCTCGCCACGGAATACTTCAGAACCATTTCGGATTCGAAAATACACATTTAACTCGACATCAAAAGCGTCTATGTTACAACTGTGAACGAACGCATAAATCAAAGCGAATATTATAGCGAGCAAACATAAAAATAATATATGGAAGCGTATGATATGTTGTTACGCTCCCTGATGCTATGACGGCTCGCGCAGCTGACTGGTCGCGATCTCCAGAATCATTTTCCTTCGGATATACGGCATATGTTTCTGGGTAAAGTTGAAGACTTCTTCGCCTCTTGATAGGTATTCCAAAATTGTACAGGTAAAAACCCCGCAATCGTAGGCATTTTCTTGCTGTGGGATATCCTGCGGAACGGGGTCAGACGTGTGAGATAGATATACTGCGGTCCAGTAAGACGCAATAGCGAACCTTGGGTGAGTAATCTTCCCATCCAGTAAAATCAAATGGCTTTTTCTTTTTATTGCGATGTTCAGCATCGACATACGCCCGAAGGTGCTTGAGAAATAAATGAGGTCACGGAAACAGCGTTTCTTATATAGAATAACATACCTTAAGCACGTATGTTTGATCGCCATTCATGCTATCGTAGGCTTCAATCCGTTTTTGACGGAAGTTGATTGCTGCGGACGTCCAATGCGTGTTGCCATGATTCACCGCCAGGAGAACGACATCCTTGTCGAAGATGTCAAACTGCAGCGCGTTCATTAATCTCACACCACCCCTGAAAACCAACATACGCACCTTCTTAGTCCACTTTGCCAGCCTCGACTTATCATACCCATCCAACACCTTCGGCCAAAAGAATGTACTGAAATAATGTACTTTCAACGGTTTCGACGCCTTGCCTCCAGGATTCTCCTTCGACGATTCCGAGCGCGCAAGGATCATAGAGCCATAGAAATTGATGATCTCATCGTTCAGCCACTGACAAGGTCGCAAACGCGCAATATCCTCGCTAGACACCTGTTCCCTAGCAAACTTGAACACCGCACCGCGCTTCTGCAATATCCCCGTAACCTTCGCATCGTCGGCTGGCGGTAACTGTGTCGGTAAGGGTGCTCGCTTGGGACGGAGGCGGTCCTCGATCTCCTGATCCCGCGTTCTATTGCGAAGTTGCATTTGCTCCCATGTGGGGATGAATGGTTTCGGGGGTTTGGGACTATTGAATGTTGCGCGCGCCTTGTCGAGAGCCCGTTGGAGAAATACCCCATCGGCCTGAAAATATTGATGAGTAGCCAAACGAAGAAACAACTTTCGGGCTCACATCTGCGAACGAATACCGTCGATTGCGATTCGAGGAAGGTGCCAACTCTCTGAGATCGGTAAGGGAAGCGGAAGCTATAAGGATGTTAAACGAATGGAGAAACGCCTCAAAAGCAGGGATGACATACGAGACAAGGCCTCCCGAAACTGTACTTTCTCCAACGCAGCGCGATAGCTAAGCAGACCCTTGAAATCCGACAGACTCGATTGGTACCCTAATATGAGATTTGAATGAGCGTGGTGAATAGATAGAGAATGCACGCGACGCACCGTTCCGACGTTCATAACTGTACAACTCTTTTTCCATCTCTAACCGATCTGCTATCCTCTCTTCTTGCACTCGCTGCTTATGCTGAAGAATTGCGTAAGTTTCTAAAGCAATGCCTAATAAATAAAGTCATACTCTTTTCGCGAATATGTGTTCCCGAGTTTGGTATCGTCGTACGGGTATAGGTTGTGTTAGCGCGTGTTCACGGAAAGTGAATTCGAAGGAACCAGTGGTGTGATCCCTCTGAGGCGGGGGAGGGGGCGGCATTGAAGACTCGATGATTTCAAGGGAAGGCGAGGAGTTCTGAGACTTGCGTAGGCGCTTCGAGCCTGATGAATTGGATGACGTTGCGGTTGGTCTACCAAACCCGTTGACCATGGGCGTCTTTGAGCTGCTTGCAACCATATTTGCATGTCCATTCGGCAGCTGGGTTCGCGAGTTACCCGTCTCCGGCGAGTGGTCCATGTATGACTTGCGTTTGGTTTGGCGCTCGGTTGGTGGAGGAGGGGATGGCGGAAGAGGTATTGAACGCGGGTCGCGCGCGGCACGCTGTGCAAATTCAGCGTTTTTCTGCTTCAATTTGTTCAAGTACGTGTGTGGGGTTAGTGGGACACCGTCAGACACGCGGGCGGAAGAAGGGGGAGGTAGAGGTTTCGCTGGTGTGGGTGAGGGCGGGGGTGAGGACAAAGGCGATGGTTGTGGTGATTCTTGCGGGCGGGTGAGGTTGTTCGGCTGATCGCCTAGAACGAAAGGTAAGAGCCTCGTCCTCGTCGCTATAATTATACTTCACCCCGTAGGCACAAACGCACCTGGCAAGAAGTGTGAGACCGTCTCGAGCAGCAGCTTAAACCCGTCGATTGTATATGATATCCAGCGCTGCGACAGCGTTTTGGTCGCGTTTTGGGTGCGCTGTTCCATGCCCGTACGGCGCGTCGTGCGTCTGTGCTTTGCAGGGCGCTCTAGTTGTTCTGGGGCAGGCCGCTTGTTTGAGGATGTCGAGGATCGAGGATGGGATGTCGCCATGAACTCTGCTGCAGACGCAGCTTTGTATGTCGGCTACGTGGAGAAGGAGATGAAGCGGGTCGACTGCGAGCACCGTAGCCAGGCAGTCGCCAGAGTATAATTTGAAGACAAGATCATCACTGAACACGGTATCGCTCTTCCCACACCCATAATCCCACTTTCCCGCGAGGGGTCTGAGGGGCAATCAGCGAGTCTATGTCCACCGTTTATATAAATTCATCTCTCTCTCGGTGCCATTATTGCCAAAGCCACGTCGCTGGCTCATCAAGGTAGTTCCCGTCCATGTATTGCTAAACTTTCATGGCAAGTCACAGGGCTGCTCAACTCATCATTTACATCCAACATGGAGTCAAGAATAGTATCGCCTCGTGTGCACCACTCTCCGGCTGTGGTGATCATGACTACATCCTACGTTATGTGAATTACAGGTGCGAACGTACTTGACAATCCGAGGGAATCCCACAAACTTGGACACACTCACACTCCAAGGGCCATGAACGTAAAACACTCTGGACGAGTTCCGTACACGAATAGCTAGGTCTTGAGGGCGGTCAGTAGGTCAAGGTATCTAGTTATCGATTAATCTAGCCTACTTGCGCAGGAAGGTTGGCGTGTACGCTGAGCTTGCAATACGGTCCGCAACTGGGCACAGACTCCGCCGCGTTCCAGTGGAAGCAGCTATCACGCGCACGCGAGCACCAGACTGTACTGCAGGTTTTATAAATGGGCAGTCACATCGCCCTTTCGCGTCGGAGGTGGATTTGTTGTGACGGATAATCGAATAATCGAAGTATTGTACTTCGTGCACCATGGGAGGGCCGATAAAGATTTCCACGATAACGCCAGACATACACCCGACATGTCACCCAGTTGTCTCCGATAACGTCTTTTATAATCAAAAGGCTAGCCATCGGTGGACTAATGCGGTAAGACAGGAACATGGAGGACCGCCGTCATCCCAAATTGGCGGTCGTCTGTTGGCGGGTAGCTGGGATAGCGGACATAGATCGCAGGAAAGGGAGGATTTGCGCTATGGCGGCAGATGTTCGCAGCGGTGGTGTGTGAAGCTCTGAGGTGATAGGCGACGAGAACGCTCGCTTCTACAGGATTCCTCGAAGCCAGGAATGACACCGGGTTTGGCTTGGCAAAAATATTATCATTCTAATCAATGCCTGAGCAGCGTGCCTGTGTCCGAGCCCCCTCACTTGAAAGGCTTTTGAACGTAAATGAGGGCGCAGCAGAACACGAGAGGGCCTTGCTTTTAGGGGTTGCAGCAGGTCAAGTGAGTCGCCGGGTACTAGGGTTAGGGGCAAGCGTGACAATGATCACTGCAATTGGAATGCCGTTCTCCCTTCACGGACTCCGAGCTGAATATTGTTATCTGACTACCCCTTCACACGACCTTGGCTATATATAAAGACATCTCTCCTTCACCGTCATCTAGCCTGCTTTCCCCCCACTGCCTCCATCGTCCCCCTCAGTGCCCTCTTCCCAAGCACCTTCATCTCTCAAGATGGGCATGTCCTACCGTCGTTACCTCACTGGCGAGCGCATCTACGGGTGCTCGACATGCAAGACCCATCTCGCGACCATCCATTCCATGATCTCAAGAGTATGCCAAGTCACCATCAGTGCTCAAGCGACATGCTAATGATAACCGACAGGCATTCAATGGCCAGCACGGCAGAGCGTACCTGTTCGACGGTGTGTGAGTAGCGAACCATCTCCTAGCTCTGACCCCTTGCTGATATCCCCAGTGTCAATGTCGATGAGGGCGAGCCCTGCGACCGGCCCATGACAACGGGCAATCACACCGTCCGCGACATCTACTGCGTCAAGTGCGGTACCACATTAGGATGGAAATATGTACGCTGCGAAATTACATTCGCCGTTCATCAACGGAGATGCTGACTGGCATGATAGGATCGAGCCTACGAAACCAGCCAGAAGTACAAAGAGGGCAAGTACATCCTCGAGCGCAATCTCCTAGTCGACGTCCAGTAGTCGGCTAGAAGCGCCGAGCGCCCGAGTCGCCCTCCTATCCACCAATTCACCCATATTCGGCTGGCATCCGTCCGAGCCGTGTACACCTAATTGGTCTCGGCATGATCTATAACCATCATCGCCGCATTTCTTGCAGGTCAATGTATTGTGCCCCACGCGGCCCTTGTACATTAGAAGAGAGACTCGAGATGGATGACGCCAACTCAAGGAAATCGCCTGGTTCTTGGCCATCCTCCTCCGATCCGACGTATAGAAGTCAACGTGTCTCTCATCCCCAATCCCCCACCTCCCCTTCCTCAAGTACGCCATCCCATTCTACCGCTTGATACTTGTAGAATGGTGCCTTTTGTTTGCGTACTCTTATTACTGCCATTGCGTACTCATCTCATTCGGCAACCTACCCCTGTTCCCTCCCCCCTCGAAACCCAATTGTATACATACGAGCCGAATGTACCTAACTATATAATTGCCCGTGAAAGAAGAAGAGAAACATTTATATTAATTGCATGAAGCGGAATCCGAGCATCTCATCATTGCGCCCGTAATTACGATCAGGCCGTACTAGATACGTTAGCGGCAGGTGAGCGACAGATATTTGATTTTGGGGATGAAATCGAATATCTGTCATGCATCGTGTCAAGCTACGACTGGTACTTGTACGCCCAAGCACACTTTGCCATGACGGTTTAGTGAGGACATAGGCTTTAGATAGCTTCACTGGGGATGCCACGTTAGTTCTCGGGCCGAGTTGAGCGCCTAATATTTTCAGGGAAGATGTGGCGGGAATTCTCGAGATAGATGTCGCGGGCGCCCGTGCTCGGCATTCTGTTATTTGCAGAAAAATGAAATCAAAAACGGACTCGGTGGTGAAGGCGGTGGGTCATACTGAAATAGCATGTGGTCAATCGGAGAAGTATTTCTGTACTCTGTAAATCAGACTTCTGCGGTCAGAGTGTCTCCGCTCCGTTAAGGCGAGTAAAACCAACAAGGCGCAGCGAACCTCCATGAGAAAGTGGCAATGCCATCATTGATTTCCCTTTTTGGACGTTTGTCAGCCAATGCCGAATCCCCAACTATTCCCTTAGCCCCAACGACAAAATCTATATAATTCCTTTCAACGCTCCCTACCCCAACACGTTCTTTACCTCTTCTCCTCCCCGCCCTCTCCCCGCAATCCTCCTCCTTGCTGCTGGTACAATGGGTCAGTTTCTCGCTTCCGATATAAACCGCTTTCACTGACTTTCATTTCTCTGCCAGCCACCCTCACAATGTCGCGACCACTCGTGTCCTCGCCTCTCGCAGACTCCTCGTCGCCTCGTACCGCTGCTGCCCAGCGTGTTATACCGCGACGGAACACTTCATTCCCGTCATCACGCGCCCTCCGACCATTTCCCTCCATTTCGAACTCAATTCAACAACCAGGGAAGCCAGCAGCACCAGGCGCAAAGAAACAAGTCAAGCTGATAGAGCCGCCGAAAAACCAAATAGGCACCTTTGTCCTTGACCTCACCCAGGCAGAGTTCAGCAGGCAGGACTAGGGCCACCCTCCTCGCGCTCTGCTGGGCGTGTAAAGGCCGTGCATGGATCTGCGGTGTATGGTGTGGGTGTGGGCGCGAAATTGGTCCAACACACTGGAGAACGAACAATCAGGCATCTCGAGCTTCTCAAAATCCGAAACACAACCGCATCTGTCGTCGTACCCATACACACGCGCTCACGTCTTGTCACCGAGCCCGGGGTGTTTGTTTTACTCTCTACACTTTGCCATTCCCCTTTCATCCCCCGATAGTATTCCAGCCTTCTCCTTTCTCCGTACACCGAGTACTATAGAAGTCATCTGTCTGCATCCACCCCACCCCCTTCCCCGCACCATACCCCACCGCTGAATCGAGACGAAGTCAAAGAGAGTTCTGGGCTGTTCATCATGTATCATTGTACAGTCATTTGTTGTTTCTTTTCCCACTTGTACGCTACGCCATCTTGATGGTCTTCTTGCTTGCTAGTTCCATACACGTTAATGCCCGCGTACACCCCGTGTCCCTGCCCTATTTGCCCGCTCTTACTCTTTTTTATCTTTCATAGATCATATCGGGGGATGTACGGTGAAGTGCTTGAACACGCAAATCGTGATTTCTGACTTTGTGCTCGGAAGGTCGCCTATTGTAGCAAGTTTTCATGCTGGAAGTATCTTGTCTGCCGGTATACGGCAACGCACTTATCTCTGCCAAGTGTATGTGAGAAGACTGCTGGCCGGCGAAGCGCACTCCTGTCCCCTGAGCAAGCTCCTGAATGGGGGGGGTGCGTGTGACTTTGGTCGATTTTGGTGCTGTTTTAATTCTGCCTTGTTGTACCGCATGTTTTGGATGCTGTACAGTGTACGCCTAGTTCCGTCGAAAGGGTTCTACAAGAATCTGGGAAACTCTGGTTGTGCGAGTCGGTGGAATAATTGAATCGTGTGAAAAGAGTGCTAAAAAGAAGATATTGTATGGCAGTGTTTTGGTAGGAATAGGACCTTTGAGCCGGGAAAGTG
Source organism: Pleurotus pulmonarius (assembly GCA_012980535.1). NCBI lineage: Eukaryota > Fungi > Basidiomycota > Agaricomycetes > Agaricales > Pleurotaceae > Pleurotus > Pleurotus pulmonarius. The sequence goes on from SJKF01000002.1 coordinate 2,885,281, forward strand.
TTGTTGGCCCATACGTCTCCTCTCGACTCTCAAGATCTTCAAGGCCTCCAGAAGCCTTCTCGTTTACGACCTCTCCACGAATCGCACGACCAAGTCCTACCTTTTCTTTTCACTTTCTTCATCCCTTTGCTCCCAGATTTTATCGACTCATTTCCATTCTCCTATCTCGACGACGCTCAACTGCTCTGACATTCACTTCAAGCCTCATACGGAACCGACTCTCCTCCCCAAAGGACGTTCCTTTACGACTTACTCTTCATTCTCCAAGCACAACAGCTCCTCTCTCTCTGCTGACGCCCGTGTAATTCCACTGTGCTGATTCCAAGTACCAATGGACAATTGGAGAGTAGCAGTTCTCGGCGATGGTGGTGTGGGCAAAACGGCTCTTGCAGTCCAGGTACGCAACCTCCGTTGCATTCTACTAGGTGCGGAAGAATGACCGTTCATCAAGTTTACCTTGAACTGCTTTGTCGGTAAGCAGGCTTACTTTCCTGATGCTTCCAGTGACTAATACCTACTTTCTACTCGAATAGAGGTGTGCAGACATGTTATCTACCCTCTTCTGGAGGCTAATTATCTCGGCTTAGACATACGACCCGACGATAGAAGATGCTTACCGCAAGCAGCTTGTGGTAGACAACCGGATGTGTTTTGTGGAAGTTATCGACACTGCTGGGCAAGGTGCGCTATTTACTCAAGATCTAACTCACTCCCGCTGACTGGATGAAAAGAGGAATATGCCACACTCCGTGACCAATGGGTGCGGTGAGTGCTAGGCGTTGATCCACTGATATCCGCTCATTCCCTTAATCCGATCTCCCAGAGAAGGGCAGGGCTTCATTCTTGTCTACTCGATTGCATCGCGGCAGACCTTTGAACGACTGGAGATCTTCCGCCAGTCGATGCGCCGTGTGAAACGTGGCGACCCAATATTCATGCTGGTCGGCAACAAATGCGACAAGGGCTACGAACGCGAAGTATCAAAAGAGGAGGGCGCTGCCCTTGCACGGCAGTTTGGCTGCGAGTTCATCGAGACATCCGCCAAAACAGCTGAGAATGTTCAACCTTTATTCATGAACCTCGTCCGCGCACTACGAAAGACACGAAACATAGAACCCGGCCCAGGTCCGACGAAGCCAGTGAAAGACGACAAGCCCGGTGGCAGGCGGATCAAGTGTGTAATCATGTAGGAGAGGAGGGTTTCTCTATGGGCTTTGGGCTGTTTAGATCGCCTCGCTTTTACCTCATTTGATGATACCACTGCGACCATTTCATTTTCTCTGGTTCATTACCACATCGTCTGCTCTTCCGTTTTCCCGTACTTCATTCTTTCATCATGGAGAACCGTTATCGCTTTTGACCTATGCCCCCAGCTAGGATTATCCGGCTGGCGCCTCCAATTGTATTACTTCCATGGAACCCATGTTTCCCCATTCACCACATATAATGTACACATGTATGTCGTGGGCAGCCGGTCCTTGCTGTGCATCTTTGCCCCTTGATGAGCAGCACCATCAGTTTAAACTTCATTGAGATTTCCTCTAACATCCACATCAGCAACACGCCTGCCAACGTGTGGTTGCTGCGCTGACAATCATATCAGGACGATGCTCGTGGAATCAATTATCTCTCATCGACATCAAGTTGCCTCGAAGCGCCATGCTATTCTCAAGCAAAACATTTGCATGCGACAGCCCAGATTTCGCTATTTATTCTATACCTGACAACGAACAGTTCCTTGTCCGTCGCGACATCTTGAAGGGGAGCCAGGTCTTCAGTACGTCGTTCCATGTGCACGGCGAGCACGCGCTGACGAATTTTCTAGATGATATGTTCGCATGTTGCTCGTCCGAGGGGTCAACTGATACACCTTGGGATCAACTGAAAATTGACGAGAAAGCTGAGACACTCCATCTCCTGCTCCAGTTGCTACATTCACCACCCCCGGCGCCCATTCCAATCCCCAACAAGAACGAATCAGAGATTTCCCAAATCCGTACGAGGACGCATGAATCAGACTCTATGATACCTTGGCCTTTGCTACCAGCGCTGCTACATCTGGCCGACAAATATATGCTCTCGCAGGACTTGGTGGATTCGCTTCATGAACATCTCCTGGCTCATGCCCCCGTCTACCCCTTGGAGGTCTACGGCTTTGCTTGTCAACATGGACTAGATCGTATAGCCACGAAAGCAAGCAAATATATACCACCGGTTGCCGGATATAGTATCCAAGAAATCAAGGTCATACCAACGGTGGAAGCTTATCATAGGCTTGTTCAATTACAAGACTACCGTGTCAAGGCAATGCGCAAGATCCTGCTTGAAGAAGACATGTTCCCATTTAATTACGGAATATGTCTACCTCACCACGAGGAGGCCAGGGCACTCTGGGACAAGGCTCGAAGGAGACTCATCGGGCGTATCGAGACCGGTAAGCATGTTGCTATCATATCGCCATTCCAAGGATCCGAAGCTGATTGAACCAAGACACGGACGTCGGAGGTGAGATGGCATATGTAACGGAATCGTTTGATTCATGCGATGCATGTAGTAAAGCCTGCACCGCCGCTGTGGAAATGCTCTCTGTAAGTGTACAATTTTTTCTTGGCCTGCTGCAACTGATACGGCAACAAAGTATAAATGCAGCAGGGTAACCAAGGGTATAAAACTGAAAGCACCTCTGGTCTGATTTGGTCCCAAATGATAGATCGCCATTAACAATGTTACGTTCTATAACATAAGTATAATAACACGTCTACTCGTCAAAAAGGTGATGATGTGGGGAATGAATATGCATTGCGGGGTATGGTAATGTTCATGTATTGTGCCAGAGGAGCGTCCTCAAATCCTTCCAGATCTCCGAGTCTCTGTACATATATTGCATAGAGTTGAACATGCCCGGTTGAATTGACTCGCCCCGATTATTGAATAGCCACATAACGGCTCCCCATGACAGAGCGGCGAACACGGTGAAATAACGTGAATCAGGTGGTAACGGCTTGACGACGTCGGAGGGGGAGGTTGATTTGGAGTACGGCGCGCCAGCTCTTGGGATGAACGAAGCGACCACCCTCGATACGACGTACAGCACGATCTGGGTGAGGCTCTGATGAGCCGATGACATGGTGTGCATCATGGAGGATCACGTACCTGCTCGTTGATGGCTGTCCGTTCACCAAACACCAGGTATCCGCCCAGCAGACCTGCAATGAATGTATCCGCACTCCTTGCCTTGCCCCCATTGACCTTCTTCTGCACGAGAAGGAACGACTTGTACAAAGTTACAAATTTCGCTAGATTGAATGCATGTTGCTTGGTCGCGCGATATATAACACGCATGCGGGCTTCCCAGCTGGATTTTAGCATCATAATTAGTCCTCCATGATGTGGCGAATGCGGCCGAAGAGGCTCACCTGCCCCGCCCAAATAGTATAGCCATGATCAAGGCATGAGGAAACCGGACTTTGACACCATACACGAAACCATTGCGTGCGCCCTTGAGAATAGCGAGGTAGTCATGGTACTCCGGGTTGGTGATGATGTCGTGGAGGAAGCTCGACATTGCTCGTCTGGCTCAAGAGCAGAGGCAGAGGCAAGTTATGTATGGCACAGGTGTTTGAAATCACATGCCACATGGCAGGAGCGAAGTGCCGGTGGTCCCGGTTCGGAGGCCGGCAATCCGTTCGAACCACTCAAGAAGTAACTTTGACAAAGAGGAAGCAAATGTATACCGATAGTACAGCAAGGGGCGTATGTATCAGAAATTTAGAGAATAGGAAATTCCCAGTCATCAAATTTCTCGAGCTGGCTACGATTCCACTTATTAAAAAGATTGTCGTTGAAATCAAACTTTTCAGCGGACACCCACTCAAACTGGAAAACGTTCAAAAACGTTCAACATCAGAACTCAGCGTATGAGAAACAAGCGGTGACTCACGCTATCTTTAACCTCATCCGGATGATAGGATTCTTGAGAGCCGCGTATGATAACGAAACGTCGATATTCAGCCATGATGCAGGGTTGAGCTTGCATCATATGTAGGTCCTTGGCGATAACACCTTCAGCCGTTTTGAGCCAATTTGACTCGGGTACATTGGAATAAGACGCATTAAATTCCTTCAATGCGTATTCGAGATAATCGCGTCGAGTGAAACCACGTTGCGCTTCAGTTGCGGCCCGCCATTCGAGAGCCCTGGGGTTTGTGAGATATGGCTCCAATGGAGGGGATTCTACCATGGCTATATCTCCTTCTTCGATCATCTGGAGATAATACTCGGTGAATAATTTACCCCTGCAGCAGATACCCGTGAGCCGTCAGCCCCACCAACAATCAATGTGTACACTAACTGATCAAACAAGTCCAAAGGATCATCCTTTCCAGCAGATAACAAGGACGCTATCGCGACCGTTGTCGGGAGCACATAACAGTCCCAGAGGGGATGAGCGACAATTTGCTTGATTCTTATGCGCAATATGTCCGGGTTGCCGAGAAGGGCTTGCGGGGTGAATGTGACGATGCCACCTATTGCACTCATGAGTTGCCGAGGCAATGAGAAACACAGAATGCAATGAACTCGACTTACCAGCTAGGTATATGGGACGAATGCCCCAAAGGGAGGGAGGAACCCTGTGATGGGTACCGTACGTATAGAAACACACTTCTAGACGTTTTGATCTTCGGTCCAAGAAATTGGGCAAGCGATGCAATGTAAGGACAGAAGCCACATGGATAAAGACGACACGGACGTCTTTGTCGTGCCCGCCATCCTCGGCACCGCAAGACTGCAGTACTTTCTTCAATGTCTTCGTCTCCCATTTCTGGCTGTCAACTGCGGGTCCGCCGTCGCCACCTTCCCACCATAAACAGTAAGTTCTGGTCGTTCTACTCATGAATTCGTGAAGGTCTTGGGGAAAGCGGAGCACCCTCATCAGTGTGCATAATCGGCGTGACTGTCGGGTCGACATTGAAGGTGGTTCGTAAGGGACACTACGGTATATTGGTTTATTAACAGGGCTGCGCCATTCCTGTCGCTCGTAGTTGGGTAGCGACCACGCAAGGAGGACTGCAACAGGGGTCCTGGACTGTTGGTAATTCTGTGGAAGGCTCAGTTTTCGTGCGAGTGGCCTTGACCCGATCGCAGAGAAGACAAGTAGCAGGGAAACGATCTTGTTGTCTAGATACAAGGGGAGTATGATAGCCTCAACGACAACTGAGCGGACTGATCTAGAGTGTTCCTAGAAACATCCTTACCTGACGAAGACGATTGATGCTCTTCGTGAGCGCCGTCAAAGCATCGGTGTCGTTGGGTCCTTTGGGGGTTATGCGGGCAAATTGCTGAGGAATCTTCTTGCAAGCAAGGAGTATTTGCACAACGTCCATTTGGTCATATAGTCCTTTGCAGCGGAAGGAGTCAACCGTTTGAAGTAAAACGTTCAAGCGCAGACCATCAGGGAGCGGATCTGACACATCGGTGATACAAATGTCACATATGTGTTCAGACTTGTCCCCATCTTCAGACCATAGGGGTCCCTCCCAACTGTATCGCGTTTGCGCTCTGCAATTGGAACGTTGTGAGGACTGCCACGAGCAATGGTATAAGACGGATATACTTCGACGGTACTTTCGGACGAAGTAATGTTGTTACGGGTGCGGGAATCTCTGGTTCTTGCGGATTGTCTTTGGCTTGCGTCTGTTCCCTACAATGCAGCATAACAGCGTTCAGATAGGTGTGTAATAGGAGACAAGAAATAACTGGTTTACTTGGCCGATGGTTCAGGTGGGAGTGCAGCAGCAAGTCTAAACGGTTGACACATTTGTCAAGGCGTATTACGAGCAAGCGAGTGCTGTGTAGTACTTACTCTAGCGGCATGGCACTCTGCAAGAATTGTTCAGCTTGATCCATCAAAAGATTCTTTGGGCTTGGCAAGTGCAACTCAGACATGCTGAGCCTGGTTGAGCATGATTGTGGAATTTAGGTAAGGAACCCACTTACAAGTCTTCCATGTGAGGTTCATTGTAGTCTTCGTAGTGAGGTGTCTCCTCATTATGCAATGTGTTTCGGAAAATGTCAACAGGCGATTGGACAGGGGGCGAAGGTTGTGTGACCCCAGGTAGAAACATCGAATGTGAGGTTTCCCTAGCCGCAACTGGACTGTCGGGTATGGATATGGTTGGTTCTGACCCAGTAGCGTTCCTGCGGGGCAATGGCATGCTAGCCGCAGTAGAGTTTGTCGCACCACTAGTTGTCGCAACACCAGCGTCGGGCTTTTTCTTGAAACTAAGCCCAGCCAAGGAAGCTTTCTTGGTTGCTTTTATGTTAGCCGGGGTGACGGATAAGGCATCTTGAGAAAGACGCTGTTTGGTGGAGAGTGAACTACCGACGATCGTTGTCCGAGGAGCTGTGCCTTGAGTTTGAAGTTTGCGTCGCCAATGTTGTTCAGACGGGACAGGGAAACTCGAAGAAGAGGTCGTCGGAGCCTCGGGAGATGAAGGTTTAGCTGGACGGGTAGGACTGACTTTTGATGGAGAATCGGGAGGCGTGAAGAGATTTACTACGTCGCCTCCAAAATATACTGGCGATGAAGGTGATTCCACCGCCGTTTCCTTACCCTGTGCATTAGATTCAGATCATGGCAATAGTATGGGGCGATGGGAAAGACCTTATCCTGAGCGATGGGTGTTGTCGGTTTGAGAGTAGGTTTCGCTTTCTTAGCGAGGGGCTCGCCATCCGAACTCTAATGGCAGTTTGTGCATTTCGGTACACTGATTGTGGGCGCAAGAGCTTACCTCGTCGTCTACAATACTAGAGACTCCCTGCCAGAACGAGAGTGGAGGGTTGGCGATGATTTTCGAATCATAATAACTCTTACCTTCGAACGTTTTCGCTTTCCCTTTGTCTTCGACGAGGAGGAAGCCGCGGGGGACGCTTCTCCTACAGACTTGGCGCAGGTAGATGAACACATTCATAACGACGGGAATACGGATTCAAACATACAAAGATCCTAACCTTTGCTGCTTTCTCTGCCCTTGCTCGTTGTTTCTGAGTCTGGAGTACCTCAGGGAAATTATTTGCAAACATTTTCTTCTCCTTCTCTGCCGCAATGAGGTTCAGAGAGGCGGACAAACAATGGTGAATGCAACGCATACTAATCCAAGCTTGCTTAGCTTCGCATACATGTCCGGCTGGATAATCTTCGTCGTCGAGGCCTATATGTTTCCAAAAGCGCTTGAGGAGGTCGGTACAACTTTCGACGTTTGCTTGAGGTTCCCAACTGATATTCATATACATAATTAAGCACAAGTACTCCAGAGAGGTAACGAACCAACCTGTCTGATTCCGAGTCGTAGCCAGCCCACTGAAACGAAGGAAATTCCGTGAGGGCAGGTTAGCATAAAGGACTCGTTGCAGTACCTTCACATGGTATTCCTGAAGGAAACAGATCAGTACCATGACTCAACAGCAAAGCCGGGCGTACCCATTCAAGTGTATCCAGCACTCGGGCTGCAGTTATCACTTCTGCAATCCGGGATATCAATCCCGTCAATAGTGTCACCGTCAGTTTGCTCACCGACGTGGTATTCTTCGGATTGTGGTTGCCTATTCTTCTTCTTACCCATCTGTATAAGACTCGCCTCCGGCTGTAGACCTAGGGTATGTACGCTGAAGTAAAGTTCGAAGTCAGTGCCAGAGCTCAGAATGTCACGGTGCTAAGGCTAAACGAGTCCTCACGTGAGCGAGTAGCACCTTAATACGTTCCCTTACGTTCCCCATGTCGAAATCAAAGCATCAAGAGGAAGTCCTCCAATTTCTTGACGATCTCGACTCCTTCACGCCAGTAGAGAAACCGACTGGCTCAGAGGGTAGTCCTTCTAGCTTGACTGCCCAAGGCTTTGGAAATCCATCCCCTACTGTTCCCAATCCGAATGCTCAGGGTAAACCTGGTGGCGAGGCTGAAGTCTTAGCTTTTCTGGACGAAATCACCCAGAAGTCCGCTGAGCCTACCCACCGTACGCCTGGCATCAGTCTTACGGAGCGACCAAGTTCGCGCGCAGGCACGCCGTCGTTAAGAAAGCCAACTGAACGGGTTCGCGTTGGCTCATCATCCCCGCTGCTACCCGCATCAAATGCCCCAGCTACACCATCTACTACAGTAGGCGGAACTGGGGCTACTGAGAAGGGGAAATCTCCGGAGGTTCCTGCATCAACTGGTAGCAAAGGAGGGTGGGGATGGGGCAGTGTCTGGACTACTGCGTCTGCTGCTATCCAGCAAGCAAAGACAGCAGTGGATGAGCAAGTCAAGAACTTGCCAAATAACGAGCAAGCCCGTAAATGGAGCGAAGGTGTCATGGAGTATGCAAAGACAGCCCAATTGGATAAGCTCGGTAGGCGTATCTTACTATATACCGCAGAATGCAGCTGAGCGTCACAGGCAAGGACTTTAAGCAACTGGGGTTATCCACACTCACCGATATATTGAATGTCGTCGCCCCACCCATATCAGAACATGAAGTCATACAGATCTGGCTGAGCCATGATATGCGTGGTTACGATGGCGTCGAGTCCTTGGTGTACCGCTCTTTGAGCAGGGTACGCGATGGTCCTGTTATGTTGGGTACTTACCTCATTATCCTTGCAGGTCCTCGAACAAGTTGAGGGTGGCGATCTCATTGTTAATCGTGGTGACGAGTCGAAACCCAAGACGACGGGAGACGAGGGCCGAGAACTCAATGCCGTTGAAGGGTATGAAGCTGCCTCAAAGCTCGCTCAGGTAACGAATTGTCGAGTACTTCCCTGAATGTTGATCTTAATCACTCGTTCTCGTTTATAGGCCAATATTGACGAGATCATCAAGGTCAATGCTGCCAAAACCGCTAAAACTGACCCATCGGCAACCCAAACCCCAACGACATATTCTCATGTTTATTTGCGCATTCAACCATTCCTTAGCTCCCTCACAGTACCACCTACTAAGCTCCCAACAGTTGAGGACGGATCTGAATCTGCCCAATTAGATCCAGAGACTCAGAGCCAACTTCAATACCTACTGCATCTCTCGGACCCCGAACATCATCTAGTTTGCGCCACGGTCACCCAAACCGTGCCAGGTCATTGGTTGGAGTTATGGGATCAGTATGATTGGGTGGAAGACTCTGTGGCCGAATCGCTACGAGTGGGATTGGAAGTAATTGGCCAAGAATATCTTGTCAAGCGGATGGGTTGGGCCAAGGGGAAGAAAGCTCAGGCAAACGACGAGATTCAAGGCACCGAAGTGGGCAGCAAGTCAACAGATTCAGTCTAGTTACACCCTCTTCAACATGTATGTCTACCTGGTGGTTTAGGAACACGGATAGGGTTTCGGAAAGTCTTGTGCAGTATCATTATATATACGACACAAAATACCGTCCTCGAAATGGAAGGTCTGTCTAATCTACTGTTTCTTCGTTTCTTCAGGTGGCGGTGGAGGCAGATGCTTCAGTTCAGCTGGACGGGGAGGCGTTGCCCCGTCGCCAACCTGCTCCCATGGTGACAAAGACTCGAAGTTGCTACGGATGTACTATTAGAGAAGATTTTAACTCAAGGTAGTTCACCGTACCGGAATGCCTGGGTTAACTGCAATGGTTCGTACACTACACGCTTGCTTTCCTCGTCGTAGCGGACTTCCGTGTACCCCTACGAAATCATTCAGGATAGGGTAACGCGAGGCTTTCAGCGTGCTTACCGTCAAAGGGAAATCCTTGCGGAGAGGGTGACCCTCAAATCCTATGAAAAATATCAAGACAACATCAAGGCAGAGAAATGTCATACTCACCGTAATCTGTCAATATACGGCGGCTTCGATATGTGTGCATTAAGCATACTATCATAGGGTCAATTTAAGTAGGGACTCACAGGTCGGGGTGCCCGGTGAAGAAAATGCCATACAGATCCCATGCTTCTCGCTCGTACCTACGGTTGCGCATTCTTCAGAGGCTGGGGACGTTGGTATAAGACATAACACTTTACCAGTTTGCACCATTGAACACGTCGGCGGCGCTGGGTATGCCGTCCGCTTCTCCAGCGTAGGTCTTCACTCTAATCCTTCCTGCGTGCTTCACACTCAGCAAGTGGTAGACAGCTTCGAAACGTTTCTCCCGCTCTGGGTAATCTGCACCGCTGATGTCTACAATGCTCTTGAATTGGCACTGAGAGTGATCGCGGAGAAAGGTAAGAACCGGAACGATAGCGGACGGCGCGACGTAAAGCGTGAGTTCGTCCTTGAGTACTGAGAACTGCTGTATAAATTTTGGCAAGCATTGGGTGAGATAAGATCCATAGGTGTGCAGCGACTCGGTTGTTTCAGCATGCTTCGTGAGCGCCGGGTTGGGCGAAGTTGGTTCGGTGAAGGGGGATGTGGAGGCTACGAAAGGGTTTGAGTTGCCGTTTGGCCATAGAGCGGAGGAGGTATACCTTTCCGACATGTCGAGGAGTGTATTGACCTATATTGTCTTCCTGCCAGTTTGGAGCCAGCCAGAGCCCGAGCCACGGTGCGGTGCAACATCGTCGTACGGAAAGAGTCTGTTTAAACTCCGCTTCTTTCGTCCCACCCAACCATGTCCTCAGCACAACCAACTGAACTCCTGGATTCATTGCCATACTACGATAATGACCTTGATACCCACCCAGACCTGAGGCAGAAAGTCGAGCAAGAGTTGGCGCGAGCTGGTAAACCCCCGACGACACTACATCCTCGCGTGCCGCCACCAGTTACACTGTTTGCTGTAAGTACACAGGCTCTTTGTTTTACGCCAATGAGTTGATGAATATTAACTAGCGATGATATACAGAAGAATCCCTTGCTACAGGCTGAGCTGGAACGCGTTGAGTCCCACCAACCATTCCCTCAAGTCGATCAGATTCGGTACCAGCTACCAGGACCTACGTCTGCGCCAGGTACAGACGAAGAGTGGCAGGAAGCCATCAAGAATGCGCATGCGCAACTTGAACACCAACGTTTACGGTATGTTCTTTTACTTCATCTCGAACACCTCGTTCCTATCATTCGTAGGCAATCAAACGCGACGCTGCTGCAGACATACGGCTCAAATGCTTGGAGGATACATAACTACTTGTTAGAAGCGAACTCTCAACAGATTGAGAAGGCTCTTGAGGACCTCAAGCAGCTGACTGTTGACCTGAACCGTGAACGCAAAAACTCGCAGGTAAGTGTTATGTTCATGTTGAATTGAAGCTACAAAATGAACAACCCTTCATAGACACGCTTGGGGGCGCAACTTACTGCGCTGGAAACGCGGTGGACGGAACTCATTTCCAACATCCTGCAGATTGAGATGGCAAACGTCGCTTTAGATATAGACATCGACCGGCTCAACAAAAAGGAGGCAGAGTTAGCTGCTATGTAGATTACGCCTGTTTAACTTGTAATCTGTGATATCTGTTTCTCTTTTGTCAAAATTATATACTAAGGGTACAATCGCATTTGCCATTTGCGAAGTGGTAGTCCTTTTAGCGCCCGTCTGTCGGACCCGTCGACTGGCTTCCACTTCGCCTGATACCTACTGTTTGGTATTTCAAATTTCCCTCAACCACCAACTGAGGCCGGTGTGACCACCAAGGTTCGTTCTTCGCAGCTGAGCAAATTGCTAGCTTACTGATTTCCATGACATGGACTTCTCTCCAAATTTTAACTCTCAAATACAATGCTGTACGCTTTCGTTGTGCATTCCGAACTTCTTCGTTGGCCCTTCCAAAGAAATAATCTACGGCCCAACGCATAACGTCAGAGGCGTCTTGCGACGCGTCTATGGCTCATCTCGACGAGAACCAATCATTGCTTCAATCTGAAGAGAAGTCTGCATTGGACAGGGTAGAGAAGCGGGGGTTGGTGGGTGCGGAGGAGGGGCAGGCTGCGGGCTCGGGTAGCATTCCGTCCGCTACAGAAGGTATCAAGGAAGCGGTTGCAGTCATTGAAGGAGCGCAGGACTCGAAGGCGCAAAGCCCCGTACCATCAGCAGCAGCCACAAATGCACGGCCAACCCTCGTTCAACTCGGAAACTCTAGTTCGACGACACCTACCGCACAGCACAAGAAGTTCAGCGCTAGCAATATCAATAAGAAATTCTTGGAGAAGACCTCTGCGTCAGGATCTACTGTGAATACTTCGAACACCTCTGGACACAAAGTCAACGGACCCACTTGTACGTATCCTTATATCTTCCCCCCAAATCCTCGTCCGTGGTGACAGTCGTGCAACCGGCGGTGAGAGTTGGTCCCGATATGTAACTCATGTCTTTCATACAACAGCACGTCCAACTACTGTTTTGGCCACTTCACATTCGCGGTTAGTAACGACGAAACTCACTGCTACGCCACAATCTTCAAGCCCGGGCCCGGGGTGGTCACGACCGTCATCTGCTACGCCGACTGTTGCATCCAATGCCAGTCCTATTTTGGGGTCGACGTCCAACGGAACTTCCCCCCTTCCTCCAGGTTCATCCATGGCTGGACCCACTGGAACCTCTGTTGCATCTTCGTCGACCGCTCAGCTTCCTCATGTTGGCAAGGTTATCCAGCCGCAGCCGCGGTCTGCGCTTCTGCAAATTTCTACCGCGACCCCGAAAGGTAGCCCTAAGCCCGTGTGGGGGAACGTGAAGGGCTCCGCAGTTGCCATGAAGTCAGATGAGACGGTACAGAACGATTTCCCTACTGCTGCTGAAGTTGCACAAGGTGTGTAGTGCTTTCTCAAGCTACCAATATAGGTGTATCGCTGACACTGACATTGCAGGTGCGTCGTTGACACAGAAGGCGAAGGGGGCAGAGTCCAAAGGCGCTGAAGAGGTCAACATGGCAAACAAGGCAGTCCGAAACGAGGAGGCTGAATCATTCCGCGGTGTCCACTTAGACCCGAATGCCCACCACTGGGACGAGGTGCGTCACTCGTTATGAATGTCAAGATTGTTGTCGAACTAACATTACCCTCTAGATGGAGGAAGACGACGACAACTTTCTGGACGGCGTTATCGAGTTCAACGATGGTCGACAATACAAGATTGAGTCCTCTGCGTCAGCAAATTCACCTCCTCGTCCTGCGTCTCGTGGATCTAGCGGTACCTGGCACTCTCGCAAGCCTTCTGGCGAAGCACCTGTTACGAAGGAGGAGCGCTTCGCCGAAGACTTCGACCGTAGCTGGCCGCGATCCAAGCCATCACCCAGCAATTCTAGTCGAGGGCTCCCATCCGCTACTCATCACGCCCCGCCTTCGGCCCTGGCTTCGCCAATTCTGTCGCAGAATCATCATTCTCCAACGGAGTCCTCACGAGTCCTCTTTAACGAACGTTCAAATCGACTCGAGCCCTACTCCGCAGGCAACAGTGGTTTCAGACCCGCACACGATCAGCCTCATAGCAGCAAGCGATCTGACTACTCTACCTCACCCTCAGACTTCCGCCGGGGGCGCGACCTTCCCCCCCATGCTTCAGGGAACGTTCAACTGCTTCAAAAACAAGGTGGTGATTATCATTCCCCGGCTAGCAATCGTAATTTTACTCGCAGGGACAGTACTACTAGGGATCCTACGTCATCTAGCCACCCTCCGTTACGCAGCCCTCGAATTTCTGATAGTTTCTCTGGTTCTCAGATGAGGGAACGTGACACTCCACCAGAACAACGAGGTCGTCGCTTCTCGAATATGGGGCCGCCTCCCGTGCCCCTACACGCGAGAGATGCTGAAGGGCGACAACTTCCCCCTCATTTATCCCAGGCGTCTCCAAAGGCACCGATTCAGCGACTTCCTTCTCGAGATAGGTACTCTCAACCCCCAACATCAGCGAAACGTCCTCCATCGTTACCGTCGCAATCTCCAGTCCTATCGCATGCATCCCCTGCATCCACGTCAGGTACTGCAATATTGCCACCAATCTTGGCGCCCCCAGAGATAGACAATCTACGCAAGGACCTGATGCACGATGCAGCTGAGCGAGCTAAACAGAGGCGGCAGGCTGAAGAGGCTGAAAGGGAGAAGGAGCGTGAGCGTGCTCATCAGAAGGCCGCACAGATTGAAGAGAGGCTTAAAGCTGCTGAGATGGCATCCCAAGCGGCCAAAGAGACCCCCCCTCCTGTGAAAGAATCAGAGGTCATCTCTGTCATTGAAGAAGCGATTGCAACTGTCGATCCATCAGCAGTATCTTCTATCCAAGATTCCCCGTCCGTAGCTCCCGCTGCGGTGAAGCCTCCATTGAAGCGACCGCCTTCTCTCAGAGGTATCCAACGTCCGCCCGTGGATTCTCCCCGGCCTGGTTTTGCTAGGCGTAACTCCAATGTTCCTGTGACACCTACTTCAGCGACAACCTCAGCCGTACAAGCCAACTCGTGGAGGAGCAAGGCCAATCCGGTTTCCGTGCAGGAGCCCACCGCGGCTCCTGTGCTTCCTGCTCCGTTGTTTTCTGGACCCACGGCTCAAGAACAGGTAGATTCTTCTTTCACTCAAAACTCAGAAGAGAATTTGGAAGTTGTTGATTTCTCGGAGCTTGGGAAATTTGTCGGTGTCCCCGACGCCCAAGAGTCTGCTGCACCTAAGGAGGCCGAGGTCACGCGAAGCAAGCCCAACAGGCCCTTAGCCGTTGACTTCTTCCAGGATCATTCCGAACCACCGAATTCTGCTGATACTTGGAAGCGAAAGCCCAGCTTACTCCAGCCAGAAGCCCATGTTGACGAGAATGCCGCTACTGATCCAGGGCCACGGGATAGTATACCCTCCCCTAGGTATACCGCCTTCGAATCGTCTGGGATGTCAGACAAGGAACCTTCAAGTCCAATCCGACCCAATGGACACGGTCAAGTCGTGACAGTCACCCATACTACAGGTCATGGACAACAGCGTACTCCACGCTCCCAGACCTTTCCCAAGGAGGCAACGATGTCAGCCCTTGACGATGCTATCTCGAGGATAAAGGGTGCCATAGATGGTATGCACGAGTCTCAGAAGGATACACGTTCAGAGGTGGCGGCAGAAGGACAACATGGGCATAGTCATCAAGATCACCCTCCAACAGCAGGCAAGAGTCATCGTTGGATACCTCCAGCTTTGCGGATCAACCACGAAGACTCTGCTCAAACAGAGTCACTCTCCACTCGTTGCGAACCACCTCTGTCGCCTCGGCCTGCCTGGAATACGTACCACGTCCGGCTGCCCAAAGTATCTATGTCGCGCCCGCCCATCCACAAGCAACAACTATCCCAATTCCACCGAGGCCCCCCATATCGTTCCGTTGAAACCCTCTCCATTGATCCGCCCGTCAACGCAGCTAACCGGCGTGATTTCTCTCTCAACGATATTCTGTTCTGGACCCCTGGTTTCAAAGGGAAGCCCAGATATCGGGTGTATGTACCACGAATTTCAGCATCCCGTCCCAACGGTGGTCCTAACAATAATGCTGGTGCCTTTGGTAAGCCTCCAAGTGCAGATACCTCGTCGTCCTGGAGAAAGACCGGCGCTCTGTTATCTTCGCCACCTCCCGTCATCAAGGAGGAACTAGAGATCACCAGCCGATCTCCCCCGCCCAGTGCCGCCGTTACACTTGATTCTGTTTCCTCCAAGCCCGAAGCAGATCTTTCAAAGCAGGCCGATCATCCCGTTCGCCAGAAGCCTCAGCGAAAAATGCCCAACGGAGCCGCGGTTGCAGTCTATCGTGATTCACGCGTCGTCAACATCGAGGCTAAGCCTGCAGTGAACTTTATTGTTGGAAGTGAACTGGACGGCCCCCCAACCGACAATGTAGGGGAACCTCAGACTGCTCCCGCCGAGACATCTCACAAAGAGACAAATGGTGATATCACTCGGGCTTCCGAAGCTTCGTCCCTGGCGTCCGGCACCAACGACAGCAAGGCATCGGTGTGTAGCCTTCCACGATCGTTAGCTTGGGAACATGCTGACACTCTGTTGAATATAGACTGATCATGTACCAAGGACGCCGTCAAGTAATACGTCTAATCTGTGGGCCAGTCCAGGCATGGGCAGCTTCCCTGTGAAGGAGAGTCCAGCGCGCGAAGGAGTAGACCATCCCCATATCAAGGAACTCTGGACAAATATCTCTGCGAATCCAAGCCTTCCTACCATCAACTCATTGGAGAAGATCGAGGATGACTTACCTGCCTTACCACTAACATTGCAAGACGTCAAATCTGAGGGAGGAGAAACACCGCCGCCTCAAGCTAGCACAAGTTCGCGGATATCCTCATTTGATGTTACGCGCGGTTTCCAACAAGTGCCGCCTTCGACCTCGTCCACGGGTCAACGCCCATCATTACCCCCTGCTACATCTTCTGCTCCCATCGCTCGACCCTCACCTTACGGCTACCCTGTCGCAAGCCCTTCGAATGCAAATTGGCAAGCCATGCCTCAATATAACTACCCCATGATGCCTCATGGGATGTACCCCCCGAGTCCAGTACCTGGGAGGATGCCTATGAATGGACAAGCAGCCTACGCTGCTTGGATCCCTGCTCCGCCAACTCCTGGTCAAGGTATGGTCAGGCAGATGACGCCATCATCACCATTCCCTGTTCAGATGGTAGCCTATCCTCCTCCAGGGACTCCAACGCTTTACAACACGGCGGCCATGTCACCCCAAATGCAACAGGCAGGTATCGCTCAACCTCGCTCTCGGAATCCACCCATAGGTAGTCCCGTTGTTGCACCTGCTGCTGCCCATCCGTACTATGCTGGAGGCCATATGATGATGCAATCCAACATCCCCCACCCCCAAAATCACGCATACATGACTGACCAGAATCGCGGACACATGCGGCACGACAACGGTCACCCACCAATGCAACGCCATCCCGCCCAAAGCTACGGACAGACACCACCAACGCCCTTTTCTTCTCGTCCTTGGTGAACCTTTTATTCCCATTGTTGCAAATTGCATGTCCAGCTTGTTATTATATGGTTCTCTTACGCACTTATAATATGATCAGCTACATCATCTCCAATTCTTGACCATTCTATGGGGAATGACATAAATTATGAGTCGTATCTATATTTAAGCATGAGCTAGGTGGACTGCTCGTTCAGCAGCTTCATCAAGACTGTCGAAAGCGATGATCTTAAGCCCAGAGTCCTTGATCATTCTGCAAGTATTCGCGTCAACAATATCCAAAGCACGGCGCTACAAGACTCACTGCTTGGCCTCGGCTTCCTTGGTACCTTTGAGTCTGACTACGAGAGGAATCGTGAGCGAGAGTTCTTTAGTAGCTTTGATAACACCCTCGGCGATGTAGTCGCATCTCATGATACCTATGGGCCACTTAGAGGATACAAATAAGCATGACTAAAATCAATACGTACCACCAAAGATATTGATGAAGATACTCTTAACCTTGGGGTCTGACAAGAGAATCTCGAATGCCTTCTTGACCGTGTCTGGAGTAGCACCGCTAGAGTTACAGAAATACTTAACACAACCGCAGAGTCCTAAAAGACCTAGACTCACCCTCCACAGTCCAAGAAGTTGGCGGGGTTCCCACCATGGAGGGAAAGGACATCCATTGTTGCCATGGCCAAACCAGCACCGTTCACGAGACACCCGATGTTCCCATCCAACTTGATAAAGTTCAAGTTGGCTTTCTGGGCCTCAACTTCGGAGGGTTCCTCCTGAGAGATGTCCCGGAGATTGAAAACATCTTGTTGACGGAATTCCGCGTTGTCGTCAAACCCGAACTTGGCATCCATGCTGCGGCTTTATGTGAGGATAGGCGGCTTTAGAATACAGAAAGTTGACCCACCAAAGGACTTGACCCTCAGCGGTCTCAGCCATCGGGTTGATTTCAATTTGGGTGGCATCCTTGTCCTTGAAGATGCGGTACAAGTTGATGAATATATCGGCAGCTTCGTCCTGTGCTTGAGCAGTCTTGAAACCAAGCTTCTTCGCGACGCCGAGAGCTTGTTCCTTGCTCAAGCCGTTCTCGTAGTCAATCGGGGTGGTGATGATAGCATCCGGGTCCTTGGCGGCCACTTCCTCAATATTCATACCACCTTGGTTAGACGCGACCAGAACGACGCCTTGGGTTACTCGGTCATTGAGAACTGCGACATAGTATTCGTGTGTGGGATCACGGCGTTCCGCAAGCATAACCTGGGAAAGAGGAAATTCAATTGGGTGAATCAACTGATTAGAAGAGCACAAACAGCGTTGCAGACGCGGCCTCCTGCGCCAGTTTGCTTTGTGATGAGGCTTGCACCGAGCATCTTGCCTGCCAGCTCTCTGGCTTGCTCAGGTCTTGTGAACCGACAATTAGTACCCCGCCACCTGTAACCACCCGGGGCACTTACGTTCCAACCATATGTACACCACCCTGGAAGCCGTTGTCGAATTTCCCCTTCCCTCGTCCGCCAGCAAGCACTTGCGCCTTGATCACGAGCCTATCATGACCTGGGGGTGGAACTGTTATCATTCGGCGCGCCAATACGTAGACGCGTCCTACCAAAATTCTTTGCTACTTCATAAGCTTCCTCGGGAGTCTTCGCGGGTATACTTTTTGGTGTGGGTATCCCATACTAATTCAAATCAGAGATATTCAAGGGGACGAAGGAGGTAGCGCACCGAGTTCAATAGGTTGACGGATTGGTATTCGTGAATGGAGAGGAAGCGCCTCTGACCTGCAGACACGGCCTGCTAGATATGAGAAAGTGCGCCATTTCCACAGCAGAGTAGAGACTCACCCGGGTCAAAGAACCTGCTTTTCTGAACGAGGCTGATAGCATTGCGTGGTGGTAATAAGGAAAGGACTTGTTGGTACAAAATTGCAACGACCGCACTCCGGAGCACCGTCACTCCGAAACGGGCATTCGCTTACATAACCACTACTGTCACCCCTTCGGCATTTGTTACCTTTGAATTTTTCTTCAACCTCAAGAGCGACGACGACGGTCGACGACTCTACGCAGAAAAATCTTCCAGTCTCTTCACCCCATTTTTGGGAGAAGCTCTTGTATATTGAATCTCACATTCTCGCCTTGAGTTCGGGCATCCCACGACTTCTAGTCTTTTGGGCTGTTCGAAATTAGGTCGAGGAACATCTTTTGTTAGGTAACCTACCGCACGCATGTATTCTTACCCTACATTCTCAATAATCCGAACTTTTGATGCGGAAGGACACTGGATCCGAGACATACGTCTGCCTCGCCTTACCCGCGTTGCTCGCCTACAGGACCATAGAAAAAGCAGAAACAGCGTAGCCACAACTTTCCCCCCTTTTTGCGGTCCGCTGATATCCCACATCGACACATTATCGCCATGATTGCAGCTCTTCAGACAGAAACCACCACCATGGCCCCGAACGGGAATGCAAACGGTAGCACTGAACAAGAACTGCAATCTCAACAGCTTCTGGCTGTTGCAAGGACTGTCCTAGAGCAGGCAGTCGATTTGGTGGACAACTATTTGACCTCGGACGACCAGCTCACCGTGCATTCCAAATCGTTGCCCGGGTCCACCATTGGTAACTGTTTGCCTCCATCTAACCACACCTATTTTAACCCCTATTGTGCATAGGCAAGCATCTGCGACATGCCCGCGATCACTTCGTGCTGCTTGTCGAGAGTGTCTCTTCTGGATACGTGTTGAACTACGATGTCCGGAGCCGCAATACACCGATGGAGAGCAGTCTTAGCGAGGCCAGAGTGGCGCTCATCGATGCTGTCACTCGGTTGGAGAAGGTAGTTCCCCAGGTGGATATTCACCAGCGAATGATCCTGAATGCCATTACACCATACCCCCAAACTCTGGAAACTACTTTCGGTAGGGAGGTGGGTCTGTAATGCTGCCCTTCTTCTGAACAACTTATGGATGGTCCGAACAGCTCTGGTTTGCTGCGCTTCACTGTATACATCACTGGTCAATGGTGAGTTCCCTCATGATATCGTCGCTACCCCAATTCTCAGTTTATAAGGTCCGGGTTATTGCTGGAGAACTAGTATGTTCACCTTTATCAACCCACAATCGATGCTCATCTTCTATCCGCGATCCAGGATATTAAGCTGACAGACGATTTCGGATTTGCGCCATCCACGTTGGTACATCAAGGCAAGGAAGCCCCTTTGGGAAAAGCCAAGATCTAGGATACTCTACGTATTTCCAGTATATAATAGGATGGTTCTACATATACATCTGATCTTAGAGCTTGAGCTCGAAGCACTGACAGTGAGAACGGCTGCGAGAGCTTTGCCTAAACCGAGCATAGGCGCCCAAGCTACATTGAACGATCGTGTATTTAGACTTTGAGCCCGCCTCCTAGCGCGGCCACAAGGAAGTAAAATCTTCCGCGACCGATACTGATTCCCAAAGCTCACTCACCATGACGGCAAGAATGACACCCATAGAGGGAGAAGCGAAGAAACGTGTGGTACGCAGAAGCGCATCAAATTATCTCTCGCCTTCCTCGTGTTGACATATCTAACTCACCACAGTGCTATTTCTTCGACTCTGACATTGGAGGATTTCACTATGGACCGGGACATCCGTACGCTTTCTCACCTCATCAAGCCCTTGTAAATGAGTCGTAACCATTTTATTTCATAGGATGAAGCCGACTCGTATACGGATGTGTCACTCGTTGGTTATGAACTACGGCTTGTACAAGAAAATGGAAATCTTCGTGCGTCACAACCCTATTATCATGAGCATTATTTATACCCCACGCTAGAGAGCAAAGCCAGCCACGAAGCGCGAAATGACACAATTTCATTCAGATGAATATGTCGACTTCTTGAATCGAATAACCCCCAGCAACATGAATACTTTCATCAAAGAACAACACAAATGTGCGTACTGCACTCTTTTGTTTCTCTGAATCACTGGATTAAGCACCCCGCATTAGACAACGTTGGGGATGATTGTCCTGTTTTCGATGGTCTGTTTGAGTATTGCTCAATATCAGCAGGGGGTTCTATGGGTACGTCACACGCCTCCCAAAATTTTAAAGTAGTCTCGGCTATAACCATTGGCTTTGCTCTTCAAGAGGGGGCCGCACGCTTGAGCCGTGATAAATGCGATATCGCTGTAAATTGGGCAGGTGGTCTGCACCATGCAAAGAAAAGCGAAGCAAGTGGCTTCTGCTACGTGAACGGTATGAATGCATACCGTACCCGGAGATTTCACCCTAATCATTGTGCTCTTCCAGATATCGTGCTTGGAATTCTTGAACTCTTACGGTACGCCATCTGGGCAACTGGTGATGTCTACAGCCCATTCAGGGCCGATGTTCTTCCGCAGGTATCACCAGCGGGTACTTTACATCGATATCGATGTACATCATGGAGATGGCGTTGAGGAGGCTTTCTACACCACAGATCGGGTAATGACCGTTAGTTTCCACAAATACGGGGAATACTTCCCTGGGACGGGAGAGCTGAGAGTAAGTAGCTCCATTCATGATGTAAGGGTGTTGCCCTCATGGCCAGTCAGGATGTCGGAGCGATGAAGGGTAAGAATTACGCGTTAAACTTTCCTTTGCGCGATGGCATATCCGACGAAAACTACAAATCCGTTTTCGAACCGGTATTTACAAAGTTCTTTCCCCACATGCTTGAATCTAACAACGAAGGTGATAGGTCATACGGCAAGTAATGGAGACATACGATCCTTCGGCTATCGTGCTCCAATGCGGTACAGATTCATTATCTGGTGACAAGCTTGGTTGTTTGAATCTATCTATGCGAGGTATTTTCTCTCCGGCCTATTCCCCATGTTGTACTAGACATTTTATAGGACATGCGAATTGTGTGAAATTTGTCAAATCGTTCAACAAGCCACTACTTCTCCTGGGAGGTGGAGGGTATACAATGCGTAACGTCAGTAGGGCGTGGGCATATGAGACTGGTTTGGCAGCTGGTGTCGAGCTTGGGCCAGGTATGTGGTGGCATTTGAGACCACTATTGGGTTCACTCACATTTATTTCAGAAATCCCAATGAATGAATATTACGAGTACTTTGGACCGGACTACGAATTGGACGTGAAGTCGTCGAATACGGATGATATGAACACCCGGTCATATCTAGATCGGGTGAAGCGTATTGTATTCGAGAATCTCAGACAGATAGGCGGTCCGCCAGGAGTGCAGATGGCTGGTCAGTGTACTTCTTTGTTCACGGGTGCAATTGCTTTACTTATCTGCTCCAGATATACCGGCTCATCCTATCGATAGTATCATGGATGATCCCAATCAAGATGAAGATGATCTTATTGAACCGGACGAACGTCGGCCCCGAAGGCTACTTGATTCTAGACGGCAAGCTGATGGAGAGCTCTCGGATTCGGATGATGAAGGTGAAGGAGGGCGACGGGACCACGCTAGCCACCGCGACGGTGGGCTTTCGAATGGTTCGAACGGCAACGCCGGTGCACCTGGTCGCAAGTATGGCGTTCTTACTGGTATAATGGCCTCTGCTCAGACTGGGGCTTCTCATGGAGCTGGGCCCAGCGGTCAGAAATCTGCTCGTATCCATTCATCGGGTGCCCATGAGATGGATGTCGACTCTCCCCCTCCGACGGAAAATGGGGCCAGCACGCATCGGTAGTTTGTAATGTATGAGTATTGGCTTTCTGAGAATCGTGCTTTCGTGAATATCTATTTGTTTTTAGAATGTAAAGCTTCCGTGCCCCATATTGATCTTAGATGTTATCTGACGCGAGTCACTAGTCACTAGTCACTCCTGGTGACCCACCAGAGACTTAGGGCCCCTGAGCCAGCTACTTTACACCAAACCACTATCCTCGAGAGACGATGTCTGAAAGCAATAGCACACCGGTCACCCCTCCACTGCAAACCACCTCTGCAGCAGATCCACTCACTTCCGAGCAAGCTAAGCAATTTCAGCTCAATCGCCTGAAAGGTAAGCTTTAACTGTTCCTGGGATCGCGTTCCGTCTATGCTAATTCTCAAAAGCGAAGGCCAACCAGCGGCAACGGGAGCAGGAAGCATTCGCATCATCCTCATCTCATAACGCCAACAATAAGCGTCCGCTTACTACCACCTCGTCTCCTACATCGGGGAAGGAAAAGCCACTCAAACGCGACTCACGACTCGGAAATTACTTCGAGTATGATTTGTCGAGCATGGTTAACACGAAGGGTGGGTTCCTTGTAGAAGATGGGAAGGAGGTCGACGAGAACCTGATACGAAAGGAAAAGGAGCGCGAGAAGCAACGTGCAATGCAGAACCTTGAGCCTCGTAAGTCCCAACTCAAGAATTATGGTGTGCTTGCGTGCCTTGACTCACCCATTCAGCGGTATACCTCGACCCCAACTTGAATCCCAAGTGTCAAGAATGCCAGTCAATTGATATTGATCAAACGTACAAGAAAGTCTTTGGCTGTCTCGTGTGCAATAAATGCAAAAATGATAAACCGGAGAAGTATGGTCTCCTGACAAAGACAGAGTGCAAAGAGGTGTGTACTCTACATCAAGATTATCGCTCTATCCTCATCTTATCATAGGATTATTTGTTGACGGATCGTACGTTATAAACACTCCTAGCTGCATGTCCTGACCAAGTCAACAGCTGAGCTACGCGACCACGAACTAATGCCTCACCTTCTCAAAGCGAACCCCCACAAATCCACCTTCGCCAACATGATGCTCTTCCTGCGGTACCAGGTCGAGGAGTTCGCTTGGAAGAAGTGGGGGTCACCGGAAGCACTTGACGCCGAGTACGAGAGGCGGACTGCCGAGAAGAAGAAGAAAAAGAACAAGAAGTTCGAGGACAATCTGCGGCAACTCCGAAAGCGGACGAAAGAGGGCATTTGGCAGAAACGGAAGGACAACGAGCACCGGCATTCCTTCGGTCCCCTCGAAAAAGGACCCGACGGAATGGCTAAGCAGATATGCCATGAGTGTGGCTTTTCCGTGGACGTAGAGCTGATATGACATGGAGTAAGAGGCATACTATACCTACAGTAATTGTAATGGCATGATAGGATAGGACTTAGGACTTAGGATTCGGCAATGAATGAGCTTCCGGTTGCCCGGGGAATGTAAATATCACGGGCGGTTACTTGAGCGATCATAATAAAGCTCTCCATGCACTTTATTTCTCTACTACAACAATGGAAGATCTCAAGCAGGTTGAGCACGAACGTATCTCAACATCGCTTGAGGTGGAGACACTGGATGTCAACCTATTCCGGTCCAAGAATCTCTGGCTTCCCCCGTTGAGTCGTGGTGTATTCGGAGGGTGAGTGTCTCCATACCAAACGCATGGCTGTAGGAGTAAGTAATAACTCACCATGTACCTCTCTTCAGACAAGTTATATCTCAGGCGTTGGTCTCCGCGACGAATTGCGTGGCCCCGGAATATGCTCTCCATGTGCGTAGCTCCTATTTCCTCAATTGTAATACAGTGATTGTAAACTGATACGCGTTCGTAGTCAATGCATGTACGCGCATACTCCTTTACCATCACATTGATCCACTCAAAACATATGGATAGTGCTACTTTCTTGCTAGCGCATCCCCATCGACACCGATTCTATACCATGTCGAAGACATGCGTACCGGCCGTTCGTATGCCTCGCGGCTCGTCAAGGCAGTTCAAACTGGCCAGACAATCTTCATACTCGTCTGTTCGTTCCAGAAGCCAGAGCCATGGCAACCCTCTTACCAGTTGCCAATGCCTACCGTCCCGGAACCACTGAAATGCGAATCGGAGGAAGTGCGGTACGAACGGCTGGCAGCGCAGGAGGGTATCCATCCTAGGCTAAAGCAATACTACCTCTCATGCGCCACGGTATAATTGAATCGAATCAGGATGGCAGAGAAACTGATTCCTGCGATAGGAACGAGCAAAGAGTCCCATAGACATCAGAATTGCTCGCGACCACAAGGGAGTCGAGGTGCATATGTACTGGATGCAAGCCAGGAACATTCCTCACTACGATGCCCCATTTCAAAAGGTCGGTTTTTATTCTTCCGACATTTTATTGATGGTTGACGATCCTCCGAAAGTGTATCCTGGGTTATTTGTCCGACTTTCACTTGTTCGTAGTTTGCCTAATGATCAGTATTCATCCGTGAAGCTGACGCGAGCTGGTGGTAGCATTTCCACAGCTCCTCGGATACTGGGGCTGAAAAGATTTGGCAAAGGTCCAACAGGACTGGCTATGCTCGTGAGTATCAGCGGTCTACATTTCAGGCACGCCTGTACTCAAGTTTCAACGTCTCAACAGTCGAGCTTGGACCATTCCATCTATTTCTATGAGTAAGCCCTAGCGTTTTTAAATCTTTGTTCTATGGGTTAACGCCTGCTCTCAGCAACGACTTTGATTGTGGAGATTGGTTGCTATATGTCGTACGTATTCCAGATAAAATATTTTCCTCGTGTTTAAACGCCATTGCTTAGATGGACTCTCCGAGAATTGGCTCTGGTCGCGGTATCATGCATGGTCTGGTACGTCCACCATCCCATCCGCCGATCTTTCAACTTATGTGCTTTAGTTATATTCACGTTCCGGTAAAATCGTAGCGGTCACATCGCAGGAGGGCGTAGTTCGCGCCGACATACGAGAACCTGGAGCACCTAATCGGTCGGCAAAGTTGTAGGTCTAATAGATATAGGCCTGATATCTAGAAATTTACTACATATATTCTTGGTTTTAATGGTGATATGTCAGGGGCAGAACATGGGCTTGATGGAGTGGCAATGAGGATAACGATGTCGAAAGTAAACACCTGTTGAGATTGAAAGGTATACTCTGCCTCGGTGCGATGACGGCTCAGACGAGAGCGTTTGGAAGGAACGGCGACTCGTGCCCATTAGATGCCCTAGGACGAGGAGCTGAAATGTTTCTGGAGAAAGAGTACAATGGCAATTTAAGGTGGTAATCCGGACAGGCTGATTCAAACGAGCCTTGGTGGGTCTCTATTAGCAGATGCGGAGGACAATCCAGTAGTGTCGAAATCATCTTCTTCCTTCAAAAGAAGGGCCACAGGCGACAAGTCCTGTTGAGCGGTTCTGATGCTCAGTACGTCGATGAAACACTCCGAAAGGGCCAATTACTCACCAGAAGTCCTTGTCTGAAGTATGGCCTGCGAGGGTGCAGTAGAATCACTGAATTGCAGTGGTATTGGATGTTGAATGAAAGAGCCAGCGCAAGCGCGATGAAGCCAAATTTCCGAGGAAGCTGGACTGCCTATACTCTTCACGAGGGCCCAAATCACCCCCAAAATTTTCTGTGGGTGAATCTCAGCTATTCTGAACGGTGAAAAATACGACAGAAGGTAGACGATCTCGAGGAAATCGTTACGGAGCCATTTGCGAGGCTTCGGAAGGCTGAGAGAAATTGGATATTGCAGATGTATCGCCGTCGCGAAGGGGTGCCTTCTGGGCCTCCTGTAAAAGCCGCCTGCAGCTCCAAGGTAGGCGAGTATAGCAAAGGTTGGATATTCTGAATTGTGAGGCACAAAATTAGCGGGGTTTGGTTTGGCTTCATGAAGGGAACGCCGGCAAATTTGAATTTCAAAATCGTGACCATCATGTTGCCACCATCTCCCACCTACCAATGCCCACATATTTGCTGGGACAGCGAACTTCAGGCGGAATTTCTGGCCTGCTTCTCTCCGACCGTCTGTCTGAACTGGAGTTCTTGAACGTTCGTGTCGTCTGAAACGCCTCTCGCCAAATATGTCTCCTCCTGGGACTTGAAGCTTGAAGCTCGGGACTAGAAGGCTTGCGGGCTGGAAATCAGTATGTTCAGTGTTGAAGCACACTGCTTATCGCCGTTATTGTCCCATTGGTATGCACTCTTCATCTATATCTCTTGATGGCCATTCTTGGGCTCATGTCCGGTCCGTTGGACTAGGTAAATGAGACCTACGGTGGAAAGATACATTCAGCAGCTGTATTTGATGCGTTGGATTTTCTGGCACGGCGAAACACAGAACCCTTCAATCAAGGGATTTCTTGCGCCGTTGGTTTTGACCACCTTCACCAGAATGGACCAGAGGAGAAGCCTAGAGAGCCAGATTCCAAGCGTCCAGTCGGGACAACAACTCGGTAAGTAGCCAAACACATTTACGGACGTTATGGCCAGCCTCTAGACACAAAGTTGGACAAGACGGTCCTCAAGCAGTAGTGGCTTAGGGTGCGTCGTTTCATCCCATCTTGCAAACGTTAAAAGCTGGTCTTGATAAATCGATAGATGGCCATATTCACTCGCAAGGTCTGTCGTTGTCGATCTTGAGGCTGACTAGGCTAACTTCATCTTCAATCAGCTTGCTGTGTTGAAGGCACCTTGAGACTTGCAAGTAGCGAATTCTTCTGGATCTCCCACGTTGGAATGGAAGCTTCGACAGCACTTGAAGTTTGAAGTTCCTGGCGGATTGAAGCACACGTTCTGTCATAGAAATCATCATGTTGGTGATGGTCGAAAAGGAACGAGGAACTCACAAGTGACTCGATCTTTTATGTTGACGCGCTGACATCACGTGGACGGAGGCAATCCACATTTGGAATTCATCGTCGGGCAACACGCGTCGGCACAGTGGCCGTACCTGCTAGTGGATGCGAAGGGCCGCAGGGCCAGAACATCGAGGTGTCGCTAACCAGCCGACCAGACGAGCCTGAATATCTGCATAAACGGAGTCGAGACCTCTCCCAACGACGTAGATCGGTGACTCTGTGCGATGATGGCCACCCTCTTTGCCACGTCTGTGGGAGAGGATTACCATCGAGGCGAGAGTCGCCAAGAAGCCATGCCCTTGTGTCAAGTCACGGAGATTGTCCGATATTCGTAGTCGATGTCGGGACTATTTGCAACATTCAAGGATCTCACCATTGGTCATGTTCCCGATGTTCTTTTGGGGTCGTACCGTTTGATCGTGAAGACGCCGCTGGACCCTACCGCACCGTGTGGTTACCAGTGAACATCTTCGGCAGTGGATCCACCGATTCTGTGAGGAGTAGGAGACGAAGCAGAGATTTTCTCCCATGAACCGGCTTCCAGCGCTGTCTGAGGTTCGTTTTGGAAGTCTTCAATCTCAGAATTTGGTCACCGTTTAGAAAAACGCCGCATGTCCCTTAAAACCTAAATCGGATGGCCCGAAAACCGTTCCAAGTCTGTCTCGTTCTACCATAAATACCCTCGGCACCTACTCTTTTTTGTCTCGTCTTCTCTCTCTCCCTCAACTACCAATATGAAAGGCCACTATTTTTCTCCTCGTCGAACCTCTGCATCCCATCAGCCTTGCCCAACAGAGCGGATGGTCAATCCTTGGTATTTTACCCAGCTGCGGCTCCCGGTTTATAAGCATGGCTACATGAGAAGGTTCCATCCATACCCGTGTTCCAAACGTCGACGAAGCCGCACGGATCCCTGGATGGTTCTGCGACAATGTCTCTTCTCTCTTCGAGGTCTCTGACACTTTTTCACAGGATGGATTCCTCCAAGAGTCGGCAATCCGTCGTGGTGGGGAGGTAAGCCCTTTCTTCGAAAACAAACCATCACGCGTCATTTTTTTCCGTCAACCAGGATGCGGAGGACGAGGAAGAGGATGAAGACGAGATTTACGACCAAAGTGATGTGCAGAAAGACAAGGGCATCATTTATCTGCTCGTTGTTGAGGTGCGCACTCTATCCTGCTATTTGTGCTATCATTCACGATGGCATGCCTCCACCAGAATTTGAACATCTCAGTTGAGCCAATTTTGATGTCTGGTCGCAAGGTGTGATTTCATTCTTCTTCACAATCTTTGTGGGTTGTCTCTCCGTGTATATCTTCGCGTCTGACCGCTCGTCACGCAGGTTGCCTTGAAGGCTACTTGAGCTTGACTAGTATCTGTATAATGGCGGTGATAAGCGTAGGCCTATATGTACATAATATTTTGCATACAATGATTTTTCTCTTGTTTGATGCCCTTTTGAGATATGAACTTCGACTTGTACCGTCGCAAGCCGAAACGTCCTATGCATTCAAGAACTCGAAAACAGGGAGTTGTTCACATATTCTCAATCACTACTCGAAGTCCTGCATCTCCATGGTTTATCCACATGACGCTAACACGATCCTTTCCTGCAATTGCTGCGCGACAACGTACTGGAATCTGGGAGGATATACTTACGGAATAATACTGGTGTACTCAACGTCCTGCCTTCCTCTGATGTCCTGCCTTCCTCTGACGTCGAGTTGGCTCACGCTGAGTGTCCATCCCAAAGCTCAGAGCCTAGGATTATCACGATGCTGGTCGAAAGTCGACTGGACTTCTTCTGACTTTGTACCGCACTCCCGTAGGCTTCAGGCTACAACAGGGATTCAACATTATGGCTGCCTCAGCCTCAGCCTTCAAACTCTACTACTAGTCCGTCCCGGCCTATTCATGGTCGTACAATCGACAAAATCCTCATCCGATGCGACTACTGTCCTCCCAGTATCTTGACCACGTCCCTAGCATGTCCGTAACACTATCATTGCGTCTGCCTGATTCAAGCACTGTTCTCGATGGTGTTTTCAAAACCCTGGATTCTTCGCGTGATAACGATATCTCTGCTCAGTGATCGCTCAAGTCTTTTGCTAAAAACACTCTCATTCTGCGTACATTCTATGCCATGGCGTGTCAAGTGCTGGTCTCCTGAATATTCTGAGGATGGATTAGGAGGACAACTTGTTCAAGCCAGTAAGGCATTAAGTCGACCCTTGGTTTCAATGCCTTACTGGCTTGAACGACTCGCCAATGCATCTGACGCTGTTTCTCGATTCCTGATGAGGCGAAGAGCTAATGTCATTCTCAATTCATCAACTTTTGCCCAGTTACAGGATAGAGTCTAACGTACTCCAAGAACTGGCCGACTTCAATTGCAGATTGTTGTGATTTAATTGGATTTTTATCAATGCTCCACCTCCACACAGAAGCAATACTGACTTGGACCATTCTAACACTGTAGCGGTACGGCCGTTGAATTTAGTGGCGGTTGGGCCAGACCCGATGGTTGCCTTTTCAAGGCATTGCGTCGGTACCTAGCTTGAAGTTCTTCCCATCCATCCAACAACATTTACTTCCTGTTTTTTTTACTTGACATAAAACTTGTCCACCGGCAATGGGGCATGCGAATCGTTGGATACTCAGTGGACGAAGCATTGATAAGAGAGCACAAGGTTGTGCGGATGGCGGAGAGGATTCAGGAGGGTTCGGACTGTAGGACCCAGGCCAGAATTTCGATGTCTTCTAACGCCACGGCCACGCTTGTTCAATCCACGTCGCAATTTCCTTGTCTGTCACCATCGAATTTGCCCAAGTCCGGTTGGAGTGCGGTTGGATTGATCATTGCCGCCTCTTGTCGCGGTCCTCGAAGAGACTCAAACCTCAAAGTTTCAAGCAGAAGAATACCAACCAGGCCCAAGCAACCGCAACATCCTTTGAAGAAGATTCATCGCAAGAAATCAAAGACTGGCACAACCTGCTCCTCGCCCAAGGCATCAAACCCGATGATCCCGAGAAGCGATTTGGATACCAGTGGAGATCAAGTATCAAGCGCAAGATTCAAGTTGGAAGACCGCATTATTGCTGAAGGACTCACAAGCAAGCGACGTGCCCTAGGCCCAAGGCTGCATTTGTTTGACCAACGACCGATGCGAAAGTCGCCTAAAAGCTCTCTTCTCTCAGTAAATGACGTGTCAGAAGTGCTTTCCGCGCCCTAATATATCGAATTCCAGCGAGCTTGGCATACAGTAGAGCTGATATGGTGCACAGCACGAAAGCTTTTCCAGAGCTTACTTACCGTTGAACCACCCTTGGCGCGAACCTGGCCGTGGGGTAGTCTCCCGCATCCCGCAACCACACACACATAGAGGGCAGACGAAACGACGACATAACATGTCTTTCGTCGTTTAGATAGCTGACAAGTGAGTTTTTGATGCCGTTGCTCCCGCTCCCGTTACCCCTCGGACTCAGTGGTTTCGAAGTGTTCGTCATAGGTCTTTCTACATTCATCTTCTTGATCTACCATTCTTCTTTGGGCTTGTGTCTTGACATGAAAATTTCTGTTCGTACACAGCGGAGCGGTCACGATTCGGTGATGGCTTGATTGATCGGCGGGAACTTACCAACTCGGTTTTGTTCTTGCAGATCCATATTTGGTAACACCGACGACACCGTAACGCGCATGGTGGAAACGCCTGGAAACACTCGAGTCATTGGATCAATGCAACGAACCAAGCAATAGCCTTCACAATAGCCTTCACATTTCCACCACGAAACACCTTCGTCCTTCCCGCAGCTAGATGCGTCGGCGGATGTGGACATTGGCGGGTGGGAGACCGCCATATCGGAGAGGTCCTGGCTGCTGCCCAAGGTGAGCCTGGCGCTTTATTCGACAGATAGCACCATCCATCACTCGAACCTTGTGTGTGCTGCATCTCGGAATGGTGCACAACCATGAATTTCTGACGCAGCCAATCAGTGCTCAGAGGAGAGGCGAGCAATGACGAAGAGAGTTCACGGCAGTTGGGACAGTCCCCAAGAACGCGGTCCCAAGAGCCGTCGAATATTCCTCCGTCAAATAACTTGGAGACCAGGGTCAATTTGGCAGGGAACATCGAGTCTCGTGTAACTTGTTCGTCGGATGTTGACTCCATTCTATGTTCAGTGCTGCCAGTGTCCTCGTGTCATGCCAGCTAGCCTATTGCCTCGCTTGTCTTTCCTTTGATGCGCTCCAAATTACGAACTGTGGAAGCACATAACGTGTACCAATCGTGTGGCAAGATGGGGGGGTGGTCAAATCACAATCTGGCGCTCGCAAAAGGCCTTTATGCATATGTGTGCCCTTTTTTGCCATTGCTTTAAAACCTTATTCAACCCAATCAAGCGAGAACCCCAATTTTGATTATCCTATTCAAGATCTCCGCCTCTCCCTTCAAAAGACGCGTGGGTAGCAAAAGGATTCCTCCCTTTTGTTCTATCATCACCTTTCCTGCCCTTTCAGACATGCCCCCATATTTTCGCCCTCGCTTTATGAGCTCGACCCATGTTCCATCCTCAACGGAGCGCCTCATGAATCCATTCTACCACTCCCAAGTGAAGCTACCACCGTACCGAGCCCGCTGTTTACAACGCTTCCATCCGTATCCACGAAGCCCGTCGTCTCGCCTTCCCGGCTGGGCTCGGGCTCCCGATGACAGTGATTTTGATTTTGAATGGGTCGAGTTCTTGGAGGTACTTCTGTCAATTCACAATGTGAACGATGGAACTGGGACGAAGTTTTTTGGCGTATTTGTGCCAGCTTAACCGCTTATACTTACTAACTTCCTTTCAGATAGTAGATGCGTTCCAACGACTAAATATTGATTCTATTCCTCACTCCGACAACGTGTACACATTCCCTGACCAAGCAGTGAACGACGAACAAGCAGATCCTCAACAAAGTGACGATCTTCGAGCAGTTACTCCCAACGCAGCCGATGCGGAGGTATGTTCCATCATTCTCCTTGAACGGGCTCGTTGTCACCACCTGTAAGTCGCCCACGCAGATCATAGGCGCCGTAGAAGTAGTACAATGCCAAAGCGATTCAAATGGGCCGATCGAGGACTCGTTGATTGTCACACCCACAGGAGAAGACGGAGAAGGAACTCAAGGAGATGGTCTACTCGAGGTCATTCTCTTTCTTTATGTTTTCTTCTTGATCTCATCATCGCGACCTCGTGGTCAATTCAGACAGGAAGTTCCGTCTCCCATGCACTCCAGGAAGCTGCTTCACCATCGACGCCTGCAGTGATGCTTCGAGCCCCGGTTTATCGCAGCGCCTGAGTATCATCAGGATCCAATGCGAGGCAAAGTTAGAAAATATACAGACAATGTACGCTGCCGTGGTTGTCTAGATGCCCTATGAAAATGCTGAAATGTCTCAATTTCAGACTTGTTCGTTCCCTCCACCCCTCATAAATGGCAGTTTTCTTGTGTACTTTCTGGATATATCTATTCCTGGGGACATGTTCTTAACAGCGCTGGCGCTGGCAAAATTGGCGTCGTGATTCATCAACAGAAGCAACAACTCAACAATGAATTGACGCGCTGAAATGCTCGCCCTATATCCGTTCCACACCACCACCTTCTCGTCGCGCATCATTCTTCTTGTTCAAATCGCAGAGCGACCACCCCACCCCCTCGTGTTCTGCAATATCGCTAGTACTCGCCGAATTGTCACGTCCTCCAGCCCTACTCACGAGTGGCTACCAAAAGTGGATATTCACGAAAAGCATGGGAAGGCGGAGGCAAATACTGGGTCCTCTTGATTCCAATGGTTAGTTACTATCTTGGGAAGAGGACATTCGCCGCTGATTGGTCGGGTGCCCATCCCGGGCAAGGGTCACTGGGTCAGGCCCTTCTTGGACTTAAGGATCTTCGTATCTACTTCTTGGTTCATGGATCTAGGTGCTTCTTCGTCTTGCAATTGCTCTCCGAACAAATTTACCAGGCTATCGAACTTTCGTCGAACTAGTCTATTGTTGTTTTGCCATTCCCCGTTTCCCTCCTTTGCTTTGTTCCTTCAAACTTCATCATGCTTTATCATCTTTTGCAGTGTTAAACTTCACCATCGATGTTGTCGGCCAAGACGTTCTCGTTGTTCGCATTTGTAACATCTTGAGCCACCTTATGCGCATATTGACTGGGCGTGTATCCGTAGGTACTTGACTGATTTAATACGTCACTCGATCCATGTTGCCAATCATTGGCAGAACAGCTGTGGCTCGCGCGTGCCACTAAGATGGATGAACAATATTGATGCTATTAAACTGCAGCCGTCTGTCACAACGCAGCGGCATCGCAAGCTCTCTTGATGAGAGATGCCCGGGCCTCACTCCGAACTTCGATGTTGCATGTGAACTGTTTCAGCGCAAATTCCATTCCAGGCTGTATAAGTAATATGTGTGGTCAAGGCACTTGTCGGTGTGTGAGACGGGGAATACGTACAAGGTAGTTCTCCAAGTCCATAGTACAAGTTCCAGACGCGTCTTTGCTAAAATTGAACGCCCACAAGAGGTTGATGGCATTCATCGCCTAGAGGGGGGAACTTAGCACTTTGCGTTCGGTGTACTAATGCTTGCTCACAATGTTTCTGGACGCCATCTCTGCTCCCGGGCAGATGCGCTGTGAGCCGACGTCAGCAGTTAATCACGAGAATATTGACGCCAGACCACTGCGCACCCTTCCGGCACCGAAAGGTAAACTATCGCGTAAACCTTCGGTACTTGCTCCAGGCTTGGTCCCAAATTCGGAAAGCAGATATCTTTCAGGCTTGAACGAGTCTGGGTCGTCAAAGAACTCTAGATGCGCCATCAGTAGGTTACACTGGTAATTTGAGTACGAGGCTAACCAGGATTGTGGTAAATGCCCCCTAGTTAGAGTTAATACCTTTGATATCAACGTAATATCGATCCAAAGGACTTACATGTATTCATGAAAATAATGGAGCCTCGAGGTATCACGAAACCATTGTACTAACGGAACATTAGGGCCCTTTAGACTCATGGCTCGGAACGAAGCATGTGGAACATACGTACTTGAGTGTCTCGTGATGCTACATGAGGCACCCCGGCAGGAACGATAGGTCTGAATCGATGGAGCTGCAGCAGTCAAGCTTATCAGGAACTACATGAACGGAGAAATAGACATTGCGTGCCTCTTTAATGAGGGCATTGAGATACGGAAGATTGCCGTAATCTTCTAACACAGGGAGCTGGGCGCTGCCGAGCACTTGATCAATTTCCGCTTGTGCCTTGGACTGAGCCTCCGGGTAGCATGCCATCGCCATAACGAATGAATGGAGAAACGAGGCTGACGTTTCAGTGCCGGCGTCAAGCAGCACCCTGCCCATTGCCCTGGGGAAGATTCAATTGTGATTTCAGAAAAACTTCATGGAAACACATAAGCAGGTTTACACACCTGACCTCGTCGCGATTCAGACCAAGCTCGGCTTGCGCTTCTATTACGTTCTCGAGATAACATCCTGTCCGTTTGCCAGACTGGACTGCGTCTTCGCACTGGGGAAACAAGTCCTGATCAAATGCGTTACGAATTTGCTTTGTCTTTCTGCTCAACGTCTTCCATCGTGCCCAACGCTCTGGAACGCGTCTGAAGGCGGGGAAGAAGTCAAGAGGTGGGTGGTCGAAGGGGGCAGCCAACTCATTAAGGCACTTTGTTCCTTCAAAGAATAGTTCCGCCTTGCTGCCTGCGTAGTGGGGTATAGATTTGCCGTAAATAAGAGTCGTCATTACGGACGCAGTAGTGCGTTTGATGTGGGTATAGATGTCCTGGGAACAATGTGAGCACATCGCGTATGTATCGATATCGATTCATGGAGATACCTTGGGCGAGTCAATGACGTCGCGGAGTAATCGTAGATATTCTGTTTGCTGCACTACCCAATAACCTTGTAGTGCTTCAGGTGCTAGGAAGGTGTGTGTTGCTTTGCGCATCGCTTTCCACCTATGTGAACCTTTTACACATTCAGAACTCAACTTAAAGCACTACAATGTCGCCGACGAATGGACTTACTGGCATGGTCGAAAATCTGGTATATTCCCTCTGCATGAAGAAGAGCGTATGGCTGGAAGCGATCGCTGGTCAAGAGACCATTCTTGTCCAATATGTCCTTGACAGCCCGACCACTGCTCAGAATCACCATGGTTCGATCAAGTACCTTGAGCTGGAGGCACAATTAAAATCAAATGGATCCCGGAGGTCGAGTCACTCTACCGAATAGATGTCACCATATTCCGCCGCCCATCGGCTAAATCTAGGCTCTGCTCAGTAGCTGGTATATCCCACGACACACTGTGAACTTACTGAAGGAAAGGAAATTGTCTAGGAAATTGTGGGATGTTTCCTAGGATGGGGGTTGTCGGGGGCCCAGGTGGAAGCCCAAGCTCTCGACGGCCATAATTCCGAAGTCTATATGCAAGCAACACACACGTCGAAATCAATACGCCGACCAACGCGCTCAACATCGTAGGAAAATGTGCTTGCATGAGTGGGGGTATGATGTGAGCATCCCTCCGCCGTTTTTACACGATGGACCTGGGTTTGATACGCATCGATAAGTGCGGCATTCGCCAGCATTTAGAGGTGACAACCCTCACGCAAATTCCTTTGTAATTGCTCAAAGTCCGCAATGTGCTCAAATCTTGAGATGGATCTATAAGTCCTCGTATAAGCACCTCGGATGTGTGTATCGACATAGTTGTACCATGGTAGTCATCTGTTGTGATTGAGACGTCGCATCCACTTTTAGTAGGGCACCGCGGATTAGGGGATCCGTATGCCCGTGGCTGAGGTTTTGAGCGGCCTTATCTCCGCGTCCATGATGAAATCCTTTGAATATTGGGAACAAGCTACTAGCGGTTTTGTAGTTTCTACTTCGTTGTGAAATTCGCAGGTCGATGGTCAAAGGAGCCACGGTGACTCTCTATTTCTTGTACCGTTCATCCCTAGGTCGGACACCGACGAGTTGTACGACGCTCTGAAGGCGACATTGGACAATAAGTCCTTTGAGATCTCGGACCCGAGCTTGAGCTTCTGGGGGCCGGGGGCAACAGTTGAACCCGAACTTGTAGACGTTGCTATCTACGTGCGGTGACGGGAGTAGTCCTGGGGAAAGTAGCGATATACATGATATTCGCTGAATAAATTACTGAACCTGAGGGAGAGCTCAGAACCCACATACAAGCTGAATTGCGTCCTGTGCGCACCAATTTATCCTGGGGCTCATCCAACTGTTGAATATCTTGCGAGTGTGTCTTGGTACGTTTACAAACGGTGAAAAAATGAATTTCGGGAGGAAGAAGCAAGTTCTGCATTGCAGCTTGGATTGTCAGATTTATCGCCCGCCAGCTGCTCAGCCAGCCGGTCTGAGGTATACGAGAGACGAAGTCTAGAGGCCTGAAGATTGATGCACGTTGAATATGCGGAAAGGAAAGGATCCATAAACATTGGGCGGGGTTTGGTTTCGGTAGACACAGCCAAATTGGAAATTCGGTAACTGTGACCACAACCACCATCTTGCACGACCATGCCACAAATCCCGTTTCCTGGACAAGGAATCCAATACGTATCTCCTGGCCTCCTTCTGTGTAGCTAATGGTGGATGGCGGCCTGAAGTTACTTGCTTGCTGAATGATCTCCTTGACTCCAAATCCTGATGCACGCCGAATATTGCCACTTCTTCTGGAACTTGAAGTTTGGGGTTTGAGATGCTGAAATCATGTTGTTCATACACACTGATGGCCGCCACCGTGGAATATGCACGGCTCGTCTGCCATATCGCAACGGCTGCCTTGCACTCACGAACTGTAAACCGCGGATACGATTTCGGTGGCTACAATGTCGGGCAGGTGCTTCCGATGTCTGCTACTTCTCCCTTTGGACTCCAGATCCACGACATGCATAGGGCGTTGGACCCCCCTTGAGTCATTCGCTCCTTGGGCGCCGGAGTCGACTACCTTTACCAGGACATTCAAGGGTGCCTCTTGAAGAGAGCAGCATCTGGCCAGTTACTCAGGAACTTGGACTCGGATTTTCGTGGACGGGATGGCCAGTAATCAGCCAGATGGGAAGTCTCGTTCGAAGCAGCGATGCACTGGGCGTTTCATGGGGAGCCCAACGTTATGCATATTCCCAGCAAAACGATGAAAATCCGGACACAGTGAATCGGCAGATTTAGGCATTATCACTCGTCGTAAGTAGAACTATTGTTGCTGATCTTTCCGGCCGACGTGCTGACTTCTTCAGTATAGCTTGCTGCGTTGGAATGTTTTCGAACTTGGAAGTAGCGAATTCTTGATCTCCCGCGCCGAAATGGAAGTCACAACAATACTTGATATCCTTGATGGGTTGAAGCACACGGTCTGTCATACGATCCAATCATCATGTTGGTGATGGTAGAAAAGGAACGACGAACTCACGCTGACTCGATCTTTTATGTTTGTGACGCTTAAGGTCACGTGGACGGAAGTAGTCCAGTTTGGGAATTCATGTCGGGCAACACGCGTCGGGGGGACGGTCCCGTCACTGCTGGGGGATACAGAGCGGCGCAATGTCGAGGTATCAAAGACGTTGCTGTGTCGGAGGTAGTCCAGCATTGCATGGGAAAATGTTGGGAGGCGTCACTGCCAACAGGCGACGTGGTATGTTCTCTCCGACGATCGTCGCTCTTTCCACCACTTTTGGAGCCAGCTGCCATTGAGTGGAGGTTTACAGCATAATTTTCCTCGCTTGAATCATGGAGATCGTTTGGAACTCGTGGTCGATCTCGGGACTATCTGTAGGAGTGGATCTAGCGAGTGGTTGTGCCGATCATCGATGTTCTATTGGCCCTTGGGTCGTGGCGTTCAATCACGTATATGCCTTTGGACCGTGCTAGAACGTGGGCTCAGCAAGAGACTTCTTCTGTAGAGGATCCACCTATCCTGTGCGTGGCGAGAGATGTTCTCTCATGGATGGCTTCCAGCGCTACGGAAGTTCGTTTTGGAAGTCTTGAAGTCACAGTCAAGATACGCCGCTCGGATGCCGCTTAAAAGTCAGAACGCAGGGCTTGGAAAAAAGTTCTCGTCTCTCACTCTGACTACAAATACTACCTCAGCCCAGACGCTTCTCCCTCGATTTCCCCCTCAAGATGAAGGACAATTCTTTCCGCCCTCGTCGAACCTCCGCATCCCATCAGCCTTGCCCAACAGAGCGGATGGTCAACCCTTGGTACTTCACCCAGCTCCGTCTTCCAGTCTACAAACACGGCTACATGAGGAGGTTCCATCCCTACCCTTGCGTCAAACGCCGGCGGAACGACACGGATGCATGGATGGTTCTCGCGTTTTCCTTTTCACTGCTCTACTGATGTCTGACACTTTTTCACGCAGGATGGGTTCCTCCAAGAGTCGACAATCCGACCCGTAGACGTGAGTCCTCTTTTCAGAACCATGGGCACCTCCTCAGCTGTTTTGTCTACTAGGACATGGATATTGAGGATGAGAATGAGGGAATTGACACGCGCCAGGCGAAGAGCACCATTTTCCTACTCGTCGTAGACGTACGTTTTCCATCTTTCCTTTGGGCTGCTGTTTACGATCAAACGACTGGCAGAACTTGAATGTCTCAGCAGAGCGAGTTTTGATGTCGGGCCGCAAGATGTGATTTCGTTATTCACGTCAACGTTCGTAAAACGTTGCCCTACATGTATGCTCCCCTCTGACTTTCGCTATTCAGATATTCTCTGAGTGTTCACGGAGCTTTCTTGACACTGTATCTAATAGCGGCGATGCCTGTGCGCGCATATGTACATACTATCTTGCATAAAATGAATGTTGACTCCTAGAACTTGAAGTGATCACGCGTTTCGTGCTTTGACTGGTACTACCACAATGGCTCACTCGACGACCACGACTGCTTCGCATATTCTCACTAAATATTCGAAATGCTATGTCCCAGCCCACAGCTCTACACAATCGTCGCAAACGGATGGGGCTGGGGAATGGCAACACTTTGTCAATCCTGTCCTGGAACTCGTGCTGGACATCAAAAAGTCTCGTCTGAACAATGAACTGGAGTCTGTCCGTCTCCGCATACTATGGAACATGGACACAAGCGGGATCAAGAATGAAGTACTGTTTGTATGTGGGGGTTTCACGGCGCGTCGAGGATGTCTACTGACGCGAGTGAATACTCGAAGGAGGACCTGGATCTCCTTGCTTACTCTGATATTCCTACGTCTGGTCAGCCCATCCCGGGTCTCCCTCTCAAGGCCGTCTACCGGGATGCTGTCGTTGGGATCCGTTACCTATACCCGATCATTGCAACACCCGACGCACAACCTGTACTTCGTCCTACCTCTGCTTCTGCTTCTCGATTTTCACGCGTTTTTCTTGTCTACGACAGGCTTTTCGTCGATTTCAAATCACTTTTGCCTCGGCCCACTCAGCACTCGAGTTCATCAATGCGATACGCAACGTCTGCCCCTGCAAAGTCAATCCATTACCCACTAACACGAACGCCACGGCCCCAACCCGTACGAGACCGATTCAGGTACCAAGACAGTCGTTCGCTGGCTCTGCCCCGCGTCGTGGAGTTGGGTCTCGAATTCCAGCTTCCTTCAGGCCTTTGCCGACATCGAATGCCGCTGAAAGCCCACGGTTGACTGCTTCTGACACAAGCAACAAGATAGCTTCGATTTCTGACTTAACGGTGACCGCGTCTCAGCCATCTCTCCCCTCGGAGGATTCGCAGTCACATCTAAGCTCTACACGACCACCAATGTCCCCTGTACGCGAGCCTTCTAGTGACGACCTTCGAGGAAGTTCAAGCACTCTTGGTTCCACTACGGACCTCGCTGACATCCGGCCCATGCGTCCGCCGAGCTCTACTTCACAGGAACCTGGCGTAGTCCAACTGCCGCCCTCCCGTAACAACTCGAGCGACGATGTGAGAAATCGAGACGAGCCCGCCTGCGTCGGATGGGCAACCGAAATCAGTTCGTCATTGGAGGAGCCACGAGCTACGGCAACTACGAGTAGTATCCAAGCGCGCAGTATACACGGCGGTCTCTATGGATCCACACCGCCGTCCTCCGGTGTTAGCGATATTTCCATGCCGCCGCCGCGTCTTCCCTGGCAGAACTCTGCGTCTGACGCTAGTTCACTTCTCTCGGCTGTTCGAGAGTCCACGAAGCTTTACGACCTCTCATCTTGCGAGTTGGAAGATCTGGTCGGTCGGGTGGTCTGCGAAGAAGGATTTTCAAAGCTGGTGTGTTTTTTCATTTGACTTTCGTCGGATATATTAATCGTGGTTGTGCGTAAAGTTACAGCGTGTGGATTCGATGTGGCGAGTAAAGGGTCTATTGCACTAGAGATTATACTGTGGCACCCCGCTCGTTGTGTTGCTAACAGACAGAAAACAAGCGAGATGTAGCATTTGTATAAATCCTAAAGGGGTGTGGATGTGGGCAACGTATATTTCGAACGGCATTGCATGTCGGGGAGGAAATGAACGGTTTCGCAGTTTTTTTCGTCGAAGTTGCGGTGGATTTGTGTTCTTTGAGGGCGTGAGCGCGAAGCCGCCAGAAATTGGGAGTAATGCTTGATATCCAACATGCGCCAGGGGAGTGTGCGGCACGAACTGAA
Source organism: Pleurotus pulmonarius (assembly GCA_012980535.1). Taxonomy (NCBI): domain Eukaryota; kingdom Fungi; phylum Basidiomycota; class Agaricomycetes; order Agaricales; family Pleurotaceae; genus Pleurotus; species Pleurotus pulmonarius. The sequence continues at coordinate 2,926,433 of SJKF01000002.1, forward strand.
GGAGACAGACTCAAGGTTGTTGCACGGAGCTCCTGATCTTCAACCCAAAATTGCTGTGGTATTTCCATTCCAAGCCACGGCGAAGCCTTCTTTTCTTTCTCTTCCACCATGGAATGGCTTCCTACATTTCTCCGCCGCAAACATCGCTGGCCAGCGAATTCCAGAACGAAGAGATGGCAATGTACGGCTGAGGACCAGGAGACGCGAGGTGTGTGAAAGAAGTCGGTGGTGACTTGGGGTCTCGTGCCCGCACTTCTGCAATCTGCCACTTTCCCGACGGCTCTCGATAGCACTGTCGTTTGCCTTCATCGACGTCCACGACGAGCCACGCCATAATTAGCTCATTGCCGACTTCCGTGACAGTGCTCCAGGAGGAAGGCTTTAGTCCTCGAGCTTCGCGTTGTGGTTGGTCGAGAAACTCAGAATCAACGAAGCAAAGAATATAAGCCGGAGGCGAGGCACCGTCCATTATGTTTGCGGATGGTCCGTTCAATGTATCTGGGTGTAGTTTTCGTCGTTGAGAACTGCACTTTGTTGAGACTGCCTTCGTCTTCGCCCCTCAGAGTTTCGTCTTCAGACATCACTCGGGTGCTCGCTTTCATGGAGGGCGGCCAAAGATGCTACGGGCGGAAAGTGACGCGACTCAAATTCAAGCTCTTGCACGCACGTCTCAACCTTCTGATCGAATGTCGCGTTCAGGTTCTTCACATAGCGAATGTGACATCTGAAAGCGCGATCACATTTCTTTAGTCCGTCGTCGGCTTTTGATGCGCAACTCGAAACACGCTTTCCACGTCCCGGACGAAGCTGGGGCATTCCCCACGTTGGCATAGTATCGTCTTTCGCGGAAACGGGGCTCAGACGGTCCCTGGTCCCATTTTGAAGAGTGGCAATATTCATAGGCAGGCGCCTGGGAGGACGAGGAGATTCTCTTCTTGATGCTTGGATGTTTGAAAGTGAGTTCCTTGATGCTATCCCACTTTACCTTGCTTGGTATCTGATGAGATCGTCACACATTCCACTTCGTGTTTGAGGAAAACAGCGTTGAGAGAATGCGTTTCTTATCTATTTTTCTCGGTCCGCATCGGCGTTTCTACTCCTGTTTTTATTCCGCATCTTGATGACCATGTTTCTTCTGTTTCACACCCGATAGAGAAGTCAGCATAGCGTAGTAGTCGTGCATGGTGATCGGCGAACCTACTGACTCGGGTTTTGTTCTTGTAGATCCCTATTTGGTAACACCGACGTCACGGCGTGACACTGTAACGCTCGTCTTGGGGGTCCAAGTATCCCGTTCAAGGCAATGCCACTGCCGCCGTCATTCTTCCCGCCTTTCTCCCCGCGATTGATCCCTCCCTCTCTTCCTCCGCTGCTCCATCCGCTGCTGCTAAAGGAAAGTTTTCGTGTCCTACAACCAACCAGCCAACACGGTGGGGAATGAATAGCCCATGTATTGCACAAGGCGACCCTGGGTGCTGTTCCTTGGATGGCGGTTCATCTCTACGAATTGTTTCCGATGGGAAGAGACGGAACAAGCCTGGTTCCCGGAGGATGGAAGTGGATAGCGGCGAATAGGCCACCGTGCAGCTGAGCAGTTTCCAAGAGTATGTCCTCCAGCAGCTGTTGGGTGCACTTCTACCGTAGGAGTTCCTAAATGCGAGGATGTGCACCAGTACTGGCAAAGACACTAGGTGCTGAACGGCTGCGACGGGAATATCGAATCCTGTGGTCGAGGTTGTCAATGTATACCGTCCTTCCGCCTTGTCAACTAGTCTCTTTGTGGTTGTCGCGCGCCTTGAATAGGATCTTCGCCTGAAATGACGAGCCGTGGAAATGGATTTCGCGTGTCAAGGTGGTAAGTCGGTACAAGTCTGGCGCCCGTTCGAAGACCTACCCTTTCCTGACAACTATCGGGAAACTTATTTTGGATATTTCAATCCAGAGTTCAATCTCGATTTCCTCATCAAGAGAACTCTCACGGAGGAAAATTCAACGACCTCAAACCGCGTGGTTTCGCAGAAACATTGTTCTTGCCTTTCCCTTCACCATCTTGCCATTAGCCTATTGAACAATGACCCCAAATTTTCGTCCGCGTTTCATGAGTGCTGCCCACGTTCCATCCTCAACGGAGCGCCTCATGAATCCATTCTACCACTCTCAAGTGCGGCTGCCGCCGTACCGAGCTCGTTACTTGCAACGCTTCCACCCATATCCACGAAGCCACGCATCCGGCTGGGCTCGCGATGCCGGAGACTTTGATTTTGAATGGGACGATTTCCTGGAGGCACGTCTGTTGATTTACAAAATAAACATTATTTGGGAGGCAAAGCCTCTTTGTCCTGCCTGTACAAACTCAGCGGCCTATGCTTACATCCTTGCAGATGGTGGACGCTTTCCAACGGCTCGGCATCAATTCTGTCCCCCGGTCCAACAGCGCATACGCGTTTCCCGGCCACGCAGGGAATGAAGAGCAGGTAGCACCCCATCAACAGGATGGACGTCGAACGACTGATTCTACGACGGTTGATATTGTTCCTGTCGAGGTATGTTCGTCATTGCCATTGTAGGAACCCATCCTCACTGCACAGTTGTAGACGCAGGTCATACTCGCCGTCGATTCAGTTCATCAAAGCGATTTACACCAGGTGATTGAGGCAGTGAACACGGTCGTTGCGACACCCATGCACAAGGAAGACAACCTGGGAGCCTCTTCACTCGAGGTCAATGTCTTTCTCCCCATCCCTTCCCCCCTTTGATCTGAACCTTCTTGCGGTAAACTACTAGACGGGGAATGCCGTTTCCCATGTGCTCCAAGAAGCTTCTTCATCAACCGAACCCATGAGCGCCCTACCCATAACTGTCGCAGCGTGGGCCTACTCGAGGTCAGATCCTGCATAATGCTAAATCACGAAAAAGGTATGGTTAAATGGTTGTCTGTCTATCCCTATTAGATGTATACTGACGGTTCGCATTTCAAAATCATAGGCTTCGTTGTCCTGCTCCCGCCGACGTCTTATGTATCTCTCCATTTCAATTCCTGGTGACCCATCCCTTAGCCGCGGCCAAGATCATCCAGAAAATCTGTAACAAAACACAAATTTAACCTGTATATGACACTTCAGGCGTCCCCCAAACTTCCGCTCCTTGACTAAATCACTCATCGCGTGGGCGACCTTCCTCTCCCGTCGTTCCGCAATATTACCGATTTCCCGAACATCCGTTGACAGGGTCACTGTCCTCGGAGGACCTCCGTGTTTACTTCTCAGTTCACGCTCCACCCATTTCAAATGATCTCTAACCCGTCGTTGGCTTACACTCATTAGGGAACTTCCTTACGATACTATTTTCTTGCTTCAGTCAATGTACGTCGGCTCACACTTTCGGCTCGCTACCGTCCTGCCATCTTTCTCTTCAACTACGCCATGGATAGAAATCACTCCGTTTTTCTGTCACGCTCTCCTGGGCCTAACGTCTCTTTCTTCGTTACTTACCTCTCGCAATTTACTTTGATTGTCTTGATATCTTGTATAAAAAAGGACATCTTTGCAGCCACTTGGCTAACTTTATAGACCCACTGAGGACGCGTGTACAATGTTGCCAATCGTTAGTGCCTTGACCGCGTGTTAGAGTCCACATCAAAACCAAATCCGTATTTTCCCAGGTACCAATTACTGCTACGTGCTATGATGGCATTGGTTTGGGGTAGGAGGACGCTCGATAAGTCCTCCGAGGGTAGAAAATAGATCGAGACTGGCAAAAATGGTATCTTGAGAAGCCTATGTCTGCAATATTCATAGTGTAGGAGCAGCGCCGTAAGCCCTCCTGATTAGCGACGCCCGGGCCTCACTCCGTACTTCCATGTTGCAAGTGAAAGGCTTCAGCGCAAATTCCAGTCCAGGCTACAGAGAATAGCCTATCAGATGAGCTGAATGGCGCGTGAGAGAGAAGAGACGTTCGCACCAGGTAGTTCTCCAGCCTCATGCTGCATGTTCCAGATTGGTCTTTGCTAAAGTTGAACGCCCATAGGAGGTTGATCGCATTCATTGCCTAGGGAAAGTCATCAGCGCTCGGTTTTACCGCTATAACGCGCAGTTTGCTCACGATGTTCCTTGACGCCATCTCAGCGCCGGGGCATATACGCTGTGCATAGTCACGTCCATGTAAGGAGATCCTACAGATCCATTGATGCTAGAACATTGCTTACCCGACCGGCGCCGAAATGAAGATTATCACGCAGACCTTCAGTTTGAGCTCCAGGTTTTGTCCCAAATTCGGAAAGTAGATATCTTTCAGGAATGAAGGATTCCGGATCGTCAAACAATTCTAGAGTGACCGTCAATAGAGCACAATCGCAATCATTGAGACTCACCAGGATCGTGGTATATACCCCCTATCGAAGCGACTTGATCATGAGAGACTGCGCACTATCCACTGAGGCACGACTCACAAATATTCATGAAAATAATCGACCCTCGAGGAATTACGAAGCTACTGTACTGATGGAACGTGAATATCAGCTCACTCAGAGGGAAAGCACACGTACTTGAGTATCCCGCGACGCTACATGTGGTAGGCCTGAAGGAATGATAGGCCTGAATCGATGGAGCTGCATCGTTGTGTTACCAGAAATTGTATAGGACGGGTTAGTAGGTTTACTTGCCTCCTTGATCAGCGCGTTGAGATACGGAAGATTGCTGTAATCCTCCAACACGGGGAGTTGATCGCTACCGAGCACCTGGTCGATTTCCGCTTGCGCTTTCAACTGGATTTCGGGGTAGCAAACCATCGCCATAACAAACGAGTGAAGAAACGAGGCAGAAGTTTCTGTGCCTGCATCTAGAAGAACTCGACCCATTGCTCTGTCAACATATTCAAGTGATACATCCTAAGTCTCTCAAAGATAAGATGCACATACCTGACTTCGTCGCGACTCAGCCCTAGTTCAGTTTGTGATTCTATCACGCTCTCGAGGGAACACCCAGTTCGCTTTCCGGATCGGACAGCCTCTTCGCATTGGAGAAACAAGTCTTCATCAAATGCATTACGAATTTGCTTCGCTTTTTTGCTTAAGCTCTTCCACGGTGCGTAACGCTCTGGAACATGCCTCAAGATAGGAAAGAAGTCAAGAGGCGGCTGGTCAAAAGGCGCAGCAAGCTCGCTAATGCACTTCGTTCCTTCGAAGAATAGTTCTGCTTTGGTGCCTGCGAAGCGAGGAATGGATTTGCCGTAGACAAGGGTGGCCATTACGGATGCAGTGGTGCGCTTGACATGAGTATATATATCCTGCCATGACGTGAGTACGTCGAACATCATAATTGGTAATAAGACTTGTACCTTAGGTGATTCAAGAACGTCATGAAGTAAGCGCAAGTATTCCGTTTGCTGGACTACCCAATAGCTTCGCAGCGCGTCAGGTGCTAGCAGCGTATGTGTTGCTTTCCGCATTGCTCTCCATCTATGTGTACCTTTTACACGTTCCAACAATCAGTTTCTTTAGAGGTTTCAGGATCACGGAATGGCACTTACTAGCGTTGTCAAAAATTTGGTATATTCCCTCTGTATGAAGAATGGTATACGGCATGAAACGGTCGCTAGTCGAGAGGCCATTCTTGTCTAACACATCCTTGATAGCTCGAGCGCTACTCAGGATCACCATAGTTTGATCCAAAACTTTGAGCTAGAAGGACTCCACAACGTCAAAAACCAGTCATCTAGGACTGAATGTTGGCACTCTACCGAGTAAATCTCCCCATATTCAGCGGCCCACTGACTGAATCTAGGCATATGTTCAGCATCGTAGTATATATCATGACGTACTTCGAACTTACTGAAGGAAAGGAAATTCCCTAGGAAATTGCAGGACATTTCCTAGAATGGGGGTTGTTGTTGGTCCAGGGGGAAGGCCCTGCTCTCGACGGCCGTAATTCCGGAGTCGGAACGCAATGAACACAGTCGTCGCTACGAGTATACCAACTAATGCGCTGGGCATCGTAGAGAAAGAGCTATGGGATCTTGAGAGATGAAGCTTGAAGCTTGAAGCTACGTCTGCGCTGTTTTATCCCGTTGGTTTGACGCACGGGTAAGTGTGGTATTTGTTATCCAAAATCTGTGGAAGCGAACAATACAGGGTCCGCCTCACGCGAGTTCCGCTACATTGAATGCCAGTTCAGCACTGCATCGTGTTAGATCGTGTTTCAACTTTCGAGGGCGTACCATGCGTAGGTCCACGTTCTTTGCAATTGCAGTTATACTATGTGGTATTGAACGTCATTTATTCCCTGGACATCTTCGAAGGACAGGATTGCTTCGCATTCACTTTACGTGTAACCTGTGTAAGCAAGAGTACCGCGCATGGTACTTCGGCCCTCAGGTGGCTGATAACCAATGAACATTTTGGGTACTGCAGTAGTATTAGTTATGTAACTGTGAAAGTGTCAATACCACGCATCCGGCTTATTAGAAGTGACATTCGTACCGTTTGACATGTGTTGCAACATAGGCACTCCTCTAGATACACCACCAATCAGAGTTGACCGGGACCTGTGTTTCGGGTGAATGCTCCCGGATCGAGCCACATTGCATGGGCGCAGTCCGCGCCTGAGGCGAATAGATGTGCGGCAATGTTGAACCCGCCTTCGAGATCGCCGTGCAAGTCAAAGCGATCGGAATATTTTCACTCCGTGATTGCCCGGTTACTTACCTCTTCGTTCAGGCTTCGGCGCTTCAGTCCTTCCTGGCATGAAACGGGAAAAGAATAGGGATTATTCTATGTCCTAGATGTTGGGTATACTGCATATTCTGAAGCCGGCTAGTAACAAGGGTATGTCCGATTTTCATCAATCCATGGTCCGGGACAGTCAAATGGAGAGTCCGATCGCAGACACGCCGACTTCCGGGGCTTCTTTGCCACAATGGTTGGACGTCCACGAATTAACGACTCACAATGCCGCCGCGTCGTATGCACGCCTAATCAGAGACGCGCGAGCCTCACTCCGTACTTCGACGTTGCAGGTGAACGGCTTCAGCGCGAATTCTACTCCGGGCTACAACCATATAAATGGTAGAGGTTAGATACACAGTGGATAGCGGAAGATGCAAGATCGGAGTGGAAGAAAGGGAGATGAATGACGCACAAGGTAGTTCTCCAAGTCCATCGTACAAGCAGCGGACGCATCTTTGCTGAAGTTGAACGCCCAGAGAAGGTTGATTATGTTCATCGCCTAGTAAATAGAGAAAGAAATCAGTTTCACTCAGCACACGGGGAAACTTCATAACTTGAACGTAGTTGAATACTCACAATGTTTCTCGCCGCCATTTCCGCGCCTGGGCATATACGCTATTTATCAATGAGTCGATTTGAGACGAGTCGAAGGCAGGGCAATTATCAGTGCTTACCCTACCAGCGCCAAACGGTAAACTATCACGCAGACCCTCCGTGTCCGCTCCAGGCTTCGTCCCAAATTCTGAAAGTAAATACCGTTCGGGCTTGAAGGACTCTGGGTCATCAAATAACTCTGGATATGCTGTCAGTAACCTCATTGATAATGATAAGTCGTAGTCGGGACTCGCCAGGGTCGTGGAATACACCCCCTGTAACACACCGAAGTTGAATTTATTGCGATTGTTTGCTGTTGAAGGGAAAGGCAACTTACATGTATTCATGAAAATGATCGAGCCTTGAGGGATCACAAAGCCATTGCACTGATTGGTAGGAACCATTAGAATACTGCTGCGTTCAAGAAGCACAGCATACATACTTGAGTATCCCGAGACGCTACATCGGGCACGCCGGTCGGGACGATAGGTCTGAATCGATGGAGCTGTAACATACCACTACTGATCAGAAATAACTCGAGGAACACAGGAGCAATTGAGGTGATTTTGGTGGAATGTATTCACTTCTTTGATAAGGGCATTCAGATGCGGGAGACTCCCCTCGTTTATGGCACTCCTATCCCTTCTTATCCGCACAGCAAAGCGCACCTCCTCTTCGAGGGTGCGAAACTTGTTCACGCGCTAGCAGCACCCTTCGACCACCCGCCCATCGACTTTTTCCCGATACTGAGGTATACGCCGGAGAGGTGGGCCCGGTGGAAGCGGCTGAGCAGGGAGAGAGAGGTTAGAGGGGAACTGGACGGGGATCTGTTCCCTATGTGCGAGGAGGCAGTAAGGAGTGGGAAGAGGAAGGGATGCTATTTGGAGAGCGTGCTCGAGATGAAGGAGGAGCTTGGGTTGAGCCCCGAGGAAGTCAGGTCTGTGTTCATTTCGCTCATCTCCATCTCAGGCCTTTCTTTGTGTGACACTTTAAGTTGATTGAAAAACCAACTAACCGAATATTTGACTTCAACGCAGGGTCCTCCTTGATGCAGGCACCAAGACCTCCGCTTCGTTCCTTCACTCGTTCGTCCTGGCGATGGCGTGCTACCCAGATGTCCAGACCAAGGCACAAACAGAGATCGACGAAGTGCTCGGTGGTCATGACAGAGGCTGTAGTGCGCTTTATGTGCGTGTAGATGTCCTGAATTGGGTGGGGATGTGTGTAAGTTGTAGCTCTTACTGAAGATAGAGTAAAAATGTACCTTGGGCGATTCCAGGACGTCGTGGAGTAGCCTTAGATACTCCGTTTGCTGGATTACCCAATAACTCTGCAATGCCTCTGGTGCTAAGAATGTATGTGTGGCCTTGCGCATCGCTTTCCATCTATTTGTACCTGCCATTCGATCATGTCAACATTCAACATTCATCACTCGTTATTCAGTTTATTGAATATTCGATACTTCCTTACGAATGATCTGCAACAGTACGGAGATATACTCACTGGCGTTATCAAAGATCTGGTATATCCCCTCCGCGTGGAGGACGGTGTACGGTTGGAACCGGTCGCTTGTCGAGAGTCCGTTCTTGTCTAGGACGTCCTTTATCGCGCGACCACTGCTCAGGATGATCATCGTTTGGTCAAGCACTTTGAGCTACAGACACACAGTATCATCAGAAGGAGTAATTTTGTGTGGGAGGGAGGTCACTGTACCGAGTATATGTCCCCATATTCAGCCGCCCACTCGCTAAATCTAGAGGTCTGCTCTCAGTATAATGCACGGAATATTTGATGACGCGCTTTGAACTTACTGGAGGAACGGAAACTCCCTCGGAAACTGTGGGACATTCCCCAGTATCGGGGTGGTTGGTGGGCCAGGAGGTAGACCGTGTTCGCGACGTCCATATTTCCTGAGCTTTAAAACGACCAACGCGGCGCCTGTTGTTGGAGCGAATGCACTGAATAGTGCACTGTTACTGGGGCTGGGCATCGCTTGACAAGAAAATGGTGGAAGATTTATAGTGCGTCGTGTCGGGTTTGTAGGGATTATGGGAATTGTGGGGATGATGAATGACAAGTTATCGCGTTGGCCTGGAGTCAGCTTTTAGGCCATGGGCCTGGGGGTAAGATGATAGGCATCGACGCGTCGACACGGAAGTGGCGCTTGATAGATGAGTTGTGGGGGGAGACCTATGTCAAGTTGGGTATCGAGTATCAAGTATTGAATACTCTGAATGCTCAAAATCCGCATTAATGGCCTGCCTGGCTCTTCAGGTTTGGATCTTCGTTTGAATGTCTTGAATTTCATAGATTATATTGAGTCCGAGTTGAGCGCGTAGTCTGCATTATGCATGAGGGCTTCGGACATGCTTCTCAAGGCTCCGTACCAACCATGACGATGGAGTACCATCACAGCAGTATCCCGGTAAGAAGTCATCATCGCTTGCCCATCACAATTCATTATCGCGTTCACGTTCCGCGCTCAATCCGCGTACGTAGAGCGCCTCAGAAACTGATAGTACTTCCAAGTTCCGTGGTATGATCCTCCAAGTAGCGTTATGGCTTGATAACGATCGCAGACTTGGAGTCGTAGTGACGAAAGTCCAAACTTAAACAGGATGGCGAATGTTAGTCTTAGTCCTCTGTAGCGAGCAAATCCAGAGGGCGACAACAAGAACGAGGGCGAGTTCGTGGTTCAAAACAGCAAGGGGGCTTGAGCGGAGTCAGAATAATGTGCCACTCCATTGTCCCTGTTGTCCAGATTCGGAACAGACACCTCTTGCTCTGCAACAGCTACCATGTCGAGGACAATCACCGCCGTCGCGCAACATCCATCGTATATCAAAGTGCTTGCTTCCTACTCACCCGAGGATCTGGTCGAGCAAGCCACCCAAAAGCTGTTGAGCGCAGGGATACAGCTCATCGAATTCCGATACCAACTATATCGCCGCATGGGTGTCCCAGCCGTCGTAATGGTGAGTCCGTCTGTTTCAACATTGTGGGCTTCTAATTATCACCTTATCTAGAACCCTTGCTATTTGGTCGAAGATGACCAGCTGGACGAAGCCAGCAACACCGTTGCAGATTTAGGCCTTCCGCTCACTTCCCCTTTATCGACGAATGCAAATACCGAAGGGAAATTCGTAACGCTGAGCCGACTGCACCGCATCACAGCCAGCACCACGCCAGGTATACAGCAATTCTTGCAGCTCCTACCCGTCTCCTTTACAGGTCTGGTGCCCTGCGATCTCATCCCTTCCCCGTCCCTCAGCAAAGCAAGTATCCGCATACCGAGAGAATCGGCCGTCTACGCCTGTCTTATTCGCATCATTGCCCGCTCATCGAGACACGATCCAACCCGGGTACAGGCACAGAGCGACTTGGGGATGCTGGCGATGCACCATATGTATGGCATGGAGGGTTACTCTGAGGAAGACGACGACCTCGCTCCCGATGAAGACCCCGCCGTGCAAGGAGCCTTGGAGAGGGTGCGCGAATGGAGCTGTAAAGGAGAATGGCGAGTAGGCGAAGAATGGATTGGCGATCTGCTGCACATGTATCTTGGAGGTTCTTATTACGAACCCTACTTTCCATGGACCGACTGATTATCGTACTGCGCGATTGTATCAGTTGAGGTAAAGTTTCGGAATGAGCAGTGCCCGATTTATTTACTATCTCCTACACTTTGTCCAATGTGCCCCAGGCAGACGCATCCGCCTGGAGAAGAGGAGCAGACTAAGAAACTACGTGAGAAACAAGCCCCTATCCCACTTTTCCCTTTCTGCCGCTCAGGAATTTTCCAAGCTCCTCCTACGAACTTGCATGGTCTACGAATGCTCAAAGGAGGCCAGACCGTTGGGAAACGATGTCCTAGTCTGCTTAGGAGGCTTTGTACTTCTCCCCGCAATTCCTTCCAAGCCCTCAAGGCCAAACCATTGCGACCAGTATCGACGAAACGGCACGAAGCTCGGGAGGAAAATGTTGCGCAATGGGAGGGTCAAGCAAGGGCGACAGCGGTGCAACGAAGTGTGTGCTATGATTCCTGTCCTCTTCCAGAAAAACTGACCTGCTATCAGTCAAGCGAAACGCGCTGGGAGTGCAGTTACTCTCGCGAAAGCTGCACGAGCAGGTTTTCAAGAACATATCGTTCCCGCCTCCACCAGAGTCCTTCGTCAATATTGCAAAAGAGCATATCACATCCCATGGCCTCGACCCAACTCAAGGGTCTGTTCTGCCTGACGTTGGATTCGATTTACCCGCGTTACAAGGCCCCTCGCTCCTCCACCATTTCCACAACATCGGCTCCGACATGGCACAGCCGTGGTTGTCCCTTGCCAAAGATTTTGCCGACGCGACTCTGCCGCCCCTCCCCGAACAATGGGATATCCAGGCGGGATGGACAAAGTACCACTATCTCCCAGATGGGTCCAGCTATAGCGAGCACGTCGAATACCCAGCTCACGAGACGATGCTCGCGTTTGATGTCGAAACGCTGCCAAACGAGCACCCGTATGCCATCATGGCCTGCGCGGCATCGCCGAATGCATGGTACGCGTGGATATCTCCTTGGCTGCTCGGCCAGACGGACGATCCTCGACAGCTGGTGCCCATGGGCGACAGAGACCTCGCGCGTGTGGTCGTCGGGCACAACGTATCGTACGACCGCGCGCGGATTCTCGAGGAGTACGACCTGGCGCCGACGGAGACGCGGTTCCTCGACACGATGGCCCTGCACGTCGCCGTCAAAGGGATCTCGTCGAACCAGCGCCCCGCCTGGGTGAAACACAAGAAGTCTAAGGAAACGGAGCAGACGCAGAAAGAGGAGGCGCAGGAGACGCTGATGGAGATGTTAGCAAAGTTTGATGATGAATTGCAAGCGCCCCAGGATACCAAGCGCGAATCGGAGCTGCAGCAACTACGTGCAGAAATTTCGGAGAGTTTGTGGGCGTCAGTCGAGGCCGACGGCGAGACAGACTCCAAGCGGTGGGAAGACATCACGTCCGCTAATTCGCTCGCGGACGTCGCGAAACTCCACTGCGGCATACAAATGGACAAGGAAATCCGCAACGACTTCATGAAGCTCGACCGCGCTGCGATCCTTGCTGGCCTTACCGACTACCTAACGTATTGCGCCACTGATGTCCATGTCACTCATTCCGTGTTCGGGCGCGTTTTGCCCGCGTTCCTTCAGTCGTGTCCTCATCCAGTCTCTTTTGCGGGCATCCTCACCATGGGCAGTAGCTTCCTCTGCGTCAATGAGGAGTGGGAGAAATACATCGAGCGCGCCGAAACTGTGTATCAAAGTATGGCAGAAAGCGTCAAGGCAAAACTCAAGCTTCTCGCGGAGGAGGCCAAAAAGCTGATGCGACCTGAAGGTGGGGGAGACTGGGTGTCGGATCCTTGGCTAAGCCAGCTCGACTGGACACCCAAAGTCCCTAAGAAGTCGCGGGGCGTAACACCCGTTCCAGTTGAAGAGGTCGTTGCCAAGGTATGTAGTTTGATTCCAGGCTGTATCTTCTGCAGGCTGACGCGACAATTCCACGCCAGCCAACTCCAGCTCCGAGAGCTCCGAGAGCTTCGAGTGCGAAAAAAACCTCCTCAGAAGAGCCATGTTTCATAACCGTCCCTACCTGGTATGCGAAGCTACGCAAGAGCCCTCTACTCTCCGGCCCAATCAAGACGAAGATGCTGCCCCTCCTCCTGAAACTCGAATACGACGGACATCCCCTCTTTTCGTCCCTAAGCGAGGCGTGGCATTATGTCGAAGACGACGAAGTGAAACGGCTCCCCACCGCTGTAAACACCAAAATCCACACCATCATGTCGCCAAAACATCTCATTCCCGGGCTGGAGAGCGGGCGATTGACGGCGAAAGACCCAGAGCTTGCCATCGCCCTCTCGCTCGACAAGAATCAGGACCCGGATCTGGAAGCCCGAGTCTTGGAGTACGCCCAACGTATCCTCGATGAATACAGCGCCACCGGAAAGGACGACCCGTCGCTCTCGCTCCTCGACTGGAAGCTCGTGGAGATACCGGACGACCTTGCCTACACGCCCCCGAAGAAGCCTGGACGCGCGGCGAGCACGAAGCCCAAGCCGCCGAAGTTCGTCGAAGTGTGGCCGAAGTGGTACTGGGATGCCACCGCCCCGCAGAAAGGCGCGCCGCCAGGGACGCTCGACATCACCACCCGCTCGCACCTCGCGCCCATCCTGTTGCGGCTCTCCTGGCTCGGCCACCCCCTCTTCAAGTCCCGCGAACACGGGTGGACGTTCCGCGTCCCGGCAAATGCTAAATTCACGACCCGATCTTCGCCGCTGACGTTCTACGACCCCGCGGACGATGCTCTCGCTGAAATGGCGCTGAGAGGCGGATACGCTTTCTACAAATTGCCGCATAAGGATGGAGAGAAGGCGAATGTCGGCAATCCGCTGTCCAAGCCCTTCATGAAATTCGCGCAGGATGGAACGCTAAAGAGCCCGGATAAGACTGCTGCAGAGGCTTTGGACATGAATGCTCAATGCAGCTACTGGATCAGTGCCAGAGACCGTGTTCTCAGCCAGATGGTTGTTTGGCAGGACGGCAAGCGGACACTGGGGATTGCGGACAAACCGAGCGAGGATAAGAAATGGGGAATTATCCTTCCTCAGATGATTACGATGGGCACGGTCACGCGGCGCGCCATCGAGAAGACGTGGCTCACCGCGAGCAACGCGAAGAAGAACCGCGTCGGCTCCGAGCTCAAAGCCATGGTTCGCGCCCCCCCGGGCTACGCCATCCTCGGCGCGGACGTCGACTCGGAGGAATTGTGGATATCCAGCTGTATGGGCGACGCGCAGTTTGGGCTCCACGGAGCGACTGCGCTGGGGTGGATGACGCTGGAGGGCACGAAGGCGTCGGGGACAGATCTCCACAGCAAGACTGCTAACATCCTCGGCATCTCGCGCGACGACGCCAAAGTCTTCAACTACTCGCGCATCTACGGCGCGGGCATGCGGCACGCCATCCTGCTGCTGCTGCAGTCCAACGCGAGTATGCTGCCCGAGCAGGCGCAGAAGCTAGCGGAGAACCTCTACGCGTCCACGAAGGGCAAGAACACGCACCGCACCGATATCTTTGGGCGCAAGTTCTGGTTCGGCGGGACGGAGAGCTATGTGTTCAACAAGCTCGAGGAGATCGCGCTGTCGGACGCGCCGCAGACGCCTGCGCTGGGCTGCGGCGTCACGCATGCCCTGTCGAAGAAGTACCTCCCTCCCGACTTCGGCTCGGACTACATGCCCTCGCGCATCAACTGGGTCGTCCAGTCGTCCGGCGTGGACTATCTCCACCTCCTCCTCGTGTCGATGGACCACCTCATCCGGCGGTACAACCTCCAAGCGCGTTTCCTCATCTCCGTGCACGACGAGCTGCGCTATCTCGTGAAGGAGGACGACCGGTACCGCGTCGCGCTGGCGCTACAGGTCGCGAATCTCTGGACGCGGAGCATGTTCGCGGTGAAGCTCGGGATGGACGACCTCCCGCAGAGCGTGGCGTTCTTCTCCGCCGTCGACGTCGACCACGTCCTGCGCAAGGAGGTCGACCTGCCGTGCGTCACGCCCTCGCAGCCCACGCCCATCGCGCCCGGGGAGAGCCTCGATATTCTGCGGATCCTGGAGAAGACGGACGGGGGTGCGTTCCTGCGCGAGGAGGGCGGCGCTGGGTGTGTGCGGAGAGGGGAGGCGCCGTCGGCGTTCGCGCACCCCGATTGCCTTGTGCACCGCGCGCCGTCGGCGGCGTTCCTGCAGGCGCAGTCGACGAGCGACTTTGAGGAGATCAAGCACCTTTCGAAGCAGGCGTCGGGGAAGGCTGTCACCGGCGGCATTGGCGGCGGGCGCGCGGAGAGGAAACGCCGACGGCGCAGCGCGCCTATTGGAGCAGGCGGGAGCATTGATCCCGACCAGGAGATCGTTCGTTGTCAGGATTTAGATTGATCGTAAATTTATGCTATGTTATGGGTTTGTGTCTTTATATTGGATGGTAATGATTAATAGTTGGGTATACACCTTTGTCTGTTTGTTTTGAAGGGTGTGTTCAGTTTGTGCAGGACTGAACCAGAGCTCAGTTCGTAGCCATCTGTGAACGTCGGTCTTACCAAAATAGGCAACACCGCTCCCTCTTACAATTCCTCCCCGCGTATCGACGAGGACAGACATGCACACACGCATCTCTCAAACGGCGTTATGTCTGGCTCTCCCGTACGAGCGTCAACAATGTTAAATGTTACATATAAACGCTGACCTTATTTACTGAACTTGAACGTTTGAGCGTTCGAATGTTGCATGGTGACTTGCGATCCATACGTCTCAACAACCATAAACACGCGCCCACTACACCCTACCTCTTCCCTACCCCACATCACTCTGCCTCCTACTGCCGCCACCCGCCACCCGCCACCCGCCACCCGCCACCCGCCACCCGCCACCTTTACTGTACGTCACCACCGTCTCCACCACATACCCATCACCCGTCGCCACCCACATGCCCATCATGCATCACCGTACCCCACGTCGCGGTCTGTCGCCGTCGTGTAGTAATAATGATCAGTGAGGCTTGAATGGTGCCAAGCATTCTGGGTGCCACTGTCCACTGTCCACTGTCCACTGTCCACTATCAATACCCCATACCCCATACCCCAGCCCCCAGCCCCACTCGCGTGACGGAATTCAATGTTGACTAGGTTGATTAGATTGGTATTGGTGTTGGTGTTGGTGATGGTGATGATGAATCGACGAACTCGAATGTAGTGCATTGCCATGGAAGACGATCAATGTGCACGGAAGCCGCAGACGCGTACTACTAGTTCAGTAGTGCAGCCTAGTTGTGTATTGTGTACTAGCCGCGTGTATTGTGTACTAGCTGTGTACTAGTTCCAAGTTCCAAGTTCCAAGTTCCAGAACTCGAAGCTCGACTAGCGACTAGCGACTAGTGTCTACAATAAGTAGCATACAGTAGTAGGTGTAGTAGTACACCGTGGCGAACGCACTCGAGTTGTGTTATGTCTGTTGTGTCGTGTCGCAGTAGTCGCAGTACTCGCTAAGGACTAAAGGAGGACTAAGCTGAAGTCAGTTCCAGAGGCTGTTAGTATGTAGTTGTTAGTTGCTAGTTGCTACGATGAGAAGATGAAATTTAGATGAGGAGATGAAGAGATGAGGGATTGGGGGATAGAGATAGGCGAGCAACCATCCGACCAACTCACCTCTCCTCAACATCCACTCACTTCAACTCAACTCAACTCAATCGCAACTCTGCTCATTCGCGCAGGAAGACGGTAGATAGTAGGAGACAATCAGACGATCAATTCGTAGTAATACATGCAATCAAACAGAGGGTAACAGTCAAACAGTCAAACAAAGGGAGGGTTGTACACCGTCCAGCGGAAGATATCGAGTATCGAGTATCAAGTATGGTGTACACGATGCGGGCGTATCGAAACAAAGTGTGGTGGGAAGAGTGTGGTAGAACATGAAAGTGGGAAGGGGAGAAGAGGGAGATTACGTGCTACAATCGGTATAAGTATGTGTATATAGATGCTACAGTGGTGTATTAAATGCGGGTGGTAATGCTAGTGCTATATGTGTATGCGTGAAACGTGTGGTGGGAAGTCCGAGCGAACGTGTAGGGAAGTAGAAAGCAAGGAGAAAGCAGCGTATGTGTAAGTGTCGTTATGTGGTGTTTTTCGTGTTGGTCGTAATATGCAGGGAAGCGAATGAAGTGTGCGTGGAATGTTGGAATGTGAATGAATGAATGAACGTGTCGTGATTTCCTCATATCGCCGTAATCGCCGTATCGCATGAAAGCCCGTCGCAGGGGACGTGGAAGGTGTAGTGAGGCGCGTCGCTCCATCGCCGGATGGGTAAGTGGTACTAGTGGGGTTGAACGATACGTGGATGAATGGTGAATGGCGCGTTCAAAGGCGGCGCCAGTTGGCCGCGTTGACGCGGGGGCGGAAGTTGAAGTGGCTGACGCGGGGCGTCTTGTCCATCTCCACCCTCTCCGCCCTCTCGACCTTGGGAGCGACAAGGGCAGGTGCAGCGGAAGGGGCGGGGGATGCCTTGGGGCCGCCGAGCATGACGCCGCCGGTGAGGACGGTAGTCTTTCCGCCGTCGTAGGGCGTGACCTCCTTCTTGGTGGTGTCGACGTAGACGCGTGCCTGGCGCGCGCGCTCGCGGCGGGACTGCTTGAAGGGCGCGGCGTTGGCGTTGAGCTTCGTCGCGGGGAAGGAGGAGGTGGGGGAGGTGGAGACGGGGGAGGTGTTGGTGGATGCGCAGGGGGAGTCGAAGGAGGAGGGGGCGGTGGAGAGGGAGGAGTTTGATGAGCGGGAGGAGCAGCGGGAGTGGAAGAGGGAGTCTGACTCTGAGTCTGCGGAGGAGGAGGAGAATGTGGAGAGGGGGGAGGTGGAGCGGTCCAAGGCTGCTGCTGCTGTGGGGACGGGGAACTGGTCGAGGATGGGGGTCATCCATGTGGGTGCTGCGACCTCGTCTGCGATCATGGTGAAGATGGAGTCGTCTGCTTCTGTGTCTTCCTCGAGGAGCTGCTGGGCGAGGGTCTTTTTATCGAGTGCCAAGGGAGCAGGGGCGGGGGAGAAGGGCGCGAAGGTTGTGGGGGACGGGAGCTCGTCTGACCAGATGGTGATGAGCTGCGATGGAGCGGGACCTGCGACGCGGATGGAGACGCATCCGGGGTCGACGAAGAGATCGAACTCTGCTGCGCCGAGGAGGGCGATCCAGTCGAACCACTGGACAGAGGCTGCGATGCAGGCGTTGTAGACGGGGCGCGGGGGGAGGCACGTGGGGGCGAGGGAGAGGCAGCGGCGGCCGGAGCCACGGAGGGGCTGGGTGGGGATCCACGAGGGGGCGAATGCGGCGATGAGGTTTGCTTCGAGGACGAGCTGGAGGCGGATGATGGAGGTGGCGGGGTAGGCGAGGATGAGGGGGCGAGTGAGGAAGGAGACTGCGTGGGCGACGGCGATGGTCAGCGAAGAGGAGGTGGTGGTAGAAGAAGACATTATGTTTTGATATTCGTGAACGTGAATGGTCGAATCGGCCTGCGATAAAAGTGAAGAGTGCGAGGTGTTTATAAAGGAAGAAAGTGACGTGGAATGGGTAGCAACGAAAAGCAGGCTAACAGCGGGCTAACAGCAAGCTAATGAGTTATTAGCAGACAAGTGGAATGTAGACCAGAACAAGCGAACTGAGGATGTCCCAGTGTTTTCTTGCAGCCACTCTTTATACACTCCATCCTCTTTTGTTCGTGAATATAACAATAGCATGCGCATTCCATTGTTGTTCTTGTTGTTGCTTTGCCCGTCTCCATAAGGCAAACACTCTTTCACACTCCGCCAGAGGGGCTTGAACTCTATTTGTCCTTGTACACAAACATCCAAAAATCAGCCAGCCCCCTACGCACTCTCCTCGTCGCTATCAAACACAATGGCAAGTCCCTCCCTACCGTAAACTCCCAATGCTAACCACAAACACAACAGCCTCTCGCCGTCGACCTCCTCAACCCCTCTGCAGACTACGAGCGCAAGCAGCACAAGCTCAAGCGCCTCGTACAGTCCCCCAACTCCTACTTCATGGACGTAAAGTGCTCAGGTGTGCAGCGATTCCCTCCTTCCACTGTGCGCTACACAGCTAACATCGGCGCAGGCTGCTTCGCCATCACCACCGTCTTCTCACACGCACAGACCGTCGTCCTCTGCGGCTCCTGCTCCAGCGTCCTCTGCCAGCCAACAGGCGGCAAGGCCCGTCTCACAGAGGGTGCGCGCTATCTTCCGCATACCCTCTACCGCCCACGCATATACTCACACATCTCCCCTCCCAGGCTCCTCATACAGAAGGAAGAACTAAGTGCCCCACCGCATTATCAAAATCATCCTTCGTATCTCGAGTACACGCTTCTTTTTACCTTGTGCTGTATACATCGCCCTGTGCAATATACATTTATCTTGCCCATCTCATCCCCTGCGTACGCCTTGAGTACTTGAGTCACAGCCAGTCCTGCAATCGGATCCGGATCCGAGATCGCAAACGCCGTGCTTACTGCCGTGACTCGAGACCCCCACCTCTCTTCCGTTAGCCTGGTAAACCCTATACTCTTCCGTCGACCCTCGCGCAGACTCGTATCCCTACTCGCTTCCGTGATGCTGACATGAACAACCCACGCAGTCACCCAACTCTCCGCTCACACACCCTTTGCTCTCGTCACCCCACAATAACCGTCAACGCTCGTCCCTTCCACGTCGAGCCCTTCTAAATACGCACGCAATTGTCAATTATCGAGGAACCATCCGTTAGTTAGGAACCATCGGGTTCTGCTGTCCGTACCTACCTACCTACCTACCTACCTACCTTCATACGTCAACTGAAATATTGTCGTCGACCAGCGATTCCGACCACTTCCCTCACAATAGCAGCAGTAACACCCGACGCATGACGCCTGATCCTGCTTACAACAATGTGCGTCTTTACATGTTACAACGAGTTACCACCTGCACAACAACAAGTGTCATCCCACCCCACCCATCATCGAATATGGAATATTGACTATTAAAATATTGATTCTTGATCGTGAACTTACGCACTCTTCACCTCAGTCACCCTACAATAACACTTCAGCTTCCTCCTCCATACACACCTGCTACGTACCACACCAATACATAATATTGCATACAATTGTCGAGGAACCATCCACCTGCCCTGGCATCCGGCATCCTCGCCTAGCACCCGTCAGTTCATCAATGCATCACTTACCCTTCCTCCGCACCCTACCTTCAGACCTAAAAGTATACAGCACTGCCCTCCCTATAGTCTCTTCTTACCTCTCCTCCGCCCATAGTCCTGCCCTACCCGCACCAATTACCACGCCCAAGCGACTGTCCGCTGTCCGCCCTCCGTAAGTACAACGCACGCCGCCGGCCAAGCAACCCCCAACCCACCCAAGCCTCCCAACATCTATCAAAAGTAGAATATGAAAAGTATGATAGCGGAATAATTATATTCCCATACCAACGCCCGTCTTCGGTTACGCAGCGGGACTTTTGGAGCTCATTGTCTCGAGTCCCAACAGTCCCAACATACATAACTGCGTCCTTGTTTCCTTGTTCCCAATTATCGAGTTATCGAATTATCGAGTTATCTGTATCGTTCCCTGAATCCCTGCATCCTTCCCTGTATCCTTCCCTATATCCTTCCCCATATCGACGTGTCGAGGCGGGACTCGGATTCCGGATAATCCAGTGTACTCCAGTGGGTAGTCCAGTGTGTAGTCCAGTATCGAGGAGCGCCGAGCGCCGAGCCTCGAATCGTTCATTGTATTTCCCTGTACGACACACCGACGCCCTCAGGCTTCTACAATAGTCTACAATGTACACCCTTATTCCCTTATTCCCGCCTATTCCCTGATTCCCTTAGCTCAAGTCCTCGCCATACACGCGCACACCCACGCATACACTCACCATACACTCACCATACACTCACAATACACACGCATATAATGAATATTTCTGCATTCCGTGTACTAGTAGGTCCGGATTCTGGTAGGCCCGAGTCTGGTAGCATGCTGTCTACTGTCTACTGTCTACCGTCTACTGGCAACACACTGGCAACACACTGGCAACACACTGGGAACACACTGGGAAGGGTCCAAAGTTCACGCCGTCTCTGAATATTCAAATATTCACTATGCAAAGTTCAAAGTTCAACGTTTAACGTTTAACGGTCCTGATCAACTGAGGGGGCGAGACGAGACACTAAGTAAGTGGGACGACGAGAGTGGGACGACGAGACAGCGGGCATGACGGGGATGACGGGGCGCGGTGGGAACCTGAGCTGAGGGGCGGGAAGGGCGGCGCGCGTGTCCGTATTTATTATTTGCTTCCGTTTCCGTAACCCGTTTCCATTCCCATTAATTTCCCATGCATTTCTTGTCCTTGTTCTTGTAACTTGTTCTTGTTTTCGGCTGAAAGTACAATGAGTCGGAGTCGGATGACGTTGTTCTCGTCCCTTCTCCCCAGACGCGATCGTTCCTTCCCCGCCTAGCCCTTCTAACCCACCTAACCGCCTAACCCGTCTAACCCTTCTAACCACCTAACTCGTCTAACCCGCCTGACCCCAGTGATGCATTGATGCCTGTGTGATTGAGCTGTGCAAGGCCTCGTCATTATAATTATAAACGACGAGTCTATATCAATGCAATATCAAGATTCAATGGAATTCATTACAACGTTGACAATAACAATAACGATAATAACTAAAACGATAACTACGCGATACTATCATATACATATACTATTTGGGTATCTCCCGAGGGCGATACAAATTACAATAAGCGATAATGGATGGGCAATAAGCGATCCTAGAGACTGTGAAGCCTGGGGGATATGCAGACATGTACACGGCGAGCAGTCTGAACGTTAGAACGCTGAACGTTTGAACAGTCGGATCACACGGAGCACCAAGCACCGGGTGTGTGTGTGTACGAGTCCTTGTCGGCCCTGCAAATCCCTGCAAATTGGACTTGGCCTATGTAGAGAACTCAGTACTCAGAGGCCGAACTTGAAGCGCACCAGACTTCAGCGCAGTGCCTTGGAAGTCTGCGGATGCGCTCGTACGTACATACGCTCAGAGCACCCACCATCCGCAATCCGCAATACGGCGATTTGTTCGAGCCACGACGATATCCCGCCCTAGTCCGCCTCGTAGTCGCAACAAGGAAGGGAGTCATAGCAGCAGGACGGGTCAAGACGACACAGACAGCATCTCAAGTCCCGCTGTTTCCTCTTGTCCAAATAGTCTGATCTCGATGAGAGCCAGCGATTCCGAACGTCGAGCGCCCAATTCTCCCTCTACCGTAGGGTCCATATGCCTATGAAGAGCAAGATCCCTAGTACGAGGGCATGGGACTCGAGGACTCGGAGATGTCGTAGCCTCTCGTCAGGAAGCGGGTTATGTATGCATTGGGCGATGTGGACCCGCGGAGTACCAGCCGGTTTGGATGGCTCAAGCACCCGAGAGGTCGATATTGGGATTGCTCTCGTGGGGGACGAGATGGCGTGGCGGGCAATGGGAAACTCGAAGGCATTGCCAAGATGCGAGGGCGGGGTTTCGCGTACTAAAGACCGTCAAGTAAAAGGTCCTGGGAGGTGGGCTGAAGTGGTGTGCTTGGAACATCTCACGGCTTTCATGGCGTGAATGTGGGCAACGAGGGCGTGAAAGACACGTCGAGTGAGGGCAGGTGAGGGCCTTGAGTATATCGCTGCGGCGGAGAGACACCCTCAACTGGGAGGGATCACGAGTAAACTTGCAAACGCCGTCAATGGAAGGGCTGGTGAGGCGCTGAGCTTGAACTTGAGCTTGAGGGCGAGGTCGCCGCGTAAGTATTCGGCGGGGACCATCTTCATCTTCATCTGCGGAAAGACGGATCGAGGTGATACGGGGAACGCAAACGCAGCAAAGTTCGTAAACAGTGAAATTGTAAGAGGGACCGTAAGAGGGACCGGACCTTCCATCGATGGATGACGTGAACTTTTGAACTCGCGCGTTGCATCGTGCCATTTTGATCGTGCCTTCCAGCTCTTCCATGCCTTCTTCGAATTATCGACCGGCGACAGATTGAATACTGCATTCTGAACCCCGTTGTGAAAGCGAGGAAAGCGGGGTAAGGGGAGCAGCGGGGTATGCGGATCCCCAGGAAAGTTTGGACCAGGATTGGAAGGGGGAGATGCTTGGAAGAGAAGGCCATCGACGAAAGAGGGAACAAGCGAGCCTAACCCGGTGGACATCGATGAGCGATTGGAGCTTCTGGAGGAGATTGTAGTGCATCATACCAGAAGGCCTCGCGCCTTCCAGGTGTCGTTACGTTGCAAAATTAGCTTGGATTAGATCCAAAGATCGAGGGGGGGGGAGGATAAAGGAAATCCCTATTCCTATAAGAGATTGAGGGTACGAGGGTTGGGAGAGGATTGGGGGAATGGGAGGCGGACAACCCTACAAAGACACCGTGCGTCAGATACAGTCGCCGAATTTGCAATCTAGAGGCAAAGAATCGAGGGTCGAGGGTAGATGATAACTTACCAGTTACTTCCTTGTAAGTTGTAACGTACGTTACCATTCAATATCAATATCCAAACTTCTCATCGATCTCTCCCTCCCTATCATCCACCGCGTCCAGGAATAAACCTCGGAGGCTGGAAGTGAGTAGGGCGACTTCTTCTGTACGGCATAGAAGGTTGTTCGAACTTTGAAATTGCAAATGTCGACACAGCGGCGCCCTCGTGTCGGCCTGGTGCCCTCATTTGCGTTACCTCTAGTACGACACACTTCCTAATCTCTCCTGATCTCCCCCTGACAATCTCACCTCCGAGGCTCAACAATCCGCACAATCTCCAAAGCTCTTGAGAGCCATCTAGGGGAAGAGCAGCCCTGGATTAGACTGGAGGTCGGGATGCGGTCGATTGAGGACCTACGGACACGCACAATTAGGTTCTCAAGTACGGCAGGCAGGCTGAGATCCCTAGACGAAGGACGAGCTCCCCATCGTGCGTTAAAGTTCCCAATTTTCGAACATCCATTGTCGTGTCGTCCTTCCCCACTCCACACCGTCGAGGCAAATCCTCCGAGACCAAAACGGGATGTTGTCTTTCCCTTGAAGGTCTTGATGCAACCCACCCCTGATCTCCCCATACCTCCCTGATCGCTTCAGATCCCCCCAATCTCCTCGAGACTCCAAACTTCCGCGATCATTTGTTCAACGCCACCACGCACGTCTTCTTTTTCTTTCCGTAACAATACGTTATTTGTCCGGAGATACATCCGGGAATGCTACGGCGAGGTGCTGCCTGGTGCTACTGAAATCTAATGGATGTGTAACCCAGAAGAAGGTCCTGTCGTAATGTCCGAATATTGGGGCGCTCGAGGACGATTTCTAGCAGAAAGGAAGAAGCCCAGTTTGGTGAGAAACGGATGATGATGCAGTTGGTCCGATGTGGTAAAGATAGATGATAAATGGTCGAATAAGGGGACAGCGGTACTGTCGGACAAGTTACATCAACCAGGATGGCCACCGATAGTAACCGATAGTAACCGCGCTATCGATTCAAAAGTGCCTGCGGTACTTCTCAACGTTAATAAATTTCGTGAAGACGGAGAGGTCATTAAAGTCATACCGTGTGGCGAGCTTTAGTTATGCGTTGCAATCCCGGCAACGCATCGCAACTCTATGCAGTTGGCATGGTCCTGGCAGAGCCTGGGGATACTGCTTCGTGCCGATTTCACCGAAGGTCGCGTCTCGAACGCGTTCGTAGCCGCTGCAGCGAGGTAACTGAGGAAGGTTGTATCTGAGTCTCAGTTGCATTTGCATCTTCTGGACACTGCGCGTTGATGTCAGGTTAATGGACTACGGCCTAACCAAGACCAGTTCCCCGCCCGCCATCAGCGGGTTACGACATATTGCGTTGATGGATTGCACTGATGCCCGCACCTAGCAGGGTTGTTCAACGCGTGCACATAGCCTCGAAAAATAGGGTAACAACGCAGAACTTACTGTTGAATGGGCAAAGCGTTCATACGCAAACCTTTCATAGCCGTTGCGAGATAGCTGTTAAGGCTGCAATCAAGTTGACCGATCTGCTTGTCTGGGTGTCTCAGTCGCCTATGGCCGCAACGCGCCAATATTCAACTGGATAAATAGCGCAGATACATAGAGTTGGTATCGCCTCGCAAAAGTAGGCGAATAGGACCTGACTTACTGGCTCAGATACATCCATATTCAAGTCTTCATTGCGATTAAATCTAATATTTGGCATACGGCTCGGGTTGCAAAAGCCTTCACAACTAGAATGTGAGAACTGGTTTCTACAGGCTAAATAGCACTCACAGAGTAATGACACAAAAAATGCTTGAGCTTGACGGCGGGTTGCGTTACCTATATGCGTCTTACTACGCGGGTCGTAGTGTGGGGCGTCAATTAAATTGACAGCGATAATTCCAGGTCATCAAAGACACATTGATGCCCCAGCGGCGTTAGCGACCAGTGATTCATTGATGCATTGAGGTGTTGAGGTGTTGATGTATCGACGAGATGACCGCCCGAACATGTTGACAGGACATGAAAGTTGCGGTCAAGGAGCCAAACTAAAGTACCCACGTTGCCACCGCGCGTTGCCATAACAGGTAACGCCGACTCACATCGTCGGCGTCAGGTGCCAAGTTCAACGTTGTCACGTTGTCAACATCCCACTGCTGCGAGAAACACTCTGAGTGCCGTGAGGTCAACAAGCGCGTAATGATGGTGCTGTGACTCAGGACATACAGCGTCTCTTCTCAGCGCCTGTCCGCCAGGCTGTCATAGTCTACTCCTCCCAAACCCCAATGGCCGATGAACTTACCAGGTTATTGGACAAGATCCTTGGATCCTTGGCTGAAATGTGCGTCGTGCGTTGATCGACGTTGTTTACAAGCACTTGCTCGACGACGTGTCGCTAACGAGCGTCGAAAACACAGATCGCCATGCCAGCTTGCTATTGAAGATGTGAGTGATCATTCTTGCTCTCACTGGAGTTCTGCATTGTAGGCCTGACGGAGCATGTAGTGTGATCAATTTGAAAACAAAGCCAACAGTGCAGTAGCCACCATTCGGCTGCTCCAGAATATGTCGACTCCTGTTCACAAGCTTCCGGCAGAGGTGCTAGCAGTCATCTTCACTGAGGTCATTAGATTAGACGTTCCTCAGGACTTCTTACCCGATATCGTGTCCCTGGCGTCTTTGGAATCGGGATCGAGATATGGTATAGAAGGTCTATCCCGAGTGTGCAGGAAATGGAGAGACGCAGCATTTGCTTTTCCTGCTTTGTGGTCAATCGTCTACTTCATCCCCCCGCATGAAGATGTGGAAACCACAGTCGCCAGCGATTCATTGGCAGCGAGACTCCTCCAAGTTCCGAAATCTGCATCCCTCAAAGTATTTGCAATCACTCAGCATGAGGATAGCATCTTGCTTCCTGATTTACCACGCGAGTCGGAATCGATGCGTTTCTTTCGCCTCATAGCCTCTCGTGCAGCATGCATTGAGGAACTTCACATCATCAACTTCGACAACGATGCACTCAAGGATACCTCGTTCCTCTCTACCTCGCTCCCTAACCTCCAAGCTCTCACTTTATGGATGGACCCGCGAGGTCAATGGTATGATGACCCCTGGATTCCAGATGCTCTATTCAGCGGGGGCACGCCACGACTGCGCAAACTGACCATACGCTACTGTCCATGTGTTTTCGTTCAAACGCTTGCAGGCCTCACTCATCTCTGCCTTGCCGACACCCGCTACTCTCCACAATTCACCTTGGATCGTCTACTCGACCTCCTGCGTGCATGCCCTCAGCTTGAAGACCTTACATTAGCAGACTGTTGTATAGACTCAACGCCGCCCAATACCACTAACACCATCGTCCTCCCCGACCTCCGCGCTCTATGTCTTGGAAACTGGCAATCCGAATCCCCTCCAATTGACATCTTCCTATCGTATCTCATCATCTCCCAACCCATACACTTTTTTATGTGGGGCGTCCTTGAGGATGGCGCGGGGGTAATGACAGGGCTTGCCGACATTATACCATCCTACATCAAAGAGGAAGCTCGTCTGAAGGAGCTACGAATCACTCGGTATCAGGACCCTAGCCATACTAGACATGTGGACTGGCGAACGGGGCTCTGCAACGCAATCATATCTACTCCTGATACACTTCAGGTTGACGGCAAATTCCTTTCTCCATCGTTTCTCCTCGATGCCCCCGTAATGATGGATCTTGGAGGCGTACAAGAACTGTGGCTGGGCAGTCTTTGTCACAATGAACCCTCCATTGCGGAGTGGAGAACGTTCTTCTCCGCATTTCCGTCCCTTGTGACGCTAGTGATCAGCCGCCGCCCTTTCCTGCGCATCATCACAGCCCTCACCCTCCCTAAAGAGACTCCCGATGCTCCCTTTCTAGTTCCACATCTCTCCACCCTCCGTATATACGGCAATAAACTACCATCTGCCCTCCCTTTGTTCATCTTTGCCGAACAGCGCGATCGACGCAACCACCGATTGACTCTCCTCGAGATAATCTGCGTCCATGGTAACCCTCCTCCCCTGCCAGGATGGGGCAATGGCAGCCAGCAAGTCCCGCAAGGATTCGACAATGGCAGCGATGATCTCGGTGATGGCCATGGTGGCATAGGGAATCGTGGATTTCGGGTTCATCCTCATTGGCCTAATATTCCTGTGGGGGATCTATCAGCTTTGGATGAATATGTGGACGAAGTGGACTGTACAAAGGTCGAGACAGATTTTGCGTTTGATATTGTGCCGCAGTGGCCGCCCAGAGTCTACACTTGGTTAGAACAAATATATTAACGAGACGAAAGTTTATACATGGCCGCGGATCCAATTTCCTTGTATGACATATGGTATCGATAGATTTCACAAAAAACTTACGCCCGAGTTGTGTAACTTCGAAGCCTGCCTCAGTAGTGCCCACGTGACAATCCCAATTTCTTACTTCTTAGTTTACTTTCGTACGTTTCTCTGACCTTCGGGATTGGAACAACCCAACACGCCGCCCAGTGTGCTTTTTTTCCAACCACCACTTCCGGAGCGGATAGAACCCGTCCCAATCATCATCAGTTTACTGGTGGTAGATCTTCCGCTCCTCTTCGGGTCTCGACAGTTGATGCAATTCTTCGGTTTCTCTTTGTTTTAGCTGCTCTACCTACGTGTAGGTTCATCACAAGTCACAGAAGCGGACACGCTGGGCGCGTAGTATATCAACGAATTACCACGGTACATCTACTCGAGGCGCTTATATAAAGTCCTATGGGAACCAGTTCAACCAATATCAGACAGTCGGACATTCCGCGACATACACCCGCATGGAGTTGGCATGGATGGTACCTTGGTCATGCTGAGAAGTTGGCGTGTAGAAATCAAAACTGGGCCTTGGCACTCACCATTGTAATACAACTACGACCTTTTACGATGTCCAGCACATTGGTTGGTACATTCGTGTTGATGGGGGTCACGGTGTTCGTTGCTTTCAGGCTTCGGAATTACGGCCACCGAGAACCTAGATTTCCGCCGGGGCCGCCCACAGTTCCCATCCTCGGAAATGTGCTGCAGTTCCCTAGGCTATTCCCTTTCCTTCAGTAAGTCCAGCGTGCCATGGCTATCTCTTATTGAGCAGGACTTAGATTCAGCCTGTGGGCGGTTAAATATGGGGACATTTACTCGGTAGAGTCACTTTCGAGCTCCATATGACCATTTTTGATCGTGTTCCTCCTAGCTGAAAGTTCTTAACCAGACTATGGTAGTTCTGAGCAGCCCTCGGGCTATCAAGGATGTCTTGGATAAGAACGGCATCTCAACTAGCGATCGTTTCCAGCCATATACCCTTCTTCACGCAGAGGGAATATACCAAATCTTTGACCTCGCTAGTAAGTCCATCAGCCCTGACTTCGATCTGAACTCGATTGGACACTACATGCTGAGGATCAAACGCGGAAAAGGTTCACATCGGTGGAAAGCGATGCGTAAGGCAACACACACGCTTTTGGCACCCGAGGCATTACGAGGCTACTGGGCGTTCCAGCAAACCGAATATTTGCGACTACTTCACGACGTCCTTGAATCGCCGAAGGTACCTTCTCACCGAATACGTATGTATATATACCTAGCAGTGCTCACACTCATGCCAGGACATCTTTACCCACATCAAGCGCACTACTGCATCCATAATGACAACCCTGATCTACGGCAAATCCATTCCCCATTACGCAGGCAGTAAAGCAGAACTATTTTTTGAAGGAACAAAATGCATCAATGAATTAGTTGCGCCGTTCGACCATCCACCTCTTGATTTCTTCCCTATCTTGCGGCACGTTCCGGAGCGTTGGGCCCCATGGAAGACGTTAAGCAAAAAGACAAAGCAAATCCGTGATGCATTCGACCAAGACCTCTTTCTCCAATGCGAAGAAGCTGTCCAATCCGGCAAGAGGCCGGTGTGTTTTGTGGAGAACGTACTAGACACGAAAGTTGAGCTTGGGGTGAGTCGTGACGAAGCTAGGTGTGTATGATATTACTTGCTGCTGTGGCAGGAAATTGAACGTTTGTTGGCAGAGCAATGGGCCGAGTTCTGCTGGATGCCGGCACTGAAACTTCTGCTTCGTTTCTTCATTCATTCGTTATGGCGATGACATGCTACCCGGAGGTTCAATCGAAGGCACAAGACGAAATTGATCGAGTGCTCCGCAGCGACCAGCTTCCCTTGTTGGAAGATTATGACGACCTTCCTTATCTTCAAGCAATTATCAAAGAGGCGAGTAAACGGCTCCACCAGGATAATCGCCGCTTATATATAGTTTCCAATCACGAAAGCTCCATCGATTCAGACCCATAACTCCCGCTGGCATACCACACGCAGCATCACACGACACTCAAGTATGCTTCTATTTCTAAATAAATATGATTCTAATGTTCCAACAGTACAACGGTTTTGTGATTCCTGAAGGCTCGATTATTTTCATGAATATATGTGAGTGCCTCTCAGAGCGGTAGGATGTCAATATCAACGCAATAATCATAATAGGGGGCGTCTTCCATGACCCTGGTGAGTTTGGCTCACACATAATGCATAATCAGTGTGCTATACTGACGGCTCACTCAGAACTCTTTGACGACCCTGAATCTTTCAATCCTGAAAGATACATACTGTCCGAATTTGGGACCAAGGTCGGAGCAGACACTGAAGGCTTCCGTGATAGTTTACCCTTTGGCGCTGGCAGGGTGAGCAGGGCCGCGGGATCAGAACGTTTGTGGGCTCTTACATTCTATCACACAGCGCATCTGTCCGGGAATGGACATGGCGTCAAGAAACATTGTGAGTAATCCGTACTAAGTGGGTGCGGAGTGCTGACTTCGTATCTCACAGGCAATGAATGCAATCAACCTTCTATGGGCGTTCAGATTCAGCAAAGACACTTTGGGAATATGTAGTATGGATTTAGAGAACTATCTTGTACGTGTTTCCATTGTTTGTTCATTGTATCTCACCGTCTATATTGACTGCTAGCCTGGACTGGAACTTGCGCTGAAGCCGTTCACCTGTAATATAGAAGTACGGGGTGAGGCTCGAGCGCGCTTGATCAGGGAAGCTTACGATGCCGCTGCAATGTGAATATACAGGCTTACCGCCGTGTCGCCTTCCAATCGTTATCCATTTTGTACCCTCGCTACTGGACGGAAATCACAGCATTCATCCTCACACCAGCTATAAACGGGTTGCAAAATATGTGAGGCAGATTTTACATAGCTGGAGCGGGTGCATCCCGTTTTCAACGATGGGTTACTCTCATTCAAGATCACCAATCAAATTTATTCAGCCTCGGGGGGTCTATATGTACACACTAGGTATACGTCAACACAGGCGCAATAAATAAATTGAAAGATCTGAAGAGCGAAAGCAGGAATAACAATTACAATAAGGGGGAAAGAGCTTGGCCAAAGAGAAATGCATATGATTGGACGCTGCAAAGAAGAACCACGACGATGTGGCGAAAGCACAGGGGTTGAGGACTGGCGTGGAGCGTCGATTTCAACGTAACTGGCCAAATATCCATCTTAAATAGAGAAAGTGTCTGAGTGCGCGAACCAAGAAGTAAATGGAGAGGTCCGTCAAGCCCAATGACTAGGTTTGGCGGAACGAGATAACTTCATAAACTTCATAAGTGCTTGTCTGTACTATCGGCGGGAACTTCGGTAATGTCACGGAGGTAATGGAACGAACGGAGTGAACGAGGGTCGAGACAGAGAGCGTCGTATGCTTGAAATGTTGTCTACAGGTTGGGACCATGTTTGTTTCGTAGTCCGTTACAGTTATCCTTTTATGAGAGCTTGGTACGCCAGCGGGAGTCGAAATGCTTTACCAGAGATATATTTACACGGGAATATACAAAAGTCATCAGCGGGTAGGGGGGAACGAATCCCATAATTCTGGGATGAGGGGGTCAGTTCTTGCCTCAGGGATAACCACGTTCACATACGTTTTTGCGCAGCATCAGACCTTGACTAGACCCACGCTGCGACAGTCATGACCTAGTGCCATCATGGGTTGGGTTGATGAAGAAGCTTCTTGGAGCACATGGGAAACGGCATTCCCCGCCTAGTTTACAGCGAGCAGGGGTTTAGATCAAGGAGGAGCATGGATGAAGAGAGAAAAACTGACATCGAGGAAACTGTCTTCCTGGTTGTCTTCTTCATCCGTGGGTGTCGCAACGCCCGTGTCCACTACCTCAATCACCTGGTGGGGATCGCTTTGAGGAACTGAATCTACGGCGGATATGGCCTGCGTCTACAACGGTGTAGTGAGGATGAGCTCCTTCAACGACAATGACGAACATACCTCGACAGGAACAATATCAACCGTCGTAGAATCAGTCGTTCGACGTCCATCCTGTTGATGGGGTGCTACCTGCTCTTCATTCCCTGCGTGGCTGGGAAACGCGTATGCGCTGTTGGACCGGGGGACAGAATTGATGTCGAGCCGTTGGAAAGCGTCCACCATCTGCAAGGATGTAAGCATAGGCCGCTGAGTTTGTACAGGCAGGACAAAGAGGCTTTGCCTCCCAAATAATGTTTATTTCGTAAATCAACAGACGTGCCTCCAGGAAATCGTCCCATTCGAAATCAAAGTCTCCGACATCGCGAGCCCAACCGGATGCGTGGCTTCGTGGATATGGGTGGAAGCGTTGCAAGTAACGAGCTCGGTACGGCGGCAGCCGCACTTGAGAGTGGTAGAATGGATTCATGAGGCGCTCCGTCGAGGATGGGACGTGGGCAGCACTCATGAAACGCGGACGAAAATTTGGGGTCATTGTTCAATAGGCTAATGGCAAGATGGTGAAGGGAAAGGCAAGAACAATGTTTCTGCGAAACCACGCGGTTTGAGGCCGTTGAATTTTCCTCCGTGAGAGTTCTCTTGATGAGGAAATCAAGATTGAACACTCTGGATCGAAATATCCAAAATAAGTTTCCCGATAGTTGTCAGGAAAGGGTAGGTCTTCGAACGGGCGCCAGACTTGCACCGACTTACCACCTTGACACGCGAAATCCATTTCCACGGCTCGTCATTTCAGGCGAAGATCCTATTCAAGGCGCGCGACAACCACAAAGAGACTAGTTGACAAGGCGGAAGGACGGTACACATTGACAACCTCGACCACAAGATTCGACATTCCCTTCGCAGCCGTTCAGCACCCAGTGTCTTTGCCTATACTGGGGCACATGCTCGCGTTTAGAAACTTGGACGGTAGAAGTGCACCCAACAGCTGCTGGAGGACATACTCTTAGACACTGTCCAGCTGCACAGTGGCCTGTTCGCCGCTATCCACTCCCATCCTCCGGGAACCATGCTTGTTCCGTCTCCTCCCCTCGGAGACAATTCGTAGAGATGAACCGCCGTAAAAGGAACAGTACCCAAGGTCGCGTTGTGCAATGCATGAGGCAATTCATTCCCACCGCGGTTGGTCGCGTGGCACACAAAACCTTCCCCCAGAACCAGCGGATGCGGCGGTGGAGGAAAAGAGGGAGGTTTCAATCGCTGGGGAAATCGCGGGAAGAATGACGGCGGCAGGTGGTGACATTGCCTTGAACGGGATACTTGGACGTTTCCTGACTCCCAAGACGAGCGTTACAGTGTCACGCCGTGACGTCGGTGTTACCAAATATGGCTCTACAAGAACAGAACCCGAGTCAGTAGGTTCGTCGATCGACAAGCACGACCACTACGCTATTCTGACTTCTCTACTGTGTGAAGAACAGAAACATGGACGCGAAGACACAGGGTAAAAACAGGCATGGTAACTTCGGGGCCGACCGAGCAAGATAGATAACACCATCATTCTTTCAAGTCGCCTCAAACATGAAGTGCAATGTGTGACGAACTCATCATATACAAAGCAAGGGAAAGTAGAACATGCATCAAGGAACTCACTTTCGAACATCCAAACGTCAAGAACAAATCTCCAGGTCCACCTAGGCGCCTGCCTATACAATATTGCGAGTCTTCCTGAGACGGTCTGAGTCCCGTTTCCGCCACAAACGGTGCTATGCCAACTCGAGGAATGCCCCAGCCTTGTCCGGGACGTGGAAAGCATGCTTCGGGTTGCGCATTGAAAGCCATCGACGGACTGAAGAATTGTGATGGCGCTTCCAGATGTCACATTCGCTATGTGAAGAACCTGAACGCGACATTCAATCAGAAGGTTGAGACGTGCGTGCAAGAGCTTGAATTTGAGTCGCGTCACTTTCCGCCCGTAGCATCTTTGGCCGCCCTCCACGAAAGCGAGCACCCGAGTGATGTCTGAAGACGAAACTCTGAGGGGCGAAGACGAAGGCAGTCTCAACAAAGTGTAGTTCTCAACGACGAAAACTACACCCAGATACATTGAACGGACCATCCGCAAACATGATGGACGGTGCCTCGCCTCCGGCTTATATTCTTTGCTTCGTTGATTCTGAGTTTCTCGACCAACGAGAACGCGAAGCTCGAGGGCTAAATCCTTCCTCCTTGACACTGTCACGGAAGTCGGCAGTGAGATGATTGTGGCGTGGCTCGTCGTGGATGAAGGCAAGCGACATTGCTATCGAGAGCCGTTGGGAAAGTGGCAGATTGCAGAAGTGCGGGCACGAGACCCAAGTCATGTCGGACTCCACCAACTTCTTTCACACACCTCGCGTCTCCTCGTCCTCAGCCGTACATCGACATATCTTCGTTTTGAAATTCGCTGCCCTGCGATGTTTGCGGCGGAGAAATGCAGGAGACCATTCCATGGTGGAGGGGAAAAAGAAGGCTTCGCCGTGGCTTGGAAAGGAAATACCACAGCAATTTTGGGTTGAAGATCAGAAGTTCCGTGCAACAACCTTGAGTCTGTCTCCTTCAGTTCGTGCCGCACACTCCCCTGGCGCATGTTGGATATCAAGCATTACTCCCAATTTCTGGCGGCTTCGCGCTCACACCCTCAGAGGATACAAATCCACTGCAACTTGACAAATAAATGCGTAACCGTTCATTTCCTGCCCGACATGCATTACCGTTCGAAATGTACGTTGCCCACATCCACACGCATTTAGGATTTATACAAATGCTACATCTCGCTTGTTTTCTGTCTGTTAGCAACACAACGAGCGGGGTGCCACAGTATAATCTCTACTGCAATAGACCCTTTACTCGCCACATCGAATCCACACGCTGTAACTTTACGCACAACCGCGATTAATATATCCAACCGGAGTCAAATGAAAAAACACACCAGCTTCGAAAACCCTTCTTCGCAGACCACCCGACCGACCAGATCTTCCAACTCGCAAGATGAGAGGTCGTAAAGCTTCGTGGACTCTCGAACAGCCGAGAGAAGTGAACTAGCGTCAGACGCAGAATTCTGCCAGGGAAGACGCGGCGGCGGCATGGAAATATCGCTAACACCGGAGGACGGCGGTGTGGATCCATAGAGACCGCCGTGTATACTGCGCGCTTGGATACTACTCGTAGTTGCCGTAGCTCGTGGCTCCTCCAATGACGAGCTGGTTTCGGTTGCCCATCCGACGCAGGCGGGCCCGTCTCGATTTCTCACATCGTCGCTCGAGTTGTTACGGGAGGGCGGCAGTTGGACTACGCCAGGTTCCTGTGAAGTAGAGCTCGGCGGATGCATGGGCCGGATGTCAGCGAGGTCCGTAGTGGAACCAAGAGTGCTTGAACTTCCTCGAAGGTCGTCACTAGAAGGCACGCGCACAGGGGATATTGGTGGTCGTGTAGAACTTAGATGTGACTGCTGCGAATCCTCCGAGGGGAGAGATGGCTGAGATGCAGTTACCGTTAAGTCAGGAATCGAAGCTATATTGTTGCTTGTGTCAGAGCCAATCAACCGTGGGCCTTCAGCGGCATTCGATGTCGGCAAAGGCCTGAAGGAAGCTGGAATCCGAGAACCAACTCCACGACGCGGGGCAGAGCCAGCGAACGACTGTCTTGGTCCCTGAATCGGTCTCGTACGGGCTGGGGCCGTGGCGTTCGTGTTACTCGGTAAAGGATTGACTTTGCAGGGGCAGACGTTGCGTATCGCATTGATGAACTCGAGTGCTGAGTTGGCCGAGGCAAAAGTGATTTGAAATCGACGAAAGGCCTGTCGTAGACAAGAAAAAACGCGTGAAAATCGAGAAGCAAAAGCAGAGGTAGGACGAAGTACGGGTTGTGCGTTGGGTGTTGCAATGATCGGGTATAGGTAACGGATCCCAACGACAGCATCCCGGTAGACGGCCTTGAGAGGGAGACCCGGGATGGGGTGACCCGACGAAGGAATATCAGAGTAGGCAAGGAGATCCAGGTCCTCCTTCGAGTATTCGCTCGCGTCAGTAGACATCCTCGACGCGCCGTGAAACCCCCACATACAAACAGTACTTCATTCTTGATCCCGCTTGTGTCCATGTTCCATAGTATGCGGAGACGGACAGACTCCAGTTCATTGTTCAGACGAGACTTTTTGATGTCCAGCACGAGTTCCAAGACAGGATTGACAAAGTGTTGCCATTCCCCAGCCCCATCCGTTTGCGACGATTGTGTAGAGCTGTGGGCTGGGACATAGCATTTCGAATATTTAGTGAGAATATGCGAAGCAGTCGTGGTCGTCGAGTGAGCCATTGTGGTAGTACCAGTCAAAGCACGAAACGCGTGATCACTTCAAGTTCTAGGAGTCAACATTCATTTTATGCAAGATAGTATGTACATATGCGCGCACAGGCATCGCCGCTATTAGATACAGTGTCAAGAAAGCCGCGTGAATACTCAGAGGATATCTGAATAGCGAAAGTCAGAGGGGAGCATACATGTACGGCAACGTTTTACGAACGTTGACGTGAATAACGAGATCACATCTTGCGGCCCGACATCAAAACTCGCTCTGCTGAGACATTCAAGTTCTGCCAGTCGTTTGATCGTAAACAGCAGCCCAAAGGAAAGATGGAAAACGTACGTCTACGACGAGTAGGAAAATGGTGCTCTTCGCCTGGCGCGTGTCAATTCCCTCATTCTCATCCTCAATATCCATGTCCTAGTAGACAAAAAGTTGAGGAGGTGCCCATGGTTTTGAAAAGAGGACTCACGTCTGCGGGTCGGATTGTTGACTCTTGGAGGAACCCGTCCTGCGTGAAAAAGTGTCAGACATCAGTAGAGCAGTGAAAAGGAAAACGCGAGAACCATCCATGCATCCGTGTCGTTCCGCCGGCGTTTGACGCAAGGGTAGGGATGGAACCTCCTCATGTAGCCGTGTTTGTAGACTGGAAGACGCAGCTGGGTGAAGTACCAAGGGTTGACCATCCGCTCTGTTGGGCAAGGCTGGTGAGTTGCGGAGGTTCGGCGAGGGCGGAAAGAATTGTCCTTCATCTTGGTCGAGGGAAGTTGGAGGAGAACCGTCTAGGTTGGGGTATTTGTAGTCAAAGTGAGAGGCCAAGAACGATTTTTCAGCCATGCGTTTTGGAATTTAAGGGGCATTCGAGCGGCGTATCTGGACTGTGACCAATTTCTGAGCTTGAAGACTGCCAAAACGAACTTTAGATAGCGCTGGAAGCCTCCACCATGGGAGAAAATCCTTTCTTTATCTCTCGCCACCGACAGGATAGGCGGATCCTTTGCCGAACTGGATTCATGGTACCTCCACGTTCCAACACGGTCCAAAGTCCTATACGTGATTGAGCACCACGACCCCAGAACTTCGACAAGGCAAATGGCTGGATCCAGTCTTCCAGATAGCCACGAGATCGAGCAAGAATACCAGGCGATCTCCGTGGTTTATGCAAAGCATCCGTAATAGAGGCATTCGCTCTAATGGCATTCTAGTCCCGATATCGCGGAAAGGGTGACCAGGCCGTCGCAAAGTCGGTCAATGAACTACGCCACCTGATGATGCCGCAGCGACGAGCGACTACCAACGTTGTTGAAGTCCTGCTGGAATATAGCCTCAGCAAGTCCTTGATCCCTTGTATTCCCTGCAAGCGCATCCCTCCGTATCCTCTAGCGACGGCCACTTTGCCCGACGCGTGTTGCCCGACATAAAATTCCCAAAATAGACTGCGTCCGCCCACGTGACCCGGCGCGTCAAACATAAAAGATCGAGTCAGCGTGAGTTCGTCGTTCCTTTTCTACCATCACCAACATGATGATTGGATTTTATGACAGACCGTGTGCTTCAATCCGTTCGAGAACATCAAGTATTGTTGCGGCTTCCATTGCGGCCCAAGAGATCAAGAATTCGATACTTCTAGGTTTGAAGGCACAGCGCAGCAAGCTACGTGGAAAGAAATCAGCAAGCCAACCAAGAAGATAAAAACGGACGCTCTACGCACCAAGAATATGAATGATCAACTTGCCCAATTCATCAGACCCAGCGTTCAACGTCTCGCAAAGGGGGCACGTTCCATGAAATGCCTGAAGCATCGTCACCTCCCCATGCGTTCTTTCAACTATGCAGTGCATAGCCTTGGGATCCGTAAGAAACCTGGCTTTGGTGACTGGATTGCTGTCTGCCTGGCTTTTGGTGCTGGATCGCTGGATTGATGCCAGTGCTTCTGGCGAAGATAGTCGAGTCAGGAACCTCAAGAAATCTGTTGCGCTTGAAGGGCTCCATAAAGATATATCCTTCTTCGCCTTTGGATTCGAAAGCAACAAGCACAGGTCCTGGACATCATAGGAGCCAACCCAAGATCATCTTGTCGAGTCAACGATCCGTGGACGCAAGAATAGCATTTTGGCATGCTGGAGATGTTGCGCAGATATCCATGAGCGTGCGTGAACAACTGGAACCCGCACCACAAGCCCATAGAAAGCTCAAGCTCCAGAAGAAGTCGCAATATTTTATGTAGCGAGAGCCAGAAATAGAGGTAATTCGGCGCGCAAGATCCAGTTTCAGGCCTCTGGCCACCACTAGCCACAGAGAAGGGGTCTTGAAAATTCGTGAGGAGGCTGGCGAGGTCCATGTTCACAAAACACAGAGTTTGTACTCCAGGTGGGTGGAAGACTGTGGAAGATGGTGGTTGTGGTCACAGTCATCGAATTTCCAATTTGGCGGTGTTCACTCATGGTAAAACCAAACCCCGCTCATCCCCCGTGGACAACCTCAGGCCTTGCAGTCGCCTCCCTTGTCCGCAGATTCTCGCAGCTAGAACAAATCAGCGCGAGGCTGACATCAAACTTCCTTCGCGAAAATGGCCTCGAAATGCTCTTTTCTCATCTTCGCAATTGCTCGCCGGGCCCTAAATATCTTTTTCCACCGTTTGAAATCGTGTCAACACCCCAGTTCTCGGCCGTGATCTAGCCTAAGCAACGGCCAGCAGAAGAATTTGTGTAGACAAAATTGGATTCGACTTGTACGTGAATCCCGAACTCTCCTCCAAGCTCACATCAGCTTCCTTCGTGCTTTCTAGTTACAAAAGCATATGCCCCGATATTTGGCCCTCCTGGAGACGTGGTGCAATCAGAGTTTCCTTCAGGTCCCTCAGGGAAAATGCTGAACGACATTGATACTCCCTATGATGAACTCGCCTTTCCTAGTAGGCCTCGAAGTAAAGTTGATTTTCTCTGTTACAACTTGTCCCTGGTTCTCTTTGACAGCCATATTCCATCGTATCAATCAAGCACTTGCACTACATGCGAAGACCTGCGTGGATCCAGTATCATCCACAGCAGTGACATGGTTCGCAAGTTGATCTCGTCTTGTCTCCGTTAAAAAGGCTCCGACCACCATTACTGCAGCAGCTGGACTCGTGATGTGGCATGTCGACTCGCACAGCGCCTTCTGAAGCTTACGATAGTCGATTCCATGACCGCCCCAGCAGCATGTCACTAGGCCAAGATATCTTTCATCCCAGCTTGCCCTCAGTACTCAGTGCTTACTAGGCCGTGGATCGCCGAAAGTCCCGTCGACACCTAGTGCCTGAGGCCTGAGGTCTCGAGAATCGTGCACAGCCTTCCGGACTTATAACGCGATACGATGGACGTCCTCAACGACTTACACAAGCTCGATATCCCGGGGAGACAGGCATCAGATCAAGGCTACGACTTCTACGCCGTGAGGTAACGCAGGGTGATGTCATCGATGGTGACGGGCCAAGCGAGTGGCGGAGTACGGAGTAGCTGTAATGAATGATCTGTACAAGGGGCCATGAAACGGCGGACGGGAGCAGCCAGGGGAAGGGTGGAGCCAGTCGCGCCCATTTTGACATCCAAACTGTACTTCTCCTACGAGATCCACAACCTAGTTGTCACATCTGGTTTTGACTGGTCTATCAGATTCCTGTGACATTTCAGAGACGATCATGGAAGCTCGGATTTAGCCCTAGGAAGCTTCGGGTAGGTACGAGGGGGTAGGGAAGCAACAGTTCCTTCGAACTGAACCTTGAGCCGAATAACCATCAACTCGATCTAAGCAAGCGGATCTGTTAATTGCAGTTCTTGTAGACGACGAAGATGGCGCAAGGGAGTCCCATATCAGGGGATGTACATCGAATTTAGCAGCAAATAGTAGCTAGCTTACCGATTTGTACGATGGTGCAAGAGTGCTGATATTCCGTGTAGGAGGATTCAGGTGGCGGTGAAGGGGTGACGCAATAACTGGTAATTTACCCAGGAGTTGTGGAAACTGGGCGGACAGACGGCAAGACATGGTTGATGAACAGAGTCGATTGAGCAGGCGCAGATGTTGCAGTATATGTCGGGCATATGACGGAAGAATAGTGTCTTAATAAATGGATATCCTGGCACCTGACAAGAACTTTACTATTCTGCCACATGTCCAACGGCGAAGGTGCAGAGATTAGGGCTTCCGCGGATGCTACGACGTCGTAGCACACGGGCAGTACTAGTATTCATGTGACCCTGTGTTGGCGGCGAGGCACAAGAGGGCGTATGGGGGAGGCAGCAGCTGGCCTCGATGAGATGAAACACTCCAACGAGAAATCCCGCACAAATGATGTGATACATGCAATGACCTCCATCGAAGCATGAGCGAGCATCGGAAAACTTGACAAGGGAGCAATAGACGAAGGACGAGCGAAAGGACCCAGACTCGTTTAACCGTCTCTACTGTTTGTGATAGAGCGCAGCCGCTGAATCCCTTGCCCTTTAGCACATACGCCCTACACGCAGTATGTCAAGTGGTATAAATTATTACGCCACTACGGCGCCATCGCAGACTTCCATTCGAAATGTGCGGAGTGCGTACCACTCAGCCCAGTATCTGTAATACCTGTGCTTTATGATGATCAGCCAAAGAATAATAGAAATACACTAGATTTGGGGACAATTACGAGATTATTTCACATTTGAATGTGTGATATCGCATGTAGAAATGCATCATCTCCTACTGGGTGGTACATTGCTGGCTCGGCGAATCTAAGATGCTCGAGTTGTGACGGCTGTAGCAATTTAGTCGTATAAAAGCCCTCCACGAATGCCGGTATACGTGCTCCAGGACGAACGCCGTGGAGTGCGTAGACAACCGAGCGGCCTGGGCTCGTGTATCATACAACTACTCCCTGGGCAAACGGAGAGATTAACGTAGTTAGGATACCGATGGCGCGGCGAACACCACGGCGATGTGTTTTCGTCGGGATTGCATTTAACTTTGAGCGTAGGGTGCCGACAAAGATGAGATAAAACTTGTCCGCCTAGTAAGCAATAACCCTAAGGGTCTATTTTGTCGACGCCGACTTCCCACTTTTTGGTAGGCCCCCAGTGGCTGCCCTTGAAGCTAAAGCCGGGAAATGCATTGAACAGCTGGGAGTGGGCAACGTGGACGGAGTTGTGGCTGGAAGCAAAAAGTTTACGCTTGCCTGAAGCCAGAGTTCAAGGTCCGATTATAGCCCGACATCATTTCAGGCTCAGCGGCATTCCACTTCTTTCGTAGTTGCGCCTACTCCCCGACGTCATGATTGGCTGACGAAGGAGTAAGAATCGTGGGGCAGGGACCCCCTATCGAGTTTAAGTCAGCCAGCTGTAAAAATTATATATAATAGCCTGTGCGAAACTCCCAAGAAACTCCTCATAACCCACCCCGAAAGATACCTTCACCCACCATACCAAAACATACCATAACGAAACTACTCTTCCAAACCGATCGCCCAGTTACGAAAAGTAGACCATATCATATGCGGGCGGACACCATGACAAGCTCTACGACGGAACAGAAACGGATTTCGTATGCACGAGAAATGGCGGCGCACACCAAAAAGCAGTGGCTCGATGCAAAGGTGTCCATGGAAAAGAAGCAGTCACGGAACAAATCTGCCCCAGCCGGAGAGGTGGGCCATTCTAGTGCCCCTACGACAAACGGTGAGAAAGGATCCCCGAGCAAATTGTATGTGAGCTCATTCCGATGCTCAAGGTATCCAGGTCATCGATTACGCTCA
Organism: Pleurotus pulmonarius; assembly: GCA_012980535.1. Taxonomy (NCBI): domain Eukaryota; kingdom Fungi; phylum Basidiomycota; class Agaricomycetes; order Agaricales; family Pleurotaceae; genus Pleurotus; species Pleurotus pulmonarius. Next base: position 2,968,264 of record SJKF01000002.1, read on the forward strand.
ATCGTCACCAAAGCGTGTAGGTGGATATCGTAGGCACAGAGCGTCACCCATGAGTTGAACGGATTTTCAACGTGAGTCCCATGTATATACGCACTGCCTTATCACAGTTGATCGAAACAAGTACAATCATCCATCAGCGATTGAGGGCGAAAATGATGGCAACAGAGATAATTTTGCATTCTTCAGATGTAGTTGCGAGCGTAGCTCGCAATTTTGGCTCTAAAAGGGTTGACATGCCCGTACAAATACGAACAAACAGTAAACGCGAAACTTTGGGCTCCTCGCCCGTCTCTTTTTGCTGCTTTTTCGGACACTTCCCTAACTTTTCTTCCGTGTTCTCTGTTCGTTCGGATGGTAGAATCCTCTAGCTTTCGGTTTCTGCCAAAAAAAAGAGGGATTGATCGAGGAAGTTTGGCTTGGTGGACGCGTTTTGATATGTGCGAGTACCTCTCTGTCCCATCATGCCCCGTGCCTCAGAAAGTATTTCTGCCGTCTACGTGGATTGCGTCAAAGTATGGCCTCATACAGCACTTACAATACCGGTTAGCTTACAAGGCTCGTAGATATCCTGGAAATAACACTCTGATTGCTTTGTAAATATATGAATATACACTGAATGTTTGCCCTAACACTTCGAAGCGAGCTACCGCCGGCGCGTCCCGCGGATCCATATTGTATATCGTCCTTGTTATACGATTGTATCAGTGCTGTATTATAATCACATATCATGTCTCATACTCTTGGCTGTCGATCAGGTCATACCCCACCCTAGTTGTAACTCCATCAGCGCCCCCCAGGGCCCGGGGAGTGACGGAACTGAAGTCATCATCAAGCTAACTCGATGCACACACTCAATGCTGGCTGTTAAAGCGTGGATATGGTCAACTATCCATGAGGCGATCACGTCAAGGACAGTACCTTAACGCCGTTCTGCAGCCTCAAACATGTCGATGGTCACCTATTGAACCCTTCTAAGTCCTCTGGCTGGGGAAGGAGGACGATGACAAGGAAACTGGACTAAATCTGAGTGAAATGGCCCGTCAGCCTCGTTCTTGAAAGTAAATGGTGTCGGTGCAGAGTCTGGACTCTGGATCAGCAGGCACGTTTTTTTGGGGAACCGATGAATCAAGAGGCGTTCAATTGTAATAACCGCCGGCAATAGCATATGCGCCAAGCCCGAAATCCCGCACTTCGTCCCCCTGAGTCCATTGCATTTTGCCCTTAACTCCACCCCCTCATTCTTTTATCTGTTGTCTTTCGACCCAGCCAGTCGACGTCTCACCGAGCCACTTTACGCCTGCCACCTTCCAAAATGTTGCAATCTCTTCGCGGTAGCACTCGATCATTGAAGCTGGCTCGGCAGCTCGCGACGCATGCGTCGCCACCTCAGCCTCCGAAGGCGAGCTCGGGACTTAGACACGATTGGTCGCGTCGCGAGATCCAGGAGATCTATGATACTCCGCTACTGGACCTGGTGTATAGGGCTGCTTCGGTGCACCGGAAGCACAACGATGGCCAGAAAATTCAGCTGTGTACTTTGATGAATATCAAGAGTAAGTATTTCGTCCGCTCTATGACCCGGCTCGTGTCAACTGAAGGGTGGCTCAACTAGCTGGTGGTTGTACTGAGGATTGTAAGTATCATTGCCGATGCCTGATCGCTGCCGTTTCACCTGCATTTCGGTTTAAGGTTCCTACTGTTCTCAATCATCCCGCTACTCTACGCCCACAGAAGCCGGTCGGCTTGTTGATATCAAACCTGTCCTAGAAGCAGCAAGAAAAGCGAAGGAAAATGGTAGCACGAGGTTTTGCATGGGTGCCGCTTGGAGAGATCTTGCCGGTCGTAAAAGAGGCTTCGAGAGGATCCTCGAGATGGTTACAGAGGTTCGTGGCATGGGGATGGAAGTATGCACCACACTCGGTATGCTTTCCCCAGAACAAGCCAAGAGGCTCAAAGAGGCGTAAGTGAACCCGATGTTGCCATCAACACGAGTCTCACAAAGTATTGTACAGTGGCTTGACGGCGTACAACCATAACCTTGATACATCTCGGGAGTTTTATCCTCAGGTGTGTGGTTATTTGACTGGAAGCTCTTCAGTTGATTCACCAAGCGTGATCTAGGTAATTACAACGAGGTCCTACGACGAGCGGTTAGACACCATCACCGCTGTGCGCGATGCAGGCATCAGCGTGTGCTCCGGCGGGATACTCGGTTTGGGTGAATCAGACGCAGACCGAGTTGGCTTGATATGGGAGGTTTCAAAGTAAGTACAATCTCCGCAACGTTTCGGTTGGGGGTTGTCATTTATCTTCGACGTAAAGCATGCCTGAGCATCCCGAATCGTTCCCGGTCAATGCTTTGGTTCCTATTCCTGGGACTCCATTAGAGGGCAACGATGTAAGTTGTGCAATAAACATCACTTTAGAACTCCAATTAATCGTTTTGCGACTCATAAGCCTGTTCCCCATCAAACACTTGTCCGAACCATCGCCACTGCTCGCATTGCGATGCCAAACACAATAATTCGGTTGGCAGCTGGGCGCAACAAACTTGATGAATCGCAACAAGTCCTTTGCTTCATGGCAGGCGCCAATGCTGTCTTTACAGGTGATCACATGTTGACTACTCCGTGTAAGTTAATCAACATGTCCGCATGAGCACAAGCCTAACTGACGTTCTGTCATCAGGCGCACCCTGGGACGAGGTACATCTCCATAGCTGCTTCTATGTCGCTGCACGCTGACTCTCCTTGCAGGACAAAGCCATGATGAGCCGGTGGGGATTAGAGGGCATGCGCAGCTTCGAGCAACCGAATGTCGCTCGCAAGGAAGGTCCCAGACTAGAAACTGACTCCCAACCTCAAGAAGCTGGCGTTCAGCTGTAACAGACAACGGATTTTACCCACCCCACATGTGAGCGGACATACTACTTCCTTTGTCGTTAACGAGCTGACTGGGAAGTGTCAAGATGATGTTTGAGATATTTTCTTAGGAGTCGGCATACCAAGTGTAGAAAATACGTGTACGCTTTGAATTTAGATGAATTTAACCGTCCTCGATGTGCCTGTCGAGCTGATCAGCCGGAGTGTTACCTTTTTTGTTGCTGGGTCAGAGCGTTCGCGGGAGCGGTCGGCAATATCAATCTTATCCGGTGCTTCTCGCCGGCAACTTGCTTGATTTACTGCAAGGATTCCTGTATCGGACGGTCTTCTATGCGACACGCCAAACCTCTAATTGACATCTCTCTGCATGGGGGCAAAATCCCCATATCTCAGCCTACGGGCACGGCGTCACTGCGGATGGGAATCGGAGGACTTTTCTCTACAGAACCTAGCGAAACAGATAACATATGTACGTTTTTACGTCCAACCCAGGGCCTGAATCTTACCCAGCAAAAATAGTTTTGGCGGACAGTTAATATTGTAGTTCAGACGCCGTCATGGTGAAGAATTTCACTGTCTTCCAAGTGGCTTTCGAAGGAAGTCGCCTGATGATTATATGTGGCGCAGAGGCCTCCTCGTCTGAACGTCCTTCAGATGCACAACTGCTAGTACACGGTCGTGGCACAGTATGTACGACAAGGACGATGCCTATCACAATTCTGTCGATTTTTATGCTACCGCTGGCAACGGGCTCCACTCGCCCTCACCGTTGCATCTCTTACCTTCTCCACCAAACGGTCTTTCTCCGTCAAGGTATGTCTCGCGACTATTGCTCTAAGCCTTCCACTTATGGCGACCGACACAATAGATATGTTTCGGTCGCAGCACAGGTTGTATATATCGGTGTTCATACAGAAACACACAAACCAATACCCATGGTGGCGTACGTGCTTTCTTCCTCATGCGTCTCCCCATCGTCACCAACCTCATTCCCGCTACAGGCGCGTCTCGATGACTGACTACCGAGGAAATATTCTCTTAGATACATATGTCCGCCCCACGTACGTTCGCACCCACTTTTTTCGTGTCTTCCGCTGAATATGAGTGTTTGACCACAGACACATCGTCACGGAGTATAGATCGTCGGCAACTGGATTACAATGCGAACACCTAGCCGCAGGTTCGTTCCACCCTTTATTCCAGTAACATTGCGTCTCAATTTCGATAGCGCCCGCATTTGAGGATGTCCAGCGACGGGTTTATGGGCTCATAAAGAACAAGGTGTTAGTCGGACATTCCCTATGGTTGTTCCTATCGGTACGCAGTTCCCCTACGGTAAAGAGACAAGCCGAGCTTAACAACCATCTTACAGGTACTAGGGCTCAAACATCCAACCATACATACTCGTGACCTTGCTTTATTCCTTCCTCTACGGCGAAGGCTCAAGACTTCGAAAGCTGTGAATTTGTCTTTGCTCGTCCATCATTTTATGGGACGCAACGTTGGACTAGATTACGAAGACCCGGTAAGCGAGCCCTACATCCCCATGAGCCACTGTGTGCTGACATTGGAGGCTTTTTCGTAGCTTGAAATGGCGCGTGCAGCTATCGACCTCTTCCGGTCTTGTGAGGAAGTCTTCGAAGATGTAATTAGGACGGGTGCATGGCCCTGCGACCTCCCGCCCGTCTCTTATGCAGAGTATTTTACTTAGAAGGACTCGTTAACTTATTCATATCATATCCCTAACACTCTGTAACTTTATGTACTTGCGAAGTACTTGTAATAGCAGACGCGCCCCTGAAATCACACTTCAATGACTGCGGGAGATGCCGAATTGACCGGTTTCCTAAAACGACAATGCAAAGACTGACTTCATTTCTATCCTCGCAGCCAACATGGCCACAGACTTCCTGGTTTCGGGACAACCATCGACAAGCACTCAACGTTATTCTTCATTCGGACCTCCATTGCCATATGATGACGGGCTGTAAGCGACGCTGTTTTCTTGGTTCTTGACATCCTCGGTGACATACCCCTGGACGTGTAGTTCATTGCCCTTGAGCGACCAAAACTCGTGGTACTATCCTTCGCACGGGTATCAGTCTGACGACGAAGAGGTTCAGGCAGGATGGCGTCAAGGAAACTGGGGAAAGAAGGCATCGAGAGGCGCTAGATGGGTGCGCCGAGGCAAGATTGTGAATTGGGGACCTGCTATGGACGAATGGGAGGTGAGTACACGCGTTGTTGGCGTACATTGTCCATTCTTAAGCTGTGTAGACCGAAGACCGAGCACGAAAGCGTCTGAAAGCGCTAATGCCGCAAGACAAGAGATCCCCTTCCCCGCCTGCTCTTCCACACCTCCGATCACCGTCGCCTCCCATAGGGCCCCCATACCCCGGTCCGACAGTCCAGCATCTCAGTTACACTGGGTTCGTTCTTGATAAAGCCGTCATCCATACATTTCGATCAAATCTATTGGACGAGCTCGAGCAATCGACGAACAGCCTTATTGAAGGCGAAACGACCATGCGTCGCGCCTTGGGAAGACTCTGGCAGGTCATCAATGAAGACTCAGAAGACAAGACAAATCATGAGCCCCTGGTGCCGAAGCGCGAGGACGGCGACGAGAACGCAGATGAGCAAGACGATCACGCTCGAAGGTTAGCCCGAGCGCCTGACCTCACCCCCGCTGCCCACAAAATCTTTATTGCTCCATCTCATCCCAACGGGGTGCCCATGTTGCACGAGCCGTCCCATTTCTCCTCTCCCGAATCTCAATTAGAGAGCTTGGAAAAATCCCTAGCGACTCTACGTGACCTTCAAGACGACGGCCGAGAGTATGTCGAACGGCTGCAAGAAATCCGAGAAGGGCTTGGTGATGTCCGTGCAGACAGGAATGTAATTTGGGACATGGTCCGCGAGCGCGCGATTCGAGAGTTGCAGGAGGTCGCCTCGAGCACAGCTACATAATTGTCCGGTGCGACGCCACCGTCCAGCCTATTTATGCTTTCTTAATTGCTTGTTCTCGGCCGGTGTGTCGATATTGTAATGAACCCTGTACGTAACACGCTAGCGCTGTTGTTGAAAATTGTGTATCCTTGATTCGTTGTGGCCACCTTGAAAGGTCGAGCACCCTCCTAGTCGCCTCCTAGTAACACCACTTGAACTCCACCGCGCCACATTGTCATAGGCGCTTTTAAACAAACATTTTCCAATCAGGGCCGTACTTCAAACGCTCCTCATCATTGACGCCTCCCATACCCATCAACCAATACCATCCAGTTCATTACAAGACAAACTTGCCGATTTCACTTCATCATTCATGTCTTATCCTGATATCTCGAAGCTCAGGATACAGGATCATGCCCAACCAAATGGCGTCCACAGGCCCAATGGTTTGCCGAAGGAACTTACTCGTACGCCCACGCTAAATGGTACCAACGGACACGACCCACCTCCCACGAACGGCGTAAATGGAGATGATGAAGACCCCTACATGCGTAAATTGAAGCTCTACGCACAGTCGCTTCCGTACGACATAGAGCCGTACTCTACGGCCTTGGAAATGTTTGACATCATGCTGTTGCGCCTTACGGAATGCGTTGAGGCTAAAGATTATGATGTGGGCTTGCTTCAATGGGAAAGCATGATAGGCTAGTGAGTTTCTATGCACGCGAGCGCCTTGAAATACCCCTAACCAGGTTCAAAGCTGGACGATGCTGAAGTATCCTATACCGAAGGAAAGAAGGATCAAGTTGGCCAAGATATTCTTCCATTTGAGCATCACCCCCGGGATGCCCACACAAATAGTTGCTGTCTGCGCCGACGCTTTCAGGACCTTCACGCGATCAAAGAACAAGCTGAGTATTGAAGACATGAGGCTGCCATGGATGCCTATATACACTCTCCTTAAGGAGGACCTCTTCTTGAGAAGGAGGCAATTTGAGTATACGTATGTCCTACTCTCTATCTCCCATCACCTCCCGTCCTCATATTCTCTTCGTTTAGGCAACTATCCTGGTGTCTAGGTTACATAGCGGAGAATTCTCGACGGTTCTTTCACCCTGCTGCCATCGAAGAGATGCTGTCGACCTTCGTCCCTCTCATAAATGGGACAAACCTTGATGTAGGGTTACATCCTACTCGGTGTGATAGTCTGATAAACCTTGACCACACAGAGCGTTTTGTCCGCCCAATATTATCTTCTAACCTTCTTGCCCGTCTCCCATCCACAAACATACCTCCCTATGCTCTCTCGCCTTTGGGAGTCAGTGAATTCCTACAAGTATGACAACAGAATGCTGCAATTTCTCTCCACTCTGGCGGAGCTACATGTAGACCCTTCTGTCAGTGATCCTCGCCGAATCTCAGAGATTCCAGACGATGCACGATCAAAGGGAGAGGGACGTCCAAAGTGGGCTCATAGCGGCGAAGAGCCCAGCAAGGAAGCACATTGGCCAGGGATTTATAAAGACGTCGGAATATTCAGCGAATATGAGTGGAGTCTTCTCATGTGTAAATGTTTGTCATCCATGGGTGAGCTCTCAGTTCGCGCATGAGGTTGTTGAGTACCCATTCATGGATATGCAACACAGAGCTTCCACTAGCTGACGGTGGCTCCTTGACCACCGGTCCCTCTGCTGACGCGCAAGTTGGATTTGAGATTGGTCGCCTGCCAAAGCCAAGTTGGAGAATATGTATGTCAGGATATAGACGTCCGTTTGCAAGGTCTTCTGACCGTTGATAATCTTTACTCGCAGCTTCCCTTGCTCGCATCATCGTGTATTCAATGGCCAGTGATGGAGTACCGACACCCGCATCGAACATGCCTACACCGTTTTATACGCCCTCTGGTTCAGGCACAAGCACACCGCAAATTCAAACGAGCACATTGGGGGAATTCCTCGCTGCCCCACTGGGGAAGAAGTCCAGCAAGTCATATTTAGCTGGCTCTAAGGCCCTGGACTCGTTAGTTAGAATGATTGCTTCAACGGAAAGTTTCTTTCACCCATCGAACTCGGGTGCCTGGACGGCAGATGTGCGTTCGTCCAAACTTCTGCTTGATTCTGTGAGCAGACATTTGACCACTCACCCAGCTTTGCGCGTTCATCAAGTGTATTGTCTTCGACTTCAACAAGCGTAAGCATGTCTGATCATTAGCTCATTAACTGTCTCAATGCTCTGTATAGGATGGCACGAAGAACAGAAGTCAGATTGCAAAACCCCAACGGTAAGGACTGCGTCCATCATATCTAGCCATTGATATCACCCTATCTCCAGAACCGACGCCTGACCCGGACAATGCGAAGAGAGCTGGTGAAATCTTTGCGGACAGTCGCGCTCCTTGCTATATTTTCTCAAGATCCTGACACCGTGTCCAACATCCAAAGTTGTATGAAGTCCATGAGTCTCATGGAGCCTGATTTGATCTTGTTACCAATATTGGAAAGAGCCGTGCCCTCTCTGGAAGCGCTGGTGGAGGTATGAATCAGCTCTTTTCAGAGGTACCTTTTGTCCGCTAAAAGCCTCCTCAGACTCAGCGTACTATGGCCATCATCAAAGCTCTGGGGGCAGTTGTACCTTCCCTTGTATCCCGGCAGGTCTATTATGGCGGGGCGAAGCATCTAATCAACATCATGCATCTACTAGTTCCCGGCATAGACTTGGTAAGTACCCGTTAGTTGCCACTGTTTGCGCAGCTCAATACGCAAGTGTCGCAGAACGATCCAACGAAAACGGTACGTGACTGCGTCCATTTTCCTGCTATCCCTAACAATATCGTAGTTGTGTACCACGGCTTTCCTAGTGGAAGTATCGCAATACATTTGCTTCGGCGACCTGACTGCCGGTGAATATCCAAGCAAACGGCTCGATGCAGAGCCTACTCTCCCTCAAGACAGTTCCCCTTCTCCCCCGAGCCTAGACCTTTCTGACTTGGAGGGACTCGATTCGGAAGAACCGAGATTATCTAATGCAGAGGAGGATGCCCTACTCAAGGTATGTGTGAATATTTCAGATGTGCACTGGCCTAACCCCAGACAGACAACCACTGGCGAATTCGCCGAATGGATTACTAGCTTCATTCGTCGGGTGATACAATTGCTTGAAAATCTTCCTGAAGAAGGAATGAATGGCTCAAGTGGCGGCGTATCTGAAGGTCGAATCCCACTCCCTCTATTGATGTGTGCTGCTTACTCACAGATCTCCAGTCCAAGTAGTAGACGCAGTGGCTGGTGCTTGCCGCCAAATTTGTGTTCATCTCTCAGAACCACTTTATGACCTTGTCTTAAACATGGTATTTGACTATGCGAGCACAACAGTCCGGTCGAACGCCGTCCGAGCGATCCACCAACTTGTGGAGTGTGTTGCAAATGCTGATGCCGAGAAGACCCTCGCCAAATTCTTCGACATGTGTTACAATAATATACAAGTCGAGCTAGAGCATGGAGCCAGTTCCTTAAGAACGACCGCTGCGTCGTCTCCTTTACCCTCCGATGCCACTTTGCATTGGAGTACGTCGTCTTCCCTCAGACTATCAATAACATCCTAACTCCTGTAAACCAGACTTGGCCATCATGCGTGGCACAGTTTACAAGTGAGAATCTATCGATTGTATCTATACCCATTTAACTCATCAACTTCTAGCGATGGCCGAGCTGTACGTTTCCCTTTCTTGCAAATAGATATTTCGCGTCGCATTAGTAACATTGTTGCTCCAGGTTTTGAAATATCAAGACAAGTTTATGACGTTATTGCGTCTGCTGCGCGACAAAACTTACTCCAAACGCGGGTACTCGTGGAGTGGTAAATTGCTCTGTAGCATGCTACTCACATTGTCGCATACATATCCTCTGGAGAACAGATTCGTCAACCCTGACGAATGGGAAAGTGAAGGTGCGAACGACTCTAACCTCTGCCATTGCCATTTTCATACGGAAAGAGCAATAGACTTTCGCCGTAACCATCATAAATACTGGGGCAAGCTTTACACCATGGATGAAGTCAAGGCGAGTCCCAGATCATCGTCTGTACCAACCAACCCAACCAATCGATTTAATGCAGTTCTCCTGGCATGTCCCTTCGAAAGAAGAAATTGATTTCATTCTCAGACTATTCCGAGAGCTGATAGAACCTACTTTGGCCCGTTTGGAAGGATTGCTGGCCCCTGGTATGTTCTTGAGCGCCCTTCTAGAACTCCTGCCCACGACACGCCTTGACAGACATGCCAAGAGATGCAGTTTGGCGGAACGACTTCTGTCGGTGAGTGATGCATCGTACAGCTTTTAGCATCATGTTGACCCTTCTACAGGCTTTTGTGCTTTGTGCGCAACGCATTTGCTGGTATCCCCACCCTTGCGAAGGAGGAACCTCTCACCACTGGAGACATACGCAGTACAGCAGCCGAGAGCGATATACTGTGAGCTTGGTTCTATCTTTGACATTGTCACACATCTTATTCCCCACCTAGCGACGAAATACCAGAGATGATAGCGCTTGTGGATCCGGTGAACGCCGGCTTCGCATTGGCAGATACATCGGACCCTCGTCACACGTACATCACTGCTTTAAGACGCCGCTTTGGGTGGTTCCTGCATAACGCTTCACTCTCTCTTCTTAAGCAAGGGGAAGAGAACACTGTAGATGCCGTTAATGCACTTGTGAGTAGGATGTCCCTTCCTTTCGTCTCCCTTGCATAACTTTGTCATCAAGGTACGGTCGATCAGGGTATACATGCTCGAATATGGTGATAGCAGAGACAGGTTCGTCTACTTGTTGTGATTTCTTTCGGTTCATATCTCCATGTTTTTCAGTTATTATATCAACCATGAACAGTACACTAGCGAGATGAACGTTGCCCGTCAATACGGCGGACAAAAGATATGGCCCCGAGCCATCTGGGTTCGCAGAGCGCGGTTCGTACATCCCCCATCAATGGATATTCGTTACTGATTGTCATCTAGGTATTACAACTCCTCGCGGTTGCGCTGGAACTCCATTGAACGCGCTCGAAGTGCTTTGGAGGATAAGCTTATCGACGATGTGGTTGAATGGTGCATGTGGCATTATGCAACAATTCGACAGTCAGTGTTGATTGCAGTCCCTCAGTGATGTTTACATTTGTTGATTGTTTGATAGATCTAGTCAGTCCCTCCTAGACGCATTATGCACAGTAAGTGGTTTGCCGCTGACAAGGCACAGTCGCTGATGGGACATCGACAGTATTACGACGGTGTTCGACGTCGCACATTACCTCGATTATATAAGTCCTTGAACCCAGGGACAGATGACGATCGTATGAAGGGCGCACTTTGGACTCTCCATTACTCTTCCTTCGGTAAATATGCTGTGTCTGGTAAGCCAACGCTGCGTAGGTTCTTGTTCACATGTACTCAATAATTCCCAGAGCCGACACTTTGCCCAGAGTTGTTCAAGAAATTGTTCGCCTCTCAGCATAACGAAAAGGTGCGTCAAGGATGCGCTGCAGGCGTGTATGCAACTTACAGCTTGTAGCCTTCCATCCAAGATGCTGTCTCCTCCGTGGCAGACAATTGTAAGATACTTTTGTTCAAGGAAGATATTTTCTTGTATTAACGCGCAAGCTCTACAGGCATCGGGAGCTTTTCAGAACCATCATATCTGGTGTATGACATACCAAATCCTGGGTTGGACAAGGCAGTGGCACAGATGCGGGACTTGTTGCCGCATGATCCTTCGTCAAAAGCCATTGTAAACCGCTGCAGAGTTCAGCGCATAAAACGGATCTCGATGGCGAATGAGGCCGCTAGACAAACTGTTTGTCGCCATCTCGTGTATGATTCATCGGTGCTTATATTTTGCAGATCTCCATCATCCTAGAGGTGGGTGAGTCGGAAGATACCCATTGGAAGTACGCGATCGCAGCAGTTAGATGTCTTCGTACTCTCAGTCGACGTGACGTACCTCTCAATCCCTCGCTATTGAAATTCTTCTTGGAAAACACCTACGACGAGCATCCCAGTGTTGTGAGTCAATAGGCCTTATTCATCCGTCATTGTTAGCAACTAATACATGTTCTCCCAGCGCTATGTGAGCCAAATCCTTCGCCGAATACGTTTTGCCTTCTGATCGCTCCTTCAGTACGCCCAGCGTGCGGTCATGAAAACAATGAGAAACCTCAAGTTGCGGACCTTCTGTTCAGATCCCGTCGACCTGGTGCTAGGGCGTAATCACAACCCATTGAAGCGAACGGTTGCAGTTCAGCCATCTCATCAGTTGACCTCTAAATACCTAGAGGCTTACAAGGAGCCCGTGGATCTAGACCGCACGTCACAAGAAGGGTTAGCATCCCGTAGCTTGCTGTAGATGTACGTTTACTGAACCTGGCCGAACAGTACTTTTTACGAACACGATCCGCCCGGATGGTTGGCCTGGCCTTCCAGGTTTAGCTTGTTGGCATCACCGCATCCGACGAGATCAACCTTCCAGCCTTGGGATCGAACCAGCGAAGCTGCTGTCACTACTCTCCGAACGGTGGCGATGGACCCCGAATTCTGGGAGAATCTGATTACTTACTACGCAGAAGAGACTGACGAGGTCTCCCTCACTCAAGATAATGTCTCTACTGTGAAGTCTATATGTGAGTTGTCGTAGCCATCATGCTTGTGAATCCTAATGAAACATTTTCGCTAGTCCAAGTTCTGGAGGATGAGCCACTGGAGACGCTGAAACCCCAATTAGTTACCCTCCTTCAAGACAAGGATCAGAACAAACAGAGGGCAGCTGCGGAGCTCCTGGCCGGCGTACTCAACGGTAAGACTAGCCGATGGACGGAGTGTTGTTATTCAACGTTTTCAGGATCTAAGCATTGGCCGACAAGCAAACAAAACCAACTATGGAAGTGGTTCACTCCATTCATCATGAAAATATTCAGGCAAAACATACTGTCAGACACCCTGACGATTTGGGTGTCTTTCCTTGAGGTTCGGTCCGACCATTCTTTTTACTTTATCTGATATTGATACCACCATCAGTACATGTTCTACAACAAGGACCCACGCCGCGTGCAACCTTTGGTAGATTTCTTAATTAGTGAAGTCAAATCTCAGGATTACAATGCAGAGTCATCCTTTGACGCTATCAAAATCCTTTCGCCCTTCCGAGCGTTCTATTCGGAACTGAATTGGAAGTTTTCTGCCTGGGCGGACGAGATCATGGATCGTTTTTGGAAAGAAATCAGTAGCGAGCATGATGATGTGCGTTCATCCAATTTACCTATCCGCGAACCACTGATAAACACCATTAGGTTCGAGCATACGTGGGCGAGATGCTGGCATTTTCGGCAAAGATCAAGGCACGTTATCTCCCATTCATGGATACCTAAACTGACGACCTTCCAGTGGAGCCCAAACCCAACCATACCGAATGTAGAGACCTTCGTGAAGGAATGCCGTATTCTTCCAATCGAATTCGACATCATGGGCATGCGAGGGTATTACCACAAACACAGAGTAGCTGATCTGGTGGAAAAATTCACCGTTTGGCGGGAGCAACGCCTTTCGGGCGCTCGTGCATTCCAGTCAACTTACGATCGGTAGGTCTTTGACCCAAGATCATCACATTTGTCTGAATCGGTGCAGAGTTGGGATCACTGTCTGCAAGTGGCTCTATCAATCACTTCATGATACGCATGCCATCTCTGTTTTCGATTACATACTTCCTTTGTTGGTAAGTCAGGCTTTCGATTTGATTTAGCCCAATTCTGATAGGTACATTTCAGCCAGAGGTCTTCCGATTTGCAGAAGGCGAGCGACAGTCGCATAGCTTCCTTGCGCACTCGAAGCTAATGATTTACACATGTAGTCAGCGACAACGATGAACTAGCCTCGCGAGCTGGTATGTTACTAGTCAGGATGTGTGGTGTAACCCCACCTCGCCCTTTGATCAATCCTATCTTGGATGCCATGTTTGACGCGATCCAAACTTCGCCAGTATGTGTCACGCGCCCGTCGAAAAAAATATGTTGTATGCTTATGCCCTTATTCAAGTCATGGAGGGTGCGACTCAAGGCTTTGCCTTTGGTCCAAGGCACGTCCACGTTTCTCCTGAACAAGATAACGACCTTACCGATCAATCATATATTTAGTCTTCTACTTCCGTCAAGTTCCATTGATTAGCGAAATCAAAATCGTGGAGATCCTGGAGGTTGGTAGTGAATACATGATACACATCTGCCACTGACTCCGCTCAAGGTGCTCTGCCGTTGTCTGGATGATGAGATCGTTGAAGTGAGGGAAATGGCTGCCACGTACGCCCTCGTTCCTTCACTCGCTGCGTTAAATTGATTGGTGCTCCTCCAGCACACTGTCCGGAATCCTTCGATTGTCCCCCAGACGCAGTGTGATCACCTTGAAGGTAAGCTTTGCATCGCAGTTGATGTGTTACGCATCTTCTATCTGCTTATCGTCGGCTGCATCATGAATCTTCTCATGCCGCGGCCTTCCCGAACCTGTCATTGGCTTCATAAACCTTCCTTCCTTCTCCATTGCGCCTCATCATGCGGACAGACCGTGCTGCCACCTCGTGGCCCTTCATGGCAGCACACACAGTTCCCCGCTCATTGAACCACTTACGCGATGCTCAACTGAACCGACTTGCTAACCCGTATTCACGTTCGTAGGACCGCTTCGTCCGTCTAGCCAAAAACAGTCATATTCCCGAACGCCAGTCACCAGACTACAACAAAGCTTTGCGTCAGCGTCATGCGGCGATTCTAGGAATCTGTGCATTGGTGGACAGCTACCCATACACGGTGGAGAAGTGGATGCCCGATCTTCTGGCCAACGTTCTCGCGGAACATACGTATGACCCAGTAAGTTTCTTACCCCCAGTTTACCGTTATGTTACTACTGTCTTCTATCTCATCACGTCCCCTTCTTCCCAACTCCAGATCCCAATTTCCACGACAGTTCGAAAGTGTGCTAGTAATTTCAAGAAGACCCATCAAGATACGTGGCATGAAGATTCGAAGAAGTTCAATGAAGACCAGCTCATAGCGCTGTCAACATTACTCACCGGATCATCCTATTGTCAGTTCACTCAAATAACTATTGGTGCCCACTCTCACCGATGTGATAGATGCTTAATGACTGTACATGAGGCCCAAGGACCGCAGAGTGCAACACAATGACCCTGGACATGGACCGAATAGCACTGCAATCTCTGGAACGTACTGTATTCATTCTGATAATGTAGAGGTAGGGTTGGAATGTCGTGTATATCCAACGTAATGCCCACATAGATTGGACCGAGTAAGAAAGCACTCTGATCAAGCAGGATTCAATTATCGGATTGAGTTTTATGCATTGTATTATGGACAATGAAAGGTATTCCTGCCTTAGCTGATTACAACGGTGGCTAATGAAGGACAAATGAGTGAATGTTTATGGTATAGTGCAAACGCCTGGAGCCAGCAAGGCGCAAAGTCCTCATTATGAGTATCACCCCGCGGTAAAAACAGAGTTGGCCTAGTAAAGGAACTAGTCTCCGCCCCACTCGCTCCTAGGTTGCTGCTTGGAAGTGCCTAGAAGATGTTATACCGTCAAACTTGGTATACGGTTCTGAGGTTCGAGTGTGTTTGGGGTGATGGGCCTCCTCATAATCGCCGGGGCGGGGGTACGTTCTCCATCTTCGAGGTAAGCGTCGGGTAAGGCGAGTCCAGGCTCCGAGGTTTCAGTGCCGTCGGCGGTGCCACAGCGTGCACCCGCCCCAGGAACCATGTCGATCGGTGCCATTCCACGGTTCTCGTACCCTGATTTGATACGATTATTTGACACCGATTCTCTGTCCACGAGGGAATGAATGTCAGGTTTGGAGAACAAAGACACAAAGGGGTACTCACCGTATTTCAGCAATCAGATCGTCGATGTCGTACCAGGCAATCGAGGAGTAAGCGACACCACGCCACCAGCCCATCAGGTCGCCTGGTCCGATGTAGGCGTGGGCGTGGAGGTGGTCCGTGACTGGTATCTTGGTGTCCTTGAAAGGCGGAGTGATGAAGCCGATATGGAAGTCTGGGTGAGCGTGAAGGGGGGTCTGTGGGGGTACAGCTGGTGAATTAAGTGTTTCATTTGACCTGCGTGCATAGGACGACGTAGGTGTAAGAAAAGCGGCTGCCGAGGGTGATGGCATCGAGGCGTTGGGGGGCGATGCCTCTGGGTATTGCTCGCTGGATCGAGGGTTCGTCGTAGGCGAACTAGGGGGTAAAAACGAAGTCAAGAGGCGAGTTGCGAGGTTTCTGACATTGACTAGGAGAGGTAGGTCTGTCGAGGACTGGGAAAACACATTAGCCCTTCCGTAAGAGAAGCCCGAAGGATCTCTGACGCACCAGGGTGTATATTGATGGTACATGCAAACTGTCGCACAAAGTCAATCAGCAGTCCACGCAGGCTGGGAAGACGGAAAACTGACTTGAATGCGATGATAATGTGTCCCTTGCTGGACACCGGGTTCGCCTTCTCTCTGTACGCCGTGAAGTTGTCGTCTCTCCAAAGGACCTCTGGTTGGGTGGATCCCACTGGGAACGATGGGGAGCGGGGTGAGTTTGAGGGCGCGTGGAGGGCGGTTGTCACGATGCCGCACATTGGGCATCCAGGCCTGGGCGCGAATGCCATCGTTGAGGGCGAGATGAGGATTGAGGAAGAGGAACGAGTGACAGAAGCGTCCCGACGAACAACTGACAACAGTAACGTACCCACGTGACCCGTGCCGCTAATCCCTTGATGTGACTGCGCAAGTCCGTCAAGTCGGGAGTCGGCCTTCAATGATATCGATATCCTCTGCCTTCAACGCTTTTAGAGAAGAACTAGATGCCCATCATGACAGGAGAGAGCGTCTCATCAAGGTCGTCTCTCCCCCTGGATACACCGCTATCACCGTTCTGAGATCATTTTGCACATCCTACTTCAGGCCAGTAGAGACATAACAAATCTCTCCAAGAAAACAATATTTCTGCTACACCGCCTGGCACTCGAATCACTCGCTGACGCTGACAACGCCCGACAGACATCGGCCGCCGCGAAAGGGTATGCAAACCTTCGTGAAGTCCAGTCACTTTATGCCGGCTTGCGAAACGAGCTCGTTGGCGATCGGTTTTGGCGATATCACCAACAAGTGTCTCCTGGCTTGCAGGAATACATCGAGGCCCTGAGCTTCACGTATTTCCTGGAACACCGCTCACTCATTCCCTTCGAAGCAGTGCAGCGCTCGTTAAGCGACGAAGATCATGTTCCAGTAAGTAAACTACCCCTGTTTCAATTCAGTCCCCAAACTAACTGTCGATCCTTCCAAGTAGTATCTCCCTCTGACGACGTCAGACTACCTACTAGGCTTGTCCGACCTCACGGGGGAGCTCATGCGCCTCGCGATATCCGGGATCGCCCAGCGCGGCGGGCGCAAGCAAGCAATGGAGATCTGCACATTCGTTCGGAATTGCAAGGCCGACTTCGAGGGATTTACGCCCCATGTCCGGGAGCTCTCGAAGAAGCAAGCCGTAACGTCGAGCTCCTTGGAGAAGATAGAAGATGGTTAGCACCGAAGCTTCTATTGCTGATTAGGGTATTTTGCTGATAACTGGATGGGGTAGCTGCCTATGCCATCGTTCTTCGCGGCTCCGAGTATGATTTACCTCCTGAAATGCTCGATGATATAGTCGCTAGTACTATCGCTCAAAAGCGACACGACTTCGGTATGGATCACAGCGAGGAAATAGCTATATAAAGTGAACAGACAAGGAAGTGGGAGGGTCAAACTACAATGATATTCAATGAGCATTCGGTAATACGATCGGTCTACAAGTCGTACAACGAGAAGATACAACAACTATGTACAGAGTTACAGATGTATTATACATCAACAACATAAAAAAACATGGTGCTACAACACATACGCGCCGGGTGTAAATGACGCTGAACCGTTCTACAACATCACAAGGGAAAATCAACAATTCACATACACCTTGACCCGCGCGCTCCTCTCCAACTCGAACATCATGATTTTCAGCTCTCCCGAAGTCGCACTATCATCGATCGTCGCCTCAACGTCGGGACTCAGCGACTTCCCGTCAACCAAGACAAAAACCTCCGCCCACAATTGCGAACCAGGGGTATTGTCTTTGACCAGCAGACTCGCCTTGCCAGCGGGCACATCGAAAGTGTACTCGTACTTGCTCCGCGTGGTCTTTGCCCGCTGGGCAGAGACCGTCTTGGTCGATGTGCTGTCGACGACGTGTGCTTGGATGGCTGGTGGTTCAGAAATCGCCGACTCTTCCTTTTCCGTTCGTAGTATCGGCGCGCTACCTTCTTTGGGAAGCAACGCAGTCCTTTCGTCCACCTTCTCTACTGATTTTCCGTTTCCCTTCTTCTGCGACTTGTCCACCCTCGCTCTCGCTCCAGAACCAAACAGCAAATAAAACACCCTACAAAATATACTCCCAATGAACACCTTCGCCATATGCACGAAGAGGCCCATGCAGGCAATGGCCATGCCCCGATTCCGCCTCAACGCCATCGACTGCGGAACCAACGCTTTCTCCGAATTCGAGCGCGAAATAGTAGATCGCGAGGACGCCGTCGTACAAGATACATCTGAGGAATTCGAGATGGACGTAGTCAAGTCGGAAAATTGCGTAGATCCCGAGGTCGACGGGGTCAATGGATCGACCAAATCTGAGGTACTCACTGCGCGTTGCGGGGGCGACGGCGGGGGCGTTGGGAGTACGTCTGCACCGTCATCGGAAGGAGCACTAAAGGCGAGCGAGTGCGCCGTAAGGAATGAAACGAGCAATGATTGTTCGTGGTCGGATTGACTGAGTAAATCATAAGCGGGTGACAGTACCAACTCGGCACCCCCTGCACCTGACGAAATCACGATTGTTGGAACGGCATCATCTGCAACAGAAAATATGGCAGCAGTTCCCGCTTCGACAGCAGCGACTGTGAATTGCTGTGTCTCTTTGGGTAGAAGCGAGCTCAACGTGCGG
Source organism: Pleurotus pulmonarius (assembly GCA_012980535.1). NCBI lineage: Eukaryota > Fungi > Basidiomycota > Agaricomycetes > Agaricales > Pleurotaceae > Pleurotus > Pleurotus pulmonarius. The sequence goes on from SJKF01000002.1 coordinate 2,987,161, forward strand.
ACGGGTATGACGACATTTTCTGGAGCACCAGAGCGAGGAATGATCGAAACTTGAGCAGGAGTAATAGAGTCCCCGGAAGCCAATATCAATGGGGCCACGCTGTCACTCCCCGGGCTCAAGATTCGAACACTTGACGAACTCCATGCGATAGCATCCTGAATAGCGTGGTTGAGAGAAGCATTCGGGCAATGGGTATCGATGAAAGCCAGGAAGATGGTTCCTGAACCAGAGGCTGAGACAATGTTGTCGGCACTTGTCAGAGAAAGCTGGGCACCCGTAGAGGCAGCTAGCAGGAGGGTCGGAGGTACAAGAATCTCGGGCGCCGGGTGAGGGACAGCCAATAATACAGCGGCATCTTCGATATTTCTCGCAGAGTTCAGTTTTCTGGGTATGTCATTATTAGCCAATGGCTTTGCTGAATCAATACGGGTGTACGCACCCATCCTTTGAGATACCCAAGAGGGAGTACGTCGAAGCTTTACCCAACCTCAGAACTTCCGGGGCATTTTGCTCTTCACCCGAACCAATATCTCGAGTGAACGCCCGCGAGCTCTCCGAGACATTGCCATTGCCATCCAAAGTGCTCCAGCTCCCCGATACCTGGAGCAGCGTGCCGTCCGACTGCGCCGCAAGCCTCGAATTCGAGCTCAGCACGAGCACACCATCCTGACCGTACCCTCCCAACCACGTCACCTCGCCCGAGGAACTCGCCAAGCGATACGTGAATGAATACTGCCACGTTCCCGCGACATCCAGCGTAGAGGCGCCAGATAACTGAATGGTGGTGTTCAGCGATAATTTCACCGTTTTGTTGCTGCCTGGTTCGTCCGCCGTAGAAGTACCGGCAGATTTCGCGTTGAAGTGAACAACGCCGTCCAAGCTCTCCGATCCTGTCACTCCCTCCGTCTCCCGCTGGAAACCAATCTCGCCCCATTGGCCTGCAGGCCAACCAGCGCTCAGCGCCGGGATATCGGACCAGAGTTGAAGTTGGGCATTCTGCCGTTCAAGTTCGCGATACTCTTCAGCATCTACAGTGGCCGTGAACTGGAGATGCACGACTCCGCCATTATCGACAGGGACGAGGACCGAAGTCTTTCGTCCAAGGGCGGGGAAGAACGTGAGAGACGTGAGCGCCATGACCGTCGTTGTCGTCGTCGAGAGCAACGAGTTGTCTTGCAGGCAGGCAACGGCGTGCCAAGTTCCAATGGGCTAGACGCTTCAAATGAGCGCCCCTATACTCATTCATGATGTCATTCGACCAACTAATTTACATACACGACCAGCACGCGACTGTTACAACATACAATTATAATATTCAAAATACCTTATCTAAACCTGACCCCGTCTGGTATGCCTTGAATTCTGTGCACGGACAGCAGTCAGGAGGTCCGCCCTCATTGTGGCATAGAAACCTTCTTCCTCGTAGTCGCTGTCGTCGTCGTCTTCGTTGTCATCGGCGTCGAGATAGATAATGCTATTCGCCTTCTTGATTTGCTCCATCTTCTGCTTCATGAGAATAGCGCCACCTTTCTTCCACCGTCTAGTAAATTATGTTCAGCATGCGCTAGTTATAAACTGTGTGACAAAGAGGAAGACACACTCTTTACGGGCGTGCCAATCGGAATGCCTTACGCCTCCTGGTTTCCAGTCGTCATATCCGTTCGTCTGGAGCGCTTCGATGTGCTTTTGTACATTATTATCGACGGTAATATTTGGTAGCATGGGTACGTCCAATGAGAGGAGCGTCCGACATACTGGGCACGATGGTGCGTTGTTCTATAAAAGTAACACGAGGAAAAGTATGTGAGACCTGTAGAACATTTATGCATACAAAGTTAACGGCAGTTGCACTCACGCCGCATCGTTCTACCCACTGCCAGCCGCACTCCCCGCAAAAGGAATGGCCACAGGGATTTCCTACATGGCTAGCCGCACTATATGCCAGTGATTAGCTTCGTTGATTGGACGTTTCCACCCTATATATGCGTGTCCACTCACAAGATGTCGCAACATCTATGACAACGTAAAAGAACGCATAGTTAGTTTACGCCCCATTCACAGCCTACCGTATATAGAAAGTGTGCACGCACATTGGGCAGGTGAGTTCCTCCTGGAAAGACGCGAGATACGCATCCATTCGTTCCCGCACTTGCGTCTCTGTGCCGGAGTCCTCGAATGTTTCATGATGCTTCCCCTTCTTCCGTGGTGAGCCGTACATAAGAGGCGATCCGGATCGCTTCGTGTGTTTATCAGCAGGTTTGGGGGTGTTGGCCTGTAGATCTATCACTGCTGATTAGGGTCTGAGCATCGTAACGAAGTTACATAACGAACGAGTGCTGATTGGGGCAGGAAGCATGGGCGGTGGTGCTATATATATTGCAATTGGTCGATAGCTACTTCAATGGATGTCGTGGAAGTCTCTACTGACCTGCAGTCACAGGGCGCGCGGTCGTCGCAGCAGGTTGCTGTTGCAACGACGTGGACGCTACAGCTGCCAAGCTATTCACCATGGGACGAGTATAAACCATGCACGCGCACTCACCATTTCCTTGCACTGCACGTTCCTCCAACACATCCAGCAACCCCAACAGCTCGTCATCAAACTGAATCTCGTCGCAGGAGTATTGGGACGAGTCTGGAGACCCAACGTCTTGACTCAGCCCTTCTAATTCCACTGTAGACTCGGCCTGGACATCTGGTATAGACGGTTGGGCAGCGATTGGATCGGAGAGTTCTGGAATCGTGTTCCAGTCAATATTATCGAATAAGTTAGGAAGTTCCCCGAAATCGTCGAACTCGTCGTCGGACATGGTTGAACGACGAGGATAACGTTATGTTGTGGTTCAATTCAAGTTGCTCCTGTCGCGACTGTCAATTACTTGCCGAATTGGGGAAATGACTCACGTGATTCTCAGCAATTGCTACATTGGGTATGGGCGCTTGTACTCCTGTCTGCGCCTGTCTGCTCCTGTCTCGTGCTCTCTTGTGCTGTCCTCCGTGTTCACCTTCTCGCCATTGACAGAATCCAACAGCGTCGGACAGCACTATGCATCATGTCAATGGATCTTCTCCCGAATGAACATCCGGATTCCATACCGGGTTGTTCCATAGAAGGACAAAATTAGTTTCACCCTAACATTCAAAGTTCCAGGCTGCTTCTATAGCCTATAGCCACTCGATATGTTTAGTGCACTCCAGTCTCCAACCGGGAGCAGTTGTCCTAAATACGCTCCCTCCGAAGCCACTCCAGCCTACAGCCTCCCGTTATGGAGCGAACTCAAAATGCAGCCATGATGCATCCGTCCAGGCCCAGGATCAGTGATGCGTATGATTACCTTGCTGAAAGCAAGGTCCCCCCCCCCCACAAATTTCCTTTTCTAGCGAAGTAGTCTGTGCATCAGGTGACATCTGTCGATAGGAGTGCCTTCCTAGGAGTTGAGCACCCCTGATCAAATTGCCAGTACAGCGAGTTTCATAATGATAGATGTACCCAAGTATTCATTGTTTAGTCCTGAAGCGACCATTTTACCGATGCCAGGCTGCTGCTGCCAGTTCGGTGTCCGGCGTAAACAAATGAAAATGGTGGATGCCTATCATTATGAAACTTGCTGTAAATGTTTTGGGGGTTTGTCTGATTCTAGGTACAAAACTGGAAAGAATAATGGTTTGGAGGTTACTGTTTCCCTTTCACCGCTTCCTGCTCAAAAAGTCCTATTTTGAAACTGACCTTGAATTGCTTCAGAATTGCAAGTAAGCATGCTGTGAAATGGCTGTAATAAGTAATTCAAGCATTTTATATACTACTATGGGCCATGGCCAGTGTTTGAACCACTGGGTGCTGCACCAGGAATACTCAAGGAATACATGACCTATGTAGCACTCAAGCGACTCTGAGCACTTTGCCAATTTTGAAGCTAATGGAGTTACCATATTATAGACCACATTTTTCGCCATTGGAACAAAAGCTAGCTCATATCAATACAACCCATTTTTATGTGAAAGCTTCCAGCCACCCATGAGGGCATGTACCATGCTTCGATGTAGAAAGAAATGAGATTAGCCGCTACCTGACAAAGGTTTGAGTTGATGTGAAGTGGATGTTTGAGCTCTTGAGACCCGCCCGCCCGACCGAAGGTCGGGCGATGAGGCACAAGGGGGAAAGTATTTCCTCTAACCGTAGCATCACTTGCAATATTAGTGGCTACCTTAGTAGGTATGTGTTTACCGCACGGAAGCAAGGTATGAAGCGCCATAGGCGCTCCTTAATGTATATAGCGAGCATCAGGATGGAGGCATGTTATTATGGGTATTTGCATTAGAAACAAGTCTATGTGATACTAAATTCGTTCGAACGAAGATGCCCGGGCCCCGAGAAGAGAGGACACAGAATTAAGAAATGATCATGTCAGGCTTTTCTTAGACGAGTTACCATCATGGACGCTGGTCCCACCGGCGCGGGTCCCGCCTGACTGATGAATTTCACCTGGAGAGCATATTCTTGGGATATATGGGACGTCGTTCGTAGCCTGACCCACACCGACAGTACTTCGACCAAGCGTGTACATCTAGGGGCCTGTTCAGGGGAGAAGGAAGAGGCACATCCCGAAAAATCCGAGAAGGCGTGAGACAGTTACCGTGTTGCGTGGGAATCGTCTAAAAATAGGTGTGGCAAAGTGTCTTGGCAAAGGCGCTTATTGGACGGCTTACCTCTTGATAACGGCAAATACGTATGGCACCGCTGTCATCCAGAAAACATCCAGACCAGGAATAAATTCAACCTGGAAGTTTTACATGACTACATACAAGGGAAGCAAGTAAAAAATGTCAAATAAATATACCCAAAGGAGTGGTCATGCGGTTAGGCACTAGGAGGGTGTGGAGGGAAGGTCTTGGGCCCAATGCACAAGCACCAAGAATAAGCTTGGTGACAGCGCATGGAAGAGCAAGATTAGCTTGCTGGCGGGTGAGCGGTGGAGGTAAGTACAAGTACAACATACACGTAAATACATGCGATGATTAAGACGTGGTTTAGTAAAATGCCTAGGCCTTTGAGAAGAAGAGAGCCAGCGACGCTATACAGAAATGGCTGCCGGATTTTGATGGCTCATCTCGGAATTTGAAGAATGTCCATTTACCGAGGGATCGTCGCCGGCGTGTTCCCCGCGAGGCCCGCTAGAAGACAACAAGGAGCCGATGGCCATAGAGGCACGTGAGCGGGGGGAGTACTCTGCGGAGTCGCTGCGAGAGGATGAGTAGGGTGACGGCGGTAGGCGGTCTTGCGGGTGATGGGATGGTTGAGATAGTAGCTGCGGATCATAAGATGAAGAGTGCGTATGGTGGTTGGGAGGTGGGCTGGGTGATGACAGTCGATGGCGTTTCCGGGGAGACGAGTGCGAGTTGTGATTAGGTAGGTCACGGATAGAATGCCGGGACGGGGGATAGGGCGAACGGCTTCGTTGTGAAGGTGACAGGTATGGTTTCTCGTCATGGAGAGGGGGAGAATTCGTGAAATTTGGAGTAGGGTAAAAGTTGTTCGGAGGGGGAAGATGTTCGGAGGCGGCGGTCGAGCAAACTTCGAGCATGGTTCGGTGAAGGGAGGCAACAGAAGCTAACCGCTGCAGAAATCCACAAGTTCAGTATACGGAGCTCCTGCCACCTAGTCACATAAACTGACCTGATCTTCGGCGGTCTTTGCGTTGAGCATAGCGAGCAGCATGTCGCGGTCGCCATCACCGCGAGAATTGTAGGCCCCGAGTATTTCTCGGAGAGTTGGCGGCGGGGGCTAGATGTGAGACACACTGAGCGGGCTGTGGTCTATCCGAGGTCTCAGAGAATGTATTACCTGGTTGAGCACGGTTGACGCGGAAGAGACCAAGTGTTTTACTTGGGACTTGTCGTCGAGTTCAAGGATGTGGGACGAGAGAGGTGCCATTTAGCGGGGACCAGATTGGGGTAGAGTAGGGAAGGACTCATTCCTCCGGGATTTCTTAAAGGTGAGGTGAAGGCCAAGAAATCCTAATTTGATCTTTGGCTTGGCATTCTGGTCCAGGAATAACTCGTCTTCGATGATTATTCCCATTGAATGCAATGGAACGCGGCTCTGGCGTCTAAAGAGGATTGCTGGCGGATTGCGGAGGATGGTACGGGCGGGTGGATGGCTTTCGACGACTTGTAGTAGTTCGAACATCGGCGCACTTGGGAGGACAGAAAAGGACTTGGTATGGGCTTGGATTTGTGTTCCCGTGGCTGACTGGCGGAACCGTGGACCCAAATAGCATCCAATCACGCTCAAAAGCGCACAAACGACCTACCACTGTCTCCGTCGTTCTCAGCTCGGGATTTACCACAAATTATAAAAATAAAATAAAACATACGACGACCGTCTTCTCTGATGTGCACTCTACACCGGTGCCAGGAAATGTTTGAGTTCTTGCAAGTTGCTGGCGGTGGTCCTCCTATTTGTCATGAGGCAACGTTAATGCTTGGCTCTGCTAAAAATAGACTCTATCTGATACAGCAATCAGTGATTTTCCGTGCGACTCGTTCAAAAATAGCGTCCCCCCTTGCGACTGGAGTCACCACCTGCAACCGGCGTGGCGTTCGCAGTAATAATACAATTTACTGCCTCATCACCAGCCATTGCACTTCCACGCCCCCTCCTCCTCGTACCCCTCTTAAAAGGGCGCCACAGAGGGGATCCCCATAGCGTTTCCCTTCGTACTCGGACATCGACTGTTACATCGCTGCTAGGCACCTATAGCCACAAACCCATTCAGATTCCACTGATCCCCCTGCAACATCCGCGGTTGCAGACCCGACGCCGACTTGACCACTACTCGACCGCTAGCCTCACCATGTCGGATTCATTTTCGGGAACCGTTACCGAACTTGGTTCGGAAGCTGGGGCCAGCACCGTTACCGAGCCCCTGGACCCAGACGCCCCACCCCCGCGTCCAAAGCCGACGAAATTGTACTCCTGGCGTGCTAGAAACCCAGATGCAGAATTACTGTACATTCGCGACATTGACGTTGCTAACCTCGAGCTTGACCGCCTGTCTACTCTCTCAGCTGTAGGTTTCGATCAGGAATGGAGACCCACTTTCATCAAAGGCCTGCCAGAAAATCCTGTATCTCTCATACAGCTGGCCTCCGACGAGCTCGTTCTGTTGATACAAGTCAGCGCGATGAACGGTATGCATTCAAACGCCTATTTCTTATTCGCTCGCAATAAATAAGTCACCTCCCACCCGTGTGGATGCATGTAGAAATACCTGAGAAACTCATTCAAATTCTTGAGAACCCGGATATTGTCAAAGCCGGCGTTGGCATACAGGGTTAGACCATCTTTCCTTCCTTTATGGTTCGATGCTGCTAAAGTGTTTTCACTCAGGAGATGTCCATAAGCTCTATAAAGATCATAAGGTCAACGTAAAGAATTGCGTTGATCTCTCCTTACTGGCCCGGTCGGCAGATAACCCTCGATGGAAGGGCAAATACAACTCGTCGATTGGACTAGCCCGCCTCATCGAAGAATACGAAGACGAAACGCTGCAAAAGGGTAAAATTACCCGAAGTAACTGGGAAGCTATCCTCAGCACAGCGCAACAATTATGTCAGTTGTTCTATTCACGCCATCGTTTCGTACTGCATCATAATCATGATTTATGTTTTACTTAGACGCAGCGAATGATGCGCACGCCGGGCTGACTCTTTATAACCGCCTCGGGGCTATGGCTCGAAGCATTGATACCCTAAAGCCGGTCTATTACACTTTCGATTGCGTTAGAGGCCGACTCTGCGAACCATCTGGCGCACAATGGTACGCGTGGAACCCAAACTACGATCCCGGACCACCACCTCCGCCCAGACCTCCCAAGCCTCCGAAAATAAAGGAATTCCCTTCTGGTGCAAATACCACGCTCACGCCCACAACAATCACATCTCCATCATCTTTGACATTATCATCATCATCACCAAGCTCCGCCCACCCTATTTCTGGCCCGTCTTCCACGAATACGACCATCGTGAGCACGAACGCAAATAGCCACACGCCTGCTAACGTGAATAACTTTACGAAGGCGAGTAGATCGGGTGGATACGGGACCCACCATTACAGTCATAGAGCTCAAAATAGCTTCAGGTCTTACCCAAATACAAGTTCTGGTAACAGCAATGCTCCATATTTGCCGCGACTCCAGAGACTTGGTCCAGCGGCACCACAGGGCGAAGCCTTGCCCATTCCTGTCCAACAGAATCTTTGGTCTAATCGCTCCGACGATCGTGGGCGTGCACCTTATCCTCCTACTCCTAGGCGATTCGAGGAGCGAGGAAGGCGTGGCAGAGGAAGAGGAAGAGGCCAAGCGCGAACCCAAGTTCTCCATTCCCAACCAGCTGCGTAGCCGGCTACCGGGGGCCCGATGCAGGCAGACCCGCCTCAAGTGCATAAGACTCATGCCATGCATGTACCGAGTATATATGTATCGTGTAGACCTAGAATTGGGTAGCCTTACCACGGTTCTTCCTTCTACCACGCGCTCAAATGTTCATCGTATACAATTCATGGTACCTACGCACCGCACTCACAGGGCTAAAGCCCCCTCGCCGGGCTTCTCGAATATCTCCCATCTATTTCTCCGGGTTCTCTTGGTATGTTACCACCACTGCTAAACATAGCGCACGCCAGCATGTGGACCATAACCCAGTATGCACGTTCCTCACGTCGCTATTCACTTGTCCTTCTTCTCTCGGCAACAGCGAGGTTTGCCCGCGTACATATGATATGATAGCTATCGGTCAGCGAGGGAATCAAATATAGTTTTAATTGGCGACGTGGTACGCGGAAGTTTCAAGTTGCCTACATGGAAGCTGGGGTTATTTTAGGAGCGGGTACCCATCTATGCCCATGCCCAGCTTAAGCGTGTTTGACAGGTATTATCGCCGGTCTAGGCAGATGTTGGGTGGCCGTTTGTTAGTTCTCCTGCCGGTTTCTCAAAGTTCTAGCTTTGTCCTACTGAAAGCTTGATCACTTCCAGATGATCAACAGCGTTAGATAAACAGATAAACGCCTCCAATCGAACGGCGGATACTATCGTACACTTTACATTTACATGTCACAAGTTACACGAAGAACCAATGAGGATTAAACGAGAAATACATACGAAATAGCTCAACTTTAGTCGGGAAACTGAAGGACATCTATGGTGATTGAAGATTGAAGCATGCGCGGTCTCTGCCGGATGAATGAGGTCGTATTTTTGAGTAATCATAAGCGGAAGAAGCGGGAGTTTAGGTTGGGGTGGATGACCGTCTGAGGCATCACTCTACCACGCTGCGGACGAAGGATTTCCGGTTCGGCGAATGATGTGGTGGTAGGGGAAGGAGCGGGGGTAGGTGCAAGGGTTGTGGCAGGTGCACGGGTCGTAGCTGGTTCCCTCGTAGTTCCGGGTTGACGCGAAGGTACGGTGGTAGTGGGAGGCCGAGACGGTTGGTCCTGCACCAGTGCCTGCTTAATGGCTCTGTCGTAACGATTATTGGCTGGAAGAACAAAACGCCAGTTAGACAAAAGCGGCATAGGTGAATGAATTTGTTAAGCTGACATCGTGCCTCCGACGCATCCCAAAGCATGACGCCACCAAATGAAGGGTAACGTTTCTGGGCGTCTTTTGCTAAATTGATGAGGGCGTTGATATTCACGTAACCATCGCCGGCAGCACTTGGTGCCCCAGGTGCGCCCAAATACACTTTAACATTTTTGTTAGGCGATTGCTTGCGTGCCCAGTTGTCCCTGCCGGAAGAAGTGAGGAGTAAACATCTTCATTAAATCCCCACGGAACACGTCTTTCATACCAGGTATCAAAATTGAAATCCTGCCATCGATGTGAGTCAGGCTGATACACGAGGCACGAAGTCACTGATAGCCCACCTTCGGTCTAGATGATTCACAGAAATTGTTGTCTAACATCGGAGTGAGTTAATTTCGGCGGTAGTAAATGAGTCGATACTCACAGAACTGGACGTAAACTGCGTCAAAGGATGCTCTGTCAAAGGTACATTAATATCCTGTAGAGCTAGTGCGGGGAGCACACACCCATTAAGAGCAGCACCAATGGCTTGGTCAGGGAATGGGCACTGAGGGGCTGCTGTAATGTAGTAGCTGGTGTCGAATGTTGACTTCGTTACTATTACTGCGGTGCAAAAATCGTAAACAAACGAACCGTTTGCCACTACCATTCATGAAACTTCGTAACTCATTCACAAATGCAGCATAATGGGCTGACGAGCCTGACTCGATATCTAAGTCGATCCTGATCAAGTATCAGAACCAAGAAGAGGCGGCAGAAGATCAATGAATGTTCATTACCCATCCAAAACTGCACTTCCAAATGGACGCGTGTTGCTTTCTAGGATCACATCGTAAGCACGAAGAACAAATCACGGATGTTGAAGCAGTGACGAACCACCACCCAAGAACAAATCCCAAATATCCCTCGCAAAACCCCTAGCCTGCGAATCACTGCTGAAACCAACTTTCCCAGTGGCACCTCCAAGGCTCAGAGTAACAATTTTGCCTTTAGCCTGACAGGTCCGGATGTCCGAAGCGAGGAAGGAGCAGTCCGCGAGGTTGGTACCCTTAAACGAACCACTGCCAGATTGGCTGCATATCTGTACGAGTGATGTTTGATACCATCATGTATAACCATCCAGCTCGGACTCACATTTGAAAGATCCAACATGGGTTTGCCCCCCTTCCCGAAGAAAACGTAAAGGAACGCAAGGGGGAAGGCATCTATCGTATCGTCGTCACAGTAAAACGATAACCTGCCAGCGCGTTTCTTCAGAGAACTCAGACAGCCAAAACTGGAAGTGAACATACCGTTGTTGGTTACCTCCGGAGTCCTGGCCCCAGTAACTACATAACAAGAGTTCATTACTTCATTTGACCAAGGCAGTTGACCGGAGCTACCACTCACACTGCAAGCTATGAACGGGATTTTGTCAAGCTAGCACATTCATGAGTTCAATGCTGTTACTTACGTTATCCGACCTGTCGTTGGAAAACGCAGATACTGTGGCCAAGACACATGCAAAGCTAAGCAGCGCAAACCACCTTGCTGCCGTCATCAAAGCCATGACCGGGGGAGCGCCAGGAGAAGGGCTGAGCCAGCGTGCTCATATCGCCGAATACCTTTATAACGTTAAACCTCGGAGATGCACTGAGAATTCAACTGCGGCGATGGACACGTAGCAGCCAATGCCTGGAAATTCTAGTGTCAGCGCATAGAATTCTGACGGTACCGGGATCACCTGAGGCGCAACCATGAACGGCAGACATAGATACCCACACTCAGTGGAGTAAATACAGACTCGCGAGAAACGGGTGACCTGTAGGCGCCGGTTACTTCTTGGTATGCGCTGGTAAGTGTCCCCTATTCGAAGCTATCCCTGCTTTCCCATCAACTCTTCCATGTGTTGCTCTGACGGCAGATGTTCACGGCAACCATATGCTCCATGTACAGATGGCTTGACTCGGCCGACCCACGCAGCAATCCGCTATAATAAATAACGCAATCTTCGCTTCTTGTTATTCATGGAACTTATACGTGTCAACGATACATCGATGATCAGCTAGGGTTCACATGCCTCATCAAATACCTGTAAAACGACATAACGAAAGGGAGAAACTGGTTAACGAGGCGAGAAGACCCGAGACCTCTTGGTAAAGGTAGGGGGTGCTACCTGAGACTCCCGCCTCGAGCCACTACAAAGACCGTTGTCAGTCCAGACATCAGCTGAACCTATAAAATACATCAGCGGGGAGTAAATGAAGGTTTGTATACGAACCACCAGGGGTATCTCCTTGCGTCCACCATTTGGCGGTCCAAAGATGACCACTGGAATATATTGAGATGGATTGCCAGGGCAAGGGCGAACTGCTGTGACGCACCCAAAAGAGACTTGTAGGCCACCAGTGTAGGCTATGGTACTAGACCAAGCTTGAACACCACCACAACTTCCGCCAGGGGATGTCGGAGCAGAAGTAGGAGAAGTACTGATTGTCGTCGATGGTGGCGTGCTACCTGTACCTGAACACGCACTGACTGGATTGAAATGAGAATGAGAAGTCGATACATTCTGAAAATACTCACTTGCACTCCAGTCGCCATTCGGATTGTTTGCCGGTTGGGAAGAGGCAAACCACTTCGCCTATGCATACCATGATTGTAAAGGTGATGTATCAGATGAGATAGATAGGCATGTACCTGCCAAATGTAGCTGTGGCGGAGGCAATAGTGATTTAGTGGAATAGAGCAGGTAATTGAGCTTGCACACACCCTCCGAAAGATACTTTCGATCCACCAGGATAATTGGTCCCTGAGGCGAAGGTAGGGGCCGAACAAGATGGGAATTGAAAACCAGTGCCACCTGCGCTAACAAGCGCTGACTTTACGGCTTTGTCGTATCGATTATTCGCTATAAACCGCGAAGGATGTTAGAACAGACGACCGCATCTCTATTATCAGCGTAATACCGTAGGCCTGAGAAGCATCCCAAAGCATGATACCCCCGAAAGAGGGGAAACTCTTGCGCATCTGTACCGCAATAGAGCTGATTCTGTCGGGGCTTTGGTAGCCAGACCCAGCCGCCGAAGTGGAGGCTGGGGCGCCGATATAGATTTTGACATTCTTATTCGGACTGACCGTTCGAGCCCAGTTGTCCCTAACACGGAAATGAGGACTAGCTGGGAAAATACACTCAGGCTCACCAAATGCCGAAATTCCAATTCTAACGTACGGTCAGAGTAGTCGGAAAATGAAATAAACAGTAGCTCACCGATGCAGAATCAAAGGCCTGTAAACCGCACGGATTGTTGTAGAATTGAACTAGATAGATGGTTAGCTGAGATGAATTGCGATCAAAGTAATGACAGCTACCGTAGACAGCATCGAAGCTGGCACTATTTAGTACTCCTCCTAATGCAGCATCTGGGAAGACGCATTGTGGTGCAGCGGTAATGTAGTACCTATCAGATAATCCTTCAGTATCCTGTATGCTTATGATCGACTAAGGACTTACTTCTTGTTGGAGCCACTAGACAGAGAACGGATTTTGTTGATAAAGGCCGCATAACCAGCCGAATTGCCACCCTCGATGTCAAGATCAATGCTGGTCGATCATGGATTGTCATCTCCAATCGTGATGTGATAGAGAACTGCATACCCGTCTAACACCGCACTACCGAATGGCCGAGTAGCGGAGTTTCCTCCCAAAAACATATCCCAGATCGTCTGAGCAAAGGTGGTGGCCTGTGTGTCGGACTGAAAACCAACGGAGCCCGTCGCTCCGCCTAGGCTGAGAGTGATAATCTTCCCCTTGGATTGACAAGTCGCGATATCTGTGGCAAGGGACGCGCAATTTGGCAGCGAGGTCCCAGGGAACGTAGCATTATCAACGTTGTTGCAGGTCTGACGGTGCGATGAGAATTAACGATGAAACGAGAGCACCTGCCGGAACATACGTTCGCAAGATTGATCGAGGGTGCGCCACCAGTACCGAAGAACACGTTCAAGAACGAGATAGGAAATACATCGATGGAATCGTCCTAGAGCTCCAGAATCGTCTCATGAACAGCGGGCAGGAAGAAAGATAACGAGCCTGGCAGTAAAAGGATATTGGTTTCTGGAAGTTCACGACATCGGAATGAGTAGCTCCATAGGAATTCTGACCCCAATAACTGTGTCGTTCTTAGAAGTATTGGAGTAAAACATGTCACACAAACTCACACTGCCACCTTATGAACGGAAATCAGTCAAGTTGAGCCTATTGAGTGCGAGCAATTTAGCTTACATTGTCAAATCGGCTGTTGTCAAAGGCCGTGGATTCCAATACTGCAAGGCAGAGAAAAAGGAGCAAGGGCAAGACCATTGCGAACTGGTGAGCACCTCGCAAGCCCTCCCACTTTTGTAGTAGAGCCAATGTCCACTTCGATGTGCCCCGTCATGATAGATGAAAAAAGAACCACAGATGCCATGAGGAATTGAGCGTAGGATCTTCGCGAGGTACACGTATCCAAGGGTACCATATTGGTCGGTCTCATGTCGCAGAGGCGTTGACGGAACGGATATTCCAACGTGCACGAGGGTCTTACGGAGAAATATTCTGGTCAAAAAGAGGCAAGACCAATGTAGCTCAAACGAGCGGGGTAAGTCCTGTTATCGTCAACATGTCTCTGTGATAGAAGATAAAGCAGCATGCGACTACAAGGAATAAAGATCATCACGTGAACTACGCCGAAGCAATGAACTGCGTACGTTGTGCCCGAAATTAGATGTTCTTGCATCTCAGACAGGAGTTGTGACTAATGCTGGTAGACTAGGGAAGGTAATTAAACATCATCTATATGTGTGATCCATGTACAAGGTGAGCAAGTCGAGCCCGCGAGAGGTAGAAATAATGGATAGACATTGACAATCATGCAGACGAGGCGGAATCGCTTTCTCCGTTAGCAACATTCACGCTAGTCGTGCGCACAGGATCTGGGAAGAGGTTGGTAAATGTCCTTGAGTGGGTGAAGGCAGAACTAACCAAAGTACGGCTGTGCCTGTGCCTCGCGCGCGGTCAAACGAGCCTGGTGATCGTATTTGAGGAGCTTGTCTAAGAGGTCGATGGCTTCATTGGATATGTATCGCTGGTTTTCCGAGGTGATGAAACGCGTCCATGGCTTACGAGGGAATCTAGGAGGGGAGATCAACACGAGGAATGTAACAATGACGAGTATCATCGACCTGGTGATTAGTTCGCTATAGTGGGGGTCCAGACGAATGCTGTATTTCTCAATATACAGGTATAGATCGTCCGTGCCAAGGACTTTCGCAATTTTGACCAATTGGTCGTAGTTGTCGTGGCCGTGGAAGAAGGGCTCCTTGCGGAATATCTGAAGAACCCGACCCCCGAGTGTGAAACTGTCTCAAGAAATTCCCTTGGAACGCACATACCATAGATGCAAACATACAGCCGAAACTCCACATATCAAGGCTGTAGTCATATTCTTGGAAGTCAACAAGGAGTTCAGGACCCTTGAAGTAACGTGAAGCAACGCGAACGTTGTACTCCGTTTTCGGGTGGTAGAATTCAGCAAGACCCCAATCGATAAGTCGGAGCTGGATAAACCTCAGGAAAAAGACACAGCAGTACAGAGATTAAGGGACGTACCTTGCGATGCTCATGATCTATCATAACGTTGTGGGGCTTGACATCTCTGTGCATGATCCCCTTTGAGTGGCAGAAGTCCAGAGCCTTTCCGAAACGTCAGTGGTATCCAGAACCACCGAAAATGAACATTACCTTCAGTAGCTCGAACATGTAAAATCGGACATCAAGATCACTGAACCTCGGGTAGAGAACTTTGAAGTCGACATTGTGGACGTATTCAGTGATGAGGCTTGGTATCTTTGACGCCGGATCGCGAACTACGTCTAGTAGTGCGACAATATTGGGTCCGCCGGCGAGATTTTGCAGGATCTTAATCTCTCGCTTGATTTTCTTCTTCTTCACGGGCTTGAGGACCTTGATTATACACTTTTCTTCGGTAACGATGTTCACCCCTTCGAAAACCTGTAAAGCTTTCATTCAACGCGACAAAGCACGGTGAACGTTTTCGATGTACCTCTGAGTACTTTCCGCGGCCGACTTTACGCACGATCTCATAATGATCCTGCGATCCCCACTGAACCTGCAGATTGTCTGAAGCAAAGCTCACGTTAACGCTCTCAATTCACGCTTACCAGAAATAGGATGACAAACCATATTCATACCAGGAAGGTCCTAGTCTCGAATTAACATCGCAATACACACGGGCCACCGATTTTGTTGAGGACCGGCCCATTAGAGAATTGGAGCGCAAAGGTGGAAGTGACTAGGAGAGGTGATGAAAGGACGTGATCCTCATGGCTTTGGTGCTTTTCCCACGCATTGCCCTCTGTTTCAATCAGGACATCACAACTGTTGCTCAGCGCAAGTAGCATACCTAGCGACCAGATGACTGCACAACCCCGCCACTGGCCAAAGGGCGTTCAGTTTACTGACAAATATCACTATCACAAGTCTGTACCCCAAACTGTGCGTAGTTTCATCCAAGGAGACCGTGCAGCTCGCCAAACAAATACTACTCGACCACTGGTGGTCATCCGAGCCATCGCATCCCCTTCGCACCCTGCAAACGGGCAGTTTGGCTTGTTTGCGGCCAAAAAAATCCCCCCTGACACTCATATCATGGATTACATCGGGGAAATTCATTGCGACGACCGTCCCAACTCTAACTACGACCTTTCTCTCTACCGATATCCGGACGGCCTGAGTGTCGGCATAGATGCAAGTGTGGCAGGCAACGAGGCCCGATTCATCAACGATTTTCGCGGAGTCCAGCCCAAGCCAAACGCCGTCTTCACAGAGAAGAGGAATGGGGATGGAGAATTACGCATGAGCATATGGAGTTCAAAGGATGTAATAAAACGGGGGGATGAGGTTCTCGTGTCGTACGGCAAAGCGTGGTGGAGGGCACGATCTGATAATACCACCAACATGGAGTATTCTTGATTCCAAGTACTATCTTACTGTTAATGAACGGATTGTCAAAGCAGGGACCAACCTTCGGATATGGAAGACTAAAAGGCTGCTCACCGCGCGCGACCCGGCACAAAGCTTCCGTCGACTTCAACGAACATGCCCTAACTCAGGCAGCTGGCGGCTGAGGCACGTCATATTCTGAAATTCAATTTCGCTAGCACAGATCCTGGTAACATGACGTCGATAAGGCCCTAAGAAATATTGCACTCTCCCGTTAGGCACCGTTCGTCCTCAGGGTGGAATTTTTAGTGACTTTGGAGAAAAGAAAGAGCGAAAAAAGTTACCAAAACCCTTTCATATTTCGGCGACTTGAAACGCTGTCGAACCAGCCAGGTGGCGGCCGACCAGCGCGACCGGGCTCGTGTTCGGATCGAGTGCCCTAATATAAAATCGGTTTGAAGCTAGAAGACGCGTCTGGAACGGCATGTCTGGGTACATCGAGGAAGGGATAATGTTCAATGGCAGAAAAGTCGCGTCCACAGCTGATAATGAGCGTGGCGTCCATTTCGTAAGGTTGAGATTAGGTATGGTCAGATTGGCGAACCAGGACAAGGGTCAGTATCTGCGTCGTTGAAAGGGGCGAGGTGTTGCAACCCACGTGAGCGCATGGCGGTCCAAACACAGCCAAACATCCTGCAAGATTTCGAGAGTCCCGAATCGAAAAGTTAAGACTCGACATTTGCCTTTGTGTTCATGCTGCCTCGTGTGCCTCCTCAGGGTTTCTCATATCTTGCTTTCAACTCCTGCCTTCGCTCGCGGCCAACGAACTCGCTCAGGTTCTTTTCTCATTGGCCGAGGTGTACCCAGCATGAAGAAGGCACAAGACGCCACAAAATACCACTCGTGAGGCGTATTGGAGACAAGGTCGCTAGTTCCTGTTGATTGGGTCACCTCGAGACTGATTCGCATGTCAGCGTGCATTACATTCGACGAGTCCCCTCGGTGCCGCAAAGGATCCATACCAAGTCCTGGGAGTGAAAAAGGATGCAAGTCAGGCGGAAATCAAGAAGACCTATTTCTCAGTGCGTTCTTTTACCACCACTCGCGGGAATCCTTGCCTAAACATCAGTTGCCATCATCAAGCTGGCTCGGAAATATCACCCAGATACCAACCCAGACAAAAGTGCTCAGGCGAAATTTCTCGAAATACAAGAAGCTTATGACGTTAGCCTTTACTTTACTTTCCCTAGCGGAGAACTGATTGGACATGTATAGATTCTGAAAGATGAGCAGAAACGAGCAAGCTACGATAAATACGGCGCAGCTTCGCAGCAACCAGGCTTCGATCCAAATGCGTTCAGTGGGTTTGGAGGACGCGCGGGGGGATTCCAGGACTTCGGCGCTGCGTTCGGCGGAGGAGGAGGCGGGGCCTCAGACTTGTTCAGCCAGCTATTTGGCGCGTTTGGTAACGCGGGTCCTGGTTTCGGCGAGGCGTCAACGCGCGGGGCTGACCTAGAGGCTACTATTGGGATAAGTTTCCTCGAGGCTTGCAAGGGGACTGTGCGGAAGGTCAATGTGTCCCCCGTTGTCAATTGCAATACATGCACGGGTACTGGTCTGAAGAAGGGCGCCAAACGGACAACATGTCGTACTTGTAACGGCACGGGGACTCGCACTTTTGTCATAGACAGCGGCTTCAGGATGGCTAGCACATGCCCAGAATGCAGCGGGGCTGGAAGCAGCGTTCCTCTTGGTGGAGAGTGTACTGTTTGTCATGGCGTTGGTAAGTTGCGAATGAAGAAATCCGTGCAAGTCGATATTCCCGCAGGTGCGTTGCTGGATATTTACTCTATTCCGCATTTAGTTAAACGCTGGGGTACAGGAGTCGAAGACGGTATGACGATACGGATTCCAAAAGCGGGTGATGCCTCAATACGGGGTAGCGGTACCGGCGATCTATTGGTTCGCGTCAACGTCGCGCCTTCAAAAGTCTTCGTCAGGCAAGGGGCGAACCTATATCACAAAGCCAAAATTCCCTTGCACACAGCCCTGCTGGGAGGCCGGGTTCGCGTTCCAACTATAGATGGGGACGTGGATGTCCGCGTTCCGGGGGGCACACAACAGGGCGAAGAAATGGTGCTCAAAGAACGCGGGGTCTCTTCTGTGTACGGTGGTGATAAAGGGGATCTCTTTATTGCCTTTTCGGTTCAACTTCCCAGGTAGGAGACGGATGCCAACCTGTGCTGAGGTGATGGCTAACTGTAGCAAAGGTCACTCACTCCGCGACAGCGGGAACTATTACAAGCGTATGCTGACGACGTAGAGGGTCGTGTTCCACGCAAGGAGACTGTGGTAGACCCTCCCAGTTCGTCTTCTAAGGATCCGGTTGATCATGATAACGGTACGGCTTCTTTTACCCACTCGTCACCCTCATCTGGGGGATGGACGACTCGCACATGGCAAAAATTCAGAAGGCTCATTGGGATTTAATTTTTTATTGGCTTCATTCACTCTGACGGTACATTCGCATTCTCACCATCATCGAACCACGTCGACAATTCTAGATAAGGGACCCATCCGTGAAGACGAAGACCCGTCAGCAGACCAGTCGGAAGAGGAGAGGGGGAAGCGCGCAACCGCATAATATAGGTTATGACATTGATAAATAGAAGCCTTTTTAATGCCACAAAAATGACAAACGGAATAACTCATAAGCGCCGAGCTTTACAGTGGTACGCCAACAACGGTGAGTAGTTCGATCGGTAAATTTGATATGATATTGTGTTGGTCCCTTCTCAACCCTTCTTTTTGTGAGGCTCGCGGCGATCTAATTCGAAGAGATCTATCAGTCGAACCGGTAGACTGAACTGCAACGAGGCGTTCTCAAACAGTCCTTTTCATGAACAATCCAGAGGCAGCTGCACCAGCTCGAGTCGATGCTTCTGGCCTGAAGGTCTGACCGTTCCTGCTCTCACCTGGGGCTTTCGGGGGCATTCACGTTCGAAAGGCACTCTCTTTGTCTTGGCCCTTTCATCGACCCAACTTCCAATCCTGCCACAAAGACCAATCGCAAATCTCAAAATATATCTAAAGCCTAAAATCGGAGGATTGGATCTCACTGCACTCCGATATTGCACATTTACATGGGGCTTTTGAGGCCGAGGACTTCTTGGTCGAGCACTAAATATTATTTTTTTACCTGAGTCGCCATGCCTCTTTCTCTGTTTCCTATAAATGCCCGGCGTCACCATGGCTTTCGAGTTCGACAACGGACCGCCTGCGGTCATTCCCCCGACGCACCACTAGTAGTAGAACGCGATCCCCCTTCGACGCCCACCCTCTACTATGACCAAAGGGCTACCCTTTATTTCACCGGAGTGGGCTCCTCCGTCCCCGACGCTAGCCTCGCATGACCCAAGTCCCCCTTCCCCATCGACTACCATCGCGACGAACCCATTGTCTACTACCAAATCACATCGTTCATCTGTACATACCCTCGAGTCCGCCACATCTACCATCCTCGAAGACTCCCAGCTTCAGTCTTTGACAACATTCAGGCTTCTCGCCGCACACATTGGGTTCGTCGCTTTTTATAATTACCGGTCGCGTTCATTAATACCAGATGCTCGGCAGGGCCGCGTTGACTCTCTTTCTTGCGACGACAGACGCGGTAAGCTCGTCGTCTACTCCAGTCAACGCTATATCCTCAATCACCGCTAGACCATCGTGTCAACATGTCTTCCTACTATTGCAAGCGACCTCAAGGCAACACAAACTGAATACACTTGGGTCGGCGTCGCGTATATGTTGACACAAACAGCATGTCAGCCCTTTTACGGGCGACTATCCGATATCGTTGGGCGAAAGGTAACTTTCTTTTAGTAGTCTACCATGGTATGGTACGCTGAAGGCGTATTAATAGGCTATACTTTTCTCGAGCATGTTCATTTTTGCTCTTGGTTCTTTACTTTGCGGGGCTGCCCAAGTGAGTTCGCGCGTGACTTTCGCTCCGACGCGTCTTACTCATTGCCGACCCACAGAACATTCTATGGCTCATTGTCGCAAGAGGCATAGCTGGTATCGGTGGCGGAGGCATCGTAGCTTCCGTCTGGGTAATTACATCCGAAATGGTCGAGGTCCGCAATCGTGCCAAGTGGTCTCAAGCACTAAGCGTGACCTGGAGCTGTTCAGCGGTTGCAGGTCCTATCTTGGGCGGCGTGTTTAGCTGTAAGTCCAGCCAATTCGGTCCCTTCGATTATATTTACGCGTTCGCAAAATTAGCCGGCGGTGATCCTACGAACCCACTCAGCTGGAGATGGGCTTGTGAGTTGCATAATCGTCATTCAGCACGCCATCCACCTTATCAATATCCCCAGTCTATCTGAACCTCCCAGTCTGCTTATTTGGAGCAGTCATTTTGTTCCTGTCATTGCACGGCGTCAAGCTACAATCGCCCTCCCGGGCCTCCTTTAGTCAATTCCTGCGCAAGTTCGACTTTATCGGATTGTGAGTGACAAAGATGATAGTCTATCCCGTTTTTGTGACGATTGAAACCGCAGAGTAACACTGGTAGCTGGTACCAGTTGCATCATTGTCGGTTTTAGTTTTGGGACCGATAACGGATGTAAGTTGAATATGGGCGTCTGTCGCGTCGACTCTTTCTATTACTAATTGGTAATGATCATTGGCAGGGACGTCACCATCCACGTTACTTCTCATTATTCTAGGATTGGCCATACTGGTCATCGGTGGAGTATACGAGGTTTTCACCACTCGCGAAGCCCTTTTCCCAAAGCAAGTGTTTTGCAATAGCACTACCAGTGGGTCCAAACTCGAAGCTTGTCTAGCCCTAACGTAAAGCTGATTCATTTTCAACCTCCCTTTAGTCATCGTCTTTATCCTATCGTTCCTGCACAACGTAGCATTCAATGCAGGTACCTTCTACTTGGCTCTATATTTCCAAGTTAGTGTCAACCTCTTCATTGTATGCCCTTTTCTCATCACGAGGTCATAGGCAGTTACGGGGGCCTCACCATTAGAAGCTGGCTGGAAACTTCTCCCGTATTCCCTTGGGTCCTCGTTAGCTTCCATGCCTGCGGCGTGGTTTATCGGTTACTGGCAACATAAGTCCAAGACCACCAGTGGCCAGAACATGGTCATTTCTCTTGGCCTCATCATTGCCACAGTGGGATTCGGTACGTCTAGACCTTGTCGGCGCCGTAGGCATCCCTTAAGTGTTTATAGGCCTGATGACCTTGTTGGACGAGCATTCGAAACTGTCCACATATGTGACGTTTCCCTTACTTGCAGGAATCGGCCTTGGGATGCTATTCCACGCTCCATATCAAGTGTTTACGAGAGCCCTCAAACCTTCTGAGCTGGCTTCCGCTACAAGTGCTTTCTTCTTAGTTCGGTTCACAGGGGCTACCGTTGGTTTGGTAGGCATCATATATTCGGTTATTTGACCGCTGGCTGACCCTTATCGCGCGCGTGCGTGCGTGTAGGCTGTCGCTGGTGCCGTTTTCCAGGATCGAACAACGAGTCGCTTTCCTGCAGAAATCACACTCCAAAGCTTAGGGTCTACAATAGACTTCAGCAGCTTGAATTCAATACAACCAATGGAATTGAGAAACCAGGTGCTAAGTATAGTAGCATCTTCAATACAGGTACGTTACACGGTCCGTTCGAAGCCGTCGGATGCCTGACGTGCTGTAGACTATCTGGACAGTGTGTACACCATCGCTAGGAACGGCTGCACTGGTGGGTCTTTTCTTGCGTTCTTTCTCACCATGTGGCTGATGGCCTTGTGAAGATATCGTTACTCCTGCCGAAACTACCCATCGACCTAGGTGAGGACGTTGTAAGAGAAGAAAAGACGAATAGAACGGCCAATTAAAGATTCAAACCAAGATGTAAAATATTTGCATGCGTCATGACACTAACGATTCGGAAACCTATACTGAACACGTTCGATATATAGACATGTTACTTATTATTGACATTTTAATTGATATGTAACATTATACCATTTTGCTGCGCACTCTCAAGCGCACCGCAGACATCCCTGGTCGGCGAGAACGTATGTACTTTCCTTGTTCTTTCCATCAGGGTTTACAGCCGGATGTATCGTATAACCAACGTGCACTCCGACTACGGATCTTCCACTGGTCGTGTAATCGGGCTGACTTCGCTTCGCAGGAGAATGAGAAACCGGTACTTGAGAGGATAGTGGGAAGTCGAACAAGAAACGTCGGCCTTCGGTACATCATTCAAGGGCTGAAGCCCCAGGCTTGCGCGAGAGAAGGAGACCCCTACGCCACACTTGCAGTGTGAATCCAAGTCTTGTCTTCTCCATATTTACCTTTCCAGAAAACTCCGCATTCCCATACCCCCACGACCGCGAAGGGTCTGCATTCCTCCTTAATGAACGCTGACCAGAATTACCAAAGCGCACAGAGATCGACAACCTAAGATGGATGTCGCGTACTAGAATATCAATCTGAAAGACGATGAGATTAAATTGGTGCCACCTACTTCACCATTAATGAAGGGCTGTTTAAGTGCGGTCAGTGGGTCAAGGCGGCACTCTACCTCCGGACTATCTCATGACCAGCACGCTGCGCCGAGTACAGGGCAAAGAAGACGGTACCGGAGATAGCAAATCGAGCAGCACTCGACTGTGCATGGCGAAAGTTGCCATATTTCTGCAGTCTCTGCTGCCTTTAACTCCGAGTTTCCATCAAACCTGAGCGGCAGAACAGACCTTGCCATTTAGGTCTTTACAATAGCTCGCTACCGGCCAAGGCGACAAGATAGCCCATGGTGTTTGGACAGATATCTTACCCGACAACGCCATATGACCTAGTGTAGAACAGTCGATGGAATTAGATAGACTTCCACGGAGGAAAATACGGCTGCACCTATCGAAATCTACGTCTTGTGACAGACTCGAGGCAATGGCAAGTGATTGCGGCATGTTGAGCGGCTAGGATCAGGAACAAAACGGACAGTAGATTTACGTACGCGTTAACGATCAAAGCTGGGAGATGAGGCGCATTGAAGATATCGGCCTGCGAGACTTTGATCAGCACAATGCAGAATGAGGTTAGCCTGGATTGTTCCTGATGCCTGTCTTCTATGATCAGCCAGGTGTGATTGGTTTCGCAACAGCTGATTAGGCGCTATTCCGGGGTGCGTCACCTGTAAATACGCACCCACTTGAGAGCAAGATATAAACTTAACCTTGAATGTAGTAGGGTCCACTACGTCGAAGAAGCGCTATTGCATCCGATCTCTCGGCACCTTTGACTTACAGTGTGTTTTATGTCACAACGTCCTCGTATTTTGTGCCAGCGTGCCCAGGAGAACGTCGCGACTTATTGGATGGACCTTCAAGAAATGGGCTTAGATCCGGTAGGCAGATCGTGAGCATTGTTCCCTCTGTCGGTCTTGCCTGAGCGTTTGCCTGCTAAGGACCTTTACAGCTGTTCCAAAACAGGATAGCATAAGAATGGAGAGGTTGGACTGAGCATCAGTAAAGCCTCGCACATACAGCTGCAGGGACAAAGCCGTACCTAGGGGACGGCTGCGAGCAGCCTGAGATGGCCTCCGGGGTGATTGCAGCTCCTTGGATTTGCACCGTAAGTCCGTTCGACAATGGGGCAGGTTCGTGATCTATCATCTGAGAGCCAGTAGTCGAACAAAAGCCGTGCCTTCTAGCCGTCTAGAAGCAGTGACGGCAGAGAGGTTCCACGCCCAACTCAAGCTAGTCCCCATGGTTCATCATCCGACCCCTCATGCGAACTTGGCGGTAGGAGCTCGAGTTCTTCTGGCAAGTTGAACGACGAAGTGAATGATTTACTTCGTGTTATCGCTAACATTTACAGTTGTTTGGATCTAAGGGTCTTGCAGGGAACAGTCCCACCCAGATGAAATGCCCATGCCTGTCCTTCAGAATGGGCTCAGGCGGTTATCAGCCTCAATGGGATAATAGTTTTCGTTATCATCATGCTCTGCGGCGCGATGCCTGATGAATTTGGCTCCCTATGAGGACTTGGGCTTGGTATGACCCAGTTGGAACCTGGAGCGATGCACAGCCAAAGCGGCACACGACCAGAGTGTCGAGCGCATTTGCTCCTTCCACACTGACCACCATCATCTCTTGGCCCCGTTATCGGTCCTGTCTCATATGATAAGCAAGCTCCGAACAGAATATAAAGTTCTTCGTTCAGCGCACCGTTTCCTTTCCCAGTCCTTTATCTCAACCACCACAGCAGCAAATTCGAACATTTGGAGCAAAATGGTTGAGACGTCGCCCGTCATTTCCCCAAGCCTCTCCATGGCTTCTAGCAGGAGCTCATCGTTGAATATGCTTGAAAGACGACTCTCGACGAGCTCGATATCAAGTTTGACCGAAATGATAACGAATGTTGCATCGTCGTCGTCAATTTTATTGTCGGAGGAGCCGGCAGAAGTTGTTAAAGAAGAGGAATTGCGTCACGTCCCCATGAAGCTTGATGCCAGGTGAGCCATTGTTTCTCGCCCCAGGTTCAAATACTGCCAATGGCAAAACCCCCGCAAACTGACTTGTCTATAGACAATTCTGAGCATGGTCTGGGTTCATCCATATCTAAGCTTCCCGTCACTGATTGCGTTATTCGTTAATATTAGACGCTACAAGACACCAGCCTTTGCCGAAGAGCTGCTACATCTATTTCGCTCGCTTCAAGCTCCTTCATGGACGAACCCGGACATCACAGCAGACAAAGTGCAGATCCGGAAAGTCTCAGGTTCCTTGACGAACGCAGTCTTCTTCGTATCATGTCCTACAGTAGCCCACATCCGAATAATGCTGCTACGAATTTATGGTGCATCTTCAGGTGCCCTGATTTCGCGACCCAAGGAGCTCCAGACGCTCCACATCCTCTCCTCTCGCTATCACTTTGGGCCTCGTGTGTATGGGACGTTTGAGAATGGGCGCCTAGAAGAATATTTTGAATCCACCACCCTCACTGCGGACGAGATGAAGGACCCCACTGTAAGTGGGTGGATAGCAGCTCGAATGGCTGAACTCCATTCAGTCGATATCGAGCTCCTTGAAGGCACCTCACTCAAGAACCGAGGTGAAGGCAAAGGATGGGAGATAGGCGTGAAGCGCAACGTCCAAAAGTGGGTTGACCCAGCTAGAAACGTCCTCGCACTCCCCAACATGCCCGAAGATGTTCGCACTAAGCTAGACATAGAGCGATTCTGTGTAGAATGGCAGCGATACATGCAGTGGCTCTCCGCCGTAGAGGACCTTAACGGTGGTAGTAGACGAGTATTCGCTCATAATGACGCGCAATACGGTAATCTACTCAGGTTAGCAAAGCCCAAAGAAGGGCTGCCGGGGCATCGCCAGGTACGTTTCCATCCTCGTTCCCCCCTTACCGCGTCCAACCAACCATCCAATCGCCTAGATAATCGTCGTCGACTTCGAGTACGCTTCTCCAAATCCTGCGGCCTTCGATATCGCCAACCACTTCCATGAATGGACAGCCAATTACCATTCCTCGATGCCACATATCCTCGATCCTTCGAAGTACCCTACCGCAGAAGAACGTCGGAACTTCTACGCTTCCTATCTTCAGCACTCGACCTTCGCCGGGCACCCCTTGATCACCCCACCCGGGGCTGCGAACGAGATCTCTAAGGTCGAGAACCAGGTTCGAGCTTGGAGTCCGGCTTCCCATGGGATGTGGGCGGTATGGGGCATAGTCCAAGCGGAAGAGGATCTTCGCAACAATGTGAAAGAACCAGAGTTCGATTATCTGGGCTACGCGATGTGTCGGATGGGTAGTTTCCGCAAGGAAATACAGGACCTTGGGATTGGACATTCTCCCGTGTAATACTGTGTTCTTTTTTTCTACTTACGATGTACTTACTTTAGTGTTCATGGATAATATGATCCCTCTATCAGATGCCTTATATCATCAGTGAATGAACTACAGATTGATTATCGGACATCCGGTGTATAGAGACAATCAGTGGGGGTAGATATGCAATGTACAAGAACTATATTGAGTGAGATCAATAAAAACATGTTGCGGATGATGTTCGTAAATGCAATGCAGACGAAGGACCTAATGTCGGAGAGTACGCATCGTGAGTGGAGACAGTAATTGGTGGGAGAGATGAGGGAAACATAAAGCTCGGAGTACTAGATTTTGGTACGCAAGACAGAGCGGGGGGCATCGATCACAGGATGGTGTGCTTGGGAGTAAGACAGCAAGGGAATGCGAGGACAGGCTATGTAGGAAATGGACTGGCCAAGAAAATGCAGAAAGTGAATAAATTCGTTAATGCAAGGTAATAAGAAAAGGGGAAAGCAAAAGAACATGGATTGCAGGAAGATTTCTTTGAATCGAGAATGTAGTGAAGGAAAGGAAGCATCCGCTTGTGCAACTCCGTTGTTTGATGAGAGGTAATTATGCCCATGCCTTTTCGTTGAGTCTAGAAGAGCCGACTGCGAGGTCGGCTGACCAAAGTCCCCAGTTGCCAGCGCTGCCAGCGCGGACATGACCACCAATGCGGGAAGGGTGGCTGCTGCCCGTCGATGGCTCGACGGCGGAGGCAAGTCCGAAAGACGAGGACTGACCGCCGGAAATGGGAGGAGAGGGACTGAAACTGCCATCGACGTCGCTGCCGCCCAGCGAGCGTCGTACGCTCGAACTGTTAGACATTGCTTTGATACCTCCGCGCAACTGCTATAGAAGCTGTCAGTAAGATAATCCCGTTTGATTGAATTGAAACCAGGAACTCACATGTGGGTATCCAACAATCTCAAGCCTCGAGGCGAGGTTATGGCGTCCCAGATCAGGTCCTGCAGTCACGGGCGCAGGGCTCTTGTTACCAGAGTGATCACCAGCGGGCAAGAGAATCCCGTTGCTCGTGAATGTCGGATAAGCGGATTTGTTCTGCTTCGACAGCGAGGGTCCGTCGAGCTGCGTTGTGTCCACGCGCAGGCTGCCCGTAGGCGGGCGGGAGTACTGGAGGTTGCTGGGTGTGCCCACATCTACTGGAGTGGAAGGATTGTTGTTCTCTTGGCTGCGCTTCGCAGTGAGACGGGCAAGAAGTGAGACCGATCCATCGTTAGGGTCGCTGTTGGTACTGGCTGAACGTTCCCGACCATCCGGACGAGGGGGTTGCTGAGCGGTATCGGCAGTAGGGGTGCCGCCCGCGGCACCGGCCTGGTTGTTTGGAACTTCCGTGTGTATGAAGCAGCAACGTTTGCCGTACGGGCAGGAGCCAGACACCCAGAATGTCTAAGGATCATGAGTCAGTACGGGGAATCACTTCCAAGGGAAATTAATTGAACGCTTACTCGGCAAATTTCAGTCTTGTACTATGAGAAAAATCGTCGGTGTCATGCATGCGAGAATCGTTGGAAAATCACTCACCTTCGGGTGTCTGGATACCAGACGAATCTCGTCTTCGCCGTGCGCGAACTGGCACTTCGTGCCATACCTACAAGAACCCTTTTCTTCCCAGCTACGACAGAGCTCCGTCTTGTACAAGCCCAATTTCCTGTTGTTGGCGCTAGGTCCTCCTGACGTATTGCTAGGAGAGGCAGGGCTTGATAAAGCTGGTTCTACGGCGGGAGGTAGGACCGAATAAGGACCTGTATATTGAGACTGGAGCCTCGCAGCAACTAGAGCTTGGGCTACCGCGAGATCGTTACGTTGGTAAGCGTCCTGAGCGCCGTAATATTGGTTGGGATACATCCCCATTGTAGCCGGAGGTGCCATACCGGCGGGGAAGGGGAATCCTTGCATGTTGCCTCCCAAGGCAGCTAAAACGGCCGCATCTCTGATAGCAGATGGGTCCGACGCCGAGTGGTGATGAGTAGCACGGAATACGTTGTGCTGCTGTTGAACACGCGCCACCGCAGGATCGTGAGGGGGGATCATCATGTCGTATAGTTGTTGCGTATTCCCTAACGAAAGGTGCGTAGTGTGCGTAGGGAACGATGGGCTAGGCATCAGCCCTGGTTGACTGAACCCGCGGTGAGTCTGGCGATAGGGAAGTGTTTGCAGGTTGGCGGGTCGAGGAGGTGCGTAAGCAGCAGCTGGGCCGCCCAATACAGACGGTTGAATTGGGTTGTAGTTTCGTTGTTGCAAAGCGTAGTCGATCTGAAGGTCGTCACGATTATGGACCTGGGCAAAATTCTCCTGGGATTGGGCTAGCTGATAATCAAAAGGCGGCTGCAATGGCTGAGGGCGATTTATTGCACTGGGGTGGACAAGCGTAGGGTACGGGAGCTGTTCGTACTGTCTGTCGTTGATTGCTCCGTTGTCGCGGTAAGCAGCTCCTGGCCATTGTTGCTGCTGCGAGAAATGGTCATCAACTTCGCCGGCTTGCTGAAGGCGGCGGAGGTCGGCAGTTGATAGACCGCCACTAAACGAGTGGGGACGTTCCTTTGTGTCTGCACCAGACTTCGCAGAGACATGAACGGGCGCCAGAAGCGTATTACCTACTCCCGACATAGTCGACTCGTGGGAACTCGAGACGGTTGAGTCTGTTGACGAACCACGGGAGTGGGAGATGCTGATTTGATGATCGGAGGGATGAGGAGAAGAGTCGATGCTTGGATTGGAAGACGTTTCGAGCGGACTAGTTTCACTTAGTGGGACTACAGCTGATGACCCTATCGTCGATTTGGGTGGTGTTGACATTTGTCCGTGAACGTGGTCATCGGCACCACTGACGTCTCCGATGTTCAACTTGACGAGACTGTCGGAGAGGTCCCAGTTCGTCGCATCAGAGTCGACGAATTGTCCATTGCCGTTGGACAGCCACCGGTTGTTCGAAGTGGGCGCCGATTTGTCCATCTGAATGGATGCCTCGGAGTCGGGGCGAGTGGAGTAGCTGCGCTTTTGAAGACCTCCTGCTGGTGTGGGCCTGCGCGGTGCAGACGATTGGATAGGTGTGTGGTCGTTCGGGAGCCTCATTTGCCAATTCTACATTAATAAGGGATGTGTCGACAACTCGCGTATGGGCCTGACAGACAGGCAGAACGTACCTCTAGTCCTTCTGTATTAATGTTAGGTAGTTCCTGGGACTGAGACCAACGAGGGTCCGTATTCTTCCGCTGCTTTGTGAGGGTTGGGGTGGATTCGTCAGACGATGGGTGTAAGTTGCTGGTCGTTGTTAAAGATTTCGTGACAATGTCGTGCATTTAAACCTAGCGCCGCATGTTCGTCGGATGAATTGCAACGAGGAGAAGCTGCGGCAACATCACTCACCAAGAAGGCAATTATCTGTCGGTTCCGTTGCTAGATACAGGCTTGACGATTTCAATGAGGAGCCCAGAGAAGTTGGGGGCGTCCGAGAGCCGTTCAAGCAGCCAGATGGGTAAGTATAAAAAGACGTGAGGAGGTCGTGAGGATTATGGTTGAGGTGACAGAAATGGGGTCCTGCAGATGATGTTAGAAAGAAGGAAGGAGGCGAGGCGAAGGGGAGGCACACTTCAAGGTTTTTGATCTCCAGACAACGTGCCCTTCTCGCGGCCTTTTCCAAATAATTAATTCCTGGGCGTCTATGGCAATCCAGATGCCTGCGCTCGCAGGTCGTAACTGAGACTTGAAAGGTGCTGGTCGTGCTCGACGTTGGCGACGACGACGACGAACTGCAATTAAGGTGAAAAGGGAGGTCAAGGTGGTTGGATGCGAACAAGCTCAACCCCAGCCTAAAGTGCGAAACGCCTGAATTCCTCCTTGCCTTTTTCGGACATTCCAATCAAGGGCGAAATCAAAACAACTGACTTTGACCACGAATCTAGTACAGCCTCGCTCTGCCATACGGTTCCGCCGTGATGTTTTGACGGGAAATCTTTGCCAACAACACCAGCTTATTCAATTTTATGTGATGGAAATCCCCTGAACAATTTGCTTCCGTTCCAAGTTCAGTGCCACCCCCCCCTAATCACTCCCCTAATCACATCTCAACAACTCTTCCGCCTCATGTCTTCCAGAAAACATGCTGATGGAAGTCAAGACATGAGGCACCTGTGCCATCGATAGATATTGATCATACTCATGCGCTTCTAACGGTGGACATCTAGACACTTGCACTTGTTTAAATTGGGAATATACTGTACTAATTACAATGGAATAAATTTACTACGACTCATCCCTAGGTAGCCACCCATGCTCTAGTCGCCCCGCGAGATTCCCCACAGGGCCCGAGAGCCCTGCTTGACTCTTG
Source organism: Pleurotus pulmonarius (assembly GCA_012980535.1). NCBI lineage: Eukaryota > Fungi > Basidiomycota > Agaricomycetes > Agaricales > Pleurotaceae > Pleurotus > Pleurotus pulmonarius. Next base: position 3,017,968 of record SJKF01000002.1, read on the forward strand.
AAGCTTTCCAAGAAATTCTTGATTAGATTATAGTCGATACCACCCTCAAAGTCCCCATCCTCTTCGCCATCACCCTCTTTTTCTAGGGCGGCCTTGAGTTCCGCTTCCATCGCCTTCTCGATGTCTTCATTCCCCTCATCGCCTTCAGCGTCTTCCATTATTTCGTCAAGTCCAGACGCTGGCGCGAATTCTGCACATTCCTTTCCTTTTCCCTTTCCAGCTGTTGTGTGCTGTCTGAGAGGCAATGCCGTTGATTTATTGCTGGAGCGAGAAAGTTCTGCGTCGAGCGCCTGCATAACGGCGTCGAAAGAATCCAGTTTTGAATTTGGGCGCTGTTCCAAAGTTCCTTTTCCTTCCTTCGCAGCCTCGGGGGCTGTTGTATTAACGGTTGGTAAATGTCTCGCGCTGGTGGGAATGAATGCTAGAAGCAGGTCAGAGCGAAGCTACATGAGAAGTCAAAATACATACCACCCCGATCCGTCCTATCCTTGATTATGCTCATCCATTGTTGATCGTTGATTCCTAGGGTTTGCCTAGCGAACTCAAGGAATTCCTCCTCCTCCTCACCCATGTCGACTTCAATGTCGCCCACTAGCTGTGGCTGATCCTCTTCATCTTCATCTTCCTCCTCCTCGTCGGTCTCGTCATCCGAGTCTACGACCCCATCGTACTGGTCGCGAGGTATGATAGGTTGCCGTATGGGCTTCTCGCTAGAAGACACGGAAGCCTGGCCGGTAGCACTCTTGCCCATACGCGAATCCGCATCAAGCTTGTCGATGTTATCGTCGCCTGCCGTCTGCCTGCCTTCCGGCGTCCGTCCTGCAGCACCCCGTGGGTCTGTATCTCCCTCTGTATCTCCATCATTCGACGGCCGCGCGACCCTCTGTGAGTTGCTATGAAAGGACGCTGGCATTTTTCCGTATTCCGAAGGAAGGATCCCAGGGACCAGATTATCCATCGCAGCCTGCCTGTGTGCAGCATCTTCACGATTATCCGTATCTTTGACTTTATCGCTACGATCATTAACGTTAATATCGGATTCATCGTCAGAATCACCCGAGTCAGTTGACGGCATTCCATCGCTGAATTCTTCGTCATCGGATGCCTCACTGTAACCGAGTGGATGGGGAGGTTATTGTTAGTGGACGACCGAAGGAGCGAATCGACGACATACTCTGCAAAGCGAGCACCCTCGAGGTCGCCTTGGCCTTCGACAAATTCTTCCACCCTCGTGGCTAGACTACGTAATTTCGCCGCTTGTTCGTTCGCCAGTTGGTCTTCGGCCGTAATACCACCTGAATCGACATCCATAGCGGTGTCATCCTTGGCCTTGTTGCTACTCATGGAACGCTCGAGCATCTGATCAAAGCTCTGCGAGTCGATAATCAGCCAGTCATCTGGATCTTCGTCTGATTGTGCAGTTGGCACCGTTTCCGATGACTGCGATAGGGCTTTCGTTAAGGAAGAAGCGAAGGTCGGCCTGGTGGCCCTGTTGGTAGTCAGTATTTATGTATGGACACGAACGTTTCAAGGGAACGTGGACGTACTCTACTCGTAATGTCAGGACGTAGATATCGGCGGCTTTCTTCTCAAGTTCTTTCCACAGCTCCGAACCTTCTACTTCGCCTCTAAAGTATGTACTATTCTTGAGGTTCGCAATGTACTTTTTGTAGGCTGGGTTGCCGTTCAACTCTGACTTATACGCTTCGATCTGTCGCAAACGATGAGCGCCGTATTCTCTGACTTCTGCGAGATCCTACCGAGGAATCATCAAACGGAAGAATCTTCTTGGTCTCTTGATAAAGCATCTCAAATCCACATGCCTGACGCAAAGTGAGGACCGTAGGTCTACCTGAGCAGCCGAAGAGCCCACCAGTTTCATCCCGACCTCGCGCCACCTCCGTTCCGGGGTACCCTCCTTCTCATTCCACCGGCCAAATATTTTAGGTGGATAAAACTTTTGTCCCGCTAGCTGGGCATATGCCGTTCGAGTCATCTTCACTGTAGTAAGCACTGAGGATTCCGGAGGGAAGCGGCTCATTTTATGGGCAGCCTTAGAGCCTGATAAGTAAGGAGTCTGCGAGGAATCCAACCAGAACTTACGCGTAGTTGGGTAGCGTCCCTGGTATAGAAGGCTTCCACTGCTTTCTGAACGAGAGACGCGTCGACAGAAAGAGCTCTAGCAATGTCTGCAGGTATCCAGGCCTTTGTCGTGTGAACATGGTTTTTGGTTGCCGCTGGATAACTGCGTTGATTTGATACCTTCGTATTGAGTGATGATAGTAGACTGAGCTCACCCTGATATTCTTTTCCAGACAAGTCTCTCGACTTCTGGAGGAGCTATGGTATCGACGCTGCGGTCAAAGATCAACTTGAGTGCATCTTCGACGGCGATCCACCCTTCATCATCTCCGTCAGCGATGCCTGCAGCCCCCTCGTCATCACTGTCGTGCGAACGCCTGCGTTTGCGTGGTCTAGAGGGTGGAGAGATGTGTGAGAGAGGAATGAGATGAAGGTGTGAGCCGTAGATCCAGACCTGTATAGTCACACAAGTAAATACATTACACATCTTACCATCGAAAGAGAGGGCGGCGGCGCACCCTGTTCTCTGAGTTGCCTGGGGTCACCCACTTCGGCAGACCTTCTGCTGCCTCAATTAGCAGAAATTCACCATCGGAATCAAATACGCTACGAGGCCCTCCGTCAGACAGTGAATTACAATGGGGGGACTGACAGACCTAATTGCCAGGTCCCACTTCGCACTGATCTCTTTGAATAGCCAAACTACACACCACTCATCGTCGACACAGTCTCCGACGCGCATTCTGCCCTCCAGCAGCCATTGATTCGCGACATTGGGATCGGGCACAGCCTTTAATTCGAACGAATCCTTGTGCCAGATAAAACCGGGCGGAAGCAGCGTTTCTACGAAGGATGCAATGCATGCTGCAAAAGAGGTCACAGAAACATGGTCCGCAAACTCGACCGGAGGGTAGAGCGTATATTGCAAAGTATCGTCCGAAACTGTTGGGGGGCGATTGAAAATGTCCATCGCCGTATAGGTTTTCTGTTTCGCGTAGAGTTCAAGGCCTTGCGAGTGCGCAAATGTGAGGAAGCTTGCAAAGTTTCAACCCCTGACTAGACTTGGATCAGAGTTAGCATCCTGAGATTGCCTTTTTTGTTTCTCTCCTCCGTCACCGCTCATGGCGACAAGTACGAAGGAACGCAATCTGATAGCGGTCATCGGAGACGAGGTGAGAGCCTCTATGAGATACCCTTGTTGCGTTTCCTCGAATGAACTGCCGCCTAGGACTCCATCACGGGCCTGCTCTTAGCGGGCGTTGGGCACATAAACGAGCAACAGAAGAAGAACTTCTTGATTGTGGACGCTAGTACGTGTCCAGTACATCGTTCTCAAGTGACTTATCTGAACGTAGTCTAAATGTTTTCAGAAACTCAAGTGTCCACGATCGAAGCTGCGTTCCAGGAGTTCACTGAACGGAAAGATATTGCCATCCTCCTGATTAACCAACATGTCTGTGGATCCGTTTGGGAGCACTTTCCGCCGCTGACCTTGGCCAACAGGTTGCTGAGAAGATACGCCCCACTGTAGACAAATATCAGCAAGCATTCCCAGCATTATTGGAGATTCCTTCGAAGGATCATCCTTACGGTGAGTTGTGGCATATACTCACTAAATCATTGTATTCGAGTAACTGCGATGTGTACTTCTAGATCCATCGAAGGATTCCGTACTCAAACGCGTACAGAAGCTGTTTGGAGATTAAGCTACGAGCATCATGGCATTTGGACTACATATTCAATCCAATTCACCTTTGCACGCAGCACACTCTCCATACCCTACAAATAATGTAATTGGCGTCATATATCTCGTCAGTTAACACATCATGATACATTGCACAGGAGCGAAGGGGATGATGATGCTGTCCTATGAATTCCATCGTATGACCGGCTCGTCCATCCTCACAGTGGGAGCGCGCTCAACGAAAACGCGTACCGAGTCTCTGGACCGCGAATCTGATCCTTCATAAGTTTCAAGTCTCTGACGGATGTAAGTGTAGACTTACTCGGGATGTCGATCAACAGATAGCGGAACACGAAGTAACCATCGTTATTCTGGAGTAGTGATTCCACCAGCCATCAGTGGGGTGCTGTTTGCCTCAGGTGAAAATGCATACCTTGATCAAATCAGCGTGCACTTCGCCCTCGGTCCATATTCTTCCGTCTGGCTCGGATGTAGCGGCTTCAGAATATCCTGATTTCGCACCTTTCAATGAGGAAAACATCCCCGTGAGACTCCACGCCCCGCTGTCTTGTCTTCTGGACACGTCCTTTCCCTCGGGTGACAGTGATGGAGTAGGTAACGGCGGCGGGGGCATAGGTGAGCCGCTCAAATATTTGAAGAGTCTCTTAGCTCTTTCCGATATGTCCGCAGCTGTGTCCTTCACCCAAACGATACCATCATCTGTTGTCATCTTTGAAAATGACTCGAGGACCTCCTTGCTCCAAGTTGACATCGAGTCAAAGTAGGATTCATCAGATGCAGGCTGTAAGCCTGGTGGCTTGCCCTGTATATAAAAGTTCATGATCATGTGCTCTCGGCCTGTTGAGTCGACCATGATTTGCGATGAGACATGTCGATTGCGGTGCCGAGGGCGAATAGCAGAGGGTGGGTTATTATGGAAGGTAAAAGGACCGTTCATGTATTTTGCGACCTAAGCAGCATTCATTCGTACAGCATTCAATTAATTGACGGAACGGGAAGTCAAACCTGTGGGGAAGCCGTGATGCGTTTGCAAGCATCACCGTACAGCACCGTTGGTGAGTTCTTCGAAAAGAGCTCAGTAGTTAGGGAGTAAACGAGCAAGGCTGAGAACCCGGCTCCGAGCAGGATCACGGTCAAATTCGACGTGCGAGCACCTGTGCGGATTACTAAAACGGTGTTAGACTGTGAAGAACGATGCATAAACGAAAACTCGGAGGGACGCACCTTTGCCTCCGGCACTGAGCTCAGACCATTTCTTGGCCGGCTGTCCACGATTTGGCGAGACTCCGAGTTGAAACGGCCCCGCAGACTCGAGTCGAGGTGCACTCCGTCGTCCTGTGTCAAGGGACTGCGAAAGCGGTGAAGACGCAATTGTAGGATCCCGGTGGGTCGCATAATGCCTGCTGGCAAAAGCCCCCGATAGCCATTTCGTGGCTCGAATGCCACTTGACCTCGCAAAGTGAGGACAGGTATGGAGGAATGATATGTTCATGGTGCTGGATGAGATTTGCTTACCCCACATTCCAAATGAAGCGAACTGAAAATGCAAACAAGCGACAACAACACGCAACGCGACAAGTCATTCTACGCGTTACAGTCATGTTCCTCTTCTTATGCACAATGACTCCGAGTACTGAATCATGTTCATTTCCCCGAAACATTACTGGATGACATAGGTAGTTTTACAGACAATCATAAATAATACTGGTACAGTAGTCAAACTAAACAAGAGCCTCCATAAACGGACTCAAGACCTCTCGCCTCGGAGGCGTCGGGCCAAAGCGAGGTCCTTTGGTTGGATGGTAACACGCTTAGCGTGAATGGCGGCAAGGTTGGTGTCTTCAAATAGCGAGACGAGATAAGCCTCGGCGGCTTCTTGGAGGGCCATGACGGCGGATGATTGGAAACGGAGATCAGTCTACAAATAGGCGGATCAATATGACGCAAATGACGGTCCCGAGACCTGACACACCTTGAAATCCTGAGCGATTTCACGGACAAGGCGCTGGAAGGGCAGCTTGCGGATGAGGAGCTCAGTGGACTTCTGGTACCTCCTGATTTCACGAAGAGCGACGGTTCCGGGCCTGAAGCGATGGGGCTTCTTGACACCACCAGTGGCGTTCTGTTAAACGGAAAATAGGTAAGAGCTCTTTTGATAGAGGCCAAAGGGTGCCTTACGGCAGTGGCAGTCTTGCGGGCCGATTTCGCAGCTAGTTGCTTACGGGGCGCCTTGCCTAAAGACAGAAAGTACTTCAGTATTCGCGAAGAGGATATCTGTCTGAGAACGGATATACCTCCAGTAGATTTGCGAGCGGTTTGCTTGGTACGAGCCATTGATAGTCTGAGGCGTTGAGGAGTTTGTTTGAAAGCGGGTGCTTGTGGTGGTCGGGAAGCAAGGGGGTTGGAGTTCAGTGTAATCCAAGTCCACCCCTTTTATACGATTTCTAAACTCCGAAATACGCGTCTTTGTTGATCACATTTATGATCAGGTGATCGATCGCGTTCGTCAGGCTCGATTATCATTGTGGCACCGTGGTCCACAACCCCTGATTCTCAGTTACTCAATGAAAAGTAAATCATTGTTATACACAGGAACTACATAAGGTCTCAGTTTAGAAACCTATTTACTTGGAGAAAATATTAACTAGTGTTCCATAGGAGTCGCTGCTAGCCGTCTTTTCTCTTCTTCAAGCATCTTGTTTTGGTCGAGGACTCGTTTTGGCACGATCCTCCTTCTCTCAGTTGTTGGCTTGAAGTCTAAACGCTCCAAACCCAGCGCTTTGAGAGTCTTCTTCTCTACGAGGCTGTATTGGGTCGGATTTTCTCGAGCGAAGTTGAACGGTTCCTTAAGGGAAACGGGAGGGTTGGTAATGACTCTTGGGATTCGCAAGTAGTTCTTCGACGCGGAGTGCATCATCAACGGATGAAGTAGCACAACATCTCCAATCTCTCCTGTCATTTCGACGAAGTTGTTGCATGTCTTGATTTCCTTCAAATGCGACCAGTAATGGGGATCTCGGTCGTATTCACCAGAGGAGTATGTTGTCGTGGACGGGGTGAACGATAAGCCAGTAGGTAGAACACCTTCTGGGTGCTGAGACAAGTACTTGGCTATCTTGTCTAGCCCATCTGGGCAGATGAAGGTCCCACCGCCGCGAGCTTGTATTTCTGAGAAGATCGGGATTACGAGGAGACCTTGCTCTGGAGAGTCGAGAAAATGCACCTAGTATAAGTTTAAACCGGAGTGAATAATGATGGATGACGCCAGATACAGCCAGGTATACTAACGAAGAAGTCGCCGTCGACATGCCAGTTATCAAGATCCGTCGGATGTTTGTCTTCTTTTGCTTGTTCTAGGGCATCGGTGCCGAGATTGACAATAAAACTGTCGCCCCAAGCGCTGCTTTCCTCGTCGATTCTATCTTCGCCGCCTAATAGATCCACAATGGCATCCCAAGCCTGGAGAGATTGTCGATCTAGAGACGTCTAAGATAACAATGTCTCGTACCTTGGGCGCAAACTTAGCCACTTGTTCTCTTTTGTGCCAAGGCATGTGGATTCTTTCCTTGTACCATGTAGTTTTATCTCCAGGATCGATACCTAGGCGAGTCCACATAGACTTGGTCCATTCAGCGGCTTTCTCCTTGGTAAAAGCATTCTTGATCACAATGTACCCGTCCTCGAGAAATTTGTCCACGTCCCCAGCTATTGCGTGTCGTTAATAGGCGAGCCACTGTCAATAAGAACAGACGGACGGCTGAGATATTTGTACTCTATCATGGTGCGCAGTGAGAAGGGTGGCCTTACGGTCAATCAAGCGTGAGTGTGAGGGCTCAATATAGCCGGGGAAATATCGGTGGGGCGTTTGCGAACAAATGTTCAAGCGACCGTGGACCGTGGTTCAAAAGCAGAGTTTATTTCCAGTGTGGTGTAAAGCCGCGATTCTATCCTATAAATACACGTCATTTTTCTAGGGAGCTCAGGCGTTCCAGCACGGTCTTCTTGAGCTGATAGGGACGGGTGAGTTGTGATGCGGTCTTGTTCAGTCAGGACAAAGAACATACCGGAGGGCTGGGCCCTTCCCCCGTAAAGTAGTGGAGGACCAACTCCGTGGCCACCCAGTCATTTTCTATGGCACCCATATCACGGAATACGAGTGCGCGGGGACGACCAGGGGTGGGTGCCGAAAGGAAGACGTCCAGCGGCGTGTTCTTGGTTAACGCTGAATTAGGGAAGAGGGATTTCAGCTTTCGCAGGGGGGAGGCTGCGGCCACTTCTACTTCTTCCGATATGCTTCCGTTCTGACGTCCAGTGACCATCCGGGCCTGTAGTGACCTCATGAAGGCATCCCGAAGATGAGTGTAGTTGGTGTTTCTGGTAGGAACTGGGTAGAATGTTAGCTATTTCTGCTCAGGGAGTCAATGAATGATAATGGCGTTACCGATTCGTACTACACACGCCGTGTTTCGGACAATATGCTCTACTTTCTGCTCTGGAGCAAGGTCCTTAGGGATCTATGGAGCTATTGGTTACTTCCTGTCCCTCGAGTATTGTCAAGAAAGACAGACCTTGAGATCTGGGTTTTCTAGGTCTGCGTAGAAGCCGACAGAATATACTTTAATTCCAAGGAACGAGACTGTTCTAACCCCTACTCCCAAAAGAGTGAGCTCAGGTAGCTTGATTTTAGAAGGCACTTGAAGAGAGTTAGGGAACTGAATCCCAGTCGCGGGTTCGGCTGGACACGGGAGATCAGACTTGGGGGACTGAAGAACATAACTTAGAGACCTACTTGTAGTTTCCACTGTCTTTGGAGGCTCAGGTACTTGGCTTTCGGTATCTAAATGTACTTTGGGCTGCAAAGCGAAGGCAGCGGCAATGAGACCTGCTCCGCAAAGAAGGGATGTGGCTCGCGTTCCCCGAGCAAAGTTAGAGTGTGCATTTCGCGCCGCCGAAGTGAAGAAGCTGCGCCGTTTACAGCTCGCAACCTGTCGAACGAAGGGCCTCAGGAGATTGAACGACATATTGTGAGCAGCGAAGCTTTAGCCTCGTTTCCTAAAGTGGGGTGATATGCCGATGCTTGGCACGTGGCATTTCGATCTATACCGTTCACTACCGTGACGCGTCCTTTCTTTCAAGATCACTGATCCACTGCGCAGAATATCAGACGGATTATTCACAAAGTGAGTATCGTGACTAGGTCAAGGACGCGTCATCTCTGGAAAGTAGCTTATATAGCTGCATCTTCATCAGTAGGCCTTCATCACACACAATGGACTTCGAGTCGCTACTGAAAGCCGCTTCAGAGGCACTTGGCATAGATCTCACCGCAGCGCAGGTTGGCCCTTCGTACCCCACCATGGAGGATGACGACTTCCCCATCTCGCTGGACGATCAGGCTGGGTTGTCAGATATGGACAAACAGCGTGCGACCCTCCAGACGTATTTGAATGCATTGCCGTACGAATGCGAATCGGTCGAATATATGCAGACACGCCTGGAGGAGATCGTGGGCAAGATATTCATCTCTGCCAAAGCTCAAAATTGGCTTGTCTTGACAACTTGGGATGGCATGTTGCAATGGTACGTCGCTGAGCCTTTGTTTGCGATGTAATTGATCCCGACTTGCACTTTGAATAGCTGGCTTTTAATGCGTTACCCACTGCCCAAGTCAACGAGGGCAAAGCTCGTGCGATTTTATTACGAACTATGTATATTACCCGGGATTGAAAGCCGTGTCATTCGAAGTTGGGCGGATATGCTCTCTCGGCTACTGGCGAATAAATCAGGGGTGACGCGCAAATTGGAGTCCACTGACCTTGAGCTGCCATGGCAGCCTCTATGGGATGCCCTTCAGAAGGAGCTGTGGCCAAAGAAACGCATCCAAGAACCCACGCGAGTACCCTGTCCCTGCGTACTCTTATCTATGACACTTACGTTCAACCTTCAGCCGAAACGTGGTCAATATTCTTCTATATGTTGCTGAGCAATGTAAGGGATACTACCCAGTCACCGATATACCAGATATGCTTTCCACGTTTGTACCAAGGATTACGAAAGAGGTATGTTTCGACCCAAACACTGGGAAAATCCTAATAATGCTCTTAGTCGATAATGACCATGGTCCCTGTAATGACTTCTTTTCTACCGCCCGGTCGTATAGACCTTTATCTTCCGACAATCTTCGTCCTCTGGGAAGCCTTTAATTCGTTCACGGTAGACGATAGGCTCATAGAGCTCGCGGGAGACCTCTCGGAGGAGCACGTCGCAGGCGCAGCGAAGAAAGATGGTGCCAAATGGAGGGACGTTGGGATTTGGTCCGAGAGTGAATGGACTACCCTCATAGGCAAAGGTTTAGGATCAATGAGTTTGTCCATCCTTTTTGATTGTCGAACATTCCTAACCATCGAACCTAAGATGTTCCTGTCGGTGCTATTGGAGTAACTTGGTCTTTTCCTGGTAATGCACTCAATCAGCTACTAATCCAATCCTACAGGGAGCTAGCGTAAGTGCTATGGCCGATATACATGGCGACATGCAGTCGTTGCGCATCAAGAAGTCCGTGAACCGACAAAGTAATGGTCCATCATCTATGTTTGTGCTTCAACTTTGAACATTTATCCAGGTGCTCTTGCGAAGATAATCGTCTACTCTATGTCCGTGGATGGACCTGAACGTACTACCACCGCTGGGACCCCAGCCGGCGACAGTCGATCTCTGCCTTCTCATTCAAATGGATATTTAGCAGGATCTAAGGCCCTGGACTCTTTGGAAAAGCTGATTACTTGTACGGAGTCCTTTTTCCACCCCTCCAATTCTGGAGCTTGGTCACTCTCAGTAAGTTCGATTCATTCTAACAGATCGAGAAGCCTTAAGTTACATATCTTGTCAGCTCACAACTTTCCTACATCGTTTGACTGCCGAGTTTATACGAAGAGTGAAGGAGGAAGAACAGCCCTCTTGCATCATCCCACAGGTATGCATTCACACGCTACATCTTACGTTTGTAACTCACATCCCCTTGAGGCCCAGCGCCTGACCCCCGCTATTCGAAGGAACTTTGTCAGGATTCTCCGCACGCCAGCGCTCATCGCTATGTTTTCGAAGGACCCTGTAGCTGCTTCTTATGCGCAGGGATCTTTGCGCACAATGGCTCTGCTCAATCCAGATTTAATTATGCCTGAGTTGCTTGAGCGCGCCTACGGCGGCCTCGAAGTCGTGAACGAGACTCACAGAACGACAGCCGTTTTGGGTATGCTTTCGGGGATATGTGTTCCTCTCACTACGGAGCGTGTTTGGTTAGGTGGTCAGAAACATCTTGTACCCCTTCTCGAGTTGTGCATTCCAGGCATTGACTTGGTCAGTCATTTTCCTCTTGTGACGCTTCGCGTATTGATGATGCTCCGGTCTCTAGAACGACCCGGTTAAAACAGTGTGCGCTACCATGTTCATCGTTTCAGCCGTTCAACATGTTAGGATTGGAGAACTCTCTTATAACTCCGGTTTACCTGTGGATAGTGAAGACCCTGCCGACGCGATGGAGATTGATACGGATGCCCCTCCGTTTCCCGATGGAATCGACGTGGGCGAGGTACAGAAGTTGAGCAGAAGCGAAGAAAGATCTTTGACTATCGACAGCACGGCCGGCTTTGCTGGTATGTTGAGAACTCGCCCTTTAGTATTGATGCTCACCGTTTTTGATCAGATTGGGTTGCGTCCCTCTTTCGCCGTGTCTTTGCTCTGTTCGAGAATCTCCCTGAAGAAGGCGGCAGACGGAACACCACTGGTGGCAAGCAAGAAGAAAGCGTCCTGAAATCTATCAAAAGCATGCTCGACGTCGTCTGTCTCCACCTCTCCGACAAGTTGTTTGACCTCGTCTTGAATCTTGTTTATAATTACGCGACTACAAATGCGAAGTCCAATGCCGTAAGGGCGTTTGGCCAGCTAGTTGCCTGTCTTGCTCGGGTAAAGCCAAAGGAGACAATAGCCAAATTCTTCTCGCATTGTAACATGCAGATTGAAGAAGAGCTTAAACATGGAGCCTCGAGTGTACGCACGACTTCGAGCCACACTGCGGTGCCATCCGATACTACGTTCCATTGGAGTAAGTGGATGTTTTTGACGCTTGTATCATACCTTGTATTTATCTCCCTCGCAGACTTGACGATTCTACGCGGCTGCCTTGGGTACGGGGGACCAGAGGTTAGCAGGGACATCTACATGCAATCGGAAGCGGCTTGCTAATATGCCGCATGCAGTTGTTGCGCTACAAACCTCAGATACTACAGCTCTTCGCACTTCTCGTCGACAAAACGAAAGGCGAAAGAGGCTACACTGGAGTCGGACGCCTCATAATGCGTGCCTTGCACACATTAGTTGGCACTTATCCTCTGAACAGTCGATTCATCAATACAGCGGAATGGGAAGACCCAAGTGCGTTTGTTGTTGGACTGAAATGGTCGCTTTCCTCTAAACCTTTATAGACTTCGATACAGAACATTACAAGAGCTGGGGAAAGCTATACGAAGCTAACGAAGTACGCATAGAGTGGCATGGTATGTTTAACAGTCGCAGTACTTCTTTCTTGTCTGGATCCTTATGTCCTTCTAGTCCCTTCTTCCGAAGAGATCGCTTTCGCCATCGAGATTTTGGACACGGTCCTCTCTCCCGCTATGGACAAAGTCGACGCGCTCATTGAAAGTGCGCCACGTTGGGATAGTATCGAGCGCAATGACTTCTGCCGGTATGGAAAATTGCGTGTCTTTTGCACCGATGCTAACACCACCTGTGGGAAGGTACCTCCATGCATGCAAAGCTATTTGGAACGGTCTACCCACACTCCTCGAAGAAGGCCAAAAAGAGGTCGCAAATTCGGGCTTATACGATGAAATCGAATCAATGGAGCTTTCCATGATTCCTCTTTCCTTGAACGCAGGGTTTGTCCTAACGGATCCTAAGGATCCCCGCTATCAGCATGTCTCTGCGCTCAGAGGGCGCTTCGCCACCATTATCAAGAAGGCCTCTTCCACTTTGCGCCAGAGAACAGAAGGCGAAGATCATACAGATGCAGTCATCGGCGTCGTCAAGGCTATTGACTCTTACCTTCTGGATTACGGCCTGAACAGAGGTACTTACGAGTCCCTTTCTACAAGTTATTCCCAGGCAAGAGAGTAAGTGCTCATTACGTCATCTATCACTGCACATAATAAATCTGTCCAGCCTTCACCGCACTTGGCCGAAACAGAAAGAGAATTCCAGGCTTGTCTTCGTGAAGCGAGCTCAAGTTTATCATAGCGGCCGAGTATACATGCACTCGCTCTATCGGAAACGTTCGGCCATAGACAATGGTCTCATCGAAGAACTGGTTGAGCTTTCTCTGTCACCGTATACTAGAATCCGCCGGTGCGTCTGATTGTACGAGAATATTCTTCGTTTGACCTAATCTACTGCTCAGCCAAGCACAGTCCGTGCTTCATAATGTCTGCGGCGTAGGTTGAATCAGCACTACGAAATGCTGCGACTGACATTCATTTATATTAGTACTACGTTCGCTCTACGCGGATGATTCTACCCAATCTGTTCAACGCCCTCGCTAAGGGCAATGATCCCGACCGCATGAAAGGAGCCCTCTACGTTCTGGGAAACAAAGGCATCGGTATGACGAGTCCATATCTTGATGACAAACTCGCTGACGCACACCGCCAGCTGCCTACTCTCTGGCTGGTCAGTGTCGTGATCCTTCCATAGACCCTCACGCTCATTCCAAGCAGACTACAAGTATCGCCAAAAGCATTTGCTAACCTTGCTTGAATGTCAACACGAGGAGAAGGTGTTGTCCACCCTTTGTCATACGGCTAAATATTAACTCAACATGAATCCTAGCCCTCCGTGCAGAAGCTAGTTAGTAGCCTGTCTCAGGAATTATTAGCACACCTTTCCGAGGAGGCCTTCCACACTGAGGCCTACACGCTTGATACTCCACGCCTGAATGACGTGCTACTCGAGTTAGCTGCCGAGTTTTCTGCTTCCTTTGTAAATCAACAACTTCTATCGGAAGCGACGGCTAAATCTTCCATCCGGGTTGCTAAACGGGCAGTTTTGTATCAAAGTACCGTAAGTTGCATTAGCTTCGGGTGTTTCCATTCATTCGACGGTGTTTTCAGGTCACCTCGATCCTCAATGTGGTTATGAGCCCTCAAACGCATGTAAGTGTCGTGGCGTGGCGCCGTGTGTTGTTGTATCTACTGACACTTTGGATCTCAAGTGGAGATATGTGCAAACGGCTTTGAGATTCCTGGTTGGCCTTGTGCGTCGAGATGTTCCCACATCGGCCGACCTCGCCAAACTTTTCATGGAGCTTTGCACGAACCCTCAGCCATCCATTAGGGCCACCGCCCAGAGGTACGGCATGCTGTCTTAGATCGTAACATAACCTTAACCTAATATGCTCCATAGGGCGGTCAACAAGATGTTGGCAATGGTGAAGATTCGATCTTATTCTAAGTCTAATGAAGAATTGTGGAGAGACAGCTGGTCGAGTCCCTTACGGAGAACGGTGCTCATTAAGGACCCGCAGGCTTTCCTCGCTGGCTTGGAACAACCTTTACAAGGCCAAGGAAGGCGAGAGGTTTCACCCCTTGCAATCGGCCTGGCCTAACTGTCGTTTAGCGAGATACTTGTCGACAGAGTGCCCACAGGCTTTGTCTCGTGGGCGCCCGCTGTAAAGGGATACGCTATTGCCACCGGGAACTCTTCTCCCCTTTTGTGGAGCGCTGACTGCCAGCCGTGTCTTGATGCGACAAAGGCTGTGATAGTCGAGGGTAAATTCTTCGTTAATCTAGCAACGCTTTGGGGTCAGGAATCCGGCAGGACAAGCGGTATCACAGAGTTGCGCATAGAAAATGTGATGCTCATCAAAGCTTTGGGTATGGTGTCACGCCGTCCCCTCTCGCCCGTGCTCACCTCCAGGTAGCCATAGTGTTGGAACGTGAATGCCTCGACGGTCTACTGGATGTCATTGAACCGCTGATATTCGACCCGGACCGCTTCAAACAGCGAGCGGGAGTAGAATTCCTCGCAGGCCTCCTCCGAGGTGCGTGTTTCCCACCCAGCCTAGCGTTCAAGCAAAAGATTATGATGGCTTTATCAGGATCCAAACACTGGCTCCCTTCATCTAGTGATCGTCTTTGGAGCTGGTTGATGTCTCGCTTGGATAGAATTTATGCCCAGATCAAACCAGACACGCTGGTCCTTTGGGAGTCCCTTTTCAGCGTACGTTGACGAGACATTCTACCGTGCTAGCTCTCAACCGTTCCTTTAGTATCAATTACAGGACCGAGATCCCAGACGGAGTACACCGTTGATCAAGTGGGTCCTCGATCAGCCACTAGATTTCACCCGCGAGTCAGCATTCGAGAGTGGGTGTCCCGCTGTTTCAATGAGATATCACCTAATTTCGAAGCGATTTAGTGACAAAACAAATCACGCTCTTCTCAGCAATCGTTGATTGTTTGGGTTCCCGTTTCAATTCCTTATCAGATAAATACATTACTCTGTTCATGGATAATCTAGACATCGGATATGCTGAGGTATGCGGGTTTCTTTCGTGCCGTGTTATTTACTGACAGGGTACTTCAGATCAGAGCATACATTGCAGAGCAGCTACACATGATGAATCGCAACCTATGGGAACCCTGCTACCCTTCAACTCAAGCATTCTTGCAAGCTTGTCAGACCTCGAAGGATCCATTGCAAATCCGGTACGTCGACTCTTTCTGTCCTCAGCGTTGACTAAATATAGCACAGGCAACCTACTTATGCAGTTGCTTTTAATGCCATTGTGGACAAAATGCCTCAATGGCGGACAGAGCGCTTCCCTCCGCCGCGTGTGAGCCAGTCGCAAGTGAGTCGCCCCAACTCCCGCAGTCAACAATCAATTTTAACCCTTTTTTTCGCAGTACGACAAAGTTGGATTGACTCGTAAGCTTCTTATCACAGATGACAGAGAGCATCACATCAATAAGTCCTATAGTTCTCCAGTGGATATGGACATCTGCGCATGGTGCTCAGGCATCCTTGATCTTCCCATACGCCATTCGCTTATTGTGAGTTATACCTTCGAATCTATGTCACAGAAGACTCATATATATCAACATTCTCAAAGGCCTGAGATACTGCGCATGGCTGAGCTCAGCGACAGTCCTGATTTACAGCGATATAGCACTGCTGTGCTCTATGTGATATCGGCGATTACTCCCCCGTCCGAGTATGTGGAAGTTATATTGACCGACTTCGTTGATGCTATCAAGTCATCCGCAGTGAGTGTACGCACCCTCGAACAGCTTTCGGGACTGACATCCTGCGCAGTCATGGCGGATCCGCCTCCATGCCCTTCCCGCAATGGTGGTATTTTTCTACCGGAATCTATTGTCCATTTCCTTTGAGAATGTCTCGAAGATCATGGATTGTTTGCTAGCATGTCTGGCAGATGAAAACGTAGAAGTCCGAGGCATGGCATCAAAGGCTCTATCAGGAATAGTGCGCTGTTCTCAACGGCAGAGCATTGTACCCCTCAAGGTTCGTCTCCGCTCACTGTGGGTGATCCCACAAATGACGCTGGTGTTTGTAGAATCGTTTCACCCAACAAATTAGGAAGACCAAGCTTCCTGATAGACAGAGCCCTAAATTTGCGGATTCTCTTCGAACTCTTCACTCGGCTATCCTTGGAGTATGTGCCCTCATTGAAAGCTTCCCGTACTCAGTAGAGTCTTGGATGCCTCCCTTGGCAGAAGGTCTTTCGCCATGACTTTCCCATCCTTCCTTGCCTCATGCTGTCCTTGTAGTACTGGCTCCACATTCTACCGACCCTCCTCCTATCTCAACCACAATTCGACAATGCGCCTCGGAATTCAAGAAGGTCAGTTTAATATTACCCTTCATCGTGTGACCCCCCACTTATTTATGTTTCGTCTAGACTCACCAGGTAAATCTTCGTGTGATTGATACTTCAGATCACGAACTAACTTCCTCGCTCAGGATACTTGGCATAAAGATCAGTTAGCATTTGACGAAGATCAGCTCCAAAGCTTGTCCTCCATGCTTGTTGGTACATCGTATTGTGAGCCCCCACTTTCATCGTCACCTCCCGAAGTCCTCACCCTTCCTCAGATGCATGAACTATCAATATAGGTACTCAATAAATAAGATACCAGTACATTGTCTACGGTCTGTATGTTAGAATTCGTTAGTAGAATTTCTGTAGCCGAACTCGTTATAATAGAACGAATTGCCGTATGTGGACGGAAGAAATCCCAATTTGGACCACGTGCTAGATACCTCTCATCGCGCTTCATCCTCTTAGTCAAAGTTTCCAATGAACACCGAACGTTAAGCTGCAAGATGATTCATGGTGTGCTTATCTGTAAGCTGTACTTCTCTGTGGGCCTGGTAATACTGTTACTGACAGCGACTTGCTATTCATCTAGTCAATACATCGGGCGTCGCCCGACTGACGAAGTTCTATACGCCTCTCCATCAATCGCCACAAACGCTCGTCCAGAAGATATTCTCCCTCGTGAGCTCACGCCCGCCAGGGCTATGCAACTTCCTCGATGCGCCCGAGCTTGAAGCATTCCTGGGGCCAAAGAAGAAGGACGATGAAAGGTGGCGCGTGGTGTACCGCAGCTATGCAACTCTGCATTTCGTATTCGTCGTCGACGGAGCGGAGAGTGAACTAGGGATCTTGGACTTGATCCAGGTAAGGGTTCAACCAGGATCCCCCTGGCGACCATTCTTGAGATTGACTAAACAAGTGGTAAACCTCTAGGTATTCGTGGAATCCCTCGACCGGACGTTCGAAAATGTTTGCGAGTTAGATCTTGTGTTCCACTTTGACGAGGTTCGTGAGTCTGTCGTAACGCATTGTATATGATTGCTCATGAGCACAATAAGGCCCATCACATCTTAGCCGAAATCATTCAAGGCGGTCTTGTGCTAGAAACGAATATTGAGGAGATCGACGCGTCAGGTGGGTCCAGTCCAGTACTCATACTGTTGGGCCATTCCGTTGATCTCACAACGTGCAGTGCACCAAGCTACCAAGGCACGAAAGGAATCATTTGCCTCGGCAAATCCCCTTGCCCTCGGTGTTGGAGGCTTAGGTGTCCGTGGTGTCAACCAGACACCTCTCGGATGGCTCACAGGAAAGCTAACCGGCGTCGGGGCGAGATGATGCATGATGTGGTCTATTAGTATCTTATCAGACACTGATAATCCTATCTGTCAATGTCGAGATTGGCACCGTGCACATGTTCCATCATACTGATTCATACGACTGGCATTCCGGCTATTGGCCAACTTCGAGTCGGTACACCGTAAATATGGGACCAATGCGAAACATTCCCATCCCAGCGTGGGGCGTACGTATGACCTTGAGAATGCCTTACTATTGTTAACATCACTGGGGCGGTCCTCCTCGAGCCAGTATAAAGGATAGCACCAGAGATCAGGGTTGGGGTTGTGAGTTCAATGTTCCTAACGAAGATGAAATGAGCGCGCATGGAAAGATTTGCAGTGTGTTCACTCACTCTTTCTCTTCTTTTTCCCGGCACCAGGAATACCTTTAGGCTGCTCTGCCAATCCTGTGTCTTTCTGAGGGATGCTCGGGGTCGTGTCCGGAGCAGAAGGGGCAGGGGTCGCGGGTGCGCGAAATCCGGGGAATGGCGCGGGTGTACCCATCTCCACGTTTTCGGTTACAGCTGGGACCGACGGGGGGGTGACCTTGGAGTGGACTGCGGTCGTTCGCATGGCGTTATACAACAGCATCATGTTCTGCTGCTTTTTTGGTCCACCAGAGACTTCCGTGAGGGCCTTTTTCTCTGTGGGCTTCTGGGAGTCTGACTCCGATGTGCCCATTTCTTGGTCTCCATCCGCATCAACGGTAGGTTTTGTATTTGACTCGTCTGCGATCGAGGGGTCTGCGATAGGCCATATAAATCCCGTCCTTGGCGTGTAATCAGGCCGGTGTCTGCGCAAGATGTTGAGAGAATTTTGGAGAGAATGAAGCGTGGCGAGCTGTGTAGTGGAATATGGACAGAATTATCTCATCGAAGTATTCCTCGACCTACCAATCGGTTCGACAGCACTGTGTAGATATCAGGGGCCTGGTATATCCGGTTATTCGCGATAAAATATGCGGCCAGAGGTCGGACTGGGACAATGTTACTATATTAGATGTCGAGGGCAAATTCAGATTGAGAAAGCTCACCCTCGTCCGGGGAGAGCCGCTCGCGTTTGTGGATTATGAATAGCGAGGGAGGTTCGGCATGGACCAGCGCGAATTCCACGCCAGTGAATCGTCTGGACGAGGAGTGGGTGAGCCACTGCACCGTTCACGCGTTCACGCGGGGTTCCAAGTTGGACTCACCTCAGTTCCTCTGCTTCGTTCAACAGGGGCATCCCAGTGTGCATCGTTTGCATTCGAAGCACCTGGTTGTTGCTCTGCTTGTCGTAGAACATGCTCGAGGTGAAGTAATCGAACGCATTTTCTACGGTCAGCGGGCCATACGCCTACGATACGCATCAGCCGGGTGCAATCATCGAAGGTGAGCATAGAAATACTTGTAGCCATTCATGCCATATAAAGAATCGGTGACCATGATCATCTTGCGGGTGTAGGTCATTGATGTCCATGGCGACAGTCACGGCAGTTCCAGAGAAAGAAGGGGATAGGGACTGGGAACATAACGGACGGACATCAAACCACCAGAACGGTGGGTAAATATATAGCTTCTTGTGGCAGGTGTCCTCAAGACCTCTACCAATCTACTGTTTCCATTCCGCTACGCTGGTTTCGGGATTTCCTACTTTATTCTGAGGAAATGGCCCTCTACCATCAACTGCCACCTCTCCTCCATCGCCCCCCGAGCTGCAGTGCATGTCTGTAGCCCTTAAACGAACGCTGCGGTCAGGCGGCTCCTCAGCCATACGGCGAGTCCTCCACCATGTCAAGAACCACATAGGTGTCGGTATCGTATGCGCCGTGGCATATTTTGACCCGTAAGTTATAGGATGTGGTTGAACGACTGTCTACGTTTAAACTGCATGCTGACTAGCAAGGCTACAGGGGCAACTGGAGTGTAGACCTGCAAGCAGGCTCTGACTTTCACTATCGACCTATGCTTTTTGTCATACTCATGACGGGGCTAGGCGCAATAGTATTGCAGGTAAATGAAATGCTGCCCCAATAAACCATTGACAAACGGAGGAATCTCGTGGATTAGACTCTATCGTGCAAATTGGGGTGTGTTACCGGGATCGGTTAGTCTATTTACACACGGATCGTGTACGCGAAACTGAACAACCTGTTCCACCAGACCTGGCTTCTCACTGCCGGTTACTCCTGCATGATCGTCCGAAACATACCCGGCTGATTCGCTACGGCGTTCTCTACCCTCTCTACGTGCTCTCGGAAATAGCGATCATATCGACAGACTTAGCTGAATTGCTCGGCTCAGCCATCGGGCTAGTGATTATAATCCCCAACCTACCACTATGGGGAGCCGTCGTCTTGACCGCCGCAGATGTACTCGTCTTTCTCGCCATCAGCAACCCATCCACGGCACAGGGAAGACCGGCGAAAGTATTTGAATACACCATCATTCTATTAGTTGAGTTCATTATTTCCACCGATTGGCAGGCAGGTCCCGTCTTATCTTTGACCCAAGGTACTTGCCGTGCTGGCCTGCTTCATCGTCTTGATGGTGAAGTCGCGCCCTGACTGGCCCGCTGTCTTTATGGGATACATTCCCTCGAAGGACCTTTTTAAGTCTGAGCCCAACGCGATATACACGGCTGTCGGGATGCTTGGTGCCACAATCATGCCTCACGCGCTATTCTTGGGTTCGTCACTTGCGACCCAGGATCGCGTGGCTCTGGCTCCACCCCCGCCGGCGCATCCTCCAGTCCTCCCATCTTCGCAACCCATTACTCGTCGCACACTTAAGTCCCGTGTCAAAGACTTTGTCGTCCCTTTGTTCGCCGTTTCCCGCGCAGAACGTGCGGCAGCCGCTCGGGACTACCGAACAAAATACGGCGAAAGAGAGAATAATTCTCTCGCGTTCATTCGCCAACACCTCCCACATGGTGTCATAGATATCATAACAAGCCTCCTTGGCATCGCCGTACCCATAAATTCAGCGTGAGTCCATTTGTTGCATATATATTCCGTTCCCAAGACCACCGAGAGTTAACCTTTGTACCATTGATTTAGGATTTTAATTCTCGCCGCCACGGTGTTCTACCAATCTAGGGACGGAGGCCCAGCGGGGCTTTTCGACGCCCATGATCTAATCAAGCAGTTTATTGGCAATGGTGAATCACACTCTCGTAATAACGTTTCTATGCAGCTCATAGTTGTTTTTGTTTTGCTCCAGGTGCTGCCATTGTCTTCGCGTTAGCGCTCATTTGTGCCGGCCAAGCGGCCAGTATCACTGCAACACTAGCCGGGCAGGTTGTCTCCGAGGGCTTTATAGAATGGCGCATATCGGTAAGCCCCATACGCCCCACCTCCGTGGAAACCATCTCAAAACGCTAATTCACATACCACATCACGATTCGTCATGTTGCAGCCCTTCTTTCGTCGTTTGATTACGCGTCTCATCAGCTTGATTCCATCTGTGATAGTCGCCGTTTCAGCCGGCCGAGAAGGCATCAACACCCTCCTTGTTGCCTCGCAAGTCGCGCTCTCCGTCGTCCTCCCGTTCATCGTATTCCCATTGATATATCTGACATCATCCAAGGTGGTGATGCGCGTGCGGAAACCCGTGCCCCCGTCCCTACCCTCGGAGAGTGATGATCAATCAGTTTCATCTGTTGGGATTGGGGCTTACACTGCGAGCCAACTCCAGGTGATTGAATCTAGTTCAGTCGTCGTTAGTGACCGCGAGAAGGTGGGTACAGAGAAGGAGACTGTTGTGGAGTATCATGAGAAAACAGAGGAGTCTATCCAGATTCCCGAATACGTAGACTATAGTAACGGATGGCCATTGATGCTGGTATCTTACGGGATATGGTTCATAGTGCTGTTGGCCAACACCTACGCCATCGTTGAGTTGGCTCTGGGTAGAACATGATGCAAGTTATGCAAGTTTCATGTATTATTACATTCATAGACTTCATTGTTTCAAAGCATTGTATTTGAGCTACTGGAATATGATCTTATTTATATATTTCCGCGACGTTAACACGGTCACCGCACTATCTGCGCGAGAGTGTATACAAGACAAAAAGGAAGAAAAATATGAAAGAGAGGATGTTAACAACTATAGATTAGTCCACGACATGAAACGGAAAAGTATATTCAAATGATACGGAAGGTAGATAGAGGGGAATGAGCGGCAACGGTGTTAATGGGGACAATGCATCGATCACGTTCGTCTCGGGGCCAAGTATACGAGGCGGTACGATACGTGACACATATGTAGAGGCCCGACGCGAAGTCCAATATGTCGAGAAAACATAGCATACGAGGCAGACGACGCTAGGGCCAAGACAATAAGCATGTAGCCTACGAAGGCAATGAGAAAAGGTCTGCGACGACAAAGACGAGGCGAACTTACAAAAAGCCAAATACGATAAACATCAAACAAAGGCGTGATCCTGGTCTCACTTCCCACTGTGGCATCCGCAGGATGCCTCTTTGTCGAAGTAGCTCTTCCCGCAGGTCTCACACCAAGCTCTCGCAGTCCTCGCCACTCCTACTGACTTCTTGGTAGCGGAGGGATGAGAGGGAAGGACAGAAGCGTCGCGGTGAATACTGATGAGGTGACGGCCTAAATCGTGCTTTCTGCTGAACGACCGACCACAAGACCGATGAGAGCATGTGTAAGGCTTCGACCGGTTGGGGTCATGGGTAGACATGTGGGTCTTCAGATTGAAGGCTCGGGCGAAAGCTGAAAATGCCCGTTAGCGATAAAATCATACAGCGGCGTAGAAAGAACATACCACGAGAACAAACATTGCATTTGTATTTGCGGCGGGGGTCGTCTCCCTTACCTACCTCCTCAGCTTTGTCTGGGAGGGTGGGCAGCTGAGCAGAAATATGGGTCGGTGACACCGTCGACTGTGTACGGTATGGTGATGGGTAGAAATCTGCCGCTTCTCGGGTGCTTGGAGTGTAGTCCGAGAAACTGCGGGGGATGTATTTCTCGTACGATGTCTTAGTCACTCGACCCGGTGCTGGAGGGCTAGTGGGCGGCGTCAAGGGCAGAGTCCCAAACGAAGTGGGATCCACAGTCGCTGGGCTGGGGGCGAAGTCGAAAGCGTTGAGATTGATTCGTTGCATGTCAACTTCGTTGAAGTCTGCTATGGAATACGTAGAGCCACAGTAGTTGGATCCAGCGTAGTTATTGTAGTAGGGATCCGAGTAGGTCGAGTGCGGCGAGTCATACGCCGATTCGCTGGATACGGTGATAGTAGAGGGAGGCCCGCACGTGGGGTTCTCGGACCTCAAGATGCTGAAGGCGTCGCTGGAATTGACGGTGAAGAACGGGATCTGGGAATCGTCTAAACCCTCAAGGTTTGAATCGAGTTCGGTCTCAAACAGATCAGGGGAGGGGGCGACGATGTCCGATGGAGAGGTGAATGAAATGAAGTCAAAGCCAGAATGTTTCGAATACTCGTGGCCGTTGAAAGCCTCGTAGTTGGGGGATTGCTGTGAGGACATTGCGATTGAATTTGACTGCGGTTGGATGCTCAAATACTGCTGTTGTAGGGAGTCAGAGGAGATGGTGATGGTACGGAAGAAAGAGCAGTTGTCCCCTGTTTGTATTATGACTGCGCATTTCGTCTTACGTAAGACCCCGGCTTTGCCTCGCCTTGTGCCTTGGGCGCGTTCTCGGTTTATCTCCCGCGCTGATTTGCTATAGGAACCAAGAAGGAACAGCCGGCGGTGCCCCCATCGACAAGCTCTTGGACTAGGAAATGGAGTTCTTGGGCCGAATCAATTCATCAGCTCTCACGTCCCAGTTCTTTCTGCACAGCTTTCACGCTACTGCGGATGGTACAGCGGATGTCGGACACACGACACGAGAGTACACGTAGTCTCTGGCCAGGACACGCAAGTTCGGCATACGGAAGCCTTGTGTCATCCTGCCTTTGACTGACTCGAATCTCGTCCAAATCTGAGCCAAATCTGACTCAGGCGTCTTACTACATGCTGTAGAGGGACCCGATATAGTTTTGTGTGGTACAGAGTGGGTCTTCCATTGGACTTGGTCGCCGCCAAAGCTAATATTAAAGCAGTGCAACCTCCATGATGGAATCACATACGAATCACATAGCATGCTTTGTCCAGCAGGCATTACGAACTTGGCGGTATCGGTTATAATGATAGCATCAGCCCGCCTAGCTCAATCGGATAGAGCGTCAGACTCTTACTTAAGTCTGCTTAGGCGATCTGAAGGCTGCGAGTTCGACCCTCGCGGTGGGCTAGCCTCATCTTTTTCCCTCAATTCCCGTATGTACCCCAGAATAAAGATTTAACTTGACAACCACACAAATCCGAAAGATAGCTATCCGAGATGGGCGGTGTATCGTTCGCAAAAACCATGACCCATTTCACATTGCTAATAGTGGGTCTCATTGTGCCTGTGTGGGTCGTATCACTCACCTCTTTGAAAGCGGTGCAAGGCATCACAGACATCAACGTAACGTATGGGGGCATCCGTGATCCCTGAAGCCTGATGCCCCAAAAACCCGATGTACATCTGTTACTGGACGAAATATGTGATAAATGTTTAATACCCAATGCTAAGTGTAGGTGGAAAGAACAATGAATATCATGGACCCATACATCCTTATTCAACACTGTGAAACGGACGCCAACAACCATGCTGCATCTCCGGTAATTACATTAATTGCAACAGATGGATACAATAGAAGTTACAGAACATTCAGAAGTTTGTTGTTTGAATATGGGGGAAAGTCTGTAGCATGATACTTGGGAGGAATACTCCTGCGACGCCATGGGTTTGGACACGTTAGATTGTCGTTGTCCGTTGTCAAAGCTTCGCATCCTACCGTACAAGGACGGTGCAAAAACACAAAGATCGGGTCTAGCCCACCGCGAGGGTCGAACTCGCAGCCTTCAGATCGCCTAGCCAAGTGACTGACCGTAAAAGTCTGACGCTCTATCCGATTGAGCTAGGCGGGCGGATGCTTATTGACTCCGTTGAGGTGTGATGAAACAAAGATTAGCCTAATTGTTAACAGTTTCTGGGTACAACCGACATCCAACCGACATCTAGTGGATTATTGTACAACAACAGCAAGATACAGGCAGTGGAGGAGCAAAGCGACAATGGGAACGGTCTAGTGTAAGACAAGAATAATAGAACAAGAAAGATAGCAACCACGCTAGACCCCGACTCTGTGTACCACTTTTTTCTATGGAACGAGTAGTGAGGATATTCATTCATCACTGATTGCTCAAAGGGGCGTACCTGTCCGGAGAACCGTATAACCTCCCTCTTCTCCAATACGAATAATGTCCTTTCCAAGGCATGGCTAGAATATCCCTGCTGTGTTACAAACTCCTTCAGCAAACTCTGATAGCTTGTGCTCCATCCAACAGGCAGCCTCCTCCTTAGCTCCCGTTCAATCCTCGTCATCTCCTCATTCACCTCCCCGCGCGACAAACCATCCGCAGCACCGGTAGAGACGGCGTCCATAGTAGAGAACTTGAACAACCGTATCGCCTCCTCGACGTGATGATTTTGAACGACAGGGGAGAGCGTCATCTTTGCGAGAGACTCGGATATCCGGATGATCGCTTCTAGTTGGCTGTGATCGTAGATATGCGCCCGTGAGATACGTTTGAAGAGGACATGCGATGCAATAAACCTACCGAACGGTAATAGGGATGGAACTTCGTTCGTCGTTATCCCGTTCAACCTTCTGCACCTCCTGTCTCAGATTGACGAAATGGCTGCTCAGCATTTCTTGAGCATCAGGGGATAGACGCGGCGCGCATTTCCTATTCATCAGTGATGTCAACCACAGTTCGTCATGAAATAAGACTCAAGTACCCTTTGCAATACGCAATGTACCGCTTCATCTTGTCTAGATCAATTTCGCCTTCAGCTTGCCCATCTTCGGCATTCTGACGATTCATGTGTATGTTCATAACGTGTTTTGCAATCATCTGCGTTTCAAAAGGTTGCACTCAGAAACATTCGATGGAACGAAAGGTATCGAACTCACTCTGTCACGCTGTTCGTTGTGCTCATCCTTCACGATGAAGATCATATCAAATCGAGACAGAATAGTCGTTTGGAAGTCGATGTTCTAACACGCAGGTCAGCAGCAACGAATGAGGACATGAAACGGGATCTTACTTCGCCAGGACTACGGCCCTCATCATATCGACCGAAGACGGGATTGGCTGCAGCGAGAACACTCGTCCGCGAGTTAAGGACGGTGGTGATTCCGGCCTTCGCGATGGATATCGTTTGTTGTTCCATCGCTTCGTGAATAGCAACACGGTCCTCGTCCCGCATCTTGTCGAACTCATCGATACAAACAACACCAGTGTCTGCTAATACCATCGCGCCCCCTTCCAGGTAGAACTCCCTCTTGTGATCCGTTAGTACAACTATTGGAAACGCCTCAGCGTCTGTACGTACTGATATGGAGTCTCTCTGGACTGAGGCGGTAAGACCTGCAGCGCTAGATCCCTTACCCGACGTATATACAGCGATTGGCGCGACCTAGACAACGCTCATCAGTTCGCGACCACTAGTAGCTCGATTATGGCAATACCTTCTCTACGAACTTGAGAAGCTGACTCTTGGCGGTACCTGGATCACCCAAAAGCAGGACATTGATGTCCCCCCGAAGTCGCATCCCGTCCGGAAGCACCTTTCGTGAGCCGCCAAATAGAAGACACGCAATGGCCTTCTTGATGTCTGATGCGACCCATTGTTATGACGAAGTACGGGAGTGATAGCGACGCGTGCTTACCGAGACTGCCAAAGATACTGGGGGCGACGCTCTTAGCGAACCTCTCGTAAAAGCCTTCGCTTCGAGCCATTTCGCCGAATTCCTCTTCCTCTTCGGCCGTGAATTGGACGCCGAATGGATTCGACCCTCCCCCCGCAGCCTGCGATGAAAGTTCCAAATGCACTACGCGAATATATGGTTGCCGCGTCGCTGCAGGACCAGATCCTTTCTAATAAGAGGGTCAGAGGTCAACGTTGTGGTAGTTATAGAGATATCTCACGGTTTTAGCTGATTGAAAGGTCGAATAGATCCCAGTGGCTATCACACGGGAGCCGGGGACGACTTTTCCTGTCAAATAACGATCGGCGGATAGTAGTAGATGTCGAGGCAACTCCCCAACGGGAACCATATCTGGGGCCTCCTGGAGTTTGAGGGTTTGCTGGTCGGCGAATGTTGATTTAGAATGGATAATGAGGTATGGGTCTAGAGGGCAATCCTTCTTCTGCCCATCGACTTCCGGCGCGTCGCAGACTCGTGGAAGCCCTCGATCCGAACCCGAACCAACACCACCCATGCCACCCGTGGGGTATATCATCTTCACCGAATGACACGCTCGACATTGAAGATGTAGTTTCGTGGCGCGCGACGACAGAACCGATGCGGAAATGACGATGCCTGGAACACGCACAAGTTTGTTCATGAGATTGGCTGTGAGATCACGGAAAGGCAGCAAGTTCAGTCCAGAACGCAATGTTATCTGGACCTTTGGTATTGTTTCAGCGGCCCTCTCTGCTCGCTCCTCCGAAGTACCAGCCAAAGGGAAGAGTATCGTACGCGCGGCTTTCGCAGCAGCATTTTCGAACTAAGCCAGAGGTCAAGAAAGTCCATGTTTCAAGAAAGAACGCGTACCAGTGGCAGTATATCCGCGGGACGGTCTTGTATGGCGTGGGCAAGCTCGTCGTTGAACAGGCTGATGTGTCGAAGGTCCACCTCGAGAACATATTGCTTAAGGAGCAAGTTTGCCCTCAGCTTATCGCTAGATGCCGGTGCAGATGAGACCCATTCGCGTTGATAAAAGGGTAGTCACTGACCGATATATGAACTCCCCTCCGACGCGATACTGAACAAGGAACTCGAGCAATAGTTTCTCGGTTTCTGCGGGCGAGTCGGGGGACGATGCCGCTGGTAGGTCATGTACCGAAACTGTGTAGACGTTATTGGCGTCGAAACCCGACATGGTGAGATTTGGGAGACTGCAACGCGTACAAGGTTGGCCGTAATTGGGTTGATTTAGGGCAGGTCATCACGCGTGTACCAGGAGAATATAGGGGGGAATCGAACAAAAAATTACAATATTGCACACGAGCTACCAAACTTCATGGACCGAACGCGTAATACAAGTAGTAAATTTATTCTCCTTCCTTTTCCAGCCTCTCCATTTCCTTCGCTTCGAGATGAGCTTGATAGATGCCGCCGAGAATTGGCAGACCTCTGGCCTGCTCCGTCGAAGAAGTCGGTTTGCACAGCGAGGGAATACTTGGCGTTCCAAGGAGCGAGCCATAAGCCGATATATGTTCCTGTAGGGCTGTCTGAAGGAAGGCCTTCAAGGTCTTAGGCGTGGGAGGAGCGGTTGTAGAGAATGTCTGCCCTTGGAGTGAGACATATCCCAGCCCCGATGATTTGGCCTTGTCAATGGCGCTATTGACAATTGCCCGGACAGCTAGCCCGGGGATGAATGGCAGTTTGCCGTAGAGTGTCGGGATTGCGTTCAAGGAATCAATACCCCATGCATGGGGGACGATATCATACGTATTGGTGAGGTTTCCGTTCCACATCTGATACGCAGCGGGACCACCAGAGATCAGAGGAAAATTTTGAGCGAACAAGGCAGAAAAGGATCCATTTCCTGGCGATGGACCTGCTGTTGGGTATGCGAAGACATTTCCTGTCGCGTTCTTAAGAAGCCCTGCTTTCAACAGCGCCAACGCGACGCTTGGTGATAAGGCACCCCCGAGGCTATGCCCAGTGAATACAAGGCGAGATGTAGCGGGGATGGTGGCCAAGAACTCGATGATAGTTTGCCCAGCAGGGCTAGCTACGGTCAAGAGAGTGGATATCCCAGTAGCTGTTCCATATGCAATGTACGGCTTTGCCTGATCGACTGTGGTAGCTTGTTCAGGAGTAGTGGTTATCCCAGCTTGCACCCAGCCATAGAAATCGACAACCTTGTCCACATATGCGTCGATGACTATGTTCTCAAACGAACTATCTGCAGTTCCGGCAACGGCCAAGACGTAAGTATCGTAGGTCCCGTCACCAAAATTGGCTGATGGATTGCGCGCGATGTACCAGACACGGTCAGGTCCTGAGTTGGCGTTGCCGGGATTGAACTTCCATACTTTGGGTCCCCATACGACGCTCCAGTCACCAATTTTGGCGTTCGTGATGGTGGGCTGCAGAGCAGCGTCCATCTTGCCCTGCAAATCGGCCTGCGTCCCCTTGCACGCCGATAGCAAATTGGACGCGTTTGAGAGGACGAATACTTGCTGGTGAATGTTGTAGGACATGGCCTCCTTGTCTCAGTTTCTAGGCAGAGGTTAGTACTGTAGAGCGCGCAGAGATCGAGGTGACTTGACTCACAGAAAGAAGAGGTTTGTGGGCTTGTGCTAGTACGTCCTTTGGACGAAAGTCTTTTATGTCCATGGATTGCTCCGTCTTAGGCTACGCCTGGGGGTAAGAACCACTTACGCAAAGCACGGGCACAAGCGACAGCGTCGATGGCGGTACATCGAGTAGAAAATTCCATGCAAGTGTCATTGGACGCTTGAGGCCTTCAGGGTGACATTTATACCTATATGTCAACCGGAGGAGGATCAGTCCGACATCTGTGCTGCGGTGAGAGGCCATCGATGACCCGTGCCAAACGGTGCCTTCAGATATAGCGACAGGCGTTGCCTCAACACCGGAAAGTTGTGGAGTCGTCAACCGAGACTACCCTCGGATTTACAAGATATTTACAGGTCTAGATCAATATCTCCACCATTCGAGAGCACGAGGGCATGCACTTTGACGAAAGTATCGGTGAAACGCACATCGCGATACCGCCTCTTTCACTCGCCTGTCGAGATTCTAGATGGACAATTACGGGACCAATGCGTTATCAGAAAGGACACGGGGCATGTATTATAGCGTAAGTAGAACATTCGGGACCTTGACTTGTTTAAGGTCACACGTGTAGCTGGCAGCCAGGAGTTACAGGAGCAAGTAAGCCGTAGATTCAAGAAACAACATAGCGATGACAACTGCAAGCCACTATTCCGTGAGGATGTAATAACAAGAAGTTCACGCACCCTCCCTTTCCGACTTCGCCCTTCCGTTCGCTTCGAGATGTGCAGTGTAGAGTTCTCCCAGAATGGGCAAACCCATCGATGAAGCTAGTTCGCGCCAAGGTAAAATTCTTGACGTTGCAATGAACTTTTCATAAGCTGTTATGTGTTCTTCTGTAATTGTTTGGAGGAGTTCATCAAGATTCTGAGGTGTACCGGGAGGAGCTGCAGAGAAGCTCTGTCCCTGAAGCGGGACGTACACCAAGCCAGATGCATTGGCCTGGCAGATGGCCCTTTCGACAAGAGCCAAGACGGTATTATTGAGCTCGGAAGGTAGTGTACCATAGAGTGTTGGGATCGACTTCAAGGAGTCAACGTTCCATGCGTACGGAACAATGTCGTGGGTATTCGCGAGATTTCCATTCCACATCTGATAGGCGGCGGGACCATCAGAGATCTGAGGGAAGTTTTCTGCGAACAAAGTAGCAAACGGTCCATTCCCTGGGGACGGTCCTGCGGTCGGGTATGTGAATATGTTCGCTGACGCGTTCCTCAGGAGTCCCCCTCTCAGCAACCCCAACGCGACAATTGGCGACAAAGCACCCCCAAGGCTGTGTCCAGTGAATACAAGGCGAGACGCAGAAGGGATGGTGGACAGAAACTCGATGATGGTCTGTCCAGCAGGGCTGGGGACGGTCAAGAGGGTGGACATCCCGACCGCTGCTCCATACCAAATGTACGGCTTCGCCTGCTCAACTGAGCTAGCTTGCTGAGGAGCGGTATTTATCCCGAGTTGCACCCAGTTGTCAAAATCGACAAGGTTGTCCACCATGGTGGCGATTTCGAAATTCTCCTTTGATTCTGGTGCGGCTCCCGCGACGGCCAGAACGTAGGCATCATAGGTCGCGTCGCCAAATTTCGCAGATGGATTGTGCGCGATGTACCAAACACGATCTGGTGGAGTGTCTGCATTGTCAGGCTCGGACTTCCATACTCTGGGCCCCCATACGACCTTCCAATTGCCAATTTGTCCTGCAATGGTGGGTTGCAATCTAGAGTCCAAGTCGCTTTGCAAGTCGGCCTCCGTTCCCTTACTCGCCGTTAACAAGTTGGAGGCGAGCGAGAGGCCGAAGACTTGCTGGTGGATGTTGAGAGAAGACATAGTTCTGGTGTTTCGATTTCTATGCCGCAATCAGCTCTGAGGACACAGAGATAGAAGGAGTTCTACCTACCCGTGGTGAAGCTTTGAGGGTCAGTACTGACTGCCTTGAACGTCCTTTGGTAGAGGCCTTTTATACCCAGGCATAGCGACGTGTTCATCTTGGGGAACTCGTACGCTACCATGCGTCGGGCCTAGTGGCGACGATACAGCACTAGGTCATGCAGCACCGTCGTACAGCACAACCATACAGCACTGTCATACAGCAATATCATCGAGTTACCATTGTAGTGCTTCAAAGTTTGTTTGAAGTCAACGAAGGCGCGCAATGTGGCCTTGATATACCTCATATGTTGAACGGCTCAAGAATCTTTGGCTCGGGTGGAATGACGCCTCCAAGTATAGCATCAGCGTGTAATTTAGCTAGGCAGCTGGGACATGAGCGTGAGCATTGGTGACGGTACGGTGGATAACTTTACGTTACCAGTCAATCCCCAGGCGGAAGATATTCACAACACGCAGCATTCCATTCCCTTGCCTATCCATTCACTGATCGTTGGCGGCAATTAGCGAGGCATAAGAAGATGGACAAGGAAGGATGAGATTGTGTGTCGCGAGGTCTAATAGGCTGTACAAGCGTAAGTAAAGTATCGTGAACAGTAAGTTTAGCGATGAATGCTGAAAGAGGGTGAGGGCAGGGGCATAGGGGCAAGGGATGATACACCAGAAACTGCGGGTAGGTATTCAATAAACTAAGGTCGGGTCGGTAATGCAACACATGGAAGGAAATGGGGTGTCGTAACATCTAGGGGGTATGACTGATGCAAGCACGAGTTTATACACCGAGGAAATGGAACAGGCGAGAGAAACCTGAGATGGAAAAGTAAAGAAATGAGAATGAAGACTGAAGTCCATGTACAGAGAAAGAAATACAGTATGAAGTGTGGAGACATGGTGATGACAGGAGAGAGGAGATAGATACCCAATAACATCAGTGTTCCCGAATGGAAAGAAGAAGGGGAGGGGATTATACCCTTTCTAGAGAGTCTAGTGTATCGCCGATTGCCCAAGATGTCTGTCGTAGTGTCTGGAGAGTGCAGTTGTGTCTATCTGGGAGGGGGTGATCTGTATCGCGCGCACAGTAAGAGCTCGGCGGAGTCTACCACTGATCCACTGGCTCATCTTCCGCGCAAGCCTGCATCCAAGGGTGGTCGAGCATCTCCTTAGCATCCTTGCGATCTTTCATATCCGGAGCAAGCATTGGTTCCAAGAAGTCGCACAGCACCGTGGCATCAGCGTCGGTGTAGAGGTACTTCTCCATCATCACTCGCTTTAACGGCCAGGGCTTGAGTGTGCGGATATACCGTAGCGCACCTAATCAATCTATAAGTATATAAAGGCTAGGACAATGCCAGGCAACCAACCAGTAGAGTCGAACAATTCTCGGCTGTATTTGCCACCCATCTTGGCGTCGACCGAGAAGTCACCCATGAGTTCGATGATCTGTGCCATATGATCATCATCCTTGGTGAACATCTCTCCTTGTCCTTGAGGATCGAAGAGATATTCAGCCGTCAAAAGCTCGAAGATCTAGCAATGGATGTGAGTACAAGCACATTCGACAGCATCAAGGATAAATAAAGCTTACCACGCAAGCCACGCTCCAAATATCCACCCGCGTCCCCCAATCTTTTCGCCCAAGGATAGCCTCTGGGGCCCGATACTGCCGCGTCTGAATGTCCTCCGTGAAGTGTTTCTGGGACGGTGTGGCGTTCCCTAAGTCAGCTATCTTGATCCACACCGGGTGAACAGGTGGGAGTGACGTGACACTTGTATCTATCGGCGGTAAAGATGCAGAAGATGGTGAAGACTCAGGTAAATCAAGCGAGGAGGGGGCGGGAGTGGGAGGCGGGGCCTGTAGCGCGGGGGTCATAGGAGTGGGAGTAAGGGATGCGGGTGACATTGAACCAAATGATTGAGGGTTGGGACATACTACACTATTAGCAAGGCTATTATGATTGGGACTAGGCTTGTCGAGCAGGTGGGCGGATAGATGTGAGAAATGGTGATTCGGGGATGGTCGCGCATATGGTTTATGACGAAGGGCTAGTGGTACAGACACTGGGGCCGTTGGACGAGGGGCAGTCTGCGTGAGCAGGGAGGTAGGGTGATTCACGGTGTGTGAATTTGATTCACCATTCAGCTTCGGTGACTGGGCTTTGTGGTGTTGATTGTCATTCGGTGGGTACGGAGTACCGCTCGGAGAGGGCCTAGCACCAGTCACAGTCGCTGACGAGCTGGTGGATACCACATGTGCACCACTTGTATACGGCCGTTCACTGCTTCCTCTCGAAGAAGCACTGGTCATGTGGAAGAAGTTGCCAGCCTCCTCGCCATCTGCGCGCACTGACGCTGATACAACAAGAGCAGGTGCTAGGGCAGCTGTCCCTGGATCCTTCCAAGCACTAGCAACCGATAGGCCCGAGGACGCATGACGCAAGTCGTCTAGATGCGGGCGTCCGTTCTTGACTTTGCTACCGTTTGGGGATAAATTGGACACAGACTTTGGTGAGGACGACAGTGATATCGGTAACCTATCTTTCCATGATAGGGATGTCCCAAGGCTAGAGGCAAGCCGGTCTTTCCATGAAGATGACAGTCCTGACTCGCTTTCGTGTTTGTTGGTCCGTTGACGGAGCACCGGTGAGTCCGTTTTCTCGTTAGTCACAATCGATGAACCTTCCGACAGGCTAGAAAGTCTCTCCTTACTTGGCAAAGGTTTCCCGATGGAGGCAAACGAGATGAGAGCACTGCCGAGAGACTGAGGCAGTGACGTAGCCGGCGTGCTAGCGACGCTGCTAAGACCCGGTGCCGTCGAGGCAAGTGTAGAGGAAATGGAAGAGGAGGAAGAGGAGGTCGATGGAGAAGAGGGATTGGCGTCACCACTCACAGGGGGCTTTGGTCTCGAGGAATTAGACATAGCACCTAAACCCTTCGGCGCACTGGAACTAAGGCTCGCTACTGTCCCGCTAGCGAAGCCTATAACACCGCTGGATCCTAGACGCGATATCTGCATCTGGGCCACGTAGCTGCCACTCACGCTATTGGCGCCGCTGCCTCCGTTACTCAAGCTTCCATTCCCACTCTTACCAGCGCTGCGAACGGGACTCGCTAGAGGTTGAGAATTAAATATCTGCACCTGACGTCTGGGACGTTGCTGATTCTGCGGAATAGAAACGCCATGTCGGAATTTAGTGGGGAGGGGTACGCCGACCCTACGAGAAGTGGGTAGCGGCGATTGTGAGAGTTCATGATGAATGTGAGACTCGACGTCGGGAATAGAAATCACTACATTTCAAAGTTGAGTGTCAATTGAAGCATATGAAATCTGGTACGCACGTATATTCTCCGGCTTAATATCAGTGTGGACAAGGTCGCATTCATCATGGAGATATTGAAGTCCAAGAAGAACTTGCTTTGCAATTACCCTGACCAAAGCACGCGGGACACCCTTTTTCTTGTGCCGTTCAATCAAAGCAAGTAAGTTCTCTCCGAGAGGCTCGAAGACAATGCAGATGTGCGATGCCTCCGGAGTAGTGTGTGTGAATGAGTCGAGAAAAGAGACGACATGAGGACGTCCTGGGTGATCAGGCGAAAAGGACTCTACTCGAGACAGAAGTTTGATCTCGTCGCGGGCTGTCTCGGCATACCGACCAGCTGACTTGACGACTTTGAGAGCAGAATGCCGTTCAGACCTACAAAGGATGCATTTTGAGAAGCTGGATTAGCGCCAGCATAAAGTCCACACGTACTCAGCGTCTTTGACCAGCCAAACAGTCGAGAAATGACCCCATCTGTGGATGGCGACATCATTACGTGCGGTGAGCAATGGCATATAAAGTGCAAAGGGTCAGCACGCACCCAAGCTTCCTCACGACCCGATATCGACCTTGTTTAAAGGAGTCGCTTACTTTAACGGGAAGATATCCCCCCGCGTTGTAATCTGCCGGGCTCTCCTCGTCCTTGCACGCTGGTTCATCGACAGGAAGGATTTTTGGGCCTGCGGTGGTAACGACGTATTGGTATTTTGCGCACGGAGGCTTCGGGGCCATAAGCTGGTTGCTGGGGAAATAGCAGACCTTGGTGGAGAGACTGACAGAGGAGGGAAAGAGATAGGAAGAGCGATGAACAGAGCCCTATCGCTGCTTTCGGCACCCGTCACGCTGTCACATACATCTTATCGCCAGGCTCTCAGCCAATCATCGTCCGACGATAACGCTCGTGCTGACAAACGCCCATTTTCGCTGCTTTGAGAGGCGACTTGGACTCGACACCGGGGAAACTACTAGTAGCAAAGGGCATTATTAGGCGTATGCGAGTACCTTTCAAGCTATATATGATGTTCCGCAGTTAATCCCAACGAGTTTGGTACTTGGTGGTCTCGTGCCACGTGTCGGAACAGCAACATATCGAAAAGGCAATCTCTTCATGATCAATCTAGTGGTAAAGCTTACGTAAGGTGGCTGTGCAATTTGATCGGGGTTGACCTAAGTTGGCGAGGCTCGACTCTATGCCGCTCTTGAACGCGACCATGTCAGCCAAGCCGACCTTCTTCCTCAGCCCATCATAATATTCTCACCTGGCCTGCTCACAACTTGTAGCTCACTTCTCCAAATTTTTGAATTTTTGTCGTTTCGTCTACCCCAGGGGCTGCTCCATACGGGTTTCAACCTTTCACGACACTTGCACCACAACTAGCATGCCCCCCAGTGCTATCAGACCGACAACCAGCCCCGGATTGCAGAGCATATCCAGGGCATTTATTGGAGCCGTTGAAGACGAATGGCAACTTTACAGGCATGTGCCATTTGTCCAATAGGGTTATCGAGCTTCTGACGAATTGAATTCGTAGTGATCGTTCTGAAGACTACACTTTGGGTTCTACGATAGGGTTCGGGGCCTCCTCGATAGTGTACACAGCGCTCTTCCATCCCCCAGCGGACCCATCCTCCCCCAAGCCCGAACCTATCCCATGCGCACTCAAAGTGCTCGATCTCGACTCCCTCGCGCCACACTCGCTGTCCCTGCTGCAGCGTGAAACAACATTGATGTCTTTGTCTAAACACCCGAATGTCATCCGAGTTCGCGGAACCTGGACGGAAGGACACAAACTTTACATCGCTATGCGTCTCATGAACAAGGGTAGTGCCGCAGATGTTATGCGTTACGGCTGGCCCGGAGGCATGGAGGAGGAAGTCGTCAAATGCATCCTCCGGCAAGCATTGCAAGGCCTCAAGTGAGTCCGCCCGACCCACATCCTTTATTTAGAGCGCTGACGTTCATCATC
The DNA here is from genome assembly GCA_012980535.1 of Pleurotus pulmonarius. Lineage (NCBI taxonomy): Eukaryota > Fungi > Basidiomycota > Agaricomycetes > Agaricales > Pleurotaceae > Pleurotus > Pleurotus pulmonarius. Next base: position 3,054,582 of record SJKF01000002.1, read on the forward strand.
ACCCAATCTTTAGCTACTTGCACGTAAATGGATTCATCCATCGTGATATTAAAGCAGCCAATCTATTAATAGACGATGATGGCACCGTGTTGCTCGGTGATCTGGGGGTCGCAGCTGACCTCTCCGAGGATTCTTCGTTCTCACATTTGCCCAGCGGTGCGAGTTCCAAGCGTAGGAACATTACGACGGCCTCGGCAGCGCTGGCAGGCGACAGTCGACCCTCTAGTCTCATCAATGACCAACAGCATGTTGCCGGCAAACGTGTCGTACTTGTCGAGTCACATATCCCACAGCGGCCTAAGATGGGTAAACGGAAGTCGTTTGTTGGCACCGTAGGTCGCGGATAAACCTATATGTTTATCATATCTGATTCACAACACGCAGCCATGCTGGATGGCGCCTGAGCTTATTCAAGGACGGCAATATGATGCTGCCGCTGATATCTGGAGCTTCGGGATAACAGCTTTAGAGCTTACGCAAGGCAGGCCACCCAGGGCGCGTGAGCCCTCCCAGAAAGTGCTACTTAACATGTGAGCAAATCAACATCGTCACGTCTGTCCAGAAATCTAAATCACCCCCTCCGAAAGTATTCAGGAGGATCCCCCGACACTCGATCGCGATGGGGGCACGTTCAAGTATTCTCGAGCGTTTAAGGAAGTCATCGATAGCTGTCTGATCAAAGACCCGTCGAAGCGGCCGACAGCTGAGCAGCTTCTCCAGACCCCGTTCTTCAAATCGGCGAAGAAACCTTCCTATCTCGTTGCAGCGATCTTGAGTGCGTTCGTCTTCGCACGTTGTTTTCTTGTGCTAACATACAAGCCCTTCAGAGGCCTTGCCGCCCCTCACCCAGCGTCAAGAGCGTCAGGCCATCGCCTCGGCCCAAACCCACCGTACAGTCGAATCCTGGGATTTCGCGACAACCATCCACACGCCCACGACATCCGTGTACCGGCGGCGCCTCCAAGATGACTCCAGTCATCCGCACCACCTGGGTTCGGATGAGGACGTCAGCCTGATCGACATGGATCAGCACAGAAGCCATAGCAGCCTGTCTGGGCGTGCGCACAACAAAGTGGTATCGTGGCATGACGACTCTGGGGTCGTGGAGGAAGATCTAGAGGAAGATATCGATTCGGCGCCTGGGACGTCGCCTTCTGCGGAATCGACGTCTGAACCTGACCGAGTGTTTACGGAGGAGGAAACGGCGTCGACTTCCCCGTCTGTGGATTCGCTCGATGCGAAGCCTGTGCCCCAGACTAGCCACGAGGCAGACAATGGAGAGAACACAACACCATCCACGGCACCCATACCCATACCAGTCACTTCCATAACGAGCCGATCAAATCTTCGATCATCCTCCCTGCGAGAAGATTCGCTGCCTTCGTCGTCCAGTAGCTCTCGATTATCATCAGCCCCTCGCGACGAGAAGCTGTCGTCTTCACCAATACCACCACCCGTAGCGGTTCCGACTACTCAATCAACAGGTCTTTGGGGTAAACTGAAAGGCGTTCGACGACCATCATCCCGGGGTGGACCAGAGCCCCTTTCACAGAAGGAGAAAGAGGACAGGGAGAACGAGAAAGCTGGTAACCAGGACGTACCTAAAGAGAGGAAGTTGGGTAGCCGCTTTGTGAGGAAGGCGAGTGCTGGGAAGAATGCCTTAGCAGGAGCAACGGCGCGAACTGCCCAGGCAGTTGGTGAGTAGTCCATGCCGCTCAACGCTGTCCTCCAATATCAACTAATCTCCCCCTTGTGTCCAGGCCTAATGAAGTAGTGGAACACGATCTTTCAGCAATCTATCTTAATCTATCGCATCACCTTGTGTGCACCTTGTATATGCCTTGTACCTGTTACCGACATGTTCTAATTCCTAAATCTGTAGTAATCATGTACTTGTACACTGTACACTTGTTCATCTAGTATTTAGTATTTAAAATGGACGATGTAGCATCGATGTGTTTTCTGGCATATGTACTGGATATGTATGTGTACAGCTGCAACATTGACTATCTAATGCATTCGATCCCAATCTCCCATCGGGCCTGCTCGGCCTGTTCCGCGCCGACGGGGACCACCGAATCCTCTCTCATCTCTCCCCGCAGTGAGTACAGCGTGCTTGTCAACCAACTGCGAAGTGTATTTATGCATCAGCAATAGACAAGGAAAGACGAACAAGCTGAAATGCGTACGTCGTTAAGAGAGTTCACTCCTTTGGTCATTGTAGACAAGAAAGCCGTCAGCTGAACGTCTTCGTATTCCTGCCAGCCAAGTCAGTACTTCTGCATAGCGATAGCGAGACAACGTACAGTATCAAACTCTTCCCGGAAGCCCTTGTTCTCAGTCGCTGGTAGTGAAGCTATCAGAGCCGACAACGAGCGGAGTGTCGTGTGGTCCTTTGGTGCTTGTCCTACAAAAGTATGAACGACGAGCATGTCTATAACAGAGAAGCCGTACCTGAAAGAACGTTCTGCACATAATCTACGAGGACACCTATTCGATCATGCAACATCTTCACTGCCGCGCGCTGGGTAGAGAGATGCGATTCCACTACACAACTTTATTATCCCGCCCGCGCATCTGAAGGTAATTGGGAACTCACAACTTGTGCCGCCTCCACCTCCGCGTGCCGTCCAATCTACGGCGATACGCTCCGCCTCACCTGTCTCAACATTGTACGCAGCCTCGATGAATACGGAACGCGACTTGCGGTCCTTGATCTCTATCGACGGCTCGTACGCCTTGAAAGGCAGCGTCTGCGCATTGACGTCCGAGGAAACGTACGCAAGTGTGGGTTGAAGGATTAGGAGCAGTGGCGTCGAGCAGTAGTTCGTGAACTAGGTCCACTGGAGATCAGCACGCGATGTTTCTTTGATGCATCATCGAACGTACTTGTTCGTGGAGAGCGATGTGCTTTGCGGTAGGGAATGCCGCGACGGTGTACCAGCCAATGAATTCAAGCGAAGGGAATACTTGTTTGTCTACAGGCCCGTACGGTTTAGATGAGGTGCTCTGATCGTAAGAGCTTGATGCCTACTTACATTGGTCCCTTCTGGAAACTAAGAACTCATGATCCACCTGCAGCGTGTCTGGATCCACCGCCAACTCGAAGGTATTCACGATCTCGACTTCGCGACCGCTTTGCGTGCCGAGAAGCGCTCCAAGAACTAGATACAAGTTAACATTCCGTATCATAGTCGACTTCGATCCACACAAACCAAATGGTGAATTGGACTCGGTTTGAAGCTTCCGACGAGTCAAATGTTCAGAGATATTGAGGATGGGAAGTGGGTGTCTAGTCGTTGATGGATTTCAGGCTATATTCTCGAGGAGCGCGATAGCCGATACTCACAGTGATAAAGAGAGGCCAGAAGTAGTTGTCGAAGGGAGAACAACAGATTCCTCGTCGGTGTCCATCATGGTGCTCATCGTCGTTGACGTTCACAGAGTCAAGCCAAATTCAAGCGCCCAATAATCCACTCAAATTAGGATATCGATTTACTACGCGCTCTCAACACCATCAACCCAGATGGCTTCGTATAGAACACGAGTTCCCTTCAATAGGACCAAGGGCAATGCAGACAGTCGAGCGACAAATCACGAGCCCACATCGTTGGTTCATGTCAGATTGACGGACAAGGGAAGTGAGTACGCCGCCATCACCAACCCTGGACCCGCTTCCCATTCTTTTCGCGACGCGTCTCGTTTCCCCTCTTCGTGCTTCGTACCAGTTCGTACCCTCCATGTGGACACCGACAGACTAGCTTCTCGAATCGTAATATGATGATAAATGTTATATCAAATCATCATCATGTCGTATGTAGGTTAGATAATTGTATCTTTTGTCAAGCACATTCAGCAACCTGTTCAAAGCATACTTTTAGAGATAACTAGTCTTGGGACATATATGATGGTAATTTGTTGTGATTTATGTAGTGGTTGCAACCGGATACGCGCATCATGCATCATGTTGCACGGGCGCTGCGCAGTTTTCAGCTGGGGGGCTGCCGAGCCAGTGAGCTAACCATCCTTAGTTTCAGTTTCAACTTCCGTATCCAGTATCACGGCGCTCGCGACGACTCCAACGCCGTTAAGAGGATCCTCCTCGTAGTCGTGGCCCATCGTGACGAAGAATGTTGACCGCTAGAAAACTCCCACAATTACTTTGCGGTCGCATGCTCCCGATAATCCGCCGGTTCACCATTGCCTGGGTTTTGATTGTCTGCTCTGTCACTGTATTCTTTACTCTCATCTTCTTCTACCACCATCACGAATGGCGGACGCTGCGCCTCACAGGAATCAGCAACGACGCACAAACGTCGTATTCAGTCGCGAATTCCGTACAGTCATCTGATGTTGACATCCATCACGCGCAGTCACCACATCCCGCAAAAATCCTCATAGTTTCCGCGTTCTATCCACTATCGAAATCCAAGCATTCAATTGAGGACTACAAGGCATGGCTCAACCGCTTTCTGCAGACCATCGAGAGCCCAGTGTACTTCTTCACCACCCCAGCAATGGAAGGGCTCATTCGGGGTTGCCGGGCAAACCACCCCATATTCATCAACACAACGTTCGAAAGGGCCTTTGCTGTGCCGCCGCTACGTGAATTGGAGGGCGAGTACGAGAAGTTGCAGGCAAAGGATAGAGAGGGATTCCGGCACTCGCCCGAGCTGTATTCAGTTTGGAACGCGAAGCCGTACTTCCTCGACGAGGCAATGAAGAACGTGAACTCCCATGACCCTTTTGCTCAAAATGCCCCTTCTCCGCCCGCGTACGACTATGGGTTCTGGGTGGACGCGGGCTCGTTTCGGCAAGAGCATTTCTATCAGCGCTGGCCTGATGCTCAGCGCGTCGAAGAAGTGTTCGACGAGGGCAGCAAACTCGCTGGGACGCCACAAGACGAATTGATTTTCTTCCCGATATGTACGATACCCGAGAGAGGATGGAAGCGGTGGCGAGAAAGCGACGGGCCTGTCGATTTTGACTTTAGTGAAGGTACGCACCATAACCAGTCATTCATAAGTTAAGCTTTCTGACAGGGGTATCCTAGGATCGTTCTTCGGTGGGTCACCGAAGGCAATATCATGGTACGCGCGGACGTTCTACGCACAGCACGATAAATATCTCGCGAATGGGATCTTCGTTGGGAAAGACCAGACTGTAATCAACGCAATCATGTTCCTACACTCTAATAAGTTCATTTCGGTTTGGGTTGGGCAACCTCCGTATCTCCTCGACCTGCCTTCACTATCTCCGCCACACTCACCTTCATCATCCGACGCCGCCATGGCCCCCCTTCGCCGCCCACGCGTCTACCCACCCCTCTCACGTATCTTTTTACCTCTGTTGTCGGTTCCACGGACGTACTGCGGCCCCGAGTGGTACCACTACGAATTCTTCCTCGCCTCCCCCTCTGAACGCAAGCTGATGCTAGCGCTCTGGGGGAATATAAGGGATAGCAGGATGAGGGGAGCTTGGTGGGGGCAAAGGGGGTGGAGCATGACCAACTTTCCTCGCACGATATGGATGGCAGGTGGGGGAGGGGATGAAAGTATCTGTCCGATGAAGGAGCTTATGAGCGTTGAGAGCCTCTTGAAGGTGCAATTTGGCGAACGGTGGGCGCCCAAGCGAATGGAATGATGGACACATCTGGACACACACCACTCTCACCCCGGTCCCCAGCATTTGATGCTGACGAAGATGGTGAATCATTGAATTGGAACGCTGATGTCGGTAACTTATCGTACTTATGATTGTACTTATAATGATAGTCCGTACTTTGTTAGATGCATAGATGCTCGCAATCAATAATCGCATGGATATTGGTATGAGCAAGTTGAGGGATATTATAGACATTCACACCATTAGAATCTAAAGGGAGTGCTCAAAGAAGCCGTCGGCAGTTGGTCGGTACCCTGCATTGGGCCAGCAGGTTTACTCTCATCTTGAACATCGCTTCGAGCCTCCAATGCAGCCTGCACGATCCAGAATTCTATTTCGTATGGTATCTCCTTGCGCTCATGCAGCAAGGATCTCGGAATCACACTTGTTGATATAAATATCCCACGTCGTGCAGGAACATTCTGCGAGCCACAGCTGCGCTGGCAAAGCTCTCTCAAACTTAGCCTGCACGCACATTTCGAATTGACGGAACGACAAGATATCACTTGCAAACATCGAATCAACGAGCTAGAACCCTAAATTATTGGTGATCTTATGCAACATAACGGCTGATAGTGCTTGATATAGAACACAGTGGACTCCCGATGGACTACGCAAACGTAGGACAGGAGTCGGGCAGCCGCCCCTTTGCAACCGCTAGTGGCACTTCTAGTGCAGGGCCTGCTTCGGACTAAAAACCTAGCTGTGTCCTGCCGAACTGACCTGTACCGGCCTCGGGACCTTCGCATGTTGCTGGGCGACTCGACACGTCGATATAATACGAGCCATGAATGACTTCATAATTCCTTGGTTTCCCTCCTCACTGACTCCCCATGCCAGAGCGGCATCCATCCGTGCGCTCGGTGGCTTCCGATGCCGTTGTAGAGGTTTACAACGTCCGTGTAGGAACGCCAAGGAGGGATCCAAACGGGAGGAGTAAATGGTCGGCCATATGTCTGGTGATGACCTGTACCGCCGCCATGGTCATCAACGTGAGTGACAGCCAATGGAGTCGCCGTGTTTCTCTTACCAGACTGTTCTGTAGTCTGCCAACCTCGCGTATGTGTCTATTGCACTCCCCGCTATTTCCAAAGACCTTGCTGTCCCATTGGATGAACTGCAATGGGTAATGACCGCCTATGCTCTCACATCAGTAAGCCCCAACTCAGTGTCTCACATCTTCTTTAGTGCTGACTTCATTGAAGGGATGTTTCTTATTGATGATCGGGCGCATCGCAGATCTATATGGAAGAAAGCGCGTCTTCATGGCAGGCTCCGCATTCTCCATTGTGTTCACCATAGCCTGCGGATTAGTCCAAACGAAGGAAGGCATGTTTGTCCTTCGTGCATTTCAAGGCATCGGTGCTGCGGCGACGATTCCTGCAGCGGCAAGTCACTTCATATGATAGCGGGCTTGGCACTCAAGCGTTTCGCTAGTTGGGTATCTTGGCCCAATCATTCCCTCCATCGAAGGCTCGCGCCCTCGCATTTACGACCTTTTCGACAGGGAACCCACTTGGCGGCGGTTTGGGCATGACTCTGGGCGGTGTTCTGACGGAGTTCTCCCCGTAAGCTACCGTTTCTCGTTCCGCCGACTTTGTGTAATACTAAACGACCTTCAGCGCCGGGTGGAGATCTAGTTTCTTTGTGTTCGCTGGTATCTCATCCGTTTGTATCGTCGGAGGATATTTCTTCATTGACGCCGACAAGCCAACGACGGAAAAGAATGGACGAGTGGATTGGATTGGAGCATTCCTTGTCACCTCCGGCCTGACCCTCTTAACGGTTGTACTCAGCCAAGGCGAGGCAGCTCCCAAACAATGGGCGTCTCCGTGTGCGCATTCCCTTCGCGACCTCCTCCCCCGCTGCTCACAACTAACTCGTAGATATAATCGTCCTCATAATATTCGGGGTGATCTTCATGGTAGCCTTCTTCATGTGGCAGGCACGCTTGGAGAGGATCCAAAATGATCTCGATTACCCTCGATCGTGGCTTACGCCTCCACCTCTGATGAAGGTGTCCTTCTGGACACGAGCCAAAGGCCGGCTCGCAGCTGTGCTGTGGATAGCGGCGCTGACGTTCTGCGTCTTCCGCTCGTGGCAATACTGGGTCCAGGTACGTATCCTCGTTGTCTGTCTCTGAACTCGAGCCTCAAGTACGCGATAGCTCTATTACCAGAATTACGAAAGGCTGTCACCCGTCGAAACCATGGTCCGTGTACTGCCCATGTTCATCATGGGTATTCTGTGCAACTTCTTCATGGCCCAAATCATCAGCCGCGTACCCATCGTCTACATAGTCGGTAAATCCCCAGCTCATATCCTCCCCGTCCCGCCGTCTTACTTACCAATGAAATGTCCTCAGCTGCGGGAGCCGCCATTACCAGCACGGCAGCTCTCCTCTTTGCGGTGATCGACCCCACCGCACCGTACTGGGCCTTCGGGTTTCCCGCGGCCATCTTCTCCGTCTGGGGCGCCGACTTCGTGTTTTCCTCGGGCACATTGTTCGTCGCGAAAACCGTCGCTCAGCACGAGCAGAGCCTCGCTGGGGGCGTAATGCAGACGATGACTCAGGTGAGTAGACACACATTTCGTTTGCGCAGCTGCAGGCGGGCCGACGCTAGTATGTTGACTCCTAATTGGACTGCCTAACGAGATGACGTCTCTATACTAGCTCGAAACGCTGTGACTAAACGCTATAGTGAAACAAGCTAACTGATGGGCTCTTCTAGTTGGGCACCACACTTGGGGTACCCATCACAACTATTGTCTACAATCGCGTCGTCCAACAGCGATCGAGGGAGATGCGTTGGAGACTAAACCCAATGGGTAGCAACGCGCCTCGCCCGGCCATGCTGGCGGGATATCGTGCCGCCCAGTGGTGCGCGTTTGCTTTTGGTTGTCTAGGTCAGTCGCTCTACATGTACATCCATGTACCTGATCATTGATCCTCGCTGCGTCTTTGTGATCGCAGCAATTATCCTTGCGCTTATCTTCCTCCCCGGTGTCGGGATCGTCGGGCACAGAGGGCCGCCAGCCCCTGCTCAGGGGACCACCGACAAGGGCCCCTTCAACCCACCACCAGCCGAAGACGAGAAAAAGCAGGACCTCGAAGCCGGAAGCGCGGATCTGAGGGAAGACGTGCCTTTCGGGGGGCACGCCAGGCGCAACCGCTCCGACAGCTACAGCACCACGGGTGTCAGCACAGTGACCCATGTCTCCGACGCCGATTCTCTGTTTCCGTACTCCTACGCCGAACCTATGCCGACTGTGCGGCACGGTGTGGATTTCTCGTTGATCGGAGCACACGAGGAGATCGTGTTGAAGTTGGGGGATGGGATGGGTGTGAAGGGTGGGATCCGCGTGGAGGATGGAATGAGCGTGAAGGATGAGACGAAGACTCTGGTAGAGGAAGATCACCTAAGCGATACCGCCAGTAAAATACGAGCATAGACCTGCGGACTAATGTATACCGTTATCGATAAACATTTATTTGTTTATTTATTTAGCATCGCTGTCGTTATTCAAACGTATGTCAACTGATTGTGCACGAGCTTTGGTGCCTCCGAAGAGCTCAAGACGGCAATCCTCCTGGCAGTGAACGCTGACACAAATCAACACCTTATCTCAACGGTACATAGAAAATACTGTTGCAAGACAGATGACTTGGACTTACAAATAGACCTCTCAGCAACTCGAACGTAGCAACGAAATCGGTTGATTAGGGCGGTTTAAAGGGTACATTACGCATAACAGTGGTAAGTATATCTAAGATGCATATACTTGGGAACCAACTTGTGCAGGGTACGGCCGTATGCACCAGTCACCGGCCAATACCCCCATCTCGTATGTGATGTCCACGCATCCAACCCGTCTAGTGAGCGTAATAAAGAAAGAATGACAAAGGTGAAGGTATATATACTAGTAATTTAATAAGAAAAACGGCCAGGCATATAACAAAACGAGTGGCATGGGATACATGGGAAGCCTTGTACAAAGGCGGGAGATTCTTGATGTGGATGTTTGTGTTGATGTGTGAGAATCGGCTGCCGACGTGGGCGAAGATGTGATGGAACATTGTAACGTGTGGTATGAACGGCCGCGAAAGAAGTTCCCCCATGGGAAAGAACGAAGCATCGGGAGGGGTGAGTTACAGAGCGAATTGAACGAAACCAGTCACTGCAGTGATGGCAGCGACAACACCCAATGGGATAAGGACGCTAGTGGCAGAATTCGTCCCGTTGGCGCCTTTGACTGTGTCCGCCGCGCCAGTAACTTGAGCTGAACCCGGGGCACCGGAAGATAAGGTTCCTACGGCACCACCTAAGGAAGTGTAAAAATATCAGATTCTCGACCTTCAATTCTCAAGAAGCGGAGCAGAAATAGACGGCCAGGTATATAACGCCAGCAGAAACACGGCTTGAATGGAAAAACTCACCAGAAGCAACCGGCGGATTCGTCTTGTTGTCGTTCGTCTCCACATACGCATCTCGCAGCGGCTTGTTCAAGCAAGTGATGACAGGCTCAATCTTGAACGGTGGCTGGTGGGCAAGGGCATCCGGGAGGATGTAGCCAGTGGCAGCCTCGACAGCTTGGGGGAACAGATCGTGCTCGAGGACAATGAAGCCTGAATTCATCGAGGTAGCGTTTCCAAGGATGTTCTTCCAGTTGACCAAGACTTGTTGCACAGTAGTGATTCCTCCGTTGATGTTGAAGTCTAGTGGCACTAATGAGCTGAAGTCCACGGAGGACGACCGGAAATTCTAACCATCAGTATCAAAAGTTGCATAAGGACCGATGCGCGTCCAGAGGACAGGAACCATTCCCATGCTCTTGGCGATAGCGCGTACGCGGTCGCTGGAGAAGGTCAGTGAACGTATGGAGGCATGGGAGATGGGATACTGACTCGATGTCTCCATAAGGTGGTCTGAACGTGTTGGGAGTCACACCCAGCACGTCTTTGATGGCCTTCCTCGACCAACCGAGCTCGGCAATGATTTCCTCGTTGGTCAACGTTGTCAAAGGGGGGTGGGCCCATGTATGCGCCGAAATTTGGTGACCTTCGATGTGCATAGCTTGAAGCGTTGCGGGAGCCGATATCACGCGGGAGCCAACGGTGAAGAACGTCGATTTGATCTTCTGTTCGGCAAGGTATTGGAGAAGATTTGGAGTGTAGAACGCAGGTCCATCATCGTAGGTCAGTCCCCAAGTCATCTTGTCGGGGCAACTGGTAATGTCATCATCTCGCGTGCACCCACCACAGGTCCACCAGCAGTTGGTGGCATTCGAGGCCGCCTGAACGTTCGCGCCGCATCCACCAGGGAGGGTAGGCATAATATTGGGAATCTGTACGCCTGATGCAGCGACTTCTGCGATCCATGCCTTGACCTCTGGACTGTCGGTAGGAGGAAGCTTGTCGAGGGGGGGATAGTTTGAAGGAACAATTGACGAGACTGATGCAACGGTCAACGTCAACGGGATATCCACCGAGATTCAATTCACTTACGGCTGGGTAGACCAGGAGCCTCAGGTAATCCAGAGGGTACAGTACCTGCGGTATAAGTCGTGGCAAGAGGAACGGTAGCGGGCGACGGTTGTCCTGCGACGATCTGGGTGAGGGGTACCGCCGTTGGATTCGTCGACAAGAGGGACACGGCGGGTGGCGGGGGTAATGTCGCTGCCGGCGGGGTCGTGGTCGCTGGTTGGCTCGGGGGCGGGGCTGATGCAGGGGTGGGTGCTTGGCGAGCAATCTTGGCGTGGCGGGCCAAGCGCAGGTCTTCGTGGGCGCTGTGGGCAGCAACGAGCAAAGGGGTAAAAAGGAGTGTGGTTGTTGTGAATTTCATGGCGGGTATCGTCTGAAAAGAAAATGTCGAAAAAAACACGGTTCGTGTTGGCCGTTTGAAAGAAACGTGAGGAACGCCTCAACATCTAAGGTAGACCTCATCCAGAACCGACCCGATCACGTGGAAAGCGTGACAAAGGAGCAATTGAGCCTATGTATGTACATAGCACGGCTTGATGAAAAATTCAAAACCACAGATTTGTTTGAAATAGTGTACTTGTGAGCATCGAACAAGAAATAAACTGTGAATTTGTGATGCCAAAGCCTGAAGCTCGTCTCTTTGACACTCTGTGTGGATGTGACTCCGTGACACCCCTGAAGTACAACCTTTCACTGTCTTGAGCTTCAGGCTTTGGCATCACAATTTTACAGCTTTACTCTCGTTCGATGATCACAGTTACACTATTTCAAACAGATCTGTGGTCTTGAATTTCTCATAAAGACTTGCTATGTACATACATGAACTCAATTGCTCGTTTGTCACGCTTTCCACGTGATCGGGTCGGTTCTGGATGAGGTCTACCTTATTTATTCCTGCGTCTATTTATAGCCTGCATGCAAGAACAAACCACAACAAAGTTCATCCACGACTGTTGCTATGATTATTTTGCTCCGAGCTCGAGCTCAATGGAACTCATTCACTAGACGCTCTTTTTTCCATCGCTGAGACGAGAGCACGGAACATCTTCGGCAGCTCGGATGGCGTGTGCATCGTTGGCGTTGTTACATTGTGTGTTCACATCAGGGGTAGTAGATGTTCTCATCAGTAAAAGCACATTAGTGTATAGTATTTATTGAAATTTATAAGCACGTTGTAAATGATTATTGAAAAGTGTCTATGTACAAGCGGGGCGAATCAATCCCGAGGTACTCTCCCGGTTCAGTCTGCTCAGAATGGGCATATTGAGGTTTGTGGCCTTCTCCTGGGATGCCCTGATGCAATAGGGGGAATGAGGAGTGCGCTAAAGGGGGGCCCTTCACAGTAAGAAGATATCCATCACTTACTAATTTAGACAAGAAACATACCAGATATTCAAGGAAGAGGTGTACCCAGTAGAAGAGAGATAGCTTCAACACCAGCAACAAGCAATTGCTCAGTTTACTACCGCCAGGATGCTCCAATTCCACACAAAAACGAAGCATGCTCGGAGAAAAACTGTGAAAAGGACAATGCTAAGGCAAAAGCAAACTGCGCGAATGGCTCCTATGTGATACGCGCACTGGCAAGGCTCTGTGTGATCGTCCTTTGTGCAGTAACACGGTTTCTATGTGTCTTCTCCAAGATGGTTGATGGCCCGTTGTGCAGGGGTTTAGATGTGTCGTTGTGCGGGGGCTGAGTTGTGTCGTTGTCAGGAGGGGTAGTATCATAGTTCTTGGTAGTTGTTGTAATCAAGACAGTTGTGTCATTGATAGGGCCACGAACTGATGAATCGGTCAGGGCGGTCGGTAGTTAATGAGGCATTTCTCGAGGAGTGATAGACGATGTTACTTCAGGCGACATGATAGTAGGATGGGATGGAGAGGAGGTCAAGAAAATAGCTTGATAGGGGGCTCCTATCACTCAACAGGGTCAATTCAACTTGTGTGATTTTGACTCTATTGAAAGTGCACGTTCGTTCTGTAGCGCGTGCACCATTCGCGTTGATGTGAGTGTGGCTCAGCGACATCCATTTCTCAGTCCTCATATTGGGTTCATGCAAGTTTTCCCATCAAGACGAAATGCTGCCTTTGCAGCAGCGCTACGCTTGAACTTGGCATAGGTCTGGATAATAGCTGCAAGCCGGTTTATGAGCGATATTTAACTTCAAGAATATCGCCGCCACCACATGGTTCCTTCTTCATGGGAGTTCGCTTGGACTATTTCCGATTTCATCCTCCACGCTTCGATCACACTACCACGGTTCTGAAAGGAACGGTGGCCGTCGTCGGGCTATAATTCGCTGTCCAGGACGAGTATAAAACCCCTCGATGTCCAAATCAACTTCTTTGCTCCCTCGAGTACCCCCGCTCCAAGATCATGATCTGGTCAGCTCTTCTGGGGTTCGTTGTTGCGTTTTCCCAGTGCGTCTCCGCCGCCCCCGCCATCCCCCACAAGCATGTTGACATACAAGTAAGGATAATGTCTGCTCTCTGCCGTAACGAAATAATCTTTAATGTGTGATCTCCCGAAGGGGCATCGTGGCGGAAGAGGGAACACAGTTGAGAACACCCTACCAAGTTTCGCCTGGTAGGTCTGATGGCTGAACGCTGAGGCCTGAGGCCCGAACTCATGACGATGTGATCGCGTGCAGGGGACTCATCAATGGTGCTGAAACGTTGGAACTCGACAATGGGGTCACCAAGGTAAACGCTGATTACTTCTCGTGTGACAGCTCGTTGATAATCATGCCGTAGGACGGCGTTGTCGTCGTTTGGCACGACGAGGATATCGAACCAGCCAAATGTGTTGATACCAAGCCCGCGGTATGTATGAAGACTTCAGTCTATTGTCCTCAACGTTAACATTATTTACCTAGTTCCCCGGGGACCCCTTGTTCCCTTACGTCGGGAAGTTTATCGCCAACCTTACGCTCGCACAAATCAAGACCCTCGACTGTGGTTCTGAACGCCTCGTCGACTTCCGTATGTCATGTCAATTCTAAACAACATACCAAAAGATTGACTCGTTGTGTATTTAGCTTTTCAATTAACCTACCCAAAGACGCGTATTTCCACCCTCAAGGAAACCTTCGACTTCGTTGAGTGTGCCGATCCTCAGCACAAGATTCTGTGGAATATCGAGTCGAAAATCGATGCTCAATTCCCAAATTTGACGCGAGGTGTGCAAGATTTCGTTCAAAGGCAGCATGCTTTGTTCGTAGCCAGTCCATATCGGCGTTCCATTACGGTATGATAAACCGGCCGTGTGTACTGGTGGGTGTGTTGCTGATGCATGCTGCAGTTCCAAAGCTTCGACTGGAGGTCTCTTGTAGCAATGAAGGTAATCAATTACTTCACATCGCCCACTTGACTCCTGAATTATGCATCATAGAAACTCGACCCAAGTTTCGTCACGTCGGCCTTGATCCAAGAGTATTTACTTGCCTTACCAACACACGCAGCTCCCAAACTAACTAATCCCTCTTCAGCTCCACGGCATTCGGACCTAACAACACGACTTCTCCATGGCTAGCCGGTCTCAGACTAGACTCCTTCGCCGGTCCTTCTGTCGGCGCCCAGGTATCCCAGGCGGCGCACTCCATTGGCGCTGGTATCGTCTCGTCCTCCGCGACGGCGACAGGCAGCCCCGGCGACCCCGCCCGACCCGGATTCGTCGCATTCACCGACCAAACCATGATAGACGAGGCACATAGGCTCGGCATGACTATCAAGCCTTGGACGGTGCGTTGATCTCAGCTCAGCTGCAGTGAGTGGGCTGAGAGGATTTGCGTTTCTATAGGTTGATTCTCTGAATCTCGTGGAGCGCTTGGTGAACATGGGTGTCGATGGGATTATTACGGACTTCCCTGATGGTGTTCGACGATGGGCGCAGCAACAGGGCCTCAAAGTTGCACCCAAATTCTCCCAAGACAAGGTTCTTGCCTGCCTGGCGGAGCACACTAAGAATTGGTAGTACAAATTTATATATCTAGTGATCTCGAGCCCTCTACGAACATGATTTTTGCTGTTGAAATCGCCCCGCTACAAAGTTGTGGAAGTAAGCTAAACCCTAACCCGAGAATAAGGGGCGGGACGGGAAAGACCGGATATAGCACGGCGCCGTCCGCCAGTCAGAGGGACTGGATTTACACCAACACCACTTTACCTTCGTACTAATACTATGGCCACCGTTCGCGCCGTGAAAAAGGCGGTCACCATTGCGCCCACCGTCCGCACCCTCTCTTCAGGAGTCCCAGCGGCTCCTCTCCTCAACCTTGCGGCGCGGGACCTCAGTGCGGAGCACGGCCATGGCTCTGCAGCTCGTTCGGACGCACCCGCACGTTTCGCCAGTGGTGTCTCCCGCAATTCGCCCATAGGCCTTGTTTCCAAAACCTTCGCCAATGGTATGTATAGAATCGTCGTTGACTTTGGACAGCAAGAGGTGACAATTTTCGCCGTATAGCGCCGACTACCACCCACTACACCCCTCGTCTCATCCACACCTCCGCTGTTGTCAAAGACGCTTCAGATGTCCCCGATTTCTCTCCGTATCGCGCAGACAACACGTCGAACAACCGTGCATTCTCGTACTTCATGGTCGGTTCCCTAGGCCTCCTCTCCGCCTCCGTTGCAAAGTCCACCGTCACGGAATTCCTCAAGACCATGTCGGCCTCTGCTGATGTTCTTGCCTTGGCCAAGGTCGAGGTCGAGCTGGGCAACATCCCTGAGGGCAAGAACGTCATCATCAAATGGCGCGGCAAGCCCGTGTTCATCCGACACAGGACTCAGGCAGAGGTTGAAGAGGCCCGCACGTCGGAATGGAAGGCCTTCAGAGACCCGCAGAGTGATGAAGAGCGAACGAAGAAGCCCGAGTGGCTGGTCATGCTGGGTGTCTGCACTCATCTTGGTTGTGTACCTATTGGTGAGGCCGGTGATTATGGAGGATGGTGAGCCTTTATGTATTCTTGACTTGGTATTCATCCTCACGACACTTCACAAGGTTCTGCCCCTGCCACGGTTCTCACTACGATATTTCGGGACGTATCCGTAAGGGCCCCGCTCCTGTAAGTTCCTCCTTCAATACTATGTCCCACATCTCACCCCGTTCCGTAGTTGAACTTGGAAGTTCCTGCCTACGAATTCAACGAGGCGGAAGGAAAGCTTGTCATTGGTTAGAGTGTTGGTTAATTAGCATAGACTTGGGCTGTATAATCCACCGATACTCCGTAGACATAACGTGGCCCTCTCTCAACCACCTTTGCATGATCCAGACTTCCAATGGTATCCCGTGGATTTGATGTTGATGACACCTAGTGATAGTAGTCAGCGCTCACTCAGCCCTCGGCGTAAACCCACGGTCGAGTTCCGAGTTCTAGTTTCTCGAGTCTCTTGACGACTAACCACCACCATCATGGCTAAGATTGAAGTATTGACGCTGTCGTCGTTGGCTAGTCTTGCTATTTCTCCGAATAGCTTGTACGTAGTAGGGTATAGCTGGCTCTTCGGAACGTGTGAGTTGCTCCGCATTCCGACCGTTCATATTTGACGGTGCTCTACGACAGCGGTTTGGGTTACTTTCTTTGGCGGTGCGTTTCTTGAGAGATAAACAATTGGATAGCGCTGATACCTAGATCGAACTTTACCAGGAATCATTGCTTTCAAAGCCCTTCGTACGCTTCAACCCTTTCATTCATGAAGTTAACCTCTTCATAACCGCCGCTCTGCTAGCTCGACAATATTTCGGTGCTCTCCAGCACAAGACATTCCCAATCTACTTCCTCCAGTCGATTGCTCTGTCGTCGTGCTTGCTCGCCCGATGGGTATACACGCACCCGAATGTTCTGACATACATCACCCAACCAAATGTTGCTGATGTGGCCCAAGCCTATGCTTTGGGTTCAGTGATCCTCTCCCAGGGTGCCAACAAGTTCGTCATTGGCCCCCTGACGAGCAAGTGAGTCCTGCATTGTCCTTGCTCAGTCGTCGTGGATTATAACTTACACTGATTCCCTTCCTTAGGACCATGTTCCAGAGACAGAGGTTGGAGAAGGAGGAAGGCAAAAATTATAGTGACGCCGGGGTGCGTGACGATCTATGGGCTCCCATTTACAAGTGCTGGTGCTGATCATCAAATTTAGGTTTCTCCTGCGATGAAGGCGTTGAACCGACGATTTGGGATCCTGCATGGTGTGAGCTCATTGCTCAATCTCTCCGCGGTCATTGCGCTGGGCTTCCATGGGTTGTGGATTGGTAACGCTGGTGTCTAAAGATACTAAGACCATTAGACGTCGTGAAATGCAGTGCGCCTAGTAGAGATATGTTCCAATAGTGTGCATGAAATTTATCGTTGCTCGTGATCTGATTTTTGTGGTGTCACTCTAGACATAGTATCGTCAACTATCAACGCAGGAGGCTGAGACGCATTACACAGTTTGTTACATTTACAGTGCTCGCGAAGCCTATGCTCCTACAGACTCCATCTCCGGCATGTAGCCCTCCCGCAGACTTCGCTCCAGCTTCCGTATTTCTTCGACGGATGTAGCCTTTGCTATTGCCGCCTTAACCTTCTCTGCATCCTCTTTCGACATGAGTCGACCAGCTTTGCCGGTTTGCATCGCAGCCTTCGGTTCGTCAATTGTAAGCGTGGTCTTTGACGAATGCGTAGACACGGTGGTGGATAACGTCGTCGCCAACGCCGTTGGTAAGTTATCGGCCGTCAGGAAGAGCGTCTTTGCAGTTTTACGTTCCTGCTCGTGCCAAACATGTTTTCAGCTCTCCAGACCCAGACCGAGGCGCGCATCGAAGGAGGGACGCACCTTGTCCCGGATTCTCTGGAAATCCAAAACTCTTAGTCCAGGTATTCTCCACACAAGCCACTCGCGATACCATTTTTTCTCCCTGACGGGATTGCCCAGCAACGACAGATACTGGAGATGCCTGGTATCCTTCAGCGGCTCGAGGTCTCCTAGTTCAGTGATGTTGTTGTTGGTGAGAACGAGAGTGGTGAGGTTTGGGACCGAAAGATGAAGTGAAGGTGATATTGCCGCTATTCGGTTGTTCGCGAGCAGCAGAGTCTGGAGTCGCTTGAGCAATGGAAGATTGCCCAAGACATTAATGGCATTATCCGTGAGATCTATAGCATCGTGTTGATCCTGGGCCACTGCCGTCAGGTTCAGCATTGCAAACGGCGCGACGTGCACGTACTCTGGTGACACCAAGATTTTCGATGGTGGGTATTTTGTAACCTGCGCTCGGGTTGATGAGTGCGATTGGGCGGCGAACAGGGCGTGTGCTCACCTCGCAGGTCGAGCTGACGTTCCTTGATTGGGTTGAGAGCCGACTGGGCCTGTGCCAGGAGCTCGGGCGTAAGCTTCATCGTCGGAGACCGCCAATTGTGGCCGTAACAGTAACAGTAAAGATCGTGCACGAACTCAAGGCAAGGCGCCGGCGCTTATTTTTCGTGTCAAACTCTTCACGTCCGCTCGTCGCGTTGCCCTCCCTTGAATTGGACGTCCACCATGAAGCCCATCCACCAAAGCCTGAATTTGTACGGCCGTTGTTGGCGAATGCAGCTATTTTCGTCTGACCGCATTCCTTAGGTATATAGATGGCGACGAAGCCTACACGTTCATTCCAACTGGGTCAGCGGGTGCCCATTCGCTGACAATTCAACGAGCCACGGGCGAGATTTATCTGGACCGTATGTAACTGTTGCCTCCTGAATGCCATATCAGTTACTCAATGGAAGAACACAGAACCTAATACCACTATACCCTCTTCTGCTCAAAGGTATCATAAAGCAATATATGGAATCATTGGCGTAATTTCATTATCGCTATGTACGTCTGTCGTTCCATACTCCGGAACTCATCTAAAGCTATCTCTGCATTGATTTAGCGGACTACGTCGTTGTCGCAACTGGCCGTGAACTGCGAGGCCACCTCATGGGCCACGAAGTGTACCGCGCGACGGACTTCGATGTTCTACCTCTGAATCCCAACATTTCCGTCATCAACCCCCCGCATCCCGTCGAAAGCCATTTGATAGCCCTTGTGCGCTCACATTGGCACGGCGGTCATTTCCTCTTCAGCTACGAATGGGATATCACGCGGAGGCTCCAAGCACAATGGTTCTCTCGAGAGGAAGATGCTACTAAGGCAATTTGGGAAACTGTACGTCTTGTATATCTCTTGGGGGACCACAGAACTGACACTGGATGAAGGCCGACAACCGGTTCTTTTGGAATCGGTGGGTTGTGTATCGCACGTTCGTAGTCTGTTTCTTACCATGCCTCCAGGTACATGCAAACACGACTTATTGATGCATCGACGGCGAAACAAGATGTGAGTACTTCTCCCGGATTCCACACTGTTCACCCCGCTTAAGATATGTCTAGCTGAGCCCTTTCATCCTGCCTGTCATGTATGGCAGTAAGTCACTATTCCTTCACGCCAGCTGCTTTCATCTCATATCCATAAAGCCTTCGACATTCGCTCTGTCTTCCTTAACGGTCGACACTTCCAAATTTGTTTGATCTCAAGACGCTCGAGATTCCGTGCCGGGACACGTTACTTCCGTCGTGGAATTGACCAAGACGGTCATGTCGCCAACTTCAACGAGACTGAGCAGCTTCTTCTCGTTGAAGGTCCGCCCTCGGCAACGCGCACTCCTGACGAATACGCGTACAAATTGAGCTTCGTGCAGATCCGTGGAAGTATTCCAATGTACTGGGCCGAGGTCAATACCCTGAGGTACAAACCGGACCTGCAGATCATGGACCTTCAGGACACTGTGAGTGCCTTCTGTCCCATTATCAGCTCGACGTATTGCTAAAGGGACCCCTCTCGTATACCAGCTTGATGTTATGCGCCTGCATCTGCAGGAGCAAGTAGCGTTGTACGGTGAACAGGCGCTGGTTAATCTCATCAACCAGAAAGGTCACGAAAAGCCTGTCAAGGAAGCCTATGAACGCTACCTGTCAGAAGTACGTTGAACGTCAGCGTATGCATGTCGCCTATTGACTCTTCCTTCAGTTGAACTTGCCGAAGGTGAAGTACGAGTACTTCGACTTCCACACAGAGTGCAAGCACATGCGTTGGGATCGCATAAGCGTGTTGATCGAGAGGTTGCAAGAGGACCTCGATCGACAAGGGTGCGTGCTCAGGTGTTTGCTAGACGAACAGATATACTGACACGGTTGACTAGGTACTTCTATTTGGCAGATTCCAAGCCTATCAAAGTCCAAGAAGGCATTGTCCGCACGAACTGCATGGACAATCTGGATCGCACCAACGTGGTCCAGGCGACTTTAGCCAAATGGGTCCTGACCCAACAACTTCGCACGTTAGGCATTATCCAGGAGTCCGAAAGTGTCGATGACTACGAGACGCTGAGCAAGGACTTCAGAGAGAGTGCGTCCAAGGCTCCGTGGCTTCCTATTTATATAACTGAACGTTCCTGCAGTGTGGGCCGATCACGCAGACTTGATCTCCAAGGCGTATGGAGGCTCGGGAGCTTTGAAGTCTGATTTCACTCGAACCAACAAACGTACGAAGAAGGGTTTGATGGAGGATGGTGTCAAGTCGGTTCTCCGATACCTAAAGAACAACATGTTCGATGGACCGCGACAAGACGGCTTTGATCTGGTGACAGGCGCATGGATACCACGGAAAAACCCCTCCCTCGCTTTGCACCTCATCACGGATTCGAGGCCGCTGGTGACGCGATCGGTGAGACTCTTCACTTATATACATGACTACTGGTACTCATGTTCTGGTTCTCAGATGCCCGTCGTGGCCTACTTTGCGCTGTTCATGATCTGTGCAGGTTTGACTCTGCCCAGAACCTCAGGTCTGTGATACACTACGATTGACCTGTAGCTTGATCTAATATTACCCACAGACTACAACCTAGCCTATTACTTCATTATCTGGATCTCTGTTCTATCTGCCGCGCTCATCTTCATTGTCCTTTACGGCATTGACTACGTTTCTTGGCCCCGCCTCCTCCCACCCACGGATATCATCTGGTACAGTGGCCCCGGCTATCGCTCCGCTGACAACGGCAAGGGCGTCAAAGGGTGGCCCATCCGCGTCAAGCATGGTGACAAGGTGTCTGCGAGAGGGAGGGGCAGCTTGAATGGAGGCGAACAGATTGAGATGGGAACGATGAGAAAACGCGTCGACTGAGTTCAGTGGCTATTTGGGCCCCCAAAGTCAGACGTAGCGTACCCGGATTTTGATTAATGGTCCGGTATTGGTTCTCCTTTATTATATTGGTACCATCTCTGTTTCATAGTGCATTAATGAGCGTAATTATGACCCTTGACTTGTTGTAGAGGAGTGTATGGTTTAGTGTCAGGTCAGTTTTGATATACACCACCCGTCTGCAGACCACCGTAACATATGGCGCAGGTGTGCAGCGACTTGGAGCTTCAAACTAACAATACTCAACCAATGCCACCGCCCAACACTGGCTTGCAGTTACTGCCAGTGACTGAGGAAGACAGCATGGCGCGCCGTGGATGGCACGGTCACGATCATTTGTTTACGTAACCTGAATTTTTCGCAAGCTGTCTAGCGCTGCCACTGGAGCCACTGCACTTCCATTCCGTCTCCCATAGCCTCTTATCATATCTATTTCACTGTACCAGTGTACTACCACCATCCACCAAACTCAAAACGTAGCCCATAGACGGCATGGCTGGTATCAAGCGTGACTCTTCTGGCGCCGACGAGGAGAAGGGCGGCCCTCTACAGGATGTTGAGCTCAGCGATGAGGATGCCAAAAAATTGACTGCTATGCAGAAATCCCTTGCCAGGACCGAATTGGCCCTTGGTGAGTAGTTTCAACGCGTCCTTATCAGGCTGAATTTGACGACGCGTAATTTAGAGCGCGTGGCTCAGCAAAAACTGAACGCGGCTTATGCTAAGCGTCGCGAAATCGTCAAGTCGATCCCTAAATTCTGGCCGGTCGCGCTCATGAACAACGAAATGGTCGCTGTGCACATTCAGCACAGCGCCGATCAACTCGCATTGAGCTACTTGGAGGACTTGTGGGTGGAGAGAGACAAGGCAGAGCCTCGTTGTTACACCATTGAATTTGTAGGCTATTGTTGCTGTCTGTTGACTACGATCATGCTGAACCATTATCCAGTACTTCAAGGAAAATCCTTACTTCAGTGACTCTGTGCTGAAGAAGGAGTACAAATATGTACCACCACCCGCGGCGGCGGACGAAACGCCTGATGAAGACGGCATCACCGAGTCCAGCCTGGATTTCTCATGGCAGCGTGATGTCTCCATTTCTGTGCGTACTCCATGCTGCAGGAACGTTGTTCGTGACATTGATCCCAAGAATGCTCCACTCTTCCCACACAGGCCGTCAAAATCAACTGGAAGGACGATTCTAAGAATTTGACCAAGTTATATCCTCGTGAGAAAGACGAAGATGATGATATCCCAGCCGACCCCGGCAGCTTCTTCAACTACTTTGAACACGAAGAGGACTCCTTTGAGACTGGGATGGTGATAGCGAATGAGATATTCCCAGAGGCGATCGAGTATTTCTTGGGCACGGCAGAGGGTCAGGAGGATGATAGCGAGGATGAGGACAGCGAGGACGACGATGCCGAAGAGATTGATTTGGAGAAGCCGAGAACGAAGAAGAGAAAAGTATAGAAGCGTTGCAACACGGCTGCTCTAAATATAGGTCTTTGGATTTGTTTCTTCTTCACCACCAACATGTTCTACCTTGTCCTTGCCCTTGCCTATGTCAATCTTTTGACCGTTCGAGCACAATCCTCTCCGCCATCGTCCTCTCCGTCTGCGCAGTCGTCTGTCGGTTCTGTTGTCGGTTCTGCTGCGCCAACGAGCTCAGGAGCGGTAACTTCCGCCCTCCCACCCCCAGCCACTACGTTTTCGTTCTCATTGCAGTCTACTAACCCCACCGCTGCCCCGCTTTCTCAAATTGTGTCGGGTGCTCCCCTCTCAGCGACTCAACCTCTGCCGTCCACAGCTTCTCCTGGTGCAACCCCCTCATCAATTCCCAATGCACCCCCTTTGCCAGATCGTATGTTATTTATAGCTGATCTCAATTTTTCTGATGTCCCGAATTGCATTTATTTCTAGCTGCGACGCTGAACCCTGCCGCCTACCCTCCTCTTGATCGGCCGCCTCCAGTTGATAGCCCCGAAGTGCAGCAATGGAAGCAGGAGGTGGCGAATTCAGGCATAACCATCCCCAGCTTCGAGCCAACCGTGGCGGGTGGTTGTCCTGCCAATCCGGGGCCCGTGGCCGATACTTCACGGTGCTGGTGGACATGCGGTGGCTGCACGAGGGAGTCAGATGTGACCAACTGCCCGGATCAAATGACCTGGGGATTGACGTATGACGATGGCCCCGCGAACTACACGTCCAACCTCCTCCAGTACTTGGATCAGGCGAACCTCAAATCCACGTTCTTCGTCGTCGGGAGTCGAGTCATCTCGTTCCCCCGGACCCTGCAACTGCAGTACTTGACCGGCCATCAGATTGCTGTTCACACTTGGAGCCACCCGCCTCTCACAACGCTGTCAAATGATGAGATTATCGCAGAACTTGGGTGGTCGAGGAAGGCTATCAAGGATGTATTGGGCGTCACTCCGAATATGATGCGCCCGCCATTCGGAGACATCGAGTGAGTTGGCTTTCGACCCCGAGGTACGCCTCTGACGTAGCTCGTCAATCAGTGATCGTGTCCGCGCTATCTCCGTCGCAATGGGCTTGACCCCCGTCCTATGGACCCGTATCTCGCCGCTCGCTACCTTTGATACAGATGGTAAGCCAGCACTTCCCTCACACTCGGAGTCGCATCAATTCATACATCTTCGACAGACTTCAATATCGCTGGAGGAATAGCTTCGGTACAGCAAGTGCTCCACAACTGGGAAGACATCGTGGGTAATGCGACCACCATGAACTCCGGTTTCATCGTTCTGGAGCATGATCTCTTCCAACAATCGGTCGAAGTCGCGACTGGCTACATCTTACCAGATGCTTTGGCGCACCAACCTGCCTTCAGGATCGAACCTGTCATCTCGTGCTTGAACAAGCCCCTCGGGGACGCGTACGTCGAGACGAACGACAACGCTACGAACCCTCCTATTGGCGGTGGCTCAGGTCATAGTAAGTTCTTCGCATTTTCGAACGCGCACACTGGCTAAGCTTGTCAATTTAGCTACCGCTGTTGTGACGTTGTCTTCTGGGGCCCCGGGCTCAGCCTCTGCCACCGGAGCAGCCTCTAATACCAACTCGGGCGCCAGCTTTGCTCCTTCGCCACTGACGTTCGTAGCTGCTGCCGCCGGACTCTTGTTGGCTGCATTCGCCTAAACGCTTTCAATTCACAAGATAAATGATCTATGGACTTGCAAATATTTTGTATATAGCTTCTTTCATTGAACTCACTGTCGTTCCTCGTGTGCGTTGACACAGGACAATTATCTACACTATCTACCTAGTCGTTATGCTAACTACTAGGACCTCATGATCATACCCCGTTTCCGTTTATTTGACGGTGGCACAGCGTGAAACGGAATAATATTATAAAGGTTTCGACTCTGTTGGACTTGGTTTATCCTTGGATGTGGATGCATTAGGCAGATTTGCAAAGCCAAGATTGTTCCATTCATCACGCTCCATGAGGCCCCTTGGGGGAGATCAGTCAAACCCTCCGTAACCCTCCCATACATTAGCAGGCTTACTTGTTCATACGACAGTCCAGATACGTCTTTCCCAGCTCCCTGCAAGCCGTTGATGTGCTATCGTTTGCCTTGAGACATTTCATGTATTGCACCATCTGGTTCTTGCATTCGCCTGAAGAAAGGCAAGGTCAGATGAAAAGATAAATTACCTGGAAAGACAGACCATAGTGGTCGAGTGGGAATGAACCACGATCTGGGGGATTGGGTGTAAACCCGACGTTGATTGACGGGGGACGACCAAAAGACATATTGGCCACTGAGGGAGTGGTTTGCAGAGTGGCAGAACGGTGAACGAGCGAAGCGGCCAAGTTACGGCCAAGTCTCGTTCTCGCTCAGCCCGAGAGATCACGTGGCTGCCCCTCAAGGGGCTTTAGGAGATTTTAGGAGCCCAAAAGGCAGATCATATTGAGCAGATGAATAACTCAAGAACGAATTCTATGGCACGAATGCCATCTTCACTGCGCTTGGGCTATACGAAACTGCCCGGTAGCTGCTAACTTTCAAATGCTTGAGCGTGAGAAATTCAGCGCTTAACATGGTAACGGCCATTGAGTTGAATCGGATACACTCATATCGAACATTGATGACAGATTATGACTCTCCAGCTTCCTTACTGCACAATCCTCGCCAAATCATGTCCTCGTCAATTGTCGACATTCAGATGTGATATGGCCAATGGTAGTGCGGTCCAATTCACGCTTCCTCGCTGGGCACGAACTGAGGTATAAATATGCTCTGAGTTGCCGCCGGTTCGGTGTTTAGAAAGCCAAGAACTCAGTCAGTAATTCGGAATTCCTGTCATCATGAGGTGCACCATCCGTCAGGGCCACGGAAGTTGTTGGCAAGGTACTTCCAGAATCGAACGTCCCGATTCTCTCTTTTTCGCGGTGGTCAGCGTCGACGATGCCAGGAAACAGCTTAATGTTATCTTTCGCGGCGTTCTAATACTCGGCAACTTACGTTCGATCGAAGATGGTGAAATACCACACTGGGGCTGTCGCAATCTCGTGCGGCTATGGCGAATATACTATCAATCACTATGTCAGGCCTTTCTACGCGCAATGCCTACTGGTTTATGGGCCTGCACACTCCTCGTGTACAACTCGATGCTTTCGTTCAAAAGTGAATCAAGCGCAGACTCTGCATCATCCCTCGGAAGCATACCTGGGACACACCAGCCAGAGTTAGACTACTGGGAACGCCTAATATTTTCTTTTGATATGGACAGAGATGATCCTAATAAGGCTTCGCGTTCAGCGCGTCGTGGGCGAAGCCGCGGGCGATCACGCTCGCGATCTTCGACGCGCGGATTACCAGTACCAGGATCCAATGTAGTGAGTGTTTCTTTATTCACCTAGGTTTCAGCCGTTGAATTATTTGTCTAGCCTGATATAAGTGATGCCGCATTACTTGCGCAGTTTGCTTCTGCGGCAGCGCATCAAGCAAGCAGTAGCCAGGAGAATCCGTACGATAACTTTCTGCAAGCTCTACAAGTATCTCAAGGAAACCCTTACGCGGCATACCTCCATTCGTCATCTGGAATGCCTGGACAGTACTATCCACCCAGTGGCACAGGTAGTATACCCTATCTTCCACCCCAAGGCGTCACCTGGAGCCAATTACCATTTCAACCACCATTACCATCCCCTTATAATCTTCCACACAATCAAAGCCTTCCGAATTTCCCGCCGTCCTTCTCTTCAAACTACCCCGTTACTACCCCTTTCCCCCAACCCCATCCGGACGCCGCGCAAGGGCCGGCCCCCTCTTCCTCGCACAGTCCCCTTAATTCATCCCCCTCCCCAGCCTCTCCTGCAAACGAAGATGCAGCGGCGGGTGCGGAGGACAAGCGCCGCAGAAATACCATGGCGTCAGGTAAACATACCCCTTATCCCGTAGCTCTCGGCGGTCAGCTTACTATTATTATACAGCGCGGTTCAGGATCAAGAAGAAGCAGCGCACACTTAATCTTCAGCGGTCGGTATCTGACCTCACCGGTAGGGCGGAGGAGCTGGAGAAGGAGGCCGCCGATCTCCGCAGGGAGAACACCTGGCTGAAAGAGATCGTTATGCTGAAGGGCACTCGGGTAGCACAGATGAACGCTGCTCGTCGAGCTCTAGCACAAGGGCAACCTGGTCAGTCAGACCCCTCGGGCTCGACTCCATTGCTGCCAGCAAGCAGCAAACCCGAGACCACAGACGCGGGACCTCAGGATAAAGAAGACGAATCAGATAGCGATGAATCAGATATGGGAGATGATAATGACAACGCGGCTCAGCCCAGCAGCAAGGGCAAGGGCAAGGCTAAAGATTCTTAATTGATGCTACGGTATAGACCTCAAGGACGTTTCATAAGGGGTCTAGACTATGGATTTGGGTATCGTAGTGGGATGCTTGTGTATAGACTTTACATAATGTGAACAATACTGGGTGATCATCTGTGCAAACGACGAGCTCCTAGCTTCCCAATCGCGTTATTTTGGCATACAATTGCTCCTTTGATTCTTCAACCATATCTTCTCCCCTTGCACAGATAAGGATCCATATACGGGTACTTTATTGGTAACACGACTTATGTCACTCGTCGGCGCTGTTAGAAGTCATTCATACCTCTGGTGAATATTCTAGGCCATATTTCACAAGTTGAGTCTTGGCATACGGACTCGTACGAACTACAAATTAGGTCCAATTTTTCCGTTGTGATACTGATAGTAGGATGTGTAAAATAGATAGTAGTACCATTTTGCTGACTCGTACTCGGTGGCAGGATGGGAGGTATATAGGAGCCTCCTGTCAAAGAATGTGACCGTGAAACAGGCTGACTCAGCTGACGCGTCCAACGCGCGTTTAGATCTCGACACAATCTCAGTCGAAGTCCTCAAACTCACATTCCACACACGACAATGGTATGTAATATGTTCTCTGCTTGTAATTATATTGAATTACTGTCCAAAGCTAGTACGAGTACGATCCAAGGATGGCAACTTCAGGTTTGATCTCCAGCCGTCTGCCGATATATCAGACCTAGTGTCGAAGGTGCAAGTTATGCTGCGATCGTGAAAGCTGAATGCTCATCGCAACAAACATATAGATTCTGGAGACGGCACCAAATGCAGACGCCGCGACGCTGACAATGTCGAATCAGCCCCGGGGTGGCGAGCAGAATGTCTCTAACATCCGCGGTAGAACGTTACAGAGTCTTGGCTTGAAGTATGTTCATCTAATTGATGTGATCTGAAAGAACAGACATCTAAGATCTTGTTATAGGCACGGTGATTTGATTTTTGTCTCGTACAAAGAGAGATCATCTTCAGCTCCATCCGGGACCGACCCTTCCACGTCTACTGCTCAGTCTTCCACAGTCCCTGCAGCTGCCCAAGGAAGTAGGATATGGGAAACGGTGCAGGAAGACCCTGTCGACACATACTGGCGGTCCAAAGACGGTATGATTCCCCGAGGACGTGATGCCACGTTCTGCAAGCACGGCCCAAAGGGTATGTGTGACTACTGCATGCCCTTGGAACCATACGACGCGGCCTACCATAAGGCTGAAGCTATAAAGCACCTCTCGTATCACGCCTACCTCCGTAAGCGCACTCCGAAGAGCAACCCCACCTCCGCATCGATGGCCCTTCCACCTCTAAATCCGCTCGATTATCGCGTCAAGGTACCATGTCCTAGTGGTGGACATCTCCCATGGCCGGCTGGAATCTGCACTGGTTGTCAACCCTCAGCGATTACATTACAGTCCCAGCCGTTCCGTATGGTCGATCATCTGGAAATTGCCTCGATGGATATTGTGGATAGATTCCTTCAAGCTTGGCGCAAAACAGGGTTACAACGATTTGGATGGATGATTGGCAGGTACGAACCATACGATAAAGTCCCTATGGGTGTGAAGGCCGTTGTCGAAGCCATCCACGAGCCTCCACAACAGGGTGAACTAGACGGGCTTACGCTGGGATTACCGTGGGAGGACGAACAGCGCATACTCGATCTTGCCAAATCGGCTTCACCGCCGTTAACCATCGTAGGGTATATCTTCACTGATTTAGACCCCACTCCAGAAGATCGCACAAAGAATGTCTACAAACGACACGCCAATTCTTTCTATCTCTCCTCCTTGGAAGCCATCTTCGCTGCGACTCTGCAAAGACAACATCCAACCCTTTCGCGTTCATCGCCGACCGGGAAGTTCGAATCCAGGTTGGTTACGGCGGTGTTAACTGCGACAGAGGACGGACAGGTAGATGTGGCTGCGTATCAAGTGTCGGAGCAAGCTTGCGCAATGGTGGAGGCTGATATGATCGAGGCGAGCGTGGATCCAGGTATCGTCCGTGTGAAAGAAGAGGACAGGACGCAGGGCTCTGCGAGATATGTCCCAGACGTATTCTTCACTTACAAAAATGAATACGGTCTTGAGGTCAAGAAGAGTGCAAAACCCTGTTTCCCAGTTGAATATCTACTGGTCAACGTAAATTCTTCCATCAGCTGCCGTGCGCCTACGTGCTCACTTGCTTCGATGACTAGGTCACCCATGGTTTCCCGCAAAGCCCATCACCGTCATTTAGGTCCACGAAATTCAGCATCGAGAATCGACATGGGATTGAAGAGCAACAAGTCGAGCAGGTCATGCAAACCCTCAGGGATCTTGGTGCCTTAAACATGCAACCAGGATCAAGTAACGATCAGCACAAGCGTGTCGAGTTGGCGAAGTGGCTGAGCGATTGGCATCTTGTCGCGTTCCTGGGAACTACTCAACTCTTCTCTGCGGTATGACGATTAACAAGTTCGCGGTGCCTCGATTGCTTATGTGTCTGCTCCACAGGAGGACATGAAAGCCTTGGTGCAGGTGGCATCATCACCGAGGCTCCTAGAGGAACCTCAGTCCTTAGATGCGCTATTCGCCACTGAGGGCTGGCAAACGTTCATGACGATTGTCCGCGAAAGTGCTCGTACGTCCATTCTTTGCAGTCCCTGTGTGTGTGTATTTCTTATGTGTCGTTTGTAGCGTCGCGCCCTTCGCAGCCTACGGTGACATCCAGCAACGACGAAATCCCTCAGGATGTACTCGATCAAATTGCTGCTGAGGAGGCTGCCTCCCGTCCCTCCGGATCGGGTTCCAGCGGCCTACGAATTTGCCCTCACTGTACCTTTGAAAACGAACACAGTGGCAGAGATTGTGAGGTTTGCGGGTTGCCTTTGTAAGTTGAGGGGAACGATTACGAAATGAATGAAGACAGATAGAGTAGATGTACGAACATTATATGACATGGATTGCGGGTACACGCCACCTGTCGTCTCGTAATTCCAATTGAACGCGCGAGTGCCTGCACGATGAGCTCTAGTGCGGTGTAAGCGCGACGATAGGCCTCAAAAGGTGGGCTACTTGGAAATCCAACTTCAAATACCCTGACTTGTACCTTCTCCGCCCGGATTCCAATTTGCAATACCCCAGGACCCCGCACCTCAGAGTTGTCTGTTCTCGTTTACAAGTTGTCCTACACTTTCTGTACCGTTTCGCCCTGGGACATGGGCCAGACCAGCGTCCATGACGCGAAAATGCACATCATCTCCGAATCATCCTCCCTCGAACTCCCTCGAACCCCTGGCATCCGTAAATTAGCCCTGTGGCGGGACATCCGATTGGCTGGGGAGGGCGCCTAAGTGGAGACAGTCGGCACGCGACGTGCCATGGCTGAAAATAGCCCGACACAACTTGTTGGGGAGAAAACGGCCAGGGTCTCTCCTCCACCCCATTACGAACCCTCATGTCCTCTTCGTCGCCCCAAGGTGAGTTTGATGCCAGAGATCTAGCTGGACCGAGTATTGATCCTGAACTGTGACAGAGAAACCCACGTCTATCATTCCGCTGGTATCGCGGGCCTTACACCGGATTCGTTCGACGCCTCCACGAATAATTGCATCTCCACCAACTCGTATGCACCATTTATGCTGAAATATGCGTGGAGGCTGATCATATCTCGCGCATATAGAGCCCCGACGCGCAGCAGTTGCTATCATAATCCGTGTGGTCCCTTCGCCCGATGCTTCGTTCCCTGCACTGCAGCCGGGCTCATCGACTGCACCAGTCACACTTTCCGAGTTCTTTGACCTTGAATGGGTCAATGATCCCAAAGCTTCTCCAGAAATCCTGTTCTTAGAAAGGGAGAATACGGCGGTGAATGAGTCAACAAACGAGAGAGTTAGGAGCTCAAGGAAGGTCAAGACGAGTGTTGAGAAACATGTAGCGTTTCCCGGAGGACGGACAGAGGAAGGAGACGAAGGCGGGCTCTACACTGGTGCGTCGCATATGCATAAATTCCTTTCTCTCGCTGAAGCCGGCCACCTTGGTATACAGCTATGAGGCAAACTTGGGAAGAGATTGGCATCGACCTCGCGGAGAAACACTACGCTTGCGTAGGACAGCTTGATGACCGCGAGATCACGACGTCGCTTGGGAAGCGACTTCTCATGATCCTATCTCCCCATGTCTTCTTGCAGCTGTCTCCTTCCCTTCCGCCATCTCACCCCGCGTCATCGTTGTCCCCTCCGCCACCCGACCCTGCACCAAACACTACGTTACATTGGACGCCACTAGAGTCATTAGTATCCAAAGAGGACCCACCGAGATGGAGCACTGTGACTGTAGATGCAGCGTCGAGGTTGGCGAGCAAGCATTCCAGTATGCTGAGGATCTTGATGAGATGCTTGGTGGGAAGCATGGAATTCCCCTCGGTCATTATTGAACCTGGCGAATCGATCTCTTCGACTGCTTCCAGCAATGGAGCCATGCATGAAAATGGAAACGGCAAATCCCCGTCGCAAGATGTGGTGGAGAAAGGCATGATGAGACATCGGAACCCACGACCACAGCTTAAACTTTGGGGATTGTCCCTCGGCATGGTCCTCGATCTCATGTCCTACATGATCCTCCCCTACCCAACACCCTCTGACTCTCCTTCCTACAACGACCATTCCCTGTCTAACGGCCGCATCACTGTTGGCAAGAAGGCTGCTTTCTTCTCACAAACTATCCCCCTCCCTCATCCTTACTCGTATGAGACTGGGGTTGACGGCATACGTGTAGAGATGGTTGCTCCCAGCTTGGCTAGTGTGTTCCCCCGGTTCTCGTACCCGGATGTCAACTTTTGGATCTGGGTCTTTGGAAGGAGGTATAGAGAGGTAGTCAGAGGATGGGAAGAGAGCGTAAAGTCTGGTGGGACGAACGATCGCAGGTATGGTCTCCTCACGTTCGCAGATTTGTCAATCGCTGATCGACACACAGGATCAATTGGTCCGGATCGGCCTTGAGTACATACTACGCGGCGATACGCAAGGCCCTGGTGGTCGTCATTGCTGCAAGGGCGCTGGGGATCCTGGCAGCTCTCCTGTTCACTCTGTGG
The DNA here is from genome assembly GCA_012980535.1 of Pleurotus pulmonarius. Classification (NCBI taxonomy): domain Eukaryota; kingdom Fungi; phylum Basidiomycota; class Agaricomycetes; order Agaricales; family Pleurotaceae; genus Pleurotus; species Pleurotus pulmonarius. The sequence continues at coordinate 3,086,871 of SJKF01000002.1, forward strand.
TGGGTATTTATGTAGATACCATCCACCCTACCGGGAGCTTCCATCACTTGCGAATGCTTCCCAAACTCCTAGACCGTTCGGCTGTTACAGTATACGAACTGGATTATAGACCCGGACGAGCAAACTGAACAGATCTAGAACCTCTCAAGATGTAGCATTTGCGCATAATGTGCATACCTTCAACCAGAGTCCTGCAGTTTTATTACTTATCACCTTTCTATCGCTGTTTATTCCTTGTCCTTCATACAACCGTTGTTACTTTGCTACGCGAAGATGTCGTCACTTTCTTTAGGATCTTTATCTCTACCTTGAGACGGGATGTTGTTACGATTATGATATCAATCAATGAGCATGGTCGCTGCTGTTCACGTCGACCCGAGTCCTTCGCGAGCAGCTCGAAGGTGAGGATGAGGGAACCGAGTAACATAGAGATAGAGTCGGCGTATGTGCTACTGAAGTACAATGCGTTTAGCCGAGATTTGACGCCCATCAAACAATCGGCATACGGCTCACTGCAAGTTACTTCGACAGTGCTCAAGACCGGAAAGAGTCGACAGACCTTAACGCATGGCGTCGTTGCGGGGCTCCTACAACGACCCAACTTCGAACTCTGGCTGGACGTTCGTCCCCGCACCTGGGTCTCCAGAGTCAAATCTCAATACCACCACCACCATACCAGACACCGCACCAGTATCGGGTTCTGCATACCAATGGTCTACTCGGCCGTCACATAACTCTATATTCGACCTCTCGCCTTCGCTTTCGCCATCTTCGGATGACTTTGTCGCCATAGATGCTACGCTGGTGTTTCGATCGCTGGTAGCTTCTGCGTTGCTGCAGTATGCGAGCTCGGCGATGGCCATGCCTTGGGAGGTCGGAAAGATGTTGCTGCAGGTTCAGTGGGTTCCGAGGAACGTTGACGAACCGGAGGAGGAGGTAGAACAGGTCGCTGAGGACGATGACAATGTGAGACTCTGCGTTCTTTGATGTAAGTGAGACGGGAATGCTAAGTCTTAGAAGTTTAGCGACTCTTCGCATGACGACGAGGCGTACTTTGCAGACCCGTCCAATCCGTCTCGCCGTGTGCCTCCGCGTCCAGCAGACGAACAGGGGTACATTATTCGGCATTCGATCCTCGAGGAAGGGACTCGGCCAGAATACATCATACCCGTGGGCAGCGCCAATGGCGTCTGGGAAATGATAAAATGCCTAGGGAGGTTCAGAGCAGAAGGGTGGTTCGCTCTCTGGAAGGGTGGGTTCCTCGAATGCACTCGTTTTGCTTGACAAGTTCGTTAATGACTGTTAAATATTACAGGACTGTTGACATCGTGCATCTCGGATGTTATCTCGACAACGATGCAGCCCATTATCCACAATGTCCTTCTCTCAGTGTTTCACTCTTCGCTAGGATCTTCCTCTTTCGACCAACCACCTCTCCTACTCCCGCTTGCCTCGCATGTCATCACCGGATTCATACTTTCTCCCCTCGACTTGATACGCACGCGTTTGATTGTGCAGTCGTTCCTGCCGCGATACAGGTCCTACTCTGGTCCTGTCGATGCACTCTCCCAAATTTTACGCGACGAAGGTGGTTTGTCAGGCATCTACCTCCACCCGCACCTCCTCATACCTACCCTCCTCGACAACACTCTCCGTCCGCTCGTGTCCACGATCCTACCTCAACTCATCCTCTCCTCCAGTAACACACGCCTCATCTCACCTTCATCCAACCCCATAGCCTTCAACGCCCTCGAAATGGCAGCAGGCTGCGCGGGCCTCCTTATCACTCTCCCCTTCGAAACGGTAAGGCGCAGATTGCAGGTACAAGCAAGGGGAAATGCAAAACCTATCAAAGGATGTGTGGAACTGAGGCCTGTGCCGTATAACGGGGTCGTCGACACGTTTTGGCATATTCTGACTGAAGAGAGGTCGGATTTACCTGTTCGAAGAATGACCAGGCGGAGGGAAGGGAAAGGGAAGGGAAGGGCGGAATCAGGTACATCGGGCGCCGACAAGGATAGTGAGATCAACGCGAACCAAGCGGATGAGGGTGGGTGGCTGAGGCACACCGGCGTTGGTCAGTTGTATCGTGGGTTCGGGATGAGGTTAGGTGCGAGTGCAATCGTTTTCGTATTGGCGTTCTTCACCGCTGGAGAGGATGTGGACGGTGGTTGGGCTGAACTTTAGATACTCACATCATTTTTGCCGGACATAGTAAAACATTATTATCATCATAACAAAGACCTCTCATCTCACCACCACGCTCCGGCATAGTCATACTGCCGCTCAAGACTTGCATTAAACCGATCCGAAGTCCGGCGCGAAGACTATGTCGCGAAATATGGAATGCACAGAATTCTCCTTATATATGTTGTGCGCGTTAATCACGATCATGGAGTCGAAGTCTCGATGAAGATACCATCAATTCTTGGGCCCAATGCAATCAACAAGGTGATCAGGCTTCAAGCTTAAGAAGTAACGAAGCGTCCGCAGAGATCGCGCCCGTAGAATTCTTCACTCCATTTTTACACCACGTCGATAAGCACAGCACTGGTGCGCAGCCACTTACACATCGGCACAAATGTATTGAACTTTCTGGTGAGAAATATCACGATGCTGGGTAAGTTCGCCGTTTCTGCACAGCACAGCACTGGCACTCCATCGACGAAGACGCGTCTTGTCTCATCCCTTTAGTACTTGAACCACGGGAATCGCGAACGAGAAGCAAAGTTTAAAAAAACTCGGGGTATTAAAATTATTAATCAGAGCCTCGGGTACATTGATTGGGGATTGTCGACGAGGGCTGCGGTCTGCACAGTGCATTGCCATCGCCATCGCCTCCAGTTGCACAGAGTGTACGGAACTCTCCAGAGTCTCCACTGACGTTTGTGTGGCGCCTGCCGGACACTTGCAGGCGTCTAGAAGTTGCCTTGTAAGGGACAAGTTTCCTTCTTAGAGGCGTGTGACAGGGCCGTATTGCAAATAGGGGGACAGAGTGACATCAGGACCAAGCCATTACTCGCCTCGCCATTCACCTGCCGTTCCTTCTCCCTCTCTGACCTCGACCACCACTCCTTCCCTGTCCTCCCCGTCCCCCGACTCCAACAATTTCAACTCACCCGTAGCATAGAAGCCTCCTCATCGTGCGCACCCTACTAGCTCGATGTCGTCGAACGGCGCAGTGCCAGCGAACGGCAATGCCAACCAACAGGCTGCGGTGAACGGCCTTCTCGAGCGTGATTCGAACAACGGACGCGTTGCAGTTCACCAGTTTGACCCAGATGCGACCCCGGCTGAGAAGGCCGCCTCCGCAGGCAAGTCTCGCGACAAACTCAAGAGTGCCAACGACCAACCTGGGGCAGGCGAACAAGGTATGTTCGGGAGTCGGTATCGCCTGACTCTGTGTTGCCATGCCTCTGCGGCCTCCTTCTAATAAAACTCTAACTCTCAGAGGTTCACATTGATTCCGGGGGATCCAACGTCATACCAACGATTACCATCCAAGATCACGACACGGAGACACCAAAAATCACAGCCAAAGACGTTTCCCCAGAGGCATTAGCAGATGTAGCAAAGGACGAGAGTAGCAAAGTGCCTGGGGCCCTACCAGATGTACGTGCGCCGGAAATTCCGGACTGGTACAAAGTTGGTTGGAGGGCAACCTCGGGGATAGATAACCCACCTTTGGAAGAGGGCGAAGAGAAAGATAAAGGTGTCCTGGCTATGTTCCTCTCAGAGCAGTATTATGGCGACTGGTATCATAACGCTGCCATTATCTTCTTTGTGAGTATTTTTTTTCTGTCATTTATCCTACTGGTGCTCACAGATTTTCTCAAGGCTGTCTTCGCATCACACTTCATGACACGTTTTAACTTTGGGTGGGGATGGTTGCTGATCACGTTGGCTATATGCAACACATACTACAGCACTTCCCTGGATCGCGTTCGTCGACGTGCACGCGACGACATTCAGCGCGAACTCGTTAAGACGCGACTTGCCTCTGAACACGAATCCGCGGACTGGATAAACAACTTCCTCGATCGTTTCTGGCTTATCTACGAACCAGTCTTATCTGCAACCGTCGTCTCGTCCGTGGACCAAGTTCTCAGTTCCAACACCCCGCCATTCCTTGACTCTTTACGGCTGTCGACCTTCACGCTGGGAACCAAGGCCCCCAGAATAGACAAAGTGCGCACATTCCCCAAGACCCCAGATGATATCATCATGATGGACTGGGGCATCTCGTTCACACCCAACGACACGTCTGATATGACAAAACGCCAAGCGGAAGCAAAAGTGAACCCCAAAATCGTTCTTTCTGTGCGGGTTGGAAAAGGTATTGCGACGGCTGCTATGCCTATTCTCTTGGAAGACATAGCTTTCTCTGGTTTGATGCGCATCAGGTTGAAGCTGATGTCCAACTTCCCACATGTGCAAATCGTGGACTTCTGCTTCTTGGAGAAGCCGGTAATCGACTACGTGCTTAAACCTATTGGCGGCGAGACTTTCGGTTTCGATATCGCCAATGTACGTGATTCATTTACGCGGGGAAGCGCACTACTTACATCATAATTCATTCCTAGATTCCGGGACTGTCATCGTTTATTCGCGAAATGACCCATGCTACGCTGGGACCGATGATGTACGACCCGAATGTCTTTACCTTGAACCTCGAACAGCTACTTTCGGGAACACCTCTGGATACTTCTATCGGTGTACTCCAGGTCACTGTTAACTCCGCACGCGGTCTCAAGGGAAGCAAGATCGGCGGAGGGACGCCGGATCCTTACGTTTCTCTTTGCATCAACGCCCGCGAGGAACTTGCCCATACCAAGTACAAGCACAACACGTGTGTATAAAGTCGTATGCTCCTATGGACCCACAAGTGCTAATTATCAATATGTCTCAGGTACAACCCAAGCTGGAACGAGACCAAGTTCCTTCTGATTCGGTCCCTTGGCGAGACTCTGTGCTTCAATGTTTACGACTACAACGACCATAGGCGTGATACACTTTTAGGTGTCGCAAACTTCGATTTGTCGAAATTGATTGAGGATGCTACCCAAGAGGGCATAGTTGCTCCCATTCTAAAGGATGGGAAGGACAGGGGAGACCTCCGGTTCGATGTATCCTTCTTCCCGGCCTTGAAGCAAGACGAGGAGACTGCAGAGTCGAGTAAGTTGGTTATTTGTCTAAATGAGGGAGATTTGCTAACCCGGTTTGGCATTGTAGCTGTTGGCATTGTTCGGTTGGTCCTGCATCAAGCGAAGGAACTCGACGCCACAAAGTCGCTATCAGGCGACTTGAATCCTTTGGCCAAGGTGTTTGTGGGAGGCAACGCCACAGCCGTGCACACCACTGCTCGCTTCAAACATACCCTCAACCCAATTTGGGAATCGGCGCACGAGTACCTCTGCTCCGACAAGTCCAATGCTACGATTACGGTCAAGGTCATTGATGACAGGGACTTCTTGAAAGATCCTGTCGTTGGCTACTTATCGATAAGACTGCAGGATCTGTTGGACATGAAAGGCGAAGCGGGCAGAGATTGGTTCCCGCTTAGTGGGTGCAAGTCTGGGAAGTTGAGGATGAGTGCGGAGTGGAAACCGTTGAATATGGCTGGAAGTCTGCATGGCGCGGATCAGTACACGCCACCAATTGGAGTTGTGAGACTGTTCCTGCACAAGGCGACGGACGTGAAGAATGTGGAGGCTGCTTTGGGTGGCAAGGTGTGTTGCAGTCATTGCCTCCACATTTCTCTGTTAAACGTATCTTTCATGAACAGAGTGACCCGTATACGCGTGTCTTGGTGAAAGGAGTCGTCAAAGGCCGTACCGAGGTCATCAACAACAGTAGGTACCACGTTGTTCGTTAAAAAGCACTGACCTATATGGTGTCGCAGACTTAAACCCCGTGTGGGAGCAATTTGTGTACATTCCAGGTGAGTGACTTGAAACCTACGCCCAACGCATCGCTCATACTTCGTCTAGTACATTCTTTGAGAGAAGTAAGTCGTTGCCGAAATCTTTCTGAAAGTACAGCATATTCATTTTAACATGTAGAACTTGCTCCTGGAGTGCATGGACTACCAGCACGTCACCCGGGATCGTTCACTTGGGTGGTGCGAGTTGAAGGTGGCTGACCTTGCCAAAGCGTCAGAAGATCCTCGATATCCATATGAGTCCGTTGGCGTGGTCGAAAGGCAGGACCCACTGCATCTAGACAAAAACGTCTTCAAGGGGCAGCTCCACTACGTCGCGCAATTTGTCCCCGCTTTGGCGCTGAAGGGCGTCAAGTTTGATGCGAAGGCTGACGAACGATCGCGTATAACTCAGGCCACTGACGATGACGAAGATGGAGGGTCTATTGATGATGGGTCGTCTGTATCTTCGTCTGACGAAGAAATCCAAGCAGTCCCTGAGGGTATCACGATCAAAAAGGAGACACTCTCCCGCCATAAGCAGAAGAAGTCTGTTGACTCCGTTGCTACAAGTGGGACTACGGGCACCGGTGGTACCGCCAAGACAGATACAGCTGTAACAACACCCGAGGCAGAAGACCCATCTACCGACGTTGTGGAGCTGTCGAAGGAGGATCTTCTGAAAGAACGTAAGTGCCTGCTACGTATACTCATCGATTCCTGTTGACCTGTCTTGCAGAGTCGGGTATCATCATCTTCAATGTGATTTCTGGGCAGCTAGCGAAGAAGGGCCGCTTGGAAGTTCTGCTGGACGATGGGTATTGGCCTGCTTTCAGCACTGTCAGAGCGCGAAGCACCCATACTGCTTGGGAATATGTCGGAGAGGGATTCGTGAAGGAACTTGACTTTGGTCAGGTGTTGTTCCGCCTCAATGAGGCCGACGAAGGCGAGAAGGACGACATTGTGGCCGAGTGGAAAGGCAAGGCAAAAGACTTCTTGGATTCAACTCTTGTAAGTGCATGATCGGCTCTCGTCAACGTTGAATTTTCTAACGCAGTGGCGGTTGAATAGGTTGGCCCTACGAAGTTCACTCTGACGGATGAGAATGGGCGCAATACCTCTACGGTTGAGGTTGAAGCTCGCTATGTGCCGGTTCCCGTCAAATTGGATCCTCGCGAGAGCATAAACAGTGCGTACTGGAGTTCTTCCTGGTTGGTGTTGAAGTTAACCTCTCGCAGACCAAGGCAACCTTCGCGTCGACCTCCTGAGTGGGCACGATATCGCAGCTGCTGATCGTGGAGGTCAGTAATAGTCTTTCGCATGCATCGTAACATGTTTAACTCAACCCAATGATTCACAGGCAAATCTGATCCTTATGCTGTGTTCACATTGAACGGGCAACGAGTCTACAAATCCCAGACGAAAAAGAAGACGCTTACCCCTGAATGGAACGAGAACTTCGTTACTGGAGTGGTGAGCACGACTCACTTTCGTCTCTATATATGTGCCCATATTTTTCTAGCCGTCACGAGTGGGCGCCGACTTCACGGTGGAAATATTCGATTGGAACCAAATCGAGCAGGCGAAGTCCTTGGGTATCGCCAAGATCGACCTTGCGGATATAGAACCTTTCACCGCCATCGAGCGAACGCTCAACTTGACGTCCAACAAGCATGGCGAGAAGGGACAAATCCGTATACGGCTCATGTTCCAACCAGAAATCATTGCCAAGTCGCGGAAGAATACGTCCACCTTCTCTACTGCTGGGCGCGCCATGACCCAAATCGGCTCAATACCTCTAGGTGCCGGCAAAGGCGTGTTCCATGGTGTTACTGGTGTATTCAAACGAAACAAGGATGACGACTCGGAACCAGAGAACGATGCACCTTCGGGACAAGCATCTCAGCCTATTGGGAACGGAGAGAGTGGCAATGGCAACTTCACGGCATTTCCAACGTCGGATTCCAAGGCTTCAATCGACGGTGGTGGCGGTGGCGGCGAACCTGGAACGCTGAGAGTGACTGTCCTTGATGCGAAGGATTTGCCGTCGAACGATTACAAGCCATACGCTATCATTCGTATCGGAGACAAGGAATTCAAAACTAAGCACACTGGAAAGACGGCCACCCCTGAATGGTATGTTGGTACTTTCAGCATTCTTGCTCCCCCGTTAAATCCTCCTCTAGGAATGAATCTTTCATTTTCTCAGCGGGACAATTTACCCCCAAGTTGTTCGCCTGGATTCATGATCACAAAACAATCGGCAAGGACAAACTGCTAGGCGACGGCGAGGTTGACGTACGTTGCTGCTACCTGCATGTGTCTTCATCGTCCTCATTTTTTTCTTTCATTAGATATGGCGACATATCCAACCCAATGCCTTGTCCGCTGCTGATGTCCTATTGGAGCTACGCGAGGGTCAAGGTCTCCTCCGCTTGCGCCTCGAATTCGACCCAAATACCAACCCCCTCAGCAGTAGTGCTTCTGTACATTCTGGTGATAACCTCATGTCACGGACAATGTCTATTGCTTCTCCGTCGAGGTTTAGCCTTCGAGGTAGAAGGCCTGGCGCTGATAGTGATGATTAGCCCATCCCTCTTTCTTTCTCTACATTTATCCAACATTTCACCAATGTCTCGCACCTTCCTTCTCATCCTTTATGTTACTCATCATTAATCCCTTTCATTATTAGCGGGATAATGGACTGGTTACTGTACAACTAGTACCGTGCTTTCCAACAATGATTATGTTTGCACTTGCGATGCTTGCTTCTCAAATCGTAAAATATGTAAATGCTCTCGACCCGCTCTTCGTTGGAGAACAACCTTGCCCGCTAGATTGTGCTCGTTTAGCATGGTAGCCAGTATGTTCGGAATATTGTTCTCTTTGACCGCGACCAGGTAAAACCGACCTTGTGGAGCGAGTAATTCCTAGTATATCGTTCAACGCGATTCTTGGGTACTTCTTCCGATGAACCTACAGGTACAAGCTTCAGGAAGGCATTCGTGAGTTCCATTCCATTGACCCCTCCCGCCCAAGCGCTTGCAATCGCTGGTGAGGTTTGCGCAGACTCTACTTCCACAGAGTCGGTGGGTACATATGGTGGATTGAAAACTAGGAGATCGACGCAATGCTTCAGCCGTGTGTGCAGCGAGCGATCCAAGTATGTGCTGATGGACTCCAGACAGACCTTTACCGAAAAGATTCAGTGGCTAAGTCAAAAGCCCCTGTGACGCGACCTACTTTATTTTGTCGTCCTGTCGCGACGGTGCACTGGCATGCATATGTGTTGATATCGGTACAGAGATACACTGGAGTCTGAAATCAGCTTGATTCCCCCGTGTACAATAAAAATCGAGGAGAAACATACATGCTGACCGGCCCAGTATGGTCCCAATAAAAGCAGAAACGCAACCTGACCCCGAACTACGTTGAGAAACGATGATTCGCGACGCCAATGGGAGGAAATGTCTTGTCCTTACCCGATTTCTAAACATATCGAGGGCCTCGAATTCTTGAGATCCTCCGCATCGTTCTCCAGCGCGTCAAGTAGGAGAAATGTATCCTCTTCGGATATAGCGTCAATAATACTCGAACGTTTGAAGAGGAAATATGATTACCAGCTGGCTCATACACACGTTCGAAGTCCTTTGAGGTGAGATGAGAGAGGTTCGGCGTTGGGATCATGGATGGCGCTTATTTGTCGGGCTTTTCGAGGCAAATCGATAATCTTATGGTCGCGCCGAGTCACTGACATGGACACTCAAAACTTTCGTGTTCCTCGCCACATTGATTTCCCGTCTCCTCGGAACCCCCCATAGTGTGAAATTTTCGTTCTGATGGCAGATTCATCCTGGTCACCTTCATCTTGGACGTCCAAGCCAGTTGCCCAGGTATGAGTTGTTGGTAGTTCATAGCTGACGCCACACTGAAATTGATGGCGCTGGAATTAGGGCGTTGAGTACCCAGATGAGCAGAAGCTCCAGAAGTATGTTCAATGTGGATCGTCGGTGCTACGCGAAGTGACGCATTATTAGGGTCCTGAGTAAGATCAACACCCTGCCGCCTCTAGTCACACCTTCTGAGGTATTGTGGTAATTCACTAGGCACAGTTGAGTTGACTCTGACTTTGACTTTAGATCGAACGCCTGCGACACCAATTGGGTCGCGTACAAAACAATGAAGCATTCCTGCTTCATGCTGGCGATTGTGCCGAGAGTTTCGATGCCTGTACCCATGTATGCCATTTGCTCCTCAACGAGGTAAACTCTAATGCTATTAATGCAGGAAAACATATCCTCGAAGATCGGCCTTATTCTCTCATTCTCCCTGATTGTTGTCTGGGGTGCACGCTTGCCTGTCGTAAGTCGTACAATATCTGGATTCCGGGCAGCTGTTCAATCTCTGGGCCTTAGGTCCGCATCGGTCGAATTGCTGGACAATACGCAAAACCGCGAAGTAGTAGTACTGAGACCATCAATGGCAAAACAGTGACGAGTTTCCGGTATGTCAGGATCCATTCCATTTGCGTGTACCATTGGCTAAATGAGTCACAGAGGCGATAATGTTAATGGGTATGTGTTTATTTGTTGTAAACCATATCCCGCCTGGTTAATCTTTTGTAAAGTCTTGATCCAGATGATCGTACCCCCGATCCTGACCGTCTGCTTCGGTAATTTATCTCTCGTCTTCTTCATCGTTTTTTCTGACCATGCCCCCCGTAGAGCTTATTTCCATTCATCTACCACTCTGAATTACCTCCGAGGCCTGCTGTCCTCTGGCTTTGCTTCACTGCATCACCCAAGAGATTGGTCCTTCAACCATGTCCGTTCCCCTTCCCTTCGGTGAGCCTTTCGTATCGTAAGCTTGTGATAAGCTTGTACCCCACTAACTTCGGGTATCTCCTAGCAAGGAATTTGAGCACATCGTCGAAGGCCTCTCAGATGCCCTCGATTTCAGTCGAACCATCGGTATAGAGTCTATGCCTCCCTACGAACAAGGTGGCGCCCGAGAGGCCGTCGGAGAGGTAGATTTCTACACCAGCCACGAAGGGTTGATGCTGGGCTACGAGCAAGCTCTGACTCGGGAGTTCCCTCTGCCTCCCTCCCTGGCGACGAAGGAGAAGAAGAAGGCCTACTATAACGCCGGAGCACACTTCCTGTGGATTGGCGATAGGACGAGGCAGCTTACTGGCGCACATGTGGAGTATTTCCGTGGGATCCGGAATCCTATTGGGATCAAGGTAGGGCCGTCTATGGTCAAGGATGAGTTGGTTCGGCTCCTGGATAGTAAGTCCTTTATTCCATCCTTTGTAGTACTCTCTGCCTCAACTGCATCGACCTAGTTGTGAACCCCGACAAAGAAAGTGGCAGAGTCACACTAATAACCCGCTACGGCGCGACGAAGGTAGAGTGTTTCGTACGTACTGACTGACTTCAGGCTCTAATATTTTCCTCCATAGATCGACGATCATCTCGCCGGCCATATCAAAACCGTCCAAGATTCAGGTCATCCCGTAATCTGGATATGTGACCCCATGCACGGGAAGTACGTTCTACCTCTTCTATCCTCGGACTTTGCTATTGCGGTATTGATATCCTTCCCATCATTAAAGCACCCTAACCTCCAGCACTGGACTAAAAACCCGTAATTTCGGGACAATCATCAGCGAGCTAACATCGTGTCTTCGCATCCACGCGGAATGCAACTCTCGTTTGGGAGGCGTCAGCCTTGAGTTTACTGGGGAGTTGAATGACGAGGGATTTAGTGTGACCGAGTGCTTGGGCGGTAGTATGGAGTTGAGTGAGGAACAACTGGGGCTGCGATACCAAGTATGTCCTAAACCGTCAGCCTGAGGAGTTGGCTAACGTTCGAGCTTTCACAGTCGTTCTGCGACCCTCGACTGAATTTCGAACAATCTTTGGGTAAGAATACGACAAATCAAAGTAAATGGATGGTTGCAGGTACTGACTAGGGTTCCGTGTAGACGTGGCCTTCCTCATCTCCAATCACTTCAAGAACGAGCGCGACGGACGCAAGCAAGAACAAAACAACCTCCTTTACTCCGAGCTAGGTGGTCGGGAGCGTAAACCCTAGGGAAGTAAAAGTACACCGATGCTAATTAAATATATGTACAAGTACTACAATGTCCCAATCCTCGGAATGGCATCAAATAAAGTCGTGACGCGTGTGGGGTCGTGAGGGGTTCATTTATTAGTAGGAGTAGGGCTATCGCCTGGCCTTGGTCTTGGATTTCGCTATGGCAGCTGGGGTAGTGGTAGCGGGTGGCTCCGAGGCAGGGGGGTCGCTAGGTGGATCGGGGTCCGCTGAAGGTACATCCGATGCTCTCCACGTCCCAGGTATGAGGGCGACAGGTAGGATCCAAGTAGCCGTGAGGATAACACCCAAGCCTTCATCATAGGACTTGATGGTGCTCCAGCTCCAGGCAATAAAGCCACCGATGTAGCCGATGAACGGAACTATTCGCTGAATGATGAGCAGCGCGGGTTGCAAGGGCAGTGGGATCATGGCTGTAGGTATATTGTCGACGATCCACTTCAACGCAGTTGTGATCATTGCTGCTCGCTTGGTTGCTTCGAGCTGCCTGTCGTTCAGTATGTCCAACACGGGAGGGGGAAGGTAGCTTTGTTCTAGATGAGCGCACAGTTTCGGAAACACTTTGAGTTGAGATGTATACTTACAGCTTATAACCCCACCACATCGTCTGCACAGACAGTGATGTAGTTGAGGGGACCCAGACTTTCTTCCCTTTCACCCTCACCTTACCAGGTGCTGGCTTCTTGGACTGCCATGGCCACCAACCTGCTGGCGGCGGGCCGCCACTGCCGGCTGTTGCTGCGCCCTCAGGGAGTAACGTTGCAGTGGCCGCAACCTCCAGCTTAGAATCCTTGGTCGGTACAAGCGGGGCATACAACATCAACGACCGATCGTCTTCGTCCTCGTCTTCATCCCCTCCCTCCCCTCCGTCGTCCCCCTTCGGTGGATGGGTACGGTGATGAATTGTCTCCAGGACCGACCAAACCGAGTTCCTCCCTTCCTCTTCCCCGTTCATCACTGGTGGGGAGGACAGCAAAGCGATCAGCTTGTTATCTTTGATTGGAGTCGAGCCTGGGGGCGGTATGCATCTCCCTTTGGAATCTCGGGTAGGAGGTATGGGTTTGGGTGGTTTCGAAATGCGTTTATCGGGCTTTGTACCAGGCACTGGCAAAGAGTCGACTAGAGCTTGGATTCTAAGCGCAATAGTTTCTGCCTCTGGGGCATCAGTTATTGGCTCGGGTGCTAGCTCAGCAGGGTGGTCATCTAACAATAAGTTATTAATGCTTTTGTTCTTGTGTAAGGACGGCCACCTACATCCGTCGGTCTTTTTACCCCACATCTTGAACTTATTCGCCCAGGCGCTGGATTTGCTGGCATCGCTATTTCTGGGCATACTGTCTGCGTCTGATGGGTCGTTGTAGTCTTGTCCAGATGATGCACTGGTGCTTGGAGGAGGGGCGTTGTATTTGACGTTATCTGCGAGAGTACGAACCAGGCGGTTGAGCACGTATGGGACACTGAGAGCCCGGGAATCCGAAGAAAAAGACATTGTATTCGAGGCACGAAGAACGGAGACCAACGTGCCACTGGATGGTCCCCTGAGGTCGCCGTCTCGGGCACTTCATCAGTGATCGTTGCAACCTGCAGGCACATTCGGTTCGCACGAAGGCAGACAGGGGAAACAGGGGGAATAGGAGATTCCAGGGAACTTGTACAAGTACTCGAACTCAATTATCTTTATCTCTCTTGAACAGAGCTTTTACAGACTCCAGCCCCTTCCCTTCTCCAGCCTCTCGTATTTTGGCAGCAACTTCCTGAGACTTGGCCTTGACAGCCTCAGATGCGACCGACACTGAGCTTCTGACAGACTCTACTGTTTTGGGATCCTTGAGCGTTGCGCCCAGTTCCTCGGATTTCACCCTGACCAGATCCGCCATGGTAGAAGCGGAAGTCTTCACCGACTCGACCGCTTCCGCGACATCCGGAGCCTTGGTCTCCCTAATCGTATTACCAAGTTCTCCAGACTTCGTCCTAACCACCTCCGATACGGCTGAAATCGAGTTTTTCACTTCGTCCGGGATTTTAACATCCTTCACTCTGCCCATGAGTGCCTCAGTCCTCGCTTTGACTGTGGCGAGCCCAGTCGACACTGAAGCTTTGAAGTTCTCGACCATCTGCAGGATGCCTGCAGTAGAAATTCATTCAGCTCGTGTCCTCTCAACTTTAACAGTATGTCAAGCACTCACTCAGATACTTCATATAGAAAGTCCCCAGTGTCGCGATTCCTACGCCGACCCCCAGAAACCGGAGGTAGGATGTCATCGAAAAGGACGACAACATCTTGCCAGCGTTTGTGAGGAAGGATGGTGCAAGTTTACGGGATGGCGAGGAGGACTCTGGGCGTAGCGGCCGCCTGCCAGCGGTGGGCCGGAATGGTGTCCCATACTGTCTGAGCAACGAAGGCTTCCATCGCGACATTGGTGTCAGTGCCGAGCTTGGAGCTCTTCGAAGAGGGATTGCACCATACCGCAGCAAGGCAGACGTACTCATTGTAGTAGGAAGGCTGGCAGTACTGACTATACCAACTTTTAAGGCGTGAGATCACTCAACAGCCTTCTCAAGCTGATGCCGGCGCTCTACGTCAACGCGCGGCAACAACTCACGAACACACCCACCAGTTCATTTCCGATTCAGGATCAAGAACACGATTGTTACGTGTACACATTGGAGCCTAAATATTGCAGTATGGGGAGTAGTGAGTATGCGAAGAGTACATATATGATTCGTAAATAGTAAATAACGGAGTGCGAATCGATTTGAGAAGTAAATGTGGCTCGAAGAGGGTAATACACTAGACACAAACAAAAACACAAACGAAGAGCGCAGATTAATGGTAAATATCCTGAGCACCTATGCAGGCATCTAATAAACAAGCATGGTTGTCCTCGGGGCTGGCCTCGCTAAGTCTGGATATAACAGCTTCGTAGATTTTCTCTCCCCTAAACATCACAACATTAACCTGTTAATCTTAGCGGGTAAAGGTGAAATAGACATACTGAACAGCACCATAGGCGACGGTAACGTTGCATGGTAGTTGTTTTATCGCTTTTGGCCACGAAGTATATATTTCCGGAGTGAACACGAAGGAAACGAAAGCTTTCGCCTTGAGGGAAGGGTAGAGGAGTTGCGCTTTGGCGGTGAATTCGGCGCTGTCTGTGGACGTGGGTATCTCGACGGTCACAGGGTATTTGATGGATAGTAGGTCTAGTTGAGAGCGAATCTGCGTGCATGACGACCAATAGTCAGATAGATAATGAACGACCTAGAAAAAGGTCAGTCCAAGTTCGAAGGTCGCAGTTTAATTATTGCACAAAGTACCTTGCGGACGGTCCAGTCTTTCTGCGTCTGCATTAATATGTCCTTCGCTGACCGGAGGAAGAAATCGCTTAGATGAGGGTATTTATCCTTGAACTTGAGTTTCGCCGTATTCAATTTCGTGAGCTCGATCTGTGGTATTATCGGTAGATGGTTGTTGCATGGGATGGAAATCTGGTATCGCGAGGCATAGACATATTCGAAGAGGTTGTGAGAGACCTTCGTGGCGTGGAACATATGCAAATCTTCCATGGCTTCTAGTTCGTCTAAGAACAGATGAGCCAGGAAGAATCACCATGCAAGGGGGAATACGAACCCTTCAACCTCATGATCTCTGAGAGTGTGCTGCTTTCCTGAACATGGAGCAGACGCTTGGCAGTCGATATCGCAGACTCCGATTCCCGCTGCTCTTTCTCAGTCTCCGCATACCTCTCCTGCAGGCGAGCCAACTGCTGTTTGTTCTCGCTGAGTTCCGCACGCAGAGCATCAACCTCCACTCTACCATTTATGTTAGTCGCGCTATAGACGGCGGAAAGGCAAACATACTCTTGTTCGGCTATGGAAGCCTTCAACTCGTTCAGGTAGCCTTGGTCGCTGGCAAGAATCTCGTCAACCTCCGCTTGCTCCTGTTCCAGCTCAGCCATGACCTTCTCGTATTCCTGTTCAAGGGAAGGCAGCATCTCCTCTGCTCGCGACGTAATTTGCCCGAGACCTCGAGCATCCTAGGTACGACCTGATCAGCACTATTCACTCTCTATGACCGGGTATACTGACCTCTTGAAAGTCTTCCAAACCACTGTTTGCGATCTCCTTGAGGCCCTCGATCCATTGCAGTTTCCAATTATACCACTCTGCTTTCGCCATTTCCCTGACATTTGTTCGAATGAGGTTGAGCTGATGCTACAAAACCACGAATGTCAGCAAGGCGAAACGCTGAAAGCGTGGTCACCCACCCTCAGTTGATCCTTGCCCTCTTCGTCGGCACTCAAATACTCCGCAAACAACTCGGGCATCACCTTCGCAGCTTCTTCCTCCGTCTCCTGCATAACCACCTTGCTCTTCTTCATCCACGCATCTAGATCACTCGCCACGCGAGTGTAGAGCGATAGTTGTGGCAAGTCGACTGTAGTGGCAACAGCGTATTCGGAGAGGGGAATATCAGCGGTTGCGCGCTCCGGCCGACCTGGCTGTGACATCGACCGACGCGGGGCGGTCAGTTCCTCCATGAACTTGATACCCGTTACTTGGAAGAATTCTGCGATCGATATAGATGGCTAGACAAGGGTTAGTATTATCGTGTAAATACCGTTATTAAATAAACTGACTAAATTGTCATCTGGGTGGTCGTCACCTTGAACACCTTCTGCCCATAACTCCGTTGCAGCCGTGCTAGCTCGTAGTTTTGCTTGATCATCAGGTTGGCGAACTGGAACATCTTCGTCCAGTTCCATAGACTCTTCATAATCGTCCTCTCCAAAACCGTCTGCAGTTGAGAGTCCTTCTAGATTACTTGGTGCACCTGGGATCGCTGACGCTGGAGGAGCCGCATTATTAGGAGCTGTGGCAACGGTGGTTGTCTCGTTTGCAGAATTTGAGTATTGTTCAGGAGGATGTTCATCCCTTGGTCTCGGTGGCGCTTTCGAGACGGGGTTTCTGTCGAACCGCTTCCAAGCGTCTGCCGCTGCAGCAGAGCCCAAACTCGCCCTGGCTTTACCCTTACCTGAGTCTTTCTTGGGCGAAGGTGGACGGGGACCGTTCGTGGTCTGGTCTGTCTGGCTTGTCGCTGCGTTGGCTCCTCCCTGCAAGGCTGCACCCAAACTTTGTCGCCGAGCAAAGTAACCCGATGGACGCCGTATCGCCGATCCAAGATGGGGCTTAGCAGATGTCGGAAGGTGTGCCGGCTTGGGTTCGTCATTGGAGTCCAAAGCAACGCGACGGGTGGATGGCCCCTCCTCATGGTCCTCATCTAGAGTCTCGTTAAGAGCTCGTTTCGCAGGTCCACGAGCGTTCGCACTGCTCTCAGCAATTGCGGTAGTTGGGGGCCGAGACTTCTTGGGAGACGGGCGTCCAGTCGGGGGTGCAAATGCTGCAGTAAATGAAGGCTTCGGCTTGACTGGTGATGCAGGTTTGGGTGCTGGGTTCAATTTGGAGGGCGATGCTGGTGCCTTGGGTGGCGGCGCAAAGACGGGAGCTGGGGCGGCTATGTTGCTCTCGGGCTGTCCAGATGGTGGAACCACAGAGAGTGGGACGGGGACGCTTGGTGGTTGGAAGACCGGTAGTCTCGCTATTTCTTGCCCTGGCGCCGGTTGAGGAGCTATGCGACCGTGTGTTGGGGTCGATTCGACAGGCAGGCCGTTGATAGCCTGTATATGGCCATACGCAGAAGTGATCTCCATAGTCGAGTCGTACGCGAGACTAGGGCGAGCACTAAAGCCGGGAAGACTTCCCCTCCCGATGATCTTGCTTAGATTGATGGTTTCATCCCCTCGAAAGCCATCGGCGACCATGAAGCTCCCTTCCGAGCTAGTGAATGAGTCCTCGTTGTTCTGTGTACCGGGTGGGATAGACTGGGCCATCGGAAGTGAGTCTCTGGCCCTCATCAAACGCTGCATGGCATCGTCAAGATTCATGTCATCTCCGGAGACATGCGAAGCTAAGGGGGTAGCGTCCTCGTCCTCGCTCATTGGCGGAGGTTCGAACGGGACATCTCCTGAATGGGTAACGGCTCGAAGGGCGAGCCACGCTGGATCTTGGTGTGCTGGCTGACGAAGGCCTTGGGTGATAGGCACTGTAAATTCCATTGGGACAGACTCTGTATGGTCGCCACTTGATACATTGGAATCATCTCGAGACATATCCTGAGACATATCCTGGGACATATCGACTGAGCCAACTGAAAGCTCGTTGTTATTGTCAACCGCGACGCTGTGAGCAAGTTGGGCCAATGGAGGGCGGTTTGCTTGAGCGTTGACGCCTCCCATAGAAAGTGTCCGTCGCCGAATAATGTTAGCATCCAGCGCTCGGGTGACATCCATAGTGTCGCCGTCCTCATCCATCATGTGGCTGACGTCGTCACTATTGAAGTCGAAGTTATCCTCTTCGAAGTTGAACTCGTCACTGACGACATGAGGGCCAATTTGAGTTAGGTCCATGTCCTCACTACCCGCCATTGAGTATCTCCCCGAACTTCGTCGCCGATTCCGTGCATCAGCGCCGGGATAGGCATTCTCGTCGGACAACGTCGGGGGCTGATTCGCGTATTGTTCTTCGTCCCGCGGCTGCTGAGGTGACGATTGGGGTGATGATTGTGGTGACCCAGAGGCATTCGTACTGCTTGTGTGGTCTCCCTGTATCTCAAATAGGCGAACTTTGGCCGTTCGGGCAAAGCTCACTCTTCGTCCGAGCGATTTCCGTGCCATGTTGTCGTGAATATTGGTGGTAAATTCCCGAGTAAGATCCATGGATTGCGTAGCATTCTCGTCCAATGTAGAATTCGATTGGCTAGGAAGTATGGATGACTGCTCGGAATTTTGTGACGGTATATTTATCGCAGTCTTGAGGATGCTCTTCCGTGGAACCTACATCAAGTTATATATCTCAAAATAGCAAAATTACTGCTTGATAGACGCACAAGTAGCCGTCTGGCCTTTGCAAGGGGACTGAGCTCGCCAGGAGCAACACTGTGTGCTCTTCGTTTGTTCCGCTGAATGAATGCGGGCTTGTTCTGATCGTTGATGACTGCTATCGACTTCCGTCTGTTACTTGGCGAACGTTTTGAGGACACCATTGTCCAAGAAGCGACGCGAATGTGGCGGGTAGATGAAGGGCGGCGTTCAACTCAGACAATTGCTCAACGCGATCGTTGACATAAACACGACCACGTGAGTGAGTGGCACAGAATCATGTGACTGAGATGCGCGGTCACGCGAATTTCCAATTTAAATTAGCAGCCTCGAGGTTGGCGTCTTCCTTTGATCTCAACCTTCATCGAACATCAGAATCGACTACCAGCGATGCCTCCCAAAACAGCGACGAGGGCGTCGACACGCACGAAAGCTACTGGAATACCAACTACTACCAGAACAACTAGAGCTGCAGCGAAGGCGGGCTCTAGCACTCCTGAACCTCCATCTGCGACCGCTGTGCCCAAGAAAGCTACCTCACGGAAGCCCCTTGTGAATAAGAACGACGAGGATGTTGCTAAACCACCAGGACGCGCGAAACTCACTTCGAAGACGAAGGCTGCTAGCAAAATCACTCAAGAAGATAAACACGACCGAGAACCTATCACAGTGCGATCTCAACCTTGCCGTACCACAACTCCTTACTGACTCTTGAGTAGGCATTCCTTCGCATTCGGCCGAATCTGAACAACGATGATTCTGCCTCTCAGCCTTATCTCACCCATCTTAATGATACGTCCGTAAGGATGTCAGATCCAAACGCAACTGGGCAGGCCGGCAGTCGTTTCCGTATATCAACCGTTCCCCCGTCCTCGGTTTACACGTTCTCTCACATATTCCCTCCTGACGTGACTCAGTCTGATTTCTTCAACAAGACGACACTTCCACTTGTACACGATGTCTTAAGTGGTCAAAATGGACTCTTATTTACATACGGCGTGACTAACTCAGGGAAGACCTTCACAATACAAGGAGGAACTACTGAAGGGAGTGCTGGCATCCTCCCGCGAACTCTCGATGTGATGTTCAATAGTATCGATGGTCTGCATGCTGACGGGAAGGTAAGTCCACCTGTTCACATTCAGTGACCTCTATTCATTCTTAGGCAGTTTCGGCCCGTTCGCCTACATGGCATCGAACCTGCGGACGCCAGTGATTCCAGACCGCCCAAGATAGCTCCAGCTCCAGCCGTTACTCAAGTCCTTGGACAAAGCTTCGATGATGGACTCAATTCTGTTGACGCCGACAGAGACCCCACAGTCCTCAAACTCGATCGAAATTACGAGTACTCTATCTGGCTATCATACGCGGAAGTCTACAACGAGAAGATTTATGATCTTCTTGATGCTGTCTCAAACGAAACTACCCCGGCTTCTAACATCCCTCGATCAAATAGCAACTCATCCCTCTTGCTTACGCGCACAGCACTCAATCTCCGACCATCTCCCTCAGATGACACGGGATCCGACACCCCTGGCAAATATATATCGGGGCTCAAGCAGTTTCGCGTGCATAATGCTACGGAGGCGAAGGCATTAGTCAAGATGGGCCAATTGCACCGACGCGTCTTTGGCACCCTAGCTAATCGCGAAAGCAGCCGAAGCCATGGCATTGTCATTCTGAAAGTAGTCAGAGGCCACAGAGGCGAACGCGACGACCCCACGGCCCTTCAGATATCGCGACTCACTCTAGTGGATCTCGCTGGATCCGAGCGTACAAAGCATACCCACACGACGGGTGATCGGCTTAAAGAAGCGGGAAATATCAACAAATCCCTCATGGTTCTCGGCCAATGTATGGAGGTCATGCGTTCAAACCAGCGTCGTTTGGCTGCAAGTCTAGCTCACGAAGGTTCCGGCAGCGATGCCCGTATGGACACCAGAGATGTAAAGAAAGGATTGGCCTTGGTACCATTCAGACACAGCAAGCTGACGGAGCTACTGATGGATTACTTTGTTGGAGATGGGCGGGTGGTCATGATAGTTAACGTCAACCCATATGACACGGGCTATGACGAGAACTCTCATGTTATGAAGTTTTCTGCTTTGGCCAGGGAAGTTTTCGTGACGCCAGCCCCCGCACCGATGCAGCGTGTCCCTCCCACTCCCTCGAAATTACTTCCGAGGAAATCACAAACGACCAGGAAAGTCACCATTGAGACAAACGCGCCAGGAAGGAAGTCCAGTACTGCCGTGCTCACGGTTCTGGAGGGTGAGTCCTATTAAGAAACGTCCTAAGAGCTGTTTATCGAAGGAGATGTTTTCAGAGGAAGAGCCGGATGAAGGCCCGAGTAACGACAGTGCCGAATTCACCAACCCACTGGTGGACGCGCTGTTCGATGAAATAGAGACCCTCCATGTGCAGGTAATAGTTATTTTTGCGCCTTGTGCATATTGGTTGCTGACTACCTAAAGCTATTTGAATGTGAACTGAAATGCGCGGTCATCGAGGCCGAGACGAGGGAGGAAGTCATGAAAGAGATGGAGGAGCGAATGCGGACTATGGAGAAGATGTACGCACGGAGGATTATGAATGAGGTATGTGTCTCCCTCTGTAGGATCGTCCTTTGGGTGTCAATCGCTGGCTTTCAGGTCGAACGCAATGAAACCAAGACGGACGCCAAGATTGAGTTCCTACATCAGTCTGGACTCTTCAGTCCTGTTAAGCGCACCTTCCCTACCGTCGACGAGGACTCTGGAGAGGATGAGCAGCTGGTAAGTATTTTCCTTCCAGCTGGAGCCCCCTGATTTAATCGCTACACAGAGCAATATCATCGAGGAAGTAGATGTGGAGATAGACCTTGTTGGCTCGGGCGAGGAGATAGTTGAAGAGGAAGAGAGCGAGAATTCAGATATTTCCGAATCTAGATCCCCTTCGCCTTCAGTCCGGCCACAGCACAAATCTGCGAACAACGCCCAAAGGAAGCCAGCGACAAAGGTGAGGTATAGCATGGGCCGCAAAGAAGTTGTGCAAATACCTCCCGAAGGACCAGCGGCAGTGAGATTGCCTTCCGATGAGGAAGAAGGAAACACAACGGATACAGAGGGAAACACGGAGGACGGAGATGAGGGCGAAGAAGTTGAAGACGAGGAAGGTGAGGGGGAAAGCGACCAGGAAGATGATGATGACGATAGTGATGATTGGCACCCGGAGGAGGCTCCAAAGTCAAAGCCCAAGAACCTCCGTTCGTCTCCCCAGACGAAACCTTCAGTACCAAAGGGTAAGGCCGCTCAGGTTTCAGCCCTCCGGGAAAGCATTAGCTCGCTTTCCATCGAGGATCTGGATGAACCAGTTGCTGCCCCAGTCGCCAAGAAATACAGACCACGCATCGAGAGCCTGGACGAGGACCTTTCCGATGAAGAGGAGGACGTTCCGAAGAAGAAGGGTAAACGGTATGTTATTTCCCTGGCTTCGAGTCTGAAAGTGCGCATCTCACATGCGTAGAAAACTGGGGAAGAAGTCAATACTGACAGAAGAGCAAATAGAAAGGGCTGCAGTGAGGGTCGACAGGCTACAACCCAACGGTAACATTCGCAGGCTGACCGGGCGACTCGGGTGAACTCACTTTGTATCGTCGTACTTCCCGTATCAATAGTCATCCCTATTCTTAATCCAAACCTATGATATACTTGCTTCTTCTAATAGATACCACTCACTTATTGAAGGCTGCACAAGAATTCCATGGCATTTCAAGACGAGTGTACATTTAAACATATTCAATACAGTTTTCTTTTGTTCTTGACTATACGAGATTGAGCAGTTTACAGTTTGGAAGTGGAGGTGGCCTCAAGAAGGCGCTTCTCGGCTTCTTCGAAGTTGATGACGCTCCAGATGGCGTTGAGGTACTGAGATAACAAGTCAGCTTTGAGCTCAGGAGGAGATAGGAGTGCACGTACATCAGCCTTCACATTCTTGTACTGGAGATAGAAAGCGTGCTCCCAGATGTCAACGCCGATGATGGGGACATGGGTGAGGAGAGGATCTTGGTTAGCGGTAGTAACAACCTCAAGAAGTTTGGTGCTTGGGTTGTAGCCCTGTAGTTGTGATGCGATCAGCCCAGAAGCAGAGGCGGACATACTGACGTATTTACCAGCCATCCCCAGCCAGAACCTTGAATGCCCGCCGTGGTGGCGTTGAACTCCTTCTTCAAGTTGTCCAGAGTCCCGAAGGCCTTGACGATAGCATCGTTGAGAGGGCCGGCAGCAAGGACGCCACCATTCCCTTTGCCCTCGCTCTTGGAAGGAGCAAGGTTGGTCCAGAAAAGTGAGTGGTTGATGTGACCTGGAGATCGGAGCGATTAGCATATCGATAAGATCGAACTAAATTGCATTGCGCGCACCTCCTCCGTTGAACTTCAACGCAGCCTGGAGGGCGATTCTCTCCTTTGGAGTAGATGCCTTGGCGTAAGCAGCCTCAGCTGCGTTCAAGGAGTTGACATAGGTCTGATGATGCTTCGTGTGGTGAAGCGTCATGATCTCCTTCGAGATATACGGCTCAAGGGCATCGTAGGCGTAGGGCAAAGGTGGGAGTGTGTGGGCCATTGTTTTGATACTCAAGAAGTAACTTCGATGAGGAGAGACCTTTCAAAGAGTGCCCAAGTTTATATCCCTGTCGGAAAGTTCCTGATCTGATAAGGCGGCCGGGTCCCTGTACTCCCGCTGAGTAACCGCACCAAATGTCACATGTGTATGAGAACGCAGTTGCGTCATTAGATATTCGTCAATTGCATTGCATCTTAGGACTCAGTACTGAGGCGACACTTTGCCAGTATGGTAGAAAGCCAGAGCGGGGATAACGAGGGTCATTAGCGATTACATTATCAAAGGAGGGTGGAACAAAACAGACATGAGGAGTTACATAAGTGATAAATCGTTGCGGGTATTGTACAGATCGAGGTATATACAGTCGTGCAGAGATGACGAACCTACACACAGTCAATGTCAATAGTAGTATCTAGGCGATTCGACGACTACTCACAAAACGGACAAAACATTCATGCAGCGTCTAGGAGATCAAGCTCGGCTTTGAGAACGGCAAGGACCTCCCGATCCTGGTTTACATCTTCGAGGAGGATTTGAGCCTCATCTCGAATGGAAAACCATTTCGATGAAGCTTCTTGTGCAGAGCATGCCACTGTCCACTTGCAAGACTCGACTCGCAGCACTCTTGCATGGGAACGTTTCAGGGACTCTGAAGCTTTTGCCACCGCGACATCCACAGCCTCCGATTGGGCAACATCGGCTTGCTGAAGGCGAAGCTCCAGAGACGAGATGTAGACCTGACGTTCGCATTCAGCGCGTTCTCGCGCTTCTAGTTGCTCTCGCATGTTTGTCTCCAAGCAGTCGAGTTGCTGAGTTAAGTTCTCCTCGTCCTGTCGTCGTGTACTCTTCACATTATGAATCTCCTTCTCCATAACCTGCATTTGGTACAACCGCTCTTTGGCGGTGTTCTCGGCAGCGGCAAGTTGTAATCGTAGGAGAGTAACAAGTGACGCATCAGCAGCACCATCAAGGTCTCTGTCGCGGGCTGGGGGTGTATAGTGATGTACGGCAGGAGAAGGAGTTACGTCTGGAAGAAGAACCTGGGATATTGAACCATATCCACTGGGGGAGTTGATTGCGCTGAGACACGGACTTTCCGGGACTTCAGGAAGGAAGGAATTACTGGGGGCTGGAGAGATAAGACCGGGAGCAAAAGGCGCAGGGATATCTGAGATCATGCTCTCAACTTCTCCAGGTTCCAATATCCTGGATGCTTCCTCAGCGATTTGGTCCCATGAAAGGATTGAGCCACGAGCGGCTTTCGCGCTGCCCTGCTTCGGGGGACGAAGCGAAGGAGGACTATCATCGGAGGTCGGTGGAAGGGGGGATAAGTAAGACATATTGGCCCTTGTTGGTAGGTTAGTGTAGCTTCTCGTGGGTGTTTCAGGATCTCCACGTTGTCGGCGAGTTTGGAGGCGGGGCATAGCAGGCGTAGGTGCTGCAAGATGCGTCACGGGTGCGAGCAATAATTCAACATCATCAGCGTCAAAGCTATCCTCACTGTCGACCTCAGAAATATGGGACATGTTGAGAACATCCTTAGCAGAGGAACGGCTCTTAGTGGGCGTGATAGATGTTGAATGATGGCGAGAATGGCGAGCGAGCGGGGACTCAGAGGCGCTGGAATAAGGTGATCCGCGCTGAGAGCTATCGCTCTGCGATACCGCGTCTTTTGCTGATCGACGCGAGCCTGGTATAAGCTTTGAGCTAAGGGGTGTCTTGGGAGTACGGGGTGTGTGCGAGCTAGTTGTTGAAGAGACAGATGGTGGTCTTATGGCAGAAACAGACGCAGATTTAGTATGTTTAGCCAATCTTGACGGTGAAGATTTCGTTGATGACGATTTAGAGGACTTGGGGGTAGTAGGACGAGTGTCAATGGGTGTGGTTGCTGGAGAAAGATGAATGGCGTTACTGAGGTTGGCCTTTATGGCCGATTTGCGAGGAACCGGGCTGATACGTTGGACGTCCTTATCGGTGGCAGCAGCTAGTTTATTGTCCGCTTGCCTATCCTCGTCTGAGCTGTCGGGTCTCTTCTTGCCGCTCCTAGGCGGTGAAGGTATCTTGATTCCAGAATCATAGATAGCAGATTTAGGCCGATATTTCGGCAAAGCCGTCGACCCTCCGATGCGTGGGCGCAGCGACGACGAGCGCTTCACTCCTGCCTGCGGGGGAGAAGCCACATCAGAGGATGTCGCGCTGTCATCGAGTACGGCTTTCTGCATAGACATCCGGCGCCGAGTAATAGTTTTCGTCTCCGGAGTATCGTCTTTCTTGGAAAGAAACATGGGTTTAGAATCACCCAACGAAGTTCGTGGTGCCGACGGAGGTTGGAGGTGAATGGCACTCGAGCGGCGGGAATGAACCTCTTTTGTCTTCTTTGCAGCTTTCTCCCCGTCGCGAGCCTCCTTGTTAATTACATCCACCAGTGCCTTGCCCATAGACGCAAAGTTTAATGAGTGTCGAAGCGATGATCTCGTGGCTGGCTTCGAACGGGTGCCACTGCTTGAAGTGGGTTCAGGCATGTCGTCGACGCGGCAGGGGGACTAGGATGTGGTGTGGTGGAAGGAACCACGAGTCGGGGTCGTCAATTTCGTGAAGAGTTCGTGTTAAATCGTTTCAGAGACGTCGCGTTCGATACAAAACCGAGATTCACGAGACCAAGTTCAAACTCGGTGGCACATGGTCTATTTGCATTTGTTTGGCACCAAGCTCTATTGCTTCCGAATGGCCACCAACGGTAAACTACCACATAAAGCGACCTACTCCTTCGCGTTCCAAGTAAAGAAACACAGACATGGTCACGGCGTTGATAAAGGTATACCATGCCCCTTCAACGACCAAGCCCCATGGAGGCATGTCTACGATTTGGACCCTCAAAAGAATATACGGAATCAAGAAATACCGAGGCTCCAACAGAGGGGTGGGCAGGAGGGTGGGCAAGACGCAGATCGGGAGTAGCAATGTCTGTAAAATAGTCTGCTGCTTTCCTGCAAGCCCGCGTGATCAAAGGGTCGATTGAAGCGGAAGTCAATGTAGCACACTCACCTACACGCAAAAACCACGCCCACGCACAAGCTAAGTAAACGGGGACTAAAAGATGCGGAATAGCAGGGTGAAGCATGTAGATGCGACGCCAAACGTAGAAGGTATAATGGCGATTGTCAGAGAGCAGGAAGGGGTGGTGAATTCTAAAGGAGACAGTCACATCACAGCGGGGAAAGGTAATGATCAAACCTACGTGAAATAATGAACTGTAACCGACATTGTAGCCATGATGAGTGACGTTGAAACGATCCGTCTGTAAACGAGTTAAAGTCGGCTACGAGGCGAACGAGCGGACACTCACTTTACGCTTCCGAACATGCGGATCCATACTTCTGAAAGCAAGCCTAAAATGCCTCCTTCCCCGCTTATGAGGACAGGCCAACCGAAAGCTGTCGCAAACGCTACAAAATAGTAGACTTGCGGGATATGCAATGAAGGTACGTGATTTGACTTATCCCCTTGAAAGACGTCAACAAAGATCAAGGAGAGTACACGAAAGGCTTACCCAGCACGATCCCACCGTTCCAGACCACGAACGCTGTGAACGCTGCAAGCACGCCTGCATACGGCAGGAAAGACGGTAGAATCTCTGGCAGTACAGACGGGAAGCTCATAACAGTTTTCCTGAAGTCGCCTGAAAAGTAAAGGACATGAGCCCGACATGTGTGATCGGTCAACTCTATATTTCATTCACCAAAACTCGCATCCAATGCCGGTGGATCGTGAAGAGAACTCCGTTTCTCGGTAGCCTTCCGGTATTTGAGCTCTGCTAATTGGCTGATACCGTATGCATAAAGAACCCAAACCACATTGGTTTGTCGGAACGTGCAGCTCACGAGCCCTAGCTGACAACCTTAGCCGCACAAGATCATGCGCGCAATACACGACGTACCAGCGCAGCCACATAATGTCTTCCTTGTGTTGCAAATACGATCGTTGCGGCCACAGCCAAGACGCTAGGCACCTCGGTGTAGTAGAGAAATCCGAAGAACCAAGCTACGGGGAAAGACGAAAGCACGAGCGCCTCGATTGAGGGTGAAAGGAGGGCGGAGGGCGGCCTTTCTCTTCGATGAAAGCACAAAAGCTTGGTCAACACGATGGGAAGGGCCAGCAAAGTGAAGGTTGTAGTGAGCCGCAGCATTGGCAAGGTGCATTTGAACATGAATATACGCTTCAAGATCACGCTCATTAGATATCTATTGGTCTTGCCTCAGTTATAGTGATAGGCTATACGGTGAATGGTCCGATACTCACAAACCAGGAGGCGTGGTGATCTTTGGATCCCAGGTCGCGAAGTCGCCCTCACAATACGCCTGCGCTTGTGGGACATGGAATGGTTCATCCTGTAGGAGCATTGAGACAAGATACATATATTTGCCTTGAGTACACACCATGTAAGGTTCAGTGACTACATGGTTGAGTTCTTTGAGGACTGTAATACACAACCCACAGAATGCGATGAACGGAACGGACATGGAAGACGGTGACTTGGCCGCTTTAAGCGCCTAGGCCCGGAGTGGGATGTTAGCGCTCATCATCGACGAAGGCCCCTGTTCCCCTAGGTGGAGGAAATTTACCATTATCGTGCAAGGGGTCCCATCATCCCATCGCCATTATGGCTGGGAGCTCTGGAGCGTGTGTATGGAGAGTACTCCCGGGTAATGGGATTCCCAAGGACATGTTCTACACTTTGCCAACGATTGCGTCTTCGCCCGTCCACATGACGAAGTATTGCTAAGGCCCTTATCCAATATTTATAGGCTTGTGCAAAACATACCAGTGAGTGAGTTTGCCCATCAATCACCCCATACTGCTCACAAACAACGTAATGTCTACCACAGAGACTGTGATCTTACCGTCCCAATCAGGGACTTTGAAACTTCAGCCCGCCCAAGATGGGAAGCCAGCGGAGGAACCCTATCGCTATGCTCACCTCCTGCCCCACTTTTCTCAGGATCGATTCCCGCCGCTTACACCTTTCGAGCACGTCGATCCAGGCTTCCGGGCCCTTAAGCACCCCAACCCTCGGGCGTTCCTCGACAATGCGACAAGTGTTGTCGAATTGACGCCAAACCTTGGCACAGAGGTTCATGGACTAAACCTCGCAGAGTTCACAAGTGACCAGCGTGACGAGTTGGCCCTTGAGGTGGGCTAAACAATTGCCTGTAGCTTTATATAATGGTCGCTAATATACTGCGTAGGTTGCGCGCCGGGGATTGATGGTCTTCCGGGACCAACAGGACTTCATTGATCGAGGACCAGAATTCTATCGAGAGTGGGGGAGTCACTTTGGCCGGTAACATATTTATCTAACCGTCAGACCTGTCCCGCTTCTCACCTCAGTGCTCACAGCTTACATATCCACCCAACATCAGGGCACCCTCAGAACTACCCCGAGATCCACCTTGTATATCGGTAATAATTTCCTGTTTTATCGCCCTACAGCTGACTTACTCTGCCATCACCCCTCAAGGGACGCCAATACGAGCTTCAACTTCGAAATCAATGACAGTATTACTTCGACTGTCTGGCACTCGGACGTGTCGTATGAATTGCAGCCTCCCGGTCTCACCACTTTCTTCCTTCTGGCCCAGCCGACCACCGGTGGAGATACCCTCTTCACTTCGCAGGTATCTACTCTCAAGAAACTCTCCCCACAATTCGTGGCCTTCCTGCGAACGTTGAAGGCCGTCCATTCTGGCGTGGAGCAAGCCGACTTTTCTCGTTCTGGAAAACGGGGAGGGGTTGTACGCAGAGACCCGGTAGAAAATATCCACCCGCTCGTTCGAAGGCACCCCGTTACAGGAGAGGAAGCGCTCTATGTCAATAGGCAATTCACAAGACGTATTGTCGGGCTCAAGCGCGAAGAATCCGGTATTTTTACTCCGTTCATGTCAGGTTCTCGAAGCTTATCAGAGTTACAACTAGAAACGCTCTTGACATTCCTGTATAGCCACATCGACAAAGCCGGCGACTTACAAGCTCGCGTCAAATGGACTCCGAACACGGTTGGTTAGTATCTCCTCCCTCATGCCAGTCATATACATTGCTGACAATTTATACAGTTCTTTGGGACAACAGAGTCACAGCACATGTAAGTCGCTTCCTAGTTGTACGTTTCCTTCCCCCTGACAAGTCCAACTACTAGTCTGCTATCGTCGACTATGGAGAATCCAAAGAACGCAGGCACGGCGCACGAATTACACCTCAAGGTGAACGGCCCATCCCGGCCTTAGATGGTCTTGATCTGAGCAATTAAATAAATGTATTATATATGTACTTTTCAAAAAGATTTGAGTTTGAAGTGGTGATAGCCCCTGTGGATTCTAGCCGCCCCTAAAGTAAAGATATTATCGATATATTATCCCCGAACGGAGACAACGGGATCGTCGGGCTCCTCCATCACTTCCAGGTTTGCAGGCTATGGATGGCGATGGTGTATGCTATGTTGGCCATATAATAGCTTTCCTTGCCGTCATGATGGAAGCTTCTGTTCGCTCGGTGTTGAGGGCGATGAGGGACACGAAGTGCCTGATAAGAAAGGGTCCGTTCCCAAAACGGACACGCAGGTGAACATGCCTTTTTGTTCTCGTGCCACCTGTATCGTTCCGAAGTCTCACAAGCTTTGGCTACACAATACGGCGAAGACAATAAACCTGGGGATCCCTGCCATTTGGAATTAATCTCCTTTTAAAATAGTTCCGTTACCTCCGCCAGAACCCTGATCTTCATGATTTGTATTGAACGAGAGCGCTGGATAGAATGTAAGTGGTCGTCGACGTTCGTAGATTTGGAGCTCATTGCGAGGGCAGAACATGTAGAATACCGTCTGGATCCTGTGTACTTGCTTATCTGACCGGGAATCAAGACAATTGATGTAGATTTCGGCCTCCCGAGTCAGAGGCGACCGCTTTTTGTCTCCAGTATGACCGCGGGTACCTTCCGACCTATTGTCTAATTGTCTTGCATACTATTGAACCCCCACCGCATTCGAAGACGAGCCAACCACTTTTGAAATGACCACGCTACCTGACTGCCACCCTTATTCTGAACCGTCCTCAAATAGTGCTCCGTCTCGTTGTATCTCCCTTCACCTACTCTTCACCCCCCGACCCCCTTCCCCGCTTTATCCATACCTCTGCTTTAGCCAGTGGTAGATATGAAGGAGACAGTCGCCTACTCTTCCTCCACGGAGCATGTCTCCGCGACGCTCCCCACGTTCCGTCCCCGTCATGTTCCCGACGTTCCCGAAGACGTTGACTTCTACATGGAGCATTTGAACGATCCCAATTTCGACCTTTCCAAGCGCCCGCTGTCAACGGGTGGAATCAGCTCACACACATTTGAGCT
This sequence comes from Pleurotus pulmonarius, assembly GCA_012980535.1. NCBI lineage: Eukaryota > Fungi > Basidiomycota > Agaricomycetes > Agaricales > Pleurotaceae > Pleurotus > Pleurotus pulmonarius. Next base: position 3,117,842 of record SJKF01000002.1, read on the forward strand.
TGACCAGAAGAAGCGCATCTCGAGCTCTGACATCGACGCAGAGTCACAATACGACTCGGAGCGCTTCTCTGATCGTTATACGGAGAGGGCTGAGTCTCGTAACTCCACCGCTATTGATTTTGACGAGTGAGTACTCCGACAACGTCTTGGACTGGATTGGACCTTATCTTATCTTCAGTGAGTCGCCTTACCCCGAAGTTCGGGCTGCTGTAGCAAGCATCGATGACCCCACCATGCCCGTGAACACATTTCGCATGTGGTTCTTGGGACTGTTCTTCACAATCGCCGTCTCAGGCATGAACCAGGTCTTCTCTACACGATGTACGTGATGTTTCTGGAAATCCCCACTTGTGCATGGCTAAAGGACTTGTTTAGATCCCTCCGTATATATTACCGGTATCGTTGCTCAGCTTATTGCTTTGCCTTTCGGCAAGGGACTCGAGCGCATCCTCCCTACCACCCGATTCAAGACTTTCGGCTACTCATGGTCGTTGAACCCAGGACCCTTCAACATCAAGGAGCACGTTTGCATCACTGTCATGGCTAACGTCGTCGTCGCAGGAGCATATGCTACGGACGTCATCGCTACGCAAAAGATCTTCTACAACCACCAAGTATCCTATGCGTACGAAATCCTCCTCGTCCTTTCCACCCAGTGCTTCGGTTTCTGCCTTGGCGGTATCCTTCGCCAATTCGTCGTGTGGCCCTCAAGCATGATTTGGCCAGGTGCTCTAGTTAACTCAGCCCTGTTCAACACACTTCACAAGAACTACGGGAAGAGCGATCGCGGGCACGTCTCCAGGGAGCGATTCTTCTGCTACGTCCTCATCGGCAGTTTCGTCTGGTATTGGGTCCCAGGTTACCTGTTCACCGGCCTGAGCATGTTCAATTGGGTATGCTGGATTGCCCCCGAGAACGGTGTCGTCAACACGCTCTTCGGTGCCGCCTCAGGGCTTGGAATGGGATTGTTCACCTTCGACTGGTCTATGATTTCATATATTGGCAGTCCCCTCGTCACACCCGTAAGTTCTCCTTGGTTTGATTTCATCTTCCCTTCCCTAACGAAGCGTTTCTATCTAGTGGTGGTCTGAGATGAACACTGCCGCCTCCCTTGTTCTCTGTTTCTGGGTCCTCGTTCCCATACTCTACTTCACGAATACTTGGTACTCTAAGTTCATGCCCATTTCCTCCTACCTCTCCTTCGACCGCACCGGCATGCCATATGACCCCACTGCCATCGTCACCAACGGAGAATTCGACGTAGAGAAGTACCTTAGCTACTCCCCGCTTTACATGTCTACTACACTTGCGATCGCCTACGGTGTTGCATTCGCATCGTTTGCTTCCGTCTGCGTTCACACGTTCCTCTGGTTCCGACGCGACATTGCTCGCCGCCTTCGTAGCAGCCTCAAGGATGAGCGCGACGTCCACTCCCGCCTGATGCAGGCTTACCCGGAAGTTCCTCATTGGTGGTATCTTATCATTGGAGTCCTCTCATTCACTTTCCTCTGCATCGCCGTCGAGATCTTCCCAACCCAGCTTCCCATTTGGGGTGTTGTTCTCGGCTTCGTCCTCGCTGCCGTTCTCGCGTTACCGGTTGCGATGATCCAGGCTATCACCAACCAGCACGTCGCCCTCCAGGTGATGCATGAGCTCATCATTGGGTACCTTCTCCCCGGAAAGCCCGTCGCAAACATCATCTTCAAGACGATCACGTACATTGGCACGAACCAAGCTGTCGGCTTCGCCGGAGATCTCAAATTGGGCCATTACATGAAGATCCCTCCTCGCACCATGTTCATGATCCAAGTCGTTGCTGCCGTCGTCAGCTGTTTCGTCGTCACCGGTGTTCAAGATTGGATGTTTGCTAATGTCGTGGACATTTGCACACCCCAACAAACCAACGGCTTCATTTGCCCCTCAACCAACTCGTTCGCCACCGCTTCCCTCATCTGGGGCGGTATTGGACCCGCTCGTCTCTTCAGCGTTGGCAAACCGTGAGTCTACCTCAACAAATTTTCTCATTCAGCGTATTGACTCTTTCTTTCAGATACTCTGGACTCCTGTGGTTCTTCCTTGTCGGAGCTCTCGCCCCCATCCCCTTCTACTTCCTTGCCCGCCGCTACCCTCTTTCCTTCTGGCGCTACATCAACGTTCCCGTCTTCTTCGCTGGTGTCGGTGCCATGCCTCCTGCGACCGGAATCAACTACGCGTCATGGGCCCTCACCGGTTTCATCTTCAATTACTGGGTGCGAAGATATCACTTCCGCTGGTGGATGCGCTTCAACTACATCCTATCTGCGGGGTTGGATGCTGGTGTCGCACTCTCGATGGTGGTCATCTTCTTCTGCCTATACTACCCGAAGGGCGGCATAAATCTCAACTGGTGGGGGAACACAGTGTGGATGAACACGAAAGATGCCATGGGGGCTCCCTTTTATATCCTCAATCCTGGCGAGACGTTCGGTCCAGAAACTTGGTCATGATCGTTATATTCGCCTTCCCCACTCCTTCCTCCCTGGTTCTCTCTGCATCTACAACAGAGCATGATAAGCATGCCTTCACGTACAACATATACAAGCGACACCTTCGACATTCTCATGACTGATGACTCTCACCTATACCATCAAATATATCGTGTATCACTCGGGCTTTGGATTTCCCTCTTCAAACTTTTGTATTCGCACCATTCCTTCAACTTTCTTCATGTTGCATTATATTATTGCCTACATTTCTGCCCATCGAGATGGGCCGCACGCTTCTTTACATTCCTGTACACGATGTACCAAAATGACTGCAATGACATTTCGTTCGAGACGCCAACCACTGTTGAAAGTCTTATTATGTAGCACTGCTCCTTATTAAAGATGTTCAATCCAACGAGACTCGGCTCGATCCCGCCTATAGTTTCAGTCGGAGAGCTTGGAAAACATACAGAAGGGCTGGAACCAAGTCTACAGGGAGGTACTCCGACCCCTTAGCCTGCGTACCATTGTGGAGACATGGGGCCGAGGAAATAGAGAAGACAGGGAAAGGTATGTCACAGCAACCTGCAAAGCAGGACAGGATACATGTAAGCGTAAGTAGCATTAAGGTAGCGTACATAGAGTAACCGTAATTTACTCAGCCGGCAGCCCCCAGATTCGCACTTCACGGCCGCTGACACCCCAGACCTCCTTCCCATTTTCACCGAATGCCAAATCCGCGACATCACCAGCTTCCTCGAATTTAACCAACTCTTCCCAAGTCTTGTGGGCCAAGATCCTCAAGCCCTCAGATCCAGCGATACCGAAGAATTGGGCACTGGGGTCGTAACGAATTCGGTTGATTTTGAAGCCGTCACCGAGAGGAATAGAGGCTGTGGCCTTCTGCTTCCTCAAATCCCAGATAGCCGCGGACGAAAGGGAGTCGGGAGCACAAAGATGGTAGCCATTCTCCGAGAAGGAAAGGGTATTGACGGTGAAGGGCGAGCTCTCTGAAGGTGTCAGCGTAGCTGCTATTGAACCATCTCTGATATCATAAATCTGGATGGTTGACGTAGGGGTGCCAAGAGCGACGAGCATGCCGTCTGGGTGAATAGCGAGCGAAGTGAATGCCTCGTCTGAAGGAGCCGACCGGAACACTTGAGCGAAATTGGTGAGATCATGGAGCGAATAGGTTTTGTCAAGAGATGATAGACCGATGAGTGTGCTCGTTGGGTGCACAACGAGACCAGTGAGATCACCCTTGTGAGTGCGGATGGTGGACTTGGGTATATATCCACCCGAGGCAGAGTCATGCGACCAAATTTTGGCAATCTTGTCGGCCCCTGCGGAAATCAACAACGAAGGTAGACCATCACGCTCGCGGAACGCGACGTGGTTGACCCTCTTCGTGTGACCCTTAAGCGTCTCGAGGACCTTATCCGTGTCCCTATCGTAGAGTTGGACAATTTTGTCGTTCCCTCCGGTTAAGAATTGGGATGGTTGCGACTGTGACACCGCAATACAGGTAATACCAGGAGGAGAAGAAGAGTGTAGGGAAGGTATGGTGTGCTTGGCAGTGTAGGTCTTGACATCCGCAGGGGTCGAATAACCAACCGGTGGCTTGCGCTTCTTGCGAGCAGCGGATAGAGACTGGTGCGTCTCGTCTATTTGTGCCATTACTTCTTTAGGCAGGGATTCAACTGACTGGGTTTCACCCTCAGCCATTTCGACGTCTTCTCCAGCTGGCGCTGTAGCCGGCGCAATACCCATGGTTGCTTGCACATTTGCGAGAGCCCTGAGAAACAGGTTAGAGATTGAAACCACCTTCATATTGCTACTTACTCTCGAGCCTGGTCGCGTTCTCGAATAAGTCGCGCCACGACGCGTGTAGCGGCATCCTGTTGGTACAGAGAATAGCTAAGCTCCTGGCGTAGCGAGTTATATTGTTGTTTCAGAACAAAAGTCTCGAGAACAATCGCGTCGTACTCGTTTTGAAGAGACTGCAGCATAGCCGGGATGGAAGTGTGGGTTGGGGGACGTGGTGCGGCGGCCTCTGGACCTAGAGATAAGATTAGTTTCGCATCCTCCTTGAAAGTAACCCGTACATACTAGCTTTGATTACAATGAGGTCGGATTCCTCTAATTTGTCCCCCGAAATTGGGTCAGTGCCATTTTCGTTTATGTACTTGAGGATCAACCGTTTTTCGTAAACTTTGCCCGACTTGGCCACAACGACGGGCTCTTGAGGGGGCTCTCCGGATATTGCGCAGAAAAACATGGCGGCGACGGCAAACGGATGGAGTCGACGTCGAGGGAGACAACAAAAGTTGACTTGGGAGTTTGTGTGCCCGTATTTGTTTCTCTGCCTGAGGCCTTGGGCACGAAACAAAGCACGCCGACGCCCCTGAATCGGGACCCTCTTCTCCTCAATCATGTCGAATAAACAAAAGCTCGCCCTCGCGATTATCGACTTTCTCAACCAGGCCAAGACAGATGGCTCAGTGTCAGAGGATGCGGCGGAAAGCTTGGATGTCGCAGGCATGTTCCATCGCGATCTATCTCACTGCCACTAATTGCCTCCGTATATTAGTGCAATGCATCAGCGATTCCTTCCAAGTAGACCCATCCGACGCGAATCAAGTGCAAAAACTTTCTGTAAAGCCAGCGACCCTTCAGTCTATATTCAATGTCTTCCTCCAGACCAAAGACAAAGTTGGTTCCGGTTCTGGAGAGGCTGCAGCGTCGACCTCTAAGACACCATCCGCCGCTGATAAGGCCAAAGCCGAGAAATTTAAGCAAGAGGGGAACTCGTTGATGTCTAGCAAGAAATATGACGAAGCTATAGACTTGTACACGAAGGCAGTTAACTTGGACCCTACCAATCCAGTGTACTACTCCAATCGCGCTGCGGCTCATTCAAGCAAAGGCGATCACCTTTCAGCCGTCGGGGATGCAGAGAAAGCGATCGAAGTCGATCCAAAATTCACGAAGGCCTATCATAGACTAGGGTGAGTCTTTAACGGCACGCGCCTTCGAGGTCATCTACCTCTGATGTGCACTGTCACAGGCATGCTCAGTATTCCTTAGCTGACTACAAAGCTGCTGCATCAGCCTTTGAGCGTGGACTGGAGCTCGATCCCGCTAACGCCAGCTTCAAATCCGGCTTGTCCAATGCGAAGGCCAGGATTGTTCCTGACGACGATGATGACGATGCTCCTGCCAATGCCGCTCCTGCTGCCGGTGGCCTCGGAAATATGTCTGGTATGGCAGATATGCTTCGGGGAATGGGTGGCGGCGCAGGTGGCGGAGGTGGCATGCCTGACCTCGCCAGTCTCATGAACAACCCCCAAATGATGGCGATGGCCCAGCAGATGATGGCAAACGGCGGCCTTGCAAATCTGATGCAGAATCCTGCGGTTGCTGATATGGTATTGTCGAACCCTCGTCTCTGCAACTGTCAATAATCACTCGCCCATAGATGAACAGAGTTCAAAGCGGGAATATGCCCAGCATGGAAGAAATCATGGCGAACCCCGCCTTGCGTAACATGTCAGACCTCAAATCCCCATCTTGGTGCTATATACTAAAAAAGCCTGTTTAGTGCGAGCCAATTTGGAGCTGGGGGCCCTCCTGGACAATGAATAACGAGCATCTTACGACGCGAGCATAATTGAGATAGGAACTCAAGCTTGCCTGGAATGAGGCATCCACTTAATGAATATATTGTTACAGGATCATCACCGTTCGAGCATTACTGAGGACAAACAGTTACTACACGTTGCAGGCATAGGCCGCAATTCGATTATGATTAATGGAGGCATTATACCACTAAAGGTTGCCGGGTATTTCTGCAGGTGGGTGGTATATACTCCTCCCAAGGTGCGTTTCGCACCATGTTCTGTACCATCGGGCTTATGAGGGAGGGACTGATATTTTCGTGGCCAACTGCTCATCCTTGTGTTGATGGAAGTCGCCGAGGCCCCAGTATGTAGCGAGCTAGTGAGGACCTAGATTATGCAAGTCTCACCCCAACCAGAACAACGACGAAGCCTTCACTTCGCTGATTGTGCTGGGGGATCCTTGCGCCTCATTTTCTTGGTCTTTTCAGGAAGCTGAGCCACTATAGAGGGTGGTACAACTTCTAGTTGGGCTGGCATGTCTTGAGGGTGGCCCTGCGATAGATATTGTCATACAGTTACACTTGCCAAAGGGTAGAAAGGAACCTACGTGTTTACGATGATAGCGTAGACCGCTGAGTTGACGATAAGCTTTGAAGCAGCCAGGATGTTTGCATATAAATTTTCTGGCGGACTTCCCAGCATCTTCGCCCTCTGCGGGTTCCGGGTCTGTCACATCGCTACTACTGGCTATAGAAGTAGAGAATCTGGTTGACAGTGCTTGACGAAAATGTGCCGTAGATCTAAAGAGGTTTCAAATGATATGAGTAAGTCATCAGACCCATCATGGGGCGCGACTTGCATCTGGAGATGATACTGAAGCCCGTTGATACTCTGCGGAGTAGATTAGCTCTGTCTCACTAGTCGGCAAACGACTAACCTTCCAAGATTTCCCGCAGCCCGCTAAACCGCATCTGAAAGGCCGATCACTGCTTTCATCTTCATGAGTCTTAACATGTTCAGACAGATCCTTTGACATAGCAAAACAGGAAGTGCTACAGCTTGCGTCAGTAGGCCAACAACGATCATATCCACAAGCATAAGGAAGCACAGATGAACTGTAGAACGTAAGCCTGCAATTTAGACCAATATTAACTGTGGCTTACTCCAGAGTAAGCCGCAGCCTGGACGATAGACGGTGGGGTTTCGCGTCTTCTAAAATTCTTCTCATCTGTATGGGCGATTTTCTTTTCCTTGGTTGTGAGGACTCAGACGGTGTGACTTGGAAGGTGGGTGTTGAAAATAACAAGGATCCAGCAGGAGCGCTGGTGGATATGGGGGATGGTGAAGGTAACTCCGTGGAGGCGGTAAGACTCGGACTCGGCGTTTGGGATGGTAGGCTTAGAGGTGCGATCCCACCTGGGGAAGATACACTACCAGGGCTCCCGTCAACGAGAAATGCATCGTTTGTGCCCAGAGCCAACCCAACCCGCAGCAGTTCGACTTCAGAAGAATACGGAGACTGCTGGAGGAGTTCTGATGGCTGCACTAAGGCGCTAGCTTCGGGAGCTTCGGGGGCTTCGTGGCTATATGCCTCGGGGCTGTTGTTACTTCCCTCGCTATCCGCCCCGTCAGGGCACGAAAGAGTCTGGGTAGTGTCACTAGGGTGTGGAGAGAGCTGACTTTCACTCATGAATGGTGTAGGTGTGTACTCGGAATGATCAACCAGCGTCATTTGACTGTCCATGAGTCCAACTATGCTTGGTTGGGGTGAGCTTGTCGTCGGGGTTAGTAAATCCGAGTCGATCCTCGGTGTGTTGACAGTCACGGTTGGCAATGGCCGAGGCGGAGGCGGAGGGTCGGAAAGCGCGTTGCTGAGACTTGAGAAGGAGGATATTGGTAGCGGCACCAGTGTTCGGTGAATTGAACTAGGCTGGAGGGAATTATGTGGCTCAGTGTTCATGGATGAGTAGGGATCCTGCGAATAGCAGACTGGGTCCCACGGCGCGCTCGCCTCTGTGTCCACCGGAGTAGGTAGCGTAAAGTCCATGTCTTGGTACCAAGAATGTTCCGATGCGAAGGTTGGACTGTACGGGATGTGGTCCCTCTGCTTCGTCGACATAGCCAACTTCTTTCTTTCAAGAAGTCGCCACCTAGGAAGAGAGCGTTGTCAATGATTGCAAACACGAGGCGGGCGTGAGCGAAGCCACCTGTTCCGGCAGGCGAGGCCACTCCGGTTGAGTTCTTGCCCAACCTGACCCCATTTCCCCCCTATTTGAGCGTAGGCGTGGACCAGTTGACTGTCCTCCTCAGGCGTCCATTCGTCTTTCCTCAGAGTTGGATCCAGGGCTTCCCGATATCGCTTCGAGCACGCATCGTCGGTTCTGCCCGGGATCTGTCGGGCAATGGCGCTCCAACGCGGGCCCAGTGACCTGTAGCACTCCAGGAGTTTGTCATCCTCCGCTGCGGTCCACGCGCTTTTCTTGACTGTCGGAGAAAGCGAATGTAACCATCGCTGACGATTCAAAGTGAGTTACGGGCGACGATTGTTGAGCACTCTGTCTTGAGCACCTTACGGCAAGCCTTGTTACTTCGGCCTGGAACTGCCTGAGCGATGATCTTCCAGTTGTCGTTTTCACCATGGATGTCGACAGCAGCCTTCAACAGAGAATCCTCGTCGGCACTCCATGGTCGACCAACATTCCTTTCAGTCATTGAGCAGCAACAAGCATTGAGGATGATGACAATCTGAATTAGGCATTGTGGGTGGAAAGGCGGCGAGTGACGGCGTGACAGAAGAAGTCACGCAATTGGCGCCTACGCGTGACTCGAGCACTTGCATATTAACTACTTCGGGCGGTGGACATTGACGACAATGTCTCTCATTCAAGGCTATTCGTCCGACGAGGACGACGCGAAATTCCAAGGAGGCGATGTGTTTGGACTCTCTGCTGTTCCAACGACGAAGAAAGTGCGTTTGGACGAACCTGTTCAACCCAAAATCACTGCCAACGCTGCCCCAGATGTCCTTGCTGAGGTAACGATTCGGGACACTCTTGTTTATGTGAACGATATTTATGTGATTTCCTGTGCAATATAGGATCCTTTGAATCAAACGTCTCTCGTCACACGGCCTACCGACACCCAAATGAATGTCAATATCCCCTACAATGACATGATGTTACCACTTCAGGGCCCTGAAAACCCCTTCGGAGACCGCAATCGATTCTTGAACCAAAATGCGTTGGCTGGACATGTGGAAGAGCAGTCCATGACCGAGCATGCTTTCCGAGCGCAACATCTAACGCATTCAATACTTGGTTATTCCTCAAATCCTTCGATGGATCCCAATGCACCCACGATACTAGGTTCAATGGACACCGCACAACAGAATGGCTTTGCTACAATTGACACGTTACGAGCTTCCAGAACTCAAAAGAAGGAGCTCAAGCGCAAACGGAAAAACAAGGGCGATTTAGACGTCGTTGATGGAGAGGGATCGTACGTCGGTCCATGGGCAGCATGGGAAGGCGACGAACCCCAGAGAGATTTCCTGGCGGGTGTAACTGCGGAAGATGAGGAAGAAGAAGACGAGGATGATGGGCCAGAGCAGGCGGTCGTCCTTAAAAAGGCCAAACCAAAGCGGGGTGCCCCTGGTCAAGAACATTCGGTATTCCATGGGAAGTCTATGACCGACTATCAGGGGAGAACATACATGTCCCCGCCTGTTGCGGAGGCCCCCAGTATCCTTCGCGAGGCTGGATCGCAAGATTGCTTCATCCCCAAAGTATGCATCCATACATGGACAGGGCACACCCAAGGTGTCTCCGTCATTCGTTTATTCCCCGAGTCCGGCCATCTCCTTCTCAGTGGTTCCATGGACACAAAGATCAAGGTACGTCCGTGGATTGACCGACCATTTGACCAATACGTGTTAAAAATTTCGCTAGTTGTGGGATGTGTATACACATGGGAACTGCTTGCGCACTTTCCATGGCCATGTCAAAGCTGTGAAGGATGTATCGTTCTCCAACGACGGTCGCAAGTTCCTATCGTGCGGGTATGATAGACAGATGAAGCTCTGGGATACGGAGACGGGGCAATGCCTTCAGCGGTTTAGCAACGGCAAAATCCCGTATGTCATCCGTTTCCACCCAGACGAAGACAAACAACACATCTTCCTTGCTGGCATGTCGGATAAGAAAATTATTCAGGTCTGTCTGCGTTATCTCCAACTCCATTATACGGATCAACTTCTTACATGTGACTTACAGTACGATATGAATTCGGGCGAGATTACCCAGGAGTATGATCAACATCTGGGTCCTGTGAACACCATTACCTTTGTAGACGAGAACCGCCGATTTGTTACCACCTCTGATGACAAGACAATCCGTGCATGGGACTTCGACATCCCAGTGGTCATCAAATATATCGCTGAGCCACACATGCACTCGATGCCAGCTGTAACCTTACATCCATCCAGTGCGTCACTTGTGATCGTTTACATTTACATCCTCACAGCGCCTGCAGAGAAATATTTTGCCGCACAATCGCTTGACAATCAGATCCTAATTTATAGTGCCGACAACTTCCGTCAGAACCGCAAAAAGAGATTCGCAGGACATTCGGTAGCGGGCTACGCATGTCAGGTTGGATTTTCACCGGACGGAAAATGGATAAGTAGCGGGGATGGTGAAGGGAATGTTGTATTCTGGGATTGGAAAACGGGGCGGATAAAGTCGAGGTTGAAGGCCCATTCGAAAGTCGTTATCGCCCACGAATGGCTGCCACACGAGACGGTACGGCGTGGTCCGTCTTCACCCTGAACTTCCTACTGACGACCTACCTCTTTCAGTCAAAAGTTGTAACAGCTTCCTGGGATGGTCTTATCAAGTTATGGGTATGTACTCTGCCATATGTCCCCAGGTGATATGCAGACTAACGGCATATGTCCTCACAGGATTGATACCGACGCTTTCTCTCAGAGCTCTATGTTCGGCCGCTAGTTTGGCTCCGCTCCTCCTCTGAAGTCTTGGATTGCGGTCTACTTCTTCGACACAGTACTGCTTGGCATTTTGACGCTCTCCCTCTATCAACCTCCTTTGCGGGTCTACCTTATCACCCCTGCATAACTCCCTCGCAACATGCATATGCTCTACCAAGTATAGGTAGTGTATGTTGATGTCATGGGTTTGTGCATCCTGGTTTGCCCCCAGTGGAAGATTCCTCTCAGAATAGATCTACTACCCCATGCGTTCATGGAATGACAATACCTGTGCTGAAGTTCTACCTTGTTCTGCGGCCAGCCAGGCGACTCTCGCCATCAGAACCACACATGCACTTCTTTTTCCTGAAACGGCGAATACGTACCTCATGATCAACCACCACCATACTCTTCCCTCCATCAGTGAGCTCTTTCCTGGCGATTACACGCTGTGGCTCTTGAACCAAGACCTGGCACCGTCCGTTCCAATAATAGTCCGTCGTAAGTATGCAGCGGCGGTCACTTCATGATCCCCCATCGTTAGCCCATGCTGTCCTAGCGGTTTCTTGGAAACATGCCAGAAACCGACCGTGTGACGCAGAGGTAAAAGCGGGCAACGCCAGGTACGTCTCAATTGACCACGCGAGACCGATACGCAATGTATCGCAATAGGTCGTTACCTCCGCCCTCGGGGTTTGCATTCCTTACCGATTGCTCACATCCGACCTTGCTACATCAGGCAAGCTTTGCATGGTGGGTCACCATAATAATAATCAACGTCCGAAAGGTACGCTTAAGCAGCATTCAATGGATCTCATTGCTGGTCTTCAAAAAACCCTAGGCACACCGAAGATAGTCGGTCGACAGGCACAGACAGGTATGTAGTGGGAAGCGCATGCGTGGTGATCGAGTTCAAGTCAGGTTCCAGATAGCTGGATCGACACAACCCCACTGTCGACGCAAAAATACACTCGCCCATGGGAGTATGATATCCGATCAGCAGCTTCTTGACCCGTAGAGTTATCCGTGCTGATGGGTTGTTAACAGGGGAACTGTCACCAACAGGGGATGAGCTACGGAATATCATCCATTATTTGTCGGGGAAACGGACGGACGAACGGGTACAGTCCTATTCCTTTAGAATGGCGTGCTGTCGGAATGCTCCAACTCACGTGAGACAAGCCCAATACCGTGGGACGGGGTCTCGGAACGAGATTATGTTAGTCCACATGCAGATTCGGCTCCCTTAACTTGATACTGATCTCCCACCTCCTCTGCAATACTTAAAAGCTACCTATCGGTTGCTGCTCACCCTCATTCAATCGCTGCCTCGAATTTCGCTTGCTCTTGAAAAAAATGCTCTTCAAATATTCTGCAGTCTTTGCGACTATGCTCCTCGCAGCATCAACCTTTGCCGCACCTGTGAGCTTCCCCCTCACCTACCGTCTTGCGCCAACGCTAAATACATGCTATAGATCGACGCTGCTTCATTGGAGGCGCGGATACCTGGCCCCCCATCCTGGAAACGTGGTAGTCCAGATTGGAGACGCGGCTCGCCTGACTGGCGTCGCGGTTCCCCAGATTGGCGTCGTGGAGGTACTCAACCCGACTGGTAGCTGACTACTAGTTTATGTTTGCAGTTGTGAGTCTTCTCGACCTCTTCGTCAAGTTCCTTTGCTCATGACGGTCTTCCAGGCTCGTCGTCTTGGTACCTACCACCGAAAACAAGTCGCGTTACTCCACATGTCATGATGATGCGCTGTCGCGTCAACATCAAATATCTTTATACACACACTGTGCCCCCCGTTGATTCGACATCCCTTGCTGACTTTACAAGTGCCCCGCTTCTTCTGTATTACTTACTATCTATTACCACGAGTGTATTACTCTCCTCCAGTCCCCTGCCCAGCATCTTACAACCGTCACCTTTAATCCTAATTTTACCCACAAACAATACGTAGCCCATCCTGCATCATGTCAATTGACGCGAAGCTCTGAAAAGTGCACTAGTGGAGTCTTGTGCTGTATATCCTACACACTAAACCCAATAAACCCTTTGAAGTCGCACGTCACTGCATATCTTCTCAAGTGTGATTGGCTGGGGATCAGGCGCGCTAGGGTCGGCCTCGGATATAGTAAAGACCATTTAGTTGACATAGACAAGCAAAGGCGGCAGTGAGTTCATAGCAAGTTGAAAATCCGCATGGGTGTTCGGGTCTAAAACTCCTAAGACTTCGCTCAATTGGCGGTAATGTCTTCGGCCAAGTCGCGAAGTCCCTTGGCGAGCTGCAGAGTACATATTCGGTTCTCCTTTTGTCACTTCCCAACGTTCCACGGACAAGCCCCGTTGAATAGAACAGGACAATAAGCAATGCTCTCATAAGAAGCAATCAACATCAGAATTGCATGCATGCAGTCAGGTCCCGTCGCCTATGTCGCCTAATGGAAATACTGGCACTGCGGGCAAATGCCCATAAAAGCACGAGTGATACGGCGATGGTACTGAGAGGGTAAAACAACACGCTTCTGCTTATTCCCACCGTAGATACTGTAGAATAATTCAGTTTATTGTTCAAAATATATATTATCATATCAATCCAAGTTGTAATTTAAATATTTCTCAAGTATTGGCACTGGTATTATGGGGGAATAAATGAGATTAATATCTGCCTTCCACCTACAAAAATAACATGATGATCTTGAAGATGTTATTCTAAAAATCACCACAGTTAGTATTCAAATTATCATGGGCTCCTTATCTGTCGGAGATAACCTGATGATATTCTGAATATCATTCCCGATATAGTCACCGTATCCCTGATAGCGTGTATTCAGGATGTAAACTACGATATCTCCCGCATATCGACGAAGGCAGTATTCTAAGTATCATAGGAGATCTTACGTTGAAAATGTACTAGAAGGTATTCACATTAATGTACATAGGTTTTATGATGACTATATAGCTGCAAGCCAAGTGCTACAAGAAAAAGAGACAAATGGTGTACGCGATCAATACATGGAAAGGATCGATTTCCATGTAATCCTGCGGGTTAAACGGCACTACCTGGTGCCCAAACCCGCGTCGGGATACCAGGTTGTCGTCGTCGTCGTCGATCGTGACGGTTAGAATCCAATCGCCGCCGTTTTCGCCACGAAAAACGTGGATAGATGACGATACCGCGCCTGCAGGCGTCACGGAAGCGTCGCTACAAATTGGTATGCGTTAGCGTAGTAGAAAAGAATACAAAACACTTACACGATGACAACGTTGTCCATAGGGCGAAGGACGCCGAAATTGCGTACCAGGACCTCTACAAAGGCCAGCCAGGCGACAGGGCGTGGAGTGTTAGGCGAATACCAAGCTCGCATGTTTGTTTTTTGAGATGCTGGGTTGAAATGTGTTAGAAAATGAGGTTGAGAGTGGTGCACCACTTACTTTTTACTGATAGTGATGACGGTGAGAGGTGGGCACGATGACGGCGTCGAACTCGCGCGCCAAAGTTGGCGGGACTGCTTACGGCGTCGAACTCGCGCGCCAAAGTTGGCGGGACTGCTTACGGCGTCGAACTCGCGCGCCAAAGTTGGCGGGAATGCTTACGGCGTCAACGTCCTGATTATGCGCCCTTCACTATCCGTACGTCCCTCTCTCTTCTCTCCCTACACTCTATCCGCGTATCCGTATTCCTCGTCGTCTTCATGGTCTCGCACTCCCAGTCGCCGTGTTCGACTCGCCAATCGCCACAACGCTCAACGTTCGTGCAACTCGACTGGGGGTGTATCAAAACGAACACGAACACGACGACGGTGGTGAAGTGGTGGTGATCACGATGATGCGCGTTCTCGTTCATCGGTGCGTATTCCCTTCGTTGGGCGTCGAGTTTCTTCTCGTTGGTTTCTTTCTATCCGCGCTGGTTCGTCGGTCCTCGTATCGTTTGCCATTCGTCCTCGGTCGTTCATCGTTCACCTGTCCACCCCGTTCTATCGTCGTTTGTTTCTTGTCTCTCCATCGAGGTCTTGCGGTTTCGTTGGTTTCGTGGTTTCGTGGTTTCGGATCGTGTTATCCATCTCCTCACCACCTCTCCTCCTCCTCCTCCTCCTCCTCCTCCTCGTCGTCGTCGAGTTATCGTCGTCGTCGAGTTATCGTCGTCGTTCTCGTTCGCACCCACGGTTACATAGGCGTTTCGTTTCGTTTGCGATCTACTCCCCTTGCTGATTTCCTTTCCTTCGTTCCAGAACTCAGCGGCGCCGTATTCGCATCTACGCGGTATTGTTCATTTACTAACTGACACGCGTACTCCTCCCCGTTCGTCGTTCTCACCCGCGTCTGCTTCTCCTGCACGCGTACTCCTCCCCGTTCGTCGTTCTCACCCGCGTCTGCTTCTCCTGCACGCATTCACCCATCGTAGGTGCGGGGATATCGATGGCGGCTAGGGATGGAAGGCGTGGAGAGAGGAGGAGGATGTGGGGAAGGATGTGGCCCATTTTGTAACGATTTGGGATCCTTCGTGGTGCGAGAGTCGTCCAAATCGTTGCCCCGTCTTCGTGACCGTCGAGTGAGGGAAAACTGCTTGTCGTGGCTCGTCGAAGCGCGCCATTAGGTGTTCGCTTGCACCAGTACCTTCAACACAGGTAAGATGCCATCAGAGGACATGGATAGTATCCTAATTAGTCAAATCGACACCAACGCAGTCAGCACAACACGTACGCAAAGCGTGGATTGACCTCGATAGCGAGACCCCCCGAGTTCAACCAGTCTCGATAGCAAGGGTGATGGTTGTCGACATCACTCCATGCGGCACTCGCCGAATTTCGAAACTGCGACTGATCAACGCGCTTGAGCGCTTGAGCCACACTGCTCTGGCTGCATTACTGCTTTTGGTAGCATACCCATGGACTACCATCTTTGGCAATGCATGTCGAATGACAACTGGTGATGGACTACCTCTTTTGGTAATGCGATTTATCTCAAGAAAGCGACAGTGAATAAAAAATATAATGATGTACTATTTTTTAACAATGGCCGTCTCAGGCGACGTCAGAGCCTCGAAAATAGTGATCGTGATGGGCCCGGCGAGGGCATCGAACAACCACCTGCGTCGAGTTTCTACTTTGGGTGACTTTGTGTTGGGAAACTTCACGCCGACTTTTCTGAGGGCAGCAAGCAAATGATTTATCTGTTTGGCGGTAAGGTCCTTCACATCTGCCGACGTCAAAGGTCGTGTTTCTGGTTGGGTATCTTCAAATGGGTCATCAAGATCTCCGCTGTCTTCACTGGGCTTCCGCCTTTTGCTATGGGTATCCCCTTCGGGGCTATTCGAGGCAGAACGTCCCCGTTTCCTCATACCCGCATCGGGGGCTCGGGCGACACGCTCAATTGACGTTCCGCGAGAAATGGTTTCTCTAGGTCTCTGAAGAGAATTCGGCCGTCCAGAGCGCATTATGCTACGACTAGGAGATGCAGTCATCCTGAAAGTGAACGAAGTCGTCGACGCCGACGTTGACGCCATTCTTGTGGGAGTCATCGGGGTCAAAGCTTCCTGAGCAGGAACCGACGAGGACAAAGCCTCACGACCGGACTCGGCCTCTAAGCGCGTAGATGCTTGAGGAGGCTCGGTCTGCGTTTGCTGCGTTTGTACTATGTTCGACGGTGGTGAAGATTCCGCCTGCGCTTGGCCAGTGCGCTTGGAACGCAGCTGGACACTCTTGTCAGATGTAGGTTGAGCCTCCGTCTGTGCTTGACCTGTACGCGTCCAACGCAGCTGGACGCTCTTGTCCGACTTCGGCAAATGCTCTGTTTGAGTTTCTCCGTTTTGAGTGCACCGCACTTGGATGCCCTTGGATAAAGTTCGCCGAGAGTCCGTTTGCACGACTCTTGATTCGACATCGGGTATCTGTGTGCATTGAAAATGCGAGTGACGCTGTGACTGTGCACCTCTCGCGGCCATCCCGTGTTCTGCGGCAACCTACATCGATGTTAAGGTCGACTTGGGTGTGGGCTTGGGACGAAACCGACCTGATATGGACTTTGTATTGGACCTCCCCATTGCAGAGCTGAGGAAAGCTCTAGAATCTATCACCGTGATTCTTCAGCTGTGTTTCATTTGGGAGACACGTAAACTCACCTGGGAATGAAGTCTTTGTATCACCGGGACTAATGGCACTTCATGATAACGCGCTTGGAGCTTATTCACGGTAAGAAGACGTTATCCTGGCTTTTTCTATGCACCCACCTCCTTGGTCAGGATTCCGAATTCTGCTTGCATTGCTGCAACGTGTTGCAAGGCCTGAACGGGGATAAGAAACATGTTATACAAAAAAGAGAACCTTGACCTCGGTTTGGACTATTCGCCTCTGTATGTCAATTTCTGTCTGAAAATGCATGCTTATCTGGAGAATTCAGATGGAAAAACAATGAAAGACGTTTGACTCACTAGGGATTCCTTCCGTTCGTGTGTATGAATGATTTCCTGCAACTAAATTCCGCGTCATGGTCAACGTAACCAGGCGATACAGTGGGAGGCAAACCTCATTCGACGCTGCATACTTCAGCGACTCTATCTGACGTCGAAGGCCGATGAGCTTGAAGGAGGTCAGGAAAGCAGTTTCCGTCATGAGGCAACGACTAACCTCTTGCTCGGCGTCATCCTTGGTCCGGATGAGCTCCCGATTGCATATCTCTAAAGCCGCAGACTCGAATGACAGTAAATGCTAACGAGACCAAGTGGGTGAGGCGAGAAACAAACCTTGTCCAATGCCCCATGTTTCAGTGTCTCTATCTGGCACCGCAGGCTAATGAGCTTGAAGGAGGTCAGGACAGTTTCCGTCATGAGGCAACGACCAACCTCTTGCTCGGCATCATCCTTGGTCCGGACAAGCTCCTGATTGCACGTCTCTAAAGCTATGGACTTTAAAGACATTAAGTGTTGAAAAAGCCCAATGAACGAAGCGAGAAGCAAACCTGGTCCAGTGCCGCATGCTTCAATATTTCTATCTGGCATCGCAGGCTGACGAGCTTGAGCATAAAAAGGTCAGGGAGAATGCCCACTGTGAGGCATCGACAAACCTCTTTCTCGGCGTCATCTTTCGCTCTTACGAGCTCCTCGTTGTGCGAGGACTTGAGGGTACTGAGATGGGCCTCGATTACAGCCTTTTGTGATTTGATCGTATTCCCGAGCTATGGGGTATTGAGGGTTAGTCAGTTTTGAGAAATGTAACAACTATATGACGGACCTGTTGCTGAGTGTCTTCTATTCCTCTCTTGAGCTCGCGATTCATTGATTCCAAGTTATGTCTACATTGATTCTGACGCATAAGACACCAAGTATAAGTGGCAGCCAGACAGAGCATCGAGAACAAAACGAGCCTCGATCTTGAGTTCATAGTTCTGCGCTGCTAAGCGCACCCCACGTAATTGAAGCGTAGACACCTGCGTCCGAGTTAGAACTAGGGGGCAAATGATTCTCGGAGGAACTTACAGCGTGCCTCAAAGCCCGCTTCTGCCGTTGGACTTTTTTCCGATAAGTGTGGAAGGTGGACTTCTGCACGTTAGTCAGTAACAGCCGCAGAGTAGTATATTCTGAGAATACCCACAATGTTTGCGAGGAGGGTTTTCCCCACCCGGACCTTTTTACTCAGACTCTCTAGTTCGATCCCGATAGCCTAGTGTAGATGGACAATACTCCATGAAGTCAAAGACGACGGAATGCGAAATTCTCTGACCTGAGCAGCCAACCGACATTGGGGCGCGACTCCAACGCTCAAATCGGTATCACAATACGGGTCTGCGTGATCTATACACGATGCCCGCGGCCGCGGCTGCGATAAAGCTGATACAAGAATGTCGCGTTCGGGATCTATGGTAGATTCTGTCGGGGTCCCGTGAAGCTCTGGGCAACTTCCAACGGCCCCATGATCCAATGCAAGATCAGTCTGTGGCGAAGACGATGCAGGCTCTAAGTGATAACTCGATTGAGCGGCTGGTGGTGGGCAATTTGTAACGACTATTTCGGAATTCGAGGTGAGGTAGGATTTTTCATATACAGGACTAGTCCATGGCGAAGTGGGAACAGAAGGATCGGAGCCCTCGAAATGCGAGGATAAGTCGGTGGCGTGAGTGGCAATGGGAGGCACCGAGGCGTCTCGCCCCCCAGAAATGTCACCAGACGGCGGCACTGAGGCGTCTCGCCCCCCAGAAATGTCACCAGACGGCGGCACTGAGGCGTCTCGCTCCCCAGAAATGTCACCAGACGGCTGGCAGCCGGTTGATAACTCCGCCTCAAAGACCTCGAAATGCGAGGATAAGTCGGTGGTGTGAGTGGCAATGCAAGGCACTGAGGCGTCTCGCCCCCCAGAAACGTCGCCAGACGGCAGCACTGAGGCGTCTCGCCCCCCAGAAATGTCACCAGACGGCTGGTTGGTTGGGCATCCAGTTGATAACTCCGCCTCAAAGACCTCGAAATGCGAGGATAAGTCGGTGGTGTGAGTGGCAATGCGAGGCACTGAGGCGTCTCGCCCCCCAGAAACGTCACCAGATGGCTGGTTGGTATTTCTTGTTGCCGTAGGAGGCTACAAAATCATCATTGTAAGAAGGGGAATCAGGCAGAGTCAACATGTGCACGTACTGTTCGAGATGTCGAAGGGAGGTACCGCGTAGCCGTCATAGCCACAGCGATCATGACTGCTACGGCAACGGTAGAGGCAGCCATTGAATAAGGGAGTAGCAAGGATTGTGCGAGATGGTGGTATGAAAGAGCTTGAACGAGAGCAGAGCTTGGACGAGAGGAGCCTTGTAGACAAAGGGAACTCCACACAAAGGGAGGATCTGTGGTATTTTACTATCATGATGACTACCCACGTGGTACAATCGCGAGCGCAAGCAATTATTCGAGGAAATATAAATGGTGCGTAAATGTATATGGATCCGGTTGGATGCTATATTCAAAGTCGGGTAGCTCTACTACTTCGGTGATGTTCAGAGGTGGGGTCGAACGTGACAGGCGAAAGATCGATAATAACGCGCGGAGATTGAGTAGGAATAAGAAATGAGTGTGAACAAGGGCGAAAACGATAGAATGCAGCTATAGTTCGCCCAAACGAACTGAACGAATGAGGAGAAGGAGTAGATTAGTTACTGCTTCTCATGAGGAGATGCCTATATACTCACTAACATTCGAAGTCGGCCCCAAACTCTTCTGCAATCCCCTTACGTCGTTCAATGACCTCCTCCTCTCCTTTGGTCGAGACTCGGTTACCTCGTAACCCTTTTTCATTTGCGCCCAACAAGTAGAGATATGGCTGAGATAGGCGTCACACGAGGCGCATTCTTCCCCTAGATGCGACGGGCAACCCATGAGACTCCGCTTCCGCGACGCTCGTGGTAGTGCGTTCGCTGACATTCAGAAATATGTGAGGGCCAAAAAACGTGCTAGGATCTGTGAAAGAGAGGGTTTGCGCCGACGTAGCAGGTGGTACTTAGCACAATAGTGAGACTGTTGCACGTTGCACTTCCTAATATAGTGCTCCAACCTTAAGCGAGACTCGGTCACTTCGGTGTTGTTGGACTCCCTAATATAGTGCTCCAACCTTAAGCGAGACTCGGTCACTTCGGTGTTGTTGGACTCCCTAATATAGTAGCCTGTCCTTACTACACCGTAGCCCTCGTTATGGAACTCGACTCCGACAGGGAAGATCACCTCACTATCGAGGAGAATGTCTACACTCTGCAAGATGTAGATTGCATCACTTTCGTAGAGAAGTATGCGCACCCTCTGTCAAGTTGCCTTGAATGTCGTAAGGGCGATCAAGACCTTTGCCGCTTCAAAAATTTCAGACGAATAGCACTGTCCGCTACGCGTGTCGGTGCAGATTTGCTTGGGGGTAGATATACCCATTGGAATAAAGCTGATTCGACTACCCCGGACTTCCTCTACGCAAAGTCCTTTACCCCTCGGATATCGAGGCAAGATGTCAATTATTTGAAAGTGAGATTCATATTCCCTTGCTATACTCCACGCTCATCCTCGATAAGGCCTCCATTGCGAGAGTACTACTTCCTGAGGTGAAGCGAAGCTCTCAAGCCCTCAATAGCTACCAAGGGCCAGTTATTCCGATGTCAAGATCAGCCCATTATAAGGATATATGCGGTAGACATAAGAGTTACTGCGCACGATTATTGACACTGATTGAAATCCCTAGATATTTGCGACTGGCCTTTAGATCTTGTGTCCTGGATTTGCAAGACCTGCGGTTCATTCTCTTGTCTACAATGCCCTAGAATGACGGGGGGGTGCTGTGGCGCCGATAACATCCTGGCATCTGCCATGGAACCAGAGGAGCTCCGGGATTTTGAACGCCAGCTTCTCGACTTCTCCTTGCTACCTGTTGTTCTTCCTCGGTCGCATGATGGGGAAAATCCTGGGTTAGACTCTATCCTCGAGAACGCAATTGACCCAATTAAACGTGTAGTCCCGACTCTCCACGGCCAGTGCCCACTAGGCGAGTTCAATTCATTTTGGTCGATGGGTGTCCCGCTAGTCGTCAAACGTGGAGGAGATCTACAATGCGACTGGTCACCAATATCTCTT
The DNA here is from genome assembly GCA_012980535.1 of Pleurotus pulmonarius. Taxonomy (NCBI): domain Eukaryota; kingdom Fungi; phylum Basidiomycota; class Agaricomycetes; order Agaricales; family Pleurotaceae; genus Pleurotus; species Pleurotus pulmonarius. Next base: position 3,139,494 of record SJKF01000002.1, read on the forward strand.
GCCACCCTCTTTGGTAGCGACAAATGCACCGTAGTCGATTGTGAGGATCGGGGTTACAAGGAGGAATGTCTGGTTGATGAATTCCTTCGAGTAAAGTTACCACGTCGTCAAGGGCGTATACTCAAACTCAAGGTAGGGATTCCCCCGCGCCTCCCAGCCATAGCCTGAAAATTCCCTAGGACTATCCCTCTGACACTACATTGAAATTGAAGTCATCAGATCTGGGACGCGATTTCAATTCAGCCGTCCCGGTGTGCGAGTATTGCAGCGACAGTGGCCCCTTAAATATTGCAAACTATTTCCCCATCAACTATTCTTGCATGCCTGACCTCGGTGAGCCAACCGATTAGTTTCCAGACTCACGTAATTAACGAGCCACAGGACCGAAAATTTACGCAGCGATGGCAAGTCGGCAAGATCGCCGTCAGCACGGCAGCACACGTCTGCACATGGATATTTCGGATGCCGTAAACATCATGGCAAACATCGATGGTGAAGCTCGGTGGGAAATATTCACAGCAGAGGATACTAAACTACTCGGTTCCTTCATCAAGTCCCGGTTCAAAAAGCTGAAAAAATGTCGAGCAGGAGATTCCGTTAACGCCTACCATGTCTACCTAACACCGGATCACCTTGAAGTTCTCAGAGTCAACCACAAGATTGTTCCGTTCACATTTCACCAGTCTTTTAGAGACGTGGTTTATATTCCAGCTGGATGCGCACACCAGGTACGGTGGCCGCCTCAACGAGTCATGACTGCCCTAATATTCTTACAGGTTTCAAACATCACGCCTTGCGTCAAAGTTGCGATGGACTTCTTGTCACCCCAGAGCCTCGAGCGTTGTTCCGAAGTCGATAGGATATTTCGATCTTGTAGCCAAGCCACCGACACGTTAGAGCTCTACAACCTGCTCATACACAGCTGGATGGCATTGTCATTATACGAGACAATATACTGTGAGGCACAGGCCCCCATACTTCCCAGGTGCGGAGCTCTCTTCTCGGGGGTTAGGACTACAATAACAGCATTATCTAGGCTTCCGTCTGTCCCAAGGATTGGCGTTACAACCCATACGGCGATGGCAACCGGCACTGTTCCCGAGCCTTGTCAGAGCATGTCCGCACAACATGATGCTGATAATGAGCACGGTGTACCCCCCATGGAGTCTCTCTGCTTTGGAGAAGTCCGTTCTGATACCACACTCGAAAATATTCAGCCAACAGCGGACACTCCAGCGGACCAGCAGTGCCGGACTTGTCCAGCTGACGTTGCAAATGAAAACGTCCCGCCTGTGATGCCTATTCCTGCAACAGTCGCACTACCCGGGCCCTCGCAGCGAATGTTCAGCGTCGCGCCGACTTTCACCGCCACATTTCGCGCTAGTGTCTTAGGCAAGCGTAAGGAGAGGACCTGCGTGACGTGTCAACAAAAGTACCCCGATTGTCCTGGTGCTGTTTCGCGGAAGAGATGCCATTTTTTTGGTACTTAGCGGGTTTCTAGAGCGCGGGGCTGGTTTCATATTCGAACTTTAATTATAACTTAGGGTTCGTCATAGATTCACTACATGGAGATTGCGCCTCGTAATCTTGATCGGACACGTCATATTATTTAGATTAGAGTTGTTGAGTTGTGGGTCCGCGAATTAAAATTCCAAAAGGGGGTTGTGGGTCCATTTATCCGGCGGTACTAACAACCGAGATCTACAACGATGATCAGGTTCCGTTAGGCCACAGGGTCGTCAAAGAGGCGCTATAATATTGATATGGTTCAGAGAGTACATACGAAGTACAAGGTGAGGGATAAATATGTACGGTGCAACAAAAAGGTGTAGCTGAAGTATGGTAGAAGGCGGTACCAGACCGGTCATAGACTTGAGGGATTTACAGCCAAACACCGACGATTCAGCCAATTTGGAGGGAACTAGGATAGTACAGTAAATCGTCAATTATCAGTTGAGATTTCGGTGGAAAAACACAAGACATACCTAATCAAACCATTTTCATGCCAGAATGGATAATCTTGATCGACTGGCTTGAGGCGAAATTCAGGTTGTCTCTGTAGGCTGATCCAGGAACTATGGTAGGCATTCCTGGGTAGCGATGGGACCGGCTTGGCCTTGTCATCCACTACCACCGGGATCCTGCCTCGCAGTCGCGGATACTGTCCTCGTAGGTCCTGCTTCGAGCGACGCAAGAGGGAATAAACACTGTCAAACCCTTCCAGCCAATCTCCGACCTCTGTCGCTCTCCACGCGGGAGTGATAACCTGGTATATAGGACGCCTAGCCCGCGATCCGCCGGGCTCATCGACATCTGATTCATCACTAGACATGCCGTCCACCCCCAATCGTTCAAGTAAAGGTACGTGTTGGCGAAGTAGTGGGTGTTGCTGAGCAGCACTAAGTCGCATTTGAAAAAGCTATTAATACAAGAAAATAAGGGCTCAAAGACGCGGTGGAGGTCAAAGAAACCACTCAACCGAACGCTTCCTTCCTTGGCGCCTTGCCCTGCATTTTTCTTGCTCCTGTTGTGTACGGGATAGAAGTGACTGGCGGCGTGCCTGTCGCAAAGACTTGATCCAAGTGGCAACGGCCTCCATCGTGGTTTCTTGGTCAAGCTCCACCCCGGCCCATTCTTCAAAGGCTTTGACAAACACTCGAGCTGCGGACCTATTCCACGGAGACTTGGGAGAACCTAGAACATCATACCTAAAATTATCTTTATCGCAACAGTCCGGCGCAGACAAGCCGTTATCTGTGTTCCACAGAGTCGCGTAGTTGTCAGCTTCTTCTGCGCTGACAGAGACCTTCAGCAAATGATGTGATCCACCAACGAGATAAGTGAAGTAAGACCGAATCTGCGCCTAGAACGAAGATAGTACCGAAAATAGATAGTTATAACCGAATTAACTTACTGCTAGAAGGACCCCGTCCCCTGGCCTCCGCTTCGGGTTGCTGGTTCTCTTGGGTTTACCTTTGCGCCGTGAACCATCACCTCGAAGAGGGCTTTGTTCAAGTGCTTCGATCTGGTCTTGAAACAGTCGACGGTCTGACTGCACAGCGTCCACCAAGCCTTGGATCTGATCCCCAAGCTGCTGACGATCCGTTTGTATCGCTTGCGCTAATCCTGAGACCTGATCGCACAGACGATCTATTGGGTCCATGCGTAGCACTTGGTGATTTTCATTTCGAGGGCGTGCTTCCTGATAAAGTGGGTCATTCGGAAGATACCATTGCCATGGACTGAGCCCTTCGGGTAGGGGGGATGGACGAGGACTAGGCTGAGACTCGCACGGTGAGTAGATGGGGTTCCTCGCTACGATATCATGAATTTCGGTCGTCTCAACAGGTACGTGATTATCGTTGCCGAGAGGAGCAGTATCGCAATCCATGAGAGACAAAGGGGATAGTTCCCTCTCATAGAGGGGTTGAGAAAGAACGACATCGTGAACATGTCCAGGAGTAGGTGATTCACGACCGCGACCCCCGGAGTCTTCGCCAATGTACGTTGCCACATTATCGAGGTCATGATACCATCGTCCCTCTATATGCTCAGACACAACTTGACCATCGAGTGCATCTGGAGCGAGGGTAACAGCCCGTTGCATTGGCCGCCCTCGATAGAACGACGTCAGAACTTGCGCAATGGTGATCGGAGTCGTGAGCAAATGTCCTAAAATATGGCTAGAAGTGGTTGTATCTGGAAATTAAAGACCCTGTCAGCTGCGATCTAACGTGGGGACAACATGAGGTCATACATACTCTGCCCATTATTGGAGTCTCCTCGAGGTAGAGTATCATCAGTTTGAGAAGCGTCTCCCTCGATAGTTGTTCGCATAGCGGACAGAGCGAAACTACGAGGGGGGTTCACTATTCTCGGACTATCACTATTCGGACTCCCTCTGGTGCCACTGACGGCTGGATCCGAAGAGGTCGTAGGTTGAGTTTCGTGATCAATACCTGGGAAACCGGAATCTGGAGGGTGACTTGTCGATGGTAACGGAGGGGTTTCCAAGGTGCTAGCAGCTCCCTCAAGACCTTGTTGTGATGTATTTGGTACTTCGAAGTCACCGGCTGGAGGATTTGATCTTGGGTCGTTTCTGGGAGGCTGACGATCTCCTAGAAGCCGGGGGGGGATTGGTATCGGAGTTCTTGTCCTTGACTTTGAGCGTTGACGCTCAGCTAGGGCTCGTAGAAGATGCGTGTTTGGTAACGGAGCTATTGGTCTGTCCCCAGGATTCGTGACACCTTAAAAATAGAAGAGTCAAGAGTGGCTCAAGGGCTTCACTGGCTTTGTACCCACTTTTGGCATTTCCGCCTTCAGGGCGCGAGTATGGAACAAAGCGTCCAGTAGCGGCGCTTCGACCTGCACCCTGACTACGGCTTCGGCTTCGACTTGAGGTAGCACTTCGGCTTCGACTCTGACGAGAGTGTACGTAGGTTGTGGTCGGAGGCCCACTGGCGATTTCTGACGGAGTTGCCGAATCTATGTGAATTGAGCATGCAATTGCGCCAATTTCACACAAAACGCACGACTCCTCTGACTATTAACGTCCATGAATTGGACTTTTCCAAAGTCGATGGTGCCCGAAGCAGATGGTCAATGAGAGGGCGAAGTTCCCTGCACAGCACATAACCATTTATTTCAGCACGCCGACAGCGTGCCCATGGGCATTATCTCGACAGCGAGACATTATTCTAAACACTTAATATTAACCTCGTTGGGAATTCGACAGTTTCAAACCTTTCCAGCCACCACCAGCCGAACGCACCAATGCACCGTGGACGGCGCCACACATCCCTGTGTCCGGCAACTTGATCATATTAAGTGCGCCAGGTCTTTGCAGGCCTGCTGTATACCACGCTCAATACGACGTGAGCATGCGCCCAACATGCAATTCTCGTTGTCCAGAAGCCCTGCCTTTACTTTCGAAAAGAGCCCGAAGTTCGTGTATCTTAATGGATATATCTCGAGATCGAGAATTCAAGAAAGTGAGTCGTTTATACGTACATCTAACCCATATCCTCGAGAAAACGAGGCCGGAAGCTATTGTACGCGTTCTGCGTATATAACCTCATCGCTAGCTTTGATTCCGTTAACGTTCATAGTATCTTGTTTACTCTGTAATATCGAATCCCAATTGCTATGCCTATCGACGAATCCATCTGTGCTTTCTCTGGTGCGCTCACCCTGAAACGAGTGCAAACTCGCTCCGCCGCCGCCTGCGTGAGCTCACTCAAGATATCCCCCCACCCACACGAAATGCTGGCAGTAGGCGACACGAAGGGAGTCTTGACGGTGAGTGTCGCACCCCGACGTGAGCAACGTTTTTAATTCGTTCGTTCTACAGATCCACTGGATGAATAAAAACCTGGAGATATTCCGCAAGAAAATGGTAAGGCGCGGTCGCCAATCAGTCGCCATCAGAGCCCTGGCTTGGAATCCACAACAACCGAACGAACTATATGTTGGGTTTGCGAATGGGGATCTCATTGGTTATAAGCTACGAATCGATGTCCACGACACCGGCCACGAGGTTCGTTCCCTTCAGTTCGAGATTGACTTGGAATAATGTCAACTTGAACAGGACCCATCTTCATTTCTGACTTTCGGAGGGGCAATTCACGACGTCGCCCTCCCGCCGTCTGGAACTGAGATTTTTCTGTTGTTTGGGACCTCGTTAGCGGTTGTCCGTAAGCGATGAACATCCCTCCTTACAAATAGATGTATATACTGATATATCACCAGGCCAGGGAACTCGGGCGCACTCAACCATTCCAATGCCCCCAGAGTCTCGCCCAATTCGGCTTATCCTTGACGTGACTTGCGTCGTTGTAATATTTATGGTCTCCGAGCCTGGGGTTCTGCCGGCGGCCATGTGGGTTCTTCGTGATCATTGACGACGAAATGGAACTCATGTCGGAATCCTTAGTGCCTACGATCGTCACTCGTATGAAGTACGCTGGAAGTTGTTTACTTCCTGTAATGATATGATGTGAGTTTACAACCAATCCGTGCGGTCCTACTAGTAACATTTTCAACAGCCTTTCAGGAGCAATTTCTCCCCAACACACGAAGATCACTATTCTGCATGCTACGAAGGGCGCGGAAACATATACCCTACCCAATCTCGGCCATATCTCTACTGTATTCGCTGCACGGAAGTTCTCTACCGCAGTGGATATTACGTATGTCGATCGCGATACATTTGTCTGCGGTAGCTCGACGGGGGGTCTTCTATTTGCGAACGGGACTTCCGGCGAAACCTTTGAAATGAAGGCGACATCGAGAGCCACGTATATGCTTGCTCGACTGGTAAGCTATATCTTTTCGCTGTACATGCAAAATATGACTTGAACCTCAGGATGTCGCACGCATGGGCGGGCGCCACACCCACGTCGTGACCAGCGATGGCAATACATTCTCTCCGTTTTGCGACGTGTTGCATTTCACGGAGACAGTACTGCCGAACACCAGGTCCAGATCAATCTGGAAATATGCCGCTCTTGTTTTGCTTGCGGCCATGGGTACTATGTATTTTCAATCCAGCGAGGGAAGCGCCTCAGCGATCTCGTCGGTATTCAGCAACTTATCATCCGCGGTTTTTGGTTCATTCAATCCTCCTCCCTCGCTCCAATTCCCTCCAGTGCCCAACCCGCTGGTTCCGTTACCAGAGCCGCCATCAGAGCCTGCGTCAGAGTCACTCTTGTCGGAGTCTCCCTTGGCGTCGGAATCTTCGTTGGCGTCGGAGTCGTCTTTGGCGTCGGAATCTTCGTTGGCGTCGGAGTCTTCTTTGGCGTCGGAATCTCCCTTGGATTTGCCCTCAGAGTCGCCCTTGGAGTCGCTCCCCAAATCAAACCTTCCATCAGTACCCCTGAATACGCACTTAAGCTTGGATTTGCCCTCAGAGTCGCCCTCAGAGTCGCTCCCCAAATCAATCCTTTCACCAGTACCCCTGAATACTTCTGCATCATCGCCGTTATTCTCACCCATTGGAGGACCCTCTGAAACAGAATCGCCATATGCATCACCCCCGTCTGACAGCGACATCGGCACTGGCCTTGCTGCACGGGACGACCCCAATTACACGGAGCTCCCCTTGGCCCCGTCAAAGCTCCCCTTGGCCCCGTCCCCTGACCAACATCTTCCACCGCATGTTCCATCCGATCACGCTACGGACCCAGCCGTCAGTACAATCGGTACGCCCCCCCCTGTTGCCACGGTCACGATTCTCCGTGATATGCAGACTGAGAAGACTGGTAGCGGTCGCGCAGGAATTGGGGAGTTGGTCTTTGGCGTCATCGTAGGAATCACGGCGACTCTCGTTATCATGGCTCTTCTCTATAACCACGCTGCCATCGGTGATTGGTTTGCGGGTCATTTCGCAACCTTTGCAGGCTACTTCTCAGCCGCACCCAAACCATCCGACCAGCCTGCCTCCACTTCCCCTAGTTCTTCTTCCCCCGGTTCTCCCGAGATTAAAGATGAGTAGAGATAGATCTTTCTGATCTCGAAATCGGATCTCGCACGTAACATACCCACCGTTTCCTCTCGACATTACTATTTATATTTACTCCTACTGGAAGGTCCTGTAATCTACGGGACGAACAGTCCCCCGAGGTGATAGTTACGTTACATGCCCCGTAGACGCCGTGACATTCCAATTCATGCATGTAGAATATAATCTATTCGCAATCGATAGCACCACTCAAGCGAACCCGCCTCATCTCATTCATCTCATTAATGCCTGCACAGTTACCCTACGATGTTCCTTGGGCCGCACATCCGCTCTCAGACTGTGATTCCTATGATGTGGATATTGATGTACGTGTCCTTCAGAGGTCTGATACTTGCCCGGCTGACTAAACCAACTGTCTTAGATTTTGGCTCAACATTTTACGAGCTTAACTGTTAAAGATGTCCCAAAGACTCCCTCCGTTCCAGGGGCTTACCCTGAAACACCACGAGTACAGTAAGTTGCGATTGAACCTTCTGGCGTCCATGACTGTTGAGATAAATGCGCAGACTCAGTCCTAGGGTGAAAAAGATCATCAATTTCCTCAGTTTATATTCTGAGAATAACCGCGAGATGGTCGAGAACTGCGCCCGACAACTGTGCGACGTTACGGATGCGGACATGTTCGAAAAGAAGGCTCTTAATGCCCTCTCGTTGTTGGTGACCGACGGCAACACTCAAACACTCCAGGAATCCGCAAAGCACCTTCGTGAGCTTCTCTTCGTCGCAAAGTACTAAGTACTCTCTAAGTACATTAGCATTATCTTACGTGTCTCTACAGGAAGAGTGTCAGGTTCTCCCAGGCACTCCCTGACGATGATGTCTTTGGGACACCGTCCGATACCACCAATTCTGCAAAAGATGTCCGTGTAAAAAAAGAGCCGTCGTCGTCGCATACTTCCCTCCAAACCACTGAACTGATGGATTCTCAAGTCCCGCGAAAGACGGAAAACCAGCCCATGCAGCCACCCATGCCCGTCCCGATTCCCCTACAACCCTCAGCTGAGAGCTCTGCTCAACATGATCCCCCCCTTCATGGGTCCCAGGATCCTCGAATTCCTTCACATGTTGCAACTGATACCACACCCCAGCCCGCGATTTCATCGAAAATCCCAACGGTACAAGCCACCGTCCCACCAGCTGCTTCAGCTCCCCCCCCACCTCACGTCTCGACCGACTATAATGGCGTTAGTTCGATACCACAGGACGCGCGTTCTCACATTCCGATCGCACAAGCACCCATCCCATCGTCCCCCCCACATTATCCCCCATTTCAGGGGCCTCCATCACAAATGCAGAGACAAAATATCTCACAAGTACCCCCGCCTCCCGTGCCTGCGACTTATACCTATGCAGCGCCCGAAGCCCCGAGCGCGATCCCTCAAAATGAGCCGCCTCATGGATGGCAATACTACCCACCATCCCAGAGTCAGGGGTACTATAGCACTGATGTATCCGCCCCACCGCGCTCGGCCACTCGTTACTACAGTCCCCCTCCCTCAGCGCCGAATGCTACTTGGCAGGCGCCTCGTCATACAAGCGCCCCCCCGCCAGCGATGCCAATACAAACTACCCCATATGAGTCCATCAGCACCCCGCGTCGCCATATCAGTGCTCCCCCACCACAGCCTCGAGTTGAAACACTCTCTACACCCCCCAGACAGAATCAACGGTCGTCGAAATCGTCATCGTTTGAGATCAATAGTGTTTCAAACACACTCGTCCTTTATAATAACAATGATCAGCCGATTACCGTCGCCTCCCTCACAATGAAAAATAATGAGAAACCGATAAAAGAGGGCTACCACGTGAAGGCGCGTTATATTCACTGCGACCGGCAATCCTACGTCCCGGTCGTCATTTCCCGCCCCATACTCCCTTCAAACTGGAACAAGCTGGCTGGAGATCTGTTCATCATAACAACAGGCCCGCTGGGGCCATCCACCGTTGCGGAAACTGTATGGATGTTGAAGGAAGAGGGTACCTGGCATGACATAACCCATGATTTCAACAGCGATCAATTGGACTCGTCGCACTTGGTGCGGCACCCAGCTAAGGCCATTGCGAGCGATCATTTCCTCAGTAGACGTACTAGTGCTGGTAAGCCTGGTTGGGTAACAGCGAAAACCCAGGATACTTACGGACTATGAATTTACATGTATAATATTCTCCAGTACGCAAAAGAACCTACGTATGCAAGCCCCGTTTTCATAGAGATTCGATTGATATTGTGGAATTCGTATTCTTCGTATGTCGAAATTAGTGTCTAGTTATCGCCGGTAGTAGGTCAGCTTGGGAGAATTCACCGAAAATATCATAGTCGTCTCGTGTGTGAGACTAACTTTCTGCATTGCCAAAAGTGGTAGTTCGCCGACATTGGGTGACAGCGCGTCTATTTGAACTACCACATTTGGCAATGCACCAATCACGTCTATTTAAACTACCACGTTTGGCAATGCACTATTTGAACTACCACATTTGGCAATGCACCAATCACGTCTGTTTGAACTACCACTTTTGGCAATGCAGAAGTTTGAAGTACCGCTGCCGCATGTCATGACCTCGAGTTGGTCTCGTTATCGAGACGGAAGAAATGTGCGGTGCTCAATAGTGTCTCGACAGACTTGAGAGAGTACCACGTCATCCTGAGTCATCAAGACGGAAGAATTAGGAGCGCGGGTGTACGCAGGTTTCACGACATTCGAAGCAGGCCGGACGACACTCTTGGATCAATCGATCACAGCACAAGGTGTCTCAACCGATATCAAGACGCCATAGTTGGCGTGTACCTACGTTCGAAGACTTTCCATTGGCGCTGCGTCTGGATATGAGACAGACTCAAGGAATACGGCTCTGACATTCGACTCTATCGGAGGAAACAGTCTACACACCATACTCGAGATATCCCCCTTTCATATCCTCTCTCATATCGCTCATATAATACTCTGATCGCCGCCTTTCATCCTCTTCTCAAGTACAGATTTCGAACCCCCGATCGACAGTCCTTACGGCGTGCTCTATAACCAAGACCAGGCGCAAGCAATTTATCTTTCTCTCAACCTCAAAAGATGAAATACGTCACTTGCCATTGCCGTAGTCACTGCGCAAAATGGGATCCTCAGACTCACAGTTTCATTGGAGGCAAATCAGTGTCTCGCTCTACACGAGATAATCATGGCCGGGACGACAAACGTCTCCACGTTGAGTCTGAAGATGTCGCCATCCCGGTTGCATCTGCTCCGGAAGAAGTTGGTGGTTGGCTACTCCTAGCGCAACAAGAAGTCGCAGCAATGGCGGCTCTACCGTCTTCTTCACTCAACAAACCTTTAGTCTTCATCAACGATCCCCGGGCGGCTACGTTAGGTGAATATGCTCTTCATATGGATCCACGGCATCCTAATACGGGTATACATGCTCTGCAAACAAATAAGCGATCCAATACAGCCTTCCTCCACTCCGAACTCCGCGTTGCCCATCTACTCTCGAAGGCATCTCTCCTCGCAGAATCCCAAGAAGTCAACACACTCATTTCCTCACTCGAGGACTACTTGCATCAACTAGATTGCGAGAAAGAGCTTCATTGGTCGCAACAACGAAACAGGAACACCGTCGACCGTAACGGTCGACCAGTAATCAACACTGGTAAATTCCATCCGTACTCTACCTGACATTGGCTCACGAGTTCCTTTGATGAGATGTCTACTTCGAAACTGTAATTCCCCCCAACCCTGTCCAGCAGGTTGCGTACACACTCTCGGCCATCATGCAAAACTTTCATTTTATGTCAAGAAAAGCGCTTCGCTTGCAAATTGCAGGGAATCGGGATCTGCTACTCTCATCTGGTGTACCTCGTTCGGTCGTTGACTCGTTAGCCAAAGATCCTCGAACGGCTACGAAATCTCTGCACATAGACCCCGTTCTTCGAACTTATGTGTCTTGCCCGACGTGCCACACCGTCTATCCACATGACCCGAACAACAAAAGCCCTACTCATTGCATCAGCCGTGAAACTCCGCATAGCTCGACCTGCAACCAGCCATTATGGAAAGAGTCTCTTGTTGGAGGCCGCCCTAGGATAGAGCCACGCCTTACATATCAGCATCAGGATTTCAAACAATGGCTGGGGAGGCTTTTATCTCGTAAAGGCATTGAAGAACTACTGGACAGTTATCCCGCCGGGCTAAACGCCACACGTTCTACCTCGGATATTTGGTTAGCCGATGTCTTTCAGCAGCTCAAAGACCATGAGGGTAACCCATTTCTATCTCCCTCCCTCACCGAGGGACGTCTGGTATTCGGTCTATCGGTCGATAGTTTTGAGCCCAATGCCGCCAAGCCAGGACAGACGCCCACTTCCGCCACTGGCATCTGGATAATTTGTTACAATTTTCCCCCTCACCTGAGATATCTCCCCGAAAATATATACCTAGTAGGCATCATCCCCGGCCCAACTAAACCTGACACCACCCATATCAATCCATATATTCAGCTTGTGGTCGACGAGTTCAAACCGTTTTGGAATCCTGGCGTCTCTTTTTCGCGGACGAGGTGTTCGCCCAATGGGCGACATTATCTTGCGTTGCTCATTCCCCTCATATGTGATATGCTTGCAGCTCGGCAGATCGCAGGGAAACCCGCCGCCATGGCCCATAACCTCTGTACTATCTGTGATATCGATCACGATGACATGGATATTCTTGATCCATCGAAATGGCCACTGAAAGATCGACGACAAGTACTCTTTTTTGCCAACCTTTGGAAAAATGCACGATGTACGGCTCATCAAAGCCAAATTTTCGACGCATATGGCCAGCGTTGGTCCCCCCTTTTCGATCTTCCTTATTGGGATCCCATTCGATTCATCGTCATCGACACCATGCACACGCTTGATATCAACCTCCTCAAGGGCCACCTCCGCGATATGTTCCGAATCGACCTCAAGCATCCAGGGGGAGACGGCGCATCTCACACCGCGATTGTCAATGACAAAATGGCCATCCCAAAAACCTATGTCGCCAAATTACCTGCCTGCAATAAATTGATCGCGGACAATCCTCAAGACCTCCTCTACAAACTACTAGAATTTCACCGCACTATTCTCTATGTGGTATGCGTAGAGAATACCATCCTGGGCGACACTCATACTGAAGTAATTGGGACTCGGTGGATCTTAGCGCGAAATATAGTTCGATGGGTAAGTAGATGCATTCCCAGCGCAACACTGTGCACTGACACGTCGTCTCAGCGAGCGGACGTGTCGCACTCTTCTGTTCAGAGATTCTTGCAAAAGCAAGTCCCAATTCAAGCTGTCACCACCGATGAACCCTTAAATATGTGGCTATCCGACTCAGATGACGAAGACCTGCCGCCAAACGAAATTGGGCCCATGCCTGTGGAAGGCGTAATCAGAGTTGAAACCCCCGATCCTGGTCAAATGGTAGACGAGATACTGGGTGCTGAAAATGTAGAACCATCGAACCCGTCGCTCGCACAAGATACAAAGCTCCATAGCTCCATACGGAAGATTTTGACATACCTGGCCTCAGATGCGAGTGGTCCATCCCGCGAGCATGTCTCCCAACGATCGACTATTGACGTCCTCCGCCGTATTTGCCACTTGATTGATATCGATCCTTCTTCCGTACCTTCCATTGGGCGTAATGTGAAACTGCCTTTGGTAGATGCTATCATCGAGAAGGGATTTAAGTTTTCCCGCTTAATATGATTTCAATCTAACGTATCCCGACAGGCCGTTACGGATGAAACCGTAATACCTCACCTTTCTTCCCTCCTTCCTGAAAGGGATGCAAAGAGAACATCGGTATTAGGCATCGATATCATGAAAGAGATTTGGCAAGATATGGAGCGCACAATGCTTCCTACTTGGGTTTCTCGTGTCCCCCGTGATTGGACCTCGCTGACAGATCTGAACGCTAGCCAAACCCGCATGCTCTGCACAGTCCATCTACCCATTACCTTGATCCGTATGTGGCACGCCTCCGAGGGTCGAATGCGAGAAATATTGGCAAACTTCATGGACCTCGTTACGGCGGTCATAACAGCCAACATGCGAACGACTTCAAAGGAACAGATTGCTACCTATGACTTCCACATTACGCGTTACATGCAACAAGCCCACCAACTCTACCCAGATGTGTCCATCAAACCCATTCATCACGCTGCCCTTCATGTCGGGAGGATGCTAGAGGACTTTGGGCCTGTCCACTCACACAGCGCTCCATATTATGAGCGCTATATCAATTTTCTTCATCGCATGAACACGAACCGAAAGCCAGGTGAGCTACCCATGTCAACAGCGTAAATAGGCCCAGCTAATCTCATCCACAGGTGGCCAGCTAGAGTCGACGATGATGATGACGTCCGCACGTAATGCCAATCTCTCTGCCCTTTTGGCAGATGATACCGCTCTACGCAATAAAGTATCTGGAATTGTCGACATTCTGGCCAAGTTCAGCCGAGAGGACACACGGCGTCTTGCTCGTTTCGGCGAGTTTGAGCCTAGTTCAGAGATTAAATTAGGTCTCGAGGCAGAACTCGCACGTTTGGACGAGTGTTACTATCAAAAGCTATGCAGTCAGCTCTCGGCCACTGTGTTAGTCGACCGCAGTCCTTCATTCTATGACGAAATTCTACTTCATGGCATATCATACGGTTGTGCTGGTACCTCCAAAATCCGAAATAGTCTGGTCGTCTTTCATCCTGCAGCAACCACTGTCGATTCAGATACGCCTATACTCGCTGGTGTCGTAGAAAAGATATTTCAGTACACCACGCCGCTATTCACGGGTATCTTCTTGGGTATTCGGTCCTTCCAACCAGTCAATTCGGCCCTTGACCCATACAGACAATATGGATTCGCTGGAGGTTTCCTGTGCTTCCGGAATGTTAATGATTACCATGTCATCCCGCCACCGGCCATTGTCTCGCACTGTGCTTTGACAAGTATGGGAGCGGAGACTGGTCAAGAGCTTGTCCATGCCTTACCACTGAATCGGGTATGTGATGTATCGCGCCTCTCTCTTTATGTTGCTAACCTTTCGACCTGTATATAGCTGAGGCAATCGTCTGAGTTTTCCTAATTCCCGCACCCTTCGACGCCTTGGTAATCGCCTTCGTCTTCGAGCAAGGCAAGACATGAACCTCTGCCCCACTTCGAACCATCGCGCACTCACCCTACACGAATTGTGACATAAGCTGGGGCTCACGGGGAGAGCGCAGGGATAGCATATCATCGATCATCATCACCTTCGTTCTATTCGAAGTTCGGTACCTTCCAACACAGTCTCAGCTCCAATCTCTAGCCACAAATGTGGTGGTAAATACCTTAATCGTAAATGATAACTGCGGTCCCCACGCAGCTTATCAGTAAAATATCTAGATGCGGTCGCCTCATCGATTGTCGCTCAAGATGCCCAAACATTCGAGCACGATCTACTTAATGTAGGTTCGCTAATACTCCCGATTCACACCTCACCTTTACCTGGTCTGGAACCAATTCAGGACAGATCTTGTCGGGATAATATAAATGTAGTCCATCAACACTCCCTTCTCCACTAGCTATAGTGTTCACAAGGAATGTTGCATATCTCCCCTCGTGCGTTGGCATTTTAGGCTCGCTCTATAGAGAAACTGAAGACACTCTCTGCCAGGTCGTTCGTGCAAGCGATGCAAGCGATATCGACAGATCATCAAGCGACGCCGCCAAAAGGATAGGCGAGGTATGTCGCCGCGTAGTGGTTCTCAATGCCATCGCCGTCGCTGATGTGGAACTTGCAGTGTCCCTCGTAGATGAAGGTGATTTCTTAGATTTGCGTTTACTATATTTTCACGCCCATTCTCAAACCCACCTATCTCGCAGACCACATGATGATGGTGGTGGTTGATGACGCCTTCGACGCCCCCACCATCAAGTACCTCATTCGCTGCGTAGAAGAGGGCTTGCTTGAAGTGCAAACAAAGTCGTTCGCGCTCTCCAGCCGGCTGGAGACAGAGGCGCCCACAACTCTGGAAATGGTGAACTCACATCTACTCGAGACTTCTAAGGAAATGCGGTTGTCTTTGTCGACCTTGGCATTGGTACTCGACGCATTGCAGCCATTAGATAGCTTTTGAAATTTCCCGTATTTCACCCCGTCACATGTGTATAGTTCAACTCTTATCGATACATTCCATCACCGCCAGGTTTTCATTGATGGTACGCCTGCAGGGCTTACAACCTCAAGGACATCACGATGATTCATGGTACGCCTGCAGGGCTTACAACCTCAAGGACATCACGATGTGTACGTACCACAGTGATAATACTCGCAAGCATTCTCTGTGCTTTGGATTGTCTTCCTTACATTTATCTTTCCCCCGCAATCTGTGTTTGCCATGTTGCTCCCGCCTAAAGGCTACAAGGGTCTTAGTGATCATCGCAACCGTTGCATCGTTGTCAAGTGTCGATGTAAGCTCTAAATACTGTGCTTGTGGGTTTAGCTCATTCACATATTAGGTACCGATTCGAAAAGACTGAAGAAGGCGCGGCTCGCGATACACGTACACGCCCTCCGGAAACTTCAACCCATCATCTGCGGCATGAGCACATCCATGTTCTATATGAGCATTGACACGATCGTTCAGAACGCAACTATCGGGTTGCCTCGGGGTTCGAGCCACACCCTGACGACTCTTGAGACATTGAGCGATCCCGTGCGTGTATCTGCTCCTAGCGAGTGTCACTCATAATCAATCATGGACACAGCCGCCTGCTGTTAACTTAGAATATGTCAAGATGGCGGCCATTGCTGCCGTTCAAGTGTTAGTGTCGGAACGCGACTCAGATGACATTGTACAGTGGATACACCACATACTTGGCGAAGGAAGATTATTTCCTCCCTATATGTTCCGCGAGGTGGACCAAGCCTATCGTCGAAGGAAGGTGCGTAAATTCTCATTTTGCGAAAGGAGTGACTACGTACTGATGAGTAGCCGATCCTCAGGGATTCCTTCAGTCGCCCATGATATTAGCGACATACTCAGCCTATATATCACAACGTCCATATTACTACCTACCGCTCTATATGGAAGAGCAAGATCGGGGGGAACTGATTACATCTGTCTACGCGGTAGGTGTCGATGGCCTTATGAGATAAACTGGCAACCGATATCAGTTATACTAGGTGCATTCGGCCCTCAGCCTGTACTCACAAGGTCGCAAAGGGGATGAAGGGACTTATTTCCCTCGAAATTGGGGAAACTGTTCCAACCGCCGAAAACTCAGGATCGCTTCTCTCGTCCAGTTGCTCACTCCAGTCGACTTTGAGCATATTGTTGACTCAGCCCGGATGATCAACATCGTACCCAGCTCACCCATTCCCGTGGAATCATACGACGAAGCTGGGGATTTGGCTATCTCCTCACAGGACCTGCTCGTTACGGGTAAAGACGTCGATGCTGCGGGTGCCAGTGGCCACTTTATGGGTGAAGACAGAGACGAAGACGAGTCATGTGTATCTGACGACGCATATGACCGTTTCGGCAATCAAAAACCGCAGAATGCGTATAGTCAAGACCTGCCAGATGGTTGGAAGCATCTCGCTATTGGCAGGTACGAAGACCTCTGGGGTGAATGGAAAAGTACCATTAGTAAATAATGCCACGTTATGGGATCCTTTACCAATGTATCTTGATACCGAATTATTTGAATCATACATGACGGCTCTTGCACTACAAAGTCTCCAAGGGAGTCCGTTCGTAAACGTTCCTGGACATGCATTGCCAAAGATGGTAGTCCATGGGTATGCTACCAAAAGCAGTAATGCAGCCAGAGCAGTGTGGCTCAAGCGCTCAAGCGCGTTGATCAGTCGCAGTTTCGAAATTCGGCGAGTGCCGCATGGAGTGATGTCGACAACCATCACCCTTGCTATCGAGACTGGTTGAACTCGGGGGGTCTCGCTATCGAGGTCAATCCACGCTTTGCGTACGTGTTGTGCTGACTGCGTTGGTGTCGATTTGACTAATTAGGATACTATCCATGTCCTCTGATGGCATCTTACCTGTGTTGAAGGTACTGGTGCAAGCGAACACCTAATGGCGCGCTTCGACGAGCCACGACAAGCAGTTTTCCCTCACTCGACGGTCACGAAGACGGGGCAACGATTTGGACGACTCTCGCACCACGAAGGATCCCAAATCGTTACAAAATGGGCCACATCCTTCCCCACATCCTCCTCCTCTCTCCACGCCTTCCATCCCTAGCCGCCATCGATATCCCCGCACCTACGATGGGTGAATGCGTGCAGGAGAAGCAGACGCGGGTGAGAACGACGAACGGGGAGGAGTACGCGTGCAGGAGAAGCAGACGCGGGTGAGAACGACGAACGGGGAGGAGTACGCGTGTCAGTTAGTAAATGAACAATACCGCGTAGATGCGAATACGGCGCCGCTGAGTTCTGGAACGAAGGAAAGGAAATCAGCAAGGGGAGTAGATCGCAAACGAAACGAAACGCCTATGTAACCGTGGGTGCGAACGAGAACAACGACGATAACTCGACGACGAGGAGGAGGAGGAGGAGGAGGAGGAGGAGGAGAGGTGGTGAGGAGATGGATAACACGATCCGAAACCACGAAACCACGAAACCAACGAAACCGCAAGACCTCGATGGAGAGACAAGAAACAAACGACGATAGAACGGGGTGGACAGGTGAACGATGAACGACCGAGGACGAATGGCAAACGATACGAGGACCGACGAACCAGCGCGGATAGAAAGAAACCAACGAGAAGAAACTCGACGCCCAACGAAGGGAATACGCACCGATGAACGAGAACGCGCATCATCGTGATCACCACCACTTCACCACCGTCGTCGTGTTCGTGTTCGTTTTGATACACCCCCAGTCGAGTTGCACGAACGTTGAGCGTTGTGGCGATTGGCGAGTCGAACACGGCGACTGGGAGTGCGAGACCATGAAGACGACGAGGAATACGGATACGCGGATAGAGTGTAGGGAGAGAAGAGAGAGGGACGTACGGATAGTGAAGGGCGCATAATCAGGACGTTGACGCCGTAAGCATTCCCGCCAACTTTGGCGCGCGAGTTCGACGCCGTAAGCAGTCCCGCCAACTTTGGCGCGCGAGTTCGACGCCGTAAGCAGTCCCGCCAACTTTGGCGCGCGAGTTCGACGCCGTCATCGTGCCCACCTCTCACCGTCATCACTATCAGTAAAAAGTAAGTGGTGCACCACTCTCAACCTCATTTTCTAACACATTTCAACCCAGCATCTCAAAAAACAAACATGCGAGCTTGGTATTCGCCTAACACTCCACGCCCTGTCGCCTGGCTGGCCTTTGTAGAGGTCCTGGTACGCAATTTCGGCGTCCTTCGCCCTATGGACAACGTTGTCATCGTGTAAGTGTTTTGTATTCTTTTCTACTACGCTAACGCATACCAATTTGTAGCGACGCTTCCGTGACGCCTGCAGGCGCGGTATCGTCATCTATCCACGTTTTTCGTGGCGAAAACGGCGGCGATTGGATTCTAACCGTCACGATCGACGACGACGACGACAACCTGGTATCCCGACGCGGGTTTGGGCACCAGGTAGTGCCGTTTAACCCGCAGGATTACATGGAAATCGATCCTTTCCATGTATTGATCGCGTACACCATTTGTCTTTTTTTCTTGTAGCACTTGGCTTGCAGCTATAAAGTCATCATAAAACCTATGTACATCAATGTGAATACCTTCTAGAACATTTTCAACGTAAGATCTCCTTTGATACTTAGAATACTGCCTTCGTCGATATGCGGGAGATATCGTAGTTTACATCCTGAATACACGCTATCAGGGATACGGTGACTATATCGGGAATGATATTCAGAATATCATCAGGTTATCTCCGACAGATAAGGAGCCCATGATAATTTGAATACTAACTGTGGTGATTTTTAGAATAACATCTTCAAGATCATCATGT
The DNA here is from genome assembly GCA_012980535.1 of Pleurotus pulmonarius. Classification (NCBI taxonomy): domain Eukaryota; kingdom Fungi; phylum Basidiomycota; class Agaricomycetes; order Agaricales; family Pleurotaceae; genus Pleurotus; species Pleurotus pulmonarius. The sequence goes on from SJKF01000002.1 coordinate 3,158,992, forward strand.
TATTTTTGTAGGTGGAAGGCAGATATTAATCTCATTCATTCCCCCATAATACCAGTGCCAATACTTGAGAAATATTTAAATTACAACTTGGATTGATATGATAATATATATTTTGAACAATAAACTGAATTATTCTACAGTATCTACGGTGGGAATAAGCAGAAGCGTGTTGTTTTACCCTCTCAGTACCATCGCCGTATCACTCGTGCTTTTATGGGCATTTGCCCGCAGTGTGGAGATACGGACCCAAGGGGGAGAGTAGAGTAAGCGTGCTGCACGCATGGTTCCAGCCTATCTCTGAGTAAGAAAATATAATACAGCAACTGCCTCGAGTCCTGCCCTCAGTAGAAACCGCGGGCATTGAGCGGGCCAGGCCAAGGGGACTCCTGTTGGTTGTAAAGGAGTCGCTAACGTGATCGTGTGAGGTTTCCCAAGGTTAGGGCAGGTCTTTTGGCGCTTAATGGACGCGTCTGCACATCGCCTCCTCACACCGTTGCCACCTCTTCAACATGTCCTTCCCAGACGTCCCCGTGCTCTCGGACGATCTCCTTCGTGACAGGAGTCGGCTGTTCGAAGAATTTCTAGACTCTGATTCTCCAGTCTACAACTACAAGGATGAGATCCACCGCATGCTACGAACAGACAAGACGCGTCTCATAGTGAATCTCGACGATCTACGCGACTACAATCGAGACTTCACAGATGGACTACTCAAGCAGCCGGTTGATTACATTCAGGCTTGCGACGAGGCGCTGCTCAATATCGTGCAACGAGTGTACGACCCAGAGAAACACGAAATAGAGTCCAAGAGCTATCGCGTCGGATTCAGCGGTTCCTTCGGTGATCATCATGTCAGCCCAAGAACCCTCAATGCCTCAATGCTAGGGAAGATGATCTCACTCGAAGGCATCATCACTCGTTGCTCACTGGTTCGACCGAAGATGCTCAAGTCTGTTCACTTCTGCCCCGAAACGCGACTCTTCCATGCACGCGAATACCGTGACGCTACTTCGACTACCTCGAACTTGCCCCCCACGAGCTCGATTGTACCGCAAACTGATGACGAAGGGCATCAGCTACAAACCGAATTCGGTCACTGCGTATTCAGAGATCATCAAAGAATAAGCATCCAGGAGATGCCCGAGCGTGCACCTGCAGGGCAATTACCTCGGAGCACAGATATCATTCTAGATGACGATTTGGTGGACAAATGCAAACCTGGCGACCGGATTCAACTTGTGGGTATATATCGCAACGTTGGTGGTGGGTCAGGCGGTACATTCAAGTGAGCTATATCAACCTGTCCGCATGTTTCCGTGCCTGACATTATGAAGGTCGTTAATTTTAGCGAACAACATCAACCTCTTGTCGACCAAGATTGGCGGAGGAATCGCTCAAACTCCCCTCACGGATTCGGATATCCGCACGATTAATCAACTCGCGAAACGCAAGAACATCTTTCATTTACTCTCCGAGTCTCTAGCACCCTCCATATACGGCCATGAATATATTAAGAAGGCCATTTTGCTACTCCTCCTAGGAGGTGCAGAGAAGAATCTACCGAATGGAACGCACATCCGTGGGGACATCAATCTCCTCATGGTTGGTGACCCCTCGACCGCCAAGTCACAGCTCCTACGATTCGTTCTGGGGACGGCCCCCCTGGCAATTGCTACCACAGGTCGGGGTAGTTCTGGAGTGGGTCTGACAGCTGCTGTCACGACGGACCGCGAAACGGGCGAACGAAGACTCGAAGCTGGTGCCATGGTGCTTGCTGATCGTGGCGTCGTGTGTATCGATGAGTTCGACAAAATGTCGGATATCGATCGGGTCGCCATCCATGAAGTGATGGAACAGCAGACGGTCACAATTGCTAAAGCTGGCATTCATACGAGTTTAAATGCCCGCTGCAGTGTTGTCGCTGCCGCAAATCCGATATACGGTCAAGTGAGCATGCTTCTGTGATGGAGGTTCCTGGCTGATCATTAAACCTTTTGCCAGTATGACATACACAAAGACCCACACAAAAACATTGCTTTACCCGACTCGCTGCTCTCACGTTTTGACTTGTTGTTCATTGTCACCGACGATGTGGAAGCAACGCGGGATCGAATGATAGCTGACCATGTCCTTCGAATGCATCGATATCTTCCACCTGGCGTCGAGGAAGGTACACCCGTGAATGACAATCTCTCACAACCTTTGTCGATTGACGGCCCTGCGGCAATGGCCACCGAGGCCGAAAATGCTGATACCAGCCCTTTCGAGAAGTTCGACCCTCTTCTGCACATTGGTGTCGGGGGCACCGGGCGGACCACCCGTAGCAAGACTAAGAAGCACGAAATTCTCAGCATTGCTTTCGTCAAGAAATACATTCAATATGCCAAGAGCAAGGTCGCGCCGGTCCTATCCAGCGGAGCTGCGAACCATATCGTAGAGGTCTATGCGAACTTCCGCAACCAAGGTATGGAGGAGAACCAGAAAAACGTGAGTCGGCGAGCTAGTTACATTCTTCGACCGCTTAAAAATATTCTAGACATCACCACTCACAGCGCGAACGCTGGAAACTCTCATTCGGCTAGCCACTGCCCACGCAAAGGCTCGACTGTCCACTAAAGTTGAATTGAGTGATGCCCAGGCCGCCGAAACTATAATGCGATTCGCCCTTTTCAAAGAAGTTCCCAAGCGCCAACGTAGAAAGCGCAGAAAACTCAATACCGGTAATGCCAACAAGGGCAAGGGCGACGATGAATCTCAAGAAAGCGGTGACGAGACCGAAGACGAGGACGAAGATGGTGACCTCGACCCGATACCGGAGCGTATGTCGATGCCCCCTGGTCAGAAGCCAGTGGCTGCGCCAGCGAAGCAAGGTACACAAGATCCCATTTGGGGCGACGAGAGTCAAGATGTGCAAATGGAGATTGAACCATCTGCGTCAACTAAACAACCTGAAGTCCTTAGGAATATCGATCCGGAACGGTATGTACTTCTCATAGTAGTCTGTCACTCCACTGAGACTCACTTCGTTCCGTTGCCCGGTAGATTAAAACTGTTCAGGACACGATTTGCCGCCGTCCATGCAGCCAGACGGGATGAACAATACTTTGTGACAGACTTGATTCAATACGTCAACGAGGGTCTTCCGAACGACGAACTTTTTGGGACCACGGAAGCTACAGAAGCAACCCTGGCCATGCACGATGAGGACGATATAATGGTCAGCGACGGCGTGATTTATATGTAGAGGCTTTGCTATACCTTTGATGTCATTCTTTGCCATACATTCATGTATTACTTTTCGTTTAGCTTTCGATTGCATCTGTAGTAGTAGACATGGTTTGCGTAGGATTGCAAATAGTATTGTATACGTTCGCTTTACTCTATGAGAGACTTGGCAAGTGCGTGCTACTTGGGGCAATCCTGTCGGCATCGCAGAATCCGCTGAACTTCCTCTCGCGAAAGTTGGTTTACGCCGACGACCTTGGATGTTGTCTCACGCCACGCATCTCCCGCCTCGAACGCGGCATTCGTTAGCTCCTCCCAGACATGGCCCTCCGTACTGACTATTCTAGCCGCTTGAAGCAAGCCAAGCCATGGAGCCTCTACACGACTGCGGCTCATTGTCCCTCGTACGCCGGCATGACAAGTCTCTACCCAGAGTGCACATTCGGCCGAAATAGCTTTTGCAGCGCTCAGGTCGAAGCGGCCACGGTAGAGAATACCTCGGTTCAAGATATGTTCTGCGAGGTGTGTGGCTATATTCCGGTATATGGTCGTGAGTATCGCCTCCGAAAGCAACGAACGCAAATATGTCAGGTACGAGGACAACAATGCGACGGGGCCTAGGAGTGTTTGAGAAAGAGCTATTTCGTCGGCTCGCTCCTCGGGGTTCCGTCTACGACGGAAGGGCTAAGGTAGAATCAAAGCCATGGAGCGATTGGAACGTACGAGGTAATCACAACAAAATGAGCCTTCAATCCATGATCGATCTCTGCACAGACTTGCTGAACAATCATGGATTGGGCGCGGTCGGCTACCTTCTTGTATCGAAGAACTAACTCCTCGAATATCGTATCTTGCGGAACCTCCAATTCATTTGCATGTGGGTCAGGAAGATTAGGGTTCTCGGTTGCGCGGGCTCTGAGGGAAGCCCGACGGTTGATCTCGGCCCATAACTCAAGGAAGAACTAGGGCGAAAGTCAACCAAAGAATTCCGTGCCTATTGCTGAGCATTATGCTTACCAACTCCTCGCCCCAAGCTTCCATGGCGGATTCAATATATTTAGCACTGAGAAGTGCTTTACAAAGCCGCTGAGCGCCTTCAACGCCGCTCGTCAGGCTATTAGTATCCATCTTAACACCACCGTCGCCAGTACCCAACGCCACACCTAGAGCACCAGGTACCGCTCGGGAGAACACAGACGAGTAACTTTCGAAAGCGTCTAGAGAAGACGCTATGCGGCCGAGGTAATGTTCAAGTAGAGGTAACTGAACGGAAATCAAGAAGCGTGTTCGCTGGGCGAAATCGGGGAGTGGTGAATAACGATCTAGGTAGAGGTGGATTAGAAATTTGAGAAGAGGAACAGAGAAATTCGTACCAGTGACTTGCTCAACTAGAGCCTTTAGCTGCCGTGCGGAATTTGTCGTCTTCAAATCGAGATGACGAGACTTGTCGTCTGCACCTTCGTCCGCAATTTGCCAAGCATCAGGAGATGATATGATTTCGTTGTATTGTTGCTCCGTAACTAGGCAGAAGTTAAGATGCTAGCAGCTTTCAATGAAGAGATACTCTTACATTTGTTTTCACCGTCAACCCAGGCCTCGAACCAATCCTTCTGACCAAGGATGATCTCGCTAATCCCTTCCCATCTGTCTTCGTCTGGCTCGTGTTTTGCGGACGTACTCAAAGATATCTGGAATCCTTCATCTCTCAGGGCAGCGTCAAAGGCAAGTGCTTGGTATATAGTGTGGGCTAGAAGGGATGGGTGGGGGAGTAAAACGGGCACGGTGCGCCGAAGTTTCTTCGCCAGAATTGGGAGCAACAACGAGGTAAACTCGTCCTAGAATAGTATATTGTGAGTCAAGGTATAGAAATTGATCTGCAAATACTACCCATGCGCTGATACCTTGTATCTTTTCGGAAGACAACAGTGTCTGAACAATCGTATTCATGAAAGGACGATGTTCGTGCGCAACATTCAGAACATGAGTGAAGTACCATTCTGGCTGATTGATACTAGTAAGCCAACAGGTAAAAATGACAACGGTGAGAGACGTACTTTATCAAGCTTATTGGTGTCTCGAGAACCCTCGAAGTGGTATTTGAAGCGTAGAGAAATTGGACGGACTAAGGCTTGAATCGGATACAAACCCTCGCGAACAGAGTCCTCTGAGGAGATGACCTTGCGAGCCCTTGCGACACATGATCGTGATCGACGCGTTAAACGATAACCAAGTTCGACTCACAAGTCCTGAAGTCTTAGAAGGTTGATGAAAGCGTGTTCAAACGCCTGCCTATGCTCTAGGGAGGCCGTATGATACTCGACAGGACGAGGCCATTGTAATGTCTCCGCCGCTGAGAGAAGGCGTCTACAATGTAAACATTGGACGGTGCATCATACGCGAGATGAAGTGGGTCAACATACTCTGCCAGAATGTCTCTTATGTTCTGCCACGTCCTTTCACGCAAGGTCCGAAGAAATGAGACGAGGTAGAGTGTCTTGTTACCAGTAGAATCAGCAGCCGTTGAACATAGCTCTGCGACTTGGTCAACAAAGTCATGCAAGGCACGGTATTGAGATATGGACGAAATAGAAATTGGTTGCGTCAGTGGTAAGTCGCGTGTCTGTTGTGCGGAGGCGTCGCTAGACCATGCAGTTCAAGTTTATACTTGAGCAATCAATGGGAAGGTACTAACCTCAGTTTCACAGTGCGTTCTATTACCAAAACATACTCTTTCAAGTTGCTGAGTTCGTCCAAGTCTCGGTGCAACGACTGTATATCTTCCAGCAGGGTTGACGTCCGTTCACCATCGTCCGAGAAGTGAGGTACAAGATCTTCATTTATATCTGCCAACTCGTCGGCAAGTGAGTGCCTAACGAGGGAAAGCTCCTGTGCAGTGTGCAAGTGAGCTGCCGCAGATTCCCTGGTTGCAGTTATCATGGTGTCAACATTGGCTTGCGAAGTTGCAAGCTGAGCTATCAATGGTCATGAGATAGGCGTTTCATCGATTGTCAAGACGCACTTTCGACTTGAGCGTGTCATGATGTTTCTGAGCTTCATCCACAACAACCTCCAAGTCACGTAAATTGTCAATGGTTTTAAGCCGATCATCCAAGAGCTCTAATGTAGCCTTGGCCGATAATTCTGCATCCGGTGGCGCGAGCAGAGCCTTGATTTGATGAGAGGTCGTGAAGTTCATGAATGAGGAAGTCGTATAGTGCACCCAGTGCAAGATCTGAAAGTCGTGACGAATGCTAGAAGTGCTTCCCACGCCTGACAATTTATAGGGAGTGCACCGTGTCTCGGCGTGTCAGTGACTGGGCGGCAAGGTGCAATAATATTACCCTAAATTCACTTGTTGAAAACTGAGAATAAGGAATGTATGTGATATGAGAATAAGGAATGTATGTGATATGATATAAATCGAGGCACTAAGGTGAACATAAATCTGCCCAAATCTTACACTTTATACTTCCAACGTGACTGGCCCTGGGCTGGAACGGAACGAGTAGTCAAGAATGTGCGTCGTGAGCATCTCGACCTTGGTCGAGTGGGTAAGGCTACTCTAACACTGACCCTGGTCAATGCATGGTGGCCCAGCATCGACAAAGGCTTTACGCCTGCCGAGTGATCTGATCGACGCTACGCCAGCTGGCCAACAGTGTCCGCCTAATGCTCGCCAATCCAGGTCGAACATGGATGCTGGAACTGGGAGGTCTGTAATCGTGGGACGGAATCCTACGAAGAGTCTCGGCATCACGACGATCGCCAGGCGCGAATGGCTGATTCCAAGGACTGAAGACAAACTCATCAGGGGTGGGGCAGTGGTGCTAGTATCACGGATTACATTAGCATGGTGTGAGAATATGGAGTTCCAGGAAGTAAGATCGTACCGCAGTTATTTCGTGGATCTCTCGTTCGATATGGAGACAGAAATCGTCAAGCTCTGTAACGCAATTTAGCACCAGTAGCTTCGCGAGGGTAAAATAGCTTACCAAGGTCATTGGCGTCGTACCCGAAGGGATCTTCACTGCAAGATATATTAGTGAGATGATTTCGGTTTAACAGAGGGCATTTCTACATTTCTTGGCCAATTTCCAAGAACCCGAGAAGTAGAAACGAAGAAAAGGCCGTGGCCGGAATCACCAAGTTACCGAAGGCTGGAAGTAGTTGAAACTAAGAGCAACGACCAAAGTTAAGATGTCTCAATAGTTTTAGTTTATATAGGCATACCGGAAGGAATAAGAGGTAAAACCTTGAAGTTATCGATCAGTGACATACGTTGTGGGGTTACCACATGCGTAGGGGACTAACCACAGAGACATTCGAAGATGTACTTGATATGCGAAAGGCAACGGAGTGTTTCTGATACGATCCAAGCAGGACATGGCCTCTTGAAGAGAAGACAAATTACTGGTAAGGGCTGCATCGACTGGTGTTGCAATCAATCCTTCTTTCATAACATCTTCGGTTCAAGACCGTCAAGAATGTTGGAATGAAGTCAAACTGGTCCACTTACATGCAATGTAGCTAATAGAGAGCAATGAATCACTGAAGTTTATATATGACGAACGAGCTCACCTCGACAGATACAAGCAGATTTCCATAGGAACGTTGCTCTCGACTTTACTCGGCTTCCTCTTCCGTCCAAGGGCGTCTCTACCCATCTTCTGACGTTCGTCTGCCATCCGAGTGAGAGACGCTGTGCGGCGGAAGATCAACAGGACAAGCCACTTCAAGAAGCGGAAAAGAGGGACGTAATCGTAGATAGACGTCTCTGGGGGATTGCGTCCTGGTTTCAATGGTTTGTCGCTTCGAACTCTCGGTAGAACTTCATCAGGGTTGATAGTATCACGTCTCTGCCTTTGCCATGCCTTCCTACTGAGTGTTTGGTACCAGGAGGCGTTTACGGAGTTTGCGCTGGAAGTCATATCTTGAAGATCGTCGCAATCCTTAGATTCAGGGAGGGAAGTCGTCTTCTTCTGTGGCTTAAAGTCCTGACTTTCATCACGAGGACGGCCGTGAGGATGTTCGATCGAGTCAAAAAGTTCACGGAAGAGAGGGAGAGTATTTTCCGCAATCCGTTGACCGGCTTCCATGTTCACATAACGGGGCAAGTAACAGATGAGCGGGTAGAGATCTGTGTAGTATATCCCGGGTTCACCGCGGAGTAGATGCTATCTCGAGATCAGACCCATGTAACACTTGAAACACCTACACTAACCTTGACAGCTACAGAGAATGCTTGCACCTTAACGATGAGGCTCAGCCATCAGTATAGAAATTATTCCCGCAATACGTACTAAGTTAATCATTGTCTTTTTCTCAATGATAGCCTCCAGCTCAGTGCGTTGCTGCCTCTTTGTTGGAATGTGGATCCATATCTATGATAAAAGCTAAGTGTACGCTTGAATTGATCTAGGCGAAGAGCATTACAAACTGGGCTAGATTGCGTGATGCGACATGGATGCTGGTCCACATCTCCCTTCCGCCTTGATATCTACAAGCGCCTGATGGGAATAGACCCTCAACAATCGAGCTTACCGTTCGTACGCTGTCGATGTTCTGAAGGATATGACCACACCGAGAACCACGCCCAACACTGTCAACAAGCTGTTGTTTATACTCAGGTCGGTCGAAGTCATCGTCGACACCATGTAGACCACTGTACACCGTGAGCCAATATTTTGGATAGCCTGGGAGCCGACCTACTTGTTGCAACCGCAGAGAAGAATAGAACCTCCGGCCAGATATCATTGGCGACGGTCGCGTTGAACTTGTGGAAGGTCGGTGTGTCGCGGACATCCATGCTTGAATGAGAGAAGGGAAAGAAGGCTTGTATGTTGGCAGCTCCCTCGTGGTCACCGTTTAAATACCATACAGCACCGTGGGTGAGATGAGAAGATCACCTAGAGTCCTATTGCACGAGGTAAGTCATATCTATCAGATCATGCAGCTAACGCCTTTGGCGTCTTTTATACCTTGCTTCGCGAAGATCAGATACATAATTGACGCCCTGCCGTAGGTAGAATGTCCAAATCTCGAGTCCTGCTCAGGAGAGGCGGTTTATAATGTCGCAGAGATTGGGGGCACCACATGAGCCCGATTGGAAACGGCTCGGCATTGTTACGAACTTATCGCGACAAGGATAGAAGGGAGTATAGGATCGTCCCTACAAATAGTAAATCTTGCCCACGTATTTCAGAAGTGACAGTTACACTTGTCGAAAGCAAGAACGAGTCGTGGCACTAAATTCAAGACCGTCTAGGCATAGAGAAGATGCACGCGACATATATCAGAAGCTTGTGCATTTAGTAGTGTGCGTAACAATCGCTCTAGATAAACGTTGATGTAGCTGGTAGGACCCGAGATGTGAGGGACATACCTCCTACTCGGCGATACAAAGGGAATCCAATTACTTGATGTAAGTCCGCGCACTAGTGGGACTTTCGCCTGGTCGAAGTCCTAGTCAAAGTTTTAATTTTGGTTCGCGATCTTGAAAATCAGGCATTATACCCTCTTCTCCCACTGATGTAAGACGCAAACTCAAGACGCGATATCAAGACTAGATGGTGGTCACTGAATAATGGTATACTAGGTCACGCGTTACGCGTCGCTCTTATACTTCCCACGAACGGCGTCTATTCAAGCGCTATGGGCTGAACTTGAACCTGGTCTTGACTCTTATCCGTGCAACCCTCCGCATTACTGGTAGCAGGTAGCTATATCCTTTGCCATTGACCATCATGCTTAGGCGGTACGTGCACCTCAGGCACTTGATAACAGGCCCTTTCCTTTCTCCTCCCTCCCCAATCGTATACCTGCAGCGCTGGTGTAGTGGATCTGTGGATTCAAGTCTAGACCCCAGCCGGCGACAAAATAAGCAATCTACGTCCAGGTTTGAAACATCGCCAATTGGTAATCCCAGCAAGTCAACAGTAAGTTCCGTTGCTTTCGCGTTGTGAACAGTGCCACTAATATCAATGAAGATGGCCTACAATGATACTGAAAAAGCCGGCCCAATTGCTCTACCCCCAACGAAGCGACTGGCGATAGGTAAGTTTTCTCCCCCTCAATCCCCCTGAAATGTCTTGACATCGTTTGCAGTGACTTGCATGGATGCACGAATCAAGTGAAACAACGATAGCTTGATTGCAGCATGCCTCCACTAACCGTTATCTTCAGCCCCTTCTCCCAACTAGGCATAGACCTTGGCGAAGCCCATATTATTCGCAATGCAGGTGGTGTGGCGTACGTTCGTCATTCTTTCATCGCAGCTCAAAACTCAGTCAGTTTTAGTCGTGATGCCCTTCGCAGCCTCATCATTTCCCAGAGGCTGCTCGGCACCCGCGAAATTGCGGTATATCATCACACAGGCTGTGGACTGGTCACAATGACTACCCCAGGCCTTCAGAAGCTAGTCAAAGACGCTGACCCCACAAACGTAGAAGCAGGAAAACAAATTGACGCAATAGACTTCCTTGAATACGGTCCTGATCTGGAGAAGTCTGTCAGAGACGACGTACAGTTTCTGAAAGACTCCCCTTTGATCTTAAAGGACACGAAAATTACGGGTTGGATTTGGGATGTTGAAACCGAGAAAGTAAGTCAGAGGGACCTTCTACAGTTAACCCAACTCTCATACTCCGCAGGCGTCCCAAGTCGTTTAGATTCATCCTTGGCAGGAGGTCACGTATCTATCTATAGTATGACCGAAAATGAATGTCTTATGCGTAATCATCATGTCCTGCAATTGCGCCATCATTCACCATGAATCTTTCTCACAACGTCGGGTGCTTTGAAATAGATAGACATTCAAAGATATAAATACGTTCCCTCATTCATTATTTCTCCCCCATATTCTTAAGATGTCTCACTCCATCGACTTCGCTACGAACAATGCACAGTATGCGTCAACCTTCACACAGGGCCATCTACCACTCCCTCCTTCCAAGAAGATCATTGTTGGTGAGCTTATCTTATCTATTACATTCTTTTCAATGTCTTATGAGGATAACTTCTGATAGTGACGTGCATGGATGCCAGAGTCGAGTATGCTCCATCCGTGTCCACATAAATTTAGCTCACAGCTGCCCCTTGCAGACCAGCAGGACAACTGGGTATTGGCCTAGGTGAAGCGCACGTTATCCGCAACGCTGGTGGCCTTGCGTAGGTCGCCTATATTGTCAGGTTCCTTTCAATTTACTGACGAGTATACGCTACTACGCTACTGAAGCAAGGATGCTTTACGAAGCATAGTCATCTCCCAGCGCCTTCTTGGCACGCGTGAAATTGCCGTCTTCCACCACACTGGGTGTGGGATGCTGACATTCACGTCACCTGAAATCAAGCAGCTCGTCAAGGACGCGCAACCCGGAAACACTGATGTTGCGGCGGCCGTGGATGCTATTGATTTCGGGCCGTTCTCTGAGCTGGAGACCAGCGTGAAGAGCGATGTTGAATTTCTCAAGGGGAACCCATTGCTCCTCGAGGGAACCAAAATCTCCGGATGGACGTACGATGTCACCAGTGGGAAGGTGAGAGTCATGACCTGAGAGGCTTACTCTATGGGGACTGACGTTCCATTCGGTTTCTCAGATTCAACAAATTGTGTAATAATTCTATCCAAATACATAACGAACGCCTATCCAATGTACATCATTCCCCTAACATATTCTCCCATGTCAATCCAAGTTCTTGAATCCCCCTGTAAGCCCCTGAACTCCTTATGCAGACACGTGATTCCGAGTTGTAATTAATGGCGCGCGACTTGATTGTGAACGTTAACGTTCAACTTACTATGTCTGATCCCAAAGCAACAATAGTACCAGAGCCAAATCCACACGGCCTAGATATATCTGAGTATCAGGACGATGAACCGATAAGTCCAGCGGAAGCAGCTTCCCTGGCGAAGCTAAGCACAATATCACCGCCTGGATCGTCGGGTCCAGTCATCGCAGTGGATCTAGACGATGTGCTCAGTCAAACGAATCTTGTCTTGGCCGAATGTAAGAAAGTCATTACACCCACCCAAGTGTAATGCTGAATCCATTATAGTCCATAATGAAAACTACGGAACCAATATGGATGTCTCCCATTTCTACTGTAAGTAGATCGTTATGATTTACAACGGCGAGAGTCGTACTAACCGTCGATATAGATTATTATTACTGGAAGGTGTGTAAGTGATCTTCATATGTTATTATGGGTGATTAATATTGAAATCTTGATTAGAACCCATTTTGGGGAACACCAGCGGAGACATACGAGAAGGTTAAGAAGTTCTACGCGACAGACCGTATATATCAAGCCCCACCAGTCCCCGGTGCTCGTGAAGGGGTGCAGTCACTCAAAGACATGGGTTTCAGGTTGGTCATAGTGACGGCGAGGACACAGGATGTCGCCGAGCCGTCTTGGAAATGGGTGGATAAGCACTTCCCTGGTATTAGGATCATAGTCATACAATCCCTTCACTAAAGCTCTCCCCTAGGAATATTCGACACCCTGATCTGTACCAATCAATTCAAGGACGCTGACAAGGTTGGCCACGAAATTGTGACGAAGCTAAGCAAAGGACAGGTAATCCGCAGCCCACGTCTACCACCACGATCCTCCTTACTTGACATTCACAATTCACACAGGTCTGTAACGACTTGGGGGCTTGTCTCCTCATTGATGACTCGTCGGAGAATGCGATACAATGTTCCACTCACGAACCACCGACCCATGTATTGCTCTTCGGTGATTACCAATGGAACAGCAGAATTTCTGGGCCACAAGATCATAGGGATGAAATGACCTTTGATATACGATTGAAGGCCGCTGGTGGCAAGGAATTTTGGAAGGAAGAAACGCTAGAAGTACCTGAAGGTGCTCCGCTACATCGAGTAAAGGACTGGGCTGAGGTTGTGCGTTGGATACGGAACCGTAGAGAAGAGGGTCGTCTATAAGCTGAATACAACTTGTTCTTTTCACTTGAGATTATCTTGTGTTAGAACCCTAGGCGCCTAGAGAATCGTAATCACATGAAACAGCTCTTATGATCGGGCCACACAACTCAGGATCTCCACGCGCCAGTTGTACTACATGTTCAACTTTCCCCGCGACTCTGGTCGATAACCTTTCTCTTTCGTCGTAATGGCCGCGCACTCGACACTCCGTTCGACGAAGCTTTCCGAACATGTTGCGCTCTTGTCGAAGACCTATGTCAAGCACCGGCCGGTGGTTCAGAAGCTGCTTACCATCGGATTCGTAGTTTATGTGCTCGGTTCCACGTATACGAGCCTATCGGGGAAGCCATCGTCCTCTAAGAAAGGCAAGGAGAAGGCGAAGGAGGCCGCCGAGACCGCAGAGAAGGACCGTAGCTCGGGCAAGCCACCACGGGTAGCAGTGAGCTCGCATTATATCGTTTCACGCCCGAGGGGGAACTGACCGTCGGGCCCAAATAGGTCGATGCGTTATTCTATCAACGCCTGTCTACCATTCTGCGCATAGTAATCCCGGGAATACGCTCGAAGGAAGCAATGCTCCTGGTGATGCATTCCAGCCTTCTGATTTTCAGAACGGCGATATCCCTTTACGTCGCTGCATTGGATGGAAGGTCAGCTTGGGTCCTTTTGTTAGTATACCCCACTTTCTAATGCCTTCGACAGGATTGTAGCAAGTCTGGTTCGAGCTCAACCGTTGCAGTTCTTCCTTAATATCCTTAAATGGTTGATTGTTGCCATCCCCGCGACGTGGACTAATAGCTGGCTCACCTATGTGCAGAGCAAGCTTGCTATTGCGTACCGCACCCGCTTAACGCAAGAGGTTATAGGTCAGTATTTCGGTGACGGGAAGGAAGGTCCCGACGGAAAGGTGTATTACAAACTATGTAAGATATCGGATTTTCATTCTGCGAACACGCCTAACCACCCACAAGCGAACCTTGATGACCGTATAAAGAACCCCGACCAGTAAATGCAATTTATCGTATTTCTTTGAATGATCCTAATAATTCCCTCTATAATAGGATGATCACTAATGATATCCAACGGTTTTCTACGCATCTGGCCGCCATTTATTCTAATCTTGCGAAACCAATACTTGACGTGATCTTGTACAATTACCAACTATCTCAGAATGTCGGTGCCGAAGGCCTGGTGGTTTTGACTCTCTTGGTACAGAGCACTGCTGCCCTGCGTACGTGTAATTGTTATTCATCTTGCCATCGCCAACTAAAATACGAGGTGGAGACAGTTCGATACATTACTCCTCCATTCGGAATGTATGCAGCGCTTTCTGCTCAACTCTCGGGGAATCTCCGTCACAGTCACTCTCGACTAGCAGAGTTCGCCGAGGAAATAGCGTTCTTTGGCGGCGAGCAGACAGAGAAGATGCTAATTGAACGTGATTTCGCGACGGTGATAAAGCACGAAAACAGAGTGTTACGACGGAGATGGTGGTTTGGGTGCCTTGAGGAAGGGGTAATCAAGTGGCTGTGGGGAAGCTTTGGGGTATGGTGTCTCCATTCTGAGCTCTGTCTTTGCTTATGGGATGGTTTTAGCTGGTACTCTGTGCTATACCAGTATTCTTCAGAGTACCTGGTGTATCCAGCATTGATTTGGGTAGCCGCACAGAAGGTTGGTGCCATCGCTGAAATCCCTTTCAGGCAACGGGCTGAGAACAGCATGAAATCAGGATTCGTCACCAACAGACGTCTATTACTCTCCGCTTCAGGTCAGGACATCTTTGCTGTTCTAACGGTTCAATAACCTCAGACGCATTAGATGCATTTGGACGCGTGATGTATTCATACAAGGATTTGTCTGAGCTTGCTGGCTACACTGCCCGTGTATCGCAACTACTAGACACAATGAAGGATGTCAAACAAGGTAAATTCGACAAAAGCCTGGTGAGTACAGCAACGACTGGAGAAAACGCCGAAAGTGAGTTGCTCCAACTATGCCTCCGTCTTGCGCACGTCTAATGCTCCTACATAGTACTTCGAGGGCGTGGCCAAGTCATCGAGTCGGAGGATATACAGTTCGAGAACGTCCCAATTGTTACACCGAACGGAGATGTGTTGGTGCGGCACTTGAGCTTCCACATCAAACATGGCGTATGTTCTCGCCCACTTGTGTGTTCCTCTACTTATTGGGCCTTTAGCAACATCTATTGATCGTGGGCCCGAATGGTACGTTATCAAAGGGATGCGAACCCCTCGTTCTAAACCTTCGTTTCAGGCTGCGGGAAGTCCTCACTCTTCCGTATCTTGGGTGGGCTGTGGCCGGTATACGGCGGTATAGTCAGGAAGCCACGGGCATCAGAGTTCATCTTGATACCTCAACGACCGTACTTGTCACTGGGCACTCTAAGGGACCAAGTCATCTACCCGCATTCTCAGGCTGAGATGGAATCTAGTGAATTTCCATCCACATAGCTAGGAGTTTCTGTGCTAATATATCAACAGGGGGCATCACCGATGCTGACTTGCTCCGTATACTATCTGTAGTGCAAATGGATCATATCGTTGAGCGTGAAGGGGGCTGGGATGTTGCCAAAGAATGGAGAGATGCTTTGAGTGGCGGGGATAAGCAGAAGATCGCTTGGGCGAGGCTATTTTATCATCATCCGAAGGTTAGTCCTACCTCCTTGTTGAATGGACCTTGCGCTGACAACGCACCGTCGTTTATAGTATGCTGTTCTGGACGAAGCGACATCTCTCGTACCGCCAGATATTGAAGGGATGATGATGGACCACGCAACTGCCCTTGGGATCACATTGTTGACCGTGTCCCACCGACCTTCCCTGTGGAAGTACCATGCTATGATCTTGCACTATGATGGCCAAGGAGGTTATGTTTTGTACGTCATTTCCCTATTCCGACGTTTCCCATATCGATTGTCTAATTCCTGACAACCTCGGCAGCACTAAATTAGATGCGGAGAAACGCCTGGCTCTCCAAGAAGAGAAACAAGCTCTGGAGGCGAAGTTGCTGGAAGTGTAAGTGTTTGCTGCACACGAAGTTGGCTATCAGTTGACCTGAACCAATGTTTTAGACCAAAGATGAAGGCACGATTAGAAGAACTCCGTGAATTGGCGGAAGACCGTGATTCTCATCGTTGGTAGAGCTGGATGTAGGCGTTATTGCGGATCTTGGTAATTAAAGAGCCCTCGAGGTCTCTTCGTGCATATGTACCACCATATCATCATGTTGTTCATTGCGCCTAATTAGCTACTTGTGCACTTTCATCCACGAGCCATGGTGCACAGAGAGAATGGCCTATAGCTGAAGTGCAGCAAAGAGCACGGAAGTCCGCACTCGGCAGCAGAGGTGGCCGGAGACGTCCGCGCCGAGAGGATGATGTCAGTCGGACCAATCAGGAGCGTCGGAAATGTTACAAATTTCCACTTAGTCTTGTACTGCCCCACCCTGGCATCTCTCTTTGCTCCCGTCGCCATCTCACACGACAAAACTCTGCTGCCTGCGCAGATTACGCCCTAGACTTTATAGACTTCCTTTTGGCTCCCCATTCAATTGTACCTTCAAGCACTCTATCTATTTTCACAAAATGCACTTCTTCTCCCAGCTTTTCAACTACGAGTGAGTGTCTGTATCTTCGCTATGCGGCTCAATTAAGTGATGTGTGTTTTGCGGCGCCCTAGGCACCCATGGTCTCATGTTGTCATCGGAATGTGGCACAAATACCCAAATCCACATTGCTCGCACGTCGTTACAGTCGATACGCTGTCGCGGACGATAGATCCAAAAACAGGGATCGTGAGGACGGAGAGAGTATTGGGCTGTAAGCAGAAAGCTCCAACTTGGATAGTGAAGGTGAGTGCGAAGCCTTTCTTGCGCGGCCTTCGCTAAAGCGATTCTTCGTAGCTCTTCGGTGGTTCAGAAGACGCTTTTGTCCGAGAAATATCATTCATAGACCCCGCTACTCAACGAGCCACCATAACTTCCGTCAACCTTTCCCTATCCCAATTCGCGACATGTCTAGAGCAAGTACAGTACTTCCCCTCGTCACCGCATCGCACGGCATTCTCGCAGACGGCGGAAGTCCAAGCCCGGCTGGCTTTATGGCGGATGGCAGCAGATGGCTTAGAAAAATGGCTTGTCCAGCGGTTTGAGCAGAATGCGCAGCTTGGAAAGGTCGCTCTATCCGATGTTCTCAGGACACTATGGGAAGAGCGGCATGCTGCACATGTATAGATGTCCCTTGGTAGCCAGCGTTTTCGTTTTCGTTGTTCTTTGTTTTGTGGGCTTCTGTAGCAGTCACCTTAGATATTTGCCTGAGTACGAAAAGAGCCATTTGTGCCATAATATTAGGACGAATATTATATCCTGTAGATTTCCTTATACCGATATTTCTTGACTTCTGACTAGGAGTTGTTGACTCATCGCCACACAGATAAGCGCCCGTAATCTCCTTTGTTTCTCAGTTATCTTCGCCCAGTCCACAGTGGCACTATCCTCTTCTTAGACCCACAACTCAATTACCTCGATGTTTTTATAGTGTGTCTATGCAACAATCACTGTTTCTATATGTTTCGGAAGGTACGCTGCTTTGCGTCGCCCTTGGAGCGCAATAATATAACTGATAGCATTCACAGACGATACAGAATAACCTGTACTAACCAACTAAACCCTTGTACATACTATGGATGAACTCGTGCGGCACTGTATTCGTGAAATATCGTTTGATGGAGACTTGGGTGAGTCCAAGATCTTTCTGCCCCTCTCTCCGAGGAGGCGAGTTCGATCCCCTTCCGTGGTAGACCTCGAAATTTTAGCTTCGAGATTGTTAATAGTCTGTAACAGGCAGCGAACCCCCACGGCTTGATGTCTTCATCAAGGACTTCTATGAAAAACACCCTGGATACACCCAAAATATCGATCATAACTTCAATACTTTTGTTTGGTCCCTAGTAGTTCAGCAACCAACTATCAGAGTCGGAACGATTCCAGACGGTCTGACCACGGAAGTATTCGTTGCCCCTCAACCGAGTGCAATCAAAAAGGCCAAAGCCCAAGGCAAAGGGAAAACTGAAGTTACTGAGGAGGGCCGGCCACACCTCGAGCTCATTGCAGATGCGGCGACACGAACCTTTGATGACCTCCAAGCAGAGTTTGGGGAAGCCCTCCGAATAGCTGTCGATCCAGAAGAAATCTTTGCCGCCATTACTGGCTCACATGTCAAGGTAGAACCCTATCACAACCGAGATGCCTGTGCTAAGTATTTTTCAGCCTCAGAAAATGACGCCTATGGTTTACACTGCCTTGCAATTCATTACGCGAGGAAGAGAGACAGGCATCACCGTCGTTGAACTAGGCCGAAGTACGAAATATGACCAGAAGAGCTGCTTCTATCTTGTTAAACAATTGATTGAACTAAATCTTATGTACGTCTCGATCCATGCCGTGGCGGCCGTGTTCTGACGGACTTAAAAAGAGTCAAAGTACGTCGCGGTGGTGTAGGGACGCATCTATGTCTCCACAAACATTTCTACGACACTAGCCCGAGATGGAGGGAGGTCCGCGAGGAAGAGTCGAAGGCACAGCAACTCTTTCATGGTGCCCCAGAACCAGACGATACCGGGGAGATAGCCGAAGACGCTGCGCCTCAGACTTTGGCAGACCTTGGCTTCACATCGATTGATGCCAGGCATCTGTCCAGCTTGCCACTCATACAGGGACGGGTAATGAAACTGCTCAAAGCTTCGCACAATCACATACATGCGGCGAATAACATGTTGCTCAAAATTGTAAGTCCCTTTGGCAATGGATGGCTAGTTACAATTTCCAAGTTTTGAATAGGGATTCGCTCATCCTACCAAGACCGACCGACGCTTCTTCAATACAAGGATACGTGAACTAATTCAACTTGGATTAATTGAAGCGATACTTGTTCCAAGTCTTCGGAAGGGGTCAGAAGGGAAGATGATAAAGTGCTTCCGCTTAGTTACACCTGGTTCGACTCCCACCCCCAGCGGTGCAGTAGCAGCATCTATTGACGATGATGAGGAAGATGAATCAGGTATGTTCATTCAGAGTCAGAGGTCAGCTCTAGATATCCCGCTCACCGCGGTCATTAGGTCGTATTCATCGACTTCGTACGAACACTACTCTTCATAAACAGGTAGTCGACTTGATTGATGAGGCTGGCACAAATGGCATTACCATGAATGTAAGCATAACCAAGATGCTGTCCTTCCACTTCTGATGAAGAAAATAAATAGGAATTAAGCGAGCGGCTTGGTCACTTCGATAAACGCACGATTGATCTTTTGCTTACGCGCGCAGAGAGACAGACTCCTCCCACACACCTGGCCGACCTCGGGGTTGCTATCATCATGGAGAACTACGGGCGAGAGCGCCGAAACAGATACTTTACCGTGGCCTCGTATCGCCAACTTCTTGAGAACGAAAACCTCGACCCTGCCAATGCCGGTTATGGGGGTCTCGATCTATCGAACACGGGGGATTTTGCGCCATTCACCTCTGATCAGTTTTACCATGATGAAAAGCAACTAGCCGAATATCACGACGCTTTTCTGGAGACCCAGACAGACGAAGTAGATGGTAAGAAGAAGAAATCCAAAAGGGCAGCTACTGTGGAGGTGGACGGAGAAGGGTTTTCTCCGCCGAAGCCGAAGAAAGCTGTTAAGCCGCGCAAAGAGAAGCTCGTTGCAGTTGATGATGCCGACGGAACTGAAGGATCGGGACCTCCAAAAAGAGGTCGAAAGCGCCAACAAGATAAGGAAGGAGACGACCCTCGACCCAAGAAGAAGAGTAAACCTTCGACAACGTTGCAGGAGAGTCTACAAGATCACCCACAGGCGATTACAGAGCCGGATGCAGTAGCAGCAACGGCAATGGACGTAGATACAGTAGACCCCTCGCCCTCCAGTGTACCTGCCCTCCAGCCCAGGAAACGCGGAAGACCTCGCAAGTCTCAGGCCAACATCAAGGATCCAAGCGACACACCAGCCACGCCGGCTGCCCCCGAAGGCAAAGCGAAGAAGGGTATATCTCATAAACGACGTCGCGGAGAAGAAAGTACTGCTGCTGACGGGGGAGGCGCAACCTCGCCTGATGCTCGACCGAAGAGGCAACGTACCCAAACGGCAAAGGCATTAGCCTCTCAAGAGAACACCATGTCGTTTTCTACCGGTCAGTCTGGTCGTGCTGCGCCTATCGTTGTTGCCACCGTGAACGTGGCTTCAAATTCGACATCAACAAATCCTTCCAATGACTCTGGGATGATTTCTCTTTCAGCACGTACGACACCATTCGGAGGCCCTCTTTCACCGATAACTCCCGATGCCGCTCACCCAGAGAAGGAGCCACTAGTTGACAGCCCCCGTGTGCCCGTCGAGGATACAGCAAGCCCCCTTGCCGGTGGTTCCGGCAAAGCGCCTCACAATCTACCAATTGACCCTCTGCTTCTGGACTCCCAGCCTCGAGTTGTCAATGTATGTCACTCTTCTTCGTTTTGGTTCACCTTACTCAATGACCACAGAGCTCAGAACCAGCGTCGAAACCAGCGGTGTCTCGTGCCCCAAAAGCCAACGTGTCACATATGCGTCGAGAAAACGAATTCTATCAGGTTCTCGTCAACTGTGGTGGAATCCTTAATATCAACTCCAAGGAGTTTACGGATGCTCATTCGGCTTTGGTTGATGGTCTCTCCCAGTCTGGAGAGCCTACAAGTGCACCCCCTGGAACGCGGGTGGACAAAAGGACAGTGTTTGCAACTCTCGACAGTATGGAGTCCAAAGGGAAAATAAAGTTGATCAAGACCCAAATCATGACTCGCACCGGTGTACCACGGCCCACCACCGTGGCTCGTCTTCCCGACGTCGATCCTGCGAAGGCCATCGAATACTTGAGCAACCTTTCGGATGTCGCCCCAATTCTCCCTGTGGTACATATAAAGCGAATCGAGGAGCCGATTGAATATGGTGCCATAGAAAGTCACGAGCGACGGGGCGTGCTCCCTCTCCAGCTTCTGAGGGAGAGAGAACCCGGCGATGCACAAGAACGTTGGAGTAAAAATGAACACAGGGCTGATCAACTCTGGCAATACGACGACGCTACAATCCACGAGGTCCTCTTAACAGAGCGTACTACCATAGGACAGTTCTACGGTTTCGTGGTTGGGAAGGTCGCGAGGCTACGCAAAATGCATTTAGCGACCTTGTCCGCTCTCGAAAGCATGGAGGATAGCCCCAATATTGTGTCTCGCCATGGTCGCATCATTCACTCAGCGTTCTACAACTATGATCTCCCTCTCGGAATCTACCTGTCTCTGTGCGCCGTGCTGTCTTACAACGAAGATTTGACCACATTTTATCGCAGTGAAGATGGGCCACAGAAAGCAGTCAAAGACCTGCCCGCTGCTTTACATAGCATGCTACAAATCGGAAGATCAAGAGCTCGATCGCGGTTTCTAGACCTCATGAGATTATTGATGTCTCTCCGGTTAGTGATGCCTCTGCAACCCACGGACTCCCTTACCCCTCAGATCCAATGCACTGCGAATGCCGATCATCCAACGGCTTTCGATGCCGCCCCTCTTGATGGGTGGACTTCGAACACCCCAAGTCTTGCACCATCCTATTGGCAGTTCACAGACAAGGCACCAGTGTTCACTTGGTCGCGCTCTGATTCTTCTCCCCTATTTCTGAAGATGGTCTCAGTGTCTACACACAACGATGCCGTTGATTATTGGTCACAGCTGCGCGATGCGTGCTTGCAGAAAGGAGGGACCGAAGATCATGCATCTCGCCCACCGTTGTCTCACCCTCTCAACGATACTTTGGCGAAGTCCCTGCACAGGCCTTCGTCGTGGGCCGATCAATATTTCCTTACATGGCATCAGCGGCAGTATCTATCTCGGGCTCTACGAGGCGGTACAAGCATTGAAGATGTGGGGGACACCCCCTTGGGCGTCGACGAAGAGAAGCTAGCATGGATTGTGTCTGCACCTGCCGATGTGGTTAAAAACTTCCTCTCTGACACTCGTAGTCAATACGCCAAGATTATTTCCAAGGCTCGCCTCAAGAGAGAACGTCTAGAAGCAGAGAAGGAGGCATCGGAAGCAGACAAAGTACTGCTGGCCGATATGGCGGCCGAAGCCCGAGCTCAAAGGGAGTCTGAATGGGGTGATATGGTGGCGAGAGTGTATTCCGAGCCACTGAAAGGCTCCGCAGAGATTCGGCTGCGACCCGTTCGCAAGAAGTTCTTGCAGGCCGTGTCGGTGAAAGATCTAGGGACATGGGAGGCCGAGATACAAAAGACCTTGCGAGAGGCGGCTTTGGCTGCGTCGAAAATCCTCTCAAAGCATGCGAAGAGGGCTCCACAACCTCTCCCTAGTGTCCCGGCGACATCCTCAGGACCATCCACGGGGACGAGCTTCTTATCACCACCCGTTGTTCACAATCTAATTGAGAAGTCCGTCGCAGAATTGATAGCACAACAAGGTCCTGCAATCCCGGAGTCTAAGAGGACTCGTCAAAGGAAGAAGCCCAAGAAAGAAACAGGTAGGTATCTGTATTCGTCTCACCGTTGTATCTCTTCAATTGCTTCACAGGGGACGATGAGCAGCCGGGAATGAAGTACCGACGGCATCGCTTTCAATGGGATAATGACTACGAAGAGCTTGCTCGGGATGCTTCTGTCATCATCAAAGTACGATGTCGCAACTTGCCTCGCCTGGAACTCACTGCTTTGGATCAAGTTTTTCCGTCCGTTCCTCGTAACACTGTGCGCCAGCGGTTGGTTCATATCAGAGACACCCCTGGAAACGAAGCTTATCTGAAGAGATTGGAAGAAAAATGGTCCGATCTTTGGAGCAGATACAGAGGTACCGACATCCTTCCTGATAGTGACCCTCAAAGTGCGTCCAACTTCGATCTACCTAAACACATAGAGTTCCTCCGTAGCCATATTGACAAGAACTCATTGTACGCTCCCCTTCGCTGAACAAGCTGGTACATACTGACGGGGAATAGGCGCGTTGGTTTCACCAATACGACAAACTCGACGATAATACCACGATCTGTGGACGAACTCCTGGAAGGGTGGGATGTCGTAGAACCCGCAGTAACATCTACTACTTACGACTTCATGTGGAAGGGCGACGCCGAAGAAGGCAGAGAGAAAGCTTTGTATCAGCAGGCTTTCTGCAAAGGGAACATGCTTCCGTCGGCGCCGGAGGAGAGATCAGAAGCTGCTTTTGTCGCAGAGGCAGCGCTCAAGGTACATAAATAGCGAACATATATAATTCAAGTTAGTAATGGGCGTCCAACAGATGGTATTCGGCACACCCAACGAACGCTACAAACCCGACATGGGAGCGAACCTGCTTCGGGACATAGGTCAAGATGCTGTCTCATCTGCTACCAAGAGCCTTCTGGAGCGAGGCGTCCTGTCGAAGCATATTCGGGATCCGAAAAGGGAGAAACCTGGACGACGTCTCAAAATATCTGATGCGTACGTTCCCTCTCAATTTCATCTCAATAGACGCTGATCGTATGCTAGAAACCAGAATGCACTGGGCGGCTCCATCCCATTTGACACTTTCCAGGACGCAGTGGCGCTAGACGAGGATGTATACTTGCAACAAGAGTCATCCTGGCGAACATGGCCACTATTGGGGACTGATGGTGACTTGATGTCGCTGCTACAGCAAGTGTCCGATAATAAGGTAGCAGGGAAATTCATTCGTCTGTCAGAATTAATTCTGATCGTGAACCCCTCCGTTTAGGTCGATTTTAGGATTGATAGCTCCGCCGCTCGAACTGCTAGGGCTGAGGTAGAATGGAACAGCAAAAAAGCTGGTATGTGGCTCAGTCGAACAACGGCACACCCTTTGATCGGGTCTTGCTGCTAGATGATGATCACATTGAGACTGCCATCGAAGTTCGCTTTTTGGGCATGGACGTAGAAACCAATGCATCGCCATCCCCTTCGGCACCTATATTAGATGTCAACAACGAAACCGATCATGCAAGTAATCATGGAATTTCATACGATGGCAGCATCACTTCTTGCGGAAGAGCTCATCCTGGCTTGACGAGCTGCCAGTCATGTTTGGCAGAAGCGACAGACATCTTTATCTCCACCTTGTCTGAGGCAGAGACTAGTGTCGCCCATCAATTGTTGGCTGCTCTACAGGAGGCTGGGGAAAGGGGGCTCGCGCATCCAGTATGTTCGGGGATAATATCGTGTTGTGATTAAATGGTCGCTGACTTCATCGTTGTCTAGGGCCAACTTGATGATTCCTATTCTTCAGAATATATATTGGAGCTTGTCGGGCGAATGACAGATGCGTCTGTTCCCCTAGCCTTTTGGGCAGGTTACGTGAAACCAGTGCTCGTGTCATCCCATCACCTGAGGGCCTGGTCAGTACTCGTCTCGGAGGATCCAGCTAGGAGGGTATTGCCCAGACGATGGTGCGACATATCGGGCCAGAAAGTTACAGATGGATGGGATGCAGCACTGCGAGCTGTGACAAGTGCGATCCACTTTAG
The DNA here is from genome assembly GCA_012980535.1 of Pleurotus pulmonarius. NCBI lineage: Eukaryota > Fungi > Basidiomycota > Agaricomycetes > Agaricales > Pleurotaceae > Pleurotus > Pleurotus pulmonarius. Next base: position 3,183,740 of record SJKF01000002.1, read on the forward strand.
ACCGGGGCTGTCGGTGGTACGTGGAGGTCTTGTGCACATCACATCCCTTCAAGATATTTACTCTGGTTTAGGCTGAATTGAAATGGCGCCTACGACCGGTGTATGACGGCCAGGAGATTAATGATGTCTTCCGGGCCCTCCAAACAGACGGGTTTGTCAATGTCCTTGGCGTCGATCATCCGGTATCGTCGATCTGCAGTCCAGACGACACCGAGGCGGCTTCGACCTACTGTTTCATTAATAGCGCAAAACATTGGTATATGGTGTAAGATCTGTATGATGATTTACGGAGCGGGGGAGTATCTATTTTGTATTTATCTAGTCTACGCGTGCGAGCTTGTACACGACCTGCCGTTGAGCCAGAATCTCGTCAGTTTGATTGGTGGCTTTTACCGAGTGGCTCCTGGCATTATGTTTTTCATGGAGAACCTGATGATCCCATCAACAAGATGTAGGCTGATGTAGGCGACGCGGGCAGTGTCCAGGACAAAGGGTATTTGCATATGATACAAACAATGTGTGCAATTGCGCGGTAGCTACGGTGTTGGAGAGCGGTTTGATGTGTCTGGTTGGTCGAGGCTGGCGACCGTCATGACAACATGAGACGGAAATGGAGAACTGACCGTGGGAAGGTTGAGATTAGTGGAAAGGACCTTTAATCTGTTCAGAGGCCACAACGTCCAATCTTGATCCCATTCCTTCCTCTTCCCTCTCCCCTTCCTCCTCCTTTCATTTCAAGGCTGGTCCATTCCCTCCGCCAACGAACGAATCTCGGCGGACGACCTTCCCGAGCCCTAGTGGCACTTTCATTCGCTTGTCATTCTTCTCATCGTCGAAACGGAGGGTATTATAATCTGTTTTTGTTGGAAACATGTGAGTAACCGAGCCATTCGTGGTCCTGATGATCCTCAGTCTCTGTAGCTCTGTAATCTTATACAATGCGTGCCAAACAAATCTGGGAGTATGTTCCAATTCCCGCCAAGTTGAAGCTAGTGGTGAGCGCAGATCGGCGGTGCTATTCCCGCAGAAATAGCTCAGCTAGTTCTTTATTTTTCGCAGTCGGACAGAATCACTTCCACCCGGCTCACGCTGGGATATTTCCTCTTCTCATTCGCTCATTTCGTCGTTCAAATTGCCATACAAGCGAAAGCATTCACTATCAACGCCACTGCTGCATCTTTCCTTTGGGACATCGTCACACAAGCGAAGACCACCAGCGACGCTTTCCCTGTCTTCCGTGGCTCCGAATTTCACCTTTGTGACTCCGTTCCGGCCACGATAGATACCAAGGATTGTCAATTGCTTTGGAAGGGGCAAGCGGGAAACTCAAGTACTCCAAGCGCGACCAGTTTGGCTTTTGAGAATGCCGTACCGACATCTTCTACTCCCATTACATCCCCAGTCTCGCTTCCCGCCGCCGCTCTTGCTACAGGTGCACCCAGCAGCACCTCCGTCCGTGTGCCCTTGTCATCTATCACCGCTGCATTATCTTCTACGCCCGCGTTTGCAAGTGCTACCACCACCACCGTCACACGCTCTGCCCCCACTGCTACCTCTACTCCCTCGACAGTTAAGAGCGATGAGTCTTCAGACGATTCTGGCAGTGAGTCGGAGGATGATAAGCCGGCAACAGTGCGTCTTTTACGATCTCTTAGAGCCTTAGCTGAATAGGTGCAATTAGGTTGCTACTCCCGCCGTTCGCCTGAGCCCACGCGACGGACACAAACCGAAGATTTTGGCTCTAGTTGATGCTGATGGCATGGTATCGGTGACCCTTAGCGGCATGGGGTACAATGGTAGACAAGTGGTCCTTGACAAGACCTGCCTGTGGGCTTTGAACTACCCTGTCTCTATGTATGCACCCATATCGTTGTTCTTTCCGCTCGCTCACACTTACGCGCAAACATATAGCCTCAACAACACAAAGAGGGAAGATATCGTTTTCATCGCTTTTCAGTTCTGGGTGTTAGGCATGTCCCTCGTCGCAGTAAGTACTAAATGAATCTCATGTATTATGTCAATTTAACTCCCTGCTAGATTCTTAATGAATCCATTCCTCATATGTGGGTCGCACTTAGATCGATATGCGGGGTCTTCTGACCGTTCCTTTAGCATTGCGTCGCTCCTCACTCACGTTCTGGCCACTGGTTGGACCGCTTTCCAAATCTCTCATACTGCTGGTTTCCAATCTCGCTTCAATCAGCTCATCACCAAAGGCGCTTGCTCTGGTGTACAGCTTCTCCCCAGTTATTGGCAAGATCGTCATAATGCCGAAGTCCCAAGTTTAGTCCTCAATATCGTCGCTCTTTTGATCTCCGTTTTCCTCACATGGCGGCTCATCAAGGTAAGCTACCCGCTTTTTGTCAAACCTTTTGCTCAAGAATTTGTTTAGCTCTTCGGCTGGCAAACTTTCAAACGAGTTGGTGCATCGTTGACCATCAACCGTGTCTACAAGATTGTCCTATCACTGTCGATCGCCATCCAGCTTTCGCTGTTTTTCATAGCTGTCACTGTTGGTCTTTGGATTGATCAGCTCTTCAATGGTGCCATTGGACACCTCGCTGCTCACAAGAAACTCTACGAGATCATGTTCATCATCACCTTGATCGTGAGTCCTATGATCCTGATCTTTCTACCATTTGATGCCGACCAATTTATAGCTCATCCTCCCATGGCTCATTTTAGTGAGACCCCATTTTTCAATCACGGTACTGCCATGATTGATCGTTGTTATAGGGCTGGTTCTCCGTTCGCCGAGAACTCCGCGTGCCGATGCTCATCTTTCTGGGCTTGACCGTCATGTACATGGTGGGTTGGGGTGTGATGTTTATGTCAAACTCTTTCCGGTGGACCTTCGTTACTTGGCGCTTCTTCAGTATGATGGCGGTTGCTTCTGTTGCCCTCACTCTCGCCACTTTCATATTGGGCGTTGTATGCCGTTGCAACTTTGGCAAAGGCCTACCCCGTTACTGTATGTTTCCAGGCGTTCTCTGATCTTGGGTTTTCATCAATCTTTCTTTCCAGTGAATTACCAAGAGCCACTGCCTGGCGATGACTTTGTCCCCATTCGCCCTGGCTTCGCAGGAGGCGACCCCGAGAAGGTCGAGTTCCCTTCTAACGAGAAACCGATCCCAACGTGGTCAGTAACATTCGGTCAGGGCAATGAGGTTCCTGTTCCCCGCCAGATGTTCCCGCCTCCGTATGCTGGCAATGGCACCCGCATGGGTCCACGGTTCTCGAACGCGTCTTCCGAGCCGTTCGAGACTGCATCGTCCATGTCATCTGTTAGGTATCCGACAGGAGCGCATATCCGGGATGATTCTCGCTCCACCTTTGGCAGTGATAGCGACCATGGGATGAATGGAGCCGTGCGAGAGAACGGAACCATCCTTTCCAGCCCGACCACTCTCCAATACTACTCCCTTGAGCGATCGCTTAGCCAGGCGAGCACAACAACCTCTGAGAGTGGCCGCAAGCGGTGGATCATAGAGTAATGTAATTTCTTTCTTGGACGGTACCGACCATTGGGCATTCTGTTCTACTTCTCACAACCCTTGTTTGATACGCTTACTTTGCCCTGTGTTGTTGACAACATTGGTTTGCTTTATATATCAACATGTAGCTTATATTTCCTAGTGAACGCTTAGCACGATAACCTCATTTGAATGGATAACGCAACAAACGCCCCTATTCGGCCTAGGTCAAGCAAATCGTCGGACTTGAAGTTACGTCGAAGTTGAGTCGTTCATCGCTGCCAATATTTTCGCAAATATTACACAGTCCATATCCTTGTCACGACCCTGTTCCTCGGTGAGAGTGAAGGCAAAACTATCTCGACGATGATTCACGCCTACGCCTTTTCGTGAGTGGAATCATTCAAGTTCACCGCTTTATGCCATAGATTTTCTAACATATGATGACCAGGAATGAGACCATCGTGAAACGATAGCCCGTAATCATCACAGCCATCGTTGATAGGCGCTATCGAATACTGTTAAAATCCAACAAGCCCTGCATCTGCAAGTGTACACAATGTTCAAGCCAGGATCACCCTTCGGACTGATGATGAAGGGCACCGTTCAAGTCATTGATTGATGCTAGACCACTAGTAGATGATACAGACCCTATGATCAAGACATATAACGATGGAATGGACTCAAGGCAACCACAGTTAGCTCACCAGCTCCGGAGGTATGCAGAGGTGCTAGTCACTCCTCTAAGTGCTTCTTCATGAGGTAAGTACAATGGTACATGATGCGCTCCGTTAGCACCTAACATAGGTTGGATACTACCTGCTTCGCAGCCTATTGCAAGGCTCTGCACTGGTGTGAATTTGACCCCTCCCAGAAGCCGAATATGTTCAAAGTTCAAACAAAGTCGAGTGGCAATCCGTCTTATGTCCGAACAGTGTGCATCAGTGAGAATCACTGACCGTATCTTCTCAGCGCTGGCCAAAACGATGAAATAGCTCGAGGCAGATCATATTATGATCTAGTCAGCTTCCACAACAAAACTTGCCGCACCGGCTAGGGAAATGATATAGATGTCTACGGTAAACTTAGTTCACCGCCTTTGCGAACAAATGGTGTGAACAAACTCACGGATCTGATATCTCGCAGGGGGACGCAACCGTCAGTCAGACAACTGATCGTCCGTATGCATATGCGTTCATTAAAGCTTGCGTCCAAGGATTTGGCACTGCCCGCCTATCTGACACAGTCAGATATCAAGTATTCATAACCGTGAGGAGGGACACCTAAACGGCGCGAGACGACCAAGTGGCGGCATGGAAACATCTTGAGACTCTCCATGTCCGCCAAATGAATTTCGTCCCAAACAGCTGGCGGTAGTATGCAGAGTTCCCGAACGCTATGTGCATTCGACGGGGTGATCGGCAGCTTCCCTATGGCCAGATGCGAGGTGAGGCATCTAGCAGACAATCACACGATGTCCAGATTCATCCTCGTACACACAGCTCTTTACAGAGTTCGTGTTCGCTAACACCCTCACACGCCTTTCGTTTCATCAGTCACATTTCAGTACGTCGGATCTTCCCCACCTACATAGAGCTATACGTCTAATGGTAACTACACTAGCCCGACATTAATCCCATGGCTTGTCTCGGATGTCACGTCTCCCGACTTTCTGGTAACTGTATCCTCATCATCGGGTCCTTCTTTCTTCCCACCTCCCGCCACCGCCGACGAGGCCGTCGATCCATCGCCTTACTGTGACCTCTTCCATGTGGTCTCCCGATGGTGAATACGTAGATGACGGCACTCTCGACCTCTCTGTTCCCCTGAGCAACCCCCTCGGAATGTCTAGACTTGGTAAACTTGGATGCTTTCTGGTCCCCTATACGGATTTATGGGGTTGAACACCATCGCTCCGGAAATCCTTAAGGTACGACCAGGAACAGAATACCACTTTAATCGTAAGCCTGATCTTGATCTTCGAAGGGATCACCTGAAGTAGCTGTGATATACGTGACTGGCACTGTAACCGTGTACTATCCACGAGGTAGTTATCGCACTTGAAGTAGGTTCATTTACCACTAAACCGTCATCTCTTATACGACGCCTTTCGGGCTCACTGGGGATGCCGAGTGGCCCGTTTGGAGGCCGTTACTTGAAGTGGTGGGCCTCTTTAGATCAGTCGGATGTGAAATGGAGAGTGAGCAGGAGGTGCATTATATTACTGCCGAACGAAGTTGGTACTATGCTCAGGTAGCAGATATGCCCCATTCCCTTCTTATTGAAATCGTGATTTTTGTTCAATCGATAGCAAGGACACCTCGGAAAGAATAGATGCATAAATATCTCTACAATGATGCACATATTAACTTTTGCAGGTATATACACAGGTAAGAACAGAAAGCTAAACGCTAAACCGAGTAAACAGACAGCCGAATAAACGGACAGGATATTAATGAAGCCCTCCGTTTGCTGTTGGACGCGCCCCGCCAGAGCCATTGGTAATCTTAATGATGTCGGCTTCCGAGAGCGCATTTCGTAGGGCGTTGCCCGTTTCATCGATGGAGTGCAGGAAACGTAATAGTTCTCTGCAAAGTTGCCAGTCTTCCCCTTCGATTGCACGCTGCAAGAGTCGGACAGCATCGCTGTTGTCTTCGTCTAATTGCTCAAGGTTATGAAGCACTAACAGATAGGACCCGGCGGTCTTCAGGCGCTGCGATTCTAGGCACGTCTATAAAAGCCCTGTTAGCTGCGGACAGCCTCGCAAGGTTAAGTTGTACCTCGAAGAGTGCCTTGGGTTTCCCAACAAAATGGAAGAGTCGCTTCCAGCGCGTTACCTCGGTCTTACGCGCACATCCTACTACAACCTCCAAAGCATCGTCGAAGTGGTCCAAGAATTCCACGGCTAGTGGAAGAACAGCATTCGAGGAAGACTCCCCAGAGCCAGCATCGTCTTCGTCATCATCCACGGAGGCTTCCGCTTCGACGACGGTGTGCAGAAGAATTTCCAATGCGTGCGCAAAAAAGACCAGATGTTGGTACTGAGAAGCAAACGAAACGGCTTCCTTTAGCCGTCGAGCTTCTAGGAAGTACAACAGGATATGATGAAGGAAGAGATGAGACTACATGATCAAGAGTAAGAAAGGTATTGCGCCCCAATAGTCAGACTCACGCTAGTTGCATGTCGGAACATGGCAAAGGGTAAGTTAGAGCGCGTAGCGACTTCGATCTCGGCCCCTATCAGTATACCCTTATCCATGAGAACAGCTGTAAGGAGTAAGGTTTACTGCATTGCGTTACGGACGAGAGGACTTACACAAGGGGTAGAAGTCCAAAGGGATATTAACACTTTCTTTCACGCTTGCCGGCGCGGTACTGGGGCTATCTGTGACACGAGACTCGATAGCTAAAGCATTTAGCCACACCCTCATCCCCTGACCATCATAGCCCCATAGCGAGTTCTCGAGGGCGCCTATACCTCGAAGATGTGTCCAGCAGAATTCAATGCGATCAGCGAATATTTGCATGTCGTATTTCACTTCATGATCTGCAGTCTAGTGTTTGTAATAGGTTGTAATAGGTCGGTGAGTTGGACGAGACATTCGAGGGGTAATGGACTCACTTTCCGCGGGCGTAGCAAAACGAGCTGCCCCCCAACCATCATGAGGACAGTAGCCACCGACAAGTCGAAGACAGGATCCCCAAGTTCTATAGAGTATGGATATATAGAGGTAATCTAAACATGGTGAAGGGACTCACGCTTCTGAGCCGTTGGAATCATCCAACTGAGCATACGTACAGCACTAGGGACCGCGATAATGCCGTTGAAAGTGATGCTCCCACAAAGGTGGAGTTTGATGGTGTCCGCGGTCGGAACAATCAGGTAGTGCAAGAGAGTGTTATCAGCGCAATAGACCAGCAGGGAGTTGTCCACTAGCGACAGGATCACTACATGGGCAGGAAGGGTTTCACGATAAAGGATGTTTTGGTTGCTCAATTCGAGATCTCGGGAGTATAGACGGATCTATGTACCCATTGATGCATTAGCAAGATCAACGGTTGGTACAGACCAATGACTTACCTGATACGACGAGGCGATTTCAACAGCGGCGATCAGGACGTGATGAAACCACAGCAATCCCCCTCTGACGATGAATGCTTGTTCCTGAAGCTCGTCGGCGTAGGTCTTCCATCGACCCGAGGTTGAACTGTAGTGAATCAAGCCTCGACGTCCAGCAATTGCAATGAGTCTACCATCACTACTCAGCGCAGAGTATCGTATTGGCCAATTAGTAGATAGGTAGCTCTGTGGTATCTAGAAAAGGTATAAGGACATGTGCCTTGAATCGACGAAAATCTAACCTTGATATGTTGCCAAACGTCCGACTCTGGATTTATCACACTCAAGTCAGGTTGGTCAGCCCCTCGATAAACGAGTGCACGGTCCTCCATTTGCAAGAACGCGTATCGTGTGTTATCCTACAATAATCTAGAGGATATGTCAGCCAGCCAACGAGAGGGACGAACAACCATACAGGCGACTGTTGTCCGGTAGTCGCACTCTTTGCGAAGGGGATTGCGAATAGTTGACCGTCGATCTCTTTATCCGGTCAGGATATACGGAAACGAGGGGCAATACTGACTTACTCTTGGGTGATGGGCGAGCCATGAACATCAATTCGAAGTTGCCTGGTGTCCAGAACTAACGGTCCGCCAGTTAAGGGAGCATGATCCACACTTGGCCGATGGGACATACCAGGTTAAACACACCATTCATAAAGGCATCTTGGAATCTTTTAGACAGTCAGGATCAAACATTAGTATGAAATTGGCTCAGTACGCACTTATCTTCGTCCACTAGATCATCCACGCCAAACCCACATGCCAGACACCTTCCACCAACACTGAATATTCCCCAGCCATGATCCCAGCCAACGGCGAGGACATATCCATCCGAGCTCCATTCCAGAGCCCGTACAGCACCAGTCTGCTTACCGTAGTTCGGTACGGATATGCTCTCTGAATCGAAGGGAGCCCCTTCTTGGGGCTGGAAGTTTGTAAATAGTAATGCACCACTGAGTAACACAGTCAATAAAGGAGTCTCATGTGAGCGGTGTATATGCGCTCACCCCTGGGTCCCCACCGCTATTAGAGAGAAAGTGCTGTTTACCGCGATCGCTGTGGCACGCTTCGGGTTCTCGTACAAGGTCTCGTTCAACTCGCCCTCCTCGTCGGGATCAAGTTGCCGCCTCTTCTGTAGCCACCTGGGCATCTCAAAGTCGTATGTACAAGTCCCTTGCCATCCAACCGTCCCCTCAAGTGAGGAGCGCGAGAGTGACCTATCCTGACTCTGATGGGTAAATTAACGAGAATTAAAATGCCTTTGGGGTCGACGTAGAAGAGACCTCACCTCGCTCTCATCGCCGCCAGCAAGTCCTGATGAACTGGGTTCATCCAACCGTATTTGTCTCTCGTTGAGACGAACGAGGTACGCTCTACCGTCAGATGTTATCCATGCATCAATTCCACTCGCCCGGGAGTACGACATTTTAACCACGGACACTAAATATTGGTGAGAGAACGCATACGTGCTACAAAATCGGGGGGCGTACCATCAGGGTCTACAAGCCATGGCAGCTCATGGTCGTCAATGACCCATGTGTCATGTTGCGTAAAGCGTTTCGGTGTCGGATTCTCTGCATCTATCTCTTCATCCTCTTCGTCGTAGTTTGGCCAAGGTATGCGCTGAACGGCGGGAGGACTTTTGGTCGAGAACACGATGTAGTGCTTCCGTGGCGAGACGCTGGGAACACCTAATTCAAAGAACGGTCCGGGCATAAACATGTTACGCACCTGAGAAGGCCGCCGTTAATATGGATGACTCCCTCAAACTGTAGTGATATAGATTGAAGGGGTAGACTTTCGCCAGGGCCATCTAAGAACGTCCGTTGTGCACTCGGTGTCAACGATGCTGACTGGTAGATAAGTTCCTGAGGCTTGTATTCCACTGAGATCAGGACGAGGTGGGACTCTGTCGTCTATAATATGTCGGCCTAGTGGGACAAGTGTATATATGCACACAATACGCACTTGTATGATGATACGCCTGCCATCTGGGGACCAATGAGCCGACAGATTCTCTCCATGATCAATAATTGACGAAGGGGTCCTCGAAAGGAATGCAAGGACTGCAGAAGGCTAGTGCAAGGATCAGCCCTTTTTGTGTCAAATGACGCCTGAATTGATCCACGTACACGAACGCGCCAAACTGATATACCATTCCTTGTCAAGGTCGCGAACAAAGCTTTCCTTGGGCTCGGGGCCAGGTAAATGAGAGCCTCGGGTGGAATATTGGGGAGAGCAGGTACGGTGGAAAGCTGCCTGGCTGCAGATGTGGGAAAGTACATGGTCCTGTCCAAGACACTCGAAAGCTACCTTGCAAGCCGGGCTCGAGTGCAATGCCACGACTTACTTATACTTTCAGCGACGTGGGCGGCCGGATGATGACATATGGGAAGAGTCTTAAATTACCACAAGATCGCAACTCTATGTCTCTCACGAAAGTAAAAGGTTCTCAAAAACGATGTCCATGATATTGGTTACTCAAATGCCAACTAATGATACAATTACAAGTTGCACGCAATAATCGAAATAGCAAGGTCAGTAGCCGAAGGAGGTGATACCAAATTACGAACTGAGTGGCGGGAAATCGGGGAAATGGTGGATCAAAAGATGTGTGGAGAGAAGCACGCGTGTACGAGCTAAGGTCTGAGCCACTGTTTTAGACGCGACCACGTCCCCACGGGGGGAGGATTCTGTTCTGCGCTGGCTTGTCGTTGATGGGCATTAGCTGCATCAGTGTGTCCTTGAGGCAAAGGAGTCGGAACATCCGCTTCACCCAGGGCCATCGGCTGTAGACGGGACTGTCGCAGTAAGTTCAAAATGAGAGAAACACCCTCTCGCGACTGATATTGGTGTGAGCAAGATGAGATGAGAAGAAACATAAAAATGCACACTCTTTGCACGTTTGCTTTAAACCGTGTCAGGCCATGGTTCTCAATGCGTTTGGTCAAGCCCCACCCAAACCCGGAAACTATCCTGGCCTCTGTGGTCTGGAGCGTGTGTCTAGATGCGCAATCCGTTGAGCTGATAGATTCGATGTTTGTGAAACTGTAACTGACCCTTCGGGAGTCTGGCAGAAATGAACGTGTTCCTCGACCTGCATCACCTTGACATGGTCAAGGTTTTTCGTTTTGCACTTGACCACTTGTCCGAAAGGGTCGACCTCGCTCTCCTCAATCACCCATGACTCTGCACGCGAAATAATGCCTTGAGGTGCCCACCGAGGCAAACTACCCCTCTTCAGTATGAGTCGCGTGGTGACTAGCGTTCCCGAAGGTGTAAAGTCCCTTGAAATTACATCACAAGACGTTACGTGGGCGGCATATGGGTTGGGATAGCGCAGGAAGAAGGCAAGCGAGACGATGGACCAGGGGTCGCTGAATTCGATTTCAGTGGCTCCCCTTTGCAGATACAAGTCTCATTTCCACTCACTCGTACAGGAAGGATTGGGTAAAGATCTTCATGGCCAACGACCCCGGTTTTTGGGCACTGGGAACGTTTTGAAGGAAATTTTGAGAATTAGAGTGATATTATCTTTGAGATTCGATACAAGAGAGGGTCTGTGAGTGGGAATGAAGAATGCGGGGTAAAAGAGACGGAAAGACTTTCAAGTGCTTATATCATCGCTTGAGGCTATGAATGGAAATTCTGAGCTCCAGCCTAGGCTGGATCTGGTCGCATGACTAAAATACCCCTGTCTACAAAGACTAACCTAAAAATAGCTTGTATCGGCCACACTTCCAGTCCCAGCAACAACAACCTTCAGACCATCATGGGCAGGCCTCACCCAGATTCCATGTGCTCCTCCTTGGACCAACTGAATTCCCTCCTTCTCAACATCGCTAAGCGGTCGCTTGCTCGCTGTTTCTCCCATACCCACATATTCAGTGATGGTCACATATTCTTCATGGGAGACTTCGTGTCCAAACCCCGTCAAATACGTCCTGGATGCTCCAATCTTTCCTGCAGCCGCGATCGACTCTGCGAGCCCCATGTGCGACGTATGTGGCTGCAGCCGTAGACAATCGAGCACGCAGACCGGCACAGGGGCACCCCCTTTGCCTTTTTGGATGATAGGAAAAACGTCCTCTGGAATGTGGGACACGTCCGAAAGATAAACAAGCGCATCCTGTATCTTGAATCCAAAACAAAGGTAGGGATGGATTTTGCTAGACGAAGCCTTCGAAGGCTCGGTCTCTGTTGATCGTTGCGAGGTTAAAGGAAGCGACTTCGAGAGCGCCGTCGGTGTCGATGGAACGGTCGAGAATGGGCTGGACGGAACGGTTGAGTTGGGTGTTGGGAGATATGAAGGTGGAGGTGTGGAAGAGAAATGGCGGCCGTGGTGTACTACGAGACATGCGTCAGATGGGATATTAGGCTCAAGCAGGCGGATTACCTGAGAATGGCGTAACACTTATTCCCGTCTCCTGTATTTCGAAGGGGATTTTGTCGCGAATGATGTGCCATTTAAACTCGGGAACCTAGAAGCACCTGTCAGCACCCCCACACCGTGCCAAATACATCCTCGCATACATCACCTCCGCCAGAAGCGAATTCCTTCATCACCAGATACGGAAACGATCGGTGGATTTCCGTGAAGGTTGCTTCCGAAACATATACGTCAATGTGCGGTTGAATATGGCAATTTAAAGTCCAGCCTGTGGGGTCATTGTGTTAGTAGTTGGTTAGCTGTGAGTAGAACATGATATAAATACCTCGAAGGTCGTCTAGTCCATTCATTGCTATCCCATTTCAGAAGAGAACTTCAGCAGAAGCTAAGAGGAAGCAAGCTATCACACTACCATCTGCGTGTGCATGCGTGATTAGTACAGCATCGATCTTGCGCAACCCATGCTTGGGGAACCATTCCAGGGCAGCTGCCTGAAAGTTTTTCCCAACGTCTATAACGATAGTACTGCAAAAGTAGTATGAGCGAAAAGGGGCCCTAAGAGAGCAAGTCGGACAAAGCGTACGCGATATTACCATCCTTGCCCCTAACTCGTACTACACCGCTCGTATTTCTTCTGGTGTTCTTCTTCCCCTCTGGAGTCAGGGTAGACAGACACGTTCGACATGGTTTCTCTCCCGGCAACGCAGTCAAGCACTCGATATGGGGTAAGCTCGACGACGTCCCAGTGCCCAGGAAGATAAAGTCTAAGCCATCGTCTGGTTGTTTCAAGGTGGGGGATGACATCACAACAATTATGCGGCAGTCGAATTGTCAACGAGGGGTTCGATATGCGTGGTACCGGCGGTGCGAGAGGGTTGCGAAGAAGGTGCGCGTGCGAAGGTCCAATCGCAAGGGAGCTATTATAGAGTTCGGTGCGAACGGGCTTTTTTTGTGTGGAGAAGGCCGCTTAACCACTCGCTTTTATATCCCACACAACCTGAGCTAATTTCGTGCAATTCCCAAGGTTCGGCACAGATAAACGGATACGAATTACGAAATGGGGAATTTAACGACCTAGACAGGAATCTTGAAACTCTTGGATCGAACCTGCAGCTTTGCTCAAGGTTAAATGAGCCTCTCGTGACGATGGAACAGAAGGACTGCACCAAGTACAATTAAAAAAGTCAATACTCGAAACGGGTTGGTAGGAAGGCGAAAAAAGCAACCTTCTCTAGCCTGACACGCCTCGCCACTGCTTGCCATCATGTCGACATGCAGGCATAGCCATCGAACGCAAAGGAACACGTGCAAGCCGTGATGCAATTTTCTGCGAGATAGCGGCCTGATGGTGGCATTATTGGGAGCATCGTCTCGTAAAGGGGGCGGTATAGTTCACGATCTAAACCGGTCAAAATGTTGGATCGCGCTGGCGAAGTGGTGAGCTTCATTGGTGGCACCGGCAAACAATCGATTGCACCTGTGGTAGGTCCAGCGCGGCGAAACAATTTGATTCCATTCCAGGTAATCGAGCGTGCAGAATGTAGGCGTAATATCGTGAAAAATCGTCAAGGAAAAATGGCTAGGCTACAAACTTGATGTATTGTAAGTAACACGGTGGCAGTATCGTACAACGTAAGGGTAAAAGTCTATGTTTCACAAAAATGTCGTCTCAGGAGCGTCCCGAAACCCCGTTCGCGGGAATCAGATCCAAAATAAGCATAGGAAAGGTGAAGGTTGAACCAGCCGTCGGTGTTATGGCAATGATATTTCTCATTCGTCTGGAGAGGTGGAGGGTGATTCTCGAGTGATCTCGTCTACTTCCATGTCGTGTAGATGCGCGGCTTGGCGCGCCACGGAGGCATTGTCATACCCCATATCAGGCATGCTCTCAGTGCTGACGCTTCCTCCATTGCTTGCGAGAGTATCTTCTTCGTAGAACCGCAGTACTTCGCGGAACTGAAGCATCCAGGCATGGTCCATCAGCTCTAAAGCACTTGGCCGCCGCACCGGATCGATGGTTAGGCATTGCTTGATGAAGTCTATCCCGAGATAGCTCAGTTGGCCTGGTTCAGGCAACGGCGGGTGCTGGGTAGCAACCCCTATATGGAACATGATAGCCCTGCAAACATTGACATTGGTTAAGCGTGGTTAGGACGAAGAGGCTGCGAAGTACCATTCATTATCGAGATTGCTCCACGGCTTCTTGCCGGTGGCGAATTCGAGCACAACGCATCCCAGAGACCATATATCCATTGCGCCATGCCGACCCCGCTTATCGTTCTTGATGACTTCAGGCGACATATACATCGGCGTTCCTGTCAGACTATTCATGCCCAGGCCGCCCAAGTTCGCCACAACAGGTGCCGCCGAGGCACCGTCGTACGTGGATCGCCTGGACCGTTGAATAGACCGTTGGTTCTTTGCCAAAATTTTGGCCGCCCCAAAGTCAACCAGTTTGATGACCCCCATATGGTCTAGAAGGATATCTGTCGATGGAGACGCTAATTAGCCAGATGGCTGCTCAAACGAGCGTCATGCAACTTACTATCAGGTTTTATGTCTCGATGTACGATATTTTGGGAGTGTAGATATGCAAGGCCCTCCAGCATTTGCATCGTGTATACCTGAATGATGCCCTCGTCCTCGATTCTCCCATGCACCAACAGCGCCGCTAGACTACCTCCTTGACAATATTCCTCAAAGATGTATACCTTGTCACGATGCACCTCGATCCCATAGTACTCAACGACGTTCGGATGATGGAGCATCTCCATAACGTTAAGCTCGTCAACGATTTGCTGGTAGAGATTAGGCAGACCAGATAGCTCCTGGAACTTGATTTCCTTGACGGCCATCAATGAACCCGAATCCAGGTTGACGGCCAGGTAGACGGACCCAAATGCACCAGCCCCGATAAATCGGCCTTGCTGCCAACGAATGGGGATATTCGACGTCGAGTTCGCTAGGAACACCAGCGAGCGGTCTTCCGGTTTCTCGTCATCAAGGACGCGCCCGAGTAAGCGATGTTGGGAGACAATACTCTCCCTTTCTATCTCCAATTCGCCCAATGTCCCAGTGAGCTTATCCCAGTACGCTCGCACACTTTGATCCTCGTAGGCGTAGATAGCGTCGTTGTCCAAAGGATTACACTTCACGTCCACGTCCTCTGGTGTGGCCTCCGCAGAGGTGGACCCCTGCTCCATTCCCGCTTCTTGAAGATTATCTTCCTCTTGTCGCTCCTTATTCTTCTTTGCTTCGAGAGCTTGCCGGGCGCCAAGGACGTCGAAGTGGCCTACAAGCAAGCCCATACAGGTTGCGACCTTGACCCGCAGCGTCTGGAACTGCTCGTCAGGTATGGCTAGAATATGGTGACGCTTTGTACGCTGATGAGTGAATTCGAGGGCCATGACAGCCCATCTGAAAGTCCTACGGTCTGATGAATCACAATCATCACAGATAAAGGAAACCCAAGATATCGCGAGCTTGATTAAAAGACGTTGGAATTTTTGTAACGCAGCCCGTTCCATGAACTTTTGGGCCTGCTGTCCATGGTCTGAGGCAAATGTATACCAGTTCTCCATAAGCTCTTGACACCCGGCCGTCTCCTTCAACGACTTCCGGACATGATGTACGGAGTCCACAATTGATTCTGCCAGCCGGTTGGTGACGCGGCTAATTTTTCGTAATTCGCGATTCACAGTAGGCAAGTGAGCTTGCTGCTCGATGACGCAGGTAGGCGGATCTATTTCGATATCTTGCGAGTGAAATTCGCCGTCCATTTCGGTATCACCGTCCTCGTATGGGTAGAACAGGTCGGTGAATGTCTGCTTTGCCAAAGCTAACCTAGCTCGTGGGCCATCCGCTATCAGTCTGACTCGATTGTCCTTGAGTTCTAGATCAAATTTGGGTAGCGGCATGACGTGAACATGGCCCGTCCAAACGAAATGCGAGCAAGGGGAAAGGAGGAGTACATAGAGACTCTCTTCGGGTTCGGTCTCGTCGTCGTCCGAGATATGTTCCACGTTATTGAATATCCGGTAACCATCGTCGGAGGATTCTTCATCGACATGAAACACTTTGATGAGCATTCTCCGAATGTCATCAGGTCGTTCCCGCAGCGCCCGAGGGACGACGATGTAGATGCCATCCTCTTCGTAGACTGTGGTAAGGACAAGGACATGGTCTGTGGCCACAAGCGTCGCAATGAATTGATTGAGCGTAGCCTCTTCTAGACTATACTCGGCGGAGTTGCTGAACCGCTGAGTGAGCATCCTTCGAATCGGTTTAGTACGAGCAACGACCACGATGGGTTGTGAGTACTACCTTGCAAAGCGTTGTAGCTTCCTATACCGCAGTCGCACGCCATCTAGAATTTTACCGTACCAACTAGCCATTTGTTCCTGGGTCATCTTCCTGCCGGCCGGTGGAATGGGATTTGACGAAGACGTCCCATTGATGACTGCTTTGCCGGTCTTTGATTGAGATGCTGGCACTCTGACCTGGGTCTCAAAGTAGTTCGTAACGCGAACCATCAACTTGTTAGTAAGGGCACTGGGTACCGTGAAATATTGTCAGTGATAAACAGACCGTCGAAGTTGAAGGCATACCATAGTTGCTCTGCAACGAGGCGAGATCCATCCGCGGTAGTCATGCTCACATCATTGAACGTTGCCCACTGTGATTCCAATACGTCTGTTTCTTTGAAATATATTGCTTTGGTGCCCGATTTGAGCTTCCAGTGTATGAGTTTGAAGAACCAAGCTAACGCCTCCAAAATTGTGTCCTCGTAGTCTTCACTGATACACTGCGGAAGCTTCCACCTCCCAAGGGGATCAGGGGCGAGGAATGCCTCGTATTGGCGCTTCATTGTACATGCGACACCAATGCCGAGCTTTAGGTCTTCGATCATCTGGTCAATGATGAGGACTTCTGGATCCTTGACTTTCTGCATATACTCCAAGCGGACGCGAAGCGCGGCCTGAGCTAACTTCGTCGGGAAGGAAATGAGGGGAACAAGTTCGTCCTCGAACGTTGGGAGGTTCATATCTTCAAAGAGTTCTGCTAGGTTCACTTGAGCATCTCGGGCTGCTCCAATGAAGCCATGGATTGTAGTCAAGAAACCCTTCTCGAAATTCCGCTGTGTTAGTTCTTCTTTCAAAACGCGCTCGACGAAGCTTGTCCCGTCCGCAATATCCGAGGGACCATGTTTTCCGATGGGAATCTCGTGGTTCGTGTTGGGTTGCGAAACATCCAATATATCACTGCCTGTCCACCGACGGAGGAGGTCGATATGGCGCCGTAGGGTGATGACGACTGTGGACCACGTATTCAGAGTGTCGCAACGAGCTTGGAAGCTAGGTGTATCTGCTTCAGGGAAATTTGTGTGGAAGGCTTTCTGAGTGGGATACAACGAATGTGCAACCTCGAGTCGGTGTAGGATAGCAGAGACTTGTTGAATTGCCGCGGCAGCTGGTATATCTCCTTCTCTAAGCTCCACGCGGAAAGTTTTTATGTCTTCCACGAGTGCGCTACAAATGCGTAGACGACGCTCTTTGAGATACTTGCGTTCGTCCTCGACAGTACGGGCGTGTAGTTTTGCACGAATTCCAAGCCAGATATTCATCCTGTCGTTCTGCTCATCTGTAGACCTTTCTAGGGCAACGGCAATGCGCGTTTTCTCGGATCTTAGAACATCACCTTCGAGAACTGAGGCCAACATGACCTGCCACTCCAAGCGTTCGCGTTCTATGCCTGTGGAATTGGACGATCCCTCCATCGCAAGACCAACCACTGCAGGGTCTGACGCCAGAGGATTCTCCTCGTCGTCGCTATTGTCCCCCGTATCTACCAGCTGGCCGAGGCCGCGCTGGTAGTAATGCATGTCTGGGTCATCTCGCGGATCATCTTCTATACCAAGCTCTGACGAACGATACCGGCGAACAAATTGGGAATAAATATCAGGGAATTCGGGGGTTGATGAAGAGGCATGAGCCGCAGACGCGTCCCTTAGTGATGGCTGATGACCACCGTTCGTACTTGGTGAAAGTGCTGTAGTAGCAGATTTGGTGCGCGATTTGTGTGAGCGATAGGAGGAAGATGCGGGCACAGCCAGGCGCGTCGAGGACTGGTGATCCCATGCATCGTCCCCATCGCTGTGGTCTTGTTCTGGGTGTGAGTAGAGCGTTGGCGTATGCCGTCGCATCTCGAATCCGCCGCGAGACGGCATAGCGATTCTGAAACAGAGAGAGACGCGCCGGCCCGCCAAATCCGGCCGACAGTTGCTAACAAGCGCCCAATCTTACGGGTAACTTTCATCCACGCCATATCACCAAATTGTACTGAAGCAAAGCAAGTATGGGTATCGTCGAAAAGGTGAAGTAAATGTGCACAGGATCTATAGACTTGTGACTTGTATTGACGATAGTGCACACAGATCAAAGAGATCGAGGGTACGTTCTGTCGCTTGCATTCCTCGTAAATGAGTTCACCTGAAGTTTCCAGAGGAGATGGCGAGGAGTGAGCATCCAAGATCAGTCACATAGAGGCCATGTACTGACAACGGAGCTAGCGCAGAAGAATAAGGTACATTCGGCTGTTTCTTGCGGCCCCTAGGCTCTTCATATCCTTCAGGCGACAGAGTACCATCTTGGTTTACTGAAAGCCAAACTAGCAAGATATCGAGCACAGCTACTCGAGCCTGCGTCTAAATCTGGACCCGCAGGAACAGGATTTGACGTGCAGAAATCAGGGGACGCGCGGGTGGCCTTAATTGGCTTTCCCTCTGTCGGCAAGGTATGCCTTCTCTTTATCTACGGATCCGGCCCTCATATGGAGTGATAAATGTTAGTCGACGCTGTTAAGCAAAGTAACTCATACCCAGTCGGAAACAGCTGCCTACGAGTTTACCACATTGACTGTACGTAGGTGCACCTTCCATGGTCACCCTGAATTGCACTCAGATCTACTCCGCAACGTCGATAGGCTATCCCTGGTGTCATAGAATATAAAGGTGCACGGATCCAGCTACTGGACCTGCCGGGAATTGTCGAAGGGGCTAGTCAGGGGAGAGGACGAGGGCGGCAAGTGGTCTCAAGTCCGCTACATCCCATTGCGTCTTCCTTCATTCCTACTAATCATGTCAATATTCTAGCCGCAAAGACTGCTGATCTTATCTTGATCATGATGGATGCTACTAAATCTGATGAACACCGACGGTTGCTTGAGGTCGAATTGGATGCCGTTGGGATCAGGCTTAACAAATCAAAACCCGACGTTGTGTTCAAGCGACGAACGACAGGAGGAGTAAGTGCTCTGCGTGTGATGCTTTACATTGTCGTTGACCTCAACACATTTTGCCTTCTAGATAACGGTATGCATTAATGATTGTCCTTTACCACTGACTTAGCTTTCCATAGTTCAACACCACGGTTAAACTTACCAAAACGGACGAACGGACAATCCGGTTAATATTGGCGAGTTGTACGTTTTCTCTGGACGAAATTTCCAGCATTCGTGCTCACGATAACGCGGGAAGACAAGCTCCACAATTGCGATGTTATGATCAGAGAAGATGTACGTACCCGTAAACGTTTATTTCTGCTATCTATCTCAACCAAGGAACGAATTTATAGATTACCACCGATGAATTTATAGACGTTCTGATTGGTACAAGAAAATACATGCCATGTCTTTGTAGGTCTCCTTTCAGACCGTTATCCAGTCTGACTCTAACACCTCCTAGATGTATACAACAAGGTGGATGCAATTTCGCTGGAACAGCTGGACAAGATCTCTCGCGAACCTCACTCAGTAGTGATCAGCTGTGAAATGGACTTGAAGTCTGTATCTTTCCTCTGGTCAATTCTTTAATTCACCCCCTATCTATATAGCATCGACTATCTCATCGACCGCATCTGGGACGAACTTGCGTTGGTGAAAATATACACCAAGAAGCGAGGTGCTCATCCTGATTTATCCGACCCAATTTGCCTCCGCAAAGGAGCCACCATTGAAGTATATATCCCCATTATACGCCAGACACAGGATTCGGGTGCTGACTGCATGGTCTGGTAGAACGTGTGTAACGGAATCCATCGTTCCTTGGCGGCTAACTTCCGTTATGCTCTGGTCTGGGGGAAGTCGAGTAAGTTTTCGCCGCACGCACAGAAGGTCAGTCTCTCGCACCAAGTGCAGGATGAAGATGTTGTTTCCAGTTGAGTTTCCGCCCGCGGTTGTTGGAGGCCCAAATTCGACTTACGATTCAATTGCAGTCTTCACAAAATAAAATGGCTCAGATCAGTAGCATCTACGAATATGTATAATCAAATTATGAACATCACGAAACGGTCTCTACAGATTCGAATTCTAATAGACCATTATGTATTCCAAAGAGACAGCCGCCCTCCTGCTCCTAGCTATTGCGGAGAGCTCTCAATTCCATGATTAATGCGGCGGGTGGTGTACTTGTATGGGGCATACCCCAGACGTGAAAAAATGTTGTTGAAAACCATGTGGAAGCCCATCCCCATGTGGTCCAGGGCAATACTAATAGCATGCATGATATGATATGGGAGGATATAGGGCAGCTCTCTCTCTTCCACACAGCTCATAACCACTCTGGACCGTCGCTAATTCGTTGAGGATCGACTGATATGGCGAGGCACCTCTCTCGAAGCGCGATGAATTACGCCACTCATGTCGCCCCACGTCCTCAGACCATCTCGTACACGAAGGAGGGAGCGGTCGCTATCTCATATCCTACATTGGTGTCTGAGCCTCTGTCACTGGGAGCTTCAATAGGTGTGAACCGTTATCGACGGTCTTCCATATTTTCTGAATGCGGATTGCAGAAGAAGCATTTGGGTCTCACCCTAAATCTCTCGGTATCATCATTGTCCGTGATCTACCCCCTCAATACCAGAAATACAGAGAGAGGTTGCTCAAGCTCGCGCATAGCTTTGCAACGCTCCCAGAGTCAGTCAGAGAGAAGTATGCAGATCCAGCCACAAAATACAGGCAAGTCTCAGGATATGAATACCGAGTTTACAAGGATTAATGATCGTTGGACACGATGAAGTTTTGGATGGTCTCATGGCAAGGTGAGCAATTTGCTAAGTTATCTTGAAGAAACGCAGGATTTGAATCTTGGGGATTTCAGGAAATAATGAACGGAAAGCCCGGTTAGCAAACACTTCGTAGTAACTTTGTTCTTCGATGAACCTCATGCCAATACCCCAAAGATCTTCTAAAAGGCTCGTATTACGCCAATCCAGTCGCGGACAAGCCTACAGTGTCGTCAACCTTACGGACCATGTACCCCGAGTACTACGGTAACAATATCTGTAAATTCCAATCACATCCACTGCCTAGGATATCGTCCTCAAACTGAAATTTAGGGCCGGAGAAGGAGGAGAAAGGAGTTGAAGGTTTCGAGGAAGCCTTCAAAGACCTTGGAGGGTGATGCTGCTTTACTTTGATTACAACAGATGTACTGACTGCGACCACATAGATTTGTACTCAGAGTGGGCTATGCATTGGCTGCCGCTTGTCAACCTTTTGGTAAAGAGGCTACATCCATCCTGTGGTGTTGTACAGCTATTAACCTTAAACCTAGCGCTGTCACACCTCCGCGATACTTCTGTATCATTGCCAGATATTATCGCTAATTCACAGACGACCAAGGCTCGCCTCCTGCACTATTTCCCTCCTGCCCCAGGTACGGCTCCAAAGGACGATGAACCTGTCGACAATTGGTGTGGCTTCCATCTCGACCATTCTATCCTCACAGGGCTTTGTTCCGTAAATTTCCCCTTTTATGTTTAGGCGATGCAAAGTGACCATTTTATCTTAGGCCATGTTCCTCGAACAAGGCGCGAATGGTGCTGTCAAAGTAGTGCCTTCTCCATCTCCATCATCGGGATTATACATCCGGACAAGGGGTGGTGACCTTACCAAAGTTACTATCCCTCCTGATTGCTTAGCATTCCAGACAGGAGAGGCACTCCAGCTCGCCACTGGCGGAAAGCTCCGCGCAACACCTCATTGCGTACGCGTAGGAGGCAGCGCGAATGCTGAGTCGATTTCTCGCGAGACGTTCGCCCTTTTCATGCAACCAGAAGTCAACCAACAACTTTCCCCCACACAAACTTTCGGAGAATTTAGCAAGCGTGTTTTCGATGAACATTACAGCGAAGACTCTATGTCTAAATAAACATGCAAATGTACTCTACGATGTAATGGAGTAGAGGTGCAATAGTCGAAATATACAATACTACATGATAGATACAATGTGATCGCCACTAAGACCGGGAATTAATAGATAGAGAACGACGACGTGGAGAACCTGGATTGAGCGAGTCCGGGAGGACAGACAACACGGCAGCAGCGAGACTATTACGCTTATTATGACATCGGTCTGATTTGCATTCACTATGCCTAGAGCTGTCGGAGGAGCGACGATCGTGGTCCTCTGTATCAGATATAACACTCCAGTCCTCACTTGGAGCTCCTCGAGCTGAGTTGGAGGAGCTATAGCCAGAGGGGAGTTCAATACCGGACGAATGAGTCTGGTCTCGAATAGTGGATTCCTCAAGGTCCTCAGTCGCGTCGTTGGCGGCCTGCCTCTTGATCAAGGATCTTGAATACTCCAAGTCTCTGTAGATGGCCTCGATGGCTGTTGCAACACCGTTCTCCTACGGAAGAGTCATTGTCATATCTTAAAATCGAAGGGAATCAATGAACATACCCCACGAATCTTCTCTCCCAATACCTTCGCGCGACTAATCTGCTTGACATCCGTAGTAGCCGTGACCAAAGCTTCAGTTAAAGTCTCAACAGTGAGCTTCTGAACACCAGAGCCAACGCCCAAGGCTTCAACTCTATCGGCCCAGAAATACTGGTCACCGAAAAAGGGCTTTATGATCGTGGGTATCCCAGCTACATGAAGGGATACGTGAACGGTTTCAACAAGTAGAACGAAAGGCTAACCTCGCAAACTAGCCCCAGTGGTTCCCGCTCCGCCATGGTGACAGGCAGCATCAATTCGTTTGAACAGCCAATCGTGGGGGATTGAAGAGATGGCATATATGGAGCTAGGAAGAGGCTCCTCTGGTTCCGACGCATCTGAAGTTTTGACATGGAGTCGATCCGACCATCCTTTCGATAGCACAGCGCAGACCCCGCTTTGAACAACAGCGTCAATTACACACTGGGTCATGACTTTCGGATCGGACACGACGATACTGCCGAAGCCGATGTACACCACCTTCTTGCCTTGTTGATGTGCCGAGTCGATGAATTTCACCAGATCTGGTGGCGGCGTCCATTTCTTCGCACTAACATCAGCGTCATCGAGGAACCAATACCCTGCAAAAGATTCAGCCACGGCGATTGAACACTGGGGATGATCGATTACCAGTAACGCGAATCCATTCGGGCCAATCTAAGGGAGGAGGCACAACGTGGGGGCTAAAATTGTAAAGGAAAGGTATTTTGTGCGGTTCCATCCTATCTAGACTGGTGCTCCCAAGGTGGAGGAGGTTGCGTCGCCATCTGTTTATCTGACCTGCCGTGGCACGCCAGAAGACTTGGTCGAATATCACGTAGGACTGAAAGGTAACAGTCAATCTAAGGGGTAAGATCAGATTGTTGACGGTCTCACCATGTAGTTGTAGCTGCCGCCCATCTTAATGCATAACAATATCAGCATATGTAGATATGGTTAGAGTGATGAAGAAACAAACCTTGCGCTCTGGTACGGCAAAAGCATGGGGATATGCCCTAAAAATAAAGTTAGAAAAAATGGAGATAATAATAGCCAATGCGCACCTAGTGCGACTCCATGTCATGGTAAAGGCCCGGAAATATGGAATTCCTAGCGCTTCGGCGATGTGATAACCACCCATAGCACTGGGACTCTCGATAAGCACGTCAGTTCCTTGCGCCGCTTCCCACGAAGTCTTTAACAAATCGTCCAACCATCCCCGGAACTGCGTTATCTGTGAGATACAGAATGGGGTAAAACAAGCATATGATCACACCTTCTGCATGGCCTCCTTCATGAACGAAAGTGTAAACATCCCATTCTCCACGCAAATACGCATCAACTCTGCAGGATCACCGCCCACGTAGCCGAATTCAAGTCCATACTGTGGATAACTTAGTTTCGGCTTGAAGAAAGAGCACATGCTACCTACAGATTCCACCCATTCCTTGAACTCGCCGTGGGTGGCGATGCGCACGCGGTGTCCATCGGCCATGAGCCCTTTACCAAGTGCTATATAAGGTTGTACATCACCCCGTGACCCAATGGTTAGGAAGGTAAAGTGCAAAGACTCCTTGGGTTTAAATGTCAGGAAGGTTGAAGATGCCGAAGTGAACATGACCGCGGGCAACGAATCAGTCATGTTCTCTGGGGGAGGCCTTGGATCAGGATCACTACTAGGAGATGGACGAGCGTCGAATTCCTCCAATATCAGGGCGTCGCGTTCCCCTTGAGTTGGTAATGGGGCATCACCAGACGCCAATCTCCTCTGGCAGTCCTCGATCTGTCGGTCAAGAAGAGCCATGAATGCATCCCGTTTATCCTCAGCACCGAACTCGAAAAACAATTCTTCGTGACCCTTCACGATGACTACGAGGCCATGATGACCGAACCGCGTGGCCTTCGATGTTTCTGTGGAAAGAACATCACGGATGGGAAGCGCCATCTGAGAACTAGGTCAGAATATGAAATGGATATATATGGATGTTACGTACCCGAGTTCTGACCGCCAAAGGACCGCTAGACTTGAAGCAGAAGTAGTTTGTAGAAACGTAGAGTCGACCATACACAGGCAACAGGCGAAAGATGTAGCCGGGAAAATCTAGAGTAACAATTAAAATGAGTAAACCAAAGGGGAGGAAGACATACAGCCCAACAGAGTCTCCTTCTCATCGTAGGCGAACGCAGTTCTGAACTTCTCCTGAACCTCAGGGTCGATGAGAGTATCTGGAGTTTGTAGAATACTATACGCCATGTTCTCCACACCGAAACGACTACCGGAAGACGCCATGCTCGATGAATACACTTCCCTCACGCCGGGCATAGTTTGCGCTGAGTCCAAAGCCGAAGAGGGTGTGGAGTTTGAGATACCACTGAATACCTTGCGTGGGGTTCTGAACCACGATGGAACACCAACGCTCCACGCACTCGATGAAGTTGACGGTGGCTCTCTGCTCAATTCAGGATTGTTAGGAAATGTGCGGGAAGATGAAGTAGAAGGTGGGTACGTGTGTTCGCCGCTCGGCGTGGTAGCAGCAGGACTTGACGACGTTGAGATAGACGGATCTGGCAAAGGGAGGTGCAAGTCGGGAGATGTCTTTGAGTTGCGCTGCAGGGGCCCAGAAATGGGGACGAAAGAATTAGGCCTCCGGGATACATGAGTGAACTCGTTATCGTCTGAAATCTCTGGTGAGGTCGTAGCGCGCGTGAGAGAAAGTGAGTCTTGGAATGGTCGTAGCAGTGACGTTAATCTAAATCGTGAGGAGGAGGATTGCGGTAGGAGCTGAGGATCGGAAGGAGGGAAACTGTTGATGTGAAGCCCAGGGGCAGGACGGACGGCGGTGGTATCTATGACGGTCTTAGGCGAGCCCGTTCCATGAGGATATACGCGAGCATCCCGAACTGCTGCGCGGATTTGATCCAGAGCACCGGGGAGATCATTAAAATAGGCGAAGAAATAAGAGTCGAAGGAATATTGTCCCTCTTGATCGAAGACCTTAATCTCTATGGTCTCACTGAAATCCATGGCAGAGGACTTCTCCACATCGAGAATTGCTGCGTAAGGTATAGCAATCTAAAGCAGTTTCAACAAGGGCATTCTCAGCAAAGTGTGACTAGGTACCTTGACACTATCTCCCATGTTCTGGGCCTTGAAGATAACCTTCTTAATGGCCTTTACCCATTCGTCTCGACTTGGGATAGAATCGGCGGACAACATGATGGTCTTCTGGTTGGTCCTTAGCTTGATCTCTTTCTCGTTGACCGGTTCGCACGAGATGGCATAACGAAGGTCAGCAATGCCATGCGGGAAGTAAGGATCCTGAATCACATCACATCACGTCCTGAAATGGGATAATAGGGGCTTACTGAAGACGATTGATACCAGGACAACGCGTCGTTCTTCAAGACAAACCAATGCTTGATCCAGCGCTTGGTTCGCTGAGCTTTCTTGGTCAGTGAGCCTGATTTCAGAATTTGGTCCTGTGGGCGTTGATTAGTACCTTAAAACTTACTATATAAGGGATAACAAACCTCCCGTGCAGGCATGTGCGCGAAGAAACACAGGTAAGAGTTTGTGAGATACATGTAACCTTGTAGCACTGCAAGATTCTGTCAGAATCTATGAGCAAAAATAAGTCTTGCAACTTACGAACTGAGCGTAATAGCCAACAAGGCATCTCTAAGGGGATCAATTAGCTAATTGCTGAACGTTTCGTTACGAACGGACTTACCAGCTAGAACTTCCTCTATACCATCTAGTTCAAAGACTTCTCTCAACTTCTCAGCGAGTAGTGATCGTCTCTGGAGCCGGACCGTAGCCATACTGCCAGTTCGTATCGGTACGATCCTTGACGGCCCAGGTGACGAGGCTCCTCCCGCTTGCGCCAAAGCTATGGCTCGGGGAATGGGCGCGCCTACGAGTTGTGGAGTAGTCTGCTCGAAATCCTCCTGTTCTTCTGTTTCTTCAGAGTCCGACGGACTTTCCGGCCCCGAATTCGACTCTTCGCTAATGCGCGAACTGCTCCGATGAAGCTTCCTCGTCGAGGCTCCAATGTCACCTCGCCGAGAGCGAGCGAGGGGTCGGTATATCGCATGGATAGAAGACGCCATGGGTTCGTCTGAAGATATTAGGCATGGTAGATGAGGAGCGTGTCAAGGAACGTAAGCAAGAAATGGCACCTTGCTTGCTATCTTCGTCACTCTCCGAGTCCAAGGCAGGTAAATTGTGCTCCATTATGTCATCGTCGTTGTCAGGATCGTCCGTCCAGGGGATAGCCTGAAGAGCCTGAATGAGGGTTTGTGTCCCGGCGCGCATCTGTACATATGTCAGCATGCTGACTGACTTTCGATCAACTATACTCACAGAACCGTCTCCTCGGAATGAAGACAAGGACGGTCTGGTTGGCGCCAACAGAGGCGACGGTGGGGTGATGAAGGGGGAATCGTCGGCATGTTTCTTTGGTACCACGGTAGAAGAGGAACGCTTAGGTGAAGTAGGGCGCGAAGCGCTGGGGGTCGAGGATGGAGAACGCGTAACCTCACCGGCAACGTAAGTCGCTACTCGCCACGAAAATTCAATGTGGTTTAGAAAAGAAGCAATGCGTGCGTCTCACCGCTAGGGACATCATCAGGCCTCTGCTTTCCCTTGGCCTTTCGGCTTAGGCTAAATATACGTCTGGGTCCTGATGCTGTAGGGCTTGTACCTGGAGAGCTTGGAGTCGGTGGTTTCCCGCTGACACTCTTGGAAAGTTTGTCGAATCTATCGACTGTCCTCTCTACAGCACGTTTCACAAGTCCTGCCGACGCAGATAGGTTCTCCCTTGGCTGCTCCTGTGCGGAGTCGTCGACAGCTTGAGACGAAGGTTCGCCCGGTCGGACGGGCATGCTGAGAGTCGGCTGTGATGGTGGTTTGGACATTGGACCGTGCCCGTAGCACTAAGATCTGAATCTGCAGCGTCCCAGTTGCAGTAGTCCTGTAAATGTGGTCCTGTGGAAGATCGCTAGCGCTTGTTACTCGAAAGACAGAGGGATAAGCCCGATTTGTCATCAACAGGCGGCTATGCCGTTGGAAGATAACAGACGTAAACAGTGGCCTTGGTGCAGTCACGCTGCTCGGCACGCTTCTCGGACTTGGCGCTGCATTGGCGTAAAGGACACGAGTTGTGTATGAGGCTGGTTCTTTGCGATCCTCCAACATCTTTGACCTGAACGTCCTTTTACGAACATCTGCAGTACTCGAATATGCGAGGGGAAGTATGCATCGGCTCAGCTTCGTTTCTCTCGTAAGTGAATGTCATGGTTGGACTGCACTTGACTAATATTTGAACCAGACTGGCCTCACTTATTCTGCTGATCTTCGTGCATGTACGGTTCTTCACCACATCCGTCGCTTTGGGATCTAATCACCATTCAAGATCGGTCAAATTAATACTTCGTCTGTAGGGAAGGGAGTTTCCATGGTGGGTCTTCTCTTCTAGTTCGGTTTGGACTGCTAACTGAACAAGCACAGGTAAAAGTGAATACCTCTGGCTACGAGTAAGTCCTCCGCATTTCCCTGAAGCTGCCTTCTGTCTAACGTCTTGCAAGTGATGCCTTGACAGTAATCACCCTGGACCCCATCGTTGGTGTTCATGCTACCAACGCATCTGCTCCCCTGCAAGCCCGAACTGGTCTACGAGAATTGTACCTATTCGGACTCTACTCTTTCTGCGGTTATATAAACGAAACTGCCGGAACTTGCTCGAACAGGACTGTGGGCATGCAGTTCAGACCGTACCCCATCCTTACATCCGACATGCCCGTTAATTATTCTGTTCTCACCGACGGCCTGTTCGACACGGCCTTCCAAACCCGACAACCCACCTTCCGCGACTCTGCATACCTCGGCGGCTCGACGAGGGCTGCATACTACATGATTCTCTTAGGCACGATATGTACCGGCCTTGCCTTCCTTACGTGAGTGCTTGCGTGTTTTCGGTGACAATCCCGAAGCTTACGATATTTATAGAGGTCTCATACGGCATGGCATGACTTTCTTCATTTCCACAGCGTTCGCATTAATAGGTAGCTTGTTGCTGTTGATCGGCGCAGCTATCTGGACCGTTGTAATCAACAAATCGGACGCTATAAACGACGTCATGGTTGGGAGCACACCGGCACCGTTGGGTATTATCGTTTCCATCGGTCCTGCACTTTACATGCTCTGGGCAGCCTTTGCTGTATTGCTGGTCTCGGTCGTGCCATACATGCTTGTGTACGTCCGTCTCTGTTGCGGCCCACTAACTTGCTCACGCGCTGTCTCGTTCTAGGTGCTGCACATACCGAGGATAGTTGCTTGACGCAACATCCAAAATAAAATTCGCTTTCTCATGCCACCTAGAATGTATTCATCTAGATGTTTATTTACGCTGCTGCGGACGTCTGCGCTTACGATATCTATAACGTACCTTACGAATGGACGACCTACTTACTTTCGGAAACCTCAAAGAGTTGCCTTGATTTCATACTGCTACCATGTCTTTTGGTTGTAAGTGTGAGCTCTCTTGCGAATCATGGGTAGGATGTTAAGGGGTGATTCCATCACCACCGTCAAGGTGATACCCATGGACTTGAGCTGCTTGTGATAATAATGCTCGGAATATGCCTTCTTATCTTCGTCGCATTGTTGGTCTTACGACTCTTATCTGTGTGGAATTCATGAGCCCGTTGTTCTGCGCACCGAACCTAGTATAAATTGGAAGAACTGTGATTGGACGGCTAGCGCTGAATGGGCGGCCCAATTGAAATATAAGGCCACGCCCCAGACAAATGCTGTCCCACTTCTCCCATCAGCCTTGAGGCTGCCGCTCGTTCCTTGTCCGCCACACACTTCCCTCGCCCTCGACGAGCAAGGCTCATGGACCCGAAGACAGGGGTGCTGGCCAGTATGTCGCATCTGCTAAAGTGTCCGACAAACTGATAAGATAAAGCTTCCTTCTCTCCCAGGAGACGCCAGCCAGTAAGTTTCATTTGATCCCCAATCACCTCTTATCTCTGGATACGGGCCTATAATTGATACTGACTTTTCTGTGCTGGATTTATAGATTCGACAGGGGCGATGTAGCCTTCATCATCATTGCAGGCGCGATGGTATCTTTCATGATCCCCGGTCTTGGTCAGTGATATCTCCGTTGTCAGCGCCCACTACTTCCTCGTTCTCATTTCTACAAGCCTTTCTATACTCTGGGCTCGCGAGACGAAAATCCGCGCTCACGCTCGTCTGGGCGGTTGCTGCAAGCAATGCAGTCACCATCTTCCAATGGTACTTCTGGGGATATTCACTCGCACTCTCTCGGTCAGCGACAAACGGCTACATCGGAAACCTGCGCCATTTCGGTCTTCGCAAAGTACTCGCGGAACCTTCTCCTGGTTCCCCCCTCATCCCGGAGCTGCTGTACTCGTTTTATCAGATGGAGTTTGCTTGCGTAACTGTGGCGATCCTAATGGGCGGGATAGCAGAGCGTGGTCGGGTGTTCCCTGCAATGGTTTTCACGTTCGTGTGGATGACCCTCGTGTATTGCCCACTGGCGTGCTGGGCTTGGGGAGCTAATGGATGGGCATTCAAATGGGGTGTAATGGACTACGCAGGTAAGCATAAGTATAAACAAATAATTCCTATGTTATCAAACCCACGTAATCAGGCGGTGGTCCCGTCGAGATTGGTAGCGGAATCGGTGGTCTAGCGTACGCCTGGGCTCTCGGCCGACGCACAGAAAAAGAACTCATCAACTTCCGCCCACACAACGTCACTAACGTTGGCCTTGGTACATTCATCCTCTGGTTTGGCTGGATCGCATTCAATGGTGGCAGCGCGTTCGGTGCCAACTTGCGTGCTGTAATGGCTACATGGAACTCGATGGTAGCCGCTGCCTTCGGCGGGATGACTTGGTGCCTGCTTGATTACCGTATTGGCAGAAGATGGACCATGGTTGGGTTTTGCTCAGGAACCATCGCTGGGTTAGTTGCAGCGACACCATCTTCTGGATTTATCCACCCATGGGCTTCGTTGATCCTTGGTGTCGTTGCTGGTGCCATATGTAATTTCGCCACCAAAGGTGAGTTGGCTAATCATTTCTTTCTCTTTGACAGATATTAACGAGTATGCAGTCAAGTTCTTGGTCGGAATCGACGACGCTTTGGATCTTTTCGCTGAGCACGCCGTTGGAGGGATCCTGGGTCTCTTGTTTAACGCGCTTTTTGCCGATACGGAGATCATCGCCCTCGACGGTGTCAATCTTGGAGTCGCTGGCGGCTGGATCGACCATAACTGGAAGCAACTATACATTCAATTCGCCTACATCTGTGCGACGTGCGCTTATACGTTCGTCATGACCGCCCTCCTTGCGAAAGGAATCGACATTATCCCTGGGTTAAAGCTTAGGAACGATGCAAAGGGTGAAGAACTTGGTATGGACGAAGTTGAGGTAGGGTGCCTGCTTAATTCGCATTGGAGGTGTGAATTTGATTGCTTGGTTTTCAGATTGGAGAGTTCGCGACCGACTATGTCGAGGCCCGCCGCGACTACTTGTCGTGGTACACGCCTCAACCGTCTACGGATACTAAAGAGGAAGTGGATCAACATGTCCAGCATGTCACAGCAGGGGATCGTCACGGTCGTCCTGACATCGACGGAGTATTCACCAACGGAAATGGTCGTCTATCCTCGATAGCTGAAAAGGATTCAGCATGAAAATTTGCCATGATGTCTCCTAAAGAGACCCCCTTCTTTCTTATGGGTGGGTAACATACAGAGTGGAGTTCATATAATCATTATCGTTCATTTGTTTGTCTTGACTGCAATTGTAGTAGCAGTAGTATTTCTAGGTTGGAGAAATCATGTATTCAAAATAAGACATGGCCACAGCAGTAGTACTGCGACATAGATGTACGAGTGATCGACGAGCTAGATAAATACCAAAATTATACACCACAAAGCAAGAGCGACGACAGCACAATGTACTTGTTCAGCAATCCCAACCGTAGACGAAGTCCTTGTCAGTGTTTGTAGATGAAAGCGGTACTTGAGCAGAAGCATCCGAGTCCTCTTCAGCATGCGCCGATAGTCGTCGTCCGCAGATGCTTGAGCCAAACCTCTCGTTGAGCAATAAGTCAACGACGTTGCG
Source organism: Pleurotus pulmonarius (assembly GCA_012980535.1). NCBI lineage: Eukaryota > Fungi > Basidiomycota > Agaricomycetes > Agaricales > Pleurotaceae > Pleurotus > Pleurotus pulmonarius. Next base: position 3,215,648 of record SJKF01000002.1, read on the forward strand.
TGCGGAAATTGTTTCAGTTTCCATAGTCGACATTAATCTGCCAGATTGAAGCTCGTCGGTGATTGCAGAATGGTGAAAGAGAATACATACGGTTCGAAAGCATTGACGTAGTAGAATCCAGTATCAAGTTTCACAGGTGGGAATGAGTCGGTGGGGGGAAGTTCGGGGTAAGCATCCCACTTTGTCACATCAATAAGTCGACGTCAACAACGAGACAGAAGAACCGCTCACCTCCTTTCTAAACACCCAGGTCACCGAACCTGGGAACATCCTCTCCAACCACTCATCCGACACCCTCTCTTCGGAAAATATCTTCACCGCCCACTCATTCTCGCCGGCTTTACCGTGATACGAGATCGAGTTGAACTCGGGGCCTTTGCCACCCTGTCGTTTCTTTTCATCAGTCGTGAGCATCATCCCTGGGACTTTGGAAGACAGTGGCAAGCCAAAGTAAGCCGGGTTGAAGGTGGAGGAGTTGGTAGTGAGGAGCGTAACGTGCAAGTGGACATATGGCTGGGGTTTGATTTGTGAAGAGAGTGCGGAGGGGAGTTGGATTTTCGAGGAATGATAGGGTGCTGCGAGGATTACACCTCTGTACCGTTTGGTACCCAAGGTGGTCTCGACCGTCCAGTCGTGTGATGAATCGTGGTGAGTAATGCTTAGGACCTGCGTAAACAGCAGTTCAACGCTGTGACTACTTACGTTGCCTCATCGTACTCACAGTTGTATTGAGGTGCACACTGGCGCCTGACCTTTTCAAGAACTCCTCGAAAACCAAGAAATTTCCTCCCTTGATCCCAACAGCGCCAGTAGCAGCAAGGCCAACGGCACCTCCAAGCATATGGATGAAGTCGGCATTCTGACAAGAGTTCACCAGTTAAAACTTAAACCTCGTTCACAAAGTCAAGAACTCACCTGGCCATAGTTCACACGCGTTGTAGCCTCAACAAACTCATGGGCGTATTTCCTTGTTATACCCTTGCTTTGCAAATATTCGCTCGCGGTCTGCGCGACTAGCTCATCCCAGCCAAACGAGCGTGATATATCCTGGATGTTGTCCCAGTTCAACGTCTTGTCCGAGTACAAGCGCTGAAATTGGGCGACCATACGGTCGACACTAAACGGGGTTTAACATGGTAAGAAGGAAATAAAACATTGGGGGACTCACATAGATTGAGCGCGCTTAGGAGAGAGCACTCCGTATCGCCATACGAGTTTCAGCGTGTCCCACCATCCACCAGCAAACTATGAGCCGTTTAGACGTTTGCAGATTATCATAGGGACATGTACTCACAGAAAGCAGTATGTTCTCTCCATCCCAAACCCCTAGGTCGTTGTCCTCCGCGCTGAAGTCGTCGCGTGCGAGGTTGAACTCGTCCGACGCTCTCCACATGTTTTTATTCGCGTTCACGAAGATAGAGGCACCAAGTTCGATGTGCGGTAGAGTCGCATCGTCATGAGGGTAGACGACGGTGCTACCTGAGACATCGGGAAGCAAGATGAAGAGATGAGGCAAACGGGGCACTCACGACCGCCAATATACGATGACTGCTCATACACGTCGACCTCCACGTCCAAGCCAAACCGCTCCTTTGCTTTTGATATCCAAAACGCGGACGACGATCCCCCTGCTCCAGCGCCGATGATAGCAATCCGTGGGGTCACATTTCTCGGAGGGGAATCAACCTGAACGGAAGGGACTTTTGCAGAGAAAAATGGAATGGCAAATGGGAATTCGAAGGCATTTGAGGCCCCAATGAGGAGGCAAAGGTGAGCCAATACCTTCATATTGACGAGGAACGGGGTCGGCAACAGGCAACTCTGTCGCGCGCGCATCGTGAATGCTGAGGTTGCTGACTCAGCCCCCTGAGGGGGTGATATGTCTTAGAGAGCAGCGGCCGTTATTGCCGTGCAGCATGACAGATCCACGATATCCCGTCTTCTCACTTCTATCTTACGTGCTTCCATGGCCTCGACAAGCCTCAGCATCCTCGCCATTATTCCACCCGAAATTGCAGAGCATGCACTCTCCATGTGTCGGGTGAAGGATGTTGTCTCGTTCTCGGAGACATGTTGGGGAGCTTATCGAATTGTGCATGATCCACCGCCGCCACAGCTCTGGCGCAGGCTCTTTCTGGCGAAGTTCGACGACCCACGTATGGCTCTTCGAATTGGCGATAAAGTAGACGAAAGCGCCGTCTACAACTGGCGAGGGGTCCTCATTCGACGCTATGAAGCCGCACAGGTAGCCCTTGGCAAAGAAGTGCCGCATCTCAGCTACAAAGACGTCCTAGAGTGCTTCTTATCCATCGTTCGGGACATCCCCCCGTTGATTGACCCCAAGGAAGACGATACATCGCGGAACGCCGTCTGGCTTTCACTCACGCTCCGAAATTCCAAGATCATCACGACGCACCAGCATTGGTCCGACGAGCACCAACTAGAGGCACAACTCCGGGCGTACGTAGCTTTGGGCATTGATTCCGCCACACACGGCCCCAAGCTGCGGTCGGCCGACTCCCGCCTGGATGCCAGACGTACGGGGAGTAGGACGTATACATACAATTTAGATCACTATAAGGAACGCAATCATTACGGCCCGTACTTGAAATCTCCGAAGCGGCGGATCAACTGGGTGCATGTCGAGGCGCTGATGAACGTAGTCCAATCCAATATACGTGAGATCCCGCACCAGTGGGCGCAGGAAGTCGCCCCACCCGTCAATCTCGAGTTCCTTCGCGCGAGTTCAGCAACCACAGAGAATAATCCCATTGATTGGGCAGGGGTTGAGGGTAGGTGACTTGCTGACCGCAGACCGTCAGCATGGATTAATTCTCAATTGTAGGCTCGTGGGCGCGATATGTCTGCTTCATGGATTATAGGTGGGTGGTTTGCAAGGTTAGCCGGACGGTCGGAACTTAATACTGTACCTCCCCCTCCTACCATAAGGGAGCTATTTGGTACGTCCCTTTGGCATCTGGGTATTCCCCTTCTCACCAAAACCTCAGCATTCAATGTCAGTTCCGCTAACTCACTCGTATCAATACTCATGAGTCCAACTCCCTTCTTATGTAGTTTACATCAATGTACGGCGGTCCCCGCAACCCAGCTTACTTCAATGACCCGTCCTTCCGCGAGGCCACTCGGCTAATCCGACTCGACTTACAACTAACTTCCCCAGACAAGCTCAAATTTCGAGGCTTAATGGATACGGGTTACGACGCAGCGGACGCAGACGGGGAGAGTGAATCTGTGTCCTCGACCAGCGACTCGCGTTACCCAACACTGTATTTCACCGGCTCTTCAAAGGGCTCTATAGGAAACGAGGCCACGATTGAAGGCAATGTCAGACTCGGTGTTGACAAGGTGCCGCTTTGGAGATTTGTCAGTCGCCATCTTGGATGTCTTGACGACCTTAGTACTAATGAAGCTACACCTTTAAGGTTTCTATCTATGATGGACATGCGCAGTGGAGGTTTGTGTTTGTATCTCTCATTCGCAATGCTTTACGGGGTAGGCTGATTGGGGTGTTCCTGTAGCTCGGAAGGTGTGCAGATCGGACATATGAATAGTGCGATGGGTGTTGTTGGTGTATGGACGTCAGACACCCATGATGAAGGTTGGCCATATTGATCTTAAGAATTCCTTGCCGCTGACTGCTATCTTTCGCATCCCGTCTACGCAGGTGACCCAGCTGGTGAGCGATACCCCGCAGTGAGCTATTCAACGGCTAATATCTCTGTAGGTCCTTTCTGGTTCTGGAAACCTACACAACCACTCGACAAAGCTAACGACTTTATGTAACGCATTGTATTTATACACTTAAGTTTTCGGATGTAACGATCAACCATGTAACGGCTTAGAGCATGGGCTTGGCTCCCAGCGTGTTCTGGAAGTAGTTGACAAGTTTCCCATACACTTCTTCGTATCTGCGCGGCGAGGTTAGGGCAGGGTTCGTGTAACACGGACAGTACGCACGCTTTGCGGTTATCTTCGTTCTTCAGGTTACCGCGTGCTGCAGCCCACCCGTGGAACCTGAACAGACGTCATTATGACGGGGATAAGTCAGTTGATCCTGGGCATACATGTAATCATAGTTCTTGGAGTCGCATTGCGCTGCGAATGACTTTTTGCTCAGAATGTCTACAATTTTGGTGTACTAGAGAAGAATCAATTGTTTATCTGCAGGGTGACGGCAAGGCGAAACTAACCTCATCGACGGGCTCGTCTTGAGAGATGTAGATAGCCAAGGGGACCGTTAATTTGGAAGCGTCGTCGGCAGATAACATCCTGAGGGGATCCCTGTGAGAATAGGAGCACACGAGGTCGGCGTGGCGCGACCTACGCTGGATGAACGATAGACGACGCATCGAACGGTGTACCTTCACCAGAGCTAATGACGACGACCTTTCCACCTGCAGAACCCATCTTGACAGCCATACGATGGAATGTACGATACACACATACCCCAGCAGAAGCCATACACCCCAAGTCGTTTCGCACCGTTGTTCTTCAGCAACCTACCGAAACCCTCAAGTTTCTCCTTGGTTTTCTGCGGGTTGGCGGGGCCGCTGAAGAAGTCCTGCAGCGCTTGCTTGTCTGCGTCGGACTTGGGTGGGAACCCGTCGATCGGGAAAGCGCTGGCTGGCTCAAAGAAATCGGGCATGTACACCTTGGTCTTCAACGCCGTTGCGATGATATCCGCCCCCTGCTGGGTCTGCGGGAAGAATCTGTGCGACGGTTGGTTAGTGTTAAAACATCTCAGCAGAGTGTGTGAAGAGCACCCAAAGATATCAAAGACGCAGACAATGGCGTTATCACTGTCATCAGGCCCGGTCACGTAGACTTTGTTGAAGTCGCCGTGCGAGGTGAACTTTCCTTTGGGAGTGTAGTCATGGTCGACCACCGGAGGGATGGAGCAGCAAGCCTTGTTTGTATTGTGCACGGTAGACATCTTGGCCTTGTTGAGTTGGTGAGCTAGCAGACGGAGGCGTGATATCATATCGTCTACTTGGTGGTACCGTGTGGCGTGACTCGGCACAATTGGATCACCGGAGACTATGTAGTATAGGATTTAAACGAATGATACGTTGAGTTGCATCATTTTAATGCTGAGTCAATCCTCTCGTGTGTTGAGTTAAGAGATGGCGCTGTCCAGACTTTAAATCTACAGCTCCCCCAAGTACGACTGTACGAGTGGTTTCTAGTCCCGTTTGGGCCAAGGTTCGGGACGTAGACACTATCCACGTGATATGTGAGAACTTCTGACGTAAGCAGCGGCGTTTTCGCGTCTCTTGGTCGCTCCCTTCTTTTATCACCCCGACCACCACTACGCCAGCACAAACGCTACGGCGTGGTAACTCAGTTTGTTTCGAGACGACATGGGTATACATGGAGGGGAAGACCGATTCGTAGCTCAATTAAGCCGGAGCGCCTCCCAGCCTTTTTCGGCTTCCAGTGTTTCGACGGTGGAGTGGGAGGTGCTTGACTATGCGGCTAGTACATTCTCTGTCGTTTGTTTCCCTTCCTAATATAAATGTTGCTCTCCCACTGCTTTGCAATGCAATCACCGCGCTAATGTGCACGATGTGGCCCACAGGCGGTTGTTCGGATGCCGTAAAATGTTTCGACCTAAGATCACTGCCCAATTGCATCGCCCTATTTCAAAGCGGTAGGGCTGATGAACAAACGCCGATAGGGGGGGGTCGGCGATCCTCGTAAATTTTTGCAAAGCCAGGGTTCAAGCATGGAATTGATCGGACACAGTCTTGGAACTGAGATATAAAGCTTATTGATGTCCTCTACAATTGTCTGCGATATCCATGGTCGCCCCCTAGTCGGTGCTTAGCAGATGGTGCTTGCTGCAATAGCGCAGGATGAACAACTGTGGGGATTGCAGGCCTGCAATTACAGCGCGAGTGAGTCGAAGTCCTTTTCATAGACACGTCCTTATCATGATCTCTTCCAGTGGCAGCCCTTGCGTTCACGGTCTGGGACATAGTCGTATGCTTTGAGGACGAGGTGAGGAGCAAATCTTTTGGTGAGCGTTCTTGGTGCACCAACTAATGCCATTTAGGTGGAGCAAATCTGGCAGTGAGTGTGCTCCATTTCGCAGGCTCCTTTCGCACTGAACTCCCCGTCACCGATATCAGGAGTGCATGGACGAGACTCAAGTTCTTGTACATCTTTCTGAGATACTTCTCTTTGGTAGCACAAGTGTATGTGGGCGACCTTGTTCCTTGTCTCCATGCTAATCTCGTCCTATTTCCGCTCGGTGGTTATTAATTATGACAGGATTGCCACGATCCTCACATTAGGATTAGCTGCGCCACTGTATCCAGGTCGTTCCGTCTGCCTTCTCTTGCTATCTTTCCAAGCCATCTCCAGTCAAGCTCTGATGATGGGTGTGCAGGTCCTACTTGTTCTCAGAGGTTCGTGTTTCCCGACGAGTCCGAGGACCATCGCCCTCATTCGCTTTTCGCAGTCATTGCCCTATTCAACCGTGTTCGTTGGCTTCGCTCATTTCTCAGCGCTCTCTTCCTCGTTGAAGTCGTTTTAATGACCGTTTTCTTCGGCATCTCGCTGAGGAGCATGGATTACGGGATACATTGTGTGATCACTGGGTTTCCGATCACGGCTACCGGATTTCTGTGCGTCTCTGTTCCTGTTCAGACGTGTAGAGCCGCGCTCAAACAGCTCCCGACTTCATTCTCGGCAAACGCAACTGCCCGCGTCTCCATATCGCGCTCTCTCAGGATACCCCCTATCCTATATGAAAGCCTTCTGTTCGTCCTTACGATGATCAAGTTTTATCAGGCCCTTCGTGAGGGATGGGGCAGGCAGCCTGTAATATCCCGGTTCATGAGTCACGGCATATGGGCGTTTGGGGCACCCTTCGGTCAGTGACCTTACCTTTCAGCCTATTCATTTCACATCTTGGCCTTGCTTGCTCGGGGTTTGTACTAACTCAATTCACAGTCATCTTGACCGTCAACACGCTTTGCATGGCTTTACTTAAAGGAGCTATTGCAAGCGTTGCTTACTCGTAAGTACCATACGTTTATTGAGAGGCTTCTATGATCGAATTCATTGGGTAAACTTAGATGGATCATCGCTGTTCCTCCGTTCGCTGTGCGTGTTTCATCTAGTTCCGGGAAGTGCAATACTGACCCACCATGGCATCGCTATCCAGGGTGCTCGTCTCATTTTAAGCATGAGTCATCTCTTCAGTCAACAGCCTTCGGTGGGGCAGACAACATCGCATGACCAGGTTCTATTAGATACAACCATTATGCAGATGACACACCCATCTCATACTGCAACTGGTTAGTGCCCCTTTGCTTGGCCTGGCGCCTTGAATCTTACGTTGTGATAGACGTCGGTTATGGCTCGTATTCATCTTCCTGGCAGCACGCCCAAGATCCAAATGCTATCTTGGTCGTGGATCGATGAGTCCGCTGTTCTATGTCCGATTCGTTTGATTTTGCCGTCTTAGCATGTAGTCCATTCTGTAATTTCATACTTACATTCAGATCTTAGTCCCTCGCTTGCACAGCCATATCTGTATCTGTATACTACATATACCCACTCCCACTAGATAACAATAACAGCTATCATCGTTTGGAATTTGCATACTTCATGAAAATTCTCGCGTGATAATTTAGTACCAATTCTACCTACAAGTACATGAAACCCAAGCGCGTATACTATGAGGATCGATCATCAAAATCTTCCGTACCACCGCCTCGGAATGATCGTGCTCGCCAGGAGACAGATTACAACTAAGGCATATTCCATTATAAGGTCCATTACTAGCCATGGAATCCAGTCGCCGGTTGCAGTGTTAAACCGCTGGAGCGTAGAATTTGATGAAGGTCGAAGCCCGAGCTCGTCATCGGCTGACCATGCGTTGAGGATGCTGTACGCAGCACGCGTGCCAAGGAAGAGAAGCGCCAACGTGATCCCTCGGAGCAGCTTTTAGGATGGATAACATCAATATCAATATCAAAAGTGCGGAACACCATACGCACCGGTCTGCGTTCTGGCCGAAGGTGATAGCGATACGAGTAGCAAACGAGATGCGTGACGAAAAGGATAACCCATAACGCAGCGTATATGATAGCCCCGACCTCGCGTAAGGTCTTTCCTATATTTTGAGCGCTCTCGCTGCTGGGGTCGTCCGATTGAACGGCCCCTGCCACGGATATGGCTAGTGCCGCGAGTGCGAGTATGGCAATAACTCTAAACCATCGTATGGTTCGATTGCTCTCGCTGAACGAATGTTGACCACTGGGGAGACTGTGAAGATGGTGGACAGAGGACGAAGTGGGGGACGACGTACACGAGGCCTAGAAAGCCTATGATGGCAAGGGACAGAAATGCAGGTGCCCCAACATCCAATGCATACGCTGCCCTGAATAAAGTGATCATTGTAGGTTCCACTAGTTGGCCTGCCAATAAAAGCGCTCCATTGGCAATCCGAACTAGCCGACGAACGGGTGAGTTTATGTTGTCCAAGAAAATAAATATGATGTGTGCATACCCAGGGAATGTAGAAATAGGAATAACCAGCCCGCATCGCGTCGTAACGCGTAGCGCCCCATCAGGACAATGGTAATCGCGGCAACGGGTACATAGAACGCGATTTCTGCAGCCGCAATCTTGCCTCGCTCGTCAAGAGGCATTCTGTAGGATTATAGTCCGATATTGATAACTTGAAACTCAAGTGTTTATGTCGTGTTCTCGTAGATTTTGGGTCGTTAAATGGCGTGAATGGGATGAGGTGTCGCGGGAGGTAAATGAAAGGGTTCAAGTTGAACTTGGTTGAAAAGTTGAACTTGCATCACACATGGGGCGTAAACTTTATCTAATCTAATCTCGATCATTTCAGGGTCAAATAAGCGCCAGTCGGACTCGGTCGACGAAAGTAAGAGCTTGGAGGCTCTATTGGACGACGATGAAGCTTCCAAGGAGAGTCCCATGGGCTTCGCTTGATGACCTCGACCAGGTTTGTACCTGGATTTATTACGAGGACTCTGAGGAATCAAAACTCCTAGCGATTCAAACGGTGCGCATCGATTTTTCAGTCAGTTGCATTGCTAAGAACAGCTTGTAGTTGTCAGCATGGAAGGCCACGACCGCTCTACCACACGCGTTGGACTCGACGTTATCCCTGCTGGCAGTGACCCAGCAAGATAACTCACAAACGAACTCCTCTTCGTACTTGTCGTTGCGCCAGAGTTACGCGGCTGCTTTGATTCGACTTGTGAACGGTCTTGTAGATCCCCTACAACTCGGAGTGTACGCCAGGTCCATAGCCACGATAGCTGCGCAACTCGGTCTGCCAGCATGGTTGGTAGAGCTGAGGCATGCTGCTACGCATGAAGATCTACCAAGTCTTGAGCTCTTACGGCAGGCCTCCAGAGAAGTTAGTACCATGTCATGTGCCAAACGTATATTTACTCGAATGATAGTCTTTGACATGGCTGCTCAACAACTACTTCCTCCCGATACTGAACCAATCAACATCTGCGGAACCTCAACCAAAAGCTCTTCCTCCCCTTCTACCGCTGCTAAAACGCTACAAAACCCTCGTGAAAGCAACGCTGCGCGATGCGTCGCTGCGCACTCGGTACAAGGCCAATTTATCAACCATGCTTAAAGAAATTGAAGGGTGGATAGCGGATGCCAAGGTTGCAGCGAACATCGCGATAGGAGGAATCGATTGGAGCGCGACTACAGAGGATGAAGACCCTCGGGAGAAATGGGCACTGGATAGGCTGAGCGACGTACTTCTACTCAAGAGCGTGCTAGTCCCACTTTCAAAAAAGTAATCTCGGCGTTCCATGATTTCGAGGTACGATCTAACGAGCCTTGTGTCTAGGAAAAGAGTTTTTCCTGAGGATAAATTCTACCCACCCATGTCTTCCATCTCCCTATGGACGCCATTATTGACACATCTATTCCAGTACCACCCTGATCTGCCCCGTGTATTGTGCGAAAGGACCGCATCATTTCTTGTCTCAGGCAACCTAAGCTCGAGCACTTCATATAGCATGTGTCTCGCCCGCTGGGCGGCTTGGATCGTGAATAATGATGATTCAACTTCCGATGGCCTGCGAAGAGACATTGTAGTTACTTTGCTACAGGCCATGATGCCTGGTACGGGGACTGACAGGGCGACAAAACCGTGAGTACTGTGACAATTATACTTCTGTTCTTTGTCGTTATCAAAGTATGGAATCGCTGCAGCATTCTCGCACTCCTCCAAACTCTGTGTGAAGGCGATCAAGATCTAGCCGACACATGCTCCACGCTCAGCGAGCGTGCCCGCCTACCCCCGAATGCATTTACGGTGAGTCAATCCACAGCTCACCAACTTCATGCGAACTTGAACCTAATTTTTGTCTGACATATTCGCAGGACTGGGTTCCTGACGACCTTGAGGTCATGGCCAATCGTCTCAATACCCTAACCTCCGTCAGCGATACATGTGACCCCCGTGCGTCTTCCTTGCGCGCTGGTGTACAGACGGTTGGAGCGGCCTGTGAAGGACTGTCATCGGCGAACGCGGCCGCGGGATGGACGATCTTAGACGAGCGCAGTAAATGGAAGCCCACTCCAATCGGCGTATACTGCCCTTCATTATGATGTCCCAGCAGCTCCGTGTTGGAAGCACTTGGAGCAAACCAAAATACGAATAGATTTCATATTGCTGTGGGTGTATGGAATACAAGCAGCGCTAAACAGCGTACATCATTTGTGAACCCTTCGAATTCCGAATAGAATAGCGATTGCTATCCAATGCTGGTCAGCAGGTACTGGATTGATGTTTTATCCTGGTACTATTCTGGTAAAGCTTCCTTCAATATCTCTCATCAACTAGATTCCCTATCGTTTCCGCTTACATGTTCCCCATTGAGGTTGTCCTCGGCCACGACGATGACTGCAACATGCATTAACACCTGCGTTCTCGGGGTCGGTTTAGGTGGCTTGACCTTTCACATCCCTTTCATTCTCGCACTCCCGGACCTCTTCTCCCTTCACTCGGTACTTGAGCGCAACCCACGCACTCCTGGCGGCAAAGTTTACGAACGATTTGGTGTAACCACTAAAATACACCAATCTCTTGAGGAGGTACTAGTCGACCCTGAGATCGAGCTAGTGATCGTCGCGACTCCGAGTCACACCCATTACGAGTTTACCAAGAGAATCTTAGAAAGCGGCAAGCACGGTGAGCAAAGGCTTACGCGCCGTTGTTCCTATCACAGATAGAGCGTAATTGTCAGTTCTTGTGGACAAGCCTGTCACCGCGACGGTAGAGCAAGCTCGTGAGCTCGGGCACCTAGCCAAGACACGGAATCTTGTCCTCTATCCGTACCAGAACGCTCGGTGGAATTCAGACTTCCTTGCTCTGAAGAAACTCCTCGACCTCCCAACCTCCGATTCTAGATCATTAGGGAAAATAGTTGAATTTGAGTCCCAGTAGGTGGTCCCTTGGTTTTGTGGGTGCCAATCACCGAATAAATTACAAAAGTTACGATCGGTATCGAAAGGTGTTGAAGGGAACCTGGAAGGATCACCCCCTTCCAGCCAATGGTCAACTCTACGACCTAGGTACACACACCATTGATCAGGCTCTCACACTTTTCGGCCGCCCGTCGAGGCTGACAGCATTCGTCCAAAATGCAAGAGGTATAGGACATCCGGATGTGGACGATACAGTGCGTATTGACGAACGAGCAATGCACTGACACTCATTTACTTCTTGTTTATCTGTAGTTCTCAGTGTATATGCATTATCCCGGGACGACTGCTATTCTTCGCGCTCACATCCTCTCCATCCGTTCAACGCAGCTGCGCTTTCTTGTCCGTGGGACCAAGGGTTCGTACACCAAGTACGGCGGAGACGTCCAAGAAAGCCAATTGAAGACGGTGAAGGACCCAAGGACTGAGATCCACGCAGAAGGGTTTGGCAGAGAACCCGAATCACTCTGGGGCCTAGTGGAAACCATCGGAGACAATGACCAAATCACCACAGACATGTATGTGCATGTACACTTCCGCCCCGACTAAATCATTGGATGCTAATCCCTCCATGTTCAGCTGGCCATCCACTGATCCGGGAGCATATATCAATCTGTTCAAAAACCTTGCAGCCGTTATCAGAGATAATGCAGCTCCGGAGATCAAATGGGAAGAAGCAGCGGCTGTGATAGAGATGGTAGAGCTTGCCCATCAAAGCTCGAGGGAAGGTCGTACTCTCGATGTCCCCAGGTGGGAAGGTTCTCAGTCTCTATGAACTAAAAAGGGTGGCCTCTGGGAGTTGATGTGGTCAAGTCCTTCTATGTTTCGAACACAATGATAATTGTTATAGTGGAATTTGGACGTTATCGTGAGTGCCATACCGATCAGTATTTCCAAGCGAAGTAGATCGTGAGATGATAACGAACCATATCTACCAGTAAGCACGTCTTCCATTGAGGAGAGACAGCAACCCTCAAGACATAAACTACACAAACTTCATGAAGGTATTATCGCCAAGTTCTTGTAAGGATAAGGGTGTACTTGTACAAGATATGATTTTCATTACGATATTCGTAGATAATGTGTAGGAACCTAGGTCACGCAATGGATCATGGTTCATGCTCGTCCGCCTTTCTTCTTCTTGTTGACGACCTTGAAGCCTCCCCACTCGGGCTGGGTTGGCTTCGGTTGGGCCTTCACGACGTCTGCAATCGATACTGGCTTGCTCGTGACGTTGCCATTGAGATTGGTCTTCGGACGGGAAGCCACATCAGCTTTGCGCTTACTTATGAATTCAGCTGAAAAGCGTCTGCCATCAAGAGTGGTGCTGTGTGCGTAGATGAGGTCGGAGATGATCTCGGTCGTTGAGGGATCTGGATCAAGGGGAAACGACAAGAGCATTTGCATGATTTCTTCGACTGGAGGATATATCAATGAAAAAGGAGGAGAGTTAAGGAAGCACTATGATCGTACCGTTGACAGTGCTGCTGAGACCTTTCAGCGAATCGCTCAGCCACTTCAGGAAGTCGTGCGATGGGTTCACAGGGTAGTCATCAATCTTGGAGGCAACTTTAGCGACTGAAGCCACGCTAGGTCTGGTCGTGGCTATGCCGTTAGCTCGAGGAGGCGCAGGCGCGGCGGCGGCGACGACATGAGAGACTGCGGGAGTAATTGGGGGACGTGCAGGGGCGGCCCCTGGGACTGCCTTCCCACTTGGTCCTACAACGGACCACGCGTTGTTCGCTTGGGCTGCTGGTTGAGCGGGACTTGAGACCTACATTCATCGGTTGCGTTAGCAGGGAAAGACTGGCGAAAGAATCAATGATCAAACCTTAGTGGTGGTTTCAGCGTACCCTCTCTTTAAAGCTGCAGCGGCCGTCTCTTTGACAGCAAGCTTCTTACGGCGCTCTTCTTCGTCCTGGATTTCTTTCATTGTCTTCTTGGTCGAAGGAGGCTTCACGGCCGTCGTCCAAACGGGGGGCGTAGTTGGCGTTGAACTGGTGGTGGCTACCCCAGCTAACACGTCTTTGCCCAGAGGATTGCTACGAGAACCAGCTTGAGACGTGGGTAAACCCCAAGAGGCTGAAAATGGTTGAGCCTCGTCAACCACTGCAGCAGCTTTGGCAGCCCGTTCTCTCTCGCGTTCAGCAGCCTTGCGGGCTTCTGCCTTCTTAGCTTCTGCCTCCTGTATTTCCCTCAAGGTCATTGCCACACTAGATGGCTTGCTTTTCTTGGAATCCTCTTCCGTTGCCCAAGCAGGCTGCTTTGTCGCGGATGACGTAGATGGCGGCGGTGATGGACTCTTGTTTGGTAAAGAGGGTACCGGAGCAGCTGGAGCAGCGGGTTTCTGAGCGTGCTGAGAAGTACTCTTTCTCCGAGATTTCGCGGTGCCGATGGGAGGCACTGCAACGACGGGGGTAGCTGGAGTTTCGACGGGGATGGTCGCTTTAGGGGTGTCGATGGGTGGTTGGGCGGTCTGGGTAATAGAAGGAGTGTTGATTTCGCCCGCTAGCAGCTGCTGTTGATTATTATGCTGTACAATGTTACTGAAGGTGAGACTGTTTGGCCCAGTGGGTTCCTTCCAAGCATCATCTTCAGCGACATGCGACGCCGCAAACCACGGGGAAGGCTCATTGACGTGCGAATTGGACTGGTTAGATTGTGATGGAGGTGGATTACGCTTCCATGCAGAGGGCTGGGAAACGGGGACAGCTGCAGCAGGGATAGTATTGGTAGCTTTTGGATGAAGCGCGTCAAATGGATTCGGGCGAGATGCGGAATCTGCAGGCTTCTTCCAGGACGCTGGGGTGTCAGCGGGCTCGTTGCTCGGTTGAGCTGGTTGCGATGGAACGGGGGGATTTTCGGTGGCGGAGGGGGGTGTAGACAGAGGGATTCGGGAGGGTATGGGTGGTAAGTGGCCCGAATATGACACGCCATTGGGATCCACTATGGGTGCTGCAGATGAAGCATAGTTATTTGCGAAAGGAACATTGGGATTTATATTGTTGAAGCCGTTTTCCTGTGGTGGATGCATGTGCATTATTGAAGACGGACTTGAACCCACTATACCGCCAGGAGTCGAGTAACTGGCTGGCACAGTCATTTCCGATCCAGCGCGTACTCCGTATATCTCATAGCCATTTGCAATAGCTGGCTCGGTGATCGATGTCGGCCATGATGGATTCGGCTGGTATCCCCCGTTGAACCCATACATGTCTGCGGGGCGTCCAGGAACTACATTGCCATAAGGTTGTTGAGATCTCACACCATAGGTGGAGTCTATATCATATGGGTCTCGACGAACGGGGGGATAGGTAACTGAAGACTCTGGGACAGCAGCATAACCTACAGGCCGCACGCTAACCGAGGGGTCACCCATAGTATACGATCCCCTACTAGATGTTCTACCGCCGATAGCATCAGGGGAGTTATTGCTAAATCGACCAGCGCTGAAAGCAGACGAAGGAGATTCGGCGAAGCCTGCGCCATTGGTCAGGAATGAGTCCAGAGTTGAGGTGCGAAGGTTCGCCAAAGGAGCTGGTTGGAAGGGCTGACTAAAGGAATTATTCGCCAACGCAGGGTTGAGAGGCGTGCTCGCCTGTCGCATAAGCCCAGGGGGTGGTGGAGGCGGCGAATCCGGTGGCGACAAGAATGGTTTGCCCCCTCGCGCCTTGTTTACCAGCTCATCAACGCGTATCCAATTTGCATCGGACTGGGTTCGCTTCGTTGGAAGGTCGGGCGTGAAATAGCCATCGTCGTACCATTTTTGCATTGTGTCAGCCCGGAAGGGACCTGCGGAGCATTTTGAATACAATCTTAACAGTACGAGGAATCAGAAACTCACCTTGAACTTGACCTTGTGGGTCTAGATACGACCACTCCACACTGGCAAGATCTAGCAAATCTTGCGCAGGTGTGGTGGATGAAACCTCGGCTACACCAGCGGTGCCAGTGCCATTGGTCTCTTGTAACGACATGTTGCGCACACCGTTGCTCAGGGTATGATTCTCGGCCTGAGTCACCTGGGAGGTGTCACTGATTAATGGACCGTGTCCCGTTGCAGGGGATGAATGATTTCCGTTTGGTTTGAGGCCTCCCTCGTCGGGACGTGCTGCTGAGTCTCCTACTGCTGAGGTTTTCTTTTCGACAGATGTATCGCCAGGATCCAGTTGTTTGCTCTCCGACGCCTTACGACGTGCTAACCAACCCTCTCCAGTGCCACTCAACACGCCGTCAAATCCAGAGCGAGAGCGAGGAGACACGAGGCCTCCATCACGAGGCGACGGCAAAGCTCCCGACACCTTCCGTCCTGGTATCGTCAAGGATGGTCCATCTAAGAAATTCGCAAGCGTCAAAGAGCACGTTTTTGGAGGATGTTTCTACGTAGATACCTGAGTCCCTTCTCCGCCCCATCAATACCCCGAATCTGTCTCTGTGGGGACTTGCTGCAGCTGCTGTATTAGAGTGGCCTAACCGAGGACGCTCTAGCCCTGTGGTTGTTGTGGATAAGAAGGTCGGGTGATCAGTGGTTGACTGGCGTCTACGAATTTCAGAGTTAAGAGGGGCTGCAAAAAGCTACAGAAGGAAACTTGTATGATGAATGGGAGGGGGACAAATCAAAGGGGAATTTCTAACCTTCTTCTCCGCTTCATCCATTTCTTTGCATGCCACTGGGTCTACTGCAATATCCCTCACGACTCCCTCCCACCTCTCTACTTCAATACCCAAGACGCCCTTACCTTGACATTCTTTATAGATCCTAAGCATTTCCTCCCTCGAATATCGAAATGGGTGTGTTTCATCTGGTTGGTCGGGCTGTGGCGGGGCCGCAGAAGATACCAAGGCGGAGTATGTCGACGCGCCGGTTGCAATGGGAAGATTATTGGGTGTCGGAGAAGGTGGACGCTGTGGTCTCGCTGCTGGCTGGTGCTTTGTTCGCATCCACTCGGGGCCAAAGTGCATAGTAGTGCTGGACATATCTGCTGTGCGACGACTTGGTATTTCAAGAAGTATGTGGAGTTGCTGGTAGTAGCTAATGAGCTTTGTGCTTGGAAAATTCTGCTGTTTGCAGTACAAACGCTTTGGCGCCAAGTTCACACGTGCAATTATATTCAGTGATTTCCTCCTGACCTTAGGGCAGGCTCGAGAAATAGCATTTGCTCATCTACAGCGATGGAGGCTACTACAAGAAAACAAAACACAGAACACGAGACCCAAATACCTACTGCATTTTTATTCGCCATTTCGATGTCGGAAGTGCTGTAAGGCCAACTCTTAGTATCCCGTACATTTTTATGGTAACAGCGTACCTTGTAGCTTCCGAGCTGTTGGAATGATGTAGGCGAGCAAGAAGGTGATACCGAACACCATACAAATTGCGGATACAATATAGTATCCATCGCGCTGGATGACACATTCGCCACTAAGCTGTTTGCAAGCTGTTTTACCACTTTCGGTAACACACTCTAGCACTATTAAAGACCGGCGTTACACCAGTCCATCGGTGAAAACATATCGAAGGACTGACCCTTCGATTTTAATTCCAAGTTACTTCCAGGAAGTTGACATTCCGCGACGGTGAAAGTGTCGATTCCTAAGGCCAAATGGAGGTTTAAATATTTATCCAGAGATGGATTCGTGGAAATCCCCACCTTTAAGGACGAACCACTTCGGCCAAGTACCGCCCATATTAGTGAACGTGTTCAGGAGCTAGCAAAGCATGATAAGTACAAGTACGGATGATGTGATCATGACGCACTGTCATGTAGGTCCCCCCGATTAACGGATCAGAAACTCTGGTATGGAAAGCTGAGATGCCCACGAATTGTACAGTACTTGATAGACATGGAATCAGCAGCAGGGGACATGCGAAGGTGGAGAGACGTACGATGCAAAAGAGGATAGGACGGTATGGAGGATCAAGAACATGAAGAAACCCATGGAAATCGGCGGCGCAGGGAACCAGTTGATGAGGACGGTGGCTACGAGGGCTAATCCGATGCGGGGCCAAAACGCGTATATCCATGGACGGAGGGGTCGATCACCGCGAGACCATTTAGCTGCAAGCCAACCGCCAGCGATTTGGAAGGGGAAATCAATTAGGACGGCTATTGCTAAATCCTCCCGTTTGAAGCCCTTTTCAACCATTTTCAGAGAAGTTGACGCCTCGTGTGCGGCAAAAGCAACTTTTGCAAAGAGATGAACCACGATAAGAGACTGCACATCTACGCAAGCGTCAGAGATGGTGCGAACCCGAGCAAGCGCCACTGACGTTTCAGCTTGCAGATGGCCCATATTTGCTTGTACACGCCCGAGATACTCATGTCTGCTTCAGTGACAACCTCTTTGTCCTTCCCAGTTGTTCAGAATGAGGGAAAATGGTTGATAGACATATCGACTGACCTCTCTCTTGAAAAGAATGAGCCATAGCGTGACTGCATAGCACATCAAGCTCCAGAACTTGAGGTATCCGCTCAAAGTGAGGTGCGGTACCCCCCATTTCTTGCTAATGGCAATGAACACGGGTGGATAGTTTTGTAGAGAGGAACTTACGCAAATTCTTCACTATTGAAGGCCAAGAAAACCGTGAATGATGCAAAGAATCCAGTATTTAAACCAATGGTTTGGCAAGTGGACGCGTAGGACAAGCAGTCGGGAGAAAGGAGGGTAAGTGCCCAACCTGGGTGAGAAGTATTAAATCGGCGACTTGACTACAACGATGAAGGAAGACTCACCGTCAACGGCGATATCTGGACACCGATATAACATGTTGAGCGGCGCACACTCGGTGATAAAATGGGTACGCTCACCTTGCGTAGCCGAGAAGAAGACGAGGGAGGTGAACACGACTGTCAGCTCGGTGACATAGTTGCCGGGCTATCGGGGCCCCAGTTAGACTTATGCTACTTTATGCAATTACTATGTTCTTACGTCGTCCAAAAGTTTCTGCACGTTGAGGGAAATATACATCATGAGTGTACCGACGATGAGCTGCATAGGAATGATCCATGATTTTCGGCGGCCAATGGAGGTCGAGAACACAGCATCAACGATTGGCGACCAGAGCAATTTGAGCGAATAAGGATAGCTCGACAAGGCAAAGGTGCCGAGCTGCGAATAAGATAAGTGTTCCTTGAGCAGAAACGGGACAGAACCTGGGCAACAGTTGAGATTATGTTCATGGTTGTTACCTAGGAACTTACCGAGAGCCAGCCCTAACTAATAAGTAATGCTTTTTAGCCCTCGTAAATACGGTGATTCTGACATAGAACTCACCGGAACTCCCTGAATGAGGTCTGTTGGCATTCCCGTCTCAGTTTCAGCGGTTCAAATCACTAAATGTAGTACACTGACATAGAACACATAGCAAAACCATTCCTTGCTTGTCCCGCACGGAAATTGTACGCTTGGTTTCCGACTCATGGCTTCTTGCTGACCCGTTGAAACCAGCCGCCGCCCGACGTCTCTCTTCGTCACCTAGAAGGTTCATCTCTAGCTCGTCGTCGCCATCCTGATCCATCCTAGGTGTTCTTGGTGATATATGTATCTCATCTAATGAAGTAGTCATGACCCTTGGATCTAACATGTCCCCAGAGGAATCCGAAAGTGCCGTTTTGGACAGCTTCGCGCCCGATGTTCCTTTGCGACGCGTTGACATGCAATGAAAGGAAGGTGGAGATAATTGGCCGGACACCAGACCCGCCCGCGTCAGATTATATGTGATAGAGAAGTCGTTCGAGCTGCGCTGGCAAGTTGTGGACGAGGTGAATGAAGTTCGGATCGTTTCAGCAGTCAATTGTACACGTGGTCATTTTGATCGTGTAGTCAAAATGCAAGTCCATAAGCGCCCATAACCAATCTTGAACTCAACTTCGACAGCGTCACTGCGCCGTTGCCACAATCGATCTACGCATCGTGCAAATTACGGCGCCGCTACTTGTTGGTCGCGTTCTGCTTCTTTTGCGATGGTCAAGAATCACACTCCAGCTCTACGAAGTCACGCATGGCCCGGTTTCTTCTGGGCGTCCGACCGGTATCACTGATGGGGCAGTCTTCCTGTGCAAATTCTCCCACCAATAATTGTTATCTTTGAACAAGAGCTGCTTGCATTGCCACCCCGACGGATGTATCGCCTAAATGTGTAATGTCAAGGTATCAAAAGTAATGCTTGCACGGAACTTTGTCAATTCCAAGTGGAAACCCCGTCAGGAATATGTAAGATAAACTCAACATATCCGTTCCATCTACCGTGATTGGAATCTGCCAGGCTACTCCGCTGGACAGGACGGAAGCCAAGGTTGGCGATTTCCGCGGGGCGACACGCGATGCTGCTGGCTTGTACATCATCTCCTTGCATTGTTGAACGCCGACCTTTGATGCATCCCCCATGCATCCCTTGCCTTAGCATTTTCAGACGGAAGTCACGCCGCTTTCGATCCAGATTTTCTTCCCCGTTACCTTCTTTGACTGAAGGAAGGTAATGACCACGTCGGCTCACTGTGTCTCCTTGCCTTGTTAGCTGCCGATGATGTACGCCTCACCCAGTAGTCCGTTTCTGACGAAACCCCGAATGGATATCCCTGGAACGTGTGCTGGTCCTGAAATCTCATCATTGGACTCAAGATAGTACGAAATCTGTTTTTAACAGCTTGCACAGGAATATGGCCAAGTCCGTGACTCATTCTCGTTCTATAAAACTCAGCAACAACGAAGAGATTATCGCCCAACAACAACATGTTCGCCACAATTCCCCTCTCCCACTGCATCCTCTTTGGTATCTTCTTCCTCATTACCTACCCGCTATTGAGGCACGTCTATCATGTCGTCGCCACCCGGCTCGCACTACGCCACGTACCTGGGCCCACTTCACCGTCAGCGATCTGGGGAGTGGAATGGCTCCTCTATCACGATAGCCCAGGCGTCCATTATGTCGACTGGCACGCACGCTACGGCAAGGTGGTGAAACTTATCGGTGCCTTTGGGGTATGTCTCATTTTCACGATGTTAACATCAGATGCTGATTTGATAAATATAGCACCCTATCCTGTCCATCACCGACCGACGGGCTATATCAATTATCCTGGGCGAGGCCGCTTACAACTTTCCCAAACCCCACGGCGTACGTGCTTGGTTCAAGGCGCTCGTAGGAGAAGGTATACTGTGGATTGAAGGTGCTTAGGTCTCTGGAGTTTATTGATTGGTTACTAATCGATATCATTCAGGCAAGACCCATCATGAGATACATCGTAGACATATCGCCCCGGCGTTGAGGTGGGTCGAACTGCGACCCCAATTGCGGGACTCGATCACTTATCCCATTCTATAGCCAGCAATCTGTCCGCAATTTTCTTCCAGTTTTCTACGAAACCTCTGCCATCGTGGCTTCCCATTGGTCCAAGGCTTTAGATCAGACAACCTTCGAACATGCAGAAATCGAGGTCACCCACTGGGCTGGCCGTTTTGCGTAAGTCCACTAGATATTCCTGCGCCACAATTGACCCACAAACCATACCATTTAGCCTCGACACCATTGGGCGTGCTGCATTCTCTTTCGACTTCGGGGCGCTCTCCGATGGTCCCCACGGCCTAGCTGAGGCGTTGGATGGTCTGACCAACAACGAAAATAGGCTCTCATCATTCTACATGCGTGCGCTATTCTGGGTGTTCCCGGGCATTCTCAAGATCGGAAAGAAAGGCAACATGATCAGACAGACGAAGCGAGAATTAGGGGAGATCTCTTCAAGACTCTTGGCAGACACACTATCTGCTGACGACCCTGCCAGCAACACTTTGCTGGCTATGATGCGTAAGTAGAGTTATACTTGATCCCCTGGCTTCTCTTTGCTGATTTCAAGCCACAGTTCGCTCTCCAACCGGACCTGACATGACAGAAGAATATATAGTAGCTCAAATGCGCACGATCATATCTGCGGCGTACGAAACAGTATCTGCTGTCATTACAGTGCGTAGCGTGTAACCAGGTATTGCGGCTCCTCAACTAACATATCACTTCCTTTCAGTGGGTGCTGTACGAGCTTGCTGTGCATCCTGACTTACAGCAACAATTGCGGGATGAAGTGTCTTTCCCGGGCGATCCATCATATGAACAATTGATGAACAAGTTCCCCCTTTTGGATGCTATCCTGCTGGAGACACTGCGTTTGCATCCTGCTCTCCTGGAAAACCATCATGTGGTAAGAATGTCCGCTCCGGTGCTCTTCTTGTCGCTTACACAATGTCCGTTGTCACAGGCTGCCCAGACAATCAGCGTGTCCCTCAGCGAACCGCTGCCAGGAGCCGATGTACCTCAGCTTGTCATACCTAAGGGAACTATAATTTCAATTCCTGTGAACGTTCTTCACACAGATAAACATATATGGGGACCTGACGCCAGTATGTTCCGACCTGAGCGGTGGAGTGAGCCTTCACAGGAGAAATCATCGTTGCGAAGGGAACTTCTAGCCTTCAGCGAAGGGTAGGTTTATATTTATCATTCACCGCGCGCCGACGCTGATCCAAACGTAGTCCGCGCAGCTGCATTGGCAGGACATTTGCCATGGTAGAAATCAAGGTACGCACCCTTGACGAACTTCTCGCGGCTCCGTGTTGACGAAGACCGCAGGCTTTGATTATCACCCTTATTCGCCAATTCTCCTTCTCCAGCCCTTATGATATCGAGGCCTTCCAGAGCTTTGTTATCAGACCCCGCATCAAAGGACATGGGTCAAGTTCATTGCCGCTTCTAGTCCGTAGAGTATAAATAATAACATAGCAACCGACACCGCTCTATATCTCGTATTCTCCTTCTACGTATTATCTATCGTATTCCGATTCTATCCATAGCATTGAAAGATAAATGTAACGCGGAATTTGGTGATTGAAATGATGTTTCCTAGATGTAGTGGCTGTGGCGCGCGCGTAACGCCACCGATCACGTTGGTTATTCCGTTCACCACGGTTCCCAAACTCGATCACATTCAGAAACCCCATTCAAAACGTTACGGACATATGGTGCTGTTCAGCGGCAAGAAAGGTGATCTCTCATAAATACAGCTATGTTGTTATGACAATAACCACAGCCTTAAAGCCTGCTTTAGCCCTTCCGTCCCGCCTCATATCCGCAAGGCCTGGGGTGATTGATTGCATTGGTTTACGATCGCATACCGTGGCTAATCTACTCGGGGCCCAACTAGTTCGCAATGGGGGAGCGATAGTACGTACCCACGAGGAGTTCTACGAAGCAGATTTCTTCATTTGCAACGCGCTTGATGATCCATGGGTGCAAAAGTGAGTACTTCGCGTGCGATAGCAAGTATATGCGTGCTGACCTGCCAAGGCTGATGCGACAATCCAAAGTAGTGAGTCTATTGAATCATCTCCTTTGTCTCACTAGAAGACGAGAATGTGAGGTCTTACACGCGGAGTGGGTGCTACAATCTCTGGATGCGGATTTATTGGTGGGGGTGGCGCCGTATGTTCTAGATGGTAAGTTTCATAGGCGAGAGGTATTTCAAAGTGCATATATCCGTACCCTAATCGTAGATTTCTTCTGCGAGCGCAACATGCCGCGTCAAATATCTCACCGCCTGGATCCTGAACGCGAAACGTCCGACGTCGTTGACCCTCTTGAAGTCACGACTGACGAGGAGACGGAGGAGTCCACCTACAGCAAGAAGCGAGGACATGACACAGCTGAACTATCCGCCATTGATATCGCCATGCACCCTCCAAAGAGGGCTCGAGTTCAAGTCGACAATCCCATAGCCAACTTGGCTCAGGATCCCAAGATGAATAATGCAGTATCCCTGCATAAAGCCGATACCTCGGAGAAGGTGATACCACGACTGAGGAAGCCACTCCCTGTCCTTAAGTTCTACGACCCCGATTTCATATACGAAAAGGCCTTCAATTCACCGATTAATACAACCAAGAAGGGTGTTAATGAAGAGCCTCCGAAAGCCATTCAAGGCGTCAAGACTGTGAACCCCAGCCATGATCTCGACGCCGGTGAACCATCTAATACTACTGTCAACCTCGACCTACTCCTCTGTTCGAAGGAATCAAAACGGCACCGGCTTCCTGCATTGACCCGAACACCCAAAGACATTCCAGACCTTAGAACCCAGATTAATAATGACGCTCCCAAGGCCGAGTCCACACAGCCCAACCAGGGCACGACGACATCTGGAGCTTCGAGCACCACCGATAGAGACGAACGAGCGCCTGCTACCAACAACGATCCCAGATTGCTCAAGAATAATCCCCTGTCTTCTACTACATTCAAACGCAAGAGCAAATACCCGGTGCTTCGATTTGTTCCTCATTCATGCGCATGGTAGTAACGCCCTCCACGCCCTTCTGTATCGCCACGCTGACTAGCATTTTCAGCACTGACCGGTCCCAGACACCAGCTGATTCTCAAGGGGAATCGACTCAAAAACCACCTACAAAAGATGATTCTCCAACCTTGACTTTTCGCCAAAAACTGCAGGAAGACATTAACCATCAGCCCCAGGGGACTCCCCGATTCTCTGTTAAAGCGTTATGCAGTTCCTATCCCCGAGTAGACTCCGCAATCTTCAGACCTGGAGTCGAACACGACGGCAAGAAGTTTCGTGTCAAGTATACAAAATTGCAGGCATAGATTTGCAAGGATAATATGCAATTTGTTCCAGGCGTCCGAATTTGGGCAGTGGTCTACTAAATATGTAACACTAACACGATCACATGTGCCACAAGTACAGGGGCTGATTAAATAGAAGTCTAATAAGTAGTGTGCTTTTACGGTAACTCTGTTCTAAGCCCCAGTTATGAGTTATGAGCGGGGAGTAAGCTTGAGAAGGCACCCGTCCTTGGGGAAAAGTGTGGCAATGATTCTAGAGAAAGGATGAGTTCTAAGAAACGTGTAGACGACGAGAATAACTCACTCTACTTCATCACTCTTCTCCGTGACGTGATGCTCAAAGTCGAACGACATGCAAGCGACGGCGAGCACGAGAGCGATATTCATCGTGGCGTACTCAACACCAATACATCTATGGGGGCCGGCACCCCAAACCATGTAGTTCTTAGGGTTGGCATTGGCACTGCTGTTGGGGTCGAGCCAGCGATCGGGATTCAAGACATCAGGCTCGGGGAACACTTCAGGATCATGGAGCGAGTTGTAGAACGACGGGATGAGCATGCTGCCGTTCGGGACGACGTAGTCATCGGAGATGGGGAATGCCCTGGTGGTTTTGTAAGGGACCTGTTGGTATGTGAGCATTTCATATATAACATGCCAATGGGAACGAACCATAGTGACAGGAGGCTTAACTCTCAGGCTTTCCTTGACGAAAGCTTGCAGATATGGCATCTGGTCGAGTTGCTCGATAGTGATTGGGTTGTCGTAGTGCCCTTGTCTAACGCGCTCCTGTTCATCTCTAACCTTCGCCAAGATGTCAGGGTGGTCAGCGAGATGCTGGAATCCGTAGATCAAGCCGCTGCTCATGGCATCCTGCGAAGCGAAGAGGAAGGAGAAGACGACCATGGCGATTTCGCGGTCACTCAAATCTTTGCGTCCTTTGTATGACGATTCGGAGATAGTGGACATCCAGTGGTCGATCAGACATTCGGGTTCAGCCCCGTTGGCAATGGCGATCTTGCTGTTGCGAGCGGCGAGTTCAAGCCAGTTCATCGCGATCTTGCGTGCTTGGATTGCTTTATAGACCTTGGTGCCAGGTATGGCGAGAGGGAAATTAACGAGCTCAAGGGCTTGGGTGATGGACCAATATTTCTCACTGATTTCGATAGTGGCTTGCTCAGGGATGTGGTTACCGCAGAATACACGAAGAGAAGTGTCCATGTTCAAGTGGCGCGAGATCATCATAATGGGCTGAGGGTTGGGATCCTTGGCCGCCGCGGCAAGCCACTGGGTGAAGTGCTTGCGAGTGATGGCGTCCTGAATGTTAACGTAGATACTGAGAGAAGTTATAAGTTTCAGTGCACGCTGACTCCTCGCATGTACACGAACCCTAGTGCTTTACGCGTGAACAGCGTATTGAGGACGCGGCGAAACTCAACGTGCTCTTTGCCCGTGAGGAAAACCCTGAATACGAATATAGCTCTGATAACGTGAGAGTAACTAAGGCGACTCACCAATTATCAGGTTGCAAAATGGCTTTGGCGGAATGGACCAAGCATGGCTCAGCGTACATCGGAGAGTTCAAGATTTTGCGCGAGTATTCGTTAGATGAGGCCATGACGATAAATCTTTTCAAAATCCGTCAGAAAAATAAATGGACACCATAGAATCACCACCAACATATTAAAGACACTGATGGCACTAAGAGCACCAGAATTCCATTGCTTCATGTAACCCTCCATGGTGGGCTTCATGGAGTCGGCGAACTTGCCAATAATAGGTATCGTCCATTTATCGCCAGGCAAATGTCGCTTCTTGTATCGGTAGACGGACTGCTCCAGCACGAGTAGTGACAAGACGATAGCGAAGGTTGTGTACAACCATGTCGCTGACCCATTGGAATAAAATGAGAAGAGTGTAACGGGAGAGAAGTTGTGGAATTGCTGGGTCGACGTCGACGAGGGCATCGACGCGGCGGATGAATGGTCCTTGACGGCGTAGGAGGCCATCGTGGTGGTGGTGGTGAGGAGGGAAGATGCACAACCGTGAAATAAGAGCTTGAGATAGAGTATGCATAAAATGGTGCGATTAATGCCCAGCCAATCAGAACGTGCCGTGGCCGAAAATCTTACGGCTTTGCCGACGGACTTACGCCGAATTCTGCTGTCAGCACTTGGTCTACGCCGCGAAAGGTGATGGTCTGCTCATTGGCGAAGATTTTTCTTGCATCGCAGAGTATAAGGCAGAATCAGTCAGATCCTAACCAGGTTTGGACGACCCTCATAAAGCTCACAATCTATCTCGGCGCTCAGCGCTCAGGGTGTAGTATACTAGGAAGGTTCCGATTAACACAACAGCGTAAGAGTTCTTCAGCACAAACGATCATGAAGCTGACTAGTTGGTTGAGCCGCAGAGACTTTCGTGAATGTTTTTCGTTCAATTAGGGGGCGGCGGTTTTCTCAGCTGTCTTCGGACATAAGCCGAGGCTACCTGGCGTTAGGCCTACGCGACAAGCCTGGACGTGCCGCTCACTGGTCTAGCACGCACCAGCGCCGCATAGATATATTTGAAATGGTGAGATACTATGAGCTCGTCCACCGCCGTGTGGTATGTAGATCCCTCTTCTAGATTGAACGGCGTGATGCATGGTCTAACTTTTAAGCGTTGACGGTCGCGGTCATACGCATAGCTGCCACGGTCTGTCCAGGTCTGTCCTCTTTGTTCGCCGATGTATCACGGGCGCTCGGCGATTCCTTCCAAGTTCATGCGATGGCACACTTGCTTTTGCTTCGAAGTCAAATTTTGACTGATTGGTTTGTTCCAGCCTGGCGGCCAGGAGCTCCTAGGCCTGCTTTGCAGAATCGCTAAAGTAATCATCTTGAAAGCACGTCGACGTCGCTGTCGTTGTGGCCCTTGGATCATAGTGTAAACGACGTTCTTGTGAGCTATTGCGCGTCTTACTGTGCAATTGTGTCGTTAACGTATATAGAGCAATATACACGGAGAAATACATGTGTGCAAAGGAACGAACAAAGCTACAAAGAAATATAGCGTACATCAAGAATCTCAAGACAAGCTCCACCACCTTTTTAAGACGGGTGTTCGTATCAACCCCTCGTCCTCACCACCAGTGCCTTTTATCCGTTGTGGAAGGATCAAAGGTTTGAGGCTGACAGCGCTACGCCTGCGGGAGGCCTTGGTGCGTTTCCTCAGACAGCCGAGGATGTGCCACAGGAATCCGAAGAGACGTGTCAGCCATGTCGTCGGGGTGATATGCGTATCCGCCGTGCCGTTATATTTATTTGCGAGTAATAGTGGTTTGGGGACTAGCGGCGTCGATTCAGTGGCTATGGTGGCCGAACGGCGGAAATCACTGTATTCGGATCTCAGCATATATGCTTGAAGAGAGTTTCGCTTCGACTGTGGTGTGGGAGATAGTGGCTCTGCTGTAGTCAGCGTCGGCGAAGACATGGGCGAAGAGGACTGCGAGCGGTGTGAATAGACAGATTCCGGAGAAGCGGGGTCGAAGTCTGGGACAATAGCGTGCTCCTTGTCGTAATCGCCGTTGAGCGCGATGGCGCCATAGCCCATAAAGAGATGCGAGCGGCGCTTGGACGACTCGCCGAGGCTCTCAGGCTTGAGTATAATTCTGGATCTCTGATGACCGTTAGTCGCGATCCTCACAGGTCCGTACACTGCACGCACCTGGAGCTTCCTAGGAGAAACGAGCACGTCGTCGTGGGCAACGAGCGCAGATTTTGTTTCTACCATGGTGGTCGTCCTGATGCCCAGATGGTGACCGCACGGAGGAGAGAGGCAATGTGATAATCGAGATGTCCAAGTCCCCTGTGGACCATGGCATAGGGGCGCATTATATATGGAAGCTGTGGGAGTCAGTCACGTGTCTCTCCGACGCGTTACCATTAGACCTCGACGTCATTCGCGTCATCCCAACTATGGCGGCGGTATATAAAGGTCTGGTGGATGCGGAATCGTAGAAAGAATTCTTTCTTCCAAACCACCCACAATGCTCTCACAAATCACCGTATCCGCCCGCCTTCCCGCTCGCGCCCTTGGGGCCAATGTACGCAACGTGCGACTCTTCCATTCGTCGTTCTCGGCTTCAAAGACAATGACTGAGAAAGCATCAGAGGTAGCAGGCAAAGTGAGACGAATTTGAAACAGCATATACGCCTACGGTATTGATATGTTTGATAGATGAATAAGAAAGTTGGTGAAGCGCTTGCCAGTACCATCGAGACGGGCGAGAAAGCAACGCAGGCTACGAAGGAGGCAATTGGTTGGTGCCATTGCGGGGCTCAGTTTTCTCGGATCTCAATTGCATAAATAGGGTCGAACGCAAAAGCCGCGAAAGAGCAAGTGGACAAAGCTGCGAATGTGGCTGGTCAAAAAACAAACCAGGTTTGTACTACTTCTATATATATGTTGGCATTTTCTTCATGTAAAGCCAGGCTGCCGCTGGAGCTCGTGAAGCCAAGAAAGACTTTGAGAAGGAAGTGCGCAAGTAAGGTTGTAGAGTCTCGCACAATGAATATCATTCCACACATCATATCAGGCATGTCGTTTCCGTGCATAAATCATACATAAGTATCATCGTTCTCTCTGTTCTCAATGATAGTTCAATGCCCAGGAACTCATCCACGATCTGGTAACCAAATGCGTTTGTCAACGATCATGATGCATGCTCAGAAAGAAACTCCGCGAATGTCGATCACTGTGAGTTCACCTACTGAAGACACCCTGACAAAAGAGAAAGTCCGATAATGCGGGCGCTGGCGCTCATTTGCTCTCTTCTCTTTCGATTTGTTACACGACAGGATCAACCACTTAGCTTTCCGAACGCCCCAAACGCCCCGCACCGTGTAGAACGACCAAAACAGTTGGTTCTGTCTTTCTCTAGTCATCTTCCTCATATCAAGCCACGACTGCGTAACATTGGTCTGTATCCCCCAGCGGGCAGGGCGGACTCTCAGGTATCTTCCCGCAATTATCAGCCTCGCATATACGCATAGTACTAACGCTGCGACGTGATTGCCAGTCTACATCCCAACTTACTTGTCACCGCCACTCGTTCAACTTTACCCCTTATCACGATTCACATGCAGTTACCGACGCTTATTCGGTATTCACTATGGCTGTCTAGTATAGGCGTAGTCTTAGCGGCCTTTGTGAACACGACCATTGACGATAAATACGGTGACCCGGACACTGGGGCTCTCGTCACATACTCTCCAGCGCTCAGTTGGAACGATGGTCTGACATGTACGGGTTGTACTGCCCGCTTCGACAAGAGTAGGGCTTACATGGGGACATGGCACGACGGGACTTTCGCCTTGACCAATGCGACGAACCCTACGCCGGGTGCAATACTTACCGCTTCAGTACCATTTACTGGTGCGTATTTTCCATTCGTTGCCCCCCACCGTGTTGACTGTGTCGTACAACCGTCGCCTCATCAGGTAGTGCAGTGTACGTCTACTGTATTCTCGGCCATAGCTTTGAGGCTCCAAATACGAACACCGATATGACATTCTTGTTGGACGGTCAGCAAGTAGGGACCTTCAAGCAGAAACCGAACGGAAATTCCACTTGGGACTACGACGTGCCCGTCTATGTCAATACCTCGATTCCCAATGGCGCGCATACACTGTCCATAGAAAACGGACACGCTGGGGAAAAGTCGCTAGTCATCCTTGACTACGTCGTATACACGTTCGTCGTCCCCTTACTTTGATATATCAAAGCTAACCAGCGTCTCACAGACACGAGGCAGCGCCCGAGAAGTCAAGCAACAAAACGGCAATTATCGCTGGCGCCGCAGCTGCCATTGCTGTGGCAATGCTTGTATTTGCCGCCGTGTACTTCACCAAGCGCAAGATGCGGGGGAAGCATACCCGCCAACTCCCCGTTGACTTGTCCGAGCAGTTCACAGCGTCGAGAGAAGATGATCCATCCTGGCGACCAACCCCTCTTGACTTCACTCCCCAGCCCTCCCGCCATCCCTCCGCGCAGAACCTGCTCATGCACAGCCCGTCTTTGGAATATGGGGAAAGAGAGAATGGGTCCGTTTCGACGTGGCCAAGACGACCTGTGTCGTCTTCGGGCTCATCGATGGTCCCAAAACTCCCTGCAGAGGGATACCTGGTGGAGGGAGCTCCCAATCCTCCGCTTTCAGAGAAGGCTCAGTTGGCGAAGCTACGATTGCAGAACCCGTCTGAGGATCAAGAGCCTCCTCCTCCAGCGTACAGCCCCGGACCGTCGGATAGTTATAGCGCGTATGGACCTCGCTGAAATTTGAGATTAGTATGAACAGTCTTATTCCGCAGAATCTTTGACTCAGTCTGCGCTCACACTCGCTTGCCCATCCACTCTTTTGCATTTATCTTAACTTATTCCGGTGTAATAGATTGCTTTCACCTGTGTATCTATCGAGAATTGGTATATAACTATCATCTAGGGTAGAAAGCTGAGATTTATCAAGCGGGAGAAACAGAAGCTGCGCGGTGCGGAAATCAGGCCAAGAAGAGCGCGGAGAACAAGACACCAAGGATAGACGTGATGGCGGAAAAGACCACGTAGGTTGCATCGTTGCTTTCACCGTCTGTTTGTGATTGCGAGCCCCCGCTTTTGCTCGTGCTGGAAGGAGACGCTGTGGACGACGTAGCAGCCATCGACATGGGTGCAACGCCGCCGGGTGCATTCGTGTATAGGGCACTGCTCGAGAATTGCTTGCAATTGCTGCTGGCAGGGACACGGGGCTGGTAGGGAATAGAAGTAATAGCGCCTAGAGCCTCTGGTGGTTGGGTGTAAGTCAGAACCCGGCCGTCCTGAGTGTACACGCCCGGAAAGTCTTGATTTTCCCCTTCGCACGACTCGAAGACGCCCTCCTTCGCGTTGTTAGGGGCGTTGTAGGCGCAGCCGATGCGGTCGTATATGTGCTGGCAGTAATTAGCGGCATTGGGTCGCGATGGGTCGCAGACTTTGAGGCAAAAGGCGTCACCGCCCATAAAATTGTGCCATTCGATGGCCTGCTCGAATGAGTCCGACCACGCGTTGGAGTACATTAAGCCGCCGAGAGGGTTTCCACGCAGGTCGGCGCCATGGGGGTCCAGCTCGCCGCCCGAATCGCCCCGGGCGATGTTGATGGCCGTTTGGTCAATGAATCCTACGACTTGGACATAGTCGGGTGTGCGCATGAATTGGACGCCTTTCAGCGCGTCAGCGGGGATAATCCTCGTTCCTCGCCCAGGTTTCGTGCACCACGCGACTTCCTCGCCTTCAGTATCGGCAATCAAGGAGTTTGGTTTAGAAGGTCCCCAGAGGCAGAAGTCGTCCAGACCGTTCAGGAATGATGTTTGGCAGAGAGATTGTTGGTTTTCGGTAGAGGAGTTGCATCGGTTGTAGCCAAATTGAGTTCCTCTGA
This sequence comes from Pleurotus pulmonarius, assembly GCA_012980535.1. NCBI lineage: Eukaryota > Fungi > Basidiomycota > Agaricomycetes > Agaricales > Pleurotaceae > Pleurotus > Pleurotus pulmonarius. The sequence goes on from SJKF01000002.1 coordinate 3,247,240, forward strand.
GAAGATCTTCGTCGTCCGCTTGGTAGGGCAAACCAGATGGGTATGAGAAGTGCTTTGAAACCAGCGGTGTCTTGGGAAATCGCTCTTGCGCTGCCACAGCGAGGGCACCAGATATGACAAGGGCGTTGAGAAAGACCGCAGCCATTCCGCGAGCGAGATGCGAGAGGGAGGAAACAAACCAAGATTGGGAACATGGAGGACATTGAAGGGTTATATACTCCGGCGACCGAATATCACGTGCTCACCGTAGCCTGCACCGGGTGGTGCTCAAATTTATACCGCTTGTTCCATGCACTCATTCGTTTCTCCCCGATAATCCACTCTTTTGACGATCCATGTATCACGCTAACTCTATTAGAATCTTGACTGGTGCGCCCATTCTTCTCTTCTCTTTCTTTGCGGCACACTCACAGAACTTCGCCCCTTGGCAGGCAACAGTCACCCCGAGCTCGCCCAATCTGTGGCTGAGCGGTGAGCGAGACGCCTTTGCGAGTGGGCTTTGAAGTTCATTTCACCTAGACTCGGTGTCCCCCTTGTATCGACCACAGTCAGGAACTTCTCCAACGGGGAGGTCGATGTCAAAATCACCGAATCAGTTCGAGACGAAGACGTATTCATCATCCAGTCCGGATGCAAGGACGTCAACGACAACCTCATGGAACTCCTAATACTCATATCAGCATGCAGAACAGCTTCTGCTCGCCGTATCACTGCCGTCATTCCGTGCTACCCGTACGCAAGAATGGACAAGAAGGATAAATCTCGGGCACCAATCACGGCGAAGCTAGTGGCAAATATGCTTGTCGTAGCCGGATGTGATCACGTTATTACTATGGACCTACATGCCAGCCAGATCCAAGGATTTTTCGACATTCCTGTTGATAACCTGTGGTCGGAGCCCCTGATGCTCTCATATATCAGGCATCGCATACCTGGCTGGCAGGACGGCATCATCGTCAGTCCAGACGCTGGCGGTGCAAAACGGTGAGCCATGCTCGTCCCCGATATTTCTACATTCTCAGTTACCTTTTCACCTCAGAGTCACCGCCATTGCGGACAAGCTCAATGTAGAATTCGCCCTGATCCACCGAAAGCGGGACGGGAAGTCAGAAGATGCTCCGGAGCGCATGGAACTTCTCGTTGGTGATGTCAAGGATAAGGTAAAGTCGCCCGAGCGTCCCGTCATTCTCCTAAAGTTTCTCATGACACGGAATCAGGTCGCCATATTGGTCGATGATATGATTGATACTGGGAAGACCCTTATCCTTGCTGTCCGGACTCTAAAAGAAAAGGGTGCCAAGGCCGTCTATGCCGTTGTTTCTCATGGTGCGCTTCCATTCGTCGAGCTGTAGGTCCATGAGCCACTAATGTACAGCATTAGGTCTCTTTTCTGAAGCAAACATGAGCGTCTTGGAAGAACTACCCATCGAGCAACTCGTGGTAGGATAACCGTCTTCGGTGTGATTCTCCCCCCCTAACAACTTCCCCTATAGGTTACCAACACGATTCCTCAAACTCAACACCAAAATGCCTGCTCAAAACTATTGACTATAGATATCAGCCCGACCCTAGCTGAGTCAATCCGCAGGACCCACAACGGGGAAAGTATTAGCTTATTATTCGGAGAATGGGCAGAACAGGGAAACATCACTGTACTATAGATCGCACCGTAAAAGTTGTATGTAGCAAAGCCTTAGATTATCACCTGCTGGATTTTGACTAGATGTGTGTTCTCGAGTGTGTTATGCTACTTAGGGGCACATAAGCACCCAAAATTAATCTGCTTTTGATTCATCCTTCGCAGCAAGTTTCTTTTCTCGCCTTTTGGAACCAGCAATCATATCCCTGCCGGAGGCCCACATTAGAAGGCCACAACAAGGTCAGGCTATAGTTACTCACCTCTTCTTGATTGCATCGTTCCGTCCAATCTTTCTGGCAGAATTGACTACCTCAGCTCGTTTGACCTTACCCATGGACTTCCTCTTCATTTTTGAGGGCTTTGGTAATTTTAGCATCCACTCAGGCACTGTTGAACCCGATTGGAGTAGCACGTTGGCAATGCTGAATATGAGATGGCAAAGGTTAAATCTGGGATGAAGATGGCGTCGTAGAACTTACGTTTTTAGGTATGGCGCATCGTCGTCTGTGAAGTATGTAACGGCCTTTCCTTCGCGACCAGCTCGACCGGTACGACCTGAGAAACACACAAATCAGGCATCGCAGAGAAATTAAAAAGTCGTGTGTGACTGACCTATTCGATGGACGTAACTTTGCACGCTGGTGGGGAAGTCATAGTTGATAACCTCACGCACGCCCTTGAAATCCATGCCACGAGCCATAACTTCTGTACTAATCATCACCCAGCTCTCTCCCTTTCGCATGCGAGACATGGCGTCCTCTCGTTCCTTCTTCGTCATACCCGCATGGAGGCAGTCCACGTTCGGGATGTTATTCAATACGAGTTCCTCTGCTAAGGACGATGCTCGAGGCTGAGTCGAGGTGAACACGAGAAGTGGGGGGTTGTATGGCTGCGCTAGGTATTGGAGGAGGCTGGGGAGCTTGGATTGGTCGTCTCGAACATATGTAAGTGTTTGCGCAATCAATGGTAATGGTGTATCTCTGCGGGACTATATTCAGATTCTATCGGATGCGAATATGAGGGAACTGACTTAAGCCCGACAACCACTCGTATAGGGTCACGGAGCATCTCCATTGCAATCTTTTCTGCACCTGCAGGTAACGTAGCACTGAAGACGGCCTTTTGGATATCCGTACGAGAACATGCGGCGAGAATCTCCTGTATTTGCGACAAAAATTCGGCATCAAGCAAACGATCGGCTTCGTCGAGAACGAGATGTCGAACGCTGCGTAAACATGTTAGAGCGGCATAGCCCAATGGGCCAAAGCGACGTACTTGTTAAGATCGAGTGTCCCGGCTTGCAACGAAGCTACAAGCCGTAGAGGGGTGCTGATGATGATGTCTAAAGATATTTGAATAGGCATGCAATGATGTATCACAATACTACTCACCGACTTTATCCCTCACGCTTTTATCAGCCAACGTGCTGGCCGTGGCTTTGCTGAACAAAATAATTCTCCATTTCCGACCCTCAGCAAGCTTGAGGCATTCGTTATGAATTTGATGCGCCAGTTCTCGTGTAGGGGCGACGATCACAGCACGAACACCATGTCCGTCTGCTTTTCCGTTAGGCGTTTTCAAAGCTCCTAATATTGGGAGCAAGTAGGCAATGGTTTTTCCGGTACCAGTTGGTGATATGGCGGCAAGGTCTCGAGACTACTGAATTACGTTGTTGATTATTGGGAGGTGCATAGTCTAGGACTCACATCAAGCAAAATTGGTACCCCGTGCGATTGGATTCCAGTCGGTATTGAGAACCCATTCTTTGATAAATTCGAGAGGAGTTGATTAGATAGACTGTAACGTTCACCTAACTCCTCAAATGTTTCAACAGGATGAGGAACCTTCGAACCCTTCGCTGTTACGCGCTGCTTGGCCAATGAAGGTCGAGCTTCCGTTTCGTCAGGCCCTGGCGAGATCTTGCGCTTCTTGCTTTGAGGTCCCTCCTTGCTAGGTGCCTTTCTTTTACTAGTGCTGCCACCTTGGGCATACTTGAAGAAATCCAATTCCGCCGGTAATTCAGGTCCATCAATATCCTGGGTGTCTTTCTCGGCAAGTGTAGATGCAGAGTCCTTCTGGTGCATATTATAAGTAATGTTGAAGAATTCGATAATAAAGAATGTGCACCTGGAACAGCTTCACATCGTTCTTGAATCTCTTTTTATCGAAATTGAGCCCCCCTCGAGAAAGCAATTGAAACGCTTCCATGGTTGACGTTACAGGGAAAGAATATTTCTGAAGAAAGCGCCTGATCTGGGGCCACGCGACACCGTGAAATGTTCACCTGGCGAAGACTTTCAACTCAACTCAGAATACGAACAATACATAGGCCAATGACACTTCTTTCCCGCACTTCTTACCCAGTGAAACCTCCAGAACACCTACGAGTCATTTTGACTGACATCGAAGAGCAAATCTGCGTGCTAGTGGATGAATGTACAAAACACCTCAAGAACGAGGAGGGGATTGAGACGACCTGTAGAATTGCGGGGGGCTGGGTTCGCGACAAGGTCTGTACGCCATATGCTCTGTAAACCACTTACGCTGAAGTGATATGTCGATGCAGCTACTGGGCGCGGAGAGCAATGATATAGACATCGCGCTTTCCGACATGATGGGGGAGCCATTTGCCGAGCATCTAGTCAGTTTTGCTCGGACCCAGGGCGTCGTAGCCTCAGAGGTCGCGAAAATCGAGAAGAATCCCGACCAGTCCAAGCATTTGGAGACGGCGACGTTCCGTATCTTAGATAGATCCATCGACGTCGTCAATCTCCGGAGCGAAGAATACACTGGCGACAGTCGCATACCGAACCAAGTTGTGAGTACGTCTGACCCTCGTCTGCTTCGCATCCAATTCCTGCCTTTAGACATTTGGTACGCCGTTGCAAGATGCACTGAGGAGAGACATCACTATCAACGCCCTCTTCTATAATATCCACACGCGGTCAGTAGAGGACTTTACTGAAAAGGCCCGTCCATATTGGGTTCATCTCGTTGGAATTAGGCTGCTGATCTCTCGTAGGGGATACATGATCTGAAGAACGGCATTGTTCGGACACCATTACCGCCGAGGGAGACATTCCTCGACGATCCCCTACGCGTCATTCGATGTGTGAGGTTCGCTAGTAGGTTTGACTTTGCCATGGAACCCGAGCTAGAAACTGCTGTAAAGGATCCGTTGATTCAGGTGACTCGATGCCTGCCAACGACGTTCCCCTCCAGCTCTTAACATATCCATAGGCCGCTCTGCGCACCAAAGTTAGCCGAGAACGCGTCGGAGAGGAACTCACGAAGATGGTGAAAGGTGAACTATCTCGCCAGACTGTGAAGGCCAACCGACTGTAACTTCTCTAGGGCGCAACCCGCGACATGCTATACAGCTTCTACACGATCTATCGCTATTTTCTTCCGTATTCTCGGTACTTCCCAGCGAAATATCCTCTGCTTTGTCTAGTCCAGTCCGAGACGACGCCAGTGGACTCAAGGCTGCTGTCCTACTCGATACCCTTCTCCACCCTCCTTCTACATCCACACCTAAACTACCCGCCGTTCACCCAACTATGCTCTCGGCTTCAGATGAACCTGCTTGCACGGCTAGACTATTCCTGGCCGCCGCGCTAACCCCTTACAGGGGCGTATCCTACTCAGACAAGAAGAAAAAGCCGCATCCAGCAGTCGAAGCGGCCATCCGAGAGTCGCTGAAGCTCGGGACACAAAATCACTTCTTGGATGGAATCCCTGCTTTGTTCGCCGCAGCAGAGATGCTGCGCCTCCCAAGATTAGATGACGATAGATTCGCCGTCCCTTCTGATCGCGTGGCAATCGGTAGCCAATATCACCGCATACCTAACATTTAGATTGCTGATATCCTCTTTTGTAGGGCTACGCTTGCGGGATAAAGCCGTGCACAACCCGAATACCGGCAGTCATTGGACGTCTTCACTGTTATTCTCACTCGTCCAGGACTTGTTGCCACATTACGATCTTGAGAATGATAATTTGGATGGTACGTACAATGATCTGTGTCTCGTTTCCACGCGTTGATGGCCTGGGTAAGTTGATCGCTCGTCCGCAATTATCGCGATCTATAATTGCTTTGTCGACCGTGTGCTTGAGCTCAAACTCCAAGATGCGGTAGACGCTAGACCAATTCTTGATGTATGTTTCAATTTAACTTTTTCCGTTGCTTTGTCCTTAAAGGTGACTGCGTGCAGGGTCGTGAAGTCAGTGCGGCACTTGGAGCGCAACGTGCTGGCCCCTGGTTAGGACAGGTCCTCGCCCAAGTAGTCGAGTGGCAACTCGGGCATCCACATCAAACAAAGGATGACTGCATCGCGTGGCTACGTACGCAGCAATCTGAAGGCAGGGTTAAGATTAATCAACCTTCCGAGCCGGTCACAAAGAAGCTAAGGACCAAGTAGCGAGATTCCACGCGATTGTGATTGTCAAAACGTTGTCAGATGGTGATTGAGCTTGTTAACGGACGAGTTACATGTTTTATGTACAGTCACTAGAGTACAATATGCAGTCTAATAGATACAAAAAGTACAAACAGGGGTGTGTGTATGGACGAGAGATAAGGCAGATGATATACGAGTCATTTGTAAGTACGATCGAAAACGTGTGCAGGATGTGAAAGGACATGAAATAATCTGGGTATGGGTATGGGTGAGGCGAAACGATGTGACATGACTCAGAGATTAGTCGCGTCCTCGACGAACCAGTCGTTGTCGTTGTAGTTTACTGGTGCCTCGTCGTTGGAGGAGAAGAAGTCGGCGAAGTTGTAGCCATTGTCGAAGGCAGCACCCAGCTCCTCGAGCTTCTCGCCGAAAGACGTGACTGGAGGCGTGATGGGACTGTATGGGACGGGGGGAGGTGTAAGTGCCCTCTGGGTGCTGGGCTCCCCGGCCTCAAGCTGGTGCTGCTTAGGCGCAGGTGTCTCCCGTTTGACTTTGACAGGCTCGGGGGATGGTGCGCGTGCCCGGAGGGCGGTGTGCGACCAGTCGCCACCGAAGGCAGGCGCGTGCCCTGTGGTGTCAGCGCGGGCATCGTAGTTGTAGAAGGTTTCGACTGGCTGAAAGGCTTGGGAGAACGGGTTACTCCAATGGGGAAGGATGTCGAAGGCCGAGGATTGAGTGCCAAAGTAGCTGAGGGGATATGGGAGGGGCTTGAACCCGGGAGCGTCCTCAGCAGTATACAATTCCACTGGGAGAATGGAATCGAATTCCTCGAATGTAAGCTATCGCACGCAAGTCAGTAAATGGATGACGAATAGAGGGAGATAAGACTAACCTGCGACATACTCTCGTTCAAGTCCAGGTGGGGTATATCCTCGGTGGGGACCCAGTCGTCAGTTGGTTGCGCAAGGTTCGATAGCTCGATGGCTGGAGACTCCTCCTTGATGGGCTCCGGCGACATCTGAATGAGGACAGGGAGCTGAGGAGGGGTGCTGACAGCACCATCTCGATCGGGCTCGTCGGTGGTCACCATCGCACTGGCCAACTCGTTACCAACAAGGCCTTGCCTGACGAGACTGGCGACCTTGATGCAACGATCTTCTTCATCCTTTCGCTTGGAAGGTCTCCTCTTGGGCGGTGCGGCCTTCTTGAAGTTGGGGGCGTACTTGTAGTCGGGATAGCGACTAGCATGGAGCATCTTCTCGACATAGGCGAGGCGGTGGAAGTCAGACTTCTCAGCATCAGACATGCTGCGCCATACTTCCCCCGCCTGTTTGCTGATGACGGCATGGTTGTTCTCCGGAGAGCTCTCGTTCTTGATCTTCACACAGTAGTGAGAACGGAACATCATGAACGCGTTCGGAGGGCGGGGGATGTGATCCGGAGCACGCTTTCGGGAGTGGGATCCTCGCCGAGTAGGGAGCTGGGTTGGTCGAGGAAGGGTGGTCCTTACGGAGGTATCGTCGGGCTCCGAGATCAGAGGTGACACGGGGGAGGGTGAAGGGTAGCGGAGGACCATATTGGGTGAGACGCAGCCCGGTTGGGGCGAGTCAGGAAAAGCAAATTGTTCCCAGCCATCTTCTAAGTAACAAAAATAATAATTAGTTTGACGGCCGAAAGGGAGTAATATGTGATATAATCACCGTTGTAGCTAGGGGGAGATTGCTTGGACAAGCGACGAGAGCGACGAGCAGGGATGTTTCTGGTAGCTGGCATGATTGTTGGGGAGGAGCTGACGATGCAAGTAACTGTGCAGTTGTGTAGAGTCTGGCATCGTCAGCTCCCCTCCTTTTGACCTTGCTCACCACGACGAAGCTCAAGCAGCGGAAAACAAGACCCCCGCTTTAATATCACCTCAAGGCAGCCTCATGGCGAGCGCTCTCCCAGGCAGCGCGTCAAAGCCTTCCCCGCCTACACACCTTCCTGATATGGTATACCTCGAGGGATTTGCCCTGATCGACGGAGGCATTTCATGACATGGATCGGAGTTTGAACGGTCCCACCACTTCACAAATTCACGCCCACGTTCACTGATAATCTTCAATCATTAAATGATATCTTGTCCATCGCCTGGCTATCGCTTCGTATGTTCCCAGTGATCCCCTCAATCGAACAGCAGGGCTCTCTTAGACTGTTCTATTCCCCCAATATATCTATCATGACCATCTCTGTTGGGGGACTCTGGCTTCTAGCTGTCCTGTTCAGGACTATTAAGTGTCATTGCCACTGCCTCATGGGCAGGCCGTCACGCGTTAGTAGCTGGCCCTCTACTCGGAAACGATCGCCTCAGGGCAATGTCATCATCATCTCCTACGTCCGACGGTTGGGGCAGCGATAGTATAGCGCTCGCTCTTCAAAGAACTGCGTCATAATCGAGTCTCCCTGCATAGATCATAACATAATGTATTAGACATAGAATAAAGAAAGGCGCAAGTGTCATTAGATCGCTATTGGGGAGCAGAAATATGTCATTGCAGGATATAGTTCAACCATATCCCAAAGTCCTTGAGCTCGTCGTCACACAACTTATGCTTGAGGGAATCATAAACCCGAAATGTTATCAAGCCAGACGACATCTTGAAGTCTGTGCACAGCACGTCTAGTCCGTCAGAGGCCATGGAGAGGGGGATCTCTCCATCAGCTCCTCCGTGGCACCATAGGATAGGTGTCATTGGTGGCGAATGAAGCATCTATGAGAGTAGAGTAAGCGACACAGTTGATAGCAAGACCAGGTTTAGCTTACTCTTAAAGCCTTGCTAGGAAGCCAGCCAGATAGACTGGCTACCCCGGCGAGGTCATGGAGCGACGTAAAAGCAGCTAGCATACTGGTTGCTGCCCCTTGCGAAAAGCCAGCCAGTACAATCCTCTTGGGATCTATGCCGCAATGAACTTGCCACAAGATAAATCGCTCGACTAGCGCTATAGAGTGCTCGACTGCAGATTCATCAAATTCGTCCTTGCCTGGTGGAAGTCGATGTACATCGAACCAGGCGGGGCGCTCGGAACGATACATAGAAACATATCTCGTAGGTCTTTAAGAAGCGAAGTGAGTATCCGGGATGCCATCTGTTTGGGACACGACTTACGCCTGTGGGAAGATCCACATCGTATGTGGAAGTTGGCTTGCTAACGCTTTGTGCATGGCAGCGTGCCATGTAGCATTGGAATGCCCGAGCCCCTGTGTATAGCCGTCAGTAACCATTCAACCTCATGTCGCGAAAACGTACATGCAGAAATATTATCGATGAATTGTGGCTCGCTTGAGGTTCAATGACTTTAAATGGAGGTAAGCTTTCCATGGTAGGGCCGAGGTGCGTCGCGTTTGTTGACTACATCTTCCTCAAAGTCACTCATACTTATGCAGGAGTAGGCCTTCCGAAGAGATCGTTGGGCGCGACTCCCGCAGCCGATGTGTCCTGTAGGCTATGTGGATTGTGCACGTCAATTCGGTGGTTGGATGCTGCGGAGATGCTGCGATACGAATGACTCGAGTTTCGAAATCTGAACGCTATGTAATGTAATCTGGGATGGGCGATAGATACGTGAAATGGTTTGGAGGCAGTGTTCGTCCCTCCGCAGCAAGTTTAGCTTGACTACAATCCTTGAATCTTTCTTCCTTGGAAGTACGAGAAGAAGAAAGTTCAGGAAAGTGTGCACGTGATATGTGCACGTGGATACCGGCAGTTTCCACCAATCCGTACGCTTGTCGACGGCGTTGAACGACTTGAATTTAGCAGTCCTCCTCCTCGCCACCACTGTAATTCGTGACCTCGCTCTTCTTGCCTTTGATCCATCTACCTTCCTTTTTCAACTAACTACTCTGGTATCATGGGTAATGTCAGTAGTTGCTGCGAGTCTTGCTGTAAGGCATTCGGTTGCTTCCTGGACTGCCCTTCACTTGGCTGAGTTCGGTTTAGTTCATTCTCGCAAGTCCCAGTCGTACGAACCGTTACTGCTCGAGAACGAAAGAGAGGCCGTAGCGGACTTGTTGCAGTTTCTTGAGAGTGCGTTGCACCCCAATCTCGGAGGTTCCAGCTGCTCACGCTCAATGCACTTGCAGATCGCACAACCACCAACTTCTTCGAGGGTCCGCCTCTGGACGCCCTCACCACTCTCTCATTCTCCGACAATGTCGACCTGCAGCGCAGCGCCGCTCTTGCCTTCGCCGAAATAACGGAGAAGGAAGTTCGCCTTGTCGGTCGTGACACCCTCGACCCGATATTATTCTTATTGGGTAGCCATGACACAGAAGTACAACGGGCTGCAAGTGCAGCGTTAGGCAATCTCGCAGTAAACGGTGAGGCAAACGTGGACTTGATCCCGGAAATAGGCTTTTTGGACCATTCCTAACTTTCCGCCGCGTTCTAGTTGAGAATAAGCTTCTCATCGTCAAATTGGGTGGCCTCGAGCCTCTTATTCGGCAAATGCTGAGCCCTAACGTCGAAGTCCAATGCAATGCAGTGGGCTGCGTAACGAATCTCGCGACACATGGTAAGCGTCTATGTGATCCTCCATGAGGTTTGGTGATAAATCTCTGTGCCCTTCTTGGAGACGATAACAAGACAAAGATCGCGAAATCTGGAGCCTTGGTTCCGCTGACCCGTTTGGCACGCTCCAAGGATATGCGTGTTCAACGAAACGCAACGGGCGCCCTGTTGAACATGACGCATTCAGGTAGGCCATGCATGAAAATTACCTTCTCCGCTGCATCAGTGCCTTATTCTCTTCTTAGATGAGAACAGGCAACAGCTCGTTAATGCAGGAGCTATTCCGGTCCTTGTCAGCCTTCTCAATTCTCCCGACACCGATGTCCAATACTACTGCACTACTGCGCTCAGTAACATTGCTGTAGATGGTATGCAGACTGCCCACACTTCTTAATCCGCGGATAGTAATTTACATCGTATTAGGTGCAAATCGGAAGAAGCTTGCCCAGAGCGAACCCAAACTAGTGGCAAGCTTGGTCGCTCTTATGGATAGCCCGAGTCTCAAGGTTCAATGCCAAGCGGCGTTAGCTCTCCGCAACCTTGCCAGCGATGAGAAGTACCAACTAGAAATTGTGAAGGCGGATGGTCTGCAGTCTCTTCTTCGATTACTTCAATCAAGCTACCTTCCCCTCATCCTCTCCGCGGCCGCCTGCGTTCGAAATGTGTCCATACATCCCCAGAACGAGTCGCCTATCATCGAGTCTGGATTCCTTCAACCTCTCATCAACCTATTGTCCTTCAAGGACAACGAAGAAGTCCAGTGTCACGCGATCTCTACGCTTCGTAACCTAGCAGCCAGTTCGGAGAAGAACAAGACTGCGATTGTGAAAGCAGGAGCTGTACAGTCCATCAAAGATCTCGTCTTGGAAGTGCCGATGAACGTACAGAGTGAAATGACTGCGTGTGTGGCGGTGTTGGCGCTCAGTGGTGAGTTCAAGCCGTCTTTGTCACGCATCAGCCCTGTTGATATGTTTTTCCAGATGAATTGAAGCAGCAGTTGCTGGAGATGGGCATCTGTGAGGTCCTTATCCCTCTGACAAATTCACCAAGCTCGGAAGTCCAGGGCAACAGCGCGGCAGCATTGGGTAACCTCTCTTCGAAAGGTGTGTACCCTGGTTCTGTTATGCGACTGGCATCTCACTGCTCGTAGATGGTCGTATCACGAATGACGACTACTCCGCCTTCAACGACGTCTGGGACAAGCCAGACGGCGGCATGCATAGATATTTATATAGATTCCTAACGAGCCATGATGTTACGTTCCAGCACATCGCTGTGTGGACGATAGTGCAACTACTGGAATCCGGCGGTATGTTCGCTTGATTCGTTTGTGTGACCGGCTCTTACTTGCCCCCGACAGACCCTCAACTCATCAGCAACATCCGCAGCTCCAACCTCCTCATCCCGAATATACGTAACCTCGCGCGTACTCCTTCCCAGTCATCCTCCCCCGACGGCACGCCCGGCTCACATCATTCTCGTGCTGCGTCGTTCCAAGAAACGGAAACAGGTGATGGGCAGAGTGAGATATTACTCCTTGGAAGACGGATAATCGAGATCATCGAGGGGGATGCGGATCCTATGATTCCATCAAGTGCGTCGCACTCGCATATGCAGCCCGGGTCGTCCATCGCGAGCTCGGCACACGAAGAACTCAGGAAAAGTGTACGAGAGGCATTTTCTAGCGGCTCACATAGATGATCTCGCTAGGTAACGGTTTCCCTTTTTTCATCACATCACATTATGTTCTGTTTATTATCCTTTCCTCCCCCTCTATTCGTTCTTCTCTTGCCGTGGCTTCTGAGTCGTCTCTTGTGGGATTGGACACGTACTCTTGTATAATTCGGCCTGTGTCTTGCGATTTTTGTGTCGATTTATAGTCGGACGATGCCCGCCTCGAAGGCAGTTGGTTTGGCGGGGCATTGGAGACTGGTTACGTCTACATATATACATGTCCTATCATCCGTTACTACGGTTTTGCAATCATCTATATGTATGCGATTTTGATCGTACCCTCTACTGCCCATGCAAGGTGCAGAGGTAGTATTAGTTGAGGCCAAGCACGTTGAAGAAGGTTTCATCATGATTTTTTAGCACTTGGTTGGTGCACTCGGCGCTTCAATGTCAGTAGATTGGTAGTCATGTGTAGGTAGGCACTCCAGCGATGATGCAATATGCGACTTAGCTAGGCTGATAAACAAGGACCCTGGAAAATGGTAGAAAAGGATTGAGGCCGGCGGGTGCGAGTCTGTCTGATTGCTTTTTGGGGATTTTTGTCCGATTTTGAACAAGCCTAGCTCGCCTGGGGGAAAAATGTCTGATTTTCGGAGGAGGCCCTTCGGGCCTCCCTAGTTGTCTGAATTTAGGTTTAGGCCTTTCTAGATCATGGATTTTGTCTGAAATCGGCCTCAGGCCTCAAAAAGTGCTATTTCAAGTCCCAAAGGCTCGCTAGAGGCTCTATAAGCATGTATAAGTACTAATATAACTTGTTGTAGGCTGTATCCAATAGGTAGAAGCCCTATTTGTCCCCTAAATGTTCTTTACTGCCCCGTTTCCGCGACAGTACCATGACTTAGACGAGGATCTTCAATGTGTCCTTTTCTGTGAAGAGCGCGACGTCCTGATCTGACAATTCGAAGCCATTCTGACCGATAATTGACGTAGGAGATGTAATAAAAATGCCAATGATGGTAGGAAAGTAAATTAAAAGGTGAGAAACTGGGATGTCGCGACGGGGATAGTTTGGAAGCGGCAACCGTTGAAATGCTGAAAGACTTGCAGCCCTACCCATGAAATGGACGCGATGTTGGTAGTAGTCAGTTGTGACGGATGGCACCCAGCCTTTCCGCCGCCTTTTGTATACATAACAATAACCATGACCTCTCCCTCCTCCGTAAATACAAATCCATAATTCCAGGGGGTTCGTACTTCAAACCGACGAGGGCTGTTTCTCGCGCCCATTGTAGTTCAACTGGGGGTGTACTTGGGTATGGGGGCTTGTTCTGTGCGCACCATTCTTCTTGGGTACTGTTGATAGTTGGGGTGCTTAGGGAGTAGAGACCAGTGAAGTAAATAGTATCGTAGATTTGCAAAAAAAACGCCACTAATTGCTGGATCCTCAAACATGGCCCGACGACGCCCCACGTATGGAAAGTACGGGAGACGTTCAAACATGGGACCCAAGGACCTCCAAGGACCTCAGGCCTCCAGCGTGACCTTGTTGTCTGATATTTTTCTCAGGCCTCGGCTGGAGTCCCATAAGTTGTCCGAGATATGCCTCCAGCTGACACACATTTTACCCCCAAATCTGTCTGAAACGGCTCAAGCCGGGCGGCCTTCGGCCGCCATTTTTGTCTGAAATGGGATCAATCCTCTACTACCATTTTCCAGGGTCCTGATAAACAGCGAGGGTATTCAAGTCGAAGCTCCAGAAGAGCGCCTCCTACTTATTGCGCATAGATAGTAGACATCTACTCGTCAAACAGGATTAGAGTATATCTGTTAGGTTTCCCCAAATAATGAACGGAAAGATAGATAAAGTGAGTAAGTATATGGCTACAAAGACAGTACAGGTGAGTATAATTACTGATCCAATGAATGATTGATCCTTATGAGTGTATGAGTGTGCCGGGATGATACAAGTGTACGAATGTAAACAACGTGGTTCTACAACGAAGGGGGAAAACGTCGACGCGTTGCCGCTAGATCATAAGTCGAAGATAACAATAATAGGTCGTAAATGTTAGTCTAATTCTGTCGCTGGTAAATCTTGACGCTCTGCACTTCCCAGACTGCACACAATCAGCCACGCACAGATCGATTCAAAGGACCGCACTCACACGCCTGACTAAACGATGCACCGTTCGCCCGCACAAACGCTTCGCACGTCGAGAACCCCGTGCGCTGGGCACAGCTCTGCTCCTGCCCGGGAATCCCAGCAGCGTTCCACACTCCCCCCGCCCAGTCACCACATAGTGTCGTGTCGAAGATCAGGTGGTGGTTGTTGAAAAACTGCGACGGGTTGCACCCAGACGCAGGGAACCGCGCTTGAGGCAGCCCCCACAGCGTTGGCTGAGGTGCGCCCGCCGTGATATCAGCAGGCACAGACCCCCGCGGGAAGAAGAAAATCGCCACGCCATCATTATCCCATTGCACTGGGCAATCACACTATCAGCAACACATCGACAAAATCAGGCATTTGGGGTTGTACGCACTGACGTAGACACCGCCTCCGTTCGAGTTGAATCCAGCCCCGAAGGAGTTGCTGTTCGGCGCGCGGATCCCGCACCCTTCGTTGTTCGTGCTGGCGGCAGCGCAGTCCTGGCCGGCGATCAGAGACCCCGAGATCTTCAGGCTCGAAGTGTCGCTCGATGGGAGACGACACCCGGGCGACGTGTGGAGCGTCGCTTGGTTGTTCGTGTAATCGTGCACACCTTCAACGATGTCGATCTCACCTCCCCTTGGCCAGTCCGGTCCTATTAATGGTCCATTAATTCATCGGAAGTTGAAATTGGGGAGTTGCGTACCGTTACTCCAGAATGCACTGATCCGAGAGGCTTCGATTAGCTTCGGCCATCGAAGGGAGAGGGGATGACTCACGGCCAGGTTCCACACCCTGTGGGCATATGGACAGCATCCATGATGAATAGCCCTCCGTTCCAAGTGCTTTGTGTGGTGATGCGGATGCTCTTTCTGTTCGCGGCGACGGTGGGCGTAGTTTCGACGCGCATGACGGCGTTGCCGTTATTGTTGACCGAGAGTATGCCAGCGCTCCGCTAAAGATGATATTCAGGAATGTGAATATCAACAGGTCGGATATGAACTTACGCCATCGGCTTCGTTGATATAGTCAACTATACCTACATTCAACCGATAAGTCGATAGGAACGAAGATGAGGAAGGATCACGGACCGTTCGTGGGGTCTGAGGAGGTGAAAAAGTCCCAGCCACGGAAAAAATCAGATCCTTCGTGTGACTCGGCCAACTTCCATGGCGAGGAGGCGACGTTCGTGGGGCGAGCCGTAGATGCAGGTATCGTAGAGGACCCCCGTGGGCCACCAGAAGCGATCGTACTATTTCCGTTTCCTACGTTCCCCCCGCTGTCCCCCGTGCTTCCAGTACCACTGGAAGTGGGGCCGTGACTTAATCCTGAATTGCCAGGTCCAGCTATGCAATAAACACCCCGTTTCATCAGCACCCTTCCTTGACGCTTCTGGGGTGGCACGGCTCCGAAGGCCAGGCGAAGATCACTTGCGAGACCATGGCTGCGACGGAGAGCGAAGCGATGGGCACGTTCTAGGACGGCACGAGGTCCGGCGAGCGTCAAGGACGCCTGTGCAATGAGAAGAAGTAAATACAGTGGCAGCGATGCGATGTGCATGTCGTAAGTGGCGAAGCCGAAGGTCGTCTACGAAGATGATGGCAAATGGGCGGTGGTGAGTCTTGGGTCAACCAAAGACGAGATTGAAGGTCCGGGAGGATGGCGACCTTGCAAAAGGGAGACAAGAGATGGGTTCCCAGTTATAAGGGAGGTATCTTTAGGGCTCGGGCGAGGTCGTTCCGACCAGCTGCAGGAGGTGAGGCCTCGGATTGGGTGAGGCGGAGGTCGTGGAAGAAATAAGTAGCCCACGAGGCTTGGGTAAATGGAACAAATCTAAGGGAATTCGAAACAAGAGCGAAGGGGAGAAGAAATTTCCTAACAGACCTCGCCAGCACCGACTCTTTGAAGGATTCCTGACAGTCATTGTTCTCGGCAGCCGCGAGAGATTTTCAAACTCCGCAAGCAGCTTGTCCAAAGCAATCAGTGTCTAGATAATTTATTATCCCCTCTTTCTTCTTCCAAGAAAATCACTGACAAGTGCAGGCAGTGCATGGAAATGTTATCTCTTGATATCTTCGTCTGCAATATAGGTCGCAGTCTCACTCGTTAATCTTCAGACCAAAGCTTGGGCGCAGCCGCCGTGCTTATCTTGGCCCTGACAAGAGGCATTGAGTAGTTTTGCTGGCTGACTTGCATAAATTCGAAGCGTGTTGCTACACTGTCGTCTTGACTATGGTCCTTGCTTCCAATCTTGTCAGCGAGAACGGATTGTTAGCGGTGTCTGAAGCCAAGATCTTGGCTTCATATACTACCCGTGGAAACCATGAGCTCACAGCACTCTTGAGTGTGGCGCAGTACATTTACTCAACCTACTTGGACAAGCATCGTAACATCGTGTTCTCTGAACGCGACTCATCATCGGGTCCAAAACACGAGGACATGAAACGAAATCAAAGCGGCTTTCAATGGACCACCCCTTCAGCAATAGAGGGGGTGACCAACGGCTTGGGTATAACTGTACGGCCACAAAGGGAAGAGTAGCACATACGCGCGAACGACGCTACCTATTCAAAGTATTCGAATAAAGTACATCACGCAGTGGGTATACAACGCGACGTGTCACATTCATGTCACATTAGATG
Organism: Pleurotus pulmonarius; assembly: GCA_012980535.1. Lineage (NCBI taxonomy): Eukaryota > Fungi > Basidiomycota > Agaricomycetes > Agaricales > Pleurotaceae > Pleurotus > Pleurotus pulmonarius. The sequence continues at coordinate 3,264,285 of SJKF01000002.1, forward strand.
TCACGCACCCCTTCGTCTCATGTCGTTGTTATAGACCTTGACCAATAACTATCTTCTACAAGAGACCACTGAGCTCGATGCCAAAGGTAAAGTTCTATGCCGTGAAAGTTGGAAGGGAAGGCCCGAAGATCTACGAGTCCTGGAATGATGTACGTTCCTTGCAGGACATCCCAGCTCAACCCCTCATTCTTTCAATGCCAGTGCAAAACAAATGTGAATCGCATGAGGCGGTCTACGTGAGGAAGGTGCTGACAAAAGCTCCCAGACAGCTGGATTTCCTGGAAGCACACATAAGAGCTTTGCCTCAAGACGAGAGGCAGAGGACTGGCTAAAGATTCCAGTACCGTGTAAGTCGCCCTCAGCCCTTGTACGCCAGGGAACTGAATACTTCCAGACAGATGCGCAAGCTGCTCCGAAGACCCTTTCGGGTACACACCGATTCCACCCAATTACAGCTGGTCGACGGCACTTGGGTTCTATGCCACCCAAGGCCACACCCTCTACTTCGTCGGCACCTCATGAGGGTGACGGATTCGAGAATGGTGCTGACTTTATCCCTTTGGAACCCCAGACACCAAATGTGAAGTTGTCGCCCGAGCAAGCAGCAGTGCTGAACACAGTCAAGAACGGAAAGAGCATCTTCTTCACTGGTTCTGCTGGTAAGGTCCCCTGCTCGTCCTGCGATATGTGATGTCACTTGAACTTACGACGTCTTGCGTAGGTACTGGAAAGTCGGTCCTCCTGCGCGAGATCATACGCACTTTGGGCGGAAGTAATTCACCTTCGTTAGCAATAACCGCGTCGACTGGAATAGCCGCTGTTAATATCGGTGGCACCACTCTGCATTCGTGGGCCGGTATAGGGCTTGGGCTCGAGCCCGCGAAGAATCTGGCGGGAAAGTTCCTCGGACAGGGAAAGTTCAGGCCGGTACTTGATCGGTGGCGGGTCGTGAAGTATCTTATCATCGACGAAGGTAATGCGCATATTCGTATGATTTCAACCGCTAAGAAATTGGTTAAGTATCGATGCTGGACGGCGCTCTGTTCGATACGCTGGTATGACACATTCTGTCTTATTTCCCGGACTCCGAATTCTAATTGTGTACGCGCAGGAGACTATAGCGCGCCTCGTGAGGAGGAATGAGGAGCCATTTGGCGGTATACAGGTCCCAGCCACCCCCTATACCAGATAATTTGTCGCTAACATCACCACCATCAGCTAATCCTTTCTGGCGATTTTTGTCAACTGCCCCCAGTCCCGAATACAGGGAAAGACGGACAACAAGTGCCGGTCGCTTTCGCGTTCGAAGCAGAGTCCTGGGACAGGTGTGTTGGGCGCCCGATCACTCTTACGAAGGTCTTCCGGCAGAAAGACCAGCAATTCGCGAATATGCTGAATGCGATGAGGTTTGGGAACCTCAAGCCGGAGATTGTGGAGGTGTTTCAGAGTCTTTCGCGGCCTGTTGAATACGACGATGGGATAATGCCTACTGAATTGTTAGTAACGCGAGACGATCACTCGATGTCACTGAGACGCGGGATGCTGATGTTCATGCAGGTTTCCTACGAGGTCAGAGGTGGCGAACGCGAATCGAACGCGTCTGAACGCTCTGCCTGGTCGACCGCTGCTATACCCTGCGTGTGATGTACCGGGAACGAACTCGAATGGACAGCCGATTCACCCTGACGCGATGGCGCGCTTGCTCGAGCGACTAGTCGTCCCAAAGGAAGTGATCCTCAAGGTAGGTCTGTCTTTCTAACGATGTTGCGGATGACTAGACCTAAGTCCATCTTTGCAAGGTTGATGCGCAAGTCATGTTGGTTAAGGTATCCTTCTTTATTAACCCCTCCATCAAAGACCCAGTTTCCTGATCTCAACTATCTTAGAACCTGTTGCAAGGCGAACTAGTCAACGGCTCGGTGGGGAGAGTCACGCGGTTCGCGTCAGTGAAAGACACTGCGAAGACCAACCTCGGCGCGATCCTCAACCCCGACGACAAAGCCGCGAAGGCGGAGATACAGACCGACAGCGAGCGCCTGTGGCCTATGGTGCGGTTTACGAATGGCCGGGAGATGCTGTGTGTCCCAGCTGAGTTTACGGTGAACAATGCACAGGGGGAAATGGAGGCTAGTCGAGTTCAGGTGGGTATATGTCTGCTTTTGACTGGGCATGATGTATTAACCCAGATGCGTGAAAGATTCCCCTTATCCACGCCTGGGCTCTGAGTGTGCACAAATCGCAGGGCCAGACCTTGGACAGAGTCAAGGTCGATCTGCGACGCACCTTCGAAAAGGGGCAAGGTAGGGGTTTGAACGGTTATAAATATCTGCTTTGACTCATACTATCATATTACGCCTTTGCAGCGTATGTTGCGCTATCGCGGGCCACGAACATGGATCACCTGCAAGTGCTGAACTTCAACGCATCAAAGTGAGGACCCATGTGTTCATTTGATCTATATTAGTGACTCGCTGGTCAATGTAACTTGTAGGGTTGTTGCGCACCCGCGGGTGATCAGTTGGTATCAGGATCTAGAGCTCAAACATGAAGCATTTCATGTGGACGAGTTCGAGGACGAGATGGACGACGAGGAAGCTATTGCGGCATATCACTCTTTTTGAAGGCACGTCACTAGACATTCTTCAACCCATTACCGATTATCTCATCACCTTGGAGCATTTATACATGATTTACAATAAGGATTACCACAGACGATGTATATATTAGAGACGTATTATAGATTGCCCTCTACCTTTGGTTCAACTTTGACGTTCCTGTCTCTCAGGTAGGTCTTGAGAACACACCCTCCCTGCGTCCCGTCTTTGCTCGCATTGCACCCCTTACAAGCTCTCCCGTGCCGTATCATTAGAACGTGCAGCCCGTACTTGAGTTCGTCCGGTATTTTCAGATCAAGGTGCGCCTGAGCAAGCACTCGGTTGGCCTTCGCGGGCACCCATCCCAGCAACTTGCTCAGCCGATACACGTGAGTGTCCACAGCGAACGAGTCCCGACCGAGGCAGAAAAGCAGGACACAGGACGCCGTTTTGGGACCGACACCGTCGAAGGAGACCAGGTCTCGCATTACTTCTGGGTCAGAGTACTTCGGTTTCCCGTCGACCATTTCCGCTAGGTATTGTAGCGAGTATTCGCCCCTCTTCGCCTTGATGTCCTGCAGAAGCTTCTGAATAGTCGCCGCTTTTTTGTTTGCCATCCCACCCATCCTGATGGCGTCTACCACATCTTCCTTGGGCGCGTCGGCGATCGCAGCGAAGTTGTTGCATCCAAAGGTGGTATCCAGGCTCCGTTTCGCGGTCGAGGAGTTCTTGCCGCTGGTGTTCTGAGAAAGGATAGTACCAATGAGCGCGTCGATAACATCGTGAGAGTGGCCGCAGGTTTTGGCGGAGTTGCTCGCCGCGGTGGGAGAGGGGGGTTTGCGAATGAGATCGCGTCCATTGTGAGCGTTCGCAAGGACGTCGAAGACTTCTCGAGCCTCAGAAGGCGTCGGGTGCGCAAAGTCAGGAAAGGGCGAAGTACTTGAGTACGCGTCGAGTTCTTTGAGTTTCTTGGATTTACGCGGGGATTGTGGGGGGTCTAGAGTGTCCGCAAGTTCAGGAGAAGACAAATGGGAACGTTTCATATTCTTGTGGCGTAAACGCGGAAATGTCTGTGTTACTGGTGGGGAAATCAAAGAATTCCAGCGCCGTGCATGTGGACGTCGAACGTTTGGAGCTGAATTGCACAATGTGAGCCCCTTTGTATATCACGTGAGGCACTCTGAGGTGCACTGAAACTGACCGAGTCGCCCCTCATCGTTCCTGGTCGTTCATACCATTGCATTGTTGTCTCTCGAATCTCGTACAGGCTGACAACGACACTGGTATTTCTCAAGTTTTCATATGGATGGATTCTCGGGACGGTCATGTGATGCCGTATTCATGTGGAATCGTGACTCGAAAACTCCGCGACGCCTGAGAATCGCGCTTCTCGTATCAAACTTGTTATCGTGACGGTTCCGAGCAAGGTTGGTTCCATATAACGTAGAACCTCCCACTGTCCGGTCGCCCATTACAGGAACGCCCAGATAATGCTCGAGGACTTTCTACTCAAGCCCAAGCATCCGTGCGTAGCCTTTCCGAGTTATTGTATTTTCCTTGGCTTTTGGCTTGACAAATTGTCATCAGAATATACGAAGACACACTTCTCATTCCAGCCTACTTCGCCGCCCTCTCAGCGTCGCTCTTGCTAATACACACATGCTATCTTGTGGTGTCCCAACTATTGCGTTCGTCGCGCTCCGACGATGATGGTCAGAACGAGATCGGCGAGCAGCAAATATCGTCTGGATTCGTGGCGGAGGTCAAGGCCCATGTTGCTTCGCACGGGGGCTTGAACATCTTTGCGTACAAGGTCGCCCGACTCGTAGGGTGCCTGTCGTTGCTCGGTCTTTCCATTGCAACGCTAATAATGGACGAGTACGAGATGGAGGACAAACAGCAACTAAACTATGGGTATGGTGACCAAGTACCCCTAGGTTGGTTGGGAACGCTAGCAAAGTGGGGAGGGAAGAAGCGCAAGCACCGTCGCAGAAAGGAAGTTGAACAACTCACATATAACGAATGGCTTCAGTTCGCTATGTGTATGACATATGTGAGTTGCATTCGGAATTATACCATGTTGCAGGCGCTTATGTCGACCAGCTATACGCGTCTTTGCTGGCTTTATTGTGCCTAACCACTAAACCGTTTCAAAGAGTCAAGTCTGGTCTAACCCCCCTCATTTCATGGCTTCCTACCAACCTCATCCTCTTACTACTGGTCACTTTCGGTGTCTACGCATATCGCGATTTATATCCCTTGTGCACCTATACGCTGTCCCCAGTCGACTTGCCCGCGACTTTCATCAAGGAGAACGCGGCCCTTGTTGACCTTCTGTGGGCCAAGATTGCTGTTCTCTTCGTGACCGCCATAGTGATCCCGTTATTCATGCCACGGACGTATATTCCTGTAGACCCGAAGAACCCAAGCGCTACTCCTGCTCCGGAGCAAACGTGCTCGCCGCTGTCCTTCGTGTTATTCGGTTTCTTGGATGAAGTTATCTTCCTTGGATACAGAATGCCCCACCTCCCCCTCGAGAAGTTACCCCCATTGGCGGACTATGACGCGTCTAGTTACCTTAGGATCAGGAGTTTCAAGGTATGTATAATATTATATACTCCAGCCGATGTTCGATTCAACGATCGCTGACACGTTGTTTAGAATATCGATCCATTCTCGCCTCAAGCAGACAAGAAGCTCAGGAAGCGACATCTCTTCTGGAAGCTGATGAAGACTCTTCGTAAGGAGTATGCAGTTCTATCAAGCTTGCTCCTTCTATACGCCCTTGCTGGGTTTGCGGCACCGATCGGTGTGAACAGGCTGCTTCAGTACGGAATATCATCTTCTTCGCTCTCTAATCTGACGCATCGCGTAGCTATATGGAAAAGAGAGGCGAGGATGCCTTCGTTCGACCGTGGACATGGTTACTTTGGTTATTCCTCGGTCCTATGATACAGTCTGTCTCCTGGCAGGCTTATATCTTTGTCGCGGTATGAATCGCTTCATCTTATACGGAGGTGCAGCTCTAACACGCGGGTCGCAGACGCGTAACCTTGTTCGAGTAGAGGCTATGCTCACGCAACTACTTTTCGAACACGCGTTACGAATTAGAGTCAAGGCCGAAACAAACTCGAGCAACTCCGAGGGGTCCGTCAAGGACGCCTCAGTTGACTCGTCAACAAACAACTCGGGGTCTTCAACGCCCGCTGCGTCTACGTCTACTCTTCCTGCGCAAGAATGGATGGAGCCCGGGCACGAGGAACGTGATGTCTCGGTTGCAAGCACTCTGATTGCTCCCAACGAGGAAGGATCTCCCGCGCCGAGTTCAAGGGATAGCGTCGGGGCGAATACCCTAGTCGGAAGCATTAAATCCAAACTTCGTTCTCGCTTCTCCAAATCCGGAGACAAGAATGGAAAGAAAAGCGAGGGCAAGACCGCTGCAAAAGCACCAGAGCCCGCTGGGGATCCAAGCGAAAGCAGCGATGGGAACCTAGTCGGAAAACTCAACAATTTGGTCTCCACCGATCTGAGCAATATTACCGATGCTCGGGACTTCATCTTCCTCCTCATTTATGTCCCTATTCAGGTGGTTCTTGGCATAACCTTCTTGTATGTGATCCTAGGGTGGAGGTACGTGCCATTCAGATGGTGAGTCAACAAGGTCAACTTGACTAACGAGGACATAGTGCCTTCGTCGGCCTCGCTGTCATGCTTCTCCTTTTCCCCGCCCCGGGATATGTCGCCCAAATCATGCAGAAATACCAGCAACAAAGAATGAAGCGCACCGATGCCCGAGTTCAGAACGTCACTGAGAGTGAGTGGTCCTGTCTTGCCTTCTTATCTAGAACCATTTCTAAACCTCGTTGATCAGCGATGAACGTAATCCGTATGATCAAACTCTTCGGCTGGGAGCGCAAAGTGAACGAGAAGATCGCCGAGTTCCGCGAGGCAGAACTCACCTGGATCTGGAAGAAGCAGATCCTCGAATTACTGAACAATAGCATCAAGTAGGTTCTCCCCCTGCCGATGTATATCTGCGAGTTCCTAAGAAAGTGCTTTAGCAATGCTATCCCGGTCGCCATCATGATCGCTACCTACGGAACCTAGTGAGTGATTCGTCATCTACCGCAGCGCTCGTTGCTAATTCATATATCTCTTGCCTCTTTCAGCGTGAGTGCCTTCGCCTTGTGGATGTCCACACCAAATGAAATCTAACTTTCATTAGACGGTCATAATGAAAGAAATCCTCACTGCTTCCGTCGTGTTCAGCTCCATGGTAGTCTTCGATATTTTGCGTGAACAATTGCACATGTCAATATGGACATTATCTACGGCTGTGCAAGGCAAAGTATCTCTGGACCGCATAAATGACTTCTTGCAGAATGTGCGTCTTTCTCGTGTTGTCGATCAGGCTCCTAATGGCAATTGCTTTGCAGACCGAACTCCTTGACGAGTTTGCTGAAGAATCCTCAGGAGATGTTGCTGCATTCACGAACAATGCAACGGCGATCGGCGATTCCGACGTTTCGTACCTCCCGCGACCCCCGGCCGAACGTTCTCAAGATATCGGTTTCAGTGACGCTATGTTCGCTTGGTCTGTGGACGACAAGAGGATTAATGATGGAGCTGCGACACCCTCGAAGCGCAAGTTTGTCCTAAGGATTGACGGAGAGTTGATATTCAAGCGAAACGCTATCAACATCATCATCGGGCCAACTGGCTCTGGCAAAACCTCCATGTTGATGGCCTTACTCAGTGCGTTTTTCTCCTCGACCCCTGTATACCCCTGTATCTCATGTGATCTCAGGCGAGATGCACTTCATGCCCTCTGGTCCGAGTTCATGGTACAACCTTCCTAGAGATGGTGGGGTGTCTTACGCCGCGCAAGAATCTTGGGTTCAGAATGAAACAATCCGAGTTGGGTTATCCCGTCACACGTCTGTGGACATACGTTGACGTTGACTACCTTGCGCAGGACAATATTCTGTTCGGCGCGCCATTGGATGAAGAAAGATACAAAAAGGTCCTATATCAATGTTGCCTGGAGCGAGATCTTCAAATATTCGATGCTGGAGATCAAACCGAAGTTGGTGAGAAGGGCCTTACGCTGAGGTCCGTTCGTCCCTTTCAATTGTGCGGAGACCAAGTATGCTGACCTTGTTGTCGTCGATCAGTGGTGGGCAGAAAGTGAGACGATCATTACGCTCCAAATACCAGTGAGCTGACGAATTGCGAAGGCTCGCATCACTTTAGCCCGGGCCATTTACTCGCACGCGAAAATCATCTTGTTGGACGATGTCCTAGCCGCTCTGGAGTGTGTGACTTCTTTCTCCCCCTTCCGTCTCACTTAACTTTCCGCTAGCGTCCACACGTCTAAATGGATTGTTGATAAATGCTTCCAAGGTGACCTCATCAATAATCGCACCGTCATTCTTGTCGTTCGTACCTCGTTCGCTTCCCTTGCATGTCGCGTCTGATGGGCTTTAGACACATAACGTCGCATTGGCAACCCCCGTGGCTGGATTTGTTGTCTCTCTTGGGTCTGATGGACGAATCGTCGGCAAAGGTGGTGTGGCCGAAGTACTCGCCGATAGTGACGCTCTCAAAGAAGAGGTCACTGTGGAGCAAGCGGCTTTGGCGAAGGCCGAGGAAACTATTGATGACGCGCAGGTAAATCCGGAAGACGCAAAAATCGCCGGAGGCAAGTTGATCGCCGCTGAAGAAGTCGAGCTTGGGCATGTCGGATGGCCTGCCAGTATGTCTGACAATCCATACTTCCTGAATATGAATTGACATCGCTATCACTTAGTCAAAATGTACTTGGTTGGTCTAGGCGGCAAGCACCCATTCCTTTTCTTTTTAACAGTTCTCGGCGGATTGCTCGCAACGGAGGGTACGTTCTCCTTCTTGACCTGGTTTTTGGGTCACTGGGCATCCCAATACGAAACACACGACCCCTCGGAGGTCTCGACAAGCTAGTAAGTGACTCTTGACCTACTTCTTTCTAAAATCTGACATTTGCTTGCAGCTATCTCGGTGTATACGGTTTGTCCTTTGCTCCCGTCGCAAAGAGCAAAATCTCAACGCTTGCTTTGGTTAGGCTGTATCACTCTACTCTCAATGATTTTTTACACCTTAACAATCCTTGCGTACATTTATGGTACCTTGAGAGCTTCTCGAACCATCCACAAACAACTTATAGAATCGGTCCTCGGGACTACGCTCAGGTGGGTTCTGACATTCTTGTTTTGTGGATGCGCCTCATATTCGACACCCAGGTGGCTCGATATAACTCCAACATCCCGCATCGTGACCAGATGCACTCAAGACATACGCGCTGGTAAGCACACACGCAAGGCCCCGCGTCCTGCCCGGGCTCATACTTTTCATTCGATTTTTCAGTCGACGATCGTATCTCCCAAAATCTGGATTGGTTAACTGAGCTAACCGTTGGAATGCTCATCAAGTTTGGCGCCGTCCTCCTGTTTACTCCTATTTTCATCGGACCTGGCATTCTCGTCGCCGTTCTGGGAGGTTGGCTGGGACAAGTGTATATTGCGTCTCAACTGTCGGTCAAGCGAGGAATGTCCAATGCCAAGGCCCCCGTAATAGGACAGTGCGTACTCTGATCTCCAGATTATTCAGGGACAACTGATTGATATCCCTCCTCGTAAGTTTTGGAGCAGCCATGGCAGGCATAAGTATGTTCTGTTATCTTTCTAGCGAAATCGTGGCTTACATTTATCAAAGCATCCATCCGCGCCTACGGCGTGCAAGAGGCCTTCAAGGCCGAATCCCTGATCCGTATCGACAAATACACCCGTGCCTCCAGAACGTTCTACAATCTCAATCGGTGCGTATATCAGTATCGTATCCATATTCATGTGCCCATTCAGAAATAGTTGGATATGTATTCGCATCGACGCTTTCGGCAACCTGTTTGCTGTAGCTCTGGCTGCCTATCTACTCTACGGCGTCCGTCAAGGGGCAAGCAATACGGGCTTCTCGCTCAATATGGCTGGTAGGTAGTTCACGCCCGTCACTGTACTCGAAGCTCAGGTTCTCTTCAGTGGGATTCAGTAGCATGATTTTATACTGGGTGCGCGTGTATAACGAGTTCGAAGTCCAAGGTACATACATTCAGCAATTGCTAACTATGGACAGATTAACGCTCACGTGTAATGATTAGGAAACAGTTTGGAGCGAATCCAAGGGTACACCAACATTGACCAAGAACCTAAGCCAACGCAGAACGGCACACCTCCAGCGTATTGGCCTGCTAGCGGAGATCTACGAGTCGAGAAACTATCAGCGAAGTACTCCGCAGACGGCCCTGAAGTCCTCCATGATATATCCTTCCACATCAAGTCAGGAGAAAGAGTTGGAGTAGTAGGAAGAACCGGCTCCGGAAAGGTAGAGATAAATATCTCTTACCCTTGTGCTTGGAAATAACTCGGTTTCTAGAGCTCCTTGACGTTGTCTCTTCTCCGCTGTATACCCACAAATGGGGAGGTGTACTTAGACGGAATGCCAACGGGATCCATTAACTTGGATGCCTTGCGCACCAACATCACAATCATCCCTCAAGTTGTAAGCATATATTTCGATTTCAAAGTGCATTGACTCATTCTGGTACGCACAGCCCGAGCTTTTGAGCGGCACTCTGCGGCAGAATCTCGATCCCTTCTCGCAATATGATGATGCAACATTGAACAGCGCCCTCCGTGCAGCTGGACTGTTCTCTCTGCAGACTGACGACGACGAGGGTCGAATCACGTTGGACAGCCCGATCGCCAGCGGAGGCAGTAATTTATCTGTCGGTCAACGCCAGATATTAGCACTTGCCCGGGCTATCGTCCGCGGTAGTAAGCTTCTTATCCTCGATGAAGGTGAGCGAGCTTCATATGCTGTTTGTACAAGTCTCAACTAAGTATGACTCCCCAGCTACATCGGCCATCGACTATCAGACCGACTCAGTGATCCAATCGTCCCTTCGCCATGAGCTTGGCAACATTACATTAATTACCATTGCTCATCGTCTCCAGACTATCATGGATGCCGATAAAATCGTAAGCCTCAATCCACGCCCTCAGTATGGAGATGACTCAACGTTTGACTAGATGGTCCTCGATGCTGGAAGGGTTGTTGAATTTGATTCACCTCAAGAATTGTTGAAAAATCCAACTGGCAAGTTGCGGGCTTTGGTAGATGAGTCAGGGGATAGGGAAACCTTAATCGCTATGGCGGAGGGTAAATCAACCATCTGAGGACGTGATATAGATATTTGACCTTATATATTCATATACTTTGTTGCATACTTTCTGTACCCACTAGCTTTAAACCAGCTTCAAATCATGAGAGAATCCCTCAGTGCAGTCGACTGACCATGCCCCTGTCAGTTAGTTGATCACGTGTCCTTCGCAGGGACCAGAAGTTGGCACCAACGTCCACATTGCACAACTCATATACTTTATCGTCGGTGTAACCTGGAAGGTATGCCACACGGATCGCGCAATGGATGATTGACCCAATGAACTATCTAGGACCCAAGGTCCACCATGGATAACATCCCAGCGTCGAGGCCCTCTTCGGATTCGCATGCCCCATTAACAAATAATCAAGGACCAATACCGCTCTTCGATCTGCACTTGAAATTCCTCACAGATTCATATGTCGCTTTCTTCCTGGAACGGTACGTCTCTGTTGAATTTATCAACTCGCTGACGTTGATCAGCTATATAGCAAACGAATTGAGGAAGCTTAGTGGGTGCTACGCGCAACGCTGCGATTGCGCGCAAGCTGGCTAACTTATAATCTAGTGTCGACTCTCTCATGAGGCTGCATAGGAAGGCGAAATCACTTGATGCGTTTCTCGATGATCGGTCCCCCAACTCCCCTGTGTCCCCACAGTCTTATTCAGTATATCACGACCAGTTGACCACGGCGCGTTCAGCATGGTCGGAAGCACGAGATAGTCTCGAACGCGAAGCGCAAACTCGTCATGCCTTTCTGAACACCCTGAACATAGACTGCCTTAATCCACTTGTCTCTCTCAGGGAATCTCAAGAGCGAACACGAAAGCGGATTAAGGAAGATCTCAAGGACTCGTCTGCCAAGTACCAAGAATACGCGGAGAATGTTTTGCCCAAACTAAGAGGACGATATGTCAAGCGATTTGTCGAAGTTGAAGAAATTCGAGGGGATGGTCGGAAACCTGGGAACCTCAACGGGCAAGGACCGTCGAATCCTTATGCAAATCTGAGTGTCATTCCTCCAACAACTGCACCTGCGTATACTGGCTCCTTTCCTGTGTCCCCCACTACATCCCTACCTCAGCAGTCCTTCGCAGCCAATGGGGGTCGTCCGACAGTCACCTCACCCCAGCCTCTTCGTGCTCTAGATAGACGCCCCTCGGGCTCCGCACGACCAAGTGCAGGCGGTCCTCGCAACAGATCCCCAAGTACGTCTACCCCATTTGCAGATCTCGCCCAACAAGGCAAAAAACAGCTCGGGCACTTCATCACATTTCTCGATCGCGATAAATCGATGAAAGGCCCTGGCAAAGGCGAAGAAGTCAATTTCAAGGACCAATTCAAAGACACGCTCAAAGATGGCCTAACTGCTGTCCGTTCTATGAATGTCTCTTCTGAAGCAGGGGCTTTGAAGCTAGTCAAAGCGAAGCGCGAGGCTGAAGATGCGGACAGAGAATATCGCAAAGGCGTTCATTGGCTCGAAACACTGAGGCTACGAAAGCAAAAAACGATGGAAGCAGGATACCAGAGCTTGGTCACGTTTGTAGAGGAAGAAGCTCAGATCGTCAAGAATGTTCTTGGCCGCTATGCAGACAACGTAATGTGAGGCATTATACAATCGTTTCGCGCCGTCAACTCACCTCTTCCAGCGCCACAACCACCACTCAGACTCAGTTGTATACCCATTTGCGTATGGTTGTCGACAAGGTGTCCCCAGAGACAGATGTCAAACGAATAGCTACAAGGATTCCTCCCATCGAAGACATTGTACCAGAACCGATCCTCTACGAGGTATTTTCCTACATCTTCTTCGTGTACACTTGATGGAATTCTACTTTAGCATGGCCAAGTCGGTGAATGCAAGGACCTTCTGTTTGGCTTCAGCCTTTCGGATTATGCAACGGCTAAAGGCCTGCGTGATGGGGAGGTGCCCAAAATTGTTCGAATGTGCATCGAAGAGGTTGATCAACGTGGACTGGAGATGGAGGGTATATACCGCGTCAGCGGGCGAGTAGCAGTAATAAAGGACGTGAGTGTCGAGTGCGTCAGTATACGATTGTCATTCTGACGTTCTCTGTCCGTGAAGCTTCAACATACCATCGAGAAGGATGAAGCTGCCTTTGACTTCGCCAAAAGGAACCCGCGTGACGACATTTACGCGGTCGCTTCGCTGCTTAAACTCTACCTAAGAGAGCTGCCTGAACCTTTGTTCAAATTCCCTCTGCAAGACCGCATTCAACATACTGAGTCCCTTGGTTCGTACCCGACCAGCCCCGCGCTACTTATTCTTTATCGTTTTCCCCTTCAGCCGCGCATAAATCCAACAACTTTCCTCTGCTGAGATCGAAGCTGAGGCGACTCCCTCCTGTGCACCAGGCTACGCTGAAAGCGCTCTTGGAACATCTCGCTCGAGTTGCGGCGAGGAAAGAGAAGAATAAGATGGGCCCAAAGAATCTCGCCATCGTATTTGGTGCGGTGGTCTTCGGTGAGGACGAAAACATGGGGGTTGGAGATGGATCCAAGGACGACGGACCTGGGGGAGGTCCTACCGTGCCGATGGACAGCAAAGCGATGGGACAGATGTTACTAGACATGTCTTCCTGGAAGGTGGGTTATTTATCTTGCCTCGATATCTAATATTGATCCGCTCTTAGGACACCCTTATGGAAGACATGATCACCCACGCGCATATATTGTGCTCAGACGAGCACAGTCAACCGCGCACACCGAGGATGGAGCCTGCAAATCTCATGCCGTCTCTCCCAGCTGCGGTGACCCAAGATCCTTATGATTCACTACCGAATCCCTACCCTTCTAGTTCTACTCCATCCTCACAACCCTCGCCGAATGTAGTGAACGACGCGCCCTTACCTCCCACCCCCCTCAGTGATCCAGAACCTATTGCGTACGGGTCAAAGACAACGAGAGTCCTTTCACATCTTCCTCCGTCAACACCCCAGAAATCTCACCGAAAGGCCGCGAGCACAAGCACAACCCGTCTCGAAGAGCCTCTCGCGACACCTCAGAAAGCCAATGCGAATACCTCGGGTTCGGAGGACTTCACACCCAAGGTACCTAATAGACCCGCAGGCAGCATACATCCTTCTGCTCGCAGTGGGCGCGGAGAGAACGGTGGCAGTAATACCGACGTGCCGCCTGCTTTGCCTGCTAGGCCGCCTCGTACACATTCAAGAAATCCTTCGACGCAGTCACAGTCGCAGGCCACCCCAACACCTTCATTGCTGGCGACGGCACCTCCTGCAGGTATCTCGGCTCCCTTGAGCATTGACTCGGCAGCATCTACATCTTCCACTGCGACCCAGGGTTCTATTACGTTCCCCCGGACAGTTGATGCCCCTCCGTCCCCACACCGAGTGTCTATCCAACGTCGAAGTTTGCAGGATACTGCCCCCGCCCTCGAGCATCTTAGCGATATCAACAAAGCCCCTCTTGAGACACATCCAGTGGGAGTACGGCCTCCTTCAGCGGCGACGCCTAGGACAGAATATAATTCCGAACTGCCACCAGAGCGGTCTCCCTCAGCAGATTCGGATGGCTCATGGATATCAGCTGTTGAGAATGGCAGTGACATGGACGATGTGGATGGAAGTTGGCCTTCACAGCAGCATTGACTCAATATTACTCGTGTTTCTCGTTGATCATTATAATTCCTTATCAGTGTGCTGGGAGTATCATGGTAGCATTTTGTATAATTTGCGAGCGGAGCAGGGATTCTTGTACAAGTTGTGTAACCTTATTGAACTGTTTCCACTTCTTTATATACTACGTACAAGTTTATCGGTATTCATTGTGTGTAGTATTGTTGTCATTCAAGACATGCATTAGGGAGAGTCAAGGGAAACCACAACGGCATCTCGTCTATCTGCAAGCCACTTGTTGTACAATGCCTTTCCTAATTCCCGCCCTAATGCTCTTGATAGTGGCCATGGAACAGCATTACCAATTTGTCGGTGCATCTTCATTGCCAAGTTAGTATTAGTAAGTTGAATATGATATGATAGCATACAGTGATGATGTTATTGTCAATGGCCTTGAATTCGAAGTCATCAGGGAATCCTTGGGATCTTGCAAGCTCCCGGACAGTGACCATCCGCTTACACTACCACACATATGGAAAGTGGCATCAATATCTGCACAGAAGGGGTAAAAAAGCTGCTTACATAGGGATTTAGCACTTTGCTTTGTTTTGCTGTAGGATTGACATTTGTTACAGTTGTGGAAAACCACCCATCTGGATCTAAACGACCATATAAGCCTACAATATGATTAGTGAATTGTCTGGAGTTGCAGAGGTGTGAATTCATAGATACCTGCTTTATAGCCACTCTTTGCAATTGCTGATACTGGATTGGAGGTTTGCCATTCATTCATATCCACAGGCAAATCTACAAAGGAATATCAGTCAGAATGGAGTGCAGGATTCAATGTCAGTGTAAAAGTCATACTTACCTCGGTAATCAGCTTTGGCCCATAATGGTATACTTACTACTCTAAATCGCATTAGGAATTAGAGAGGTTAAACCATGTTCAAGATGAACATACCTTGCCACAGTATCAGGAACAAATACCTTTGTATATTGCTGAAGGATTGGTGGTTCATGTAAGGGCAACCTCAAGATGGCCGACAGCGCAAGCCTAGCAGAGGGAGAATCCAAAGATATGAATAAGACTAACTACAATACATGAGAGAGCTGCTCACCTAGCAGAGGGAGAATCCAAAGAGAACAGGATAAGGATTCTCCATGCTAGGAAGCGAAGTATATACTGTAGTAGCGTGGGAGGAATGAAGGAATAACTGTACAGTACACCAGCCACAGGTCCGAACGAATATCACAAGGTACGAGGAAACATGTGATAATGAAGTGGAGGGGGAATGTACAGGAGTCGTGCCAGCGACCTGGGGAAGTAGGGGCGAAGGGAGATGAAGTGGGGAAAGAGAATGGAAGTAGCCCGGACGAGCCCCAAGGTGTATAGACGAGTCCGAGCGAGTCCGAGCGAGTCCGAAGTGCGGGAAGACTTCGGAGTCACCGGACGAGGCTCGGATGTGAAGGGAGTGGGCGGAAAGGAAGTGGGAAGGAAAGGGAGCGAAAGGAATGTATGTAAGAGTCCGTGGGGTGAAGGGAAAGAGAAAGGAACGAGGAGGAAGGGAGAGGGAGAGGGGGAATAGGAGAAAATAGGAGTGTCCCCTTACATCACCCCCCCTTCAAGGTCGCGGCGACCCGACGCGGAGATTCTTGCCTGCCACGCCACGAATTCACCAACCCCGAAACCCCGGATTGCTGCGAGAAGATGTCGAAGTACGATTGCACAGAGCCCGGAGCCTTCCGACTGCGCCAACGCTCCCAGGACTGGTCCAGTGCTGTAGGAGTCATCCGGAGCGGTGCAGGAGTCGTCGGAGTCGTCCGGAGTACGCGTACTGCATCCGGATGACGATTGTGGAAGTCCTTGACCTTCTGGGCAGCGTGCTGGAGGTTGCTCGCGGGCTCCCAGGAGTCGTGCTCGATACCATAGCCTCGCCAGCGCACCAGATACTTCAGGACCCGACCAAACCGTCTGCTGTTCCGGACCTCTTCTACCTCGTGTTCCTCTTCTCCGTCAACGAGCTGCGGAGGTGGCGGAGTGACAGGGCGTCTACCTGGGATGGGGTCCGGAACGAAGGGAGAGAGTTTGACGACAGGGAAGACGGGATGGAGACGGGATAGGCCCGGAGGGAGCTGGAGTCGGTACGCCGCCTTGCCGACCTTCCGGACGACCTTGTAAGGACCGAGTCGTGCGTGTCCGAGTTTCCGGGAAGGTCGGGCGAGGTTGATGTCCGACGAGTCCAGCCAAACCTTGTCACCCGGCTGGTACTCCGGAGCGGGAGTCCGACGCTGATCGTAGTAGCGCTTCATGTCGTCCTGAGCCTTGACCAATGCAGACTGAGCTTCATCGACTGCGGACTTCATCCGGTCTACAAACTCGTTTGCGGACTCCATCCGAGACGGTGGCTGATGAGGTTCGAACCCGAGGCGAGGATGTCGGCCGGTATCTAGGAGGAAGGGTGACTGCTGGGTGGATGCATGGACCCGGTTGTTGTATGCGAACTCCGCCATAGGTAGGAGTCGAGCCCAGTCGTCCTGACGCTCTCCGACGAAGATCCGGAGATAGGACTCGAGTTCCTGGTTAGTCCGCTCCGTCTGTCCGTCGGATTGAGGGTGGTATGCAGTGGATGCAGCCAGCTTGATTCCGAGCATCCGATAGACCTCTCGGGTGAACTCTGCGACGAACTGCGGACCCCGGTCGGACACAACGGACCGAGGGAGTCCGTGCAACTTCCAGACGTTCTGCAGGTACAAGTTCGCGGATCCGAGGGCGGACACTGTGGTGTGAGTCGGAATGAAGTGGGCGCGTTTGCTTACGGAGTCGACCACATTCATGACGGCGTCAAATCCATCGGACTCCGGAAGCTCGACAATGAAGTCGACGCTCAGGCGATCCCAGCGTTCATCCGGAATAGGAAGCGGATGGAGTTCACCCATGGGCGGATGCCTTTGGGCCTTCGTCCGGAGACAGAGGTCGCAATGGCGGGTGTAGGATCCGACGTACCGGGACATGTTGGGCCACCAGTAGCTGCGCGAAACAAGCTCAAGGGTCTTCCATCTGCCAGCGTGTCCTGCGACTTTGGTGTCGTGGTGCTGGGCTACAATAGTCCGACGCAAGTCCGGTGAGTCCGGAACGTAGATCTTACCCCGGAACATCAGGAGTCCGTCCGATTGAGACCATTCCGCACTCCGGACTGTCTTCCGACTGCCCTGCACTTTCTTCAACTCCTCTGCCGCCTTTGCCACTGCATCTTCGAACTTCGCATCTCGCACTCCGGTCCGGATAGCCGTGAGGATATCCTTCTCCTCCCCTTCAAGAGTGACACCCGTGGCACGGACAGCAAAGTAGGACGGCTTAAGTAAAACCACATCCTTGTTGTCGTCCTTACCATCCGAGTGATCCGAGCGTCGCGAGAGAGCATCCGGCTTACCCATAGTCCGACCCGGACGGTGCTGGAGAGTGAAGTCGAAGCGGGAGAGGTATAGGGACCAGCGGGCCTGACGACGGTTGAGCTTCTGGGCCTTGATGAAGTACTCCAGGTTCTTGTGGTCCGTCCAGATCTCAAACGGAGTCTCCGCGCCTTCAAGGTAGTGCCGCCATTCTTCGAGTGCCCGGATGATTGAAAGCATCTCCTTGTCGTGTATTTCGTAGTTCCGCTCCGCAGCCTGTAGACTTTTAGAGTAGAATGCGACAGGATGCCATTTACCATCATCCGGATCCAGCTGCGACAAGACCGCGCCCGTAGCGTAGTCCGACGAGTCTGCTTCAACCCGGTATGGCCGATCCTCCTTCGGAAAGACCAGAACAGGTTCCGAAGTGATCAGCTCCTTGATCCGAAGAAATGCGGATTGAGCGGAGTCGTTCCACTGCCATTCCTTTGCGCAAGTGAGGTCGAAGAGAGGCCGAGCGATGTGTGAGTAGTCCTTGATGAAGCGGCGGTAGAAGTTGACGAACCCGAGGAAGGATTGGAGTTCAGTCCGAGTCCGAGGGGTCGGCCAGTCCGCGACTCCGGAAACCTTTACGGGGTCCATCTCGATCTTACCCTCGGAGATGACGACTCCGAGATACTCCACCTTGGTCTGCTCGAAATCGCACTTGTCTGCCCGGAGGAAGAGCTTGTTCCGCTGGAGGATCTCTAGGACTCGCTTGAGAACCCGGCGATGCTCTTCGCGCGTCTTGGTGTAGATCAGAATGTCATCCAGATAGATAATGACCACACCTTCCGTAATGAGCTCCCGGAACAGGTCGTTCATCATGGTCTGGAAGGTAGACGGGCTGTTGGTCAGTCCGAAGAACATCACCAACGGTTCAAAGAGTCCGCGCGTAGTCCGAAATGCGGCCTTCCACTCGTCACCCTCCTTGATCCGGACGTTGTTGAAACCCCACCGGACGTCGAGCTTGGAGAAGTAGCGAGCGTTCCGGAGTTTGTCCACCAAGTCCGAGATGAGCGGGAGCGGGTACCGATTTTTGACCGTCATGTTGTTGAGCTTCCGATAGTCCTGAACCAAGCGGAGCGATCCGTCCTTCTTCTTGACAAAGAACACTGGGGCGGCCATGGGCGACTTGCTGGGGCGGATCCGACCAGTCCGGAGATTTTCTTCCAGAAATTCGTCCAGCTGTTTCTGCTCCGCCGGGGACAGCGGGTAGCACTTGGTAGAGGTCGGTTCCGCTCCGTCCAGTAGCTCAATGGCATGGTCCCACGGACGCGGCATGGGCAGTTCATCAAAGGACTCCTTTGCGAAGACGTCCTCAAATTCCTGAAGGAAGTCCGGGACTGCGCTGTTCCGAGGATCGTGGGGTTTATTGCGCTGGAAAGCCAATGCGAGGCGCTGCGAGACCGTCTCCGAAGCCCGGACGTGTTCTTCCCGAAGAGTCCGAAGGTACTCCGGAGTCGGAGGAGGAATGGCCGCGAAGATACGGTCACCATTCTCAAGTCCGGAGTCATCCGGAGTTGTAGCCTCATCGTCCTCATCATCATCCTCGCAGTCCTGAAGCTGCGGGAGATCGTCCGAGTGCAGTTCCTCAACCCTTGGCATCGGACCCGTACGACACTCCCGGAGTCGCACGGACTCCTTGCGTCGGGTCAGCTTGTCATGGCGGAACTCCTTCCGGCAGGTGTCGCATCCGGACGGACAACGGCTCATGGTCACCTCCTTCGTCTGCCAGTCGATCTCGGGGTTGTGCTTCCGAAGCCAGGTGTATCCGAGGATGATGTCCTGCCGTCCGATGTTAGTGACCGCGAAAAGCATCCGTTCCGTGTGATCCTTGAACCGGAGTACAAGGTCTACGACTTCGGAGATGGATCCGTTTTCGTTTGGCGATCCGTCGACATTGAAGACCGGAATCGGAGCGGACAGCTTGCGTCGGGTGAAACCATGGGCATCAGCAAAGCGCGGATGCATGAAGACTCCGGTGGCTCCGCAGTCCACCAGGGCCTGCAGGGTACATCGGTGTTGTGTATCCGTGCTCTGCACTTCAACGGGTATATCTAGCGAAAGCTTGCCGGGCAGCGCAGAGATCTTATAGCTACTGGGTAGCCGCCGTTCCCATTGCGGGCGAAACCTTCGGAGTGTGCGGATTGTAACCGGAGTCGTTTGCTTAACGTCGGACGAATCATCGGAGTGATTGGGATCGTCTATTTCGTCTACGCTAAGACAAGCAAATCGGTTATTCACCAACGAGGTCGCACTGATCACTCGTTGGTCCGGACAAAATCCGCCGTGTCCGATTCCTCAACCGGGGCCGTACCCTCATCATCTATTCCTTCCGAAGTCCCTGCACTTTCTACAACGTCGGCCGCGGTCAAGAGATCTTCGATGGCGGACATCCGCTCCTCGGTGGTCATAAACCGGACGTCGTACCGGAGTGGGCACTCGCGGGACATGTGGCCGGGCTTGCCGCATCGGTAGCAGAGCTGCGAAGTGGCGGGTCGGGAGCGGGTGTGGTCGACGTCCATGGGGACACCGGGTGAGAGAGCCTTCGGAGGAGGCGGAGGTTGGAAACGGGGTTGCAGAGGCGGGAGCTGGGTCCGAGGCGCAGGGAGTACGCCCGCAGGAGTCCGAGCGACTCCGGAGTTGGCTACAGGTCGGACGAGGGGTCCGGAGTGTCCGGAGTTACCGGAGTGCACGCCGAAGTGGAAGGATTGGTTAGCAGCACGGTTGTCAGCAACCCGCTGCGCGGCCTTGTACCATCCCTCGAAGTTGTCCTCGTCCGGACAGTCTGCGGACTCGGCAACGCGACTCTGGATGATGGAGTCCAATCCGCGGCGGAATTTCATCGTGATGTTGGAGCCTTCGGAGTATCCGGACTGGTCTACAAGGTCCCGGAACTCGTCGAGGTACTCCTGGAAAGTCCGACGGCCTTGGTGGTACCGGGAGGACTCCAGTTTCAGCATGGCGGCTTCGCGTTCCCGATCCGGAAGGAAGCGAGTCCGGAATTCGGTTGCGAAGGCGGCCCAGGACTCGAAGTACGGATCCTTCGGACTCCGGAGCACCATGTCCGCGTACTCCTTAGCTCGATCCTTCTGGAAGAAGGAGAGACACCAGAGGATTTTGGCCTGCTCGGTCGGAAAGTGGTCCGGACAGAGCTGGAAGTAGATGGAGCACGCGTTGTAGAATGCGCGACCATCCTTGCGGTTTCCGTCGAAGATCGGGGGAGAGGCGGGCTTCAAACGGGAACGCGGGGTGTTTTCGGATCGACTCGGGGCGTGCTGGGAGGCTTCAGTGCCCCTCGGCTCGGAGTCCGGAGTCGTTTTCGGAGTGATCGGACGGGGTGTTAAGAGGAGTTCTTCGATTCGGGCGAGTGTGTCGTGGATGGAACTGATTTGGGTTTGGTGTTCGTACGTCTGAGCCCACAAGGTCTGCAAAGTCTCGGAGTCCGGTCCTGAGTCGGCTGGTCCGGATGGCGGGATCTGGCTGGAAGCGCCCGTCATTTCGGAGTCGTCAGGGGAGCGAGGGATGGAGTTCCTTGGGTCCTCAGAGGTGGGTGGGAGTAGCAGGAGAGCGTCCGGAATGTCCGCAAAACCGGAGAGACGTCGGGAACGAGTCCGGAGTGGCGCAGGACGTTTTCCGTAGGGCTCTGGTGCCAGGATGGGAGATCCTGTTCTGCTGTAAGGGCAACCTCAAGATGGCCGACAGCGCAAGCCTAGCAGAGGGAGAATCCAAAGATATGAATAAGACTAACTACAATACATGAGAGAGCTGCTCACCTAGCAGAGGGAGAATCCAAAGAGAACAGGATAAGGATTCTCCATGCTAGGAAGCGAAGTATATACTGTAGTAGCGTGGGAGGAATGAAGGAATAACTGTACAGTACACCAGCCACAGGTCCGAACGAATATCACAAGGTACGAGGAAACATGTGATAATGAAGTGGAGGGGGAATGTACAGGAGTCGTGCCAGCGACCTGGGGAAGTAGGGGCGAAGGGAGATGAAGTGGGGAAAGAGAATGGAAGTAGCCCGGACGAGCCCCAAGGTGTATAGACGAGTCCGAGCGAGTCCGAGCGAGTCCGAAGTGCGGGAAGACTTCGGAGTCACCGGACGAGGCTCGGATGTGAAGGGAGTGGGCGGAAAGGAAGTGGGAAGGAAAGGGAGCGAAAGGAATGTATGTAAGAGTCCGTGGGGTGAAGGGAAAGAGAAAGGAACGAGGAGGAAGGGAGAGGGAGAGGGGGAATAGGAGAAAATAGGAGTGTCCCCTTACAGTTCATTGAGGCGACACTGTACTTGGAATGCAGTGGTTGGAGTATGGAAGTAGGCAGCTTCATGTTCAGTTGGTCCACACCATGGCTCTGTTTTTAAGCAGGGTATGGCAGGAATATGTAACTGTCTTCGTTTATGATCTTCTGCGGTAATCTTGTCAGAGTCAGGGTGTTGCCTTTATGCCTTGTTAAAAAGTTTCTTTAAAAGAAAAAGAGAAATCAAGACATACCAATCAAAACGTGGCAGATCAGAGATTGCATCACCAACAGTCACAAATGGATGTGCATATGAGCCCATAGTTTGTATGATTGGAGATATCTTGACTCCAATTGGACTAGTTATAGTGAGAGAATCGTTGGAAGGGAAATAATGGGAAGGTTGTGGAAGACTTGGTAGGGGATTACCCATTCGAGCAGCAATGAGGAAGAAGCGAACTCGTTGCTGTGGTGCACCATAATGAGCTGCTTGAAGTAAAGCAAAATGATGCTGGTATCTTCATTACAAATTGAATAGTAAGCATTGTCAATTAGCAATGACTGGATGAATTACTCACCCAAGTTCATCCAACACTCTAAGCAAAAACTTGAGCCCACCCATGTCAATGCCACCCACCCCAGCATCCTTCCTGGCCTGTTCTCCATTGATAGTAAACTGAAGAAAGCCCCGGACATTTTCAAAGTAACAGTATCTCGGCCGCAGAAAGTCAACATATGACAATGCAGTCAAAATCAAATTACTTCGGGAGTCATTCACTTTCTTGAACCTGTTGAGCCCAGAATGTGACTGACTACAAAAATTATCAATATACACTGCAAGTGAGTAAATATGGCACACATACCAGGGGAACCCAATGGTCATCATGTCAATATCCCCAGGCTTGAGAGGAGCAGGAACTGGAGTTTTGTTGTCAAAAAGCTGGGTTGGTGTCTCCAGCCCATGCCCTTGACCATCTTTGATGAAATAGTGTAAGATGAGATTGGCACAATTGTTGTACATTTTCACTGGGGAATTTTGCCTAGTAAAAACCTAAATGAGATGAGATAGTACTGAATCATATAAGGTGAACTCACATGAATGTTTGGGCTGCACTTGGTGAAATCTCCACTGCATGGGTTACTTCAATGAAGGGCGCCCCCTGGGTTATGCCAGCACTGAATGCCCCACAGCCCCCAAAAAGATCCAAAGTGCGCAACGGAGTTCGGAGTTGTGCATCCACAAAATTGGAGTACAAATCGCTTCGGGTAACTCCTCCCTCAAGCTGAACTAGATCATTTGGGCATTGTGGGCATATTCCACGTTCCCACCAGTTATCAGCCTTGCCCTCTGTCCATGAGATGGGATGGAGGGATGGAAAGCGATAACGAACATAAAAGTGATGAGGGGAATTGTTGATAAAGTTCTGCCATTTGTGGATGACAAACCCATCATGTGGTGGAAGAATAACACATGGTCGAATGAAGGATGCCACAAAGACAATCTTCTCTTCATCACTTGTAAAGAGTTGTTTCTAACTCAGTCATAAACAGTCAGTCATAGTTAAACCACAGGATATTATGTATTGACCTACCTCATCTTTGATATAGTTTGATGGGAAATCTTGAATGTGACTGATGCTGGAAATACGCCCAAGGCAGCGTATACATGCCAAGACTTGATTACCATCTTCATGAAAGCTGATGATTTGCCCAATGTCGCAGAGGCCTGATGAATCCCCTGATAGGATTTCAGCAAAGTCACCTTCATGATATGTATGCCCCAAGTATGCAACACCAGGGGGTGTTTCAAGGCGTTGGATTTCCTTCCCATGGTCCTTCTCCCTTGCTAGCCCACACACGAGACAGTTTTCAGGAGGTAGTTGTGCAGCTGCAGCATCTTCAGCGAAGTTGTCGACAGCAATGACTGTTGCTGTATCATGTTGGTATTTTGACCTATGAAAATGATAATGAGTCCAGTAAACAAAAATAATCAGAATAAATAGAACCTATAGAAATAATCCTGAGGTGGTATTGGGCCAGAAGGTTGATAGTGAACATTCACAGTCTCAATCAGGCAGTGAATGTCGACTGAGCTGCACATATCATTGAGGTATAGCTGTTGAGGGTTTGCAAATTCCTCCATAACGGTGTAGGAACCATGCTCAAACCACCGAAGATGTGCAATGCTATCCTCAGCGCTGAGGGAAATGATTCGTGCAAACCTAGACAATGACTACTTAAAATAGAGTTGATAATGAATCATTGTTCAGAACATACCAGAAATAAGTTGCAACAGTTGCACCCAGAGGTATGTCCTGGTCGTCCACTGGTATTGGAAGTGTGTTCACCTCCCTGACTTCACCTGGTGCCACAAGAACAATGTCGCCGACCTTATTAAAGGAATGTCAGCAATCTGAGCTTCATGGAATCATTGATTGACACTTACCTTAAATGTGTCCCCATCAAGATCAATGGCATTTAACCAGCCATTGTCCTTGTCCATCCAGTATGTGCCTTTGACTCTTTTCTTACGCTCCTGCTGATCAATCTGATGGGCCTTTCTTATCAAGCACCTGACCTTAGCCAACTCCTTCCTTTGATGCCAGTCTTCTTCTTCCTTCGATGGCGGAGGGAGTCGAGGACCAATAATGATAAGCCCATCACCAAAGTTGGTTCCAGCTAGTTGGGCGATCAAGGGGGTAACATGGGTGGGAGTTTGGTTCTCTGATAAAAGTACAAATGAATCGATGTTGGGGGCCCGAGTTTTTGCAGGACGAGAGGGGGTTGAAGAAGAGCCCATTGGCTGAGCGGTTTTGTGACGACAGAAGTCCTCGAAAAATGGCCCATATCCAGGTGAAGGCTCCTGCAGAATGTACCATGCCTGTGCCGTTTCTAGCCAAACAGCACTGGGACAATTGTTAGCAAGGGTCATGGTGCTGAAACTCGGAGTGACATACTCATTTTTGGCATCAACATAATATCTAAAAAGTGACCCTAACCTCACAAACGGCATGTCTGCCTCCTTTATCTCATCTTCCCCTTCATCTTCATCACCCCCCTCCACAAACGCGCTAACAAACCCGGTAGCGACGAAGTCCCGATCTTTTGTGGCATCCACTTCCTCCAGTTCCACCAGTGACACCATTTCGGAGTGGTGTCTTGGATCAAAAACCGAGAAATTAGTAAGGTAACGGACCGGTTTATCAGTCGCGTCGGGTTCGGGAGGTTCTTCTCCGATAATGACCAAGTCCGGGTCGTATTCATCAATTTCGAGCCTGCTGGGATCAGCAGAATAGAACACCGGTCCTGGATAACTCAGTGTTAGCACCACATCACAGCAACACGTCAAAGATGGCGTAGTGAATACCTGGATGACTCTTGGGATTGGGGGCCATTGTGATTTGGGCTATATCAAGTGAGGGACGATGGAGCGTTCAACGAAGATTCCTGAGCCCGATACGGCAACTTGAAGAGTAATAAAAATACAAACATTAACGTTAGCACAACGGTCCGAACAGCAACCAAAGTGATTACTTACCTGATAGACGCAGTTCACGCGGTGTTCACAAGACTGAACCAATATTTAATGCGACGGTCGACGTTCAAGCTTCAACTTCTGAGTCAGATCGCGTCAGTTGCGAGTGCAAATTTGGTGCAAATGGTCAGTGGGCAAACACCAGACTTTACCTCGAGAAGATGGTACTAGACGCTGACTTTGCGTTGAGTAAAGTTCGAGTAAGCGTTGGGTGAACGCCAGCACTAACAGCGAACGTGGGCCCGGGGGACGAGGGATGCGAAGAGTCTGAGATCAAGGATCCCGCGGTGACTTGGATTGGACTCGGATAAGGAGGTGGTGGTGTTCAGAACGGGAATTTGGAGACACTGGAATTCACCCTACCAAAACAGAAACATCAGAAAATTATATTTAAGCTAGTAGAATGTGAGAGTGTCTTACCTAGAGTTCACGATAGCAAAAGCGAACTATAGAGACATACGAACAAGTTTACAACTTGCGCTCAGTCTGACTAAGCGGGCGTCTACGAACTTAGTGGGATACACGCGACGTTTGACCCAAGTTCGATCTGTCGACACTCCAAGTTGCTCAGCTCAGACTCCGCCTTAGTCTCTTCTGCCTTGCTCAAGTTTTGACTGTCGCAAATACCTCTGTCGGAGCGAGGATACCACGGACTGGCACTGCTTGAATCACTCCTTGTCACCACTTACTACTCGCTAGGGACATGATGTGGTTGGCGTTGGACCCACTCAGTTCCGGGGCCTTGCATCCGAAATTTTGGCGGCTGGCTGGACAACTCCCCCCATCCAAAGCGCATCGAACCCGAGGATACCAACTTGAGTTCTAGCATTCCAGCGAGGGTGGACTTACTCGAAACTTTAACGCATAGCAGGCAACGAAGCGCGTGCAAATGATGTCGATGCGTGTCGATATTGCGCAATTGTAGGCTGCCGTACGCCTGAAGCTCGTAATTTGATCCAGAACGAACCCTCTTTCTCATAATCCCCATATACATGAAGTCGTCGAACTTCAAAAGTGAGTCCATCATATTCTGCGTTGACGTCCACACCTTATGCTGTCATTGTAGGACTGGTATGTAATCTCATTCAGCTTGAGGAAAGAATGCCAGAGCCTGGCGCGGTAATCGTAATCCTACACCTCTGGCACACGCGGAGAGGAGACAGTGGCTGATTCCAGTACGTGTTCTTTATATACTCTCTCAAGCCTCATGCTGACATTCATCAATAGATATTCCCACCGGATGGATGCCTACAATGTTCCCGGACGTCTCCCACTTTCTGGTTCAAGAGTGCCGCAAATCTTTTGATGGCGGACGATAAATTGTGTTGCTACATGTCGGGTAATGCATCTTTAAGCCCGCCCCAACACGTCGTCGCTATTCATCGCCACTGAGCACGGCCGACCAACTACCAAATATTTTCCATACATACATGCAGAGTATCTCTATGATAACACGCGCTGTGATTGCTGCAATACAATACTTACTACAACCCCACTGCACGCAAACAGGTCTTTTGGAATCTTGAATGGGTTGTTATTTGTTTAATGACACCGTCCCATAAATCATTGTGCAAGCGCGCTGACCTGATCATTCATTGAGCTTCTGACCAATCTTAAGTTGCAACTTGCATTATCGCAGCGATGCGGATTCTTGTTTTCGGAGCCACTGGAGCGTCGGGCATCCTCATCGTTCGCGAGCTCCTCGCCAAACTACAGTCACCAACTATCGTCGTATACGCACGCTCGCCCCAAAAGCTTCCTGAAGATATAACTACCAACCCTCAGGTCATAGTCATCAAAGGCGAATTGGATGATGAAGATGGAATAGACAAAGCGCTCGAAGGCGTCGACGTGGTCGTCTCAGTCTTGGGACCAATCGTGTCCAAGGGCCCCTTCCATCCTGCGGGAACCCCCATAGCCAAGGCGTACGAACGAATCATTGCGGCGATGAAAAAGAAACTTATCAAGCGGCTTCTCGTCCTTGGAACTGCGTCAAACGCAGACCCTGCCGATAAATTCAGCCTCAAGTTCTCTAGCTTGGTGCTAGGCGTTTCAACCTTTGCGAGAAACGCATACAAGGATGTGGTTGCTTGGGGAGAATTGATTCGGAAAGAGGACGACTTGGAGTGGACCATAATGAGGGTCCCTGTCTTGACATCGGGAGAGTCGAAGGAATACACTGCGGGTTACATTGGGGCCCCACGTATTGGAACCCTCTTGTCTAGAGCTGCATATGCGGCATTTGTCGTCGACGAGATTCAGAAGAGGGAATGGGTCAGAAAGGCTCCCATGATAGCATCAGTTTGAACGGTATGTACGATCATCACGGTTCGTTCGTGGTTCGATACCATCATGTATTGTCATTACAGATTGAATTGTATTTATTAGAATGAAATGCTAAGGAGATCAATGCGAGTCTGGTACCCAGTCAACCGTTTTCAGTAGGTCCTCCCATTTGAACTGCTCCGGGGTTTCATGGAAGAGTTTGAGCAAGCGTTGGGGTTCGCCTTCTTGGGACCCACTCACACCTCCCCATAGATAGAAGCGTTGCAATGCCATCAGCAATAGATGCGCATCCTCCTGCGAGATCATGAAGTTCCCCGAACCAGAGCCAGCTGGCGTGACTTCACCCCGAAGGAGTACGGTTCCGTGCGTTCGAGCGAGGTCCGTATAATTCGTGGTAATCAAATACGGAGTCGCGAACGACTGACGAAGCTTGTATTCTTGTAATGGCGTGAAGAGGACAGTTGAAATTGGGGGGTTTGAAGGCGGCGGGGCCTCTGAAAGTTTCCCGGCAAATGGGTCAATAGCCACGTCGGGATGCGGAGGAGCGTCGTGGAAAGCCCATTGGAGGTAATAGAATTCGTATGCATTCTGCTCCCCGGCCCCTAGATCTGTGTTTGCTCCAGTGCTGGGCCTGCGTATTGGCACGACGAAAGAAGGGTATTTAGAACCTACGTCGGCCATTCTTTGATACAGATCCAGTGGCACTGATGCACAGACATAGCCACGGCCAGTACCGCCCGAACGCGACGCATGGTACGCAGTCCATAGAGAGGCTATTTGCTCAGGTTTATGAGGGGACGAAAGGACCTTCTCCAAATTGAGGAAAGAATTCAATGGCTGAATATCAACCTATGTCAACCTTGATCGACATTTCCCCTCAAACAATGGCGTCTTACCTTGATTGGACTCTTATCCTTTCGTTCTGAGCTGATGGGTTCAGTCGCGGCCAAGGTCTTTGAGGAACTGGAAGAAACGGTCGACCCGGACTCCGACGCTTGTGCTGATCTTTGGGCAGCGCGTTCCTCTACTAGCTTTTTCCTGAGCTGAAGTCGCTCCGCTTCTTGCTTCTCCTTCGCTTTGAGTTTTAATTCAGATACACTTAGACCGCGTCTGTGCTCCAACGTATAATAAAAGATGTCAAGGCGAACATCAGCATCCCGCTAGCTTGGATACAATTCGTTACTCACTCTAACGCGCGTTGCTGTAATTTCTCTGCATACTTAGATTCGAATGCGCTGGTGTCGACGTGCAGGTTCCGTCGCGAAAGGTGGGTAAGAGGTCGGGAACAGAGGCGGAGTGACCGGAACATCGTGGACGGTGACAGAAACGCTGAGCGCTTGAGCGCCTAGGCGCCCAAGTCCAACTCTTTCTCCCTTTCTACTGACGTCTCTCGCTCAAAACTGGCACGCAAAGTGAGAGCGAGCCAATGAAATCGGAAGGCTAATTCAGTGGCAACCTTGGATATACTTCCAAAATGTATAGCATTCCTACAATAATGTCAAGAAAACGCGTGTGTCTAGTGGTTTCCCGCGCTGGTAATACCACAAAACGAATACGATGTTCCATAGATTCACGCTCCCCCAGGAAGCTCAACCAACCCAAACCAAGGTGAGCGCGTGTCGGAGAATGCGGTGTCGGCGGTTTCGTAGCTTCCACCACTGGAACGAGAGCACCGAAGTGGCTCCGCACCGTCGTTAATCATGTTCTCGTTGGCTATGGCAACGAAGGAAGTGTGTTGGGTTTCAATGTTGTAAGCTTCGCCTAACTGTGTAATGGTAACTTTGTTGTGCGTCAACTGCTCGTCGTACTCCCGAATCAATTCCCGCGCGGCCAAAGTGTGTATGAGTGGTGTTCCTGGGTCCGTATCCTCGAGTCCCGAAATGTGAACGGGGGCTACAACTTCGAAATGTTCACCGTGGTCGCCTATTTGTCCTGAGATGGTGACTACCTGTGGCACGGAAATTTCTTTGACGGAGGCGATGGCATATACACAGAATCTTGAGCCAGCATGTAAATCGCTTATCAGAGAAGGCGATTGCTGAAGGGCGCTTGCCGCAGCATCCTGTCGAATTGCCATGCTATGTACTGGGGACTTGGATTGCAAGTTCTCGAGGGGGATTCCCCAGTCTATGGCTACGCCTGTTATGAATGGAGCTCCCCCGGCATGGAAGAGGCGAGTGCATTGACTCCATATACCATCCGCATGGGGCGCTAATAGGCAGACGCCGTTACCAGTCTTTGCCATGGCCATGCACAAGTCCTTTGCCACAGTGACGCCTATCCCGAGGGTGAAGACACGTATTGGGGCTGAGGCTGAGGCTGCTTGCACGGCAACCCGCACGTCTTCAAGTGTTCCCTCCCTGTCCATAACCTTAGCCTATTAAACGGGGATTTAATGACAATGAGTTCAACGCGTGGACACGTCATAGCATACCTCCCCATCTGTTAGAAGAAAAATCGATGTTGGCATAGCCCTGTCTGAGCGCCTGAATGCGGCTTGTAGCGCGCCTCGGATGTTCGTACCGTTCTGATCGGTGGTCAAACCTCGCACGTATGTGATCTGCCCGTTTCCAGTAGGTTAGCATGGCCTCAGAAACAGCACGGTTGAATGCTTACTGCGTTCGATAATGTCGGCGGCTTAAAGACGACGCTCTGCGGGCGATGCTGATCAACATGTTGAGCGAAGGAGAGCACATTGAACTTTGTGCCTTCGCTAGGGAGAGACCGCAATAACTTGCATAAAGTCTCTTTCGCTATCTCAATGCGAGACCCACGCATGCTGGTGCTACGGTCGATGACAAACAAATATTCTTGCAAGGGGAGGCGCGGAATAACAGATTTCGGCACGACAGTGAGGCAGAACGCGACTGTATCCAAGCCATGGTGAGAGTGCTCATCTCTGACCAAGGGCTCCGCAAAGCAGCGCGGTCCGTCCAGACCTTCAGCTTGAATACTCAATACAAAATCCTTGCTGAGGAAATTCGTGGATTCGTATACAATTTTGGTCCTTCGGCGGCGGAAGGTATCATTTTGATCGCCGGCGGTATATAGCTGGTCCCTTTTCTCTATTCTGTGGCTAGGGCTGATAACTTGGAGGAGGTAGCCCGCGGTTTGGATGTCAACGCGAATGCGGAGAATGGTGTTTCCTTCAGCTTGTGTTGAATGCCTACGAGGACCAGAAGGTTCCCCAGCATGCGCAGGGATGATCAAGCGTATATCATCGAGATTGGCATTGTTCTCACTAAAGAGAGACGCGACATACTGACTGAACTGAGTACCGCTGGGGGTAGAATTGGGAGAATATCAACGTACGTTTAATTTGACTTCAATAGTTCCATTGGAAGGTATGGATCCCACAGGCATGATGAACGCTGTACAAAATCGTTGATCGATATACATGGAGAACGCTAAAGAACTGACTGTCTTGGCCTTCAATTTCATATTGGTGGGGCCCATCTTCCGAGGCCCTGGATTTCCAAGTGGTAACTTCGCCATTACTTTTGCGTGCTTCGAAGGCACATATAGTCGCATTTTGCGGCACCGAGAACATAAACTTTGCTGGTCCCGTACCCGAAGAAGCCTCATTGAGGTAGACTTGAGTGATAGTTACTCGTGAGGAAACTAGAAAAGCAAACGTCGGTCATCTAGCACGGGTAGCTCAAAATGGCAACTTACCGTCTAAAGCCATAGCAGTTACTTGGGCATCGATCAGAGGGAGACACGCGAACGAGTTTGTTTGAAAATGTTCACTGAACACAACCCGGCTGATGTGGAGACGGCTGTGAGTGAATCGTGGCCATGCGGCAGCTAGTGGAAGAAATGTTTCGAGTCTATCTTGAGTCACCAAGCTGCTGGTTGACGGCCAAACATGGATTTCAGCGACGTGATTGGGCGACGACGATGTCGCAGGAGTAATTCGAGGAAGCTTTTTGGCATAGTTAAGGGGTTGTGTTGTGGCAATAGGCTGTGGGGATGAGACAGAGGCATGTCTAGTTGGAAGGTGACCATCAGTAAAGACCCCGGTGATCATGGGTGTACCTCTTGGGACTACAGCATTGGGAGGCGTCATATCAATCTGGTAGGGGGTACGTGACATGGGTACGCCAGAGTGGGATGCCGATCTTGGGCGTCTCGCCAATGGTGCACTGATGGTAGAGTTAACCTCCTGGAGAGCTTGGGGCGTCGAAGCACGAAATTGATCAGAGTTTATCCTCGGCGACGAGATAGAGGCGCGTCTTGATGAGGGTCGATTGCCTGAGGGCGACCTAGTTGCATACATAGGACCAGTGTCGTTTGGTGGTGTCTCATTATTTGAAGAATTCGTACTCATTATGAGAATGCCAGGCCAGGAATTCGACCGAGAATGTCGCAGTCTTGATGGTCCGAGGGGCGATACAGCAACAGTAGGGTCAGCTGCTGAGTGAGCAGTGAAGTGGTGTGAGCTGGTACGAAGGAATGGAATGCGAGGGGACGATGCCTGGAGCAAATTGTGCCCCATTGTTGTGATCGGGATATCCCGTTGCCACGACGTTTTGTCGCGGCTGACTCTAGGTCCTGCGACGAGATGTCGACGGCGATAGCAACGCCACATGAGGATTGTGATAGCTAGCAAAAGCAGAGCACCAACGCCTCCTAGAATACCTCCTACGATTGTTGGAGTTTTGCTGGGGGGTGTTGTACTAGGCGGTATTATGTTAGGTGGTGTGAGACCAGGAGGACCCGCGATAGGTTCTCCGATATCCTGTCTGAGGAAGCCGATTAATACAAACTAACGAAATACGAGTGACCATGAACTCACGTATATAAGATTGCGTCGAGTAAAATTAGAGAGCGCGTGCCATTGATGTGCCCATTTTGAATAGTAAGGTTATGTTCCCCGGGCAATAGGTTCGTTTTTGAGAATACAGTGACGTTGTATTCGTAGCCTGCAGGCCCTAAAGAAGGACGAGAAAAAGTCCCGGCAACTTTTCCATCGATAAGGAACGTCATGTTGGAATCCGTGCGATGACTCCAGCCGAACTGGGCAATTGCGCACAAGACATACACCGCCGTCCCTTCGTAGGTACATTATAAGATAGGCGATCTGAAGATTCAGGCTGGATACGAACCATTGAAAACGACCGAAGCGGATGGTATGACAGTTGTATCACCACAATCAGGCAATGGAACAAAGAGGGACTCAGTCCAAGATCGCTGATATATTGTCAGTTTCGAAGCTCTAGTGGGATCGATTATGCGCTGGATAAACTTACGTTGTATACATTACTTGCTTCCAGATGCGCGGTGCAATTTCCACATTTCTCCCCGTCTCTCCAAGCACCTTCGGGAAAGTATGTGATGTTTCGGTTAGTCGTCGGATCCCCGTACGTGTCGTCGATGGTGAAATTCATGAAGAAAGCAGTGGTGTGCCTACAAGGCAGTAGAAGTGAGAACCAGATCAACCGCATTTCTGGGATCACTCACTTTCATATTTGATGCCCTGGGCTGTTGTTATTTATGAGAAGGGGCCTACATCGCAGCTGTGCAAGGCGCCGAGGCGCTGAAGAGGCCTCATGGGAAGCCTCAAGGCCAGCCGTGGCATCTGCAGAAGATTGAGTTAGAATCAGACTCGGAATCACGTATTTCACTTGAAGTTCGATATTCCGCAGTCGCGTCGAACTGGAAAGTACATGTCTGCAATGTCGAGGTATGTCCACGGCTTTATGGTGCCGATGGTTCCGCGACCCTTCCGGTCCGCAAATTGCCGTCACTCACTGGCATTTGTCGCTCACCAACGTGCCGAGTAATTACTCGCACCACAGAGGCTGGCCAACCTGCCCACGACTCCCATCTCCCCCATAACATACGTCTGCCAGACTCAACTCGTGCTCCTGCGCGTAGTCGAAGGCAATGGGTGGCAATGTCCCTTTCTGGTGAGTAGCAAAATTTCCCCGTGGTGTTCTGCTCTTCATGGTTGTTCCTTGTAGGTTTGGAGGTCAGCACGCGTTCAATATTACGGAAAAGAACCTAACCCAAACCGACCTTCATGTTACTAGGTGTAGCAGCGTCGAGTATGTACAGTATGTCCGTTTCCTAAAGAGGATGCTCAATTACCTTGATAGTGGCCGCAAGCTGCACGCACCCATTGGATCTGACTAAAGTGTAGGTTCTTCGCGTTCTGTGGCCGCCTCTACTTTTTAAATCCTGCCTGATCTAGTCGAATGCAGACTCTGGATTCTACAGGAACCAAGCACCCTTCCGCACTCGTGGTCCTTCGAACGTCTATCAGGAAATCCGGTATCCGAAGCCTCTATACCGGTTTGTCAGCTTCTCTATTGAGGCAGATGACCTATTCTCTGGTTCGCCTTGGTAGCTATGAGGAAATGAAGCGTCGCATATCCCAACGCGGCAAGCCCTCGACACCGCAGCTGCTAGCTGCGGGATGTTTGGCGGGCGCTCTCGGAGGCATCGCAGGGAACCCAGCCGGTACGACGGTATTGCTTGCTGATCGACGCTTCTTATCAAACCCCATGCAGACATTGTATTGGTCCGAATGACGAGTGACTCCGTCAGACCGCCTGAGCAACGGTACGGTTACTCAAACGCGGTCACGGGTCTAGCAGCACTTGTAAAAGAAGAGGGTATCAAAGGCCTGGGCAGAGGCCTGGGGACCAATGTTGCAAGAGCCACACTGATGACCGTAAGTCAGATCTTCTTTTGGTCTCAGCCTGCTCTTGAACAACATATAATCAGGCATCCCAAGTTGGATCGTAAGCAGACCCAGCATTCTATTTTACTGCTATGCCACCCAGAGCATTTTCAGGTATGATTATTTCAAGAGCACGTTGTTGAGTCGACCTATCCCGATGCTCGACTACCAGTTTCACGATGGACTGCTTTTGCATTCGGTAGCCAGCTGTCTTGCTGGCACAGTAGCGACGAGTGAGTTTTCTATCGAACCACGACTGAGGAAGTTGACACGGATCGATCGCAGCTGTCTGCTCCCCTGCGGACGTACTTCGGTCAAGGCTTATGGCTGCTGTTCGTGTACCAGCATAGGAGATACTCTTGCCACGCTAATACCCCTTTCTTAGTCTGGCAACGCGACGTTCTTAGAGGTTCTGAAGACATCTCTTAGTGAAGAAGGGCCACGGTTTCTGTTCAAGGGCTGGACTCCTGCATTTATTAGATTAGGCCCAAACACGGTCTTGCTATTCGTTTTCTTCGAGGTCAGTATTATCACCTCAGCCCTCTCCCTCCCTAATAACAAATGAGTTTAGCAACTGAAAGCGGGCTGGAAGAAAATATCATAACTCGACCCGCCCCTAGTCCCTTGCGTGTAGACTCTTCTCTTATCTTGCTTTACATAAACTTATAGATCTCCTTAGATCTCGCAGAGTATATCCATACGTTACATACCACGCACACTTTGTTCACTCACCATCTCAATCTGTAGTGGCTAGACATCGCATCCTACTAATTATTCAATGTACATGGAACGGAACGATTGATCAATCGATCAGCTCTCCAACCGTGCCATGAGGGTACATCCAATTTATGACGTTTTCGTAGCATCGGCCAATTGTTCAGGTTTGAGTGTAGACGATGATCTTGTCCAAGTCAGCAGCGTAGTCTGCGGATATTGCATAGCGAATGAGTTGACCGTAGAGAATGAGTCACGGCTTGTCACTTACTGCTTTGGCCAGCGCTGAATGTTATCGAGTTTGCTCCGCTACGAAGGTTGAGCTTCACGGGGACAGACAAGAGGACATTACCGCCACCCGTGTTTGGCTGATCAACCGATACTAGAGGGAGTCAATAGACGACCTAGCGTCGCAAAGTTCAAATGTGCGTACCTGCGGCACCCCCATTGACGCTGTGGAGTTGCATTAGTACAATGAGTGCTATACCATAGCAAAAGGCGGTGTTACTCACCTCACGGTAGTGTTGCGCCAACTGGAGTCACCTGGTTGCGCGATTCAACAAGGCTTTTGGTACTCCAGACGTAAACTTACCATTCGCATAGTAGAGCGCAACCCATTGGTTCGCACCAATGCCCTGAACATTGTTGATGGTGATAGATCCTCCATTTCCTTTCATGACATGTGTCAGAACTAGTATATCAAAGGACGAGAAATATACCTAGCCATCCAACTGCACGTCCACCTGAGAACGAGCTACTTGATAGAATACTAGCTGAGCCGCTAATGGCACCGTTTTCAGCTTCGTATGAGGTTCCGGTGGCAACTGAGTAGGTTCCTAGGGGATGTCTCGTTTGTCAAGCACGACAAGCACGCCACTCAATGGACACTTACCCGCATTCAAGTCCAAGGTCCAGACATCCGCCTGAACTAGTTGAGGAGTGCCACTTGCCCAGCTGAGCGGTAGCCAGATGTATCGGCTGCTTCCAAGCAAGGAAGGTCGCCAACGATCGCCCATGTATATCCCATTCTGACCCAGTGGCAAATCAAATGTATTCTGGGAGAAGTATGTGCGAACGGCTTGCGGACCGATGTCCGCTTGGGAGGACCACGTTCCAGAAAGCGACTACCCTACGTGTTAGTTGATTCGTGCTTCCATAAGAACTTTAAAGCTGACATTAGCGGTGAAGAACTTGTTAGGGTTGGGGTCCCATCCAGACGTGTGAGAAGCGAACAGATAATATACACCGTTGCGTTTGATGATACCAGGCGCCTCGAGAGTAGATCCTGGAATGGTATTCACCTGAGCCGCGATGTTATAATAATCCGCGTCAAGCCTGGAGATCTTGAAGTTTTGGTTGTTGTCCGATGCGTACAAAAGATATGCCGTGCGAGCACCTGATGTCCGTAGAATAAGATAACGAAGTATAGATGCGGATTTGAGACCTACTATCATCTATTGACCAGTTAGATAAAGATCGAAGGAAGATAAACGATAAACGATGTTAAGGGACGCACCGTCTTGGAATAAGCCCATGTCTCGGGACTCAGCCCCGAGAGGCTTGAAACTCGAACGAAAAGTGAATGGCCCGCAGGGTGACTTTGCTGTCGCGACACCGACTTGAGCGGCTCCATAGCTGGAGAGAAGGGATTAAATAATGGTCAGCCGTCACGGAGGAGTATTGATTACTTAGATGAGTCGGAATGAAACCACATAACATATTCATTGTTCTGGAGGTAACTCAGTCGGTTTATCAGAGGAGCTCTGCTGCAAGATCCAAACCTTCTGATTGAAAATAACTTCCAAGTAGTCGTCAGAATATTTAGCGCGTCACAAGTGCTAGTCTTTACCTTTCGGACGTTCCACGATGTTGGAGGTGGATATCATAGTCCCGCTGATGGGTGTGAGTGCATCGTTCTGTCTGGACCAGTTGACAAGATCATTGGACTATCGACAATCATTGAGCTTTAGCCCAAAGCAGAGCTATGCAGTATGATACCGTGTAGCACGAAACAGCTCTAAACAGAGCGCTGTTGTGGGCCTTGTCTTCTCCGTGCCAGTACCAGGTCGAGCCAACCTTAAGGAATCCGCCTCCGTGTGCCTGGATAACGTTGCCACTGGTATCCGTCCAGGTAGCGCCGGGAACGATGACAGCGGAATGCGCCAACGGGAAGAGAGATGCAATAGCTAAAAGCACATAAGAGGAGAAAATCATCATGCACCAGTAGCCCAGGGAAGTCCTAAGTTAGGCTGAAGTCCATGCTTATATTTCTGCGGTGGCTGGTGCTACCGGAACGCGGATGGGAGGACTCCGGTTAGAACTGGTGACGAGTGTGGCGGGGAATGGCGACCATGAGTCACGAGGGCATCTACCCAACAGCGATGTCCAATTCAAATGGAAGAGACGTAGCGTTGAGAAGCACAATATCTATGCGGACCGGGGAAAGCGCGTGGAAACCTCCTCAGTCCTTGCAAATCCCATCCCATCGGTGATATCATGGATCATAAGAGAAGTCATACTCCCGCGCAACATGTGTTGCCACACGCGTATCTGTTTCCCCGCACCGCGAAGCGACTACGCGGTCTGTTGCACGATATAAACGGGGCCGTTCGAGTCCGTTGGATAATACTTGTTCCTTGAGGAGAAGGATAGAAAACCATGTATCCGGTGCACTGAACATGATTGAGGGTCAGAACATATCTTAGATCAGTCAGATTTTAGGGGAGACGCACGGAGAATTCGAACAGAAAACGGTGGTGTCTGCTGTCAGATGGAAGCTACGGGTCGTTATCAAGTCGAGGCCAATATGTAGACGAGAATGACGGATAATGTGTTTCCAAATGGCCACGTCCAGCCTGCAACAAAGTTGGACGGCGCCAACCTAGTTGCACTGTGAATGTGATCAGTTTGATCAGACCCTGCTATCAGATAAGATCAAACCAATTGATCACTGGGCGGTTCACCTTCGCTTGTCCCAGAACTACGTACAATGCGGTACAACAAGGTCTATCGTGGGGCCACGCCGCATTGATTCCTGAAGTGATTCACTACTCAAGGCATAAAGTGACTTCTTCTGCTGCGGCGATGCACTTGAAAGTATCTGTATTTGGTTCTTGGTGATGTTCTTTAGCTTAATTTGATATTCTTATCTTACTTGACCTACAGCATCCCAAGTATGGCGTCCGTTGTTGACGGCTCAAGCTCAAGCGCTTCATCTAGCGGTGCAATGCTGTTTTCTGGATGATGCATGCATATAAAGAGATGCCCCTCTGTGACCAAATCATTCAATTCCCGACATGAATCGCCACAGTGGTATCGTGCACAATGCTGGCCGTACAGATGGCAGCAAGATTTACCTCCCTCTCGAAGAAGTCCGTGTCCACGCGCTTATCCTCGACGGTGAGCTTAGAAGACCTCGCGTACGACAACATCAATCACTTACTTGCGTGATGGCACAGTTTCCGTGAAGGTTACCATTGACCAAGTGTATTCGAACCCAACCGACGCTGCTACAAGTCGAGCGAAATATTTGTTCCCCGTCCCAGCAAGCGCGGCCATATGTGCGTTCGAGGCGCGTAAATCAGACGGCACGGTTATCGTTAGTAAATGCATGGACAAGGACCTAGCGGCAGAGAGACATGAGCGTGCTATCCGTGACGGGAAGTTTACAGGCCTTCTCGAAACAGTGACCGATGATGGTCAGTTTTTTTCTTTTGATGCAATCTCACGATGTCATACTTACTCAATGCCTCACTAGTCTTCACCATCTCTGTAGGGTCTATCCCTGCCCATGAACGTATAGAAGTCAAAATTGTCGTAAGTGAGCTCAAGGCAGGTCATAAGTGTTATAATTACTCATCTTCAAACACAGTATGTGATGACCCTGCTGAATGATGATAATGTCGATGAAATCCGTTTTCAACTACCTCAACATGTTGGCGACCGTTATGGCACGCCGCCCGCTGCACTTAACGATGCCGCCGGAACCTCCACGTCCACCCGCATTCGCATCAGCATTGACATCCAAACGTCGGGTCGCCTCCACAGCGCTATCAGCCCTAGTCATGGACAGGATATCAAAGAGAAAAGATACCCGACACATCGAAACCGCACATCCCGACGCAGAACAACCGTGTCATACAGATCCAAGACGTATCTCACAAAGGACTTCCTTCTCATCATTCACGCAGAAGGACTAAATGCCCCTCGCTGTTTTGTGGAGGTGGCTAGAAAATCGTCTGGACTGGGCTCGGATACGGTCGCTTTCCACCTCACAATGGTACCCAAGTCCATCCTACCTTCGTTGCCTTGTCAAGAGTACCTATTCTTGATCGATCGAAGTGGAAGCATGAGTGATAATCGCATAGAGACAGCAAAAGAAACACTTGTCACGCTCTTGAAACTACTGCCTGCCCAGGGAACAAAGTTCAATCTATACAGCTTTGGGAGCACAGTGCGTAGATCTTATCCGCAAAGTTTGACATATGATCAAGCAACGATGACCACGGCGGTAAGCGCCCCTTTCACGCATGTCAAGATTCATTGACATTTATCGTTTGTCGGCCTCTCAGGTCGCTGAAGTACGTAGCATGGATGCATCCTTTGGGGGAACAGAGATTCGTTCAGCTCTCAAAGAAGTATTCCGGACGCGTAACCAGACAATGCCTACCGCAGTCTTCGTACTCACTGACGGAGAGGTGAGTTTCGAGATCCATTATGTTCAATACTTGCCCTAATTCGACTGTTAGGTTCACGACACGCACTTGGTGGTTCAAGACGTCGGAGCTGCTGTTCTTGCTGCAACGACTCAAGGCCCCCTTCGTGTATTTACACTAGGGATAGGCGACGGTGTATCTAGTGCCCTCTGTGAAGGGATTGCCCGTGCAGGCAACGGAGTTTGCTTATTCGCGACTCATAACGAAGACATCTATGGGAGATGTGCACGCCTCTTTCAGGCTGGACGCACCCAGTTTATCAAAGATGTAAAGGTCGATTGGGGCATTCCTCCCGAAGGTCTACGGTCACCTTCTGTCAATTTCGCATCCAGCGATCTCAAGGGAAGTGTCCAACTTCGCGCCCCTCCAACATTACAACAATCGCCACCGACTATCGAGAATTTGCACGCTGG
Organism: Pleurotus pulmonarius; assembly: GCA_012980535.1. Lineage (NCBI taxonomy): Eukaryota > Fungi > Basidiomycota > Agaricomycetes > Agaricales > Pleurotaceae > Pleurotus > Pleurotus pulmonarius. Next base: position 3,304,758 of record SJKF01000002.1, read on the forward strand.
TACGAGGGTCAGCATAACAGCCATCCTCACCGTGGAAAGGATCTCCATCCCGGACGCGGTCCGGATCGAGGGTCGGCTCAGCGACACAGGGGAACCATTTGAAGCAATTGTCCCCGTACGTGCTGCGCAAATTGCAGATATTGACCCAGGCCAGCCACCAATTCATACTCTCGCTGCACGCAAATTAGTACAGGATCACGTTGAAGGACGTGCAGTACTTCCCTTATCAGTGACTCCCGGTATACCTCACGATACCTTACGAAAAGCGGCCATAATCAGGCTAGGCGAGGAGTATCACATTGCGAGCCGCTATACGTCCTTCGTCGCAGTGCAAGATGGGGATGGTGATGAGTTCGAGGAGCAACCAATCCGCACGAAGGGATTCTCCCAGACAAGCCACAGACGCAATACAGTGATGGATGCAGCCGATCATACCCCAACCAATAATGTGGAAGCCAAGAGTACCATCGCGTCGATTCTCAGCCGTGTATTTACAGGATGGCCCTTTATCACTTTGCCCATTCTATCCACCGGACAGGGGACCTCGACTGGTCAGCCACCTCAATACAAGAACGAGGATGGAGGAGCCGACGATGGCTATGAGTCCGATCAGACTTTCTCGACCATGAGTTCATTGGAATCGCGCTCCGATTGCAGCTCGAGCAATTGGAGCGAAAGTCGACCTTCTACACCCCCTCCTTTATCTGAGGAAGATCAGCGCATGAAACGTTGTCCCTCTCCAGCGTTCAGGACTTCTACACAGGCTCAGCCCACTCCAGCCCTAGTCCCAGTACCACCAACGTCACAACTCAAAACCGAAGTCTTGAACTTGATTCACATGCAATCCTTTGATGGCTCCTTCTCGAGCGAGCAGCTCCGTCAAATTGTGGGGGAAGAGGTGCTGACTGACAACAGAGGGAAAGGTGTTGAGCCCGTAGTGTGGGCAACGGCGCTCGCCGGGGCGTTCTTGAAGAAGCATGCTTTGGGCCATACGGAGTTGTGGACAAAGCCTTTAGAATTTTTACATAGGTATTCGGGGTCAGAGGACATTCTTTCCAGAGCGATTGAAGCGTTGGGTTAAATTAGAAACAGTGTGTATGAGTCCAGCCTGCATATGTATCGATTAATACTGTCAGCTCAGCTCTGGGGTGTGGACAAGTCGTGGTGATGTATGTAGCTCACACGATCACGCAACTGGTCCGTGCGCCCGTCACGGTCGCCGATTTTGAACCACGCCACAGGCTCAGCGCTTTTTGACTCGTGCCTCCACAACCTTCCACAACCTTCACTCTTTCTTCTTTTTCTGTGCCCCGTTCAAATCACCCACTCCCCCACTCTTTGCAAAATGAGCGCCGACAACGAGGATCTGATCGACTACGAGGATGAGCACGATATCGTCACTAACGGCGCTGGTTCTGGTTCCGCCACAAACGGAGCTGGAGCAGCAGACGGCGAGGGTAAAGAGAAGAAGAACTTCTCTGGGATCCATTCGACCGGGTTCAGGTACTTTGATCTTTTTGAGCTGGTGTAAAACGCGTATATATTGTTTGTTCAAAGGGATTTCCTCCTGAAACCTGAGCTTCTTCGTGCTATCAGTGACCTTGGTTTTGAACATCCCTCAGAAGGTTTGTGTTCGCCTATCTTGATAGGAACGATGTTTGAACGCGTTATTTAGTCCAGCAAGAATGCATCCCTCAAGCTGTCCTCGGGATGGACGTCTTGTGCCAGGCCAAATCCGGTCACGGAAAGACGGCTGTTTTCGTCTTGGCTACTCTCCAGCAACTCGAACCAGTCAACGGCGAAGTTTCCGTTCTCGTCCTCTGTCATACTCGTGAATTGGCCTTCCAGATTAAGAATGAGTACACTCGATTTGCCAAGTACATGCCAGATGTTCGCGTCAGCACCTTCTTTGGCGGCACACCGGTTTCGAAGGATGCCGATCTTCTCCGCGACAAGACAAAATGCCCTCACATCGTCGTCGCTACCCCTGGTCGTCTCAATGCCCTCGCCAGAGACAAAGTTTTGGACGCCAAAAACGTGAAGCACTTCGTCTTGGACGAGTGTGACAAAATGCTGGAACAGCTTGGTTAGTCATGCGATTTCGACCCTGTCCAATACCCTCCACCATTTAAGTTCATGGCTCTTCGTCCGACGACCTAATTGCTCGATTGTTGGGCCTGTTTGAGCGACCACTGCTGCGGATAGGAAAATCTTTTCTTTGGTTGGACATCTGTCTACACGGGAGGGGTGTGTTCCAATTGGGGTTGGGGGACCATTCGACAAACTTCAGTGTTCATCAACAACAAGGCTGTTTTGGCGGGCCCCGGAGACCACCGAAGCACGTCTGGTATCGGGAAGCAAGCGAGGAAGACCGCCACCGAATTCGCTCAGGCAATCGACTTTTACGTTCCGTTTTCACGATTAGCCCACCTGTCGTTTTGCTTGTTTTATTTTCTGCTTGCCCCAATCCGTGTCGAAGCAAATATCTGATCACGACCACCTCCCAATAGACATGCGCCGCGACGTCCAAGAAATCTTCCGGATGACTCCTCACCACAAACAAGTCATGATGTTCAGCGCCACTCTCGCGAAAGACATCCGTGTGACCTGCAAGAAATTCATGGCCAATGTACGTGATCCGCAGAATTATTTCCGTTCCTGAAATAACGAAGTATGCAGCCTCTGGAGATCTTCGTTGACGACGAGACAAAGCTCACGTTGCACGGTTTGCAACAGCATTACGTGAAGTTGGATGAGAGTGGGAAGAACAGGAAGTTAAACGACCTATTGGATAACTTGGAATTCAATCAAGTGCGTTTGTCACGAAGTAAAAGATGGCTGCAACGTTGAGCATTTTGTAGGTCGTCATCTTCGTCAAGTCTGTTGCTCGTGCCATAGAGCTGGACAAACTCCTTGTTTCTTGTAACTTCCCGAGTATCGCTATTCATTCGGGCCTGCAGCAAGACGAACGGTAAGCCCACTGCCCACTCATCATTCATCATCCAGAACTTAATCCTTTTTCTATTTCAGTATCAGTCGATACACTGCGTTCAAGGCGTTCGAGAAGCGTATATTAGTTGCCACTGATATCTTTGGGCGCGGTATCGATGTCGAGCGTGTCAATATCGTGATCAACTACGATTGTCCACCTGATGCTGACAGCTACTTGCATCGTGTTGGGTGAGAGTTTTGGACCCTGCCCATCCGCATGAAGTCACTGACATTTTGCACAGCCGTGCTGGCCGGTTCGGAACGAAGGGTCTTGCTATTACATTTGTGACTTCCGATAGCGATCAACAAGTCATGGCTGCGATCCAATCGCGATTCACAGTTGCTGTACCAGAACTGCCGGATCACATCGATCCTGCGAGCTACAGTATGTGTTTTCTTATTTCTATTGCAACACTGGCTGATCCTCGTTGTAGTGACGTCTTGAGGATTGAGATTCGTGTTTCCGTGTTGCTATTCCTGATTTGTGTACTCGTACATCGAATGTTTACCTTCTAAAAATTACATTTGGGCATTCCTGATCATGAGTTGATGCTTGACTATGAGATAATGAAGGCAGTTGTTTGCCACAGTACACAAGGTCAAATAGCTTTGATTGCTTCGAATTCCAATTGCTAGTGCGCACACCGTTCCGCTTTGCATTACTTCCTAGGTTTCCTTTGACCCCTCTGGCTCTGGCTCGGGATACATGAAGAGGAAGTTCGCAACCACTCTTCCTACGCTTTACTTTCGCGACAATGTCCTCTCAATTCCTGGCTACACTTTTGAGAAGGTCGGGAATCTATCCTCCTCACTTACGGAACGTACGCAGTTTACATTTCGTTCAGGCTACGCCATGGGAGGACACGGGAAGCATGACCCTCCTCGCAGAAGGAAGCAGTCTCAAGGATGGATCCAGCATCATTGCGAAGATATCACCAGCCCACTCAAATGGTTCCATGTGTCTGGAGCGGGAAGCTCATATGTACGTTTATTGAGCTTTGCCATTGTTGGATCCCATTGAATAGTATGAAATAGTCTATCCAAAGTTGCGGCGTCGCCAGACGGGCATGCTGTCACTCTGCGTATGATAGACTACCTCAAGATACCACCCAGCGGTGGAGATCATGTTGTGCTTCTCCTTGCCCACCCTGGTCTTAATGTCCTTGGACGCTACCTACCGCCCCCTAAAGTCAACGACCTTCTCCTCGCGGATGTGGACAGAATACGACCGACGTCGTCTCATGCCGATGTGTATATGGTCGGCGTGGAGGAGCCAGATGTTTTTGAAGAAGTTGAGGCATTCGACATCATGGATTTGGCTACATTCCTCGAGTGCGTCGATCACCCTCTACCCTCCTACATCTAACTGTCTTTTGTCGTGAGCAGATTCGCAATACAGGCTACGCATTGCCTTGAAACCATGCACAAGGTAGGTATCACTCATAGAGAAGGTGAGCCAATTGCGTTACCTTTGCCGGACTTGTTATTTTATGCCACCCTGCAGTGCGTGCCAATGCTTTCCACCTCAATTCACATTCCGGTCTTGTGCGTTTTGTGCACTTTGGCAATCGCGCCATTTCCTTGGAGAATTTCGGTTCTCCTTCATCGCTAGTTCTTCGCGCCTTCGATGAACGAGAGAAGCTCAAGGTCAAAGAGGCTCTTTGTTATCTGGCGCCCGAACAAACCGGCAGCATCGAAACAATGACACAGGACCATAGGACGGATTTATATTCTTTAGGTATAATGTTTTGGACGTTACTTGTGGGCCGAGGTCAGATGCCGTTCGAGGGCGGTCCCCTGGAGTTGCTGCATGCTATAGTTCAGAAACGAGCCATGCCAGTGCACGAAGTAAGAAGAGACGTTCCTGAGGTGCTAGCTTCCATCGTAGACAAGGTCAGTGTCAGATGCGTCTGACACTCGCGACAAGATCGCTAAATTTCAAGACAGCTATTGGCTAAAAACCCAGATACTCGGTATCAAAGCGCGTACGGGCTCAAGGTGGACCTTCTCGAGTGCCAAAGAAGGCTACTCGCTACAGTTTCAATGGCTTCGGAGGAGGCTTCGGAAGTTAGCTTTCCTCCATCTCCCTGCGGCGTTTTTCTGATCCAGTCCTTTTCAGCTCATCCCCTCTTTCGACATTGCTGTCAGTGACCGGTTCATGGTATGTCCTCGCGGCAATTCCGACTGGACACACACACTTAACGAGTCTGCAGGATTTTACCATGCCGATCACACTGGTGAGGCAACCCCCCACAATGATCACCTTACCTTAATGAATGAATCTTCACAGTTTGGAAGAGACAAAGAACTCGAAACAATCAGGAACGTCAGTGAGTAGCATCGATTTTCTCAAAACTTCACCCATATTCACAAGCCTTTAGTCCGCAATGCCTCGACGAGCTTCTCTCGATACCATGCAGCCTCAAGAGGTCTAATACAGATTTCTTCCACTGGTAGTTTAGATACAGGGACTGGCCTCGGGACTGGACTGGGGACTGGTGTCGATAGCAACGAATCCGTTTCATCAAGTGAGTCGTCGACGCAACGTCCTGCTGATGGCAGGCCCCAGACAGCCAACTTAGACGGGTCCGCAGCGCACGACAGTTCACTGTCGACAAGCTTGAGCCCCAGCTTAGGGCCTAGCGACGGATCCGGCCTGCGGCGGGTTGGCATATCGACTAAACACCGTGTCCCCAGAGTTCAGACGGTTGTGATTGTGGGGCCTCCAGGGTAGGGTTCCGGGTCTGTTGCATATCTTTACGCTTAACATGCGTCTAGAATCGGAAAGAGCTCTATGATTTTAGCCAACCAAGCCAAGTGGCGAGGTACGCAGATATATACGACCCTTTCACCCTATCCACTCAATAACCACTTGCAGCCCATGGCCTCTGGGGTCAAGCGAAATTTCAAAGTGCCGAGTCGGCCCCATTCGCAGCGTTGGTCAGTCAATGGCCCATTCTTTTGCAGCACATTCTTACCTATGTATTTCTGTTATGATAGCTCAGTTGTTTATCATCAGTTTTGCGACAGCTGATGGTTTTCCACACTGATTTACATCGCTTCGTTTCTTCACTCAAAGAGCGTCTAGGTCCTCAGCTGCAGAATATCCCCCTCTTATACCATGGAGTCCCAGAGCTGCATGATTTGCTTGCCCAGTATGACATATCTATCGAGACACCAAACGAGACGCTCCTGACGGCCGAGCTGCGGGCACGGTTCCAATCCCTCGTAGAGAATGTCTTCAGCGTGATCGCTGAGACACGTCTATTCGCCCTCTTTCTAGACGATCTCCACGAGGCCGACGACTCGTACGTCGTGAAAAGCTTGTTTCGATTTCACCGCACTAATGGTCACCCATAGAACATTAGATCTCATCTCGACGCTGGTCAATTCTAGGAGTAGGATGGTAAGCAGCTTACCAATTCCGAGTTGCATCGCTTCGTCTGAGAAATCATCACAGCTGGTACTTGCAACATTACGATCAGACAAAGAGTAAGCCCGGTCGTATATCTTCACGATCGTGCTCTTATACGTTCGTTCAGCGACATCGTAGCGAAAGTGAAATCGATGTTTCACAGTCGTGCTAAGCCGACATGGATATACCTCGAACCACTCAATTACTCTTCAGTCCTTTCCCTGGTCTCCAAGACATTGCACCGAGAAAAGGATGAATGTGCGCCGTTAGCCACTTTCGTATACTCGGCTTCATCTGGTAATGCATTCTCCGCGCGGAGCATCCTTACTACCTTGCAGCGGCAACATCGTGTAGGTCGCATTCGGCGTAACGATTTTGCATTCTAACGCAATTATGTAGATCGAGTTTGACTGGGACCAAAACTATTGGAAGTATGTTGGTTGGCTATAACTATCGGTGTCTTGGAACTAAGCCCTTTATTGCAGGTACGATATGGAATCTATCGAAGCTAGTCTTGCCGATCAGAAGATATCCGATCCTACCGATTTAACTTTCCTTACTTCACAATTCCAAGAGCTACCAGAAGAGGCAAAGAAGTATCTTCACTGGGCGGCCTTCTTTGGTGAAACGTTCGTTCGAATGCTCTGTGTCTGGTATCTTCGCTGACGGAATAATAGATTTAAAGTCACCGAGGTCGCTCTCATGATGGACTGGGAGGATTCCAGTGGGAGCAGTGGCAGCGACTCCGAGGCCGAGCATAAATGGAACCCTCACAAGGCAGTATCCAAAGTTCGTGATAAAGGATTGAACGATGGTCTGAGAGGGTCTATGAAGGGTCTGAACCTTGCTCTCACCGAAGGCTGGCTAATACAGCGAGCTAGAGATATGTGCAGCTTTGCACATGATCGATACAGACAGGCTGCGCAGGCAGAGGTAGAAAAATTAGACCCTCAAATCGTAGCTATGATGTCATTACGGGTGGGCGCCAGCTTGCCTTTGGTTACGGTGCGATACTCATCCCGTTTTTAGATCATCCTCATGATGCTCCATGAAAATCCCATCGACGTTTATCGTATAGCAGAGCACGCAAAGCGGTATGTAACAGTTCATTTCCTTGATAATATATATTTATTGCGTCGATGCCAGTTGTTTACCTCTCCTCCACGAAAACCCAAAGAGGGACGAACTTTTGGGTGTGTTAATCGATGCAGGTGAATCAGCGTGGGCACGCGGAGCACATGAGGTATGTTACCCACGATTGGATATGTCTTTCTCTCACCTCAACCCTTGTCAGCTTGCCTACCACTCGTTCACCAACGCGCGGTCATTGTTGAGGCCCAACTCATGGGAGGACAATTATCAGCGGACATTTTTACTTCTCATACGAATAGCCGCGTGCGTGCGTCTTGCCAACGGTATCTACATCTATGTTGACAGCCCAAACAGGCTTTCAACATGGAAAGGCGACTATGAGGAATCTACGAAGATTATAGAAGAATGCCTCGGGCGCAGCCAGAGCAATGAAGACAAAGCGAACGTATTGCGAATCCGATCTCGCAACAGTTTCCTGGGAAGTCGTTTTGCGGACGCACTAACTGACACCCTGCAAGCCTTAAAGCTGCTGGGAGTAGAAGTTAATCCAACTCCTACCAAACGGGAAGCGGACACCATGTTTGAGAAGGTAAAAAACGAGATACTTGCCGTCGGATTTGATGAGATCTTAAACATCCCTCGCGCCACGGACGCTAAAACCGAATTGGCCATTGCGCTTTTGAACGATGCCGGTATGTCCTGCGATCGTCATGGATGACCAATTTCATGATAGTGAGCCTGCAGGGATCAACGCCTATTGGCATCCGTCGCAGCATGCGTTCATGGATATAATCGGTCTGACCGTACGTTGAACCAGTCTTAGGCCCTTCTCAGAACCTGACAATGCACAACAGACCATTCAATTAGCGCTTAGGTAACATTGCTCGAGGCCGTCATTACTGTGATACCTGATTTATGGTCAGGTTCGGTATGTCCCCTGGCACGGCACTTGGATTCTTCTGGGCCTTGGGAGGTAAGGTCATCGCATCCGTCTTTTTTGGTCTTACTCAATTGGTCCAGCTGCAGCTGAACAGCGCGAGTTATATCGATTTTCGTCTGATATGGCTAAATTAGCTTTACGAATCGCGGACCGTCACGGAACTAGCGGCGAACGGTGGTGAGTAGTTATCAGTTAGCTGTCCAGATCTAGAGGTCATGCCAATCTGCTAGTCGAGCTCAGGTGCTTTATTGTTCTATGGTGTCAGGCTTCGACAGCTGCCATATCCGAGCGAACGTCGCCGTTATGGACGAAGCCATCCGCTTAGGCAATAGCGCTGGTGATAGGTACATTGCTATTGCTTACTAAATGCTTTTCGTATCTCAACTCCAAATAGGGTGTATACGGGCTTTGCCACCATCCACTCTATCTTAACACGCCTGTACATTTGCGAACAACGTATGCCTTACATTTCCATGTGGGTATTGGTTGTACTGATTCGTCCTAGTATCCGAGCTTGTTATAGCTGCTGAAGAGGTAGGAGCGTTGTCTCTTGTAAGATTGTATTTGACGTGATTTCCTTGGTGATTCCTTTTACGCCAGTGTGTCACTGATGTCAAATTGTTGACTCCCGGCAGCGATCAGAATATTCTTGCCAAGGGTAGGTCAAGATACTTTCACGCTATATCCAATACTGACATTGTATATGTGTAGGCATTCTGAACTGCATCCGCGTCCTAGGGGGTTACACATACTCTCAATCCATAGACACTGTCTTCGATACCGAGAATTTCAAAGAATGCGAGTATGCCGCCTCTATCTCTACGACTTCCGGCAATGTTGCAATTTCTTTATCCTGGTTAGTCCTTATCTTTTATTCTTGATTTTCTGCTGACGGGCGCACGTAGGTATAACGCCTTCAAGGTATACTCAACCTCATTTCTCCGTTCGCAAAATATTGACGCCCTGATCAGGTAGTGGCTTTCTATTGTGTAGGCTTTGTAAGAGAAAGTGCCGCCTTGGGATTCGAAGTTTATCGTACCCGTGACAAGCACCCAAAGTAAGCGCAAGTTCTCCTCTCCTCGACGTTGCACTAAAATATTGCCCAGTCACCGCCACGTGCGATACTCCCTCTTTTTCCACAGCTTGGCTATGATCGCTTGCATTAGAGGCGGCCAGTTAGATCAAGATGATCGTGCCACTTACTTCAAGCAAGTAGAGCTCAATCAGCAATATATTCGAAAGTTCGTTACAAGTATGAATCGTTACATGTTTAACTCAGACAAATGCACAGGTGGCTGTCACCAAGTCCGGTAAACACTAGTACCTGGGTTGCAATTGTGGTATGCTTCTGAACTCCTGAGCCTGGCCCCATTTATCACTGAAATGGGTACAAATTTGTTATCAGGATGCAGAGATGGCCGCCATTCGCGGGTATGCGGACGCGTTCAAGCTTTACGATATCGCGGTGAAGTCAGTTCTTTCTTATACTTATATCCACGCAGTGCATTGACCGTTGCCACTTCAACCAGACTGGCTGTCAGTAATGAATGGCTGCATGAAGAAGGTTGGGCATTGTACTTGGTTAGTCCGTCACATCTCCATGGTCGTTTTCTCACGTTTCATTTAGCAAGGCTGCCACTTTGTTAGGTGTGGGGTAGAAGGATTGGGGAGCGAATTACAACGCCGCGGCATATCACGCCAAGCTCAATGGGGAGCTCAGGGTATCGTGTTGGTGTTTTTATCATTAGTTTACTTTCCGGCCCTTATTCTGGCTCAAAGGAACTACCTGAACTCCGTTGTCGGCGCTCGCTCACAGTACCCGCTGAAGCGACCAATATTCTCTTCGGAGGTTGCTGTTCAGACTGAAAACATCGCCGCCGGTATCATCAATCAACCATTGGTTATCTATGGCAACCCGAAGCCCGACTACGGCGACGATCAAGAACCAACGCTCAGCGAGGCTGATCTTTCGTCCATTCTCAAGTGGAGCCAGGATATATCGAGAGACATCCAGCTTTCCTCCGGTTAGCCCTTGTCTTAATTCACAAATATTTGCCTGATTGGTTGGTTCGCAGCTTTACAACGGCTCACAGAGATAGCAACAGGCATGTACACTAACCACGAATGCCTCTGTGCTCACTAAAAGGCAATCGGCAGAGGCTTCAGTTTCTCAGAATACTTGTGTTGTCATGGCAAGGGAGGCTGGCGACTACACAGTAGCTACGAGCATGTTACCCCCTCAGCCTTGCCAAGTTCATGAGTGAGTCTCATAGTACGGGCTACATCAATAGAGGCCTCACAGTTAGCAGAAACGCTCGACCCCTTAGAACTATTGCTGATCCACTCCAAAGAGCCATCATTCAACATAGTGAGTCCGCCGTTAAACTTGCTGCATATCAATTTTGTTCAATCATCATAGCGCTCAATACGAAGGATCAAATATATTTCGAGGACGCTTCTACGGATCCCCGCTTCTCTGCGGAGGCCAGCCAAACATCGCAACGTTCTGTCATCTGCATCCCTATCTTCGGGAACCGTGGACAGACGTTTGGTGTTATATATTTCTCCTCAAAATACCCGTTCTCCAAGAACACGCTGACCATACTGACGCTGCTCTGTCAGCAAGCGAGCGTCAGTATCTCCAACGCCTTGTTATTCAAATCGGTGCAGGCGGGTACACGGGAGAATCTGAAGATGATCGCGACGCAACGAGACGCTCTTGAAGCCGCCCGGCGGAGTAGAGAGGATGCTTTGAAGGCCACGAAGGTGACAAATCTAGTGCAGATACAGGATGGCTATGCTTATATCTTGCCAGATTAAAAGCAACTTTTTGGCTTCGATGAGCCATGAGCTTCGAACACCTTTCAGGTGCGTGCCAGCGCCACTACCGAAGCAATTTACTCAGATCATCTCCAGCTCGTTCTACGGCCTCCTGGATTTGCTGAGCGGTACCGAGTTGAATCCAGGTCAAGGAGAAATCGGTAAGCGAGCTTGGGAGATAACTGCCTTCTAGCTATAATTAAGTATATAGTGCAAACGGCGAAACAGTCTTGTGAACTTCTCCTGAAGGTGAGTAGCACCAACTTTTCGCATGCGATACGTCTAATCCGAAACCGTTTCAATTTAGATCATCGACTCCATCCTGGATTACAGCAAACTAGAAGCGTCAGGTGAAGATCAACGGTTTTCTGCAAAGCCCGTTCACTTGACTAAACCCTACGCAGCACTGAAACTAGAGCCCAGCGGATTCATGGTTGAGGTGCGTAGAACGTGGATGGTAATATCGCAATTTCGACTCAACCTTCGCCTAGAATATAATTGCAGTAGGCGATTTCTCTCTTTCCCCTCTATGGCTTTGTATATTCAACCGTTTCAGGACTGCATGGAACTTCTCCTTCCCATGGCGGCCAGGAAGCTGGACCTCTCCTTCAATATAGAACTGGATGTACCAACTTGTAGTGTCATTTCCTTGGCTCAGGAGCCTCGGACTAACTCCTGTTTATATAGGGGTGTACGCTGACTACGCTCGCATCAGACAAGGTGAGTACACGCGCATTCCCTTCACCGGCTCTCGATATCTAAGGTGATTGTAGTCTTGATGAATTTGATTGGCAACGCTGTCAAATTCACCTCGGGTGGTTCTGTGAAAGTCATATGCTCCGTCGATCACACCCACCCATCGACAACGGAAGAGGCTCATCTGAAGTTCTCTATCCAGTGGGTTCATTTTTGATGCCCTCATGTCTATCTCACGAAGACACCCTCAGGGATACTGGGATCGGCTTGTCATCTAGTGATGTCGAGCTACTCTTCGTGCCTTTCCAGCAAGCAGACAATTCTTCTACTCGTCGTTTTGGAGGCACTGGGTTGGGCCTGTCTATATCAAGGCAATTGGTGAAGCTCATGGGCGGCGCAATTGGAGTGCAATCCGAACTCAACGTTGGTTCGACGTTCTGGTTTACTATTCCGGTCAAGATATACAACGCCGATGAGTCGCGTATGGTAAGTATCTATTAATCCTCCTCGTCCACTTTCTCGACTGATGTGTGGCAGGCAAATCTTGAACTGGAGGAGTTACGGGCGTCATTGGTGAAGCCTCAACCACCTCGCATCCTGCTCTCATCTGCTTCAGAAGCCACGCTGTCGTTTTTCAAGAATATCTTCCAAGGGTTCAACATCATCTCCGCTAATTCGGTTCAAGAATCTGAGGCGCAAATACGAAACATTGATAATTTTGACTTTCCGCCCCTGGACTTCGTCATCTTGGACGACCAATCAGAAACTCGTGTAGACGAGTTCGTTCGGTTGCTTCACTCGATAAAAAGCCGGACCTTGCAGAATACGAAGGTCATCCATCTGTATACCCCAACGACAAGTCAGCCCGGAGAGTCGATATTCAGTAGCAACACTCCGGGTGTCCATAAAATGACGAAACCACCTCGCAAGGCGCGCTTGTATCAGATCCTCGTGAGCCTGAAAGACGGGGGAAGCCCTGTACAACCGAACCCCAAACCCGTACCAGAACTCGCCAGTGCTCCGCGGACACTGTTTGGCAATGTCCTAGTTGCGGAAGGTTTGCTTACTCCTAACCTTCAACATCTTCGACGCTGACGCAGAGTAGATAACCCGATCGCACAGAATCTAATCGTGAAACAGCTACAGCGGTACGATCTGACCGTTTACCCGACGAGTAACGGCGAGGAGGCTTTGAATGGTAAATCTTCGAACACTTCGTAGTATGTGGATACTTCTGACCCTCCTATCTAGAATGGCAGGCGCACCCGCCTGGTTTCTTCAGTGTTGCTCTATTTGACCACCGTTCGTATGCTCGGCCAGCTTCCCATTCACGCACTCATCTTTGTATTTAGACATGCCTGTCTGCGATGGCGTAGAGGCGGCGAAACGACTGCGATTCCTGGAAAATAAACGGGACGTACCGATGATGCTACCTAGTAAGTTTTGAATCTGATTTGATTGACTTCGTTATCTAACTCTGTTTGATCTAGTCGTAGCGCTCAGCGCAGATTGTCAAGAATCGACGAAGCAGCTATGTCTGAGTGCAGGAATGAATGCCTTCTTTAGCAAACCTCTTCGCAAAAGTCAGAAATTCCTACGTCGTTTTGTCATGCTACAAATGCTTATTTGTTCTTTCAGACGATTTGCTTTCCCTGCTCTCTATGTTCCCGTCTCCAGGTCCCGTTGCTGGCCCAAGCTAACCCGGGGACAAAGCATCCATACACGACGCGACACAACCCTCCATGCCATGCACATACACGGACTACGCTCTCCCTGTGACAATATGTATAGAACAGCATCTTGTAGAATCTCCACTTTGTCTAGGCTTGCTATCTCAGTACTCTGTCCTTGCATTGCTATCCATCTTTATAAACTATTTCTCATTTATCATTCATCATCCTCACATCATCTCTTCCGGGAAGTAAGTTGACAGTTGCCATGACTAATCTAGTTTGGTCAGCGCAAAAGCGGGGAAAGCGGAGAAAGCGCTGGAACGTGCTAGAACATACGCGCATCCCGACGCGTCAGCTAGAACATTATGGGCTGTGCGCCGCGCGTCCAAGCCAATTCGTCAGCTGCTCAGCTTCTCGAACATCCTGGTCGCGATTGCGTGGTCAAATAATACGCGCGTCCCGTTCCTCCATGACTCATGCCACACCAGTGGATATGTATAAAAGGCTTCGTTCCGAGGCGAGGGCCCGGACATCACCTTCCAATAATCCAATCAACTGAACTCCTATCCCACAATGTTTCACCAATACCCATACCCATATCACCCCTCGTCCTATGCCGCCTACCAACACCCACAGGTCGATGTCTTGGGCAGCACTCGTCGCACTGACCCATTGACCTTACGAAACCGCTATCTGGCGGCGGCGGCAGAGGCTAAGGTGGCCGAAGCCCAGTATCTGGCAGCAGAGGCCGCAGCACAGCGCCTCCACGATCCATACGGGCCAACTGCTTTCACTACTCCCTATCCCAACCATCCTCGACCTGCTTACAACCCTCGAGCTCCCTATCTCGGCTACGAGGAAGAGCCCGCCAGGGTTCAGGCCTTGGACGCTCAATTGATTCAAGCTGCCTATGCGAGGGCTCAGGAACAAGATTTCCCCCGACAGAAGGAGGAATTAATTGCGGCGCTTGCTCTCAAGCAAAGACTCGATAAAGAAGCGGAAGAACAACGGCTTGCTGCCCTTCGCGAAGAAGAACGCAGGCGCGCCTTAGCTGAACTTATCCCTCAAAGGCTGGCAAAGGTACGTAGAATGGATCACATCAGGAGGGCACGCCACTTACATCCCCTCCAGAATCATCCGAGATGTGTTTGTCCTGGACACCATGAGTTCAAGCGACATCCTCATTTTCAGTATCACCACCATGCGCCAGTCTCTCATGAGTGCGGACATCGACAAGCTTGTCGATCCATCGATTTAGAGCCATCCGTTGAACCATCCGTTCAGTCGAGTAGCGGTAGCTTCAACCCCTCTGAACTCCTTGCACTCTTCAACACTCAGGTCCCGGACGCCTCTCGTCACCTGGTTGCTGATACCGCTGCTCCATGCGCTGCTCCCAAGTGCCAGCCCGATGTTTCTACGCCGGCCGCGCACAACGGAGTCCCCTTCCTTGACCTACTTACCCAGCTCATCGACAACGTGTCTAAGGGCAGCGCTTCGGAGCCTCTCAAGCCTAAGCCTACGGCCACAGCCCATTCTGCGCCTGTCGAGCGTCCTACTGCCGAACCCCAGCCTCGTGAGGTCCAGAGTTTGTCCGATCTCTTGACCCTCCTCTTCCCAAAGCCTGCAGCGCCAGTCACTCAGGCTAAGCCTTCTCCGGAGCCTAAAGGTGATGACAAGCAACGTCCCCAGGTCCAGAGCCTTCCCGAGTTGTTGAACCATCTCTTCCAACCCGCTCAGCCGTCCGCCCAGGCTCAGTTTTACGCTGGTGCTCCCTCGTCGCCTCCGAAGAAAGAGGCATCCAACGTCCCAGCAGAACATACATTCAACAAACCTGCCGTCGAACCCAAGGCCGGCGGTAGCGAACACGCTCAGATTGAGAGTTTCCCCGAACTATTCAATCTCCTCTTTCAGAAAGCAGCTCAGCCTTCTGGCCGTGCGCAATCCAACGTTGCCGGACCCTCTTCGCCATCTCCTGCGAAGAAACCGGAACCGAAGAAGGAACAAGTAAGCACCAGCAATGTTGCTTTGCTGTCAGCTACTCACATCGCGACTCTTCAGCCTAAGGAGCAACCTCCTGTCGTGCAAGCCGCGGTTCCCAAAGCCACCACGCAGTCGCTCAAGGAACAGCTCGAGGCCCGTTTGAACAACGAGTACGCTACTGAGGTGAAGGACACCATCCAGGCGCTTCTTGCCTCTCTTTCCGACGCTGGGCCTCGCCATGTGGCCACGAGCCCTACAGCACATCCTGATGACAAGGGAAAAGGAAAGGAAGTTGCCACCGAGACAACACCAGTTCCAACCGTGGATGACGTTTCGAAGTCCATTGAAACTGTTCACAACATCGAGACAACGTTCGGTACCCTTGAGAGCGAATTCGTCTTCCCCGCTCAGCTAGACTTCACTCCTCCCTCGTCACCATCCACCTTGGTCTCCCCTCTTCCTGGCACAGAGAACACCACTGTTAGCGATTCTGCGATCCATCATCTCGCTTTTACCGCTCGCAACCAACCTTTACGGTTCTATGAACACGCTCTTGGCGAACTTTTGTCGCAGCTCGATCGCATAGACAGCTACGGCAATGAAACTTTGAGGGCAAGGCGCAAGGAAGTTGTGAGCAGGGTGGAGAGAGCGCTGGAAGAACTTGAAAGAGAGGTCGATGCTCGATGGCAGATCAGACAGAAGAAGCTGGCGAAGGAATCGGAACCAGTGCCAGTTGAAGCCAGCACTCCCACTCAAGAGGAACATCCGGCGGAAGTTATTGAGCCAACCATCCCGGCAATTGAAGAGTCGCAGACCGAAACGCCGCCTTCTCTTGTCGTAATTCCCCCTTCCTCTCCTTCGTCATCCAATACCCCAGACGAGAACTCACTTCTGCCACCTGTGGAGTTGGACGTGAAGCAAGTTTCTGACGTCCCTTCAGAAGACATTATTCCGTCGATCCTTTCCCAGGTTGACGAACGCGTCGCCGAGTCGCAGGAACTTCCTGCCCCTTCCGAAGCCCCCCTTTCTCCACCCCTTTCTCCAGAGCCAGCCCCTATCAGTGAGACCGAAACTGGCGAAGACATTGCACCTCCCTCTGTAACACCTACGTCTGACTTGTCTACCGCTACCATCAAGCCCACCGAAGAAGAGGAGAGCACACCGCCAATTGACACATTCCTCCTCCCCGCTCAGCCTGCTTCTCAGACCACAAACAAAACGCACAGTGTAGTTGACGTTGACTCTGCAAGTGAATGGTCGGAAGTCGAGGCGTAGACTGAACTGTTATTTCTGTCTGAGGTTCCATTTATTTCTCACTTTACTTCATCCTCATCATGTATACTTAGAACGATATCTCATTATATTTTGTATCATATAATAATAACCACTGCATTCACACTGCATCATGATTGTGATAGCACGATCTGAGTGCGAGTTTCGAGCGCCATTCGATTCTCGTAGGACATTCAAGACGGATTGACCACATCTTATACCCGGGAGGGAAAATCTTGAGCACATCTGGCGCGCTTCTTCAAGACACCTTGACGCCCGAGAACCTTCAAGTTCAACGTTCAACAACAAGAGTTCAAACGTTCAAGCTCAAGTAAGATACCGTCTCCAACTTGATCAAGCTCCTCTTAACAGAATTGCAAACGTTGTCGTATCGCGATAGTTCCGAATCAAAGATTCATTTTCTACGATGCCATCACCGACAGGTTACATGAGGTGATACATGAGATTACTTGTACATAACAACAAGCAACATACGAATTTCGACGTTTGACGTTCGCTGGGTAATTGACTCGCCTTTCTGCCTTACCCCTCAATCTTGATATCTAGCAGAAATCACCTCAAAGTCCACTAAGCCGACAGCGTACGACATAGCCTATCCGACCAAATATGGTGACCCAAGTTCTCACTCTTCCCAATTTATGCAAAAACACTGAATGGAACCCTCCTCAGAACGAGGCGAGGTCAAGAAGCCGTGTAGTTAGCATGCGGTCTGGATTTCAGCAAAAGAGGGACGTACCGGGGTTCGGTCCCCCGCGCATTCTATCCCCTCCGGCCGTCGCCTTGAGGCCTCGAAGTCGAGACTTGAGGTCCTGTGGAGGTCGACGCGAAGAGCACATCCCTGCTCATCGTCAGAATCCCGCGACTTCCACAAAATATCAAGACTTACACATCCTCCCTACATATCACGCAAACGCTACCCTCGCGCGCAAACTCGCACTGGCTGCCACAGACACGCCGGATGATCCTCCCCACAGCAAGGTAAGGCCAAACAGCGATGCACTTGTAGGCCAAAATGTGACCGGAAGACACGCCCGCTACTGGTACGCGCCGGCACATGGGAGCCGCCTCGTATCCTGAGGATACGATAGACGATGGCGCGAAGGCGGTGACAACGTCGCCCTCCTCGAATGCGAAGCAGCAGTCAGCACGCGATATGGACTGCAGTGACTAAGCGACTCACTGCGTACGAAGCCACCCGAGCTACGACCTCCCCGCGCACCCTCCCAACTCTGACAACCCAGGCCGGGGAACGCACCACAGAGTGGACGAACCGAAGCGTGGACTCTCAAAGGCGGGAGGTGGTTGCTTAATGCCCCATCCCCAGGCGGATACCTAAAGGCGGGGAGGTGAAATAGGACCGCATCCATCTCCACACGACGTGCTCAATCCGCGCTGCCTCCACCCTAGATAAACATCAGTTGTCTTCTCATCCTCCCGCCAAGCTATGAACAGCACGTCAGCTATAGCAAGGGCGATGAGGATGGGTACACTCACCGATGAGCGAGACAGAGCAAGCTAAAGAGAAGCAGAAAGGCGAGTCAGTACTTGTGTGGAAGAGGGTGGGATGGTGGAGGTTACCTGCAAAGAGCTGCTGAGGAAAGAAGGCGAGGCAGCCAGGTATTTATATGTTGTCGCTGGCGGGAATCAAAACAAACAATCACAATTTAACCGTGCCAGCCTCCAGATGGGATGGAAGGAACCCATGCGACGTCATTGATTCCAGCCACCGGTTTTACTACAATTCTTGTCTGTGCACATCCGGAATACTAAGAATACTTGTAGGCACGACAGGTTTGCTACCGCCTTGCAGGAAATTTCGCCGTACAGCATTTATAACGTCTAGATGGTTCCGCCTTTCCAGATTTTGCCAGGATGGTGGGACATTTACTTCCTGGAAGATTGACAGGAGCTAGGGGGAATGAAGTTGAATAATTTATAGGGCGAAGGAATCAGGCATCGTTTATCTTTTTCGAAGTCTTATATATTGTCTGAATGCATCATTTCATGCCAAGCGTGGCCGATTTGCACCCATACCTTGAGCTCTCCGTTTACATTCTACGTGTTGCCCTTCTGGTCCATCATCGGGGGCTTGAAGGCACCTGCTGAAAGTGGTGCCACACAATGGATGCGACATACAGGCTATCGGGCGAACTATGACGCTCTAACAGTTCCCAATATTGATTTCAGCTTTGCTCACTCGATAATAGATATGTACAGTCGAGCTCAAGGCCCAATAGGGGGGGAGGCAATTTCCCGTTGGACATTGACCACTGATCAGTCACTGGGCAAGGCCTATGGAGGTATCTAGTCCGATTAAGCATTCTCTGCTATCTATCCGTTCTAGTGCTTATGTTACGCCTGCGCCGCTAGCGAGGATGACGAATGAATGATTACTGGGCTCGTCGGTCTTGGCGGGTAGCTGACGCGTACCCTTATCTATCTAAACACCCAACTGCAACTCCTACACAATGTCGTGAAATATTTTACCGTTGAATTTTGAGTCAACCCAATATCAGTCTTCAAGATAGTACTAGGAGCAAAGCATGAGTCAGGGTCTCGGAGCTCGCACGCGGGAACGGGCACCGGAGGCGGAACCGGATGGTGAGATCATGGTATGTACTGCCTCGTCTTTTCCGGCGGCTGCGTGCATGGTCGAGTACATAAGCCTGGAGAGTTCGCAGCAGCACCTCCCCTCATAGTTCATTTGCATCCATGAAGCTTAATAGTCCTTTACCGCAACCTCTCCCAAAGGAATGCGAAAAGGCCGCCAAGATATGTGAGTCATATCAGCATCTGCCTCCTTCTCAACTAACGATCCTGGTCAACAATCCAGTTAAATCCTTCGTCGATAGCGGGAATAACGGGCTTGATGGAGTTATCCCTCGACACATTCTCGAGAATGCGAAGGGCTTTGCGATATTCACCATATTCAAGGCCGGCTTTCTGTTCTCTGCTCGAGCAGGTAGTGGGATTGTGATCGCGAAACTCGATGATGGAAGTGCGTAGCCCCTTGTTCGGCCGTTGAGACGTATTGACATATCGACCTTAGCATGGTCAGCACCGAGCGCTATCGGTACCGCAGGTGTAGGCGTAGGGGGGCAGGCGGGGGCAGAAGTCACGGATTTCCTTGTGGTCTTGAATTCGCGTTCCGTGCGTCATTATAGACATCCCTCACAAATTCACTGATCATCCGCTAATCATTGGTGGCGTCCAGGCGATCGTACGTAGTATGAAGCATCCACTGCAAGCCACTTCACTGACAATGCTGATAGGCTTCGTTCATGGCCGCCGGCTCGCTAACGTTGGGTGGCAATATGAGTATAGCACTAGGGCCCCTAGGCCGCAACGGCGAAGCCTCAGGATCCCTGAATACGAAAGGCAAAGTCGCCGCCATGTTCGTCCCACCCATCCCCATGTCCGCGCAACGCGTGCTCACCCCTTCCTCAGGTACAGTTACTCCAAAACCCGAGGCCTCTTCGGCGGCGTCTCCGTCGAAGGATCCGTCATCGTAGAGCGGCAGGATGCCAACGCCCAAGCCTACGGGTCGTCTGTTACAGCGAAGCAACTCCTTTCGGGGTCCATCGACCCTCCTCAGTGGGCGAACAACCTCGTCAAGACGCTCGAAGCCTGCACAGGGCTCCCAGGAAACAGGAAATGGATCGACGAGGGCAACACGTCGCGTGGAGACAATGGGTACGCATTCGGCGCAATGGGCAGCCCCTCCATCGGATCAAGAAGCCCGTCTATCCTGTCGAAGAAGAAGCCTTCCAAGCCTACATTTCCACCTACGTCGTGGGGTTCTACAAAAGACGAGGGATCGTATTTCTCGTCCGAATTCGAACATACCTCGCCGACATCTAGCCAGCAGAAAGCGTCAGATCCCTTTGCAGAGTCGCCCGTGGCCAACCCTACGGCACGTTTCGAAACGCGCTTCGACTCGGATTACACAGTCGAGTCGCCGCCAATGAAGCACCCGAGGCTTTCATTCTCCTCCAGTAACACGCCCACTCCTAACCTCGGCCACAATCGGTCGACGAGTGTCAAGAATCCTATTTCATCCCCATCTTTCAGTCCTACGTTGAAAACCCATTCAAGGAGCTTTTCCCATGTCCCCCCTCCCTCGGGTCCCTTCTTTCCCTCTAGCAACTCGGGCGACGATTACGGCGAAGATGAACAAGACGCCTTCAGCACCACGTCGCCGAAGCCGTACATCCAACCGAAGCCAGAGCTGATGAGGCCTTTGTTACCTGGGGAGGGCGTGGCGAGGGCCATCGCGTTGTATGATTTTAATGCTGTAGAGTCCGGGGATCTGTCATTTGCCAAAGGTGACATTATCATTGTAACCAAGAAAAGCGATAGTAGCGATGATTGGTACGCCCTCCCATACCCCTCCCTGACCATTGCCATGGCATACTTATCCCTCAATGTTGCGTGTAGGTGGACAGGAAAGGCGGGTGGAAAACAAGGCATATTCCCTGCCAATTTCGTCGAACTTGCTTGAGTGTTGTAATCTGTTTATATCCGTTCGTCATGCTCAATGTATCACCTCCACGCCTGTGTATTTTTGGATAGCTGCATGTCTTGTTTGTAGTACATGTTCTAGATTGAAGTTGTTGCTTATTGTTGGGAACTAATGAGGCACTTGCCACCGCCTAATACCATCCCTCACGTGTGATCTTTCATTCTTGGAGCCTTCATATTCGATTACCAACCAACAGTTCCCTGGCGAAGCAGCCAAATAGTATGAGCACGGTAAGTGCAGCCTTTTGCAGCAGTCAATGAATGTTCAACGTATGATATTTTACAGATGATCACAACTAATTTTACGTGACCGTGGACCGTAGGTGAAGTGTATCCTGTGATGTGTAGATATTGGTACTGTACAGGCGCACCCTCGCACATATGGCGAAGCCACAATGGAGGTTAAACGAGGATTTAAAAAAAAGCACTCGCCCTTCCCAGAACTTACGAATGCTGCCCTTGCGCAAGCCGCACTGGCTTCTACCAGCGAAATGCTCGTCAGGATGAGGAAAGCACACAACCGTGTAGTTAGCATGCGGCCTACATGACAGCAAATGGAGCACGTACCGGGGACAACGGTCCCCCGCGCATTCTCACCCCTCCGGCCGTCGCCTTGAGGCCTCGAAGTCGAGACTTGAGGTCCTGTGGAGGTCAACGCGAAGAGCACATCCCTGCTCATCGTCAGAATCCCGCGACTTCCACAAAATATCAAGACTTACACATCCTCCCTACATATCACGCAAACGCTACCCTCGCGCGCAAACTCGCACTGGCTGCCACAGACACGCCGGATGATCCTCCCCACAGCAAGGTAAGGCCAAACAGCGATGCACTTGTAGGCCAAAATGTGACCGGAAGACACGCCCGCTACTGGTACGCGCCGGCACATGGGAGCCGCCTCGTATCCTGAGGATACGATAGACGATGGCGCGAAGGCGGTGACAACGTCGCCCTCCTGGAATGCGAAGCAGCAGTCAGCAGGCGATATGGACTGTAGTGACTGAGCGACTCACTGCGTACGAAGCCACCCGAGCTACGACGTCCCCGCGCACCCTCCCCAACTCTGACAATCCACGCCGGGGAACGCACCACAGAGTGGACGAACCGAAGCGTGGACTCTCAAAGGCGAGAGGTGGTTGCTTAATGCCCCATCCCCAGGCGGATACCTAAAGGCGGGGAGGTTAAATAGGACCGCATCCATCTCCACACGACGTGCTCAATCCGCGGAGCCTCCACCCTAGATAAACATCAGTTGTCTTCTCATCCTCCCGCCAAGCTACGAACAGGACGTCAGCTATAGCAAGGGCGATGAGGATGGGTGCACTCACCGATGAGCGAGACAGAGCAAGCTAGAGAGAAGCAGAAATGCGAGTCAGTACTTGGGTGGAAAAGGATGGGTCAGTGGAGGTTACCTGCAAAGAGCTGCTGAGGAAAGAACGCGAGGCAGCCAGGTATTTATATGTTTCCTCTGGCGGGAATCAAAACAAACAATCACAATGGATAACCGTACCAGCCTCTCAGTAGCGGGACGTACGCAAGTCAATCACTCGACGTCATTGCTTCCAGCCTCCGGTAGCTTACTATATAGTCGCATTATTATTGCAGTAGGTAATCCTCGCCCATTCGCATCCGGAATATCACCTGTAAGCACGACAGTTCTACGATCGTCTTGCATGAAAACTACGCCATCTGCCATCTTTAATCCAGATTTTGTTGGTGGGTAAGGTTTCGGCATTTACTTCCTGGAAGATCGACAGGAGCTAGGGGAAGGAGGTTCGATAACTTAATATCAATAGGGCACCATCGATATCATAACTAATGTATATTGAGGCAATTTACCCTTTTATTCCAGCCATGGCTGATTTCTATGCCTATTCTGATCTCTGAACGATGTTCTGCGTTCTGTGCGCTTCTGATGAACCATCTGCATCAGGGGTTTAGGAGGTCCAACCAGCACTTCACACCATCGTCCCAGCTGCAGTTTAAACTCCTTCTGTTTTACACACAGCTTTCTCTTGGAGACATGTTCCCAAACTACAAATAACGTTCAACGTACAAGTCGCGTCCCATCAGGGAGGTACCATCTCCGGCAAAGTATAACCCAGCCCTATTCCACCCACACCATGGGTGATGGATGTTCATCACCTTCATCTTTGCATCACAAAACTAAGAGCAGTGTGAACATGGACACTTTAAATAATGAGCGTTATCGTAAATGAACTTGTCCTGCATAACCTAAACAAAATACGTAGTATCATCAGAAATGGTACTGCATAGAGTATGTAGGAGCGTGGATAAGATTGAAATGAATAGGGTGGTGGTATATATATTTAACGTAGATGTCTGATTCTTGAGCTCCAAGCTCCCCACGGAACGGAACAACGAATAGAAATAGCTGCACTGACTAGTGTCCGATTTCATTCGCTGCGAACAAACCCACTCCACTTCCTTCGTACATACAGAGATAGTCCAATTTTATGCAATAGCCCGGGATAGCAGCGGCGATAGATATAGTCTGTAGTGTGCTCGGATGTCGATGGAGGGATTAGACCAGGACCCAGAAGGCGCTGGCCAAACCAACGGCAGCCATAGATCCCAGGCCCAGAAGTGCCCGGGCATCAGCGATCAAAGGAACGGCGCCGTTGGAGTTGTTGTTGCCGCCGCTCGAGCCACCGTTGCTGCTGCTTCCTCCTCCAGAGCTTCCACCCGAGCCTCCTGTTGTAGCGGGGGCACTCGGCGTGAATGTGGCCGAAGGGTTTGAGATACACGAGGAGGCAGCGGCGTTGGCAGCGGACGCTGATGACGGAGCAGCGCTGTTAATAGTAGCGTTACCGCTGAAACTACACGACTGTGGGTTGCGGTTGTTGATTTCATAGAATTGGCTCATCACGAAGGAAAGTTTGACGGCTGATTAACAAAAAAAATCAGCAAGGGGTAATGGTGAGCGGAAAGGGGTTGGTGGTCTTACTAGGGTCGCAACCAGAGAGACGGCCGTAAGTACCCGTCGTGCCATTTCCACCGATGTCGTTACAGTTACCTCCTTGTTGACCAAGGAGACTACAGGCCGTACCAATGAGTTCGCCAGCGATAGCGCTGTAGTTGGACGTCTGGGGAGTGAAACGGCAGCTGAGAGTACTTTGCAAGCAACCGCAAGCAGCCTCATTTGGGGTTGGCGGGATCGTGGTTGAAGCGGCGAAAGTATCGCTCTCAGCAGGGCAAGAGCCGAAAGTCGTGGAGGCACTGCTGCGAGCCGGGGAGTTGGGCCCGCTGGCTTGATTGTATTGAGTCCTCAAGCGGTCGAAATCATCGCTCGTGGTAACAGTATTTCCGTCGACTGTGACCATACCGAATTGGCCTTGAACACTGGAAGCTGGGAAGTATGAGAAAGCGACACCACCGGACCAAACATCCGACATCTGGGAACTGAAGATGGCCTGGGTTTCGGTCCAGAGACGTGGGGGCGAAGTGATGCAACCGAACTCGCTGAAATAAGCAGCGACATTGAAGTTGGCAAAGTTCCTGGTTGTACCGGCGTACGAGCTTTCGAAAGAAGAGTCGCCACACCATTCGTAGTCGTTCAAGCCGTAAAGATCGATGGCGGTAGCATCAGAGTTGCCACCGGATGCATCACAGGTGAGGTAACTGGCTAGCGCATCGCGCCATGTCGAGGCGCCATTAATAGCCGCATAGCCAACAAGTGCCGAGGAAGACTTGGACGAGCTGCGGATGACATAAGTATGGAGGCTATGCTACCACGATGCGTTCAGTGGTACTTACAGGTAAGCCCTGATGTCACGAGCAGCGGCCTTGACGTAGGGGGAAACACCGGTTGCTTCTTGGACAACGACCTCGTTTCCGACGTTGAAAGCCAAGACGTTGTCGTACTTGGAGAAGGTATCAATGGTTCTGATGTACTGATCCAGGATGTTCGTAGACCATGAAGGAGACACGCGGTCGATAGAGCCGTTGAGAGGGAGTGCCAAGTCGATGCTAAAGGGCGGCATGAGGTGGCAAACATCGTCAGAGAAGAAGCAACGTACATGGTGTAGATGCCAGCAGCACTGAAGGTCTGCATGCATTCGTCATGGTTGAGCGTCGAGTTTACGCTGTAGACCCGGACGGTGTTGACGCCCAATTGTTGTAGGAAGGGCAAGTCACGCCTACAGGCATCCGGCAGAGCCAATGGGTCGATGAAGGTCGACGGCTCTCCGAATGCATTGTCAGCGCTCTCAACAACAGCACCTGCGCCCATGAAGTTAGATGCCACAAATTGGGCTAGAAAACAAAACATACCCTGCTCCTGGTAGGCTACGCCCTTGATATAGAATCTCGTTCCATCGTCCTGGTAGAGATACCTGCCCGAGCGGGAGATTTTTGCTATCGCATCGACGCGAGAGACAAGGATAGATGCGACTGTGGCAAGGGCAGTAAAAGCCCGGAAAGAACCCAGCATGATGAATGCTGAATTAGAGGAAGAAGAGGATTAAAGTGAAAGGAGTGGGAGATAGTTGAGAGTTAGGAAAGAAAGAAATAGGGCACCGCTGCCCAGCCATCGCCCAGGTCGGCCGTGAGAAAAAAGGGGTAACCAGGCCGAACTATTTTAGCGCTCACAAAACATTCAGAATGGATGAAGCATTCCTCGCCCGCAAGCCCGCCTAGCTCAATCGGATAGAGCGTCAGACTCTTACATTAGGCGGGATCATCTGAAGGCTGCGAGTTCGACCCTCGCGGTGGGCTATTAGGAATTTTTTTCTCCTTACCGTCGACATGTCTCTTCCTCCCATCTTCTACCACTTCTTCCGCAAACCCCTGCCGTATGCCCAGACACTCGCGTTGCAGGAGCGTCTCCATATCATCCAGCTTCGCAATCGCAAAAACTCACCTCCGTCGCACAAAGACATCCTACTCCTCCTTGAACACCGTCCAGTATATACCGGGGGAAGACGGCAGACATCCGAGCAAACAGCGGCGGACCGAGCTCGTCTCACTCAACTCGGGGCTGATTTCCAGTTGATCCAGCGCGGAGGGGAGACAACGTACCATGGACCAGGCCAAATAGTTGGTTACCCCCTTCTCGATCTCTCGCGCTACTCGCCAGCGATGGGCATTCGCGACTACATCTGCCGCATGCAGAAAACAATGGAACGTCACTTCCTGGAGAGCCACGGCGTACGGCATGTGCCATCAGACCACACGGGGGTGTTCCTCGACGCGCATACCAAGATCGCGAGTATTGGCGTGCAAGTCCGGCATCGATTGACGAATCATGGATTCGCGTTCAATGTGACCAATGAGCCCTTGGCATGGTTCAACCAAGTCGTGGCATGCGGGCTCACAGATGTGAAGGCTGGTAGCATCGAAAGTGCAAAAGGGAAGGAAGTGACGGTGGAGGGTGAAATCCCTGCGTTGGTGAAGATGTTTGGAACAGTGTATCAGCGGGACATGCTACCACTAGATGTCAACCAGGATGAAGAGATCATTCGGGAGATCGCCAACCTGGAAGCAGAGGCCAACGTCGCAGGACCGTGGCATCGTGCGCCACGCAATGTTTAGTCGTTGTAATTCAGTAAACAGATAGGTATATTGATAGTAGAATAAGATAATTGCCAGCACTTCTCCCAACGCAGTACGTTCTCAGCAACTGAAGTTCGGTCGGAGTTGGTCGGAGTGGCATGCTGCAAATTTCCGCTTGCGCCGACCCCTGTTGGAAACTTCATCCTTCTGCTCGAACCCTCACCACCACCATGGCTGCTTCTCCAACGCTCGCTATTCGGGCGCCAGGATCGCCACCATCCGTCAAACAGGAACCTTTGGCTGTCGACACAACCCCAAACTTCAAGATCTCTGCCGACTCTGCGTTGAATGGGTCTAGTGCTGATGCTCGGGCTGCTGACAACGAACGCCCACCGACTACCGCATCTCCCTCTCCGACTGTCCAGGAGCCAGAGTCTAAAGAGCCCAATACCCGAGGTGGTAGCGTTGCTGACTCCAATGGTGCCGGCAAAGGCGACTCTTTTCGCGACAGACAGGCCAAGGTGCTTACTCGGTCTTCTTATTGTTTCCTATCCTTGTTCTTGTCTCGTCCAAGTCGCTATGCCTATGCGAGGTCGTCTATATAGTTCTATGCGTCGAGCCGGGACGTCCTCGCTCCCAGCGCAAGCAGAGAAGCGCGTTTTCGACCGATGCCTGAAGTCGTCGCAGCTTTCACTTGTAGGGGGTCTTGCGAAGTTTCCCTCGACCTTTTGTTATCCCCCGTGCTGGTCTGGACGGCGATCTCTTCAGTTGACACAACGGCTTGATATTTCTCTGATACTTCTCTACTATTTAATGTCTGCTTTCCATGTTTTCGAGGTGTTCATCGTTTCGCTACAGCCCAACAAGGTCTACATTGGTGGCCTACCCACGAACACCCGAATCGAGGATCTGCGTTCTTGCTTTGGAAAGATAGGGACAATAGTCCAAATTGAACTAAAGTTAGTCGCCAGATTTCTCATCAAAAATACTTAGCTTATATGCTGATCATAGAATTGGTTATGGCTTCGTTGTAAGTGTCCATACTCAACAATATATGATTGTTCACATCAATTTCGTAGGAGTTCGATAGTACTGAAGCCGCAGAAGAAAGTGTTGCGAAGTACAACGAAGGCTACTTCATGGGTAACAAAATTCGTGTCGAAATATCCCATGGTGGTAGGGCTACGCGTACGACCGCTGAAGCTGGAACGTGCTTCCGTTGCGGTGATAACGGCCACTGGGCAAGGTAACATACTCGTTTATGTGATCTTCATTCAGGTCTGACCATTCAGTCACAGGGAGTGCCCCAACGCACCGCCTCCGTAAGTCAACGATTTTCAACTCTCCCTACGTTCTTCATGCTTACGCATGGCACCCAGGGATCCCAGAGACTCTCATAGCCGTCGTTCTGAGCCTCCTCTTATTGACCGGATTCAAAGAGACTACCCTCCTCCTAGAGACCATCCCTCGTATCGTGATGACTACGGACCGTCTGGACGACTTCCGCCTCCTCCAAGGGATTCTAGGTACTATGACTATCCTCCTTCTACGAGGGACTACCGTAGGCCAGTGTCACCTGCCAGGGACTATAGAGACTATCCACCACCTCCCCCGTCTAGCCGCGGTAGGGACTACGATGACTATCGACGTGCTCCTCCTGTACATGATCGCGATAGATATCCTCCCCCTCCCCCTTCTGACTATCGTGGCAGCCGATATCCTCCTCCGACTGACAGTTACCGTGGCTATGCTGCTCCTCCAGCGTCCTATCCTTATGACCGATATGAACGAAGATCTATGGATCGCTACGCAGGGCCTCCTGCTCCTCCCCTCACTCCAGTAGGACGCCCGCGTACCCCTCCTCGCCATGCTCGGGATGATTATGATCGACCCCCTCCTCCAAGGTATGTGCATTTCCCTTTGGAGCGAAGACGTCATTAGTTACATCAATCTTCTAGGGACTATCCTGAGTATCGTGGCCGACCAATCACTCCTCCACCTCCGCGTTACCCTCCTGACTACGCAAGGACTGGTAGCGTGGAGGTCAGCACTCGGTATAGGTGAGATGACTCCAAGCCCTGACCAATGATAGACTCTGATCCCCTTCTCGTAGACGCCGCTCGGAGAGCCCCCCTTCTCGCGGAGCGTACGAACCTCCATATCCATCTGGCCCTCCTCGAGATCCATATGCTGCCGGCTATGGGGCCCCTCCGCGCACTGGCTCGCGAGACTACCCACCTTCTCGAGGCCGCGAAGTTGATTATCGACGACCCTGATCCTCTTGATCTGTTCCGATGACGCAAAAGTACATCCACTATCTTGACTATCTATCTTTTCTTGCTTCGATCTTCGAAGGACTGGAGCTGGAGCTGCTGTATATCGGAGGTGGCTGGTCTCTGGTTTTGTTGTGTTTCTTGTTTTTTTGCGCAATTAGCGATGTCTGATTTAATAGTTCTAGCTTTTACATATAGTTATAGCCTTCTCAATGTCCACTCTTGTTTTAAACCTGGCCTTATATGTGCAGTGTGCGATCTCTATATGTCGCTACGAGCTCTCTTCCTTGAAGTGCATTCGTCAGCCTGCCTGCCTTCAGCCACTGGGCAAGCCTAGGACTGGTAACCACGAACATTCGGAGTCGCTCAATGAAGCGGATTACAATTGCAGGACCGTAGCCTGTAAAGATTACATGAAGTACATTCACAAGAGGTACTACTGGCATCGTTTCTGGACCAAAATACACTATAAACTGGCAAAAATATGTACCATTTCTGAACAAAAGAGTCCTTTATCCGATAGCCTGGGCGTACGACAATACACTACCGACCGGGGTGAGCATATTGTGGCGGGTAGGCTTGATAGGCTTGTTGCTGCTGCGCCTGCGCCTGCATCTGTTGCGCATGGGCTAGCGCAGCCTGTTGTTGGGTCGCTTGCGCATTTTGCATCTGGGCTTGCATCTGGGCTTGTTGGGGGTATATGGTGGTGACTGGGATGGCGGCCGCTCGTTGTTGTTGGTGCTGAGGGATCTGCTGAGGGATTTGTTGCGGCTGCTGGTGTATGTGTTGCGGCTGTTGATGTTGCTGTTGCTGCTGGGGGTGGGGGTGGACGTAGTTGAAGCTGGGAGGGGCCATGGCACCCGGGGCAGTGTTGAGGCTGTAAGGGATTTGGCTGGTAGTGGAGGTGAAGTAGGGATGCGAAAGGGCCTCTGAAGCGCTAATACGCTCAGCGGGATCGAATTTGAGCAGACGCTCCAGAAGATCAATGGCTAACATTATTTATCAGAACAATTCAAGGTATGAGGCGGTTCAAATGACCTTGTGGTGAGGCCTTGGGAAGGATTTGCTGGAAAGGCATCTTGGGGTATCGAGGGAATTGTTTCAATGTAACCTCGGGCTTTTGGGCACGATTAACTACGGTCTGAGCGGGGAGAAGGGAGTCGACTTACAGAGTCTTGCGCGATCTTTCGTAGAGTGGCTTCGCTTGGCGTGCCGATAACCCTCATGATATGGAGAAGTTGATCTTGGTTATCTCTGCCTCGGAAGAGAGGTGTCCCAGAGATCATCTCGGCGAAAATACAGCCACAGGACCACACATCAATAGAAGTACTGTAAGTGCGGGAACCAAGGAGCACGTCGGGGGCGCGGTACCAAAGGGTGACGACCTGGTGTATATGTGGTGAGTAAACGGCGGCGGCCCGCGGTAGATTCGACGATGTTGAGTCACTCACTTCATTGGAGAAAGTATTAACGGGTACGCCAAAAGCCCTCGCCAAACCGAAATCGCCCAACTTCAGCTCCCCTTTCCGATTGATGAGCAGATTCTGCGGTTTCAGATCTCGATGCAGGACTTGGTTTTCGTGGCAAAACGCTGTTCCCTTGAGTAACTGGAACATAAAGCTACGAACCGTGTTCGGGTCGAGCGCGCCTCTGTCGCCGTGCTGGTCCATGTATTTCTTCAAGTCCTGGTCGGCGTATTCGAAGATGAGGGTGAGTTTAGTTTCTGTGTGTATGACGTCGTAGAGGCGGACGATGTTGACGTGCTTGAGTTCCTTCATCAGCGAGATTTCGCGGATGGCGGTGGATGGTGTGCCCTCTTCCGCATCGAGGTGAATCTCCTTGAGGGCGACGATCTCGTTCGTTGTCCGCGACCTCCCCTACGCCCGGGTCAGTGATGCAACTTGGGCGATTTCGGCCTAGCAGATGCGCACCTTGTAGACAGTTGCATATGTACCCTCGCCTAAAGCAAGAAGTCAGTCCGCCGAGACTCTGCTCTGCGATGTGCAAGCACCCACCGAGTTTCTCTAGCTGTGGAATAATATCAGCGCCCTGCACGGAGCACGGAGATTGTGAAGAGACGCACTTGTATATAATTCATTCGTTCTTCACGCTGAGCCATGATAAGAAGGGGTAAGATAAAGAGTTTCGAAGGCGGGTTGAAGCAACGCTGTTATATACCTCTGCGTTGCGATTGTCTTGCTGTAGAAGAATAACGGAAAGTGACTGCCCACTAACTGAACGACACAATTATATATAGGCTTCCGTATTAGGCAATCCTACTCGAGAATTCTGATTTGTCGAAAATTCACCATTCCACCAGTCTCAACCATGGAGCTCCAAGTGATTGTTGACGCGTTGACGCATCGATGGCTCAAGTGAAACCACATTCGAGAATGGTAAACTTGAGCCAACGTCAATGGGAACCTACTCTAACCAGGTCTGCAGAACAAACCTTGAAGCGCTGAGCTCTATCCAGTGCAGTCAACGTCTAAACTTTTGGCTCTGAGGCGTCCATGACAAAAGGACCAAGCAATCTGTCACAGAGCATATCATGGATACGCAGGTTCGCGTAACTGCTACGAACACCCAAGAAAGGATATATCGTAGCGTCAAATAAACAAAAAGACTGCGCCTCACGGAGTCGAGTCACTATAGGTCACCATGTCCGAGTCGGTAACTTGGATCCACACAGGCTACACGCTATGGAGGTATTTGTCTCCAAATGGGTGTAAAGGTTGCATCAGTCGAACCGTCGAGCGCCTCACTTCGCCACATGCCGCATAAATATCATGAAATGATGCTACGGTCTACTAGGCTTACAACAAAAGAGGTCCTTGGATTGCTCACAAACTCAATGCTAAGCAATTCCCCTGCCGAATTCAACCTAGCGAGGTCTGACCTTGTATACACCGTTGGGAAAAACATAACACGCACTGAAATTTGAAACCCAATTTAGCCTCCTTCCCTTGAATCATAGATACAACTACATTTCTTTGCATCATGCATCATGAAACTGCTACTGGGGGCACAAATGGAGTAGAAAGTCTGATGAACAGAACAGAAATATTGTTTTCAAAGACTTGGTGCTGGTTGCCCCTATTATGTCCGGAACCAAGTAGCGCGGAGAATGAACTTCGCAGTTGTCCAAGATCGTTTGGTAGTACGCAACATCGTGGGGTGCCCTCGTTGACCTGACCTTGACTTCTCACAACGGCTCGGCAACTGGAGTCGAAACTGACTCTTCGGCTTGAACGTGACGGGAATTCACACTGAGAATTCCGAATAAACCAGTACCTCGTCCTGGCCGCTCAGGCTGCCAATATTCTCTGTATACTAATAACAATGGGCAAGCGGCAAACTTCGACTGCATCATCAGATGCTGTTTCTCTCGTCCTACCCCCATCTCTCTATCTCGGCCCATGCTCAGCAGCTTCGTCAAAGCCCTTCCTCGCATCCAACGCCATCACAGACGTCCTGAGCATCGGTACCAGCCCCGCAGCCACGGTCGAATCCGTCACATACCACCGTCTCTCCTTAACCGACTCGGCGACGTCTTCAATAGAGAAGATAGTTGACTCTGCCTGCGATATCATTGACTCTGCATTGGTTTCCAAAAATCCGAATGGCGCCCCAGGAAAGATCCTCGTACATTGTTCAGCGGGGATCTCACGGTCCCCCACCATAGTTGCCGCGTATCTGATGAAGAGGAAGGGCATGTCTTTGAAGGATGCACTCGGGTGCATTGTTCACGTACGACCGCAGATTTCGCCAAATGCCGGGTTCCTCAGGCAGCTTAAAGATATGGAGATGGAATTATTTGGTACAGTGTCTTTGGAGGTCGAGGAGCTACCGAGGCAGAAAAAGGATCGGATAGCATTGTTCAAGGATACCAATACATCACATCCCACCGCACTTGCGTAACGTGTATACAATATCGCAAACATCAAGTATTAACACCCCAGTTTGTGATGGCGTCGACCATATCAGTCGCCTGCTGACTGAAGCCATATTTCCCAGTTAGAGGGTTCCAGGATGTATGAACGTCGATGAACATGAGGGGCTCCGATGCCCCTTGCTTCACGAATCCCTGGCAATCTTGTAACCCTATGTTTACTGCGCTCTGGCATCCGCCCTTTATTCTGCGTGCAGCGCTTTATCAAAAACAGGCGAATTAAACGATGGCAAAGCTCCGCACCTTTTATAGTACATATCAGACCTGCTGTGCGAAATTCCTTGCGCTCTAAGAGCGTCCGCGAAGGGCCTTGGGGGAGTTTGAAAATTGAAAGGGGAGCCATCCACCCAATTGGCGATGAGCGCAAAGCCTTGACTGGGCCTCGCAGTGCCCTGCTGGACGCTCCCTTGAACGAAACGCGGCTTCCCCATGGGCAAACCTTGTGTATCCGCTCGTTGATAGTCACTTATCAGCTTCTGCAGCTGGTTGGTGGTTGTATAGATCTTCCATGCATAGTTTCCGACATGCCAAATTCCCAAGCCTTCGTTGCTTCTGATCATGTCGGCCGCTAGCAAGGTCTGGGTCTTCGGGCCACCCGAATTGTAGACGAAGGTAACATCTGGCATGCTCAGTTCCTTGTGTGATCATCAGCCAAAGCGATACGGGCAAGCGAGCAATGGGCACTTACCGATATGATTGTAGATACTCCCTGGAAGATTGTTAGAGCATCCTGTCCGCGAAGTTATATAGACGGCGAAGACCCATGGATTTTCCAGAAGTTGACATGCCGGCTTTAGTATTCGGTCAAGTGTCTTGCCTCGATGCCTTGCGAGACACCCAGATGAAAACCTAGAGTTACAAACCCTGCTTCCGCATAGCTTAAAAACATGCAGGGGAACAACTTGACGTTCTTTGATGTTCTTTGAGTCTGTCTTATCAAGGTGAGGCAAATCAAACGAGTCTTCCGTGCATCTATGGCCACCTTGAATGCGCGAGTCTACCAAAAATTACCACCTCCTTCGACCGTTTATGCAGAGGCGAGGAGGATCGATGCTCAATCCCGCACATTTGATGTTCATATGACAACTCTCGATACACGCGTATGGGAAGCCCGTGGCAGCATCGACATCGCTGAAACTCTGTGTACGTATGCAGCGTATCAGATGTTCAGAGGAAGCCAGACAAACCACTAGCTTCGAAGTTCTCCGTAGGAACAGACATCAACACCCACTTGAGCCCATCATGCTCGTATGTGGGGTGGATAGTACCATGACATCCATCCTTCATAATGTATCCCTGGAACTCTATCCTGATATGTGGTGCAGTTAGACGGAGCTGCGACCTGTCATTTAAGGGCTTAAACAAATACTTACAATGCGGCGAACTCCCCTTCGTCTCCAGGCTTTAAGGACTTCCTGAAGAAACGCGTATGCTGTGGGCCGACGGTTAGATCATCAGATGGAATGCTGAATAATTTGAAGCTCACGTTCAAGCTTTTGTCTTTGGGACTGAGTTCCTCAACACCCCCGAATTTATTGACTGTGCTGACAACGTCGAAATCATGGTGATGGTATTCGTCGAACATGGTTGGAGTCTATCGAGGTGTCATTACTGATCCCTTATATAGTGGTGGTTGAAACTCCGATCCGATCGCTAGGGCTTTGAAGAGCAATTTGGTGGAGAGAGCGACGTGCAAGAATACGAGCACTACTTAAACGCGTCTGAAACAAAGCGGAAAATTGAGGTACCGATAAATCGCGAGGGTTTGACCGTTAAATTTTCGCTGCTTGTCGTCCTAACAAGTAGCTTGTCGATAAAGCGGGAAGTAAACGCTGAAAAGCGTCCGTCTGGGAGATCAGGAAAGGCGGAGTCTTTCGACGTTATAGTCGATATACAAGCAATTCCACCACAAGGTGGAACGGGCATTCCGCCGAATGCCATAGGCAAGGAGACTTACAAACGCTTGGGGGCTGGTCAGCCTCGGATTACTGGGGGCGGCCGCTCGGGGCGAAGCAATGACGTCGAATGGGTTTCTTCCGTCTCAGTTGGAGGCTGGTACGGTTATCCATTGTGATTGTTTGTTTTGATTCCCGCCAGCGAAAAATATAACTACCTGGCTGCCTCGCGTTCTTTCCTCAGCAGCTCTTTGCAGGTAACCTCCACCATCCCATCCTTTTCCGCTCAAGTACTGACTCGCCCTTCTGCTTCTCTCTAGCTTGCTCTGTCTCGCTCATCGGTGAGTGTACCCATCCTCATCGCCCTTGCTATAGCTGACGTCCTGTTCGTAGCTTGGCGGGAGGATGAGAAGACAACTAATGTTTATCTAGGGTGGAGGCATCGCGGATTGAGCACGTCGTGTGGAGATGGATGCGGTCCTGTTTCACCTACCCGCCTTTGGGTACCCGCCTGGGGATGGGGCATTAAGCAACCACCTCTCGCCTTTGAGAGTCCACGCTTCGGTTCGTCCACTCTGTGGTGCGTTCCCCGGCGTGGATTGTCAGAGTTGGGGAGGGTGCGCGGGGAGGTCGTAGCTCGGGTGGCTTCGTACGCAGTGAGTCGCTCAGTCACTACAGTCCATATCGCCTGCTGACTGCTGCTTCGCATTCCAGGAGGGCGACGTTGTCACCGCCTTCGCGCCATCGTCTATCGTATCCTCAGGATACGAGGCGGCTCCCATGTGCCGGCGCGGACCAGTAGCGGGCGTGTCTTCCGGTCACATTTTGGCCTACGAGTGCATCGCTGTTTGGCCTTACCTTGCTGTGGGGAGGACCATCCGGCGTGTCTGTGGCAGTCAGTGCGAGTTTGTGCGCGAGGGTAGCGTTTGCGTGATATGTAGGGAGGATGTGTAAGTCTTGATATTTGGTGGAAGTCGCGGGATGCTGACGATGAGCAGGGGTGTGCTCTTCGCGTTGACCTCCACAGGACCTCAAGTCTCGACCTCAAGGCCTCAAGGCGACCGCGGCAGGGGTAACGGATGGGGAATATGCGCGGGGGACCGTCGTCCCCGGTATGTCCCTCATTTGCTGAAATCCAGGCCGCATGCTAACTACACGGTTGCTTGGCCTTGCCTCGTCCTGAGGAGGGTTTCATTTAGCGTTCGTGTAGTTCGTAGGATACATCGATGGGAAGGGTGAGGACTTACTTCATTAGTCATGATCACTCGCATGTTTTGTATGATATGGGCTGCGATAAACCCACAGGCTGACGACCTTCTTCGTACTTACTGTTATGTATGTTGTTTAATTCCATCTATCATGGTGCACACCATGTATCTTCTTTAGCTCGTCATCTAGAACTGGCGGGTGGTGTCAAGACAATCAAAATCACCTGTCGACATGGTTCTGTGTTGTAGTCGCAGATCCACTGGCAGCCCTAGTCTCGGCTCCAGTCCTTGTGGTCCGCGCGAGACCGTCGGCGTTTCAAATTTCCGACTTTCAAGTCCGCCCGGCTCTTCCCCGAAGCTCGCTGTAGGACATCTGGGGACGAGATTATGGCAGCCCTCAGACAGTGCACAACCGTGAAGCACGTGCTCTCTCCTAGCGAATTACTCTAGACTACTCTCGACTCTCGGCTTTCTCTTCTTGAAGTCATCTCAAATGCCAGAGCTCCCTGGTAAGGCAAATATGGGTATTGAACCCAAGAGTTACTGACCATTATCAGAAGTTGAAAGGGCTGCAGCCCTCATACGTGAAATTGGCATAGGCAAACGCATAGACCGTGTCGAGACCGTTCAAGACGACATTGTCTTCTCTGGAGTCAGCCACAATGAATTTGTAAGTGAAATACAAGCCTCCTGTTTATATATAAGTCCTTCCATCGAGATTACTTAGGCCCATGAAATCACCGGTCGAACTATTCAAGATGCAAGGCGTTATGGTAGATTTACTAGTTTACCCCTGACTCAAACGTTGCTGGTTCTGACTTCTGACTGTAATCATGTAGGGAAGGTATTTTATATTCAACTCGATGGCGAGGGAAGGCTCCCTGTCCTCCACTTTGGGATGACCGGAATGCTCCAAATCAAAGGCCAATTGGCAACTTATTATAAGGAGACACCGCGTTCCGCTTCAACACAATGGCCGCCGCGATTCATGAAGGTCAGAAAGCAGCTCTACTACTTTCTACGCATTCACTCAAATGTAGATCCTTTCGCGCAGTTTATCCTGCATCTACAGGACCCCGTCTCTGGAGAGACAACTCATCTGGCATTCTTGGATGCTCGCCGACTTGGTCGCATCCGCCTTTGTGCTTCACCTCTAGAGGAACCTCCGATATGTGACCTTGGATACGATCCCATAATTTCGATGCCCCTTCTTGCCGAGTTTCAAGCCAAATTGTTGAAGCGCACATGCCCTATAAAGGCGCTGTTACTTGACCAATCATTCACTGCTGGTGTTGGGAACTGGGTTGCCGGTCAGTAGACTGTTGCCTATTTCATAGTTGGGCGCACATTGATGACAAAACTGCAGACGAGATTCTTTATCATGCTCGCGTACACCCCGAGCAACGGTGCAACACTTTACTTGAAGAACAGATAGCCGCGATTCACCAACACACCGCTGAAGTCTGTAAATTAGCCGTCGCGGTCAACGCAGACGACACTAAATTCCCTGCGAACTGGCTCATGAAACATCGATGGGTATGTTCGAAGAGATTCTAGTGTTATTAGTACTGACTCTGTGCATTCATTAGGGCAAGGGCAAAAAGAAAGCACACGCTCTATACTTGGTACGCCTCGGCATTCATCTAGTTTATAGTAATCATCTTATCTTTTTCGCGGCCATATAGCCATCAGGAGGTTTGGCTACCATCAAGTGGGTGACAGTTGG
This sequence comes from Pleurotus pulmonarius, assembly GCA_012980535.1. Lineage (NCBI taxonomy): Eukaryota > Fungi > Basidiomycota > Agaricomycetes > Agaricales > Pleurotaceae > Pleurotus > Pleurotus pulmonarius. The sequence continues at coordinate 3,342,747 of SJKF01000002.1, forward strand.
AGGGAGGACTTCTGCATACGTCGAGGAGCTTCAAACGCTCAGAAAGTCAGGTATAAGTGTGAAGGACGCTGAAGAGGGCAGCGAGAGTGATCTACCAGATTTAACCGATTCCGACGTAGAAGAGCCTCAAACCGTACAACATGCAGAGCGCAAGGTAAATTCTACATTCTATCTAGATCTTCATCCTCATAGGAATTATAGCGTCAGCCACCTCGTCGGGCGTCTCGGCATTTTCAGAACCAAGAGACCTCCGATCCTAGCCCAAAGAAGCGCGTTAGACGGTCTTAACATCTCATTACTGAATATACAGTTGATGCAAATCACAATATTTAGGTACCGATACGCACGCTTATAATTTATGTAGATGAATGCAAGTTGGGGCAATATGATGCCAAACGAACAAAGCAAGATAAATCATCTTGCTTATTTTTGTGGCGACCTTCAGTCGCTCTCGTCGTCGTCGTCGTCCTCCTCCTCCTCAGCCTCATCATCAATGAAACCATTTAAGGTTGGTCCCTCCTCATCGTCGTCGTCATCGTCGTTTTCACTTCCATCAATATCTTCCTCTTCTTCCTCTGACGTCTCCTCCTCTTCATCGCTACCGCCGCCCAACTCCACATCTTCTATGCTTCCACCTTCATCGCCACTGTCAGCATCCACCCCAGGATCCATTTGTATATCCTCATCTTCGCTCTCGCCCTCCACGTATTGTCTCGCCTTCCTCGCCCTCTGCTTCGTAATCTTCTTCTCTCGCGGTATACCAAGGGGTGTAGGAGCAGCCGATGAACGCATTTCGATCTGTGTCAACACCATGTCCAGTCGCCCATTTAATGACAGAAGGCTTTCCTGTAGTGCAAGCCGCCGTGTCAAGGTTGCATGGAGGCCTGAGAGTCGAGCAATCAAGTTTGGCATCTATTAAAAATTGTATCATTCGTCTTTCTGAGAAAAGGGGAGGACCGACAGTCATGAGATGCCCGCTATGGACGATCAAAACCGTTCTTATCCAAGTTATGAGCGCCGCGCCGCGTTGTGAGCTTGCACCACCCCCACGGCCTTTCACGTTCGCCCCTCTAGCCCCTCTGCTCAGCCTTTCAACACACGCATCGATAAGGGCTACCGCTAATTGAGGGGGTAATCGTCGAACGGTATTGTTAATGAGGATTGGGTCGGAGTGAGATAAGCAGGTCTCGGTCAGTTTGGCGTCTGAGGAGTGCAGTGCTTGTATAAGTGTGCGCGTCAGTGAATTTGCCGGCACCAACGGCTCTGCCTTGTCTTTCGCATCGCGACCCGACTTGCGGGCTTTTTGGTCACCATCGCTGCCCTCGTCTTCAGATGAAGTGGTCGGGTTTGCACCTGAGAGCGCTGTCAGTCGCTGACCAAGGCTCAGTTCGGCAACATCAACATCCAAATCTCCAGCTTGTGAGAGATCGTTGTCGGCTTGCTCGTCGTGACCGACTTCTGCACCAAACCCAACAGAAGCCGTTCCTTCTGCATATCTCCTGATTTTAGTGGCCTAAACAGGCTTTATAGTTGTGCACAGAGATTACAACGTTGAATGCATACCGGAGAGTTTTTAGTCACACCGTTGGCTGTGATCTCCATCAGTGTCTGCTCTTGGGCGGCTTCGCCAGAAATTAGAATTACCTTCAAGGCTCTTGATGGTCTTTTTCCTTTTTGGTTTTCACCATCGAGGATCGGAATCATGTGATCAGAGTGACAATGCTCGTGGGAGAGTATTGCTATGTTCGGCCAGCCAAGTTCCCTGCCATGTCCGAGTTTAGTTGAACGCCGGTGGTCGCTCAGTTGCCTACCCGTCTGTGCCAAAGCGTCCTCGTCTCGGTTTCTTCTTCACCATCACGACGTTGGAATTGCCGGATGGCATCCGACTCGCGTAGTCGCCCATCGTCCGAAGATGCTAAATCACGACCCGAACGTCTTCCATTGGAGGCCTCAAACAATTCAGAGTCTAGTACAAGCAAGTTGAGCCTTGTACAAAAGGTCTTTATGGCTCCTTTCAGCCATAGGAAGCACGATTCTACGCGAATATTATCAGACTGTGCGTGATTTTACTTGTTACTACTAGAAACCCCACTTGACACCGTCATATTTATTCTCTCTGTGGGATGTCACAATTGCAGTAGCACCTATAATCATGACACCGCGTATGATGAGTACAGTCTCATCTTCCAATCGACCGCGAGCTTCGGTGGGATCCTCTACTTCACGTATGGATTTCGCGACACTTGGTCGTGCTCCACTTCGACTCGGAATTGGGACGCGGCGCATTACTTCGCGTGACCTTCAAATTGTTGAAGCAACGGATGAGCTTTTGGAAACCGAGGTTCCTGAGCCTGACGGTCTGGCGACTAGCGTTAGTCTATTGCGTGGTTTCAAGGCGACGATACCAAGTGCGGAGCAGGGACGTTCGCGGCGACGGCAAATGCGGAACGTAGATACACCGAAGCTTGGATTACGCAAGATGGGCATGTCTGCCAGAGGACTGTTGAGGGAGGGAGATGAAGATGATGGGGACCATGGTGATCATGAGGGTCAGAGTGTAGCTAGCGAGGAGGATATTGTCGTCGTTGGGAAGGCTGGCAAGGGGAAACGGCGGAAGAGAGGGAGAGAAAGCTTGAGCACAGCCAAGACGCTTGGGAGGGACGAACTCAGCAGGCAGAAGAAAGAGATAATGAAAGACAAAGAAAACATACACGTCAAAAGGGTGAGTACCCTCCTCCGTTGGTTAGATTGGCGCTAATACTAGGTACATTTTCAAGAGTTTGATCAATAACGAAATTGATGAAATTACCCGTAAAATCCAAGCTTTGGATTCAATACGAGTCAAGCTCGAGCAAGACCTACTTAAGCTTCAAGAAGAGGACTTGGAGCTTGACGACGAATGTGAGTTTTTTCATGTCTAAAACTGGGGGACGCGTGTCTCATAAACGTTCACCACAGTGGAAGGTGTTGGGGAGAGACTCGAATTCGAAGAGTCATCGCATAAACCCCAGAAAGCGTCTGCTCAGCCGTTACAGCTCCCACAGAGTTCACGGCGGCGCAAAGGACCTGCCTTCCTCCCCTCCGAGCACGATGAACTACCCCCAGGCGTAGCTTTCATGGTACGTCTTGTGTGCTACCTTTGCTATTCAAAGTTTAACTGACCTATACAGACTCTGGAGAGCCACACCACTCCCATCACTTCCCTTGACTTCTCGGAACCATACGGTACGCTAGTGAGTGCATCGCAAGATGACCCACAACCACGCGTTTGGGACCTATTCTCTGGCACTGAGATAGGACGACTGCGGGGTCATGTTGGGACGGTGAAGTGCCTACAAGTGGAGGATCATGTGTGCCTAACTGGGGGAGAAGATGGATGTGTGCGGTTGTGGGATTTACGTAGGGTTGACGAGGATGAAGAAGGCTGGGATGGTGAAGGAGAGATGGTCAGTTTGAGTGACGTAGCGGAAGAGGAGGAGGAAGGGGACATCAACGAGTTTGGGGTCATTGAAAACTCTAGCGAAGGCGAGAGTCGGTCAAGTGGCATCCGGAACGGGAAAGTGGGTTCTACTCCGAAGAACAACGATCCTTGTGTCCGAGTCCTTGAAGGCCACAGCAAGGCAGTGACTTCGCTGTATTTTGAGGACAACTGTTTGGTAATCACTTGCTTTCTGTATGTTATGTGATTGAACTAATCGCGCTTCTAGGTGACTGGCGCGTCGGACAAGACACTCCGACAATGGGACCTCCAAACTGGACAGTGTGTGATGACTATGGACATCCTTTGGGCTATCTCACATCCACCACCGACATTCCCAGGAAGCTCCAATCCCCTCTTTTCTGGTGCCGCCGCCGCCGCCGGAACATTTGCAGTTCCTACTCCCCCCTACGCTGACGGAAGTTGGGATATGTACCAGGACTTCGTTGGAGGAGTTCAGTTCTGGGGCTACGGTTTAGTGAGTGGAAGTGGAGATGGCGCTGTCAGGATGTGGGATAGTAAGTTTATGGACTATTATGACATCGACCCCCATTTCTAACCGATCTTTCAGTGCGCACAGGACAGTCACACCGCACGCTGGTCGGACACACCGGGCCTGTAACGTGTTTGCAGTTCGACGAGCTACACATCGCTAGCGGTAGTCTTGATAAGACTCTCAAAGTCCGTTCATCAACATTTATACACCACTCACACTGACTCTGAGCAATTAGATTTGGGATTTGCGCACGGGAGGTATATTCGAGACGCTCAAATACGATCACGCTGTCACGGCCCTTCAATTCGACAGTAGGAAGGTCGTTGCTGCTACTGGGGAAAATGGCGTCAAGGTAAGTTATGCGCTGCTTTCGCCGAACCCAAGACTAAGTCGGAACCTATAGATTTACAATCGAACGAGTATGCAGCACTCAATGCTATCGACAAATGGACATACTAGGCCTGTCGAGCGCCTTCGATACATGGACCGGTACCTTGTATCTGGGGGTAAGGACTCTACCATAAAGGTCTGGTCGCTGTAAAGGTCGGGCCTCTCTTTGACTAAGAGCTATCGATTTGCTATAAAGACTACAGCTATCCATAAACACAATCCCAGATGTACCATATCACTCACTTATTCACTTACATTTATGGTTTTCGACATCATATACGTAGCCGTAGACCGATATATTTATTTTCTAGAGTTGACATCCTTGGATCCAAACAATACCATGTGCTGGCAGATCGGCGTCCAGCATTAAACTTGTGCCTTCGATCACCTCATAAAGGTGAGTATCATCCCGAATTATCTAACTGCAAGAATCGTATGGATGACATGCAGATGCCTTCACAAAGCTCTCGGCAATTTACTATACGCGTGCCTGCTACTTCTGCAAACATTGGACCTGGGTTTGACGTTGTAGGCCTCTCGCTGTCCCTTTATCTGACACTCTCCGTGACCGTCGCGCCTCCTGACGACCAACCCTATACACTCCCAACGATAACCCATACTGGCGAAGGCGCTGATGAAGTACCCTTGGACGCCTACAAGAATCTCACCACACGCGTTGCCCTCTATGTTCTACGATGCCATAATATTCGATCCTTCCCATCTGGTCTGAAAATACACTGCAATAATGAAATTCCATTTGGACGGGGTCTTGGGTCATCTGGGGCTGCTGTTATAGCTGGCGTCCTTCTTGGAAGCGAGCTGGGGCAGTTGAACCTCAGCACCGAACGCCTGCTCGATTTCGCATTGATGGTCGAACGCCATCCCGACAATGTTACCGCCGCACTTGTTGGTGGATTTGTCGGCTCCTACCTGAAGGAACTTGACAGGGAAGCAACAGAGGCAGCGAGTGTGCCCCTGAGTGAAGTTCTGCCTGAATATCCACCAGATGCTGGCGAAGAGTGGGGTTTACACCCTCCTCAACCACCCCTTGGGATCGGTCATTACATCCGATTTGGCTGGGCAGAGGAGATAAAAGCCGTTGCAATCATTCCCCAGTTTGAGTTAAGTACTGCAAAAGCTAGACAAGTTTTGCCTGAGCAGTACTCTCGTAAGGACTTGGTATGGCCCGAAGTCATCACCTGAGGCCAATACAGCTAATATATGCCTAGGTTTTCAATCTTCAACGTCTGGCGGTGTTGACAACGGCTTTGGGGCAATCGCCTCCTGACCCAGGATTGATCTACGAAGCCATGAAGGATCGCGTTCACCAGCCCTACCGCAAAGCACTCGTATGTTCCTCAAATATCTAGCTTTATACTATTGGTAGATTAACCGTGTATCAGATACCTGGTTTACCGGAGGTCACATCATCAATCACTCCGTCTACCCATCCAGGTCTATTGGGAATATGCTTGTCTGGTGCAGGGCCGACGATATTAGCCTTGGCTACCAGTGGCTTTGAATCCATTGCTGAGGATGCTCGTGCTATTTTTAAGGAGAAATCGGTTGAAATTGAATGGAAGTTACTGGAAGTGGTTGGAGGTAGCTCTGTATCTCAGTCATAAATCAAAATGTTGCGTACTTTCCGCGATCTAAGAGCACGTTCACAACATAGCGATAACTTCAAAGCAGTGTGTGTATTATCCGTTTCGTATGAATCGTTAAACGTAACATATCGTGAGCAAGTCATTAGATAGGTATCGTGATATGGGTATGCAAGTGTGAAGGAAAGATCTAGTAGTGGGCGCGTGCGTATTATATAACAGTCGATGATACAAATTTAACCGCCAGCAGTCAGGCAAACTGCCCGAGTGGAAACCAAAGCGCCAGCACCGAGGTCGAATGGCAAGTCTACGGTGAACAAGACGTCGCTCCTATCTGCGTTCAGATATACGGGGAGATTAACAAGATTCTCGTTGGACGAGGGGTCGACCTGAACCCAGCGGATCTGTGAGGCATTCAGTCTGACGGCAGCTCCATCATTCAGCTCAAGCCTATCAGATACCCATGCAGCGCCTTCCAATGCCAATCCTAGGGACAATCATGAGAATCATGAACGAAGAAAGCACGCGAAGACCCGCGAAGACATACCGTCAATGATGAATGCTTCAGGGTCGTTGACGCGTTCGATATCAAGTCGCATTTGCAGTGTTTCGAGACTCCACCTCTTTCGATGAGCCACAGCTTGCCGGGTCGCCGTGATGTAGGCTTCCGGGAAGAAGAGACCACCGAGCCAGACCTCTACGTTGTCGAGATTGCCAAGACCAGAAATGGTATCCAACTGTGAAAGTCTGCGGGCGAAGTCCGAGATCCATCCTGATACGGTCATTGCCTTGTTGACCTTGTAACGACGCCAATGGTCGGGGATTGTCCCTGAAAGACGACAGTTCAGTCGGTTGACCATACCTTGATATGGAGAACTTACCTTTGGTAAGGGTGCTCATCAACGTTCGCAAGTGATTTGTCTGCTTGAGCTCCCCTTGGCAGACCTTCGTAACATCACTGAGGTCTTTCTGCACCTGGTCGAGAAGTTTACGCCCAATGAATCCTTCTCTAGCAAATAAGCGATAAAGAGGATCTTGACTTTCAGCATTCTGCCTGGTAAGAGTGTTGAATTTCTGAAGGCACTGGTTAGTCTAGTATTCAAGCTAACCCAACATGAGTTACTTACGGTTGGCAGCACTCCAAGCCATTCACGGCAACGCTCATATAATGTTCTCATCCAAGCAGGCTGTTGTGCCGATTCCGCCTTTGAAGGGCCACTGACTGTGGCTCCGTCGTCATCGTCAGTCAACATTCGCATCTTACGAAGTTTCCCCAGTAGCTCGTTGCCTTGAAAGGAGGGACAGAGATTAAAACACTCTTCTCCGTGATAAATATGAGCTCACCTTGAGCAATGGCTATGACTCGCTCGGCGGTCGGAGGCAAGCTAAGCCAGGACGGTGGTTCGCGATCCGGTAGACCGTGAACCCAGGTGAGGAAGTGCTCCATTTTTGTCCCGTCGGGGATGCCCAGTACTTCGTCTCTACCCAGGCTAGGTACCAAAGCGAAATCAACATCGTACGCCGATGCGGTGAACAGTCCATCAACGAAGGCATCCAAAATTCGCTGATCGAATTCACTATCGACTCGGCCTCCGTAGACGGATTGTTTGATAAGAGACCGAAGAGCATCCCAGGGTATTGTGGCTGGATTGATGTTTGCTCTACCCTTTGACACAGAAGCAAGCCAAGTGTCGATCATGCCAAAAGCGGCCGACATATCGGAATCATTGAAGTCGTAGATCTTGCTCCACCCTAAGGGAGCATAGCGGAGTCGTTCTTGTATAACGGCGTGGAACCAAGCGAGGAGGAAGTACAGTCGCACTTTCTCAGCAGGCCCTTGGGACAACCGCGCAGTAGGAATTGACCGTAATGAGTCGACCAAGTTCGCTTTGATCCCAGGAGGAGGTTCGTTCATGATCAGACGGGATTGGCGGAGAATGTTGACAGGAATTGAAGGATTGGCCTCCATGGTGATGAACAGGCGGAAGTTGCGATTGGGGTTAAGCGTCTGAAGCTTCTTCTCAAGTTGGCCTAGCCAAGAAGGCGCGAGATGGACGTTCTTTAGTAGGACCCAAGTACCTTGTCGAGACGCAGTAGCAATAGCCTGATCAGCAAGGGTGAACCCTTCCTGAGAGCCCATAGCCACAGAAGCAGAGCGAGTTCCTGTGTTTTTGATGAGATTCTCGACTTTGTAGCTTGCATCATAGCCTGTGACAGAGACCAGCGCTATTGGTGATGTAGGGGGAACCTCATCCGTGACCATATTGCCCAAGTCGAAGCTGGCTTCAGCAGAGAGGTCCAGGTCGAACGCTACTCGGACGAAATTCGCTGTAGCTTGTAATAAGCGATCGGGCCTAAAGCATTTGATGATCAGTAGTGCACGTATGGCCTCCATGACAGCTGGTGGGGATGTAAGTGACGGTGTAAATCATATATAACAAATTGGAAACATACGAGTTCCGGGCGACCAAGGCGTTGGAACACAGCTCTCCGGTGCGGCAGAAGATAAGAAGGGGATCCAAGCATCTTCGTTTTCTATGAGGTGTGATTGCACCGGCTTGAAGATTGAGTGTTTAGCATAGTTATCAAGTCGGTGAATTTGTTCAGAGGTGAGGACGTTGCTTTGAGTAGAGGAGTTTGAGGCGCTTGCGACGCCTTCCCCACTCTCCAGAAGGAATTCAAGTTCGTCACTAATCTCTTCGATGCCGCGTAGTTTCACCTGTGCCAGGAGTACTGCCAACATCACTTGATCACGGTGGAGAAGTGCTCTTGAGGTACGTCTGTATAAGACCAAGAAGAGGTCATTGAGCAAGATATCCCGACGCTGACCATAGTCCGAGACGTTCTTGAGGTTTGGGTTGTGGTGGAGGACGTAGTCGAAGATGTCGAGGAAGAAATGCAATGAAAATTGATAGAAGTGATTTACGAGGTTCAACTGTTCCAAGACGAAGAACACCGAGCTGCAAGCTTGAGCCAATGGAAGATATTCCGCCGTTACTTGTTCAACCTCTTTCATGACAACTTCCGTCTCCTCCACTTTCGCAGTGATATCTGCTGCTTCTCGTTTGAGTGTCTCCAATGTGTCAATGACCTTGTCGTCATCAAGGATGTTCCCCGACGATTCATTCAGTGCCTGCAAGAGCAACTTCTCGAGAGTCCGAAGACGTAGCTTGAATTCACCTTGAACCTTCATGAGATCTGTTCGTTTGCGCTCCGTGTCCGGCCGCTCAACCTTGAGTACTTGATCCAAGGACTGGCTCTGGAGGCTACTACGTGTCATGGTGAAATTGACAAACGTCACTCGACTGCAGATGTCTGGTGAAAACTCCACTGATGGGTCCCTAGTGGAGAGGAACATTGTGAATGATGGAGAGAAGTCGATGTCTTGGTTTCCTAGTCGAATAAGGACACGACCGCCGGTGCGCCGGATCTCTTTGTTGAGAACGGCATTGAGAATGGGGTCGAGGTGCTCTACGTCTTGGATTAGAAGAGGACTACCGAAGCGGAGTGCACTCTCCAAAACCTTCAGGAAGGCGTCGTCCAAGAAGCTAGTGACAGTAATTTTGCGGTCCTTGTATTCGTTAAGCAAAAACTTCGTCGCTTGGCCAGTGGGATCGATGATGAGAGGATATCGGTTGAAACGTTTGAGCATGATGGCATTTTCGGTGGTGAGGTTGTCGGAGGGCAGGGACTTGGATTGCCAACTCAAACGGTCGTCCGCAGTGGACAGATATTCCGTGAAGGAAAGTTCAGGCTTGAACTTGACATTCGCCTCAACCAAGTGGCTAGACCATTCCTGCCACATGACTTCGCGATAATGCTGGTCGAAGAAGCCGCCGTACGCCAGGAAAGCGGCTGAAAGAAGGACATCTCCGACGATAGTGCTCATCTCAGCATCGAACGTACGGCTTCCAGACTCCCATCGACCACGCTCGGAAGACAAACTCTCTAAAAGCTTCATGCTGCGATCTACTTTGCTCTGTACTCTCTCCATCTCCGACTTGATGGCCTGCGTCTCGCTGATGAGAAGCGCGTATTCCTCCTTGTATGTTTTGATCTTCGCCTCTAGCTCGGCTATCATCTGGATAATTGCAGCAGCTTGTTTCTTGGTCGTCTCTGCCTGGTTTTCCAATGATTGCACCTCATTGCGTAGTGGCTCCACCTTATCCAGAATTTCGGAAAATCGCACTTGTGCAATTACCCATTTGACAAGAGGTCCGCATGCTCTACTTGCGCGTTGGACTGTCTCGAAGTTGAACGATGGCCTGCTGAGGAAGTCTTTCTTCATCATCTCGCGAACTTGCCGGGTCATTTGGTTTGTCGTATCGAAATTGACGATTCTCTGGATGAAGTCGTCCCGTCGAATAATCCCCTGCACGGTTCGCCAACTATCGATTTTATGGCCGAGAACGGTGCAGACAGATTCCATGGCAAGCTTGACAGCTTCTGGGGGGTTAGCCATAGCACGGACTTCTTGAAGGTGCTGGCGCTTGATGTTGCCGACGGCTGATTGAGCGTCCAGCACTGCAGGTTCCGCATCAGCCAAGTCTGCCATGACCACGGCCCGTCGCTGTTCAATATGGCGATCTTGCTCCACCAAGGCTGCTTGTATTTGAATGGAGGCCGATTTCTTTTGCTCGGCTTCTTGCTGATCTGCTACCATGCGTTTCAACTTCTCATTAGCTTCGGCATCCTTGGCCTGGAGCTGGGAGCGCTTCAAGGCAAGACTCTTGCGAAGCTCTTCGACCTGAGTTACAGTGTCACGGAGCTTATCCAAACCGACATGTAGATGGCGTTGTTGCTCTTCGAGTTCGTCGCGCTTTTCATTGTATAGCCGTACGTAGTGATTGATGCTATGGGGGAGTTCAGTTACTCGAATTTCAGATACTGCCTGAGACTCACAAGTCAAGGTAGTGCCGAGGTGTAACATAGTTATACCGTCCTTGTCGTCGACTGAGTCGTTGGTTAATAGCGTGCAACGAGGCATGCACATGTACGAGGGCATTGACCACGGCGGTACGATGGGTGGGTGGGATTTGCAAGCCCCTATAGGCAATAGGGAAATTCACAGGGGGGTTGTAGGACGGTAAATCCATATCAAGAGTGTGGGTGAACTCCATCCCAACTTGATAGAACGCCTGGTCAGACCAATCTCCAAACCAATCAAGGACACATCGATTGAACAAAGCCGGTGAAGTCGCGGCTCTGGAAGCCAAGCCGTTCGCAGGAGGGTTCATTGTAAACACAACGTGGAGATTTTTGGCGACTTGCTGCGTGAACCAACGATACAACTCTTCGTGCGAGTCTAACATCAATCCATCGCGTTGTGACCCTTCTTTGCATGCTGTCATGAGCGCTGCGTGTTCATCCCCTTCGAATAGACCTGGCACCTCCGCATTCGCCAACAACGTGTTCATGCGCTCCAGGAAACCAGAGTCGAGCACGTTAGACTCGTCCATGATGAAGCAGATTTTCTCGCTTTTACAACCTGCACGTCGCAGAACTGTCCGAAGATCCTCGTCGAAGTCATCACCAGTATACTTGTTGGAAACTTTGATTTGGAATATGCTCAAGCCGTTCATCCAGGCTACGAAACGAGAGAGTGTTGTCTAGAGAAATCGTTACTACCATGATGGATGTAATATGAAGTCGCTTACCTTGCCACTCCCACTAACACCAATCAGTAGAAGATGACCCTGAATTTGTCGGAAAACACGATCAATCCGCAGGACATGGTCCAATACGTCGTTGAAGAGCACTAAAGGTACGTCTAATTCTTCTTCATAGAAGACCCTGAGGCGTGCTTTCGTATATTCTCGAAGTGTCTCCCTATCGACCGGGATGTAGTGTTTAGATGTCCAGTTGGAGAAGAGGATGGGTCGCCCAAGCGCTTCTTCACGGTTGATCGTGGGGAAATGTTCTGTTGCGACTGAATCGATATTCTCGTCGGTCCATTGTTTTTCATCCTCGGTGACAAGTCGATCTTGGAAAAGACGAAGGGCCTCGTGAGCCCATATTCGCACCAAGCCCTCGACTGAGAGTGTTTCGAGGGGTTTGATCGCCTCATATATACCTCGGACCCACCGTGTCAGTTCACGAGGACTGTAGACGTAATGGGCTTGTACATCCGTGGTAAACCTCTTCTGAGATGCGAGGTAGAACGTCACCATGGCGTCCGTAAGGGGCTCCGCGTACGCCCTCAGAGAAGGCAGAACTTTGAGGGCAGCACGATTGTACGTTCCATATATTTGCTTGAGAGAGATCTCGCCAGGATAATCCACCATCACGAGAGGGGCATGGCGGAGGAATCGATGGGTAAGAGGGACTCGACCAGGGTCTGTAGGAGGGTTGCAAGCACCAACGAACTGGATTCGTTCAAGTTTCACCCATGCCATGTCGCTAGAGCGCCAAAAACCACCGCATTCCACGAGCTGGCGAATGAAAGAGATAACGCGTTGGGTGCCGTATTTGTCTGGAGCTGGAAGATTGATTTCATCGCAGAATACAACAAGCCATCTTCCAATTTGAACGGGAGAAAGGAGGACGCCGTTCGGAGTCTTCCGATATTCGCAGTATTGCTCGAATGTCTTCAAAATCAACTCCGGAGTAGTTGCACTGGAGAAATTCAGGCCAACCACCTCCATGTCTGGCAGCTTTCTGAGAGCACTGAACAATGTCATGGTCTTCCCAGAACCTGGAGGACCACACAGCATGAGGGGCTTGTGTTCAGATAACCACGAGTATAGCACCTCCTCATGTCTAACCGTGTCGATCGTAGGTACTACAACATCTGAGGCAGTGACCGCGTGGGAGTCAATCTCGATGCTGGGTACTCGAGACTGCCAACCAGCCCATTCTCCGGTGTTGACTTGAACGTCGAAATCGATGAGAGAACTGCCCGAGGCCATCGGAGGCAAATCAATACCGGTACGAGTGCGTAGAAACTCCCCCATTTCAGCGCGAAGGTCCAACTTCGCGTCACCAGAAAAGGCCCAAATGATACTGATTAGAAGCCTCTTGGTAACGTATTGTTCAACACGCTCAGGGGCCAGAGGGAAATCGGAGTGTTGGATATTATACTCGATGACATTGCGAACTGTCTTGTTGATCAGCGAAAAGAGGGTGTTAAGAGCGCGAGTGACAGTGAAATCCATAATGTGTTCGATTGATTCTGCGAATTCGAGGGCCGAGCTAACGAGATCACCAGGTTCGAAGTATCGTTCCAGAATAGTAGCGATGAGTTTCTGCGTGTTGAGATGTGGGGAGGACGCAGCATCGGTGGCACTTGGCTCGGTCCGGCGACGGAGAGTATCGGCAGCGTCTTCGTCGTCTGCATCAAGAGGGTTCGTAGATAATGTGGCTAGGTAGTTTTGGTAAACCATTGACGGTGTGACCACATCATCGCTAAACCAAATCATTCCACAACGGCTGACGGTGGCGAGGGTGGCATATCTGAGATGCTCGACCTCGAACATGATCCGTACATTGGGAGGAAGATTTAGACGTTCTCCGTTGGGTAATGTCAAGAGCTTGTTGTCGTCCAGGACACTAATGATCACACGAATTAATTTGACGCTTTGAGACGTGAACCATTCACGTACCTATTCAGATTCTCGACCCATTCGGGATCCACGTCACCATCAAAGATAATCCAATGACGTTTGCTGCTTTCGCCACGTACGTCGTCGACAATCTTGCGAAGGATATGGGTGAAAAGGCCGTCATTCCATTCTCGCGTAGTTGGGTCCAATGTTCCGTAAAGCGCATCCTTGTGCATGGCCTTGGGGTCGATAACATACGACACACCCTCTGTGCCATCGAGTCGCGCTAATGCTGCAAGCAAAACCTGCCAAGCTTGGGTCTTCCCGCTACCAGACGGCCCAACCATCATCAATCCATGCTGGATTTTCTGGATCTGATAGAGCTGCAGGATCTTCGCAATCCAACGATCTCCTGTCTCCAAACGGCGGTCGGCGCAGACTTTCAGAATTTCTTGCCTGAGGGCATCTAAATCTACTGGTTCATAGTCAACACCCGGGAACACGTCCGCAAGGAGACTGAGAAGAGGTCAGACATATACAAAACTCAGAGCAAAAGTAGTACCTTGTTAGAAGAGGAACGTCGTCAGCGACCAGCTTCGGAACGATTGTCTCCGTGACACTCTGGATGAGGATAATTTGCTCTGAAATGATGTCGGAGAGGCCGCCGAAATTGGGATCTTCAGACTCGGCAGCCTTGTCATTTATTAGACGTTCACGTTTAAGAATACCAGCGCTGGACAAGACGGCTTTCAACGCCCGCAGACCGAAATCGTAATGGGGTTGAGGTGAGAGCTGCTCGTCACAAAGGTTGAAGAATGGAACAATCTTCGACGCGAGAGATTCGGCAGTACGGAAGCCTTGAGAGAACAACATGACCTGAGCAATCAATTCTCGGTCAGGTCGCGTCATAGCCATTCTGAGATACGATTTTAGAAGCGTCAATAGGCTTTTGAATGGTGACCTACGGTCTGAAGAGCTTCGTGAGATTTGGTGGGAGTTGCGATCGACCAGCATAATTAGGGTTAGTCGTGATGAATATACCTAGGAAAATATAAGCACTGTGTTCATGGGGAAAACGAACTTGTACTTACCCATGTTCTTATTCAGTTTCAAACTCTTGCCAACAAGCTCAATCTCCGTATTCGGATTCTTTGCTACCAAAGAGAGACCTTGTTGGATTGTCTGAACTTGCTGCGAAACAGCACTAAGAATGCGCTCCTCCAGTCGATTGAACTCGTCGAAACATCCCCAAGCGCCAACTTGACACAACCCAATGAAGATTCGACCCATAGCCTGGAAATCGAAGGTTTCGTCGCAGCAGAATACCAGCACGAAACGGCCAAGTTGAACCCCGAGAGCCTTGACGGACTCGGTCTTGCCTATTGTGGGGTACGTCAGACGATATAACGAGCAAGACTATTGCAAACAAACAACGCACCAGTTCCAGCAGGACCGAAAGGCGCCCCTCCGAGTTGCGTATCCAGTGCTTGCGTCAACGTCAAGTAAACACGATCGGTCAAAGGAGTTTGGACGAGTCGGTCAGGGACACCAAGATACTCCCAGCCATAAGGGAATGAGGCGTCAGCGACCTTGATCGCGAGCCTTTCCAAAGGGTTCTCATCGGACTTGTTCAAGTAGAAACGCATCTGATACAACCAAGTGAAGTTCTTTGAATCAAG
This sequence comes from Pleurotus pulmonarius, assembly GCA_012980535.1. Classification (NCBI taxonomy): domain Eukaryota; kingdom Fungi; phylum Basidiomycota; class Agaricomycetes; order Agaricales; family Pleurotaceae; genus Pleurotus; species Pleurotus pulmonarius. Next base: position 3,357,935 of record SJKF01000002.1, read on the forward strand.
GACTCGTTGTTGGATGAGCAACCGAATGACGTCACGCTGGTGGACGAGTTCGGTAATGAGATGCTCGCACTTGCGACGAGTGACGGCGCTCAGCTCGCGGAGGACAATGTCGGCCAGGAGGTCGAGTGCTTGATGGGTGGTATCGAGAGCCCCTTCGGGGGGTTGGGAAGCCTCTAGGGAAGCCTCGACGGACGTCGTCCACGCGATTTGGATGGCCAACGTGACCAGTTGAGCAGGGTATTTCTCCATCCACTCAATCAATGGCTCCATCTGCAGCTTTGATCCGTTCCCAAAGAATGTTTCCAGTTCGGTGACAGCGTCCGTCAAGAGGTTGGCGAGTGAAACCTGCATCATAGACTCTATCTTAGCCAACCAGTCATTGATCTTTGGGTAGTCCTTGAGAAGGATGGGCTCCGTGAACTGTACTTCTTCGCCTTCCCTTGACGACATGCTTTGGATCTGGGTGAGGTCCTCGTCGAGCCTAACATTGGAGATGCCCGCGAACATCTTCTTCAGATGTTTCATGATGCGCAGAATATCTTTACTGTTACCGATGATTTCGAGAAGATCTTCGTCGCCAACGAAGTAGAAACGGGGGAAGGATGAACGCTCGCGCTCCAGGTACTCTCCGAGAGCCTTCTGGATCTTGTTGAGCTGGTCAGCCAAACGTTCGAGACTCTTCTGTATGCCTTGGATGTTCATGACGTCGAGGATAAAGGGTGACTTGTAAACCTTCTTCATCACGGTCAAGAATTCGGTGTTAATGTTTTGGAACCGAGCGCTCTCGACGGGAAGGAGATGCTTGATATCTGCGCTGCCTGAGAAGATGCCTTCGAGATAAACCCACTGGCGTTGTACGTCGATCCAAACGTCGAAGAGAACATGAATCCTGTTAAGCTTCTCTTCCCATGAACTGGCTTCCTCTTCGAACACCTTATAATAAGGGGAGAGCTTCATCGCCGTCAAGGAATTCAAGTTCTCGCCGCACTTAGTGAACAAATCATCCCATCCTCTAGACACAAGGTTGAGTGTCGATACCAAAATATGAAGGATTGGCTTACCGGATTAAACGACACTTGTTCTGATAGTTGACCAGGTCAAGAGTGTAGTTCGTCCAAACTTCTTTGACTTGTTTGATGTACTCTTCGAGAGCCATCTAGGAAGAGTCAAGAAGGGAGCTGACCACTGTGACAGACAACGCACCTCTCCTTGAGCTTGGATGATCACTTCTTTTATCAAGGCCTCGTTCCTCTTCAAGTCCAAGTCGTAGACATTTCCTAGTACCATTCTGCACTTGTGTCTCAGTAACTTTCAAGGAAGTCCGAGGACAACGACGCACAATGTCAGGCTGATCTGCGCAGGCAGCTTCAACACCTTGAAGAGCTGCTTCCAATGCCTATCCTTCAACGCCTCGCTCTTCAGCTCCGAAATCAATGAATTCGACTTCAACAGGCCCCTCAAAACATCTTGGACGTATTCGAACGCGGCATACTGCCTCATCCTCGTTGGCATTTCCTTCGTCGACGAGAGGAGGCCATCAATTTGCTGACGTAGCTTCCTCGGTTGCACTGTCGCCCACGCAAGCTCCCTCAGCTCCCCAATCTGATTCCATACACCTGAAAGCGCCGTCCAAACAGCCTTCAAGTCGCGCAGTTCTTCGAAGACGGGCTCCAAGCGGGTGTGGCGCGTCAATTCGAGATCAAGGGCCTCTTTCGCTCGACAGACGAGGTCGTACTCTTCCGCGACGCGAGTAATCTTTCCCTCGAGTACGTTGATGGTATTCATAGCCGTATCTGCGCGCAGACTACCTTGGACAGGCCGACTCTGCTCCCACTCGACGATGACATCGTTAATCTTGTTCTCGACTATCTTGTCCTCGGCAACAATTTTCAGTTGCAGCCCGGCTATAGTAGTAAAATGGGTTTATAATATGTGCTTGTTCATATTCCAATGAAACGCACCTAGTTGCTCTTGAATGGAATCATTCTTCCGTTTCAATATCTCGTTGTATGCACTCCATTCGCCTCGAAGCTGGTCGCTATACAGCCAGTCGTCCGGAAATTGATATCTGAAACGTTCTAACGTTTTCTCTCCGCCGGCGCATAGTTCTATCATAGGGCCCCATGCTTTCGTTTTCTTCTTGAGGTCTTGGACAAATGTGATGAATGTCACGGCTGCTGCCGTCGACGAGCTGTTTGAGGCGAAGGCCTGTAAAGCAATGCGTCAGCGCGTCTATCATTGGGAACTATGCAACGAGCTACTCACCTCCATGTTTACTGCACGCGAACGCGTCTGGCAGAAGATGAGAGGGTGGTAGCAACGCGCCTGCAAAGGCAAGCACAACTGCGTTACGTAAGCCGTTTCCTGGCCCTGGCAAGCAACTTGCTCTTTCGACTCATTCAGTTCGTCCTCATCCCACTAAACATAATCCAGCCATGTCGGGACGTCAACAACGCGTGATGGTTCAGCCCATCGTACGTCTTGTATAATTCATGTAATACGCGATGGACTAATCTTGGCCTTAGAATGTCATCTTCAAAAATCTCCAACAAGTACGCCCCACGAATTCTCAACCCAAAATGCGAGACTGACCATCGATCGTCGTTTACAGAGGACAAAAGTTGTCATATGGCTGTACGATAACATCGAGATGCGTATCGAGGGAACTATCATTGTGCGTCCATCCCTTCGCGTCTGGCACACCACCAATGGTGTTGAATTGGTTTATTGAAGGCGATGCCCGGTTGACACCACCATCCCATCCCATACATCTGCCAGCGGCATCATTCACATTCATCCGTTCTCCTTTTCTGCGTCGGGATACAGAAGGGCCTGTGCTAACGGCCATCTACTCATCTAGGGTTTTGACGAATTCATGAACCTAGTAATAGATGACGCTGCTGAGGTATTCGTCAAGGACGCGAAGCCCAGGCGAGACCTAGGTCTGTTCTTCGGTATTCATCTACTTAGTGGTCGCTCCCGCTTACGATACTTTATTCAGGACGCATCCTACTCAAGGGAGACAACATCACGCTGATACAGCAGATTGTGTAAATGTCTGTAGTATGAGTATATTCCATTCACCCGTAAAATGCTGTAACAAATTACGTTTCTCGCCTGCAAAAGGAACGAAAGGAAGAGTCTGAAGCGTACTCATGTTCGCGCGCGCGATTGATGGATGAACATTCGAACGTTAACAGAACATAGACCAAGTATTAGGGCACAAAGGGACGCGACGTGAAAGTTGCGGACAGATGCTTTGTTGATGATGCTGCAGTTTCAAGCCTCGCGCTTCCTTTCTGCCTCCCATCTCTCGCGCACTAGCCTCGCGCCCTCTATCCTTGACCTAAGGACCATTGCAGGCGTTAACTGCATCTGGACCGCTTGAAGGTGGGGTGGAATTAATGTATCTGTGCGAATGACCTGCCAGACGCCAGACATAAACCAAGCGACACCATTAAACGCAGGAACTAGACATACCGAGCCAATAGCCAAGAAGAAAGAAAATGTAGCAGCACTGCTAAGCATGTACTGCGACAGTGTCGAAAGGGCTCCGCGTGGGCCAGCTCCTCCTCTATGAAGATATTAATGGAGGTTCTTGCCCAAAAACCTGCACACTCACCTCAGGATGCTATATGAACCAAAAATGAAGCCAATGGTCAGCCCCACGCCACTCCCCATCAATGCACCCATTCTGAGACAGCCTAGTCAGCAAAACCGGGTTTCCACGACCGGGAGCAAGTACTACCAACTTTACTATGAACATTCAACCAAGTCAGTTCGCGGTTTTCTCGGTATGTTGAGATTTCATTTACATACGTTTTTGCCATACCGATGGTTCGTTTGAGTGGGGAACCATTGATGGAGGCATATTAACGAACGAAGTAGAATTTGTTAGAGGAAGTTCTTAGTTGATAGGTGAATTCAGAGATTTGGGAAAACGCGGGAAATTCGATTCACGCGCTCCGGAGTTCGGCCAGGTGCATGATTTCCTTTCACCAAAATGCCCCAAAGCGCACCCTCGTCGTTCCCTACCGCGCAACAAGCTCAGATTAGTACGTGAGGCATCCTATAGAGACACACCCTTTTACTGAAATCATGTCAAGTTCGTGCCAATCAGAGGGACCTGATTCATGTATCATCATTCAAGAACCAGACAGATAATGTCCTCCGTTCATGGTTAGGTATGCGAATTCAAAGATTACGACCGCCGCGACGGTTGAGGGCTGAATACAGGTAGTCGATGGCTTACACGTTGGGACAAGGAGGTTGATCTGCTTGTCAATTTGGCATATTATGGATTGACCACTGGGAGAGGTGAGTACTAGCACCGTATCATCGTGGCCCACTTCACAATACACCAGCCACGCAGACACTGGGCGAGGAATATACGGATATCTGGCAGCATTCAGCATTTACCGAACGAGCACCAACCGCACGGGCACGCACCTGCCTCATCCTCTTGTCGACACTCCCTTCATACATTGTTGCACGCCTCGGCTCACGGCTCGACTCATTACCGCAGAAACTTTCCTCTCTATTGAGAGCCCTTCCAATATACATTGAAATTGCCACGGACCTCAACCTAGCCATCTTCTACTTGAAGGGGTCTTACCATGACCTGATCAAGCGGGTCTTGGGCATACGGCATGTACGCACATCGTTCACGATATTGAATCCCAAACCTGACATCATGGTAGTTGTCGTCTATACCTGAGAACCCGCACGTCCGACCACCCTCTTACTCCCTGCTCGGAGTCCTCATCCTCGTTCGCCTGTGTTACAGGCTCCTGGCATACATTCGCTCGGTCCGCTCGGTCCCTCAAACGAAAGGCAAGGCTCCGACGTCATACAGGGACAACGAATTATACATCGACGATCAACCTGTATCGTCTCTTCTGGAATTCATCGACCCCGAAGCTGAGCCGGCACGACCCGCGGAAGAAGATGAACGCACAATGCTTGACATACGCGCAATCCCGGCAGAGCTACGGGCGTCACGGAACTGCACACTTTGCTTGGAAGAGCGGACGGATAGCTGCGCGACGGAGTGCGGGCATCTGTTTTGTTGGAGTTGCATTGTTGGATGGGGACGGGAAAAGGTGAGCCGTTCACCTCTTTCGATTCCTGCTTATCAACTTCGTCGCAGCCGGAATGCCCATTGTGCAGACAGTCACTAAATCTAACACGATTATTACCTATCTATAATTTGTAGAGCCTCTGTGGTTGTAACGATTGATTGACCGTGCGTGAAGTTCGACTGTAGAGTCTGAGGTGATTGGCGTCAACTGAGTGGCCGTGTGTGGGCAGGCGAATCGCGAGGATAAAATCCGAAGATATATATGGGAGGTGAATTACAATTGCGGCCTGTCCGCATGAAGCCCACTCCATATTCCCCTCGCTGCCTCCGTTGTGCTTTCCACAGTTGAACGCTTCAGTGATTTTATCTTCGCGCCAGATGAATCGAGTAAGAGCTGGACCTTCTTTTGAATGCCAGTGACTTCAAACTCGTTAAGGGGAATGACTTTATCTCGACCATTGACTAGAAAGTGCATAACTGAATAAACTAGAACGCGAGGGAATACGCGCAATACTTACGATAAAATCCACGGACGATAGGTTCATTTTGATTTCTCTGCTTTACGACCACTTCTACGTGGGGGTTTTCGCGTGCAAGGTCCTCAAGGTGGTTGAGGAGGTAGGTGCGAGTGTTCGCGGAGGAAGGCCACTTGTCGCAGAATTCGAAGACGAGTTTCCGGACTTGTGGTATGAATATTGAGTGGCCATTGGACTGCCGCGAGCGCAACTGGGCTCGGAAGATGGGTACGGCTGGTGCAACTTTTCTCGCTACTGAGGCCATGTTGTGAAGACGAAAGCTTGAAGAGACTACAATACCGAAATCACTGGTAATCGGAGTTCCAATATTTGTAGTGGCCCATTAGAAATTTACAATCTCCGCCTGTGAAGTGACTTGATGTGTGGCCGTTTGCGGTCATCTGCCTGCCAGACCGTCGAATCCAATAGCGTCACTTGCAAGCACGGCGTTTATACTCATCTCTTCAGACGCGTCTCGGGGATCGACTAAATAACGCGTCGGGGTCACTTCGATTTGCTCTCTCATTACTCCTCACATCGGCTCATATTTTGAGTGATAATTTCGCATAAGGATGGCTCGTGCAACCCGGTCGACTACCCAAAACCAGGAAAAGGAATCTTCTTCCACAACCACCATCACACCTGCGGCGAACACATCACCTCCCCGCACGAAGACGGGCTCAAAGAAACGCAAGCGTCCCAATCAACCGGATTCCGATGAACCTGTTTCGAAGCAACACAAAACTGACCCCGCAGCGATAAAGGAGGAGAATGACATTACAGAACCTCACCCAGACGAAGAACACCCTGAAGCTCGGCCTCAAACAAGCCAAAGACCAGTGCTTCCACTTGCTGGAGACACACCGATTACACCAGAAGACGCACAGAAAATAGCAGACATATTAGAGACGTGAGTACCCAAATTTGTCATGAAATGTAAGCTGTTCTAACTGGCGTAACACCAGGATTGATACCCAGGGGCTGCTTGACCGGGTCTTTCCTTCTCCAAGTGAAGATGGAACATCACCACCACAGTATCGTTCTCTGCGTTGGCTGTTGAAGGAGGATTCGCCTCGTCCCAAGTTATCCGCTTTACGGGTACGTCGCCGAAGCTTGAATCTCTTGACTTATCCTCAATGACACCCCTTTACTAGTCTGCCATTCAACACCTAGTTCCAATATCATCGCATTCGCGGTCCAAGCCCTCCAAACCAGCTATTCAACAACGTCGTTTCTGCGACGTCGCGCTCTCTCTCTTTGAAGAGGCCTCATTCCACAATGTCACCATACCGTCAGATCTGGTCTCCCTTCTACCAGAAACTCAGTCGGACGAGGAAGATATCCCTTTGTCTCCACCGCGCCAACAAAAGAGATACGCCCTGAAGCAACGTCTGCCCACGGGGGACTGGTGGACATCATTGGCCAGCAGCTCTTCGGACCCCCAATCCCTCAAGGCCCTGTCGACTGGACTCTCTGAACTCGTTGTCAGTCTACCAACACCATCGGCCCCTAATGCAGTATCTGTTACTCCTTCCTCTTCCGCTTCGTCCTCCAAGCCATCAACTTCCTCCACTACGTCAGTTGTCCCAAGCCTCGGCTCATATACCTACCTCAAAGCACCCCCTTTGAAGGCCAAGCCATGGCCTGTTCGTCGAGTAAAAACTACAGGGTCTTTTCTGGACTACGGCCCGTGTACTAGCTTTGCACCAACATTTAGTCAAGATGGAGCTGAGGTGGGCCGGCAACAACTTGGTGAGTTTCTATGGAGAAAGGAACAGCGGAGGAAGGAGCGTCAGGCCAATCTTCAGCAAGACATGGAGAGCCGGGCTACAGCCATAGAAGTCGACGACGACGATATCATTGATCCCGAATTGCGCAAAGCAAGCCAGTCGAAGGACTCGGAACTAGAGGAAGCATTGACAGAGTTGTTACCTCCACAAGAGGTTGACATTATCAAATCAGCCCTGGACAGTCTTGAACTCGAGAGTGCTGTCCAAGAGCTACTGGACCGAAATGCGCGTGCTTTGGCCCGATTGCAAAAGATGCAGAGAAAGCGCCTGTTGAGGAAGGAGTATGCTGTGGCTGAGGGATCAGAGGAGTTTGATACAGGTGAGTTCGAGGATACACGGTTGTGATTACCAGTGCTCAATTGCTCTACAGCGAAAGCTATAATGGATTCCTTAGAATTATTAGCCTCATTGAGACCCAGGTCGTCCAAATCGGAATCAGCTCCTTTGATCCCACCGCCCTCCGTGTTACGAGTGCTGTATAAAACCATTCCGATTTCCGCTTCACCCGGTTGGTATGGTACTCTTCCAGCCCAGAAGACGACAGCGTTGCACGACAACACTACCGTAAAAGTCAAAGTCGGGGCAGGTACCACAAACGCTACAACTGTGAATCCAACGACAGCCACCCCCGCTGCACCATCGACTCCCACCCCTGCTTACTATCAATATGGTGCTTATGGGGCTGCAGCTCAGCAGTATCGACCTGCTCAAGCCGCGACGTCGTATACCTTCAAGCCTCACACACCAAATGCTTATTATCCGAGCGCGTACACCAACCAGCAGCAGGCGGGTGCTCAGCAACCCCAAGCTTATCCCCCCCAGAGTTATCCTTATGCAGCAACAGGGCAGATGTCTTACGGCTCCTGGTACAGCTATGCACCTCAATACACAACAGGCGTGGCGGGCGGATCGAACTCTGGACGGGGCACACCTACACAAACGCCTCAGATCCCGACACCTAATTCCTATGGTAGCTTCTTTGCATCAACATCGGCAGCACCGGTGCAACCTGTGAGAACTCCTGCTGTTGCGAATACCGTCACGAATAAAGGCTATCAAACGCAGCAGCAGCCGGGCGGCCAGCCTCTATGGCCTTCCTCTGTTAATGGATATTCGGCACAGAAGGCCCCTGTCACTGGACAAACTGTCGTTCAGCCAACGTTGCCAGCGCACCTTAGGAGTTCCGCCGCTCAAGGTGGTCAACCCTCTTCCACTCCCGGGACGCCTGCTCCCGGGACGCCTACCCCTGGGACGCCCGCGCCCTTATTACCTGGGGCTTATCAACAACAAACACCATACTACAACGTGTACCAGCAGCCCGCAGCGACTCCAACACCACGATAGCCCTCGGTTCTTGCCTTTCTTTTTGTCGGTATTTTCCTCGCTTGGCAACTTCATTTCACCCTCCCTTCATTATCACTTCTGCCCCCTTTGGTGCTTGTACATTATGAGGCGGCACCAACGTTTTGATGGCATAGACGTGTTACATTATGATACAAATCACAGAACTATTTGTGTACTTATTATCCTTTGATTCATGTCGTTATACATTTTAATAGTAACTTCCGTTGTTTCGTAGCAAGGACTGGGTGTGTCCTTTGTGAGTCATTGGTTTCTGGGTGAGTGTGCTATGGAGGTTTCATTTCGGGACTGTTGCTCACATTCATCACTCTTTCAGTAATGGAGGTCGCCTAACCTCTCACGAATCGGGTGCAATCAATGAGGATTTAAAAACCTGGCCTTCGTTATCGATTTCGACATCACCGAAAGATCGTTCCTGCCGCCATTTACATACACCCGTCAATCAAGTGAGTTTTTCTGTTTTCTTCCCCTTCTCACATATGCCGGAATCCTAAACACCTCTGAAGTGCCCAACATAGGCTCGCCCAGGAGTACTAACGCTTCTTCACACCTGTCAGGCAACCTTGAACTCCCCTCCATTTACCGCCCATCACGTGTAATGCAAGGCCTCACAGTGAAGGGGCGTGTATGCCATGATGCACAGAAATGACTCAAGCCCTGTGGGCCTTATCAGTCTGGACTCCCGCGACCGTGACACCAGCCGGGGGTATTGCATGAGTGAACCTTTGAACCTTTATATCACCCTACACGTGTAGAACGCGAGGTCTCACCAACCGGTTACAAGTTCTTGGGGGTAAGAAAACTAATACCTCCTCCCCCTTTGCCCTACCCTCTATAGCTACTTCACCTACGTATACGACTTCGACCTTCGAGCCTTTTATTCCTCCTGTCGTGTGCACTCTCCAATTCAAAGGATATGGCGGTATGCTCTCCTCTTCTTGCTCTCAACATTAGTACTCACGACTTTGAAGGACGTAGACCCCCTTGTTATCCAAGAAATTGGCTGGCTGAACCTCGGAATCGATGCTGATATTCCGATACCTATTACACCTGTCTCAGATGTGAGTGCTTGCATTGATCTCAATTAATGCCTTCTAACGCTTTGTGTGCTAAAGGACTGGGATCGACCGTCGTCTTCCAGGTCGTCTCCCATAAATATTCCCTCATCGGTAAGATTTAATTCCTTTATTCACTCGGTGTGGCCTAAAGTTAGTCTAAGTCCGCACCAAGACCATTCCCTACCCGGAGCTCCATCGAGGACTCCAGTTATATGCGGACAGAATTGCCACACGTCACGGTGAGCACATAAACGACAGTATAACTTGACCGGACCTTGATGGGAGTCCTAGTCATCAAATCCGATTCCTGTACCTGCATCCCCATCAAGGCCTCGACGGTCACGCCGTCCCACTCCTCCGACCCAAACTTTCCCTGCTTCGCAATCTCTTCCAAACGACATATATATACCGCCCCCGCCCCCCTCTTCTCTCCCCCTTCCCAAACCCGCATATCCTTCTGAATGGCTGTATCGTCGTCCGAATTATCCCCGCTCGAAACCAGTAATACCATCTCCCCCATTGCCCCCCTTACCAATTCCTCCCACAGCCCACCACATCGAACACCACCAGACCTCCATGCAACTTCATTCTGACGACCAACAGGAGTTGTGGAGTGCGGGGATCCGACCTCGCTCTAAACTTGATCGATCAATTCCTATGCTCGAAACTCGACTTTTACCAAAACCCCGCTCTTCCTCAGTATCCTCCATTTCTTCGTCATTAACAACGGCTGCATCTTCTTCGAGGCCCGCTACGCCAGTGTCGCCGGGATCTAGGGGTAGACATAGGCATACAGGTCCTTCGCGGTCGATTCTAACTCGCACGTCGTCCAACGCCACCAAGAACTCTTCCATGTCAGCTTCCTGCAATAAATCCGTAAAGTTTGTGGAAATGCCGACAATACACCATGCAAGCGACAGTTACTGGGACATGGACGAGGATGACGTGGATAGCACGGATATTTGCACTCAGGAAGATGTGATGATAGATGAGGAAATGAACACTCCATCGGTGGTTAGAAGGTCGTCACTGACGAAGAAGAATATAACCGGCGGCATAGGCAAGTTCCTACAACGAAGATCGTCTCCGATCTCCTCCCGCCCATTTATATCGGGGCCTTTCGCTCTTGGCAGCATGAAGCCCCAATCAAAATCCGAACAACTTCCTCCCCTCCCCTTCGCTAGCGACTCATCAAGCCTTAGGTCTGTTTCCTCGCTGGCCTCCGTTTCACGAGCATCGTCAATATCCTCATCGGTTCCCCTACGCACGGCTCCTTCTTTGGAAAGCTTCAGAAGCGTGAGGAGCACAGGAGGACGCAGCACGAGGAGTCTGGGAAGTGTGCGAAGCACTGGAAGCACCGGGAAATTCAGATCGTGGTTGTCCCGTATGGGATTGAACTTTAGAACCGAGATGGGCTGCGCCGTCGCATGACTCCTAACATTGGCTTGCTTCTTGTGTGTAACAACGACAGAAGTTGACCTTCTAGCGGACCGTATTCTCAGTGTGATTACTTCGGTCTTATTACATTTTTTATCTCTCTACTTACCTAGACCTTTGACTTAGACACAAACTCGATCTGCACGCAATTTGTTGTTTATTGACTCATTTATGTGTATCAATGCAAACGACTACTACGGTACCACCAAAAGCCATACGTGTGCGATGTCGTCTAGGTCCTAATGGCGAGTAACATAGATTTCGCGCGTAGGACTGACATCCAACATCTACAATCGATCTTACACGCAAAACCACCTCTTTAGATCCCAGAGCGCCCTACCATGATGGTCGGTACCCTACTAAAGAGGAAAGTTTCGAACGAAACGCCTTGAATACCCTGATTGGAGATAGAGAATAGCAAGACTGAACGAAAAGCGTGTGGAGAAGGAGGGAAAATCCTGTTGATCCATTTATACGAACGGGATATTTGGCTGATGGTGGGATACCAAACAACCACCTGTGCTGCACACTTCGAGCTTACTTTGAAGTTTCAGAGTGTTCATTAACTTACACAAGGCCAAAGCGTTGGTTCTAACTTCTTGCTCTACATGGATGACTATTGCATCGTCAAAGTACTTGTGCCGAGGGTCGCGGAGGATGCTCTTGGCATGGATTCGCCCGCTCGCGCCATCAAAGCGATCTCTCCCCTCTGTGAGCTTTTGTATCGGCTGACCATTCGGCAAATCCGCTTCTTTACCCATAAGACCTGTATTGTTCCACGCCATCACTGATAAGCCATGAAGCGGATTTGGAGAGGCCCAGGAGCATACGGTCTTCGGAGAGCCTGCAGGCTATTTTCAGCTATCTTATAAGAGCAATGCGAAGTATCTGAGCGTAGGATTTGACTCGCTCCAGTCGTTCACCATGGGTTCCTCCGAGTCTGACTTTCCAGATGAAAAGAAGCACGGGGCCAATTTCGTTTCTGTTTCGACGCGCGAGGTTGATACTGGGGCGGCACTAGTGTCTGCTGGTGACGCCGAGCTTGACCCTGCGGAGGCTTTGAGGATCAGGTAGGTATCATCTGGTTGAGAAGCAACATGACCACAGAACTAACTTACATCCAGGAAGAAGATTGATCGAAATATCCTACCGTTAATGTGCAGTGAGTACGTTCACCAATACTTTGAACTGTGACTGGAATGTTAGTGGACATGTAGTACTCTACTGGTGAGCAGCCCCTACTTTGTGTCGCGAGACTCATCTCAACGGCGGACTAGGATCCAATTTATGGATAAAACCACGTTGGGCAGTTCCGCAATACTTGGGATTCGGTTTGTTTAAATAAATGTTGAGTCTTGGGACTGTCGGTCTTACCGTTGAATTTAGAGAAGCAACTCATTTGACTACCAATCAGTACGTGCATATTTGACACTGCTTGCCCGATGGTGACTCAATTTTTTATCTCAGATACAACTGGTTTGTGCTATCGTATGATGGAGCGTTGTTGCACATGTTGATCCTAAAGTGACCAGGCTTGGGACAATATTCTATCTAAGCTATCTTGCCTTCGAGTACCCCCAGAATCTGGCCTTACAGCGTTTCCCAGTCGGCAAATGGATGAGGTCAGTTCTAGATGTCTTCACCATTTTATCTCCGTTCTGATGCCCTCCATAGTCTGAATATTTCCATATGGGCAGTCGCATTATGCGCTCACGCAGCTTGCAAGAATTTCGGTGGGCTGTTTGCCGTCCGATTTGTACTTGGCGTATGCGAAGGCTCCATTACTGCTGGATTTATGATTGTTAGTTCCATGTTCTACACAAGAACAGAGCAGACGTTACGGGTTGGATATTGGTGTAGGTCTCTTTCTTATCTTGTTCTTCCGAATGATAACAATCATCCACAGTTTTGATGAATGGAACGGGTATGTCGATCAAGCGTATGTAGTCGATGTCATCTAGCTCAACCGACGTTCTACAGCCCAAATCATCTCCGGGTTTATCAGCTTCGGTACCCTTCACATCAAAACCGGAGGGTTCGCACCCTGGCAGTGGTAAGCCCCATGCTTCTCGTCACTCTTACCATGATACTGACACAGTTCCAGGCTTATGATCATCACAGGAATTCTAACATTACTTACAGCAGTAGCATTTTGGTTCGTGAATCGAATTCGGCATGCCAGGATATTAAACATCGTTTTCTATTAACAGGTTGTTTTTCCCGGATTCGCCAACGAACGCCTGGTTCCTGACCCCAGACGAGCGGATTAAAGCTGTTCAACGCATCAAGGTACTACATCAGAACATCCCGGATTAAACGTCGGCTAACCGCAGATCCCAATAGGAAAATCAAACCGGAGTAGAGAACAAACACTTCAAGAAGGAACAGTGAGTCTAGCCCTTCATCTCATTGCATTTCACTCAGCAGGATGATCTAGGATGATCGAAGCATTGTTGGACCCCAAGACATGGCTCTTCGCGCTGTTCTCAGCTCTGGACAACATTCCAAACTCCTTGACTAACCAGCGCCAGATCATCGTCACCTCCTTTGGCTTCACGCCTCTGCAAACCACCTTGCTAGGGTGCGTGGATGGTGTGGTCGAAATCGTCACCATCTACACCGGTGTCAATATCGCTGCGCGTATTCCAAACAGCCGTGCATACGTTGCTGTCATATATATGGTGCCCAATATACTGGGTGTCTTCTTAATTAACTTCCTGCCCTGGGAGAACAAAGTCGGCCTCCTCTTCGGCGTCTGGCTTACAGGTTCGCCTCCGAATTTTCGGTACTGTGTCTACTGAATTCCTGATTGCCCGCTAGGTGTCGGTACCACTGGTTTCGTCTTGTCGCTTTCATGGTTGTCCAGCGTTACTTCTGGTCATACAAAACGAGTCACGACCAACGCCATAATGCTTTCTGCATACTGCATTGGCAACTCGGCTGGTCCCTTCATGTGGCAAGCCAAATATAAACCTCGGTCAGTATATCCTTTCTTGACCGTATACTATTCCGAGCGTTTATCTTTTCCCGCGAACAGAAACCATATCCCATGGATCATAATTGGCATCTGCTATGTTTGCTGCATGGCTCTTATGCTTATCATCCGCCACCTGCTGGTGGCCGAGAACAAGCGACGAGATGAAGAACCCCACGACGATACATACGATGAGGTGTATATCGAAAGTGCCACGACAGAGGGCGAGATCGTGAAGATGAAGGTCGACAAAGAGTTCCTTGATCTTACAGACATACAGAACAGAGACTTCAGATACGTGTTGTGATGTATATATCCTAAGTGACAACTCTGTATTTTAACGACCCAATGTATCTCTCCTGTTCGAATAAGACATTGAATGAATACAAAATGAATACATATGTTCCAACCAAATTCTATGGTCAAAGGATAGAGGAAATATAATTTAGACGAGTGAACGACCACAACACCATAAAGGACAACATATCCGTCAACTTCTTGCACGGTTTTTGGGCTGATATGTTTGAGCATGCCGAAAGAAAATGAAAGAATGAATAACATCGCAACGAGAACATGACGACGAATCAACGATCATTCATCTATCATCGAGCGTTTGGTTCTTTTTGAGGACAAAAATCCGCCTTCCAGTCTGGGCCATTGCTCTCGTAGGCATCATCTTGACAAGTGGTAATGGCAACAGGGAGGGTTTGAAAGGTTCACAGCCGACCTCACCGGTGTCCAACAACGGGAGATCGTTTGCATGGGGCTTGGGTTCATAGCTATGCCGGCTACCAACAAGGCGACCCATTCTGTCATATGCGCGCTGTGTATGGATAGATGAAGTATCGTCTGGGTCGTTGGAACCTGTCCGTCGTTCGCCCGACATGGCCACTTGCTCGGCGAGTTGGGTTAAGCGAGCGACATTGTTTGCTCGAACACGTTGCTCCGAGCGCAAACGTTCCAATTCCTCCTCTTCGTCAGATGGTATCTCGTTACCGTCCGCATCCAAACGGGCTACCGAAGGCGTGAAGTTAGTAAGAGCACCTACGGCATCTGCGAGAAGACATACCCCAGCCTCTTCTACGTGTTCGGCTATTCACCGACGCAGCACCGCCGCCTGGCTGCCGAAGATCTTGAGTGGTATCTGTGGGGGAAAACGAACTGAAGTCTACTGTGGCGCCCATGGCGGGGGAGATTAATCGAGGTAGAACATAGTGCGAAAGGTCCTGCTGAAGTGTCCGACCATGACTACCGCGTTGGCCATCAACATCTTCACTGGCATAAGAAAACCAATGGACGTACTCGCGAGCCTCAACCGCCGATTGCCTTCGCATAATGGCCCTTCTTGCTAGCGTATCAAAGCGATCTTGCAATGCTGCCTGAGATGGGAACAATTCGCCTGGCTCGTAGCTCATTGGTTCGTCGAACAGCAGGGGGCGGTCACGGTTGACGGCGCTGGAGGGTGTCGACATATTGTTGATGGAAAAGTTAGACAACATTGAGAGACGGGTGGCGTCTGAGCGAGAAGAAGGTGATTGGATCGAGCCTTGTCTGATGTCCGCACGGCTGAGTCGTGACCACCTCCGACCGTTGGGGGTCAAGCGAGGTGGCATGAGTGATGGATTTATTTGTGAAGATTGGACAGTTTGGTTGGTAGCTTGCAGTACGTTAGCATCCAAGCTTCGACGAGAAAGGATCTCAGCAGGTGTTGGCCTAGGGTACTCGAGGATTGGCTCCATTGAAGATAACTCTTGCAAAGGTGGAAGTTCGGGCATGGAGCCTAAGCGCCGTTGATACTCGTTACTTATCCTCTCGAGTTCGCGAACTGTCTGTTGGGCCTCGCGGAGATACTGTTGTTGAGCCACGATATCGGCCGGAAGCGAGTTTTGGGAGGGCGAGGACTGATTAGATTGCCGAGCGGCAACCTGTCTTCCGAGGGAGGTAGACGGATCATCGGATTCTCTGCGCTGGGAAGGATTTCCATCAAGCAGGGAGCGGCGTGAAGGTAAGCTACGATGAGGGCTGACGGGGGAGTTAAGGCTGATAGAGGATGCAACACTGTTACGAGCAGCGGGTGGATCCATAGAAGTGAATGAATCAGGGAAATAAGTATCCCATCCAGATCCTGGAGACAGCCGGGCGGGCGCATTTGAGCCAGAGGTGTTTTCAAAGTCATCTTCATATTGTGAAACTTGGCCTGCGAGTGACTGAGGCTCTTCAGAGGTGGTGTCTCCGGTAAGAACGATCGCGTCGTGGTTAGGCCCAATAACTTGATCTGGGAACCTTGATGCGAAACTATTGTAGCTTTCTTGTAATTGCAGGAGACTCAATCGAACTTGTCGAATGCGATCGTATGCAGCCTCCAAAGAAGCAGAGGCTTGAGCAAGACTTCTTTGTGTTGCTAAAGGATCCCTTGGTGGTGCACCGCTCCCCGAGTGCTCGCGGACACGGGGAGAAGGTCTCACAGAGACGGGTGATGGATATGAACTGTTGCTCATGATCACTGCAAGCCGGCAGATTCGCCGGTGAGCAATTAGACAGTGTCTGGCAGAATACGCACCGAGAATATGTTCCCCAAGTTCTACGCACCGTCGCAAAGGATATTGGGGAAGTGGATGTGGGGAGAAGAGAGACGCAGTTAAGAGAGCACTTGACGCTTCGGGACAATGCCACTATATACTTACGTAACGACGGTCCCAGGTCCTTCGATCACATGATGTTCACCCATACGATAGATTGACTGATTTGATCTTCCTGTCATCCGTTTCCAAGGTCTTAGAAGATCATACAGAGGCTGAACAGGGATTTATTGACAGAGTGGTGGTTATAACATCAGTTTCGGAAATTTCAATTTGCTACTTGTGGTATAGAGGAAGACTGAGGCCTTGGCCCCGGGTACGCTAGTTGATTCCTCAATCTTCTCCACAGCGGTATATCGCCACTCCACCAAAGGACGAGAGGCAGGCTGGCAACTAATATTCCTGCAATGAAGACACAAATGATGGTCCATCCATACTTCTTGACATGATCATAAAGTTGACCGCCGACGATGGGCCCCACTTCGCGGAAGGAGAAGTAAGAAACAAAATTTGAGTGATAGATTAAATAGCTTACAGGCAGAGCCGACACCAAAGGCCACGTTAAAAGCGCCGTATACGTGTGCAACTACAATGATGCAATCACATAAACAGAAATCTTCGAAATCAAACTGACAGGGTTGCTCACATCCCACGCCTTTGATGTGTCTTGAAACAGTAGCCAACTCAGCCGTGACCGGTGATATCACCGCAGAAACCGAAAAACCTGTCAAATAGTTAGAAGGGGATAGGGCCATTGGTGAACGAAGAGCATACTTGCAAAGACAAAGAACGCTATAAACATGCCAAGTTCCTTGCGAATGATCAAAAGCAGCCACCACGGTATGGCGAGCAGCAATGCAAATGGTAGCACCCATTCCGGTCCCATTTTGTCCGACAAATATCCTGCAATCGGTGATGCTATTTATGTAGGGTGTTAGTCCAGACGAGTGTAGCATGAAACAAGTCAAGGTGACAGACATAGTAACGAAGGTGCAAGCCCAGCGATGAAAACTACCCCGACACGCGTAGAATCCAGATGCCATACATCCTGGAGACGTAGCGGAAGTGCGGGCTCAATGGTTGCATATACAAGCCTGACCATCGGTGACAATGTATTAGTCTCGCTCAGCGCGGGAAGTAAATTGCCACGACATACCCATTCGTCAGCGTCACAAACAGTGCAGACAACGCGCGAGGCGACTTAGCCAGCTGCACTAAAACCTGCCACAGAGATAACTGGGGTTTTTCCTGGCTTTCCGAATCGACATCGGTGGGCTGATCTGCTCTCGATGATGGTCGCGGCGTCATGGGAATAGAGGACGAGCCCGTTTGATCGCTGGTATGCAGAGTGTCCGGGAAAACGATTGTGTCTGAAATGGGTATCGTTGGCCCAGTTGTAGGGGCCATAGGAGGAGGAGTCGTAGATTCGAGGAGACCCAATTTGGTCTCGATGATCAGCAGGCGGCCGACGAGGTCGACGAAAGCTATAGCTATCCCGAAAACGAAGGGGCCTCGAAAACCGAAGTGGTCGTAAAGCAGGCCACCGAGTGGTGGACCTAAGATCACTCTGGAACGCATAGCGTAAGCCGCGGCCAAATGGCCAAGGAGGTATGGATTGAACCTCACCCTATGGACAGGCCAGTCATCGCAATCCCAAGTTGACCTAACAAGAGTATAGTGAGCACCTATGATGCTAGTTTCCAACAATCTGCAAACTTCAAACTTACGACCGATTACTTCTTTCGGAGTGCAGTCGCATCTAGCATAGTCAGTTATCCATAAGTCAAAGCCGGCATCAAACGGGGAGAGCGGCTTACAGCAACGCCAGGCCGACTACCCAGACCATCGACGAGCTCAATCCTTGCAATATACGAGCAACGACCATTACTGGGTAATTAGGAGCCTCCATGAGCATTATCTGCGAGCCGATGAGAAAAAGCAATCCCCAAAGTAAGGGGGCCTTTCTGGAGTTATAACGCTCGGATAGCATGGCCGTCGGGATGGTTGCTGCGTTACATCATTGTATTATTATACGGGAACGGGGCAGTGAGAACGCGAAAATGCACTTACAAACCACCAAGCCTCCGGACTAACATAGGAGAAGAGTCAGAACGCGTGCTAGTAATTCGTGTATCTAGAGAGCTGGTGCTTACATATGCGAACAAAAGCCATCCAGTTAACGAGGAAACATTGGCGTAACCCAAGCTTTCCAGATGGAATGGCATAACCGGGATCACTATAGAGTAAACCAAAAGGTCGGTGATGATTCCTGAAATAATCAGAGGATGATCAGATTTTAGTTTCTAAGATTACAATGAGAAGTACAACGGACCTAAGCCCACAACACCCGTGACGAACCAGTAGGATGACCTCCACTTCGCGCCCCACGATGATATGTCTAACATTTCGATATATGCGATCTGGCAATGTCACCGACGCATCAATTGCAGCGAGATGGTAATCTAAACCTAAAAGAGAGGGTATAAGCTTTCAACCCGCTGGGGAGTTCGACAAAAAGGGGATGCCGAACTTTTGACTGGCTGAAGCTAAAACTTATATATGGCTCCCTCTGGGTCCTGGGAGTCATATTGCGGCATACAAGCCCACGCCAAGGTGGTCTGACGCAGCCCGATCTCTTATCTCATGAGGCCGACTGGGATAGCTACGAAATAAAAATAACCCACCGTCCGAAGCGAACGTTCGTGTATCAGCCACAAAAGGAAAGCACAATAGTAGTATACCGACACATCATTGCAGGCGTTGCCTGCAGGGTAAGAGCTGGAATGAGAAGATCATGGAGCTTACCTCTGACTGATTTTACTGCCGGTGAAATTCTGTCTAAGATCAGCCAGTGACGTTGTATACAGATGGTCACATATTCACTAACAAAATATTCTACTTAAGCTGAGGTCTAGGAGACTGACTCGGGAAGGCTAGCTGAATCTTCAATCTTTTCCACAGCGGTAGATCTCCAAAAACGAGAGGAACAGAAACAAATGGCATGCACGCAATGAATGCACAGATGATCGCCCATCCATAGGTTTTGACGTGATCGTATACTTGACCGCCAATTATGGGCCCAACTTCACATATGCAGATAGAAGTCAGACACTGGAATCAATCATTGATAGATAGGATGACTTACGGGCAGAACCAACACCGTAGGCAACGTTAAAGGCGCCGTATACGTGGGCAACTACAATCTAATTCATTGATATAGTCTGAGTTGACTCAAAGATTCGCTTACATCCTACGCCTCTAATTCCTCTTGAAACAGCAGCAAGCTCAGCTGTCACGGGTGATACCGTTGCGGATACAAAGAAGCCTGTCAAACTGGTCAGATGAATACAACCAACAAAGATGAGAGCATACTTGCGAAGACAAAGAGCGCTATAAACATGCCAAGGTCTTTACCTATTATCCGATAGATATCTGAAATAGGCGACGCTATTTGCGGAGAGGTTAGCCCAGAATTCTACATGAAGTTAGTTGACAAACATAGTAACGAAGGTGCAAGACCACCGATGAAAACCACCCCGGCATGGGTAGAATTCAGATCCCATATATCTTGGAGGCGTAGTGGAAGAGCAGGCTCTATGGTCCCAGACGCGAGCCTGAAGAGGAATATACACGTATTATCAAAGGCATCCTCAGACTGAAAATCGTCACCGGGCCTTACCCATTCGTCACCATCACAAATAGAGCAGATAGCGTGCGAGGTGCCTTGGCGAGCTGGATCAAAACTTGCCACAAGGACAGCTGAACTGCCTCCTGACTTTCTGAGTCAACATCGACGGTTTGCTCTGGGCAAGGTGCCATTGGAATGGAGGTCGCGCTCGTTTGGGGTCATTGGTGATTTGAACGACCGATACGATGGTGCTTTCGGTTATGGGTACCGGTTGTGAACTTGTAGTGGTGGCGTTTATTGGTCCCATGCATGTGAGAGACTTGGACTTCGGTTCGACGATGAGAAGGCGACAGATGAGGTCGAAGAAAGCGACGGCGATTCCCAGTACGAAGGGTCCGCGAAACCCGAACCGGTCGTAAAGCAGGCCTCCAAGTGGAGGACCAAGGATAATCCTACCGTCGACGATATATGAGCCCTACAAACAATCCACAGGGATCACAAAAGCCTCACCCTAAAGAGAAGCCCATCATCACGATCCCAATTTGACCTATCAGTATACTGAACATCTTTGCTGATAATTTTGGATAGCTCGGTGCACTTACGACCAATCACTTCTTTCGGAGTGCAGTCACATCTATGGACAACCGTAAGTTGAAGCAAGGACGAGCGGCCAGACAAAGAGAACCGCTTACAGCAACGCAAGGCCGACTACCCAGATCACGGACGAGCTCAATCCTTGCAACAACCGAGCGACAACCATTGCCAGGTAATTAGGCGCCTCCATGAGCATTACCTGTGAGGCTATAAGAAAAAGCATCCCCAGAGAAGAGGGGATTTTCTGGAACTATAACGCTCGGACAGCATGGCCGTTGGGACGGTTGCTGTCTCGCGCGTTCATCAATAATGGCAAGGTAAATGCAAAAATGCACATACAGATCACTACGCCTGCAGACTAAGGGGAGAGTTCAGCTCTATCGTTGAAATTTGAAGAAGAAAGAATACTTACATAGGCGAACAGAAGCCACCCGGTCAATGAAGAAGCACTTGTGTAACCCAAGCGTTCCAAGTGAAAGGGCATAACCGAGATGGCTACAGAGTATAGCAAGAGGTCGGTCAGAATTCCTGTAAAAATGGGGGATGTTCACATGAGTATCGCTTTGCTATTGAGACTATAATTGGGCTACTAACCTAAGCCCACGACCGCCGTGACAAACCAATAGGACGACCTCCAGTTCGCACTCCGAAATGTCCACATATTGAGAAACGGGCCAAGTTTAAACCTGGTAGAGCATGAAGTATGTACTGTTTCAAACCGGTGGGGAGCTTGGGCTAGGCCGCGAAGCATCAGAAGGTTGCTGGAACGTGATCATGACTTCGCTGGAACTCCCGAGGCCATCGACAGTCGCCTCTCATCTCAAGAATCTCCCCTAATTGGCTATCGAGAAATTAATTGCTTACAGTGCTAGTGATAGGGACCTCCGAGTCAAGCCCATATGCACGTCCTGCAAGATCCTTCGCATTCCATTTCTAACAGTGGTGATCTTTGAGGCAGGTACAAACCCGAAGTGAAATCGTCGCGTGCCGGCATTAAAAGCGCGAGTTTACCAGGTCCGCCCTACGAACATAACCCACCCGTCGATATTCGGATTTGGCTCGAGGCCTCGAAACATGATATTATCCCCGAGATAATCCACGCGCTGTATCCCCTCCACGAACCCAGAATTATGGTTTGACCGAGAGGAAAGTCTTGCTCTGTACGCCTTGGTGACCTGAACCTGGCGAACCTGCGGCCAATCGTAATATTCCGACTGGGAGACGTATTGCTGGAAGTTCTCGTACACCGCATTGTAAATATCTTCGCATTTGATCCCTTCAGGATTGCGGACCATGAAAGGCCAGAGAAAAGGCTGTATGGGGTCGTCGCCGATAGCGTTGATGAACATGTGAGTGAGAAATGGGTATGTCGCTGGTTGGATCCTGTCCGCTCGTGAGATGGGTATCATAGTTTCGACAGTGCCGTAACAAAGCATAGATGGGTCTTGACCTATGTCGAACCACAAGGATGTGAGCCCAAATAGTTGATGCTCGAGGAAAGGGTTCAATTGACATTCCCAAGGAAAGGGAAGCGGTTCGTGAGGATCGGGCACCTTCCATCGCGTTGGACGAGGAGGCAGCGCAGTATGTTGTGTCCCAGAGATCCATCGCTCTGGATGATCGCCATCGACGCTGCGTAAAGAGTCAAACATTCCTTGGATATCGACATCAGGAGACATCGGCCGAGGTGGTGCTCCCTAAACGAAGTCAGAACTTTATTATGCGCTCGGGATGTCACACAAACTCCATACCGTAACACCGTTGATGTTCGGACAGGCGTAGTAACCGTATGCTTTCCATTCAGTAAGAGGTACTCGGTCATTCACAACTGACTCAGTAATTGGGGCCGACGATGTCGATGACCCCGACGCATTGCGTTTGGACGATCCTAAACAATTATTAACGACGAGTTTCGAAGGGCTACTTTTGGGTGAGAGCTAGCTTGCGTACCTCGGAAACGTTCCAGGATCCCCCATCCTTTGCGACGCTTATTCGTTCCAGGACCACTCCCGCCGCTATCTATCACTGGTTGTGCGACGGGGATCCTCGAGAACGACGAACCGGCACGATGTTCGACAGGTAACGCGGATTTGGTTGGTGGAAGAGTCTGCGGTGTGGTGACAACTGGTGATGCAACCCACGGCTGACTGAGGTCATTGATTGGGCGGTATAGGCCACCGAACTGCATCCATGGCTCTCGCTGGTCGCCGCCAGGAGCGATGGGCATCGACAAGGACCACTATGCGATACGATGCTGAAGACAAAGGTTGCCTCGCTAACGGTCAGCACGAGGCCTGCATGTCGTTGGAGGTTACGTTGTAGGTCCGCCGAATTATGTTCCACATTCCGGTACAATACACACTAGTGACTCGCTTGCTACCATCCCCAATTCATCAAGAGCAGGAGCAACCTTCGTCTGGTGTGGGGTTATCTTCTAATATATGAATACAATGGTAGGGGGAATACATTGTCGGAAGTGGTATATTGAGTCATTACGAGTGTACTACACGCAGAGATTTGGTCACGGAACTGCACGCGACCAACCAAAATCTATCGTGATGTTTAATCCGTACGGTCGGAGATCGTACTCTCTTCGAAACAATGGCAAAAAGGATTCTGGAGGCTCCATTGAGGATATTTCGGGGGATAACGCAGCAGAAGCGTCGGAGGGATCTGGCTGGGGGACAAATCCATGGGGAAGATGAGCGGGGACTCCGAAATCTGGTTTGGGTACCAAGGGCCATAAAAGGACCCAAAGGACCTGCCGGAGGAATGTAGGTCTATTTGAGTACTGTGTAGCTGTCTGCGAAGCGGGGTTGGGGGCGGCGGTACGGGGCATGTCGACTTGTGATGTGGTCAGCGAGGCAGCCGGCGACGCAAATTCACCATTATGTTTTTTCTCCGCAGACTCCAACATCAAAGTCGCAGCGGCCTGCTTCTCCAGATCTGTCTTGAGTTTGTCTACACTATTCCATTCCCATTGCGTTACATTGTATGGTTCGAAGAAGCCATTGGTGGAGAAGTCACACCAGCAGCGGTCGATTACGCGGATAGTTGATGGCAGGGTGATATTCTGCAAGTCTTTCGAGAGGGTAGCGTTGAGAGCTGCACCGAATGTAGTGATGTTCTCCGACCAAGGAATTGCAAGAGGAGTATCGAGGGTGAATGACTGCCAGTAACACGAGGAGATGAATAGCGTGGTTAAGAGAATTATGCAGTAGAAACTAAAGTTATGGTTCTGGTCAGCCTTTCTTTCTGATTCTGGGCGAACATACCATGGTTTTGCATGCATTGTTAGGGAAAGGATGAACAACACCAAGAAGTAAGGTGATGCTGTTGGGATTGGGAGGAAGAGCAATGGCAGAAACCACCTTGTGCACCTGTGAGCATGAAGGATTCAGGAAAGTCCCAATTAAGACATGAATTCATGTACCACATATTGCACAACACAGCGCTTGTCGTCGTCGTAGTAGAGTACTTCGGAGAAGTTTTACGGCGGATAACACGCGGCGACGGAAACGTGACCGGGGAAACTCCACGGCGAAGCGCCCTCAGGTGAAGCGCGTGAAGATTCTGGAGAATTCCAAGGTCTTCCCCTCAAAAACCCATCCGAGCAACATCGTCTGTTCCTCAATTATCAGACACTATGCCCTCCCATCCTGAAGTTTTGTGGGCACAAAGAAGCTCAGCAAGTGACGAGACCAAGGTCAGTTCCTTTGCTATCTGGTCGCGATCATTCACTGATTGCGAACGCGTCGCGATTTTCCCTGCTTGGACAGAATGTCATCTACCTCACCGTAAATTTAACTGAGATTAAGGAGCCTACACTGGTTTGCGAGCTAGAGCCCACCAAACTCACGTTCAAGGCGACGGCTGGAGCGTATGTATCTTCATTTACCCCTTTGGACGACGATTTACATTCACCACCTCCCAGATCGTCAAAGGGTATTGAAGAAAAAGACTACGAATTCGCTCTCGATCTATTCGAAGAGATCGATCCCGAGGTGAGGGACTAGTCGCCTAGCGATCACATAGAATCCTGAGAAGCCTTTTTGCAGAAATCAAGTAAGCGCTTGACTACGCGTTCGCTAGTTCTTGTCCTCCGCAAAAAGGAGAAGAAAGAAGAATACTGGCCGCGTCTTACTAAGGAAAAGATTAAGCATCCTTTCATCAAGACTGACTTCAGCCGATGGGTAGATGAAGATGAGCAGGACGGCGCTGATGCTCCGGACGATGATCTAATGGAAGGTATGGGCGGCATGGGGGGTGGCATGGGGGGCATGCCAGGAATGGAAGGTCTGGGAGGCATGCCTGGAATGGGAGGCATGGGAGGCATGCCAGGAATGGGAGGCATGGGTGGTATGGACTTCGAGAAGGTGCGTTTGTCGGGTCTTGCCTCCGTTCTACATTAAGACTTTCATAGATGATGGCTTCGATGGGTGGCATGGGCGGCGCACCTGCTTCTGGGGGAGATGATGATTCCGGTCCTAGTGTCGAGGATTCCGACGATGACGACGACGGCCCTCCACCACTTGAACAAGCCGAACCCACCAAGCCATAAAGAACAAGCTGTTGAAAATTCGAGCCAGGGAGATCCTCAGAAGGAATGTAAACGCTGTAATTATGGACGCTTCGGTAGACCCTTAATGGATAAGCTGAGACTCTATTTGCACAAGCCAGTGAGCCATTTGTGATCATTCATATCATGGCTTCGTCTATGGTAACTTCCAGCTGCCCTTCCACTGCTTTAACTGATACTCTAGAGATAGTCGTCGAGGTCAGCGACCGGTGCTATGGAAGGCGCAGTACAAGACGCACCTTGTTAAGTCCCTCACACAGTAATCAAAGCCAACCTTGGAGTCGACAATCGCCTCACAGCCGATACCTGTGCCAACAGCGAGAACCTTTGAACCGCAGGCCTGACCCGCTGCCAACCCAGAAGGGGCATCCTCTACAACAAGGCCTGTGTGTGCCCACTGTTAGCAGACGCACCTGCGCGCGCAAGATCGTTGGACTGAGCTTACACCTCGTCGCGTCAACACCACACTTCTGTGCCCCGGCAAGATAGGGATCGGGGTTCGGCTTCCCTTTGGATACATCATTCGACGTGATATAGCCGCAGAGGGGTAGGGGAACGCCGCATCGTTCAAGGGCACGCGGAGCATACTTGTTCGTTGCTAGTCCACGGAGGAGGTCGGAAATTGGGATCATCCAAGCTAAAACAAATCGTACCAGAGGTGACTATTGTCCATTTTGAAGCGGACTGTGGTTCACTAAGCAGCTGGTATAGGCATTCAGGTTCTGGACGCCAATGTTTTCGGGAGATGTCAATCTACCTGCGTAAGGAGGTTATGGACGCCGGGAAGCTGTATTGGTCCGCCTTGTATGACTAGGTCTTCAAACCGATCAATCTCGTTCTACGCGACCCAGTTAGATGTATCAGAAACGTGAACCATGGGGAATAGGATTGAGCCCAATCGTTGCCAAGAGACGATATGATGGTAGACACCGGTATGAGAATCCTACCTGGAGAGTCTCTTCGTCGCTGATGTGACACAGCTCCTTCAGAGTATCGTACAATCGCCTTCCGTGGGTGGCATGGGACACTTCGACATAGTTGCCGAGGCTGTAGTCGTTGCAGAATCGCTCCCATGCCTTCAACACACCAGGTGTCGAATCGATCAGTGTTCTGCAGCGTTTCCCCGAAGCAACCGAGCATCCAAGCAGAAAGCATTGGGGCAACGATTTTGATGTTGTGGATTGGAGGGCGCACCAAGGTACATCGGTGAGTTCGCCGATACGCGAATTGATGAAAACCCACGGACCCATCCATGTCGAATAATATCTATCTCGCATCAGGCTTTGAACCATGAACTATGGAGTCCAACACGAACCGCATCGACGTAGAGCTTCTTGATGTCAGACATAGTGTATGTCCTGGCGGGCAAGCAAAACAATCGGATAACTTGTACTCACGCAATATGTAGGATGGAGAGGCGGACCGCCGGTGCGGCTCTGCTTCGACCATGTGGTTGGAGGCGGAACAAGATTCCACGTGGACCGGCACGCATACATCATCTGATTGCCCCTGTTGTCCGTATCCGAGTCTCCCAACACATCAGAGAATCGGAGAGAGTTGATGAAACATAGCTATCGCGTCGGGTGGCGAAGCGCAAGGTTGATGCCAAATGGTCCAACTGCAGAAGCCGTTCGCTGGCCACCTTCGGCAACTCGAGGCGTACACTATAAAACAATGGGTGGAAGGGCCTTTGTGTCTTAGGGCTTTTTTTCTTTCGTTCCCTTTATCACTTACTCGCTTCCTTTTCGTTCTTCACTTCTCTCTTTCACCAAGGGCTAGGTTCCCTTTCCTTGTTTAACTTAATCCCTTCTTTACTCGCTCGACCCGGTGTCCCGCCACTCGCTACATTCTTCCCCTGAATTACTCGAATCTTTAATCAAACCTCGTAGCCATGAAGTTCAACGCTTTAATCGCCATCTCGGTGCTCGGTGCAGTCGCATCTGCACGCCCTTCCTTCGATCGTATCCGTCGCGCCGCATTCGACTTGAAGAATGGCCAAGATGCCATCGCTTTGAAGTAAGTACATCATGATAACGCTAAATATACTAGTTCTAATGATGCACCGCCGCAATAGCAATCAGTTCAAGACCACCAAGGAAGGGTCACCTTGTCAACAAGGTGAACTCAAATGCGTGGGCGATAGGTTCGCACAATGTGTAAATGGCAAGTTGCTTTCGCAAGCTTGTGCTCCAGGAACTAGGTGAGTTGATTGAATATGGCTCTGTGAGTACGGCCACTTATACGCACATTGAAGTTGTGCAGCCATTCCTTTGGACAATCAGCCCGGAACATTAGTCCAATGTACCACGGCTAATGACTTGGCCACTCGTTTGGCTGCCACGGGTGCTGTAGACGTAAGTCATGCATCTCTTAGTCGTTAGTGTATAATCTCTGAGACGTCTTATCATCGTCAGGCAAACGCAGGAGGCAACAACGGAAACAACGACCCACAAACATCATTGACGCTAGATCCCAAGGTGATAGCAAAGGGCTTCGCGAATGATGGTCAAGATGTCCCCGCTGCCGGTATGTTCACAACCGCATTCTGCCATCAGTGATCCATCTCATCTGACTCGACCTATTTTTGACTCTAGGTCAAGTTGCATCCCTTACATCTACGAACAACTTCATCAATTTCTGTTTGACCGTTCCTAATCTCCCCATCACCAACGGCCAACAAATCACGAGTGGATCGTGCAACCCAGCTCCAATCGGTGTCATCCCCAGTGTTGACCTCATGCCCTCGTCGAAGTTTACGTTCCCGCCCAACATGGGCACTATCCCCGCCAACAAGGCCTTCACCATCTCCATGGCTATCAAGAATCTCGAGACCGGCAACTTCGTCAATGCTCAAGCGAACTACTTCGCTGCGCCCCAGCAGTTGAACGGACAAGGCGTGATCAAAGGACACTCGCACGTCGTGGTCGAGCAAATTGATTCATTGACTTCGACGCAAGTTACCAACCCGAAGCAGTTCGCGTTCTTCAAGGGTTTGAATGCGGCGGCGCAAGGTGGTATTCTGACCGCAGACGTCACAAACGGGTTGCCAGCAGGCGTATACAGACTCTCCTCCATCAACAGTGCGGCGAATCACCAACCGGCTATCGCCCCAGTTGCCCAGCACGGCTCTTTGGACGATGCTATCTATGTAAGGCATTTCATTAATTAATGCTGGAATTACCATTGAGTTTCTTGTTTTATAGTTCACCGTCACTGACGGCGCACAAGCCGCTGGGGCCAATGCTCAGGCTGCTGCTGCCAATGCTGCTGGTGCGAACGCTGCAGGCAACGGCAATGCAGCCAAGGCCAATGCTCAGGCCGCTACTGCTAAGGCTGCTGGCAACGGGAAAGCAGCTGGGAAAGCAAAGGCTACCGGGAAGTAATCATCTGAAAGATCATCATATATTGTTCAAGTGATATACCCGGTGCCTTCATGACCCAAGATGATCCGTATCTACGATTATTTATTGCCGTCGCTATAAAGCACGCCCTACTGTATCCATACTGCTCCAGCCCTTGTTCTGCAATCAGTATACCCTTTGCTCGATGCCAACTTTCGCTCAGCCGCTAAGAATGCAGCGTGAATCAAGTGTTGCCCAAAAGTGGAGAGGAGTGGCGCGCAAATGGGAAGGCAGTGTGTGCCTTCTGATCCTCTGTTAAATACCCCGGCGGCAGAGGAACATACAAATGGCCGCCACCGCCGACTTTACTAAAAACGCCAACAAGGCTGTGGTAAAGCCTGGTAAAGCAGTAAAAACAGCCTTGCCTCACGTCAACGTCGCATTAGCCTTGTCGGAAACTTCAAGCTTTCAAATCTCGGGCGTCGGTATATATACTACACCAGTTGTACGCCAGGCATTTCATATTCCCTGAGTTTCCAACGAAACCAGACGCGTGTTGAGCTTCGACTACGTACTCGGTCACACACTTAAAATAAATGAGCTATACTTATAGCTTTGGGGTTAGAATACGTCGTACATTACCAACTGCAGTGAGGTAACGACTCTCGAATACACAGGAAGCTACAAGAAGCGGCTGGCCTCGCCCCTATATACTTGTCGTGTGGTTATTTGTAGAGTGCATTTGAGGCGAAGCTTGTTCCCTCGAGGCGTAGTGACGAGATAGAGGTAGATTTTTCGCACCGAAGTTGTTCGGACCTACAGGTGGTCAGGAGGACCTCTGCGTGCCAAGACCTGTCGCTGCGCATGGATGATGGACTCTATCCACGACTACGGCGGTGATGAACCCCCTTGAAGAGGTCGCCTGGATATTTCCCTACCATGGGACTGATCCCGGGGTAGCGTTGAACTTGAAGCACCCTTTGTACTGGGTTTCGCCTTTAAGCGAGGTATTTACGCTCGTGTGGACTTGAAGGGAATTTAGCGCGGAGTAAGCAGCTGATCACAACGGATTCGATCTTCAACCAATATTCTGGTAAAGGCGTGCATTGGCTATGTGGCGTGAAACAAGACAGAGCGCATCATTTGTGCTAACGAAGGGCGCTGTGCGCCGGCTCGACAAGGATCATGACAGGCAGGCGCGGTGATACTTATGGCGCATGATGTCCTTCGTCCATCCTATAATATTTCCATGTCAGCATCATTAAAGACCGCGTGTACAGATGTGGTGATAATCTGTCACTGAAGAGATTTAACGAGCTGAAACATACGGGAGTAAAAATAGCCATCCTTCTCATCTCATAGTGCCGGCGTGCTATGAGTGATATGTAGATGTTCCGAGAAACGTTGCGCAGATGGTGCCTTGAGTACTAAAAAAAGCTGAGCGCCCGAAACTGTCTGCCAAGAGTCAATCCAGATACCTTCATAGCATATGTGAGTCGCCGGTATCATTCATACCTACTTTACTACTTGGTTGAGCTTGCACGAGGGGTTCAAACGCGCAGCCCATTGGCAAGGCAAGGAGGGAGGGTATCCCTACATCATTGATGGAAGAGAATCCATGCAACCGCTCCACCCTTCTGCAGGCGAGTTGACCGAGCAGGCAATAGAAAATGGTGTTTATTTTAGAGCCATCAGTTGCAGGTGTTCATCATCACGACCACTGATTTCCCAGAATTCTGGGACGTGCCTTCAGCATGCTGCCACTGTCCTGGGCTCTTTTCCGAAAGAGCATCGATGGTCGCGAAGGCAATCTCGGCCGTTGATAGGGAACGAAATTTTGTGCAAGGCTTGATGCGTCCTGAGTGGAGTGCTCCTCTGAATGCGCGTCTCTGATTGGCAGATGGGCACAGTCTTCCCACGCCCTTCACCAGCCTCGTTCACGAAATGGACGAGAAAAATACAGAAAAAATTGCTGAACGCATAATTCAACGAGGGGACACAAATGGTAAAGACCAAAAAATAGCAGAAGAAATCCCGCCTCTTGCAAGGTAGGAAAGAGTGCGATTGGGCACCGTGGCTGAAATAGCTCTTCTGTAAGTGACGGTTGCCACGGCTGGATTGATCATTCGGCAACAAACAAGAGCTAAGGACGGTATATAAGCTCTTTGTATCATGCACCTTTCTTTCTTTCCACACCTCCTCCCCTTCGTCCCTTCCTCACTTTACTTTTTGGAATCGCTCATTCCTCCGTGCGATCAGTGATCGTAGAACAGGCTAGTCCATTCACACTCAACGACCTGACCTGGTGTCCCCACTCTCGTTACAACATTCAACTTTCCAACTTTCTTTCTTAACGTAACTCGACCTCAAAATGCAATATCTTTCGCTTTTCGTTACGCTCGCAATCGCTTTGGCTGTCTCGGCTGCGCCCCAGAACCAAATCAACGGTTTCCGAGGAGGACAGGGAGGCTTCGGCCAAAACAGAGGCAACCAGCAGCAGAATGTTAACCAGGGCCAGAACAACAACAATGTAGGCAACTTCCTTTCGATCCTCTGCCTATTACCAAACCAGGAACTCTAGGGTGGAAACAACAACAACAATGCTGGAAACAATGCTGGGAATAACGCTGGAAACAACGCCGGAAACAACGCCGGAAATGCTGGTAACAACGCTGGCGCTGGTGGAGCCGCAGATGCCCAGACATCCTTGACGCTGGACCCCAAGGTCATAGCTGGTGGATTCGCTAACGATGGACAGGACGTTCCCGCCGATGGTTTGTGCGCCCCACTCCGTCCTATATTTCCGTTACTTAGCAGGATGAATTTTAGGCCAAGTTGCTTCGTTGACCTCTACGAACAACTTCATTAACTTCTGTCTCACCGTTCCCAACCTCCCCATCACCGATGGTAAGCAGGTCCAAGGTGGATCTTGCAACCCGGCACCCATGGGTGTTCTCCCCTCGACCGACAACATGCCCTCGTCAAAGTTCACCAACCCCAAGAACGGCGACACCATCCAGGCCAACAAGCAGTTCACTATCTCCATGGCCATCCGTGGAATGCAGACCGGTTTCTTCGTCAATGCGAACAACAACTACTTCTCAGCGCCTCAGCAGCTTAATGGTGGGGGCCAGATCCAAGGTCACTCGCACGTTGTCGTCGAGCAGCTCCAAGCCCTCGACCAAACCACCCCCACCAACCCCAAGGTCTTCGCCTTTTTCAAGGGTCTCAACGCTGCCGCTCAGGGTGGTGTTCTCACTGCTGATGTCACGGAGGGTCTCCCAGCCGGTGTTTACAAGGTCTCGTCGATCAACTCTGCCGCTAACCATCAACCTGTCCTCGTCCCGATCGCTCAACACGGTTCTCTTGATGACGCAGTTTACGTGAGCATCCATTCCATTATTTGTCTGGTACATAAAGTGCTAACGATTCTGCCCTCAGTTCACTGTAACGGCTGACGGACAACCGGCTGCTGGTGCCGGTGCCGCTGCAGGTGGTGCCGCCGCTGGAGGTGCTGCTGCTGGCAACGCTGCCGGAAATGCCGCAGGTAACGCTGCCGGAAACGCAGCTGGTAATGCCGCGGGCAACGCTGCAGGCAACGCCGCCGCCGGTAATGCTGCGGGCAACGCCGCTGCTGGTGGTGCCGCCGCCGGAGGTGCTGCTGCTGGAAACGCAGGTGCTGCTGGTAACGCTGGTGCCGCAGGCCAGACAGGTCGCAACGGACAAGCAGGCCAGAACGGACAAGCAGGCCGCAACGGACAGGCAGGTCAGAACGGACAGGCCGGCCGCAACGGGCAAGCTGGACAGAACGGACAAGCTGGGCAGGCTGCACAAGGCCAGAACCGAGGCCAACAACAGAACAACAACAACCGTAACGGGGGCAGGGGCCGTCGCATGCTCTTCACCCGCAGGCAACTGTAAAGTGCTTTCTTCCACTTGAAAGCATTTTCTTCCTTTCCATCGTTCACGTTCTGTAGCATCTGCATTAGTATTTATATGTCCGCCCATTGGCCATACCCATTGTTGTCTTGCATTTTAGAGCCCCCATTTTCGAGTTATTGTACTATAGTTCATGACGCGCTTCCTACCACACTACCTCTGGAAGTTAGGTAATTCTTGTTTGTCCGTCATTGACGTTGACTGTTGCGACGTTTGGGTAGTCATTTCTACACATGGCGCGTAGTGTAGACGTTGAGTAAAATGACAATTCGGATGTTTGAGCGACTAGATTGGAGTTCGGTGATCTGAAGCGACACTTCCCACGTGGCAATATTTGTCTACGATTCTTGTACAAATACAGTTCATTTACTTCCTCGAATCCGAACAGCGGAAACGTTCAGCAACCTTTGGGTAACCTTGGTTGACCAGGATCCACCTACATCACATTGCTACCACGTCGGCAAATCGTCAAGATTTCTGGGGAACTGAGGAGTTCGAAAACTGCATCATATTTGCACCACGGCGTACTCGGGGTCGTTGCTTGTCAACGAGCTTGAATAGATTTGCATTGATGGTTCTGATGTATCATTGAACCGGCACTACCTCAACCTCTACTCCATTAGTTGATATGAGTGATACTATTGGACGATGGAGTAGGCTAATAATACTCACGCCTCGTTGTCGAATGATTAATGGCAAGGGAATGGAGTGCGCGCGATGATTTCCTATGGAAAATTCAAGCGGCTGAGAAGGGTGCACAAGACACGGGAGCCGGAAAATGGCATTGGGGTTACTGGGAGCAATGGTCTTCCGACTTCCAACTTACGCACGCCGCCGTTGTACAATATCATAGAACTTGGACGATGTTATAAAAAGGCGGCCTAGGAAGGGCGTGGCGTGTATTTATACTAGGGTAAGCAATCCATTTGTACATTGAGGAGGTAAAAATAGCCCCAGTCTAATCGAGAGAGAAATCCAGTGGTTAAGCAAAGGGGCAAAAAGGGAACGAATGTATTCAAGATAGTCGTCGAAGGGTATGTGGGTATCTTAATATTATCTTAGCCTGAGTCAAGCATCTACCGGAGAAGTCAGCACGCTATATAGGGAATATCGAGGAGGAAAGCATTGACTCACCTATTCTGCGTCGTAGTGTCACTCTACTGAAGGATAAAGCCAGCCACACCTTCTCTTTGATATCCCAGTGCGACAGCAGCGTTGTTGGCTTCTGGCTCGGAGGTGGTGTAGAAATGGTTCTTAGCACCAGGGTTGTACAACCTGTGTAGTGGGACACTGCCGCAAACCTGAGTCTTGAAGATATGCCCAGTGATCCCCTCGCTCTGATACCCAAGCTTCTGAACAGCATTATCGCGTTCCTGTTCCGACGTGGTATAGAAATGATCTTTCGCGTGCCCGCTAAACATACGGAAGAGTGGTGTCGTGCTCTTCTCAGCGAGGGGGTATACCTTGCCAGCGTGGGCTTCCTTCGCGTACCCGTGTGCTTTGCTCATTTCGTTGGCGTCGGTGGTGTAGAAGTGATCTACCGCGAGGCCGTTGAACCCACGAAGAAGGGGAACGGACTTGGACGTATCTGGGCAATCGTTGACGGGAGGTGTCGGGGGAGTCTGTGTGGATGTTGGGGGAGGAGTAACCGCGGAACTGGAAGGGACAGGTGGCTGCGTAGAAATGGGAACCTCAGAGCTCGGAGATGGGGCGGAAGGGGAGATATATGTCGAGCCTGGCGAAGCCACAGACCCAGAGCTCGCTGTGAGGGTCGCCGAGTCCGAGATTGCGGGGGTAGGAGCCTGCGAGGATACTGAAACTGAGGCCTCCGAGATGGAGGAGGGGCTGGACGGCGTGACCGCAGATGACGCGGATTGTGCTTCGCTGCTTACGGGAGGCGAAGAGTTTGTGGATGCAGGAGGATATGGCTGGGTGGCTGCTGACGAAACTGGAGGTGCCTCGCGGGTTGCAGGGGGAGGGGGAGCGTAAGCGTCAATGGAAGCAGACGGGGTAGAGAGCGTGGTTGAAGCTTGCACTGGCGCAGGATGCTTCTATCATAATTTGGTGTCATTAGTTTGCAGTTTCAGCCAGCAGCAAGAGTAAGCTCACCTGATAACCCCGCGCTTCGTATCCAGCAGGAAGCGCAAGGATTTCTGAGGCACACAGCACAGCTGCAGCAAGAGCAATGGTGAACTTCATGATGAATTAGATAAGGACGAAGGTAAATGAAGATGAACGAAGAGAGAAAGAGAAGAAAATAGAACGGAAAGAAGTTGAAGTGCTAAAAGACTGGGAAGTGAATGAAGGTTCAAAGGTGAGCACAGTAGCCTTTATACATGTCTTGAAGCTCGAGAGCCTCGCTAGACCTCAGGGAAGCCTCTCCCAAACGTAGTGAACGATGTCATGTTGATGTTGATGTTGGATAGATGCTTGCCACTCCGCTAGCAACTGACCAATGTCCACACTTGTCAGGTTGCAGATGTCACAATGTAAGCAGGGGGAGGAACAGCAATTGCTCAAAGGCCCTGGTGATCTGTACATTGTAGAGCCTACAACATCTGTGCTTCGAAGCAACGACTCGGAGAGCGCACCCCAATCATACAGTGTATTTCTCGACCATGTCAAGTACCTAGCATGGGTGGACAAATAGGAAGGGGAGTAAGTAGGAGTGCACGGACGAAGACGAAGCACACCACCGTCAATGCACTAGCAGTGGAAGCTAACGGTCCAGCCACATCAATCAAGGTATCGTCAGGCAAGTACGTTACGGTTGTCGACTAGTTGAACCACGTCGCCTTATTGCAGAGACTGAATGAGTACAGGTGCCATAAATGCTTCACAGTTAGCATGAAACGGCAAGTTCTTGACAAGCGGAAGAACGCAACATGACATTACTGCCATTGGTTTCTGAAGCGTCGGAGATAAGACTGACTTACCACATTCCCATGATCAGTTCAGAGTTCTCACAGTAAGGTAGAAGGCAGGATATAAGTCTATTGCGAATGTACTTAAGGTTAGGGTTAGAACAATAGAGAATCAAAAAATAATGGCCTGCCCAGCCAGAGTGGCCGATGCAGGACAGGAAAATATAGAGACGGTGCATGAGCCGAAGCCCATACAAGCCGAGGGCATCCCCTGTATGGACAAGGTCGCCGTGCTATGGAGGATCCCCACGGCCCGTAAACCCAGGTAGATGAAGGGATCTACGCCATCAAGGTAAGTATGAGTTGCTCAGAAGCCAATGAAGGGGTTTTATACGTCGCCGGCGCGCACGGACCATTTGCCTTTATTTTGATCGAGTGTGATTGAGCAATGGCCGTGATATGGTGCCATGTGGACCTGCGACTCAGGTCTCGTCTTGGTTTCGTCGAAAGCAGGTGTACATAGACTTGGGTGTGAAAAGCGAAGTATGCATCGTTATCATTATCCATTATGTAGCAGGGAAACTTTCCAGATACTATATACTTCTGGATAGCATTGCAGAGATGGTAAGACAAGATATAAATAAACACAGTAGATTTGATGTTATGGAAGGAAAGCCTGTGCCTGCAACATCCAGATACGCGCGTACTCCCCATTTTTCTTGATGAGCCCGTCATGAGTTCCTTCTTCAACCACCACGGAGTCGTTCATATACCTAGACGTTCATGAGTCGATCGTCAGGAAAGGGAATGCATAATAACTCACAATATTAGATCGGCATGTCGAGTGAGATTGCCAAAGCGGTGGGAGGAGAAAATCATCGTTTTGTTTCCACGTAATTGGCGTAATCGTTCAAAGAGATCTAGGAGAATGTCTAGTCTTAACGCGAACGTCTTATCCGGAGTATGAAGCACTTACCATGTTCTGCTGTTGGATCGAGTGATGCACTAGGTTCGTCGAATAGAAGCAACCCGACCTTGGACTCTGATGCAAGTGAGCGCATGAATGTTCGTGACCTGTAATTATTTTGTTGTGTTATCAGGTCTTCTGCGGCAAGCTCTCTATGAAGACGACTCACAAAGCAATACGTTGCATTTGGCCGCCTGACAAGCCGATGGATCCGCTCGAACTTATGTTACCGAACGTCCTTACTGAGCTATAATCCACCGGCCTTCCGAACAGCGTCTTTGTGCCCTCAGGAAGGCCGCTGTAATAATCCCTGACAGGGCGGTCGAGATACGTGTTGAACCCCTCAGGCAGTTTGTCGATGAACTCCTTTGCGCCGCCCAGTGTCGCAGCTCGCATGATCATCTCTTCATCGTTAGCATTGTCTGGGTCTCCCAGACCAATATTATCCCTAATCTACGTACGCATTCAAATGAACATGAGTACAGAAACAAAAGGAAAGACTGGAGCTTACCGATAAAGGGAAGTGTGTATAATCTTGGAACAAAACAGACGTTGCGCGTCTCAAGTCGGCCAGCTTTAGGGTCCGTATGTCCCGGTCGTCAATAAGGATTTCGCCTTCGCAGGGGTCATACAAGCGAGCAATTAATTTGAGGATAGTACTTTTTCCCGAGCCATTGGAACCAACGATGACCTATATCATGTTAACTCGACAGTTTGGAACGGAAATATTGTTCAAACCCACGCAAAGTTGGCCTCGTTCGATTTTGAAGGATACATTATGGAGGGCATACTCTTCGCTTCCTGGGTATTTGAATGAGACGTTCCTATTTATGATCCACGTCATTCCTACGGTATTTCAAGGGCACTTGAGCGATTACGCACCTAAACTCGATGCCCATGCCCATTGTCAAGGATTGTTGATTCTCCGGGTAAGGCTCTTTGCCATCGGCAATTTTGTTGGGTATATTTCCAACTTCATAGATATTCCGTATCCGAGATAGTTGGTCCGCAACAGAGCGGGTCTCGTCTAATAGGCTGAAGAGCCCATAAATAAACGTCTGAGTGGTGTTCATGACTAAGTGGAGGGATGTGACTGAAACGGGAATCGATGCAGGGTATTGTACGGCGCGCAAGGTGAATAGAATCTGAGGAGGAATGCCTCATTAGAAAAAGTAGACGTTGGGGAATGTTGACCCACGTGAGGAGCTTCTTTCAGAGGTTCGTTGAGGAAAGATGAGATACTAAGACGGTCGCTGGTACGGAAGTGGTGAAGTGCATCATAGAAATCCATGGCAGCTGCGTCGCCAACTTTCTCCAGGCAGGAATGATACACTGAAACGGATTGTTGGATTATAAAGCACAGATTATGGGCGAAACACGTACGGGAAACACAATACTCCCAAAGACCACCAGCAACTATTTCTTTGCGATGTTCAGGTGATGTTACCAGTTGCTTCAAGCCTTGCATCTTAATATAATCATCATCCTTCGTTGTGGCCGCCCAGACTATCCCTCCGGTCAATATCTCAATCGTAAACCAAGACACGAAGACAATATACCTCCCCCGGGGTGCATGGTCTTCCTTACAGACATCCATGCAGCAGCAGACTGCGCGAAACACAATGCCGCTAACAACAAACCGTCCCGTTGCTCGTGGAGAACAGTTACAAGCACGGTCACCTCGGAGAAGAGACGAAGAAAAGTGCTCGATATACGGGCGGCCAATACAACGGTGTCCCATGCGATGCTAGATCGCGAATTCCGAGGGAAGGTTTCCTCCAGCTGACGCTGAACTGCCCCGTCATCGAACGTCGGCACGTCCAGGCGTACGTTCGCGCGGAATACGTGTTGGGAATAGAATAACTTGATTCGTGTGTTCAGTGGAGTCATGATGCGGAATTTCAGGAAGAGCAGTAATCGGGTGACCACCGCGCATCCAAATCGACCGAGGGCAACATGAGACAGAAGTCGTGTGTCAACTGTTCTCTTGTCCACGGCTGTTTGCACCTCCATGCACACAACCATCAGGAAAGTGGCTCAGGCTGAAGGAGTTCAAGGGGACTTACTATGATCAACATCTGGCTCGAATACCTATAACCTAAGTTAGTCAAACGTTAGAGCTCCTGTAATTTAGTCACGCACCACAGAGACACCGCTGGCACCAAAGCTACGGCAAACTCGAGTATCAGATACAACACCAGCAATGTCAAGCACGACGGGATCGTCACAATGTCCTTGAGCATCCTCCAAACATACGGAAGGTTGTTCACCATCTCCATATACGTTTCCAGGCTTGAGGAACCTGGAACGCTCACGAGCTCCGGCGCAACTTCATCGTAGAGATCCCATACACCCAGACGCGTATGCTTGATGTTGGTGGGATGTTCGGGGTCGAATGTCCCCTTCCGTTTGGTACGTTTGTTCGCTTTCTGTCGGGAACGTCGCATGGGTGGTAGCAGTCGAAATGGGAGTGATACGTAACGCTGTGTAGAGAATCCCAGCTGCCTATATATGATTCTTCAATGAAGATATCGGATTATCAGAGAAGGTTATGGCGGGAAGAACCGAGACAAAGCAATTACTAGACTGTCCTGGACGTCATTGAGATGCAAGCGGAGAAGTGTTTGCATTGTATCACGCGTCAGCGCGTCTTCCGAAGGGTGACCCTGAGTTTCGGTAATAAGCCCGGGCTTCGCGAAGTTTCAGAGGTAGCCTTGAAACTTGAGCTTGAGGCCTGAAGCTTGAAGGCCTGAAGAGGAGAGACCGTTGGAAGGCAAGACATCAGGAGCTGCTAATTCATTAGAGCATGGCATGTCTCCCCTTACCTTAGGTAGTCCAATTAACAAAGAAATATATTAGACTCCTCGCTTGAGGACATTGATAAAGCAAGGTATCTGGACATCGACAGCGTACATTTTATTCGACATACAGGAAGTCTATCAGTTTAGTGACAACCAAAACATTGACGCTATTGCCAATAAGTCGATACTTGGACTTCGCAGACAACCCTTCTGGCCATACAAATTCATCCTGAGAGCGGGGCCGTAAGAAGTAGAACAGGCGGAGGAGTTCTGTCGGTGAGAAATAGCGCAATCCAAGAGGGCGAAGTATGTCCATAGCGCTGGAGTTATTGTTGGCTTGAGCTTCGAGGAATTCATCGAAGACGAGTGTAGTCTGAGTCGTACGGATGATATAAACTTGTGTTCAATGCAAAGAGCCCAAAGGACCAAGGACTAGAACTTACGTCCAAGTGCTCATTAGTTTGTAGAACAGAGCCTGCACGCTCTACTAGCTGTGTGTAGCCTGATATCGAGAAGTCATAAGGAACGCTCGAATAGAAATTGACAAGAAAGATCCACCTCTTGTGAAGCAACACGTTCGTGTATTTGACGGTAGGACTATGTCAAAAAGTCTCCCCCATTTAGAGAGTACGCGCTCTGGAATTTCGTGTATCGCAGCGTCATCTTGATCAAGGAATTGCCTGAGCGGAGTGACTACGGACGGCTGACTTCCTGCGGAAGAAATGGGGCTGGGCGGCGAAGAGTCTCTAGGGTCCACCCAATCGGCATCGTCACGGCCAGGAATATGCCTCCAGATCTCCCCATCGGCCGGGCTCATCGTCGAGGTAGGAAAGTGAAGAGGTGCCATCTTGGCGAGAAGATAGTATCGCAATCGCGAATTAGGTATGCCAAATTGTAACGGCGTAAGCAGAAACTCCATTGTATTGTATCCCAGTGACCGAAGCGTGGTTAGCAAGATTTGACGCGTAGTCGATGTCTTGTACCAGGATTATTGATTATTTCCAGGCGATGACTTGATCCAAGAAAGAGATGCACCTCAAATCCGGCGACATTCTCTATCAGGAGCCGTGTGGGATGGACGCCAGTGCCCAGTTTGACCAACTCGGGGAGAACAGTTTGGACGAGGTGGAGGAATGACCGTGCTCTGGGATCCAATGCGCCCTTTGCATCGGGATTCAGGACTGTGTAGGGTTGGCACGATGGAGATAGAAGCCAGAGATCGGCAGGCGCAGGGCTCGAGGCCAGATCTGAGGAAGTTAAAGATGAGATATCAATCTGCATACAATACATATCCACCATGAGCTCACGTATAGGATTAAAATTGAATACTGACCTTCTGCACAAAGTTTGGCCCGTGGTTTGCGCTGTAGACTTTGCAGGCCGTCTGGTCCCAGTCGAAGGCGCGAACGACATTACCATCGACCGTGCTCCTTTGGAGTGCTAGGTGGAGGCCGCCTAGACAGCTGTTAAGATAGTTGGCAGCATATGAGGAAAGGTCTCACCTATACCACTGTAAAATTCCCAAGCGACGGTGGTCATTCTACTAGTAACTTCTAAGTGGTTAACTT
The DNA here is from genome assembly GCA_012980535.1 of Pleurotus pulmonarius. NCBI lineage: Eukaryota > Fungi > Basidiomycota > Agaricomycetes > Agaricales > Pleurotaceae > Pleurotus > Pleurotus pulmonarius. The sequence continues at coordinate 3,399,011 of SJKF01000002.1, forward strand.
TGCACAAGTGACATGAACGACAGCACGCTAGCGCCCGTTGGGTCTGAATGTCATCACGGAGCATGCTGCATTTGAGGTACTTTACAGTAAATTATGTACGTTCGGAGGGGATGAAAGAAACACTGGGTATAATATGTTACAATTATATACAAAGAAAAAGAGAAGAGTCCCGTGTCATTGATATTTCTCTTTGAAAATCCATGCCAGACCGACGTCGCTAACACCTTGCGCAACCTACAAGTACGAGGTTAGAATCTGGGGATGCCAACGACTGCAGACAGGGACACGTACTGCAGCTCTATACCACTTTGCTGCCTCTTTCTTGTCTTTCTTACAACCTTTCCCATTGGCAAGGCAAAAGCCCAAGTCTTGCTGTGCGTCGGGATCGCCCAGCCGCGCTGCGACTCTGTAATAGCTCTGCGCCGAAGGTGAGCATCGCCAAAGTACTCAACGGCCAAAGACACTGACCACAGCCATTTTCTGGTCTTTCGGCACACCCCATCCTTGGAAGAAGCACTGCCCAACTTCATAGATTGCTAGCACAAGTTCGCTCTGGCAGGCAACTTCGTCAGAGGCATGCTCCGCGAGATGAAAGCGAAAGTCCCTTACTTGAACTGCGCCGACATCCATCATCTTACTCGCCCTTGCGCTTTCCAGGTCTTCTACCGCACTCTCCGCCGCCCTTCGCAGCCATTTGAACCCTACTTTCTCATTCTTCTCGCAGCCCCATCCGTGCCTCAATGATAATCCATACATCAACATACCAACCCCACATCCGCCTTGCAGTTTAGCAGCTTGCTCGAAATGGTCGAAAGAGTCGCGTAATTTGTTTGCTTCGTGAGCCTGTATACCTAGCTGCAAGTAGTCCTGCGGTGTTTGAGGGTTGTCAAGGTTGGGAGGCCCAGGAGGGGCAGGTGCGTGACTTTGATAGCTTGGTGATGGTGTCACAGTGATGGTAGGTGGAGGGGCGGGCTGTGGAGAACGTGATCTGGAAGAATTGCCTTGAAGTAGTTGGGGTTGCGGGAGTTCATTTGACGGGGTGGGGGGAAGTTGATAGAAAGAATAACCAGAGTATACGCTAGTGGGGGAGCCCGACCTTCCGTCCGGGGCCCCTCGAGAAAGAGGTACAGACTGTGGTGGCGGCAGCTTCGAAGGTCCCGCCATTGGGTTCAGGTTTGGCGAGGATGCGACGGATCGAAGGCTCGCAGGGGCCTGCGGGTTGATATACGCATTCGGTGAGGGCGATTGATGTGAATGAGAACTAATTGAGCGGTCTGTGAGATACGGCGGTGCGCCATAATATTGCGCCTGTGTTGATGAACTGTGATGACTACCCATGGATGATGTCGACGATCCTCCGGGGAGTGGCGGCGATTGTTGGAGGGTGCTGAATTGGTTTGGCTGAGGTGAGGGATTCGAGGGGGACCGGGCACGCGCTGCATTTCTTTCCAACACGAGCCTCTTTTGTTCTTCTGCATTGACAGGGGGTAAAGTGGGTGGCCGCACAGGTCTCGAGAAATTAGCCGTAAGCTGTGCACTCGCAGCTATCGGCGTGCGCCCACCTTTCGAAACAGGCCGAGCCGTTTGGCCACCGCCTGGGGACGAAACGACCACAACAGGCATAGTTTCATTAGGCGAGGGGGAACGAGGAGGTATTGCGCCAGGTATTGCATTAATTGTAGTATTGTCCGTCTGTGTCAGCCTGGCGGTTGCGGAGGATTGCCATGACTCCCTCAAGGCCGGGGCATCAGAATATACACTGGCGTCATCATCGTACTGGTATGGCGGATATACGCCGTTGGTTACAGCAGACCCCATCGACGACCGGTCAATGTAATACGAATTATCGTCATTGGATGATGTGGTCGCGGTCGAATGCCGGGCAAAGTGGCTATGTAACAGCGGCGAGGGCGGGGAAAGCTGGTTCGCCAACTGCTGCGTAACAGTTCTCTCCGGAGTCGAGGGTTCAGGTGGATTATAATCGTAGGCTGCAGACTCATCGTATTGCTCGTTATAGCCTCTATAGCCCTGGCCGCCTTGTTGATCGACATATCCTACGGCTGCCCGTTGTTTGAACCGTTTTGACGAAGTCCTACGAACGAGGGTATCTAAAGGGGAATGCTGGTTCCACAAGCTTGCGTCGTTGGACATTGCTGCTGCCATCGTAGCCGTATATTTTCTTTGCGACGGAGTTGCAGAAGAAGAAGAGCATGTTGGCCTCGGCGAAGGCGCGAACTCGGTCGTTGAGCTTGGCTTAGCTCACACTTAGATCACTAAATCCTTGCTTGACTAAATCAGGTTGATTATTGTAGATATTACTTCGATATTCAGGCGAGTTCGTCTCTAATCAGTACTAGGGTTCCGCTACAACGGGAATTCCACCCGCGACAACTAGAAAGTACATACCGTGTAGCCAGCTCTCAGCACCTCAAGTGAAGAAGGTAGCAAGACAAGGTAGCACAAAATACATAAGATAGTAGTAGTAAATCGTAGAACGGTCCAGTTTCTTTCTAAAGCATGGGTGATGATGAACATCGACGCGGAACCCTGGAGGGTTCTTCGTTTCAACAGAAATGTGCACTGACATGGGCAATCTAACGTAACAATACAAAGCCTTAGAGGTCATAAAACAAACAAACAACAGTGGGGACCACCCCAGCAGTCTACTAGTAACCCTTGTCATCCTACTATATGCCCGCTCGTCTGCGGGGTGTCTGAGTGACCCTCGCGCCAGCTCCGATACCTGTGTGTCGAGGTGTACCAGGTACGATGATCTTTGCGCCGCCCCCACTCGCCGTCTTCTTAGCAAGCGCCTCTTCTTCCGCTTTCTTAGCAGCCCTATCGAACCCATTCACTCATTCAGAACCCAAACGTAACCTACAAACTGAAGAACTCACGCTTCTCGTTGTCTAGCCATCTCGGTCTCAAGCTCAGCTCGCTTCGAGAACTCGCGATCAGCTTGTTTGCGTATCCCCCGCCCATCAAAGTTCTTCTCCTTGACCGAATAGAATACTGATCCCAGCTCAGCTGCGGAATAGTGTCATCGTTAATATCAAGTCGCACGCAAGAGTGTTAATAACTTACCAAGCCAGTAAGCGTCGACTGCTGTGACTTGAGTCATGTACTCCTTCGACGTAAGGATGAGCTCATGGTAGACGACGTAGGTTGGCGTGTCTGCGAACAGCCAACAAATCAGAAATCAGAAACGAAGACAGCCTAGGGAACAGCGTACATCCAAGCCCATACAGCGCACTGGTGGGGTGAAGGTGGGTCGGAAGCCCGGATCTAATGTTGACGAACTCGCCAATGCCCTTGACTCGAGCCGCTTGATGGAAATACCCAGCGGTGATCGCTTTTCTGGAAGCCTTGTTAGTCAATGGAGCACATCATGTGACCAGCGTTCCGACTTACCTCAGAACATCGAAGTCCGTCCCAGCAGAAATGATCTCCATCTTCTGGAATTTCATGATATCTTCCAACTGGACGCGCACTTCCCGAGCCTTACGGAGGAGCTTGGGGTGCAAGAAATGCCGTATCGCCCAATCATCTCGGAATCTGTGCTACTGATCAGCAAGCTGCGCGGAGAAAAGACAGTAACGGAATACAAACCCGTGGCTCTTCCACTGGTTGAAGACGTTAAGCAGGGTCAAATGGTCGCTTTCGGGTACATTGAACTTCTCCCTCGCAGCATCAGCCTCTTCCATCCTCTCCTTGGGTCGATAGAACACGCTGGGCACCGACAGCATGGAGACGATAGTCAACATCTCTGAGGAGCACTGGTAGTCCACCGACACGATCAACATTTTCGCCATGGAAGGCTCCATCGGGAATTCTGACATCTTACGACCAACAGGCGTAAGATCCCCAACATTGTCTAATGCCCCGAGTACCCATAGTTGATACATGGAGTTCAGCATGTTTGCCTTTGCACCAATTCGTGAGTTAGTTGACACAAAACAAAAGAGATAGCACGACGAGCTCACTTGGGGAGGCGGGTCCATAAAGTCGAACTCCAAGAGATTCTTCACCCCGAGTGATTTCAGTAGAAGCACCGTGTTGGCGAGGTTAGTACGTTGAATTTCGGGTATGTTGTTCTCGAACATTTCATTGCGGTACGCCATCTCGGTGTACAGCCGGTAGCAGAACCTGTCAAGTTTTCATTGAGCGTTGCACGCGACCAGTAGTAAGGAGGAATACATACCCATTTCCGGTACGACCAGCACGACCAGTTCTTTGATTGGCATTGGCTTGACTAATTGGGGTGATTTGCAGGGCATCCATACCAACCTTCGGGTTGTAGACCTTGAGCTTGGAGTAACCAGAATCGACAACATAGAGGATACCATCGACTACGCAGATTAGCCCACATCAAGGACCAAGTTACAAACAAACTCACCAGTCAATGAGGTTTCGGCAATGTTCGTGGCAACGATGACCTTGCGTCGGCCATCGCTAGTGGCTTCGAAGATTTTGGCCTGAAGATCAGCGGGCATCTGCGAGTATATGGGAAGGACCGCCAGAGGCGCTGGTTCATCGAGTTGATCAAGTCGTTCCTGGACTACTTGGCACGTTATCTCAATGTCCTCCTGCCCAGTCATGAAGACCAGGATGTCGCCAGGAGGGAGAGATAGATGTATCTGTAGAACCTGCTTTACAGCACTGTCGACGTAGTCTTCGCATGGTGACTTGGAATGGAACATCTCGACGGGGAACGTGCGACCGGGGATAGTATAGCACTGTGCATTGCCGTAGAACTTGGAAAACTAGTGCAGAAGGCTTAGTGAGGGGAATGTGTAATCAAAGGGTGATATTCACCTTCTCTGCATTCATAGTAGCAGACGTGACAATCAACCTCAGGTCGCGTCGGCGAGATAGGACTGCGTTAGTTTGTTGTTAGTTAGTGGGGTAAAATGAGGCAAAGGAGAAAATACATGCTCTTTCTCAACAAGCCCATAAGCACGTCTGTACTCAACGAACGCTCGTGTGCTTCGTCCAAGATGATGACGCTGTACCGGTCCAGATCTCCCTCGTTCAAAGATTCACGAAGGAGGACACCGTCTGTCATATCTGGCAGAAAACGGAAAATTATTACGGAGGAAACACCGAGTCACAGAGGCACTCACATTTGATCTTGGTCTCTGAAGATGTGCAATCTTCGAAACGGATGGCATATCCCACAGTCGAGCCAAGTTTGCACTATTCACAAAAGTCAGATAGACGATGAGTAGTTATAGGAATCACATTTACCTCCATCTCTTCGCTCACTCGTTTCGCCACAGACATAGCGGCCACGCGTCGAGGCTGAGTACATCCAATTAGACCATGTTGACAATAGCCGTCTTCGTAAAGGAATTGCGTCAGTTGCGTAGTTTTCCCGGACCCGGTTTCACCAACAACGACGACGACTGGAATGAATCAGTTAGGTTAGTTGCATGACGGTCGTTGAGAAGTTATTCACCCTGATTGTCTCGAATGATCTTCATTAATTCTTCCCGGCATGCGAAAGCAGGCAAATACTCTCTTTGCTCCTTCAGCGTACGTGTTCGGGCGAAGTTGCTGACTCCAGCGGAAGTTTTCAGATGAGAGGCAAACTTGGAGTCGCCTTTGTAGTCCTCCTTCTCGCCACTCTTCTCCTTCTCTTTGGCCTGCTTTTCAGCTTCGGCTGTAAAAATAAAGGACAACAAAACCTTCGTGAATGTCCAACCCACATATTCACAAGAACCTAGAAGACGGGGTGTAGGAATTGCACTTACCTTCGGCTTCCGCCTCTTCATCCTTAACACCCATAATGTTGCCGAGTGCAGTACCGCTCAACGCTGCTAACTTCGCAGCAGCTTTAGCCCGCTCAGCTTGCTCCCGCTTCTCCTTCACCAAAGCACTACCCTTCTTAGAGAAGATAGCCATGTCACTAGTCGGATCTCGTATGGGATTGATAGGTTCCAGCTGCTTCGTGAAGACAGTACGTCCATCCAAGAATGGAGGCTTCAAGTCGTGTACCATCACATGTACTGTTGACTCAGATTCATCTTCGAAGTCAAGATCCACGCCTTTTCGCGTAGCTACACCAGATGTGACCATACGATTGGCTTCCCAAAGGTCGTTATCGGCATTATACTGAGCCTGGCGAGCTGATATTTTCCTCTGTAAGAAATTAGTAAAGCGATCGTTCACAAGGGAGTAGTTGATACTCACGACTTGCTTCGTAGCAATCTCTGCTTCCTTCAATGCACTCAGATCTTCGTATTGTGCCAATGGATTGTGTTCTTCATCTCCCGCAACGACACCCTCTTCCGCACCGGTATACCAGTCCCTATCCAACCTCACTTGCTCTTCTTCCCACTCTCGCGCGTCCAAACCAAACGCACCTTCACTATCGTCTGGACTCCCGCCTCTTGCAACGCGTGGCGTGGGTGCATCCCAACGACGACCTCGTGCACCACCCCATCCACTATCGGCATCATCACCGCCTTTCGACATCCTGGGCGTAGAGTCCCATCCGGCGTTGGGAATACGGACACTCGGTGCGTCCCGAACACCTCTTACTGATTGAGGAGTCGAGTCCCAAGACTGGCCGCGCTTGTTGTCATGATCACGTTTCCCGCCCCATCCACGATCACGGTCACGGTTGAGACGACGTTGGAAGTCGCCGAGACCCTTAGGTGCATCAGGCCTGGGTTCTTGTCTAGCTACTATACCCTCTATATAACGTACATTAACATATGAGCGCCAAGGTGAGAGGAGTGGACACACCTCTTTGCTTTTCTCTGTTCCGTCGGTGCTCCTCCAATCGCTGACGCCCTGTTTCAGAGAGACCTCCCGGATGTGATGGTGTTTCTTCGCCGCGTTGACGGATTGTATTTGAGCGGGACGCAGGAAGATTAGGAACTGAATTCTGCATTAGGTTCATGTCGGCTGTTGTTGTCTTGACATACATACCTTTAAACATTGGCCCTTCCTCGTCGTCTAAGCGTCTCCTCTTGCGACTGTCAGCATCACCATTTGCTGCTTCCAGTCTCTTTTCTTTAGCGAGACGATCCAGTCCAAGTACGGAAGTGCGTGGAGTTGGGGGTTCCAAGGGTTTGGCTGGTCGTCGGAAGGTATGCCTCTGGTGTAATAAATACGAGAGTACATCCAACAAGCAAAGTACACTTACAGCATCATTACGCATCAATCCACCCTGCCTAACGGGGTCCGGTTCCAGGACTTCGCTATCATGAACTGTGATACCTTCAACTGGTTTTGGAACATGTCCGCTGGCTTCCTGTTGTGCATGCGACAATATTTCGGCATGCAGCTCAGCGAGAAAGGAGTCTTGGAACTTGCCGAATGCTCTCGCGGCTAATAAAGTCATAAGAAAATGAGACGCGAGTCGATATCACACTGGACAGACCTTTCATGAATCCCTCTACCGAGTTGGTATTCGCAATATCCACCACCCGTTGTGCGAGGAGGTCATTAGGGTTTATGGTGTTCAGCGCACGGGATAATTTAATGGCTATTTGGTGGAGAAAGTTATTCGGCTGATCTTCAGACATCGTGTACGTGATTCGGAGGGTTCGAGCAAGTAGTGGTCCAACTGAGGTTATGACTTGCCGCGTTGAACAGCAGAGGGCATGGGCGCTAATCTGTTTCTCACGCTTGTGTAAACGTAAGCGTAAGCGCTTCAGTTACCTCCTAGATTGTTGAGCTCCCCAGCCAGCTTCAGCCTTTGACCCTCTACCAATTCAATCAAATAGGGGGTTTCAGTAAGAAGACAGTGCATAAGTTATATAATAGCCGTAATTTCTTCTCCGGCGACGTACACTTACTTTGCAGCAAGCCTATGCATTCCAGACTCATGCCTTTGCTATTGATTGCCATCGAGGCAGCTCAGTCCTGTTACAAACAGGGGGTTATATGGAGGTACCAGAGTTTCTCTGAAGTCAAATTTATGACCTGATCGTGTATAATATCAATCGTCTCGTCCAGGTCATCCGTGTTCCTTGATTTTCAAACCCAACCAGTGTTGGCTCCTACCTCCGTCCACGCATTCGGCCAACTATTCAGTATCCATCGACTCCACCGGTAAATTTATTTCTACTGCTGCACTCCTTTGCTCGACTGGATCTACCGATGATTATCCCGGTTGTTGTTATTGGGGTTACCCTGTTTACCCTGTTACCCTCCTTTTATGAATACAAGCGCAATTTTACACCGTGGTTCTGCCGTCCTCAATGTACCTGATCTACATACGTATGTATGTCTTGTCAATATGATCGATCGAAGGTACGAAGTCTACCGAGAGTCCGAGACTTCCAGAGCTTCACAAACGAAGTTAGGGTGTATTGTATCCGCCATATACACCCGGGCCAGAGCATATATACAAGATGCGAGCCTGCAAGTTGTCGAGGAATTCCATACTATGTCAATGACTAGAAATAATTCCGTACCAACCCATGGTTGCGCAGGTACATACCGGTATTGTATTAATTGAACGGTGATCATCCGATATTCAACCTTCGCCCGCCACGGTTTTGGGGTATGGTGGGGCGGCACATACTATGGTGATGTCAAGCGATCATCTGTGTCCGTCCAGAGGATACAGATTCTAGCGAGGCAAACTTCCCAGAGCTACGAACAACCTCACAAAAGTCCTTGAGTGGGACAGGCAACGGACAGAGAGTGTGGTTTCTCCATCAACCTTTATAGGGATCTGCGCTGATCTTTGGCATGGCAAAAGAGCGCCACCAGGTAGACGTTGAACACGGAAAATTAAACGAAAGTTCCTCCAGAAACTCTTAAACCACCGCGTCCTCGGTTTCTCAAGAAGAAAGCGGTGGCAACACCGAAGATGTTGCGGGTGTCGTAGGAAATAGCACAAACAAATGCACGTTCTATACGAATGTCGGGGCCTGGCGCTGAACCTTGAGGACCTGAAGGGACGGGGCCGACGAAGCTCGGTGCATGCGAAGATGGGACCTATATTTCAAGAATGGTAAGTACAAGCACTGAGAGTTCTACGGCAGAATGATCGGCCGATGCTTCGTCGTAAAGTACTTGGCCGGGCTCCCATGCATCAGCGGCCTCCGCTGGAGAGAAATGATCTCCCGAGCGAGCAACAATGCGGACTTTGTGGAAGGGGATACTTAAGCAGGGGGCCCACAAGTATTGCAAGGCGGCCGCTCGCGGTAAGAGAGTCCTTACGAGTATTTTAAGTCACCGGAACATGGATCACTGCGCCGAAATAGAGGCTCGGGGAAGCTGTCAGACGTGCTGTGTTGTTGGCATACCCCAGACTACCCCAGATGTTCCAAAACTCTCAAGAGTGACGCAGTCCAAAAAAGACGACGAATGAAAACATCAGAATCCATCACCAACTGAAGAACATCGTATGCGCTTTTCATGGCTGTGGCGCCGGTGGATAGAGGCCGTGGCAGCTTGCCCGAAGTTATAGCGCGATTACTGCAAACAAGCGGGGTAGTATTTCCGGGGAGAGAGAAACATACGACATATATGGAATATGACGACTCAGGTATGCGCGTGGAACACAACGGAACGGTGTTTGTAATGCACCACATATACTTCCCACACATAGATACCGAAAGCAAAACATACGTGTCCGAGTGATCGTCGACGAGTGGTGGGGTCATGGTAGTAAATATTAAACGTATTTCTTGACCTTTTTGACATCCGCATACCGATCGAACTTGGGTGGTCTTCCAAACTTGGGTTCCACAGTATCTGTAACCGATGCCAATCAGAAAACAAGACAGAAACAGTCAAATGCATCCGAGTAAATGAATGCAGATAGAAGGAAGAAGAAAGGTACATACGAAGTACTCGAGAATAAATCTTTGAGACATCAGCATCCCAAACTTGACGGAACATGTGCGCCCCTCCACCTTTCACGCCGTCCAGTCCCCATTGTTGCAAAAAGGAGCGAGTGTCGAAGCCCAAGCGATCGGAGTCGGCGACAATTGGGATTTCAAGCGGCTTTGTTGGATCTGACTGGGGGAGTAAGAGAAGGACATAGCGGTGGTAGGGTGTTCCACGTTGAGGGTGGGGAGGGATGTACGGAGTATGCGTATTGAGGTCCAGTAGCCGTGATTGCGTAGTGGCAGAGAGGGAAATATTAGGCCTAATGACGAGCCGTAAGCGCTTGAAGGATTCGGGAAGGTGTTAGGGACTACTTACTGTAACCAATGTAGATAGGTGGTAAATGACTGGGTTTCCACATGGGGAACATCTGTCAATCGGTAAATAAAATTCCTTTGAGACTCTGTAATGCCCTTACCTGGATCCACCATTAGTAGAGTATACAACTTGGTTTCCGGATGGAATACGGTAGTGAAGACATTGGGGCGCTTCGTAGTCTATTCTCCACAGATTCGGGAAACAGGATAATGGTGCGGACGTCAACGTCAGAGGTCTGGAGTAAATGAGAGGAGACCAACCTGACGGGGGAAAACAAAGGCGCCTGGTTCCACTGGAGCATGCACTTTCTGTCCCTCTCGGAGTTGTTTCAAAGTTGATGGAACAGTGATGCGTATATCAACGGAAGGGTGGAGGTCGGGAAGCACGTCGGGCACCACATTCATTTGATGGATACGCTCCATCTATCACTAAAAGTCAGCGAAGAACGTGACTTAGAGGGCAACAAACCACGAACCAGTAAATCGAGGTCACCATCCTTCCGCCACCGTTGTTCTGCAAGGTGACGATAAACAGGTTGGGACATGTCACCTATATGCGTAGAGTAATGAGTTCGAGAGAAACCGATACGGGTGTAGAGAAATAAATACCCATCGCATTAACAAACTTCCACCTAACCTCGGGGAGATTCGCTCGACTTTGTACTTCCAAGATGTTCAACTTCTTCCTCATCTTTTCCAGCCTTTCATCGTTCCGTACGTCAGCTGTCTCTGCCAACTGGATAGACGACCGCAGTGCTTCAGCCTCCGCTATGAGCAGCTTACTATCTTCCTGGATGACCTTCAACGCCTCGTCGTACGCAGGAATAACGCCCTTTGCTATCGGTCGGTTCCATTCCTTGGGTTTCTCCAGGGATATGTTAGGCCTTTGTCTTCTTCTGCGTACGTTCCTCCCCCCTGTCTTCGGTGTAATCTCTCCCTCTGCTTGTCCGGCAGCCTTCGGTGTTCCTTCGACGACGGGTGTCAGCGGAGGGGGGGTAGGAGCAGTTCGAGTGGCTTCCGTAGCCGCTTGAACAGTCGCATTGCCCCGTCTGGCGGCGGTATAAGTGAGTGGCTTCGTGCATACCCTCCGGAGCGCGAACATGATTTCCTGAAAAAGTCACAAAACTTTTACCGCGTTTTGCGACGCGCTCGTTGGTGCTGTTGTGCCTTGTTGATTTCGAAAGCCCAACACACTGAAGCGCCCGATGAAAGGACCAATCAGCGCGCTTCTTGATACCGCTCGTCACCTCCTCGACGCGCCGTTATTGTCGCCATCGTTCAAAGGATGCATGCAGGGAAACTCCAACCTATATTGGTCAAATTACCACTCGAGGTCTCCTTCCGGCTGTATCTTATCGTCCAACCTGAATCACCAATCAACAAAGTACTAGCAACATAACTCCCATCAAGTTTCGAATAGGTACACCTCCTGGATGCTTCCGAATATGATATACTGCCATCTCGTCGCGGAGGTATATCAGATATCAGGGCATCCATAAACTAGTTGACACTCGACGTCAAATCACTCCACCAGGGGTTCGCCGCCATCACCAGCGACAGGTATCGTGCTCGATCACTCGCAAACGTTCAAAAAATCAAACATTCAAACGATCACTGTGACATGTTAGCAACATATTTCTGGAGGTGGCCCCTTGGTGCGGTGCAGTGAAGGTGCAGTGGTGAAGTATGGTGGCCCGCGGTACATGCTAATTTGGTACTCCTCCTGTCCTGTTCCCAACATACCATACCGTGTGTTTGTATCATGCGTTGGTTTCATATTTGCCATTTTTAGGTGTCTCGGAGCGACCTGAACATTCGGTATTATCCACCGCAGCCCGTGTCGGGCATCGTGCATCATACCAAGAAAGCCTCATGTTCAACTGCTTTCTCCATCTCGCCCGTATGGTCCTGATTCTCCAAGTAGGTTGTCCTGTTGATAACCTATGTACAATGTTTTTGATATTGCTGTGTACTCTCTGGCGTACATCCCCCTTGCGACAGTCTTGGTGGCGTCGAGTGAGTTCATCTCGTCCATTTGCACGTGGCTGGTTCCGTCTTCAAACGGGCTTGACATGTGAGTCTCCCATGGTTTCATGGAGACTGGCTTTATATTTCTTACACGATGCAAACAGAGCAACGGCGACGCCGCATAAGCACACTGTCCTGTTTTCCAAACTCATGTCCTAATGATCGAAGACGTGGCCCCCGCCTCAGCAGAGCACTTGGTTTACCTAGGCCAGCTGATACTGGCTGCACCTTCGAGCATACGGCGGGCCCCATACCGGCCCATATGTTTCCCCGCGCACCAAGATACTACAGCAAGCATCACCTCGTGTATGCTGGAGATATCGCCACATAGGAGTCGACTTTATTGTCACCGAAATGCAGAACGATTTCGGTCTCACTACCCCGGCCAAACAATCTCATTCTCCGTATGTATATTTAGACTGACCGTAACTTAACCGGATCTTTAAACAATTGCCTTGAGGCTAGCCACTTCGCGCCAATTGCTACCGGTTCGGGTTTATCGATTGATCGTCACCCAGTCTGCCAAACATATGACACATCTTCAGTATGTTTTATCTCTGATCTCACTGGATGGCGCAAAGTCGTTGCCTCGAGGACTTGTAGCTTAACCTTGCTTAACCGCCAAACTTGTGGGCAGGCGCTTTCCAACCTGCCCTGCGCCGAACCGATGGGGTTTGAACTTTGCGGATGGTAGCCTTCGTGTCGTCACTTTACTTCTCGATCCAACTAGTAAGACCAGCACTCCATTTCCTTTCTCTGTAGAAAACATCGCTTAGCAATGTTCTATCGCATTCCAGACATTCCTTGTGCACACGCCTCGTATACCTTCTTCTTGTTGCAAACTGATCGTTCTTAATGATTCTGATCAGTAACCAACAAGATGACCACGGCCCACCATACCGGCCTCGGGACGAACAGCATTCTCAATTATCGATGATCCCTCTGGCAGATAGTTAACCATCAAAGTAGCACCTTGGTCCCTGGGACGATACGCGACTCGGCGCGTGACCTCACCCCCTCGCCTTCTTCAGGTTCTCGATTTTCCCATACCAGTGTCTCCAACTACCTCCGCGGCTGTCGTCGCGTCCGTTCTTTCTCGTTGATCATTCATTTCGGAAGCCCTCGTGCCCTCCTCGAAGGCCTCCGAAGACCTTCGAATTTGTTATGTCAGAAAGCCAACTCAGACAGAAACGATACCACAAGGTCCACGACATGTTCAGACATGTCAGACAAGACATGCGGCTGGACAGAAGCTGCTTCAAGGACTGTTTGTGCTTCTTCAACAGGCAGCATGTACTTCCAGACATTCTCGGCAGACGGGATTGCGCTGGGTACCATGTACCCGTCCGATTCGACTCCACTCGCGCAGGTAGATCTGACACATTGGAGTCTTCTGGCGGTCTTCAGCCCACACATCCGATCAAATATATTATCCAGGCATCCGCTCTCCCTGCCTCGTCCCAAAAATAACATAGATTCTCGGAGCACGTCAATGTCAGTTTCAAGAACCACTAATCGTCTCCCTTGCTTCTCCCTCGACGCTCGCTCGCGTACTATCTGTCAAAGATCCTCCCGCGGCTCGACGTCGAAACTCCCAAAGATCGTTTTGGCGGCGCTTCCTCCGAGAACGCGTCGACCAATCGAGTAAGTGGTCCTGAGATGGAGCGCACTCGTTTCTCATCTTGTACGTGTGCTCGATGAACCGGTAAGCGTAGATACCGAAGATCGATTACTTGCTTGTCCATCGTCGTTCCGGTTCTGATCACTGATCACTGATCATCCATCATCGACACCTATCACCCGCCACCCGCCATTAATCAACGTACATATGCACATCGTGCAGAATCATTCATAGGGTCCATCGTTGTATATATCTGGCATTTTACCATCTATTTGGTTCTCGACGCGCGACCCCGAGGCGACGCGCCGCGATTCGGTTAGCCTGTCTGCTCCGTCGCTGAGATGGAAAGAGGACTGTCCCATGGGGGTTAATTGAAACTTACACCGCCGAGGGGGGAAGCCTCCCGGGTTTCCGAAGGCGCCTGCACTTCGACCCTCGAATTCGACCAAGTTTCTCTTGGAGATCCAGACTATCCAGACCACTACCACCAACGCCCAAATGACATGCATAACGCCTCACTTATTCCCTCGCCTCCTCATTGGACGCTTCGCTTCATCAAGAACGAGAACGCGAAAACCAAACACAATTGAAGTGTGAGTAAAATATCAGTCTTCTCTTCATTTCGGTCGTTGAATCCTAATTTCCATACAAAACATAAGCTACACTTCTTTTCTGCCTCCCCACTCCCCACTCTTCACTCCGAACATTCCATGATCATGATCAATATCAACGTTAACGTTCGCCTCGCCCTGTAGTCTCTAGCTCTCAGAAGTCTGACCCAGGAACTCAGAAATTCCCAAATCCAAGGAGAATGAGTACACGCTACACGCCCTAATTCTGCAACTCCACCCCAGCCCCCCATGTTCAACCCCAAATTCCACTATCAATACTTCGTTCCTTCTTTCGCTTTCTCAGTCAGCAATCAGCAATCGGAATTCAGGCTCTTGGTTCGATCAGTGATCGATATCAGTGCACTGCTTGTGCCAGTGGTTAGCTACATCTAATCGCCTCATCGTACCTCGACGTAAACGCCCATCGACGTCTTGTGGTCTTGTACTCGTGGTCCTGTGCCTTCGTGGCGTTAAAGCCTCTTGAAGCCCTATTAGATGCCTTGGTGCTATGTATAATCTACTATCTGTTATTCTAGCTGTTAACACGTTCATCTTACTCCAGAAGCCTACACAGTATCAGTCAGTGGCTCGTGGGCACCGGCCGTGTGGGCGTACTTCTTCAGTTCTTCAGTTCCTCAGGGACGGTGCGATGCGATGAACGCAATTGAAGCAATCTCCACCGCGCGTTCGATCCGTTGGAGATGGGCTAGAGATTAATGATTAGTGATAATCGCGTTTCTCGAAAACACAAACGAAGCCAGGACGTAGATTACGACGCCCCAAATCCTGAGTACTGGGTGCGCAGGCCACTGATCTGGTGTGCACTCAATGACACAGGGATTGTGCGTGTTGTGCGTTATCTGCGCCGATCTTATGCTTCAAGCTCTTCAGGCTTTACCCCAATCCACGCCGTCCCACGCTAAACAAACTAGTGATAAAGAACGTTCACGAATGAATGGAGGTGAATACCAAGAACAAGGAAAGACAAACGGATGGTATTACTAGCGTGAATCCTGAGTTCGCCCTTTCATCTCCCTTCATTCCGCTTCATTTGCACGCGCGGTAATTAGCGTTGCATTCAAAGGATTGCAACAAGGTACATACTTATTGAGATAGGTGTTACTTAAGTATTGATTTAATGTAATGAGTGCTGCGCCAATGTTCACCTTATCTACGCGGCGTGCTCGAGTGGGACATCATTACTTAGATAGTATGAATGAATGTTAATAAATCACGATCACGGCTATGGGACTCGAAAACGTAAAGCCACGCGCTGTCGGCTACACCCCACTAACCCATCAGCGGCCCTCGCCGCTACCACCACCACCACCACCACCACCATCGCACCCCAACCTAATATCCCTCACATGAGCGATCGCAGTCGACCCATTGAAGGACCACCAGACCCCGGCGTCCGCGTTGCAGGAGCTGGTGAGGCGGTAGCCCCTTATACTAGCGCCTCGCCCCTGCCCCTCTGCCGCCCCTGCGTCCCCTGTCATCCTAGCTACAGCCCAGATGTCAAGATAACCGTCGCACAATCCATTGTCATCGGACACGGTGCGAAGGGCGTGCACGAGGCTGATAGGTGGTGGGATATCCCCAATCTGTGGTCTGTAATCTGTGATCTGTAATCTGCAGCGATCATAAGTGTAACAGTGCAGTAGCTGGAACCCCAGGGGTAGTGCTGTGAGGCGTGGGGTGGCGCCTGCTGCGGCCAAGCTGCGGTGCCCGGTGTCGTAGTGTAGAGGTGTATAGGTGCAGAGGTTGTGTAGCGTTTAGTGTGCAGCGTGCTCCGGGACGTCGACAAATGCGTATTTATCGACGATGGCATGACTCACAGCTATATGATGCACGAGGCGTTCTATCGACGCGTGTTCGCGGGCGTCAAGGCCTGCAATGCGTCGTCTCCCATGGCGACGTAAATGGGTCTACGTACGACATTGCTGCATAAGTAAGTAATCGAGTGCTTTGTTCAATATTCAATACTCAAACATTCGACCCTTATACGCTCGCCTCTCTCGGAGTACCCTAAGGCCTGGTTTTGGTCTTGGAGAGCCGGAGTCGAGGTCGTTGACGCAGGTGGGATAGATACGAGATAGTCCACTTTATGAGCACACAATGATTCATGATGATGTATGGTGTCCTAATGACTGAATAGCCCTCTCTTTTAAGCCTTCATTTCGGTGGCTATAGCCTTATATCAGTGCCCCCTTATATATATAATGATCAATCTTGTATTGGGCTTATCATCATCACAAGTTCTATGTACATCTTACCTGAATTGTACAGGGAGTAGAACCGCTGTACTAATTACTCGAGTACGTCTGGACGCAGGAGGTTTAGCGGTGGGAACTCAGTCAGTCTGTTGTTGCCGGTTTACGCTTTTCGTGCAAAGTACTATAGGAGGATAGGGGTAGGAAGCGTCGAGCAGGCCGTAAGCAAGGCGTTTATTCTCTGTCGTGTGTCGTGTGTTCGTTTTCATCGAATAGACTAGACTAGAGTCGTAATCGTTGAGTACTGAGTATGAATCGTCTCAATTGTCGGGTTCCGGAGAGTCGGTGAGAGACGCGCGATGCGATCATACTTTGACAGAGTTTGTCTTTCAGACTTCCTCTTCGCATCTTCGCCTCTTCCACTCTTCTCTCCTTCCCAGCCTCTTCCCCGCTTCTCTGCCTGTCTGCATAACACTCTTCCATTCCTCAGAAAACATATAGCATCATTGTAGAATATAGAGCAAGTACACAAATACAGAACACAAAAGCAAAGCACAGAGCCCTGTCACCAAATTATAGAACGCAACAAAAATACCAACGAATCCTTAGGCAATGCATCGGGGCGTGGGGGTGAGGAGATAGCACGGTGGTACACATACATACTGAGTCTCAGTAGTGGTGACATAACTACACGGTACACAATCGCACCCTTCGGGCCCCCTGCTGACCGAGGCTTCGTACCTTCCGCCGGGTGTACAGATTCTACATTCTACAAGGTTCACCCAAGGTCCACGATCAGTAACAATCAAAAATCAAAAATTAAGATCAGTATTGAATGGAGCTCGAACCCTGCTTTATACTGGCTGGTCTTGTGCACACGAGTGTCTGCTCGTGTGCTCGTGTGGCGCCTGCTCGTGTGCTGTATTCTATGGTATTCTGCGCTGGACGTTCTGTTGTTTCTGTGTTTCCGTGTTTCTGTGTTTCCGTATTTCTGTAATTCCGTGTTTCCGTGTTTCTATGTTTCTGATGAGAGACGAGAGAAGGGAGAAGGGAGATGAGGCCGTCATCCGTCATATGATCAACGATGTAGAATGGGTATATCTGATAATGTATAATGCGGCATTCTGGTGTTCTGGTGTTCTGGTATTCCGGTGTTCTGTGGCGGTTCTGTGGCGGTTGTATTGGTGGGAGAGTGTTGGGAGAGAACAGGAGTCTGAGAGAACGCGGAGGAGTCTCGTAGAACGTCACGCGATCCTCGGCGACTACTGTGAATACGGCGAATATGGTGAATCCGATGGCGTACGGTCTACCACACCGGACCCACATCAACATTAGAAATCAACATCAGAATTCAGAATTCAGTACACACATCACGCCAGCACCCTAGCTAGTAGCATTATCATGGCAGCACCTGCCACGCCAGCACCCCAATTCTTAGAGTTCCAACGAATCCGGGTTCGAGTTCGAGTTCGAGTTCTGGAGACCATCTACCGGACCCTCCCCCACTCCTTCGACCTGATTCCCCCACCCCAGTGTACTCGCGTGACCCGTCGACGCACCCTCACTGACATACTATGACCAAACCTATTCCTTCGATTTGCGGTATTCCAGGCCCCTGATCCCCCGGGCCCGCGTCTCTGCCGCCGTGCTTGCATCGTTCTGACTGTTCTGACTATTCTGACTGGTACATACTTCTTGAGTGTTCTTCTCTTCGAATCCTACCAACCTTCGGGCCCGTTACTCCCGTGTGCACCGTCCCCGTTATTCCTATATACACATTCCTACACACTCCTACACGTTCTTAGTAAAGGAGGGGTCTGGGAGGGGTCATGAGGCTCGGAAGGGGATCCAGGAGGAAGGGGCTCTAGGGGAAGGGGAGGGGGAGGAAGGGGGAGGGGGGAAGGGAAGGACGTCCCCCGTTCCATCATGGCTGACTCGGATGGGAGAGCACTATAGCACTGCCCAACCGGAGTCGCGCAAGTTCACTGAGAATTTCAATAGAAAGCGAAGGTGGGTGGGTCTCCCTCGAAGTCCTTCCCCGGCCTTCTGCTGTCCCACACATACAGCACACACGGGGTCCGTCCCCACACCCAAACTCCCCGCACACCCGCACACCCAAACTCCCCGCACCAAAGCAACCCGTGACCATCCCATTCCCATTCGAATTCAATTCGACAATCCGTTGAATCCGTGGAAGTACGCCGATGGTTGGCAGGGTCAACGATTAGATAAGTTGGATTATGACGCTGACTTATGGGAGAACGGTGACCAGCCCGAAGTCCTTCCTCGACCTTCTGTTCTCCCACATCCTCCATCCACCCATCCATCCCATCCAACACCACCCATCCAATAGGACTCGTGACTATCCCACCAGTACCACTGACATTGTATTATCATACCCGTCACTGGTCAATGGTCATAATAATATCATTCGTTGTACTTGGTAGATCATAATCCGAATAGAATACCACACACGAGTGAGCAATTCAATCGATCTCGCTCGGTATATGTACGCATGCACATGCACATGCCCCCGGACGTCCACCGCCTAACAGTAGCTAACAGTGCATCTGCACCTAATACACTAAATCAAATTTGATTATTCGAATCAATTGAATAATCTACTGAATATTACCCGTGCTCAAGCACGCCTCACGCCTCACGGTGCGCCTCGAGGACCGTCCCCGTCGTACACCATCCATATTGCCCTATGTCACGGTAAGCGCGAGCCAAGCCGACGCGTACCCGTATGTCCGCGCGCTCATGCCTCCTCAAGGCCTCATGCTTACACGTGCGCATGCGGGACTTGTTGGACGATGTGGGTGCCCATTTATTCACGTTTATGTGCGTGCATATGGCCACGCAGGTGTTTCTTGCCACTTCACCCCGGACGTGGACTTGCTGTTTACTTTCTTCTACATATACGCATTTCAGAATCGTAACATACGCTTCCGAATCCACCATACGATCACAGGGTCATACAGTCATACAGCAGTCGTACAGTTGTACTTACCTTACCTTACCCCCTCAGACTGCGTTGCGAAAATGTAATATTGTGATATCGTGATTGCTATATCATGATAATGTGATACTCGCGCACCGCGCAATTCGTCCTCACGATATAATATGATATGATAGTACACGCATGCATGCATGATACTTATATATATGATATAACGACAGTATAACGATATAACGATGATCCGCCTCGTCGATCGCCCGCCGATCATCCGAGTCTATTCCCTCCTATTCCCTCCTATTCCGTATTATATTCCCTATTCCCCTCGATCACGGTGATCATGGCGATCATACACGGACCCACGAGTTATTCAAGTTACAGTCGGGGGGGGGGTAACTCTGCCGCCCAATGGTGGCTAGGGCACGGGTCTGCTCGGTGCATGATTCCAAGTTCTGTCTCTGTTCTTTATTAATTATTGCTTGCTCTACTGCTTGCTCTAATGGTTGTTGCTCTACTGCTTACTCCAATGTCCCGTTGTTGTCCCGCTATTGTCTCCCTATTATTATCTTACTATCATATTGCCATTACTTCTCGGAATAGGAACACCCTCAGCGATCGTGAACGGACGCACGTCTGGGCTGGAAAAACTGCTTTGTATTTGTCGATCGCTCGTCCCCCTCCCCGTCGCTCGATCATACGCACACTCGGCCATGGCATGCGCTACACAATCGGACGTGTATAGGATGTATATGTATATAGGGATGCAGTTCATCATGCAATTCGTCCTGCACGCTCCTCTCTCGTTGTCCCCTCTCCCTTCCCCTCTCCCCCTCTCCCCTCTCCCCTCTCCCACAGTTAACGTTACACCGTCCAGAATCACACAATTACACCGTTACACACTCACAGTCGGCGCTCACGATCTTCCGAGCATCATCTAGACCCAGAGCACACGACACCCGACTACGAATTGCCTCGGTAGACACTGACAGGAGGTCTCCTACTCCCCTCCTTCCAAACTCTCCCCTACTCCTTGACATACACTAACTGGCCCCTAACGCCTAAATCCCTATAATCCCTAATCCAAATCATTTACGCGCCGGCGCGAGAGGCTAGCCATTTAGACACCCCCTCTCCTCCCCTCCTCTCCTCCTCCTCAACTTAATACACCCTAAACTCATATCCAAATCCCAATCCCAAAGTCAATATTCAAATCCCCTCTCCTTTCCAACCAAGGTCGAGCTCGGGCTAACCGCAATGCGTATCGATATATTCGAGTATCCACGAATGTTTGTTGACTCGATGGCTCCACTCTCCACGCCTCCAACTCTCCAATCCTCTGAATGTGTAGACTCTCCGAATGTTTAGACACTCCCACTCCTCCTCATCACTCCTCCTCATCACTCCTCGGGATCTATACTCGTCAATTCGTAAATTCGTGGACGCGTGGACGCGCGCCCGTGGATGCATCTAGGCCCCCCTT
Source organism: Pleurotus pulmonarius (assembly GCA_012980535.1). Classification (NCBI taxonomy): domain Eukaryota; kingdom Fungi; phylum Basidiomycota; class Agaricomycetes; order Agaricales; family Pleurotaceae; genus Pleurotus; species Pleurotus pulmonarius. Next base: position 3,420,095 of record SJKF01000002.1, read on the forward strand.
CCCCCTCTACTCCTCTCCTCTTCTACCCTCTTCCCCTTGGTACAACACCACACCGCACCACACCTGGATTCGATGGATGCTGGATGCGTGAACGCCTGGACGCCCGATGCTGGGAGCTTTGGATATAAGGATACAAGGATATACCATCCGGGATCGCACCCTGCACCCGCCTACAGAACGGTGTCGTAGCTTCTGCGTGCGCGCATGCGTGTGGTGATGGTATGTCTTCCGTCCCAGTATGTCTTGATGAATACGAACATGTATGCGATGCGATGCGATGACGTCCGGCTTCTCGCTGCTAGGCTCATAAAGGGAGTTGAACGTTGACAGGGTGAATGTTCAATAACATAAGATATCATAAGGTAACGTAAGGTTATACAACATGAATGCAATATGTCATATATGTCATACGTCGAAGTATGGTGGAAGGATGGGTAGACGCCGGGGGATGAACGTACCGCATGCATGTATATATGTATGTATGTATGTATGAATGGACATTCCGTAAATGGGAGTACGAGGGGAACTCCACAATTCATCCAACTGGGCCACAATCCAGCAATCCGATGAGTCAACGATGCAAGGGGTATGAGGATGGACGTGGACGGGGAGATGGACGGGGAGATGGAGATGGACTGGGTGTGGGGGTTGTATGGGGGGTTGTAGGGTTGTAACTTAAGGTTGTATGGTTGTATGAACGCTGAACGTCGAGCTGATCTTATCTTATCTCATTTATTCCGCTGTACCATAGCTCACTCGGATCGTGTCAAACAGAATCGGAACCAACAACAACGATCTCATCTCATTCTATACCACCGAGTACGTACGTTCGTATGCGTAGAGGGATGGGGAGGGTAACAACAAACCAGGTATATACACAACTAACAACCTAACAACTTCAACTTCAACTAACGAGTATAGCGCGGGGATGAATTACAGATGATACAAATGGTAAAATGATAAAATGATAACAGGTGCATATGCATGAGTGTACGTGGGCATGTAAGTGAGCATGGGAAGGATGGTGTACAGCAATAAGAATAAGTAATATAGACGTGTAAACGTGTAACGTGTAGACGTGTGACGGGGTGGCGCGTGTTCGAGTGCTCAGAATGCTCGAATGAGAAATAAGGATGGGTGTGCTCGTGTGGGGAGGGAGATATCGCAAAATAAGCCGCGGACGATGTATCGACGATGGCTTGAGAGTTAGAAAGTTAGAAAGGCCTAACCCCCTCCCCCTCCTCCTCCCCATGTTCACCCCCATGCTCACGCCCATGGTGGATATGCACATGCGGCGCGCGGCGGTAGCGGAAGCCCGCCTCGTCGCTCACGATCTCGCCGAGGTCGAAGTAGCCCTTCTTCTCCACTGTGGCTTTCTCGTTCCACATATTCGTATTCGAGTTGGTGTAAGTGTGCGTATTCGTGTAAGTGGGGTGGAGGAGTGGTGAATGCAGGGGGGAAGTGTATAAGGGTGAGTAGAGGGGAGAATGTGGGGAGGAAGGCGAGGGCGTCCACCGCCCACCGCCCATCGCCTTGCACACGGCCGAGTGGCGGGTGAGGGGGTACACCGCGAGTGGATCGTCGGGCGCGTGGATCGGGGATACTGCGCGTGCAGCATTTGTGTTGTTGTTGGCACTATTGTGGATGGCGTGCATGGCGTGGTGGGGGTGGTGCGAGAGGGAGGAGAGGGAGGAGAGGGCGGCGAGGACGTCGGCGGGGAGGGTGGGCTGCGTGGATGTGAGGAGGGAGATGCGGCGCCTGCTGCGTGTGCGTGTGCGCGTGTGGGGGGCGGCGGGGAGGGTTGGAGAGGCGAGCGAGGAGGGGGAGGAAGGGGAGGAGGGGGAAGAGGGCGTGCGCGGGGCGTCGGAGGACGAGCCGGACGAGGAGCCCGAGGAGGACGCGGAGGTCGTGGATGTGAGGGACGATATGGATGGTTTCGCTTTCACCGTCTTGCTCTTGCTCTTGTTACCATTGGTGTTGGTGTTGGGGTTGTTATTGTGGGTGGCACGCGATGCGACGAGCTCGGGAGTGCGCTCGCGCTGGGGGATGCCGTGGATCTGTGCGAAGCAGGCTGTGCACACGCGGGCGTTGTCGAGGACGGGGGAGTCCTTGGATGCATAGAGGGCGATGGGTGTGCGGTGCGGGGGGTGGGTGAAGGGCAGCGCGGGGGACGAGGTGTCGAGGAGCGCGGTGGTGTGGGCCGTGCAGGCGCCGCAGAAGATGGACCCGCATTTGCGGCAGTGCTGTGCGCATGTAAGTATGCGATTTTAGTTGGGAGGGGGAGGAGGGGTACTCACGTGTCTACGCTCGAAGATGGAGAAGCGGACGCGGCAGTAGAAGTTGTCGCATACGGCTGCGAGGGCGTCTTCCTTCCACAGGTGGCGCGGGAGGAGCACTGCGAGGTGTTCGTTTGCGCGGATAATCATAGAGCCTGTGGATGTTGTGAGGAGGGAGGCCGAGTCCGCGGAGGAGGATGATGTGAGGGTGGACAGCTGGGAGGACGAGGGGGAGGACGAGGGCGGTGGCGACGGGCCGGGGGATGTGTCTGTGTCGTCTTCCTCGTGGATGGGCAGGACAGGGAGAACAGGGGGCGGTGATGGGGGATGCTGTGCGTCGTATGCAGCGAGGGAGACAGTAAGTGCGGACATTGTTTGAGGGGGAATTGGGAACGGACGACTGATCTCCATCGCCCCCTTATGAACTTTCATCTTCCTCCGCTCATCCAAAATCATCTCAGATCCACTCCTCAGATCCAGATCCATCGGGCACGCAGAGATGTTGATGCGTGTTTGCGCGTGTTTGGGGAGGGGAGGGTCGTGTTTTTTCGTTTTTTCTTCGGAGAATCGAATTGGGATTACTTCCGTGCTTTCCACGTGTCGGCCTCTTTTGCGCCATGACACACCCGGCGCTTCCTCGCCTCTGCGTAACCAACCATACTCTTTCCTTCCCACACCCTCGACTCCATACGGTCCGCATACCTGCACATCATCCCCCCCATCGCTACTCCCATGCACATACACACTCTCTCTATAGCTACGCACAAGCTCGGGATGCCATCGACGGGCGCGACACCGAGCTACGTAGGACGCACGCACGTACGTACACCATCCCCGAGTGCTATGCGCGTACACGTACACACGCACGCCTGTACATGTAATACCCTCTCCCCCATATCCTTCCCCTTACCTCACCGCTCGCCTTCGCTCGCCCCCATCCCATTCCTCTATCCCATCCATCCCATTCCATCTATTCCATCCCTCCAATCCCATCCCATCCTATCCTGAATTTGAATTTGAATTTAGAATCAGATTTGGATTTGGATTCTTTTATCTTCGTGATTCATGGATTTATGGATTTATCCTTATGTCTACGGCGATGGCGATCGCTCGTTCGTTCGTTTATTCGTTGGGTGGTCGGATGGGTGCTTATCTTTACGCCGCTAACGTGAGCGCTAACGTTAACGTTAACGTTGCTGCCATGGGTGCGTGCCGCGGCGATGTGTTCGCGCTTGCCGACGGTGTTCGCAAAGCCTACATGTGAAGGTCACGGTGCGCGTGTGCGGGTGTGGATGCGGATGCTTACTGCCCGCTGTATGGTGTATGGTGTACGACGACGACCGCGTAGCGGTGTTGTTAATGCATAATGAATCGCAACGACGACGACGTTAATGAAAACCCTAAATGTGAATCACGAAAATAAATGGATGTGCTCGTCGTCGTGCCCGTGAGACCGTCGCGTGCGTCGTTGCCAAACACATACGCTCGCAGACGACACGCATCGTGTGCGTATGCGTATACTAGTAATAGGTGCGTGTGCGCGTCGTCACGCCGTCGTCAAGGCACGGCCGACATATGCGTTCGAGTTAAAGTTACACGCTACGATAAATCGAGTTTTCCTCGGGATTTCTCCGCGTGAAAGTGGAACGGAAAGGAAAGTGAAAAGGAAAGGAAAAGGAGGAGAGATGCGGCGTATGTTTTCGGCGTTCAAATAATCGAATCAAACCGTAACTTCAGTCGTCACGCTCAAGCGAAACTCTACAACTCTCCAATGAGAGAAAGGAAATGGAGGTGGAAAGGTACGGAGAAAATTAACAGACGAAAGACCAAAGGAGCAAGTACAAAGCAGTCTACGAGCAGGAGAAAAGGAAGGAACATAGGAAGTGCGAAGGAACATACGAAGGAAGTGGAAATGGAAGGAGGGAATGGAGAGGCGGGCGGGCGGCGCGTGCTTCCCTCGAATCGCTCGAATCGCTCCCGAAGATGATCGATGAATGGCTGATTGCATGGTCGCCGACCTTAGGCTTGGGTGCTCTGCCTCCCGACTTGCATATGATTTTACACTCCAGTGAAGGAAGTGTTGAGGTGGAAGGAAAGGAAGGGGAAGCCGGGCCAATGAAAAGAGTCGTATTGGGAATCACGAATTTGCGACCTCGACCTCGGTTATTATATTGGGATATTGGGATATTGGGATAATGGGATAATGGGATGGAAAATGGATATTGAATATTGAATACATAGTTTGAGGATGCAATCAGAGGAATGGCGGCTAATGGCGGGTGGGCGAATCAGGGGATTGGGATTGGTCGGAGGGCGGATGGTTGGTGGTTGGCTCGAGCTTACCGCCAGTTGTACGTCCGTACGTCCGTAAGATGAAAATGCAAAGTGCAAATGCAAACGTAGAATTTGATTTGAAGACGCGCGGATTGGCCATTGGTGGCCATTATTCATTGGTGGACTGGCGGATTAGTGGAGTGGCCATTGGTGGGTTGGTAGGTTGGGTTGGTCAAGCTAATCATTCATTAGGATTCGATCGCGTAGAGGATTCGATCGCGTACATCGAGTAGAGTTGGAATTTTAGAGTAAGTATGGAATATGGAATCAGGCCTCGGAGTTGAATATTCATTTTGAAGAGTCGAATAGAGTTCGGACTAGCTACTGTACGTACGTGTTGAAGTATGTACGTGTAATATTGAGATCAAATATTAAAGTACTGAGATATTGACCATGTACGTAGCGCGTAACAACCACTGTCTAAATTTTAAACCGTATGAATGAACACGGCGCGCACGCGAGGGTCCCGACTTCGGGCGCAGGCCGTTGGTGGATCCCACCAAGTTGCTTAGTATCAAGTACGTGAGGGTGTGATGGATGATGGAAGTTAAGGATGGAAGTTATGGATGATGGGAAGATGGAGGTTATGTGAGCGTGTTGGATGGGGTGACGTCATACCACTCAAATCCAACCTTCTCAATATCAATATCAAAAAGTCAAAGTATGGGCGAAGTGTTCTAATAAAGTCAGTAAGTAAGGAGTCTCTTGCGGGAGGTCGGGAGGCTGGGAGGCTGGGAGGGGAGGCTGGGAGGCTGGGAGGGGAGGTTGGACCGCGGGCGAGAGTGTGGGTGAGCGAGGGCGGGTACGTTACCGATACGCTTACGCTAGGACGGAATGTAGATAGTGAGCGTACGCGCGGTCTGCGTGACGCGTCGCGCGCGTACATACTACATACATGAGACTTCGTAAGAGGAGGAGGAGGAGGATGTACGCGTATGCGTACGGCGGAACGAGCACTGAGCACTGATTAATGGACAATCTCACCGTGGCCGAGCACTGGTACTGTACGTACTGTACATTTACCGGAGTAGTCAGCGTGGTCAATAAATAAATAAACCAGCATAGTCAGCAAGTCAGCGAACTCAAGACCACCGAACCCAACGCCGACTCCGACGCCGACGTGCACACCGACACCGACGCCGAACAGCCTGAACGTAGCAGCGCTGTACAGTCTTAAATAAAGTACAGCCCAAAGTAGTACAGTGAGCGCACACATGACCACCGAGCCCTCCTTCGCCCTCCTTCCGCGCGTCCTGCACACTCCAAGTAGAGTCGTTTCGGAAGGGTCCTAAGGTTGAACGCGGTGGATCCGCACATCGAGTCTATCGAGTCTGTCAAACCTTTATATATTATAGATTATAGTACATATACATATGGATGGATATGCCGACCCTCAGGCCTCGGGCCCCACCGCGGGCGTACCCATACCCATGCCCATGCCCATGCCTCATCGATTATCCCTTAAGTGGGACGTATGTACGTACGTACGTACTTATACTTTCATAGGGAGTTGCAGGGGATTGCGCGGACGAGGGACCATTCAATATTCAGCGATCGACGTCCGTGTCCGGATCCACCATAACAACCATAACTACCATAACTACCATAACTACCACTAAACTCTGCCTCCGAGAATCGAATCCCGAATCCCTGATCCCGAGTATGTACCCGATCCCGAGTGGTAATAGTGGTAATACGTGTCGTTGAACGGTGATCGATGATCGCTCCGCGGACGTCCGCGCCTCCACGCGCCACCCACCTAATTTACTTCCGGTTGAGTTAGACTATGTAGTTCGGGGAGGCCGCCACCAACCCCAATATCGCCACGGGTGTCCTAGTCCTAGTCCCTTGGACGTGCGATGAGAGGAGAGCGTCAGGGAGAGGAGAGGAGAGAGTAGGTAATGTATGTATTGGGAATTATCTGGGAGTTATTTGGGGATTATCTGGGAGGGGAGGAGCGTGGGTGTACCCGCGTCGGGAGAAGGCGTCGGGAGAGGGTGGGCTGGGAGAGGGTGGGGGCTGGGAGATGACTATTAATATTTGGACGTTAAACGTTGAGAATTAGCGGACGAATAAAGGCAAAGGGGATGCAAATAAATGGCGGGGAGTGGAGACCCCGACAACGTCAATCGATACCAGTTGTTGAGTCCAGTCCAAGTAGGGAGCTAGTAGGGGGCCGACCCGGATATCGAACCTAGAACAAGTGGAGGGTGGAGGGTGCCGGTGGACGGTAGACGGTGGAGAGGAGGGAGGAGGCTCGGATTGGAGAGAGGTCCAAATATTCTCCAAAGTCATGGAGAGCCCGACTCGGGAGCGCTGATCGATCCTACATCCCTGAATTCCTAATATTAATAATAGTTATGATTAGATGCAGAGTGGAGATGAGAGATGGAGATGGAGATGTGGTGTGTAGAGTTCGGAGGAGGAGGAGGAGATGGGAGATGGTGTGAGGGTTTGCTTGAGCACTCGTCGAAGCCTCAAGGACCCCTATACGTTTCCTCAGACTCCTATTTCCTTTCTATCTTGACCACAATGTCGTGCATCCCTTTTGGGTTGTTGACTACGCAATCGCGCGAAAGGGAGGCGGACGAACGGATGGCGCCTAGCTGTTGCAATGATTAATTGATGAATCTGACGCGTCGAGTTCTGCTTCAGCGCTTCAATATTGAATGCTGCAGAGTTCGTGCAGGTGGTGTTGTTATGATGTCTATGTCGTTGTTTATGTCAACATTATGATCTTGTTTATGGTTGTGTCCATGACAGGACACGCGCCGATTCGTGGATTCGTGCTGTACGCGTTGATGATCAGGTACGATGGGGTATGGGTATGGGTATGGGCTGTAGCGCGTCGGCGGCTGGGGGTGGCGCACCATACGTGATCCATCCATGATACGATGATACGCTGATACGATACGATGTAATGATGCGGTAAGACGATAAGATATGGTACGCGCCGGGTGTGATGGGCTGGGTGGGACTGGGTTGGGATGTGATATGTGATAAGTTGGGATGTGGATGGGCTGGGTGGGATTAGATATGGAAGAACGGGGAACGGGGAACAGTGCACGGGGTGGTCTCCTTGATTGACTGATGCATCACCGAGTGTTGGGATGGTCTATTAATATATCGCTATCGTGTTACTGTTTATCGGTTGTCGAGTGTCGAGTGTCGAGTGTCGAGCAACAGCCTAAAACAGACTAATAGTGGGAGCGTGAGCGTGAGTGCAGTAGAGTAGTGGTGGAGGGCAGGATTAGCGGTGTGCGCCGACGCGCAAGGAGCGCTCGCGAACCCCCTCCCCTCCCCCTCTTCCCGTCCCCATTCCCATGCCCGTTCCCGTTCCCCAGATACCCACTGTTATCGCGCGGCGTCTGGAGATGATGGTTGAGATAGATGCAGATATGTGGTAGATATGGAACCGTTGGCGCTGCGACGTAGATATGTATTGCCTGGCGCTCGATTAGAAACGTGTACTTCGGACACTTTGGGTGTCGGATTCGGAAGTGGGAAGTGGGAAGTGGGAACTCGAACGTTCGACCGTGCAATCGCCCGACTGCCCAAACGCTAGAGCGCTCGATTCCTGGAACGGAAGATGCAGAGACGTAGACTTTGTTCGGCGATCAAGCTTCCCTTCAAGCTTCAAGCCTCGTTCGTGGAATCCACATCGGGATAGAAATAGAGGGGGATAGGAGTAAAGGGGCACACAGGAGCGATCACGGAGGTGATACTGATGCTGATGGTGGACTTGAAGCGTGATGTAGAGTATAAGGTGTAGGACGGAGGATGTAAGAGGTGGTCGGAATTGGTATGGGCGGGGTGGGTGACAGACGAAAGAGGATGGATATGGGAGTGTTTGGATGAGAGACTTGTAAGAATATCCTCAGCTCGGCGATCAAGCATCCGCTGTATCGCCCATCCGCAATACAATGCGATGAGTGCTGAGTGGAATGGCTGTACTGACGCGATCTTTATCGCTATATGAAATTGAAGATACCAACTTTAAACTCCAAGTTTGTTATTCTGTGGATCGCGCACCCAGCGGAAGGGGATGGGGGGAAGATAGGAACGCCCATGCACCGGCGTCCTTACGAGGGGATGGCACGTTTACTTCCTGACATTCACTTCCTGGGGCTTGGGGCGCCGAGCGCTGAAGCTTGAACGATTTACCACCTGGGCTTGGGACTGCTCCTCGGCGTACCTGTCACGACGACGCATGGAGGAATGATAGTGACAATAATACCCTTGGCGCTATGTTGGTGTCCATCTTCTGCTGGATGTGCTTATGAGATGGTATGTTATATGTCATAAATACTATCAAGTTCTGATCCCATATATGAGCGTGGGACGCGACCCGACGAGCGGACGGACGGGCGGACGGGGATCGGGGCGCTTTGCGGTTGAACGTTTGAACGTTGGTGGATGACGGGATACGGTTATTAAAAGTAGCACGCTGGGTGGCGCGGGATGGGAGGAAGTCGGATGGACGCAAGGGAATGGAAGGAAGGAGTTCCACCGCCCAGCCTTCCGAGTTGCTTGATTGACTGATGCAGGTGGAGATGCTAGTGTACATAGGAAGATTTAACAGGGTGCTGGGAATATTGGGTGTTGGAAGGCTGCCGACGTACGAGGAGCGCTCGAGAACCAGAGTGTGTGCCGGCTCGTTGATTCAGGTTGTTGATTGTGGAGAAGATTGTTGAGGGCTGAGAAGGGGAGGCGAAAGAGGCTCAGAGACTCGGAAGTAACCACTCCGGCTTCCAACATGACGAAGCTTCCGAAGTTATCAGTGATGGTCAGTGTACACCACTAGGTAAAGCTACCTTGGGTTATGCTTGATAGCAGGTAACGAGGCCTCCGGCGGCGCACAAACTAACGTCCGAATAGATTTCACCTGATCATTGACGTCGATTCCTGAACCGGAATGGGGGAAACATCGGTATGAGGCTATGAGACAGGCATGAGTAGTTGCGAGTAGGAAACCTGAGTCCTCCAAACCTGTCTTAGAACTCGAATCATACAATCAACAGCCTCACAGCATCCATGCGCCATGATTCACGCTTCAAGATTCATGAAGCTTGATCAAGTTCAAACAACAGCTTCACTCCGAGTAGGTAGCAACCTGATAGTAACCTTGAACACGTTTCGTTATCACCAGCAGAAGGAGCAGCAGTAGCAGCAGAAGGGCCAGGGGAACAGGGATGGGGATAGGGGACGTAAAGGGTTTTAACGTTAAAGGGACATAGCACTCACTGACACTGCTCTCCATAGGAGGAAAAGGTCCCGATGATGCCGCTTCATCCATTAATGACGCCCGGATGGGAGGATCGCACATTGGGGGAGTATGAGAGGATCGAGCTATACAAGGCCTCCTCAGCCAACACGCCGCGCGCCACACCGCACCAACTTGTAAACTATGACTGCGAACTTACTTCCTTCGGCTTGATCACATCACAGCATCACCCGAACTCTATTCACTCAAAAAACGTGTTTTGATGTCTGATCGGTCGCCGCGTGGGCCGTGTTTGCTATGTTGCGTACTATGTGGGTTGGGTGTATTGCGTGTATCTCCGTATTTCCGTGCTGCGTGGGTGTACTTGGTCTATGTGTGTCTATGTGTTTTAGCGCGTGTGTGTGTGCTCCGCGGATGCCTTATATCAGCGGTGGCGGAGTGGCGCTACATCATAACTGCCAGCTAGGTGAGATCCCAAGTTGAAGGGCGCACCGGAGCTCGTAGGTGGGAAGTAGGCAATACGACGTACGGCATATGTTCCTTACGACGTCCTACGATGCTCGTGCGTTCATGCGCCATGTGGTGGAAACGGGAAATTAAAGTGTATGGTGCGGCGTGTTCGTCGATACCGACGGATGGGGATTAGGGCTTTGATGTTTATTCAAGTGGTAGTTAATCGCTTCGGTGAAGTTTCCACGGTGGCGATTGTGATGCGATGGGCAGTTGCTGGTTACTGATTACTACTTAGTTGTTAGTTGGGAGGTTTGGATTCGGGTATAAGCATTTAGGTGCCTACTCCTTGGGCGAGTACCATGGGGATCCCTGCGCTGCGCGTATCATGTATGAAGCGGACTTGCTGAGTTTCTGATCTTGATGCCTTGATATGTTGACGCGGGGATGGAGTATGCATTCTGCATTCTGAGCGATTTGCTTTACGGAGACGGACCCGCCAAAGAAGGAAGGTATGCGTCCATATCGAGTTGAGCCTGCCGAAGTCGGGAGAAGGTACGTATGATTGGATAATTGACCTAGAAGCAAGAGCAATAAAGGCGGTTAGCGGATTCGAGGACTTCGGACACATCGCGACAGGCTACAAGGCCCCGGCGGTCTAAGAACAGTCTAATTGCCAGTGAGCTCACTCTTCTTTTCTTCTTTGCCATCTGGGACTCGAGATATTGATACCATAGGTTCAGTGCTGAGCCCCAGGGCCTGGGTTGCGGGAGACTGGGAAATTGGACCTCAGTATGGACGGAACGTACCGAAGGTGTACGTTAGGATGGTGGGCATTAGACGCCTTGACAAGTCGGGAATTAGCTCGTTCCTTGGGGTTTGGTAAATGCGAGACATATGGAGGATGAGGGGTGATTTCATGATATATATAGGGCATGCAATTCTTGATGTGATAATTATAGGGACGAGTAAGATGGTAGACAGGAAAATCTGTGGAGGGTGGAGAACGGCGAACGAGGAACGGGGCTGGAGAACGAGAATTGGGAGAAGCAGTTAGGAGGGTGAGGAGGGCCTGGGGAAAGAAAAACAATGTAGCAGTGTAACGGGTAGACGGAGAGTATGGGTAAGCAACATTCGTTGACTCTGGCTGGTCTGGTGGTAACCACTTTCCGATTCTTCGATTAAGGAGTATTAGTCCAAGTTATTCGGATATGGGCGTTCATGGCTCGAATGGAGATCAACCTATGAACAGCTTTGATAGCTAAGCTCATGGGAGTACGAGCGGGAAGCACCGACACATTCATTGCCTTTGGAAGCAGTTATTCTCCGAGACGGGCACCCTTCAACGGCGACCTGCGACCTGCGACTCAGAATGGTAAGATCAAGCTTTCCGCCAAATCCGACTCTTACCTCTTTCCCAAGCAAGTTGAACGCAAGCGCTCAAACTGTCAACACTCCATATGTACCTACTTGTAAATCTGAGTTCTTCCATACACCAACACCAACTCCTGGATGGATTGACGACTGATCGTAGTGATTATTGGTTAACCATTGGCTGGGCCATCAGTATCCTTCATCAAGAACTATAATGTGATCACTTTTCGCGTCCGTTTGATGCGCATTTTAGATCCCGGAGGACAAGTCCCGGATTCGTTATGGAGTTACGGGTTGTGGGGAGTGGGTTATGTGTTATGGAACACCAAGTTCGAGCCTGTTGTGCCCACGATAGTTACGAACACATCACACAATCTTCAGTGACATACGAAGAAGGTTGTCCTTCGAAGATGATAGAACCTTGGTGTTTTCTAACGCCGTGAAGCATATGCAACCGAGAGGCGGTGACGATATCGCGTGCTAATTAAGGTATATGCATTGGATCGCAGTATGATGGACGCCGGACCAATCACAGTGACTACAGCCTTCAAACAAGCCAATCCAAAGTGTGAGCGTCTTTCATTGCAAACATAGGTGTCCTAACACGGCCAAAAACCACTCACAGCCTATGTAGATGCCGACTTTATGTCTATGTGTCAGGCATATCATGGTCATCCCATCAGTTCGTTGAGGTATTGGATGCCCATATCCAGTATCTCTCCAGCACCACGAGCAGCATCCCTTGCGCGACTTTATCACCATCCTCCCTCCGCCTCATCTGTATTTGTGGTGACGCTCTTGACGGCCTCAATCCGCCAAATCCGGTTCTGCTGTGGGGATTACCCAGCCCTCGCCCAAGTCCACCATCGCCGCTATCAGTGGTACGTACACCGTAGTCCCTGCTTGATGGTAGGTCGCCACCATCGCTGCCGCCCTTATTAAGGATGTTTTTGGCTTGACCAATAGAGTTGTTGGAAGTGTCGTTATGTATATGGTTCCTCATCTCAATCGGCGAATACATCCGTGGTCTCTCGTCATCTGCGGTGGTTTCTCCCACTTTCAAGCCGCCATCCAATCCAAGTCCTAAAATCAAACCAATCATCATCGTATCCCGCACAACCAACGACGGCTTCACTCCCACACTTACCATTAACATCATCCGCATTGCCCCTTCTTCCCGTAGCTCCCTGCGCCTGTTCCTCACCATACTGTATCCCTATACATGACCCCTTCGTGCCACCAGTAGATCCAACTCTATCGGTATCACCACCACCAACTAATCTTTTAGCGTTGCCGCTCTGACTTCCCGCCGGCTTTCGTCCCTTTACCGCACCCTCATCCAGTCCGTCGGCATCTCGCGTGAGGCTCGGAAGCTGAAGGTCGTTTTGATAGGATGGGTGGGAGGAATGAGGAGAAGGTTCGTGTGCTTTGGTGAGCAGTGGTACCTGTACTGATGATGACACTGATGGTGGCGGCGGCGGTTGCGATTGCGGTAGTAGAGGAGAGGGAGATAATCCTTGTGCACCCAAACTGTGAGAAGGACCGCCAACTTGCCTGACAAGGTCGCATAGACCAGTCAAAATCCGCTCTCGCATTCTCGTCTCTGCGTCACACCATCTGTCTCTTCCTCGTGGCACCTTCGCCAGCGCTCCGTTACTATTATTACAATCAGTACCATTTGTTTTAGCAGAACCTTCTGTGTCAGAATAATTGTTCGCCGTGATTTGAGCATGGGTCTCGGGAGCCGAACAAGTTGTTGAAGACGACGACGGAACCTTCTTCTTTTCGATCTTGTGCGCGGGCTCCGTTTCCAAGGGCTGCTCGAAAACGATGTGGAGAAGTGCGCACAGGAACCAGAGAGCATCTTTCTTCGCAAGTCGGGCGACCCTGAGTTTCCTGGAATCGTGATTGGGACTAGCAGCGTCGGTAAACTTGGGGATGCCGTATAATTGTTCCTCGGTCCGACTTTTGTTTGGACGTCCACCACCCTGCGAGATGGAAGTGGGGATGTTGGAATTGGCACTGCCGCTGGAAATTTTGTTTGGCGCGTAGCCCTGGAGTAGAATGCCATCCACATCGCCGCCCGCATTTGTCGTAGTATCCTGATGGAGACTGAGACTGAGCTCCGGATTCGGTTGGGAGAAATTTGTACCGTCACCAGGATCGGCATGTCTGTCATTGGTGGCTGAAGACGTCTGAAACCGACTAGGTTCGTGAAGACCGTAGAGTTCCTGGAGTTCGTTGATAGCTTCTAACGCAAGTAAATTGCACAGCCAGGAGAAGCAAGAGGGTGTCCCGTCATTGAGGATGAGGTGTTTCGAGCATAGGCGGCCAATGGAAAGCAGCACAACACGTACGAGGCTTAGCAGCTCTTGGCGGACGTCAGATTTCGGACCGACAACATTTATATTGGTGGACGTTAAGCATAAATGGAGGAAAGAATAGGAGAGCGGGGCGAACGACTGGCAGATGGGTTGCAAGATAATCCGCATCAGATTGTTGATTATGATGTCGATGGGATTCGGTTGGTCCTCGACGTGAGCCTGAGAGGTATGATGATCCAGGTGATCATGCGACCGGGAAAGCAGGGGTAAGGCTGTTTCGATTAGATGTGAGAGGAGGACGGCTAGCGTTTGGAGCACATCCGAGGGTTGTTGATGATGGCGCTTGGTCCCTTTTGTCAATGGCGCGGACTCTGTATCCAATGTGAGGAACGAGAGAAGTGTGGTTCCGACAGCTTCAAGAGCCCGATCCGCCGTTGCAAACAGAAGTAGGAAGTCATCCGCTGCCAGAGGTACAGGGCCAGTATTAAGAATGGAGGTAAGTTGGTTAAGGTCAGTAAAAGTTGACAGCAGGAAGGAAAGGGGATGGGAAACAGACGGAACGTCCACTGGTATAGACGAAGCTAATAGTCAATGCCCGCTACCGAGAAGATTGAGCGAGGTATCTACCTAGACGTTCTAGTACTGAGTCGAGCTCGGAACGCGGGTTTTGTTCGTAAATTTGTTTTTTCTTTCCTTTCTTCTTCGAAGAGGGCGGCGGAGGCGTCGGGGTGGCGCTTTGGCTTGCCGCGGTCTTTGTTGTAAGCTCCATGACCTCTTAAAAGTAGACGCATATCAAAACGATTTGAAGATGCTCGTTGCCAGCAATCCGCAAAATCACGTACTAGTACGCTCGCTGTCGTACTTAGCTTGAAGCTCAGCTACATTCTTCTCCAAAGCAAGAGCGCGTTCTCGCCAGGGACTTTCTAATCCCTTCTGAGCGGGGTGATAGCTACTATCGCGCTTTGTTGATCCGAAAAGGGACTTCAAGTCAAGGGTATAGGCTGCATAATGAATTAATCAGCTTTCACCCTCGACAACGACCATAAGGCGCACCGTCATAAGATTGCTCAGATGGTTTGTATCTCAACGCGACTAGGGCCTAAATTGGTTCAAGCATGGTCATAACCAGATACCCATCGCGCGAACCGGCCAGATGGCTGGGCTTACGGTCAATTTGCAGGATCACTAACAATTGCAACGCGTATACGGTCTCCATCCAGGATTTCTTCGTTTAGCATCGACATCGTCGTCCACGCATCTACGTCTGAAAATAAAGTTCAAACTCTATAAAGTGGTCTTTCCTTCAATCGTGATCGCATATATGCAACTGGTTAGAACTTAAAATGTAAAAAGGCTCCGCGGTACCTCTAATGCGACGTCGGATTGCGAGTGGAGCTGGATTTTCGAAAATTTCTGTTTGTTGTTCCGTTGAGAAGTTCTGGTTGTAAACCTGGCTAAGCGATCGCGAAGGGAGAACAGTAGGGTTGGAATTTAGGAGGGCGCAGGCCTGAATTAGGCACTACACCGCCATGCTGAATTGGAAATTATGTCACATTCATGTCGGGTCACGTACATCCCTTGTCACAAAGCGAAGTCGGGCATCGGTCAGGTATTTACCGGCGCCCGTACACAAAATCATTTGAATGACGTTAGATTAGATTGGATACTCAGTACTCAGTACTCAGCGCTCAGCGCGCTCAACACTTAAAGTCGCCTTGTGTGTTTTGGCAGCAGTGATCCTGGAGCTGATAGCGAGTGATCATCCATGAGCTCTTTGAAAAGAAGGAAAAGAGGAACTAATCCCCATACCATTATTGATACACGGCTTCCTCTTCGAGCGACAACAGGACTCTATATTGCGGAGGACAATCACAGGAAGGGCTCCATTGAACGATTGAACGTGTACTTTTTCAATCATTTGTGACAAGCACTATGAGAAAAGCATCTTTGATATCAAAAGCAGCGTTTCTTTCGCGACTAACGCAAAATCAACCGGAGTACAAACTAACAGGCTCGTCAAAAACATGAAGCAGCTATGTACCATAACATCCAGTCAAAGCACAATAAAAAGAGTGCACGCATGGTACAATATAGGGCGAGGGTAATGAGACAACAGGTGGCGCGCGGATTGAGGTAGGGGGGTGACAATAAAACAATAGCACATATCGTAAGTTAACCTATAAGGAGGGTCGCAGCTTGTAAGAAATTAAACTGTTTTGCATTTACATGTTCTGAGCGAACATACTTGGTGGTAAGAAATCGCGACGGAGGCCATTGATGACCTCCCTGCCTTTGAGGATCGGCGACTCCGCCAGCGGTGGCAAGACCCGTGCTTCCATGATTCGCCGCCCGTAGCTGTGGCGGGACGGCTTCTCCAAAGTCCGCGCGCTAGGTGATTCTTCGTAAGAGAAGGCAGGCCGAGCTGGGCTGGTGTTGTGGACAGTCTCATACGGATCGGAAGAGCGGTTCAAGTGGTGCGAGGGATCTCTCCCGCCAATCTTCGAAGGAGTGTGGAAGCCCCGATTGGACCATGGGTTGTTCTTCGGCGTGGCAAAGGATGCGCCAAACTTGATACCTCGAGATGGCGTCGATGTGGGATCGAAGGGCGACTCATCGTAACCGTAGGGAAGGTCTTCTTGGTGGGGCGAGGAGCCGGGAGCCGAGCGGTGAGGAGTTGAAGGACCTGGTCGTGAAGACTCCGGCCACGTAGACGAGCTAGTCATGGAGGTTAAGGACATGCCTGATCCGAATTCGCTGGGATCTGCTGTGCGCCGTGTAGGGGTTCGCGGTGCCCGCGACCACGAAGGAACGGGCGAGTCATCGAGTGCGGGCTCATGAAAAAAAGGCGAAGTACGGCTGAAGTGTTGGGCATCGCGCGGTTCGTCCTCGGAGGGCGCGAAGGTCGGTTCCGACATTAGCACATCCGCCATGTTGATGTCATCAGATCCCGTTGAAGCATGCTCAGCCTCACAAACTTCGCAGTACCACGGGTCTTCTTCACGCCCTAGCTCTGCGATGTTCTTGATGCCTATGCACTGGAGATGATACCAAGTCAAGCAACCATCACATTGCACTAGCTCTCGTCCGTCATCGTGGCCGCGACAGACGCAAAGGACCTCCTCGCCATGTTGATCCCGCTCTATCCTCTGACGCTTCTGCTGGCGGTAGGATAACATCCGAATGCTTTTCTTGGCCAGCAGCGCTGCGCGGGCGTCGGCTGGATCGGTCGGAAAGAAAGTTCGCCTGCGAGTTTGGATATTTTCCGACGGCGGATTGGTTTGCAGTGGCACCCATTTTCCCCGCCCACGCCTCAGAATCTCTGCCGTATCTTCAGACTCTTCAACTTTCAACGGCTCCTCTACTGCTATCGTGATAGGCGGGGACCCGTCTTCCTCTTCTTCATCCGAGTCACGGTCCAAAAACCTCTCTATCCACTTCAACCGTTCTTCCTCCTCCAAATGCTTCAATTGCGACCGTTCGTCCGTGCGTAATTTCCATGGGAACTCGGTATCGGGCCAGTTTGGACCTTCGGCTGCACGGCCTTCCTGCGACTTACCAAGCACCGTTGCCAATTCTACCTTGAGAGCGATATCCTGGTCGGCGGTGCCCTTTTTCTTCCGTCGAGCGTTGCTCCGTTTCTTGGACGGAGAGGGCTCTGGTGGAGGGGGAATGGAATCTTCCGCCGAAGCCTCCATGATTATCCTACCCCTACCCTCCACCTCCACTGTAAGTAATTTGGCTTTGGGTACGGCAGGACGCTCTCCGCGGAAGGCGTCTAGGCGGCGTTTCTTTTGCAACTCTTTCTGGGTGGGTTCCGCTTCTTGCTCAAGTAGTGGCACGACGTTCGATGGACCAGCAAGCTGAGGCGAGGGAAGAGGCTGTGGCTGTCGAACCCATTCTGCGGTCCTCTATTATATGTCAGCACAAGCAGAGCGTGGATTACGATTGACGACGCACGTATCTCCCATATCCACCGGCCATCAAGCTCTCCTCAAAGCTCTCCTCTGACGTCTCTTGGAACAACTTCAATCGTCGTCCTTTGAGCGGACTTTCGGTGATGCCGATTCCAACTCCCGCATGTCGCTCTTCCTCAAGCTCAGGTGCCTCGACTTCCGAAATAGATCGCTTGACCCGCTTGAGATAGTCAGGTCTCCGAGTTTCGGCTTCTTGAGCTTGAGCACGCATAGCTTGATGGATCCTGTCAATCTCGCCACCGGCTGGGGGCAATGGTGGTGAAACTGGAGGAGTGTGGGCTGAAGAGTACTGTGAGGTAGAGAAGAGGTCGCCAGATTGAGCAGGTTGAGAGGGCGGTGGCGGTGGCGAGTGCACAAGGCATTGTCGAGGGGTCCTTGCATTAGAGTGGCGATCAGTAACACTCATACGGCTCATGAATGGCGAAGAAAGAGTGCTGCGAGTGGAAATGTCGGCTGACGCAGAAGGAGTCGCATCCCGCGATGGAAGGATGTCAGGCGCGGGCGCTAAGCCTATAGGTGCTTGATGGCTAACTGGGGAATTGTAGCGGTTGACAGGTGCTGCTGACCTAGGGTACGGAGGAGTGTGAGGAATGTAACTTGACGATCTTGGGGTAGAACTACGAAAAGGACGTTGTCAATCGGAATGAACGATTAGCCGGGAAACTACGAACACTCCAATATCGAGGTTTAACTCTGATATTCGCGGGAGAGTATTGCGTTGAATGAGGGGGCTATCCTTGGTCAGCCTATTATATGGATAAAGTTAGATGAGTAACGCACCTCGACTCAGGAGTGATGAAACCATGCGCGCTGTGAGTTGTCGCTACATCCTCATGTTCTTTGCTGTTGCAAGCTATCAGTGATCTCCCAGGAATCGACGCCTGGCCGCTCACCTGTGTCCCATCATCCCTCGTTGACTGCTGATAGAAGAACTTGAGAGTGGCATCGGAAGCGGACTTGGCAGATAATTAGCCAGTCGAGCCACAAAAGATCACGAATGTGGCCATACCCATGATTAAGAGGTGAATCTGGTTGGTACATGGCTCGGGGAGCATACTGAGCAAGATTGTTCGGGCTGAACCATATTGTTTCAATATGGTCACTTTGAACCACGCCCACTGAGACATCGCTTACCTTTGAGGTGTAGGAAGATGTGAGTATTGCCTAGGAGGCTGAGGAGGCAGGATCTGCCGGTAGCTTGGTTCTCCTCTAGCGATTCGAAAGAGAGTCAAAGAGTTAATTAGTGATCGCATGTCTCAATGGGGAGAAGCGCACCTCATATCCGTATCCTCTTGTGCTGAAGAACGTCTCTGGTGCCCGTCTCTAACTGGTCTGCCACCTCGGGAAGTTGTAGGCGAGGAAGGGCGTGGAACAGAAGGATCTAAAGGCAAATCGTTTGAACTTGGGTCGGTAATCTGACCCTGGGATGCGGACATTATAAGAGACGACTTGATGCCTCGGCTGTTGAGGCCCTTTCACAGCTACAAGAGACAAGATTGAAGGGAAGTATTTCAGCCTTCTGGTGTGGTCGCAAGGTAACGCAGAGAAGAGAAACTGAAGAGGTTGGGATGACTGCGAAAAGGAGCAAAACGTGACGCAAAATCGAACCCATATCAGTGCGGAAAGCGGCGATAAACAAAGCAACACAACTTTATTGACCCTGACCGACTCCCGCAAAAAAGAGACGGCGTTCATCGTTTTTGGATTGGCGCTATCACTCCATGTACCTTACCGCAGGTTATGGCTGCCGTTGCTTGGGAATCATAGCAACATAGGTGAGGTTTTTTAATATGTAGATCATCACGACCTCTATTAGAACAACTCATAGACAGAACCACGTCCATTACTCAGGATTCGCGCCCATTTTGTATAGGTCGACAGTCCTTGAAATTTGAATCTAGTTCCACCGCCTGCCGATCTCTGGCTATTGTCCCCATCATCACGCCAACCTTATTTGGTTTCGAAAATTGGGTGGGCAAATATTGGCACCTTAGGCCCCAATTATTTTTACGACGACTCACTCAAGCTGTCCCTTCCTGTGGTGTTTCTACTTGGTACTGGCCTTCGTCGCGCGCGGATCCTGACCGAAATATTGCTGGCTGTAAAGTGCGTACGCACTACCTTGGATCAACTTGTTGGAAGGTGATCCTGGGTCGGGCCATACCCTACAATGCAAGCCTTGTTAGCCAACCTTCGGCCATACTATGGAAGTTTTCCTCACCACATCACCATTCGGCATGCTAAATCCAAGACTGCGAAATCATCTTTGAGCCAAGATACTGCCTTTTATCTCTCTCGCTTCAATCAACCACAAACGGACGGAGTCACGATCATTCAGCCTGTGGAGCCTTCGTTACTCAGTTCCGTTCCCCATTATAGAAGATAACTGCTAGTGTCCAGCTCACTTGAATCTCTTGGTCATGATGGCTCGCCCCACGTATGATTTCAGGTCGAGTATTCTCCGGCGCACTGGACTCTTCGATAAGTATCTACTTTACAAGAGCCAAATCCCTTGTCTTCCTCGCACGACGCTTGAGGACTGCTTCGCAATGTTGTTGGGCTTACCCAACTATTTACAAGGCTTAGGGTCTGCTCAACGCATATGTACAGTCGTCAGCTTTGATGTCTCCACATTATACATTGACTTATATTTATCTGCATGAATCAGCGATAGCTTTTTCGAAGCTCAGGTCATCAATAGCCCCACTGCAATGGACATCTTCGTCCTCTGAACTGCGCGTTTCTCACTCACGGAGCTCCTTCGCCTTTCTCACTTCTCTCGGCCTGCTTACCGATGACCTGAAGGTTAACGTTTATCCACGAAATCCAATTATCAACACATTTGCAATTAACATCAAATGTTTTGGTAGTCACTCAACTGATACGACTCTTGTATGTGACAATGTCCAATAGACATGATCTGCCATTTGTGCTGTCGCTCTTCGGTCCTATACAACCCCGTGAAGCAGTGTGGATAGTCTGATATTCCCCCCCTAGGCTGATACGTCGATCAGGTGCACAGTCTTGGCCGGGTCCGGGCAAAAATAACCCCGGCGTATTTATAACCCCAATTCCCCTCTTTCAACGTTAGCGACCCACCCCCACATCTTCATTACTGACACTCACCTCTGCAAGCAAGTCTAAACTGTCATGGCACCCGGAAAGCGTTCATTCATTGTAGGATGCGGTTGCACCGCGTTCATTAAGGCAAGCACCGCCCCGATGCCGACCCTAGTCCGGAATCTCACCCGATGTCAATAGCCCCGGGCGACGAGGACCACTGAAGACGTAAGTAGAGTAGGATTATGCGGGGAACGTGTTCTGACTTGAATACAAAAGATGGGCCTTGAGGCCGCCACGAAAGCCTTGCTCGACGCGGGTTTGTCTAGTAATTTGTCGCGTGTTAATTCTCACTGAAGCATCTGAACAGGCATTACATACGACGAGATTGAGACGGCCTTCGTAGGATACTGCTATGGTGATTCCACCAGTGGTCAAGTATGTGCCATCGCTCGCACTGGAACCTTAAATTTTACTCAAGTGTAATATCAGCGTGCCCTCTACAACCTGGGCATGACCGGTATCCCTATCACAAACGTGAACAACAATTGCTCAACTGGTTCTACTGCTTTGTACCAAGCCAACAATGCCGTGAAAGGTGGTCTGGTTGAATGTGCCTTGGCTTTGGGCTTCGAGCGCATGAAGCCAGGCAGCCTTGGAACGAATTTCCCCGATCGTCCCTCACCTACCTTGCTCTTCAACGAGCGCGTCGTTGATGCCGAGAAAAAGGCTGATGCTATCAACCATGGTCCCGGCGCCCCCAGGATGTTCGGAACCGCAGGTACCGAATATCTCAGAAAATACGGTGGCAACATTGAACATTTGGCCAAGATTGGTACGCGCGCAGCCGTCGATATAAGCCTACGTTTGTTTCCTTACTCGGCTGAAATCTTTAGCTTCCAAGAACCACAAGCATTCAGTGAACAACCCCTATTCGCAGTTCCGTGACGGATGGTCGGTCGAGGAGGTTCTAAAGGCCCCCAAGATTACCAACGAGCTCACCAAGTTCATGTGCAGTCCTACTTCGGTAGGTCACATATACGGAAGCACGTCGAATTTTATTGATATTTGCCTGTGTAGGACGGTGCTGCTTGCGCGGTTATTGCCTCTGAGGAATTTGTCCACAAGCATGGGCTTGAGAACCAAGCCATTGAAATTGTCGCGCAGTCTTTGGGCACTGACTATCCTTCGACATTCGAAACCACCAGTGCTATGGATGTCGTTGGTTACGACATGGCCAAACGGTGCGCTGACGACGTCTTCGCAAAGGCCGGCTTCCGTCCTGGCGAGGGCCGTGACCAAGTTGGTGTTGTTGAGCTCCACGATTGCTTCGCTGCCAACGAGGTAGGGAGTTTCCTCATCTTGGAATTTTTACAATCTAACGTCCGTTGACAAGTTGATTACCTATGCCGCGTTGGGCCTCTGCAAGGAGGAGGATGCCTGTAGGATGGTTGACGCTGGGGACAACACAGTAAGTACTCAGATTCACGTTCATAATTAAGGCTTAACTGCGGTACTATGTAGTACGGTGGAAAATACGTCGTCAACCCTAGCGGTGGTCTCGAAGCCAAAGGCCATCCACTTGGTGCTACGGGTATTGGCATGCACTTCTACATCGCCATGCAACTTCGTCAATGTAAGCGTGTCTCACTCCATTCATTCCGACTCGTACAAACTTTGCAACCCACACCAGGGGCCGGACCTATGCAAGCTGGGCATCTCTTTGATATTCCCGACAGTCGTGGCAAGTTCGGCCTCGTTCACAACCTCGGTCTTGGTGGTGCCGTAGTCATCTCTCTCCTTCGTCGCCCTGAATTCTATAAACCCGGCGGCCTCGATGGTCGTGACAGGTGAGTGTATTCTAAGTAATATCTCCCCGGTAACCAACACATTTACCTGCAGGTTGGGATACAACCACGCCCATGAGTACCGACCTATCACCATGTATGATGTTAACAAGGTCAAGGCGAAGAAGTATTCTCCTTACGTCTTGCAACACGCTAAGCTTTGAAAAATCCTTCGAGACAGTTTATCCAAAAGGTTGGAGTGAAATATGGATGTTGCCACCATGTGTACAATTAGCGACTAGTTAGGCTTTTCGAACTTCATTTGCAATGCCATGCTTGACTCGATATCTTGCCATGTGAGAAGTACGAATCAATGTGAGTCACTCTCCAGAACACGAGGCGCGTCGGGAGTCGGGAAACCCGCCGACTTTCCAACTATGGTAGTGGCGGAAGCGCCACCATCAAATACCGCGACCCCATATAAGTTAAGCCTCCAGGGGTTTGTCTTCTCACAAATCCTTGCAACTTTACCCTCAAGATGCCTCCTCGCAAGAAAGCTGCTGCTGCCGACGCCAGTGGGTCGTCCGCTGATCCTCCCAAGGCTACTAGGTCTAGCACTCGAACTAAGAAGACGACTCAACCCCCGGCCCCGGCGCCTGCCCCCGCAGCGAAGCCCAAGGCCAAGCGCGGGAGAGCTGCTGCGACTGACGATGCAGAAGACGATGAACCCAAGCCCAGTCGAAAGAAGAGCAAGAAAAACGCGGACGACGCGGAGGAGGACGCGCCCAAAGCCAAAGATGCCCCAGACGCGGACGAGGATGAAGAAGCGCAAGACGACGCGCCGGCGGACGTGCCACAAAAGATGGTACTGTCATTCATGATGCTATTTGACTTCTGGTGCTAATTTCACTTGTAGGTCACAGTGATTAAGCGAGGGGCCGCTCCAGTAGACCCGATGTCTGGCAAAGTTGGTAAGTGGATAGGAGGTGCTATGAGTACGAGTTCTAGACTAATCACTTTGTAAATTCAGATACCCACCAGGTCCTGGCTAACGACGAAGGTGTATGGGATGCTATGCTGAACCAGACCGATGTCAGTGGGGGCAGCAATAAGAACAAGTTTGCTATAGCTTCTTCGCTCTTCGTATGTTTTAATAACGCGTTACGTTCAAGGTTCTATGTCATCCAGTTGTTGCATCCCATCAGCAACAATAATACCTGTGTGCTGTTCACTCGTTGGGGCCGCGTCGGTGAGAATGGTCAAACGCAGGTCAAGGTATAGCTGGGATATCCAAAGTAAGTTATCCGCAACTCACACGAAGTAGGGACCTTGGGATGCTGCCAGTGCCATCCGTCAGTTCAAGAACCAGTTCAAGGCGAAAGCAGGTGTCGCATGGGAGGACAGAGTCGGTATGGTGGCAAAGAAAGGTAACACAATCGACCTCATGGTTCGAACATTTACTAACCCAGAGAAGGCAAATATATGTGGTTAGGTACGTCTCGTGCCCACTGCCGATTGTACATAACTTGACTTTCGTGTGTAAGAGCGCGACTTTGACGACAAAGAGGACGAAGAGGATGCTCAGGCAGGCTCAAGCAAGAAAAATAATGAGCCCATCCCCGACTCAAAGCTAGCACCCGAGATCCAGGCCAGTTTCCATCTAACTCATTGTGTCAATCCCCGCTAAATTCTCTCACAGGATCTCTGTAGTCTCATGTTTTCAACGTCCTTGATAGATGCCCATCTCTCGTCAATGAACTATGACGCTAAAAAGCTCCCTCTAGGTAACGTTATTTAAGCTGTTTGTCGTGTTGTCAATCGATCTAAGGCAAATTCAAGGCAAATTGGCGAAAACCACTATTCTGAAGGGCTTTGAGGCTCTTAAGGTCAGCTGCCTGCGTGCGCGAACGCAGATACATCCTTGACGGTCTTTTATCAGAATCTCTCCGAGGTCATCGACAAACCGAACAGCGCCCTCGCCAACCAATACGGATCCGTCCAAGCTGCCTGCGAACACCTTACGAGTGCTTATTACTCGTTCGTCATCTATCGCCTTCTCATCGTGCTCTCTTATATCTTATGATAGGATTATCCCCCATGACTTCGGGCGAACGAGGCCGACAGTCATCAACACTGCTGTCGCCTTGAAGAAGGTAATTCATATCAACCCTGCTGAGATTGTATGCCGATGTCAAGTTTAGGAACTTGATCTTGTCGATGCGCTTGGTGATATGGCAAGTCATATTTTCTCTCTACTCTAATCTTTCGCCTAATATGTGCTTACAGGAAATTGCCTCGAAACTCATTCAAAGTACCACTTTGGTCGATGACGATGGCAAACCCCTCAACCCCATTGACTCCCATTTCCGTTCCCTCGCCCTTTCGAAGATGGAACACGTTGACAGAAGCACGTCGGAATTCCTCTGCTTGCAGAAGTATGTCCACGACACCCACGGACACACCCACCAAAACTTGAAAGTCAATGTGCAGAATATTTACCGTGTGGAGCGGTGCGAGTCATATTTTCTTCCTGCGGGACACTCATATCTGATGCCGGCTTCGCTGTAGCGATTCCGAGGCAGAAGCCTGGAACAATGCTGGGTTTAATTCACTTGGAGATGGCGAACGGTTCCTTCTGTGGCATGGCTCTCGAACGACGAACTTTGCTGGTACGAGACGTCCCGCGATTTGCAGTTGACAATTGCACGAATTCAATGTCTCAATTCTAGGTATCCTGAAGCAAGGCCTACGAATTGCTCCTCCAGAAGGTCCGTTTTGCTGGCTTTACAGCCCAGGCAGTTCATAAAACGCCCCTCCCCCATCTAGCTCCTGTCACCGGTTACATGTTTGGAAAGGGTGTCTATTTCGCTGACGTACGTTCGTTGTTTTATCTGGGTTCGACGAAGACTTAACCTCTTTTGAAACTTTGCGCAGATGATGTCCAAGGTCTGTCGCACCAATAAAAATGCTTTAGAAACGCCTTTTTATATTCTCTCGTCGTAGTCTGCCAATTACTGCTATTCCTAGTGCGTTGGCTTTCCTGCTTCCTCCGCTCATCCTAACACTTGTCTCAAGCCTGAGTAACAACGTCGGCCTGCTTCTCCTGTGCGAGGTTGCAGTGAAGCCGTTCTACGAGCGAACCGACGCGGTACGTTCTTATGCCCTGGCTACCAAGGTCGCTCAATTTAGCACTCCACCACAATAGCAATACGACGCCGATGTGCACTGCAAGTCCGCCAATGCTCGGTAGGTGTTCCTTTTCTATCTTCAAGTCCATGCTCGACTCGCTTTCATCGCGTCACCTAGCGCCACCAAAGGTATCGGAAAAACTCAGCCACTGCAGTGGAAAGATGCCGGCGAAGCACTCGATAATGACGAGCTGAAAGGGTGCCATATGCCGGATAGCCCAGGCCAAAACGTGGATATCCCGGGTGTTTACTTGCAGTACAACGAAGTGAGTCAACAGTTCACCTTGGAATGTTGCTTCGTGTATTGATGAGCTTGGTTTAGTACATTGTATACGACCCTTCGCAAATTCGTTTGAGGTACTTGTTGATGGTACAGATGTAGACCGACTACTGTCATTGATTTCCCAATTTCGTATCTCCCGCTGTCGTACATATTCCACTGCTGGTATAAATATATGCTCGTACATACGTGTGTGCAGGTGTGCGCTTCTGATGCGTCGGACTTACCCGTTTCGATCATTCCGCCGTCTTTGAAACTGTGGTGTCTCCTCGTCCGAACCATAACTTAGCGTAAATATGCCCCCCAAACCGCGACCCATCCTAAAGCCTAACTCTGCATCTATGCCCTCATCACGTATGAGGGAGGAAGAAGCAGCCAAAGCCATGCCTCCTCCCCCCGACCCGCCCCAGCCAGCAAGGATGCTCGAGCCTGAGATGAAGGCACTGTCGGCGTGTCTACAGGCGAGTTTACATTGAGTGATATTTGATAACATCATTGATCATGTTTTGTACAGAATGCTACTGTGAAGACGGCACAGATATACAAGTTCTACGCAGACACACACAAACTGTGCGTCGCTCTGAATGATGTTTGACACGATCTCAGACGCGATGATTCATGTTGTAGTGGAGTTCAACAGTATTCGCCTGGTCCTCCGTCGTCTCTCACTGCTTCATTGGGTCGTGAGATTGAAAAGTACGATCAGTTATGCGATGCTATCGAGACACAGCTGGTGAGTCCCCCAGCTCGCGATCACGTACTCATATATGTATAAGTATCATCCTTGCACCCCCTTAGCTTCGCGCAGTCTCGGTTCTACAGAGAGATCTAGCCAGGGAGGAACGTCGCGTGGAGGAAGAAGAGGCCGCCGCCGCCGCAATTAAGGCAGCGAACGACAAGCCGTTGCTCTCCTCCATCACCACAGGAGAACCTGTGGACGCGGGGGACTCCAATCAACCAAAGACACCTACGAAGCCTTCACCTGGGAGTAATACAGCCAATCCGTTGAATAGGCGGCCGTCTAGTATTTCAATATCATCCCTCCATCGGGCCCCATTCCCACTGAGGTTGGACCTCTCTTCCCCCTCCTTACGGACTTCACCCGAAAATGTGGCGTTATTTCCTGGGGGACTGGCCTCGCCTATTGCTCTTGCGCAAAGACCGCTGGTGAGTGCTGGCCCGCCACCTGAATTCAACCCCGAGCTTTTGTCTGCCTTTGCAACGTCGGCACCTGACGGGCGAGTCGATATCGACCTCACACTCTCTGACTCCGATAATATGGTGGTCGGAGGACAGGAGCTGGCCAATATCGGCAATTCAGCCGACAAACCTATCGAGCTTGATTTGGAACACATGGATATCGACATGGAGGCCATGCTGTTTGGCCAAGGCCGTGATGACACTGCGAACGACAATCTTTTTTCTTCTACGGACGGCATGCAAGTGGATGACGGTCTTGACAAGGGTGTAAAAGCCGAAGAACACATCGATGCTGACATTCTGGATGCTCTTACCGCGACTGTACCCCATGATCACGACAACATCTTCGGTGACCTCTCACAAGAGAACGCAAATTCTGTCATTGACGACGGTTCCAGCGCTCCCACTAACTTGGAGAATCAAGCTGCTGAGTCTCCTGGGAGCATGCTTCGCAGCTTTGAAGCAGCAGCAGCCAATCTTGACAGCCTAGACCAACCTACTCTCCCAGGAGCTCAGAATATACCTGATGGGGGATTCGACCTCTTAAATCACGATGCGTTCTTTGCCAGTACGCAGGACCCCGACCTTGACCACCTATTCAGCACCATGGGCGAACAAGACGGTGGAGCGCAGACAGCGCAGACAGAGGAAGAAGTCAAACATTGACAGTGCGCTGTGGTCCGTGTTGGGACCGATATCGTGTGTATTCGCACCGCTGAAATGTCCATAGGCGCACGTTCATCCCCGCTCGCTGTCCCTGCGTAATCCTCGCGAGAGCGGTCCTCCCTGTCCTGATACAGTCCGAGACAATGCAAATATAGTACCCGTTCCTCGACCTCAAGGGCACCCAGGAACAAAGAGGCTCAATAGTACGAGTAGCCGTCGATACAGTGCTCCAGTAATACATCACACTTTCCCTCGATCGTGGAGACATTGTTCCATATGAATGGACCACGTCGTATGTTCTTGTCAGTAACATGTGGACGCATTCTACGACCAAAATTGCGCTTGATAATGATCGACACACATGGGCAAATGTGGATGATGGATAGATGTGGCATTGGGTTGTATTTTTATCTTGCTTTTCATGGGGCCTACCTGTGTATAAAAGCCCAAAGGACGTTACAACAGGGGGATAACTCAAGAACACCATACCCCTCACATCAGTACTACCTGACATGGTGATTTTCTCTTTCCTGGCCGTACTTGCCCTTTCAGCCTCAGGTGCCCACGGGTGGGGTGCTTCTGGACACCAAGCGGTAGGGTGCGTGCGTCTGTGGTATTTGTGGTGGTTTTGCAACTGACTTTCCGGGATGCTGGATTGTAGGTTCATTGCCATGGAGGTTTGTGCTCGAGTGTCCTCTTGATACTCAGGCCTTGAGTGCTAATTGAATCTAGTTCTTGTCTCCTAAAGCGCTCTCTTTCGTCCAAAATTCCCTTGGCGATATGTACAATAGGTCTCTCGGACCAGCCGCTACCGTAAGTCGACAAATATGAAACAGTGTTTCTAACAATAATCTGTCGTTCAAGTGGGCAGACGAAGTGCGATCTATGCCTGACTTCGCTTGGCGAGTTGCTACGATGTACAGTTGGTCCACCCCTGAATAACTCCTGACACAGGTCTGCCGATCTGCACTTCGTCGACGCCGAAGGTACGATCCAGTGTGTACTGGACAACATGGATTGGGCTGATTTGACTTGAATATAGACAACCCGCCCTCATCCTGCAATCTCAACGAAACTAGAGATTGTGCGAATGATTTCTGCGTCCGTAGGTGGCATGATAGTAACGGTCAAAACAAAATCCGTTGAAATGTAACTTCGACAGTGACTGCCATAGCCAACTACACGACGAGGGTTGTTGACACCCGCCTTGATGCTGAGCAACGCCAGGAAGCTTTGAAGTTTCTTGGTAATTGTCCCCGATTTGGCTGTAACGTGTTTATACTAATGGACCCTAGATCACGTAGGCATTCCCGAATGGTTCTGCAATCTAAGCTAAAGTGCGAATAGTTCATCGGTGACATTGGGCAGCCTCTGCACGTTGAAGCGGACGCCCTGGGCGGTAATCGAATCACCGCGAGATGCAATGGTGCAAGCACAAATCTTCACTCCGTGAGTACTATGGAAGGTGTTTGCTATTTGTATACTGCGCTGACATTTATGAAATGCGCAGGTGTGGGGTCAGTGCGCTCTTCCCTCAAAGCCTTGGAAGTCCCGCTAACAGATTTCCTCCCTCCAGACTCTGGGATAATTAACAGACTGCTTCAACAAAGCCACGGCAACTCGGTTGCAAACTGGGTCAACGACCTCGTCGCTCGCATTAAGGTCAGCCTATCACTTCTCCGTGCGGCTCCATCCCTAACAGTGTAGTGGGCCGTCTAGACGGGCTCATTTAAATCCCTCACAAGTAGCTGGTTGAGCTGCAGTTCTGTGACACAGCCTTTGCGACGAGACCTGGACCTTCAAATTAACGAGTTCCTTGGTACACGAGCTGTGACCCCACTTGAATGCCCTTTGGTTTGGGGTGGTGAATCGAACAAATTCGTATGCGTAAGTCCATCTCTCAGAATCAAACTCTCGTCATGCAACTTACCTGGAATTAGTCTACTGTTTTCACCTTCACCACTGGGGAAGATCTATGCACAGGGAGTTACTTCACAGACGCCGTCCCCGTGGTAAGAATCCCCAAGCCCTCTGCTAACCATACTAAAATATCACTAGATTGAGTTGCAAATAGCGAAGCAAGCTTTCCGTCTAGCCGCTTGGCTCAATGTGTTGTTTGACGGAGCAACAAATTTACCATGAACAACGAACATTTACTCCACAGCAACACATGTACAAACCTTTCCAGATGTATCGTATCGTTTCTGATATGCACTCACTCCTTCGTGGAGTTAATCTCGGTTCGTAATATTCCCACCCTGGTACAAGAGCGAGCACATGTATCGTGGAAGCGTGAGGCTTCTCTCTTATCAACGATGGTAGAAATATCTGCTAGTATTAATCTCGACCGCTGGCACCATGATAGTCAAGAAAGCAGGCGTTCTGCTCTGGACATGGGCCGCACTGTTGCTTGTGAACGGACAGCCAAGCCCCGAAGAACTTGCTCCGTTACTCGATGGCCTCTTTGGCGGACCCATCGTAGAGGCTATTGGGACGGCCACGGATCTGCAGAAGAGAGTTCCGTTGATGACCGATGACCCAACGGTCGCCCCCCTCATCGACCTTCAGGTCTTTGCGCCGCCCGTTGTACCGAAAGGTGGGACAAGTTGCACGGTTAGACTTCTGGAACATTCGTTCGGCGTGGACTCGTTCAACAAACCGGCTATAGTATCTTACGTCCCGCCAGTGTTGCCAGAGTGCGGAAAGGTGGGAGAATGGGCGGCTATAAGCCTAAACCTCTCTGTGTTCTCGTGGGTATAATCTTGTGTTCAAGCGATAGAAATATGATGCCGTCTCATAGGATTGGGACACAGTATGATCGTCTTGGTGTACGTGGCAAAGTAGATTCAACTCCTGTTAAATTATTCACTGATCATAGGCCATCTACTTATCTCATACAGAGGGTGCGTATCGAGCATGATACCATAACAGCATAGGCTGACGTCTTATTTAGTTTGGCGCACGTCGAGTGCTGAGCCTACGAAGACTGGAACGAGATGGACCACGTACGATGCCCCCCGATATTTCAATATTGTCCGTACATCTGACGATGCGTAGCATTAAGGATATGACTCATTATACTCCTTTGTTTGCAAAATCAGGCGACTTGATGATGGACTTCAGTAACATCGTCGACACGAGCCTGTACGTGACTGTGATCCGCCTATAGCCTTCCATTGACCAGCGGTATCTAGGCTTCTGGATGCTGCGTTCGATGGTAAGACAGTAACACGGCCATGATATCCGTAGCTCACGATGATCTACACAGTAACCATCACAGCAACGTTCTATGCTCCTACGAAAGCCTTTCCAGTCCCTGATACCCCTGACCTCATTATTCCCCTGTCCAACTTGTCACCAACGCTCCCTAATTTCTTCGCAATCGACAACGATGCAGGAGCTGCAACAGACATAGAAATACCAGACACAAGCGAGGAGGCGTATGTGGAGATAGCATGCTCTGGAAACTCGGCAGAAGAGTTTTGGTACCTCAGTAAGTTCATGGCAAAGTTATATTCCATCCGTTGCGTGAATAAATCTCAACATTGTCATCAGATACGCCAGACGAGTTCATCGATACTTTCCCTCCTGATTCGGGATTAGTAGGGAAAGGACCTTTCCGCGAAGTCCAAGTCCTGGTCGATGGGCAGTTAGCAGGCGTTGTTTGGCCCCATGCAGTCATCTACACCGGCGGTATAACACCGTCGAATTGGCGGCCATTGACCTCATTCGGGGCCTACGACCAGCCCACCTACTGGATATCAATTACACCCTTCATCCCACAACTGTTGACAGGGAACCAATCCCATAGCATCACATTACGAGTTCAAGGCCAAGGATCCAACCCATCAATCAATTCCAACTGGTTTGTTTCAGGAAGTGTACACATTCGGGTCGGGCTGGGAAAGGTTGCTGGTAGACTGACGAAGTATGAAGTTGATCCGTTAGAAATCAAGACGATTGGCGGAGCGACAGCTGGCAACAAGACGTTGCACACCTGGTTGACTGCGAAGAGGAGACTGTCAGTGGAAGCGGAATTAACGACCTCCCATGGGAGACAAACGGTTAGTTTCACGCAGGACTTGAGGTATAGCAACGAGGCAGATTACGAAGACGAAGGGTGGGTTCAGGTATGTTGCTTCAACGCGTCTTACAGGCGTCAGCTGATTCGGCGCGATTAGCGAGGAGCACAGTCGACCGTAGGAACCACAGAGGCTCAACATGGTGGACGACTGGTCCTTCGAGATGCGTTCTCGTACCCATTGACCGTATTTTCGAATTATTCGCTATTCACTCAAGAATTCGGTCAGTAAGTCCGGAGTCCACTTCTGTTTCGATACTTAGCTATCCCCTATAGGAGGATATGGCTCCGACATTCACCAAAACCATACTCGGGCTTTGCGACCCCCATTTAGCTTCCAAAGAAGTATACATTCGGTTCAGCACGCCAGAGGTCAAATAGGGATGGATAATTGGCCTGGGCTGAGGCATGCAATCAACGGCACGGGGGAGACGACGCAGTTGTTCGCATATAGTGATGGGAGGGGGGAGACATACTTCAGGGACGTGGCAGCGATGAACGATGGCTGGGTTAAGGACGAGGTGTGGGGAACGCTGAAAGATGCGAATCCTCCCGTACCGAAGAGTCAGATATTCGGGCCTGGCGGAGGTCCTGGTTTCAGACGCATGGTCGCAAGAGGCAGAAGGTGATAGTGACAAGGAAAAATAAGTTAGGTGGAAGTGTAACATATTGCCTAAGGAATGGAGCGTTTGAACCTGAATCGCAACTTACGGCTAGTGGCTCAAACTTTTCCGCATCATCACAAAACCAACATGAGGACGAGAGATTTTGGCAAAGGTCGATTGGAGGGTCAAATGGTGGCTTATGAAGCCGTAAGGTACTTCTCCAGCCTCTTTCTCAGAGGGTGACTGGGCTTCACACCAGTAACCTTGAGCGCCTTCGAAAGCGCCGTGGCCACTTGTGTTTTTTCCTCTGGAGTATAGTCTTTAGACGACAAAAATTGTTCCACGGATCGAGCAAGACGTCCTTTAGGGCCCATGAAGGGTGCCACACCGTTGAGGGGTTTCGTCGTTGGAGTTTTCGGAATTTTATGTTTTACCTTTGACTTGGCACCTGAACCGATTTTGGGAGTGATGAGAAGCGGTTCAAAGAAATCGGTCCTAAAGCGCCGGTGCGCGAGAGAGATAATGGGAACCACACGGTCTAGTGAACTTGCAGTTTCGGCGCACGCCTCCGCTTCGGCTAACGCTTCAGGCGATCCACCATCAAGGTAACCCCATTTCTTTAATTCCTCTGTTCGTCTCTCCTTCATTTTGAGAGCTATCTTCTCTGGGATCGCGTCCATTCCTTTCATCAAAGTCGCGATGCTCTGTGCCTTGCTGTTGGCAGGAGATAGAGCGATACTTTCAGTGTGCGTAGAATTAGGATCAAGGACATCGCGAAGACGGAGCCAGCCCATGTCCTCGTCCACAGCGCGTTTGACGTAATGCCGGTTGAAGTAATTGAGCAGGCGATTCACGGAGTGGACCCCCGCAGAGTAGCGAGTAAACGATGGGATCACGTAGTGTATGAGAGTCGTGTCATCTTGAGGGGCAGACAGGAAAAGCTCGCGGACGACCTCTGAGAAATAGCGATCGAGATGTTCGTAAAGTTCTGCGCCGCTGGCGAGAACAGCATCATTTGCACGTGGGTCCGCAGTGGCACTCGCGAGTTCATTCTGTGCCGTGAAACTGTAATCATGCGTTCGCTGTTGTCAACAATGAATTAAATGGAATTTAGGAGACAAATTTACTAATTGTAACATGCAGTGTGGATGCCAGAGTAAAAATTGACATCGATGGCGGGGGCCTTAAGAGTTTCGTTGGTAGGTGAGCAGACTATGTGGTCGAGGGCGGGCCGCATGTAGGACCATAGTGAAGGAAACGATGCAGCAGGGTTTGCACTTCCAGTGGCAGGATTGGGGAGCGGCGGGACTGCTGGCCGAGTTCCAGAGAATGTGGTGGACGTCAGCTTTCCCTTTCCTTTGGATTTCGACTTGGACATTGCTGCAAATTCGAAATATTTGTGACTGTGGCTTCGGTGGCGAGATGGTGGTGTTGAAGAAGTGGTGGTCACGGTCGCTAAATGTTATCTTGTTTGGCTTTGCTTGATTTGGGCGCCCTCGATCAGCCCTCACGCGCACGATCCGATCGCGACACGATCAGTCACCGCTAACCAAGTTTCACCATTTCTGAAACCGCTACTTGCGGCACTTGGCCATTGCCTGCCATTGTCCAAATCGACCGTGCCATATGCCTGGATCTATTCAGAGCTCTTCCTGAAGCTAGCTCGACGAGAAAAGAACGCCCCCACTACGATTCCAACTCGTCGTTGTTGCGTACCCCGACGAAGTTGGGGACTGCCTGAACCATTCGCACTCAAAACGATCCCCATGGCCACCGGCGCAGCTTCACTGATTGTGGAACAGCGCTTCAGCAGATTTGTTACACATGTATCACTATATAAGAGGGGTATCTCACATTTCGGCAACCTAGCTGCGCTCACTCACCCCCCAAGCTACTGGTTTGCTTGGACCCCTCTGCTGCATCAGCTGGTCTGTTAAGCCCTACCATAGACTCAATATATCCTATTCCTTGATATGTCTATCATTCGTACTCGCTTCGTCCTGCTCTTTGTCCTGGCAGTAGCGAACGCTGCACTGCATGCGATGGCGGCTCCAATATTGTGAGTCTCGGTCGTCTGTATTTCCCCCGCCGCTCATTTGTTGTGCTAGCTACCCTGGGGCATCCAGTATCAGTGTGCGTTCACAGCATCTCGATGGAAATCGGATGTTGGTACGCAAACCACAGGACGAGCAAGACTTTCTTTGGGATAATGATGATCATGACGACGACGACGATACCAGCAGCGATGTAACCGCTCCCATACGCAGTGAACTGCCCGAACCTACGCTACCTCCCTCTGGTGGCACTAAACTTGGCGGCCCGTCTGCAAATGAAGCGGACGAGAGTGGCGAGGACGATGAGGTTGAAGAGTCAACATCGACTACTTCATCAGCCCCGCCCACGTCTGCGCCGACTGCCCCATTGTCTATCGATGAGGACGATGAGTTAGAAGAGGAGGGGACGACCGCGGCAACGTCCAGCGCTTCGTCTACATCCGCGTCTACATCATCGACATCAGCCAACCCATCTCCTACAGATAACGACGGAGGCGAAGGTGATGAGGACGAGGACGAAGACGAAGATACAGTCACTTCGTCATTGTCATCTACCACCACGTCGGCGTCGTCAGCAACGTCAAGTTCGTCAGCCTCAGCCTCTGTACCTACGTCAACGTCTGCTTCCTCTTCCTCCACCCTCTCTACTCGATTTGCTTCGTCCTCGTCAAAGCCATCTTCCTCTGTCGCTTCGTCTACCACACCTTCCTCCATCACTTCTACCACCTCCTCCCCAGCCTCTTCCTCCCCCACCAGCACCCGA
Organism: Pleurotus pulmonarius; assembly: GCA_012980535.1. NCBI lineage: Eukaryota > Fungi > Basidiomycota > Agaricomycetes > Agaricales > Pleurotaceae > Pleurotus > Pleurotus pulmonarius. The sequence continues at coordinate 3,455,735 of SJKF01000002.1, forward strand.
TCGTCTTCTACGAGCCCCACAGCCTCCACTACGACCACCGACGATCTGAGAGGGACAACAATCATCCTCACGTACGGCAACACAGCGACGCTCGGCCTTCCATCTGGTGTGCCCACGCCTGCTCCCGGACAAAGCCTGAGCGATGCGATCGGCGACAAAGACCTCAACGACATTATCAACCAGCTGCTCGGCGCTCCAGCGACACCGACGGACGCTCCCGCAAGGCCTACGGCCACGACAAGCATCGCACCGACTTCTACTGGAGTAGGAGCTGATGCGGAAGAAGATGCAGAGGATGAGAGTGATGCTACGCCCACGACGGCGGTGGCTTTACCAGGTCAAGCTCTGTTGCCAACACAGTTCCGCCCGCTCCCTTCGCTGCTGGGTCAGCTTGCACTCACGGACGCGCCGGGACCAACGTTCACTCCGTTCTTCCCCACCCCAACGAATTCAGCGGACTCGGCTGCAGAGACGCAGAATGACGACGACGGTGGTGACTCGGATACCGTCAGCAATCCGTTCGGCAACAGCGATGGGGACGACGACGCCGTCAATCGTCGCCCGGATGGCAGTAGCAGCGGTTTCGACGCCGATGGACACCGCGTGCGACCGTCACTCGTCGATGGTGATGGTGAAGACGACGGGCCTGAGGATGGTGAGCTTCCCGAGGCATCTGACCGGACCCTGCCACCGAACGGTTCTGGGGGAAATGGCGGTGGTCCAGCGATGATCAACATACGAACGTCGTCGGTTCCTGCTGCCGGGACCTTCACGACTTTGCAATCGGCAATAGCAGCACCAACAGCGACGAGAACGGTGAAGATTAAGATAACGATTGAAAAGGAGGAGTAGACTAGCACGTCGAAAGTAGACCCAAGGAATATATTGGCTCCCTCTATTGTACAGGCGTGTTTCAATCTCTTTTGTTGGCAGCTTTGAGCCAATTCAGAGGTACCTCGGCCATGCAAGAGATCACTTGTTGACAAAGGAAGACGATTCGCACGGGGTGAGGAACTTCGAGTATGTAGATCTTCGTATCTCTCGTCTTTAAGTTCTGCGCTACATGCTAGCTAGCATACGATACACTGGATAAAATTACACAACTGTCACAAATGTCTATTTAATCTATCGTTTGCCTTCAGGCAGGTATTAATGTCGGTGATCAGTCGGGCGATGGAACCCATAAAACCCATGAAAAGTAAGAAAGCACTGTGCAGAGTCTAGTTGTGTGTTGCGCATTATTCAATGTTCTATGCCGATGGTCGACGGAGCCAGCCGCCTGCCTCCCAACTACATCCCAGCTCGTATAGATCCGACCGCCGCTGGCGAAGGTCCGTCAAACCTTTCATAATCGTCCTGAGCCGTTTGAAGTCGATGGGCTTCAGAATCCACCCGTCTACACCGTAGTCAACCAGTTCGTCGTGTTGGTGCTCAGTGAGCGTCGCGGAAACAACAAATATTGGCAGTCGGCCATTGAGCTGGTGCGAAACGCGCATGGGGCGTATCATACCCATTTCTTCCTTCTCTAGTTCTCGGATCCTCTGCGTAGCTTCGAATCCGTTCAGGATGGGCATTCTGGTTTAAATATGTTGAGAAACTTGGAATAGACAACAGAATATTAGGCACGGACTGGATATCCATTAGAATAAGATCAAATTCGCGGTCGGCCTCGACTTGATCAACACCCTCGCGGCCGTTTGTAGCATCCGCTACGGCGTGACCATCGTTCCGCAGACGCTTTGAAAGGATTACTCGATTGATATCGTTATCCTATCCCAAAAAGAGGGTAAGTATCGTTTGATGAAAAAGAGAGGATGGCAGACCTCGACAATCAGGATTCTAAGCTGTTCTGGCGATTGAAATGGCGAGAATTGTTCCTTGGATGCGATTGGGAGTGCAGCGGTCAACAAACGTTCTGTAGGAAGCGCGATGACATCAACCTGCCCATCATCAATTTTCACAGGTCGAGGTATGGAAGGATCCGGCGCAGAAATGCGGGGAGACAAGGACTGCGTATTCATATGATGTGTCGACATGGCTTCGACAATGCGCTCCAGTTCACTGCCTTTCGAACTCCGGCTTCTATTTCGCGACCCAGGACAAGCTGATTGAAGAGACGACCTCGATGAACCGGAGGAACTGGTGGCTTGGCCGTCACCAGCGAAGGTGGAAGGCATCAAAAAGGAGAAGCGACTTCCTTCGTCTACCTTGGAATCCACCCGCAGTTGGCCGCCTAACTGCTCCACTATTCTCGCAACTACCGCCAATCCCAACCCTGCGGTTCTTGTGAGTGGAGTGGACTTGCGTCATGGGATGGGCACTCACCTAGGCCAGCGCCGGACCTCGGTTGCTCGATTTCGACTTGCTCAAATTCTCGTAACATGGACTCAAGCTTTTCCGGAGCGATGCCACACCCCGTATCAGACACAACTATATTAACGGCCATCTGACCCGCACTCCGGAGGCCCTCTGGTTCCATATATCTTACGCAAGAAACCTCGATTTTCCCCTTCTCAGTGAATTTCACTGTAGCATTGATCAATGGACAGCCAAGGGTAAACCGATGGGCTCACAAGCATTAGCAGTCAGATTCTGGATAACGGTCTTGACTTTCTTTGCGTCTCCAATGACAAATGTCGGGCATTCGGAGACATCAACGGCGAAAGCGATGCCACGACGTTCTGCTTCCTTGCTGTACAGGTGGGCGGCGTCCTTCACAACTTCAGACAAGTTAAAGACTTCATGGAAAGAGGTCTCGTTGCCACTCTCCAACCGAGTCAGGTCCTATAGAACATTCAACTTAAGCCCATGGAATCTCACAGCTGATTCACATACGAGGAGGTCGTTGATGGTGAAGAGCAAACTCTATTGACAGGTTAATGATTCCTAATTGAGTCATTGCAAGGTCATTTTACCTTTGAAGCAGCATGCGAGCGACGTAGATTATCCCTGGTTTCCACATCCAGTTGACCGTTCATCGCCATCTCCAGATAACTGATAGGTATGATGAGGCAAATTTTCATAGAATAAAGGAGGAACCCACTTGATGATATGGTTCAAAGAAGTACGGGCTGTCGAACAGAATCCGTCAGCGATGCACAACTTGAAACTGAAACACTTAATGACATTCATGACTAGCATTTGACAGCAATATGTTGGTTAACCTCGTCGTGTGGAGAGCCTCTTGTTTCTGCCTCCAGACTTCTATGAACTATTTGGCAGATGTGGTCGCTTCAGACAGGTAAATCAAGAAGGTACTTACTTTTCCGTAAACCAATGCCAAGACGCCAGCCGTTTCCAGTTGCTCATCTGTCCACGCTCTACACTTTCCGGCCACCGTTTCCGACCAAATTTTGAATGAGCTCCTAGGCTCAAGAGTTGGAGTTGGGTCGTCCTTCGTCCTGGGCCTGCCCGCCCAGCGTACAGAACGAAGCTGACCTTTGCGCAAAAAGGCGATAAAGTCGTGGCCACTGGTAGATAGAGGGACGTAGAGAAGTCCGGCTATGACCTCTAAGCCTATAGTGAGCGGGAATCAGTGATGCGCCAGAACTATGTTTCTTGTGAACAATCACCTGTGGAAAGGTTTAAGTCTGGGAAATCGCTATGAACGGATTGAGAGGCTCGAATCTCCCTGTGGACCGCGTTAGTATGACGTTGAACAGGGGCCAAGAATGACACACTCGAACTGCGTCAAGCGCAGATACTCAGCCACGATGAGTATGTCTTGCCCGTGTTGGTTAGGACCCAAAACCTTGGCCCCATCTCCAACGACCAAAACACCATAGTCAGCGTCGAATAGCTTCAATAGGTCGTCTGCGTCGCTGACAAGGTAGCCAGTCTAGAATAGAAACATAATATAGCGTATTTCGATGCCACTCGAGGAGAAAATAGTAACTAATCTCACGCTAGGATAACAAGGAGAAGAAAGGGTATTGATCTATATGTTTACAATCAACACACTAGTTCCCAGTGGATCCAGTTCGCTGCTGACATACCAATTTTCTTGCCTGGAACCGTTGGGCGTAACTCAGGCGCTCAATATTGCGAGATATCGACTGGCTAAGAAGGCGGAGTATTTGTCGCACAGGGAAAGACACGCGCATGCCGTGACTGCCGAAAGAGTGGCAAGCCACTAAACCCCAAAGAGTGCCAAAAGCCATGATCGACTATGCTCACGATTAGCATACAACAGTGAACAAGGACCAGGACGAACTTACGATAGACATTGATGCCCTGACTCCCATATTGGCGAGGTCTGTGGTCAGGTGCTGTTCATCAGAGCCAAGAAAGGGCTCCACAGCGTAAGCGACTCACATTTTATATGAATGGGGCTCATCGCACGCAGGTAACAATGTGACATGTCCTGGTGAACAATCACACCAGTTCGCGAAGGATATAGGTGTGATGCAACTCACGAGGGGCTCCAGTAGATCGTCCGAATTCCGTACAATAATCCTCGCCGTGGTTTGTGCACGATCATACAACAAACGAACCTTGTCTGTGCGAATTTAATGTGCATTCGGTGGCACAGGTAGCAACTTACTAGTTGCGTAGAGCGTCCTTGCCTTTGGGATATTTATCACCACCCGGATGGAACAGGGAACGAGAGACTTACTTGGGAAGGTATGTCAGAGGCGGGGAAGTGAAGCCCACGGTAGAGATGTTGCACCTTGGACCAGTCCACAAGTTCCGCAACTACAATTCCGTTCCAAGATTCATCGAATTGATATGTCATTACCCGATGGAACTGGGTCAGGTCCTTGATCACTCCTACGAGAACGTTCAGGAAGGTCAGTAGATCACCAGCAGCCCCTAGCTGTTCGTTCATTTGTGAGACGACAGCAAACACGTCCATCATGCCTACAGAGCCTCTGCCAGGACTGTCTGTGTTTCCACGTTTTACTTGTCGGTGCGAGCGACTAGTTTCAGCAAGAGGTTTGGTCTGTGCCATTCGTCGCAGACGTTCCAGGGCTGGGATAGGCTTTGAGTAGGTTGTAGTACTCGCAATGATGTCGTCAGCGCATAATGTGTTGGGGGGGCTACCAGCGGCGTCGGGAGGATCATGCTCGCCTGACGCAGGCTCCAACGATACGCTGAAGCTACTGTAAGAGCTCTCCGAAGGGGGGCCGCCAATATGTGACGAAGAAGTAAGATTCCAACCATAATCGCCTGTCGAGTTAGTTGATGTTGACTCCATCGGCGAAATAAGGTCAGGATCACCAGGCGGATAGAGCGGATTGAGGGCGTCCTTTTCAAGTTCGAACTCCATTATAATAAATCTCTTCAATGCCGCTTCCGAAACCTTGGGGCGATGTATTGCGCACCAACATGTCCAGGAGCGCCTAGCCTCGCCCTCCCCGGAACCAGATGCGGAGGACCCCAGTGTGCCGGGTGCGCCAAAGCCACTAAGCAGGAATACATGAGGCGAGTCATCGTCGACGGATTGAATGCCTCCCTGGAGAAATTGAATGTTGTCCCAGAGGAGGTTAGCTTGTGACTCGGGTAGCGTATCGGTAAAGCATTCGAGAGAGAACAAATATCTGGCAGGTAGTCCCAGGAGTTGATCTGAGTTCTATAAAACCGTCAGTGTCACAAATTGATGATGCGTTAAATTGGGGGAAAGGCGAATCGTATAAGTCTTCATCCGTTAACAGGAATACGGAAAAGTGAAAGGCGTGGTATGGGTTCATTGATGGCATACTGACCTCAGAAAGCTGTCGCACTACCAACGCGTCCTCTGTTTCTTCGACAACAACGAGAACACCAAATCCTTGGACAGCGCCGGGAGTCCGAATCGGCTGATTATGCACAAGCCGACAAGTTGGAACACGTATGTCAGTTTGTGATAGAGGAGTCCACGAGCAAACAATATCGCGGGCGCAGGATGAAGGAACACACCTCGTCCTCACACTTGTACAGAGTACCCTCTCTGCCAATAATAACATGATGGCCATCTTCGTCTTTCTGGTGTTTATATCGAAATGTTGTATGATGATGATGAGACTCGTTGGAAGGGGTTGCCTCAGAAGGGTGATCGCTGTCTAGCTTGGCCTTCGCAGCGAGTGCTGATGATTTAAGGACCGGCGTTGCGTCGCGATCGGATGTATCTGTGACGGCAAGGGACAAAGGTGGCGATTCGGCCGTTGACAAAGCTTGACGCTGCGGGTCAGATTCTGTCGGCGAAGGCGCTAGACTAGGGAACGCGGATGAATCTAGAATATAAAGCTTAGGCAAGCTATGTGTGTTGTGTGCGGAGGGCGCGTTACCTTGACTGTAAGTGAAGGGTGGGACGTGTAGATGGGAGGTAGTTCTTCTATCTAGGCTTTCTGAAGCGAGACGCAAACCATTCGGTACTTCTTCGATGGGTGCCGGAGACACGTGACCAGGACCCGTCAGATGTGTTTCTGTACTATAGTAGGTGGATGGCTTTGAATCCGACGAAAAAACTGAACCAGGGCCTGGATACGAGTGCGACGAGTTGCGAGAATGGTTACTTTGCGTGGTGGAGAGTGGGCCCAGATGAACCAACCCATATTGCGACGGGTTAAAAGGTAAAGTTGACGTAGAAGTAGTCGGGCTTGAAACTTCTACATTTCCACTGGAGGGCAAGAGGGCGTCAGAAGCAGCTTCTGGGACGGTATTGCCTGCGTCGGGAGCATCTATTTCGGTAAGAGAAGGAGACATGACCTCGGTACTGTGACTCATAACGCTTGACAAGGTCTCCATAGTGAGGGTCTCCCGCGATATATGTCTATCCTGTTCAATAAAAGAACTGGTAGCAAAAGTACGAGGAAAGTCGGTATAATCTTCAGCAGGGTAGTGTCGGTAGTTTGGGGAAGGTGTACGTTTTCGATGAGCAATACTGCTAGCGCTTCTTGTAGTAGCATCGAGACTGTTCGAAGAATGGCGTCGTTCAAGGACAGGAGCAATCCAATCGCGATCTGATGTCGGTGGAAAAGTCATTAACGGATCATGCCAGGAGTTGCGCGACATATAGCCATTTTCTGTCTGTAGGTAGGCCGGTCAAGATACGTAGAGGTCAGTAAGTCCTATACATACAGAATAGTCCGCCCTCTCATCCAGCGCACCGTGAATATTGTCTTCCGAGCGAGAGCGCGACAACTCCGTAAAGGCTGCACCACTATTTTGGCGAGCACTCTGAAATTTGCCGGTCAGCAAAGACTTGATGGGATAGACAATGCTTGAAGCTGGTGAGGTCGATACTGGTGATATTGGCGGGGACTCAGATGCTGGTCGCTGATCCAGCGACGACATGGAGGACAAGGTCCAAGTCCCAATGCCGTTCAGGGAAGTTCAGGGAGCCAGGCCACGGAGTTTGATTTTGAAGACCCAGCGGCACGTGCGCGTGGGATGAAGCATTGTGCCATCTGCTGATGCCCCACTGGCATTGGCATGTGGCACCTTGCTCGACGTGATGGGTTTAATACAACTGCATAGACGATCGCCAAAATAATACTGATTAAGCAACCTTGTATGAAGTGATCGCAGCTACGCTACGCCGAAGCAGGCGGGCGTGGCGGGTATTGTGGGTCCAAGGGACAAATGAGCGGGCTTGGGTTGAGCTTGAGGGCTTGAGCATCGACGTCGCTCAACCAGTTTAAAATTGGAGTCGACTGCACTATGCTTTTCGGACTCCACTACTTCGCCCCACATTGGAGTTTCCAGTAACGAGGAGCTACCTAGGCTTCGGCAGAAGCATAAAGCCATGGCATGCTTATTGTAGGTAATGAACACTACATTACCACTCAAAAGCAAAGATGCTGCTAGGATGGAAGTTTTACCTCAAAATTTATAGGGGTCTGCGAGGTAGAATTGTAGCAATATGTCAAAGAGTGCTGACAATAATGGGTGCTCCGATCCTCGGATAGTGATTCAATGTGTCCACATAACTTGCTGAAGAGTCGGCTACTAGCCAGAATTAATTTAATAAGTAGCAAATGCATGTACCGAAATGCGTGGGGGATGTTAGTGTCGTGCATTCGTTTTGCCAACATGAACTATAGAACCTCCGCCGATCGATGTTGTAGACTGGGAAGTATTTTTAGCGCTCGGAGAAATCTAATCTCATCTAATCTCTATTTTCGGCGTCTAATTTAGAACGGATGTCCGGAGATAGAAACTTTGAACGTTTGGCAAGTGCGACGAATATGTCTTCCATAGCTTTGAAATTCTTGTCCGTCCCCGCCGTAGCCAAGCACACAGCTACCGTCATATTTGTCCATGCAAGTACCTCATCTTCTTCAGAAGAGCACCGCACTCATCATCCGTTGTAGGGCCTTGGAGACACCGGCTATGGCTGGGAACCCGTTGCTGACGACGCAAGCCGTGATTCTGCTCTCCAGCATATAAAGTGGATTCTTCCACACGCGTAAGTAAGGCATCTTCATTATTATCATGATCACCCAGACAATGTTCCATATATCATAGCCCGGTCAAACCTGTCACGGCGAACATGGGCATGGCGATGCCAAGTTGGTACGTATGTTTTTTGTGCCCATCACTAGTAGCGGACGATCATCTTCGACTTAGGTTCGATATTAAAGCTTTTGGTGCCGGGTTCAGTCAAGGTGAAGACGAGAAGGGGATGCTAGAGACTGTCGGGTCGCTTCAAGGCCTCATTGACGCCGAAGTGGCTGCTGGTATCGACCCCAGTCGAATCGTTCTAGGTGGCTTTAGCCAAGGTGCGGCGATGACCTTGCTTACTGGGTTAACCACGCCTACCAAGTTGGGAGGCTTGGTTGTTCTGAGTGGCTGGCTTCCGCTGAAGGAGAAGATAAAATCGGCAAGTTTAATGGTTCTATTATCTACCCCACTGGTTGACAGAGTGTAGATGATATCCCCTCACGCAACATCGTTGCCCATCTTCTGGGGGCACGGAGAAGCGGACCCTTTGGTCAAATTCGAATGGGGCACCTTATCTCGGGACTTCCTCGCCACGGAAGTGGGCATCGCTTTAGCATCGTCGGAAGCAGATGCTAAGGGCCTCAATTTTAATGGGTATCGTGGCTTAGTCCACTCAGCTAGCCCTGAGGAGATAAACGATGTCAAGGCTTGGTTGAAGAAGGTCATACCTGGTAATTAAAGTGAATTTTGCTAGGTGTAGCATTAATACCGACTGGAGTTTAGCTGTGTACATATGCTTTACGTGCACCGTATTATTTTGGAACCTCATGGAGGTTTGTGGACATGAAGAAAGGTGTAGATGATGTAGACACGTTATCTTTCTGTCAAGCTTCGGCTGCAAGTCTTGAGCTTGAACTCTCTGTAAAGCAGTTATACAGAAGATGTTTCAAACGAGTTTCTTCCGATGCGGTGTCAAGATTTTCCCGCTTTCCCGCCTTTATCACTGAACGAAGTTGGGGAAGATCGTCTCAGGCTCCAGGGAAGAGTGTAGATCACTCACGGCTCCGGTGCAGTGTGCTTCATTATTGTCAATTTGCCTGCTGAGGCAGCTGAAACCATTTGCTGCTCTATTGATTTGTTAATCTTAGCACTGAGGGCCTGTTCAATTGAATTCAGCTGAGCAATGGGTCCTCGACGTCGATTGATAGAACGAACTTTATGCATAGCGGCTTGCTTCACTAGGATCGCTTTCTTCGGGGCGACATATTTTTTCCCTTTCTTTGTATTCGCAGCGGCTTTGGCAGCATGTCGAGACGACGAGGCTTTGGCTTGGAGCCCTTTGGTCTTTCCTTGAACCATCGTATCGATTCCTAGAGTGCAATTCGTAGTTCGTAGATGTGATTGTGTCGAGCGCTTATTGTGACCCAATCCGGTGACACAGCCACTGTCTCAATCCTAGTTGCTTCCTTCCACCAACCTCAGTTCCGTGACAATTTCCCGTGTTCGCGTTGCAACTCCGGAACGTGGTGCTTCCTAACAGAAGTTCAGGTTGTCCAGAAGGCCACTCGAACAGTGGTCCTAACGCGAACCACCGTTTCCAAGCAGTTGGTCGACCAACACAATGTCAGGAGGATTGCAAGTGAGTGTGGTGCTGGAGTGTCAAGGTGTCCTTTTGATTCTTTTATAGCCACGGATTCGACATGTTTCCTCCATCCAAGTCCGCAACTTCTCCCCATTCCCAACACGAGATACAGTTGCTTCAGCACTTGCCCAACCTGCCGAGCGGTCGCAGTTCACTCTTCACGGCCATCTTTCCGACGACTCCGACTTAACTTTGGGCAGAAGGCGAAGCAGGAAGATATCCTTAAGCTCGATCAACTCTGCGCATACGATAAGGTCGGACGTTGGTGGAGATGGGACTGTGGCGAATGGATCACCAGGCGAGGTAAGAGGCCGGAAAGGGAAGGGCGCAACGGTCGGTTCCCCAGCAGGTGCATCCTCAATTTCAGCTGCTCTTGAGCAGAGCTCACCCTCTCGACCTGGCCGTACTTCTGGATCGGCACCTACCATTAGACCTCGGCGTCCCCGCACTACATCTATTATTTCCACTTCGTCCGGTAGCCTTGTGATGCATTCACCCGCCGTGATCCCCACCTCAGCGGCCTCGGGTTCTAGGTCACTGTCCGCGATGTTGCCGGACAACTCACAGATTAGCCTTGAAAAGGTCATAAATTCCCGATTAGTAGAGACATTCATCACCATTACTGTTCCGCCCGCCGTCCCAGCTCTAGAAGCGGAGCATACCCCCACTGCATCCGGTTCGCGTCCGTCGACTCCGCTTGCTTCTTCGAAAGACAAGTCCCGTGTAACCCCCAGGCAAGCGAAGGTACCGAACGGTACAGGAACCAGAAAAGACCCCAAATACATCCCACCGAATACGCGCATGCCGGCCCGTTCTGTGGCCAAACCCAACGGGAAAGCGTCTACCTCCTCACACAAACCCTCGTCATTATCCATGGATTCGAATTATAGCCGTACTTCTTCTCTACCAGCCTCGCCCTCCCCAACCTACTTCTCTGATATCCACCGGCCCTCAACGAATCCCGTTTTTCAGACCGAACAGTTCACAGACTGGACTAACTTAAGCGGGACGAAGTTCAACGTCCAAATGTGGTCTAAGTCCGGTAAGGTCTCTCCACAAAGTCCACCCACAGCGGGTAAAGGCAAAGCGAAGCAGCAAGACGTGCCCTTGACGGTTCCGGAATGGAAAATCTTCCAAGAATGGGATATAGATTTAAACGATTTACTTCCCCTCCCATCTGAGGTAGGACATCCTCTTGATCACTTGAACTTCCTCACTAACAAGTTTTCACAGGTCAAAGGTAACACCGAACTGTTACCCCCAAACACACTCGTATTCTTGCTCTCGCCTCCCGGTGAGTATTACTACATCCCGCATCCGGCGACACCACGCGAACGATCGTCGTCTCCTTCCGCTGGGTACAATTCCGATCCTGAACTTGAGGTGCGCCAAATCCAACAAAACGGTGCGATTTCGCCGCCTCCGTCAGCTCATCCGTCCGAAGCCACCCCATCCTCTCGAAGACGGCACCGCAAGCAAACAGACGACGCGCACGACGACTTCGCGAAGACAGCGAAATGGCAGGATCTGTTCAAGTGTGTCCCATCACTTGCTCGTCTCACTAGCAACTCTAATACAGCATGTAGACTAGTCTCTCTTCAGTCTTGCATCGTCGATACTGAAGCATCACTAAATGAAATTGTATCAAACCTTGAGGCATCGATAGACTCGGATGTCCTTTCCAAACTGGTAAGTCAGCGTCCCACTCCACTCCAATCCACAGCGCGGCCACCCCGTGTTCTTTCGTTTCTTTCCAATCCCATCCTTCGGTTGGCACATGAGCTCAATAACTGAAAAGAAACGCGAAGTGTCGGAGCGAGAAGCTTGGGTGGATGATCTAAGAGCTAGTTGCGGCTCATTGAGGCGGCAATCCGACGAGTGTGAGTAATGCCAATTCGTGGCTAGGCCAACATATACATATATTAATTTGCCCTAATAGTACGATATCAGCTTCGCGCTCGGCATAAAGCGCTAGAAGACCGTCGCAACCTCCTTAACGTCGCGAAGGAACAGCTCAAGGACGATATCATATCGTACAGTGATGCTGCCATGCAGGCCACAGAAGAGGAGTGGGTGTTTTCCTTTCCTTTTTCGCATAGCTTACGGAGTGGGCTGATTGGAACAGGCACCATCTACAGTCTCTCCGTTCTCGGTTCGAACCTACTCGGACATTCCTCATATCCTCGCTAGCGTCGATATTCCCTATCGAACTTTACTCTCCTCCCGATCTTCTGTATACGATACTTGATGTACCACTCCCCATTCCTCTCGGAAACAACGACCCTGCTCCTCCGCTCTTCCTGCCCAACCATAAGGATGTCAACGAAGATGTTGTGGCTACTTCCCTCGGATATGCGGCTCAGGTGGTGCAGCTATTGGCGACCTATCTCGGTAAAGGACTTGTTTATCCCATAACCTGTATAGGAAGCAGGAGCTTGGTGCGAGACGGGATCTCTGCTATGGTAGGCCCACGGATGTAAGCGGCTGAGCTCTTAGTGGTATATTTATCGTGGACGTACTGATAACGACATATTGCAGGTTTCCTCTTTTCTCAAAAGGCGTCGATACGTATCGCTTCGAATACGGGGTGTTTTTACTCAATAAAAACATCGAAATGGTAACTCAATGTCATTTAGGTGTCCTCTCTTACTGATTGTGTAACTAGCTCATGGTGGATCGTGACCTACGTCCAGTCGATATGCGACATACACTCCCGAATCTGAAAAACCTGCTACTTACACTGACGTCGGGCGACGAAACACCACTTCGGTAACATTTATTTATCCCTCGCAACGTTTGCAGCCGCTTATCCCAATCCGTTCATTCAGGAACATCCATCGGCCGCCTCCCTCAGTAATATCGATTTCGAGTTTAGAGTCCCCTCCGCCGGAGTCCCCATCCACTCCGGATGGAGACGCTACAGTCGGGAGCACGACTCCAAAAGCTTCCACTCTCATAGAACTGCCCGCCGAAAATACTACGCCGCCTGCAAGTGGCGCGAGCACGCCGACGGTACCAGCGTCCCTGAACGGTACTGAGAAAAAGACTCGGCCTTCATATCTGAGCCTTGCGCCCTTGTCGAGCTTCCTGAGGTTGCACCTACCATCAACAAGTGTCAATAAACCCACCGCCAAAGAAATCTTTGAGCCTGGTTCCTCGGTACAGGATGGAGACGGTTTTCCCGCGCATTCAGACGAAGCGGTCCGGGAGCACTTGCATTCGAGTGAGGATCTAGTAGGCGTAGATGCGGATGATGCGCAAGATGAAGAGGATCGCAGGACCATACGCGGAGCCCCCGTAGGCTTGGGCATTGAAGCAAATGGAGCAGAGAGTAAGGCCCCGGAGAGCTTGGGGAGTGACATTGCAGCGACCCGAGCAAGCGAGAAGATGGAGAAGGTCGTTCCAACTACACCTTCACCGACGATGCATCCGGCGCAGTCGGCTTGATGATCGTTGATCCCCAAGCTAGTTTATATCCTTTCGGTCCCCCGTCGGGCCCGCCCAGTCGTTTCGTTTCGTTCTATTTACCCTACATTCTTACATATACCGATTCTACATGCATTTACACCCTTGTACGAAGAGACCATCATTGATCAATATCAGCACGAAGTGCCGTTGAGGATGGATCACTGCGAAGGATTGCTCATGATGCACATTGCATGTGTAAAAGTCCAACGTCTGAGTGATGTAGCAAGTCAGCCCCTTCCGTGTTTGATGTTTCCGAGAGCACATGGGTGTACCGTGGAATTAATATCTTTACCGTTGACGATGACCGATGGGATCATTCGTTTGATCGTCCACGCTATCTTGTCTTGCTTACATCCTCTGATATATATACCCCGTACACGAGCCTCTATTTTCATAAGCTATCAGCACAATGGAACGCTGCATCTAACATACAACTGTCCTCAAGGCCTCATCACATAAATTCGCTACGCCGAAATCGTTGTGTATCATTCCTTGAACGCCTAATATTTTCCAAGGCCAAGTAAATCGGGGCCTGATCAATGTCGTGCGCCAGTCGTTAGTCCTGAATCTCTGCCGACCGAAAGCGCGAAGTCGCGACCAACATATAGTAATTGTCGTGCTTAGATCCTTCTCAGAAGGTTCCGTTGTCAAAATTCTACCAGCTCTAACTCGATATGGCGAATTGATCGAGTCGGTACCAGGAACAGCGCAACCAAAAAGCACCAGTGGAGGCAAAAATTAACAGACCTAAGTGACCAGGGTAGCGCTTCTGTTACTTCCTTCGCTAATGTCTATTTATCTGAGCTCGCCGTCTGTGATGGTTGTGGCATAGCAACATGGGGAATAGTGGTGCAATATATATACCTGAACTTCACATAACTAAATAAACCACAATAAATGATAATGCCGTTTACACTGAAGAAAAATAGAGTATACAACCTCGAGGTACATGTACAATAGCTTCGTTGCTCGCCTTCGAATTTGACCAGCGTACATAAGTGAAATATGTGAAGTGGGGGAGGGGTTTATTGATGCGTTCAAGGGTGGACGGAGTTGTAAAAAGAAAGGGATTTCTGCCGTGGGAATCTGGTTATTCAGGGACCAGAAGGCCAGGCTAAGCACCCAGTGACCGTCCCCATATAATACTCTTCCATACGCTGAATCTCCCAACTCTTCAGTTAGCCTCATTCTGAAGTCTTTAAAAGGGTCTGTCGCTCAGCCTTCCCTTCTCGCTCTGCTTTCACCCATTGCTTTCGCTGCTCAGCCTATATCTGCCGCATTGTACCAACAGTCCTTAATAGAACGGGCTCAAAACTTGGTCAGTTCATTCGATGTTTGATGGCAACGACAACGCTAACAGTACAGCTACCATATAGTATCCTTGTTTCAGGCGTTATCTTACTCATTCGCTTTCTGTTCTGTCATTCCTCGTTCTGGAAGAAAACCGCCTCTTTCGGATATATAATCACTCAGAATGAACGCCTCGTCTTTGGAAAATGGGATTGCGTCCTCTGATAATCGTTCTGCTTCCGACGATAGGAAGCAAAGCCCCCCTGCGTTCTTAGATCTGGCAGACTCGGTATGTCTCTTTATTTGGTCAAAGCGCCCTACTCCCCATCACATGGCGCGGGTGGCCGCCCTTCACTTAACTTTTTTTTCCGTCACTCAAAATGAGAATCATGGCGTCGATGCTGATATTGTTGATCTGTAGCGGGTCGAACTCAAGCGTCTCGAGCATGAGAGGCAGCGCCTTCTCCAACGCAAGTTCTTCGAGGATCAAATGCGCGCCTTGGAGGTGCAGCAGGCCCAGGAACTGCTGAACATCCCATACGACCCATCCGTAAATGGCAACAACTTTGCTGTCTCTGCGCCTACCACGCCCCCGCGTGTCAACGCAGTTCTGAACGGCGACGCTAGCCACGGATATCGTTTGGGACGACAGCTGCCTTTGGACGCCGAAAGCCTCTCACAAGCAGTGGGAAGTGCAGTTGCTGACAAGCGCAAGTCGGTCACTTACGCCCCCTCGGTTAACCTCTCCCCCGACCTTGCGACCACGACCAACGGGTTCACACGGAATCCCGGTGCTAAAAGCATGCCTGCTAGTCGCCGAACGTCCGCTAGTAGTCACGACGAAGAATTGGCTAGTCAACTCCAGGGACTTTCCTTCGGTGGCGATCGTTCCAATAGGGCTTCTCCTGTTCCAGGACCCATCTCCACATCCATTCTAGCCAAAGGTAGCAGTCGCTTCATGGACGATGAAGGTGCACGGTACGCTAGCACTTATAACGCTGGTATGATGTTGGACGAGCAGCTTGACCAAGAGATGCACAGTACGTCGCGCCACTGCCAAACCCTTGCTTGATTCTCCTTGACACTAACCCTTGTTTGGTAGATGCGATGAGACACCTCCCTACTTCTGATGAGGACAAGTTTGGCAACTCGTATCCCCAGAAGGTAAATCTCGGAGAGACGTATCGTGGTTTTTACTAACTCTGGCCCCTCTACGTAGACATCATCAGCGGCTCTTGACCTCGCTCACATTTCGCAAGCTACATCGCCTCAAGCATCGTATTCTTCTCGGTCAGCAGAGCCACGTGAGAAGTCATCTGAGTGGCCACCTTTCCCAAGTAACCCTCGTGCGCCAGAAGGGCTTTCATCTCGCAACGAACGTCGCAATGTCACAAGTCCCAATGTTCCATTGCATGATATGAAACTTGCAGGTGTGGTATCTGCATCGGCAACCCCTCTTCTACAGCAACATTCGCAGTCCTCTCTTTTGCCGTCGTCTCGCCGTGGATCTCCTCCTTCGTTCTTGGACACGCTAGCCTCTACTCGATCTGTCCCTGCAACGCCGTTAGGCATCCCTAGCGCGGTGCCTCACATTCTCAAGACCCCGGGAACCCCGCGTACACCCGATACGGGTGTCTTGAGTGCTCGCATTACTTCACATGGGTCTTCCTTTGGCGACCATAGCCCCATCAGCGCGAGCGACCTAGGTGCCTCGTTGTCCCGCCTCCCGTCTGGTCAATTTGATGGTAGTTATAGTCCTAATGGCTCAGCCCTCGATGACTCCATGCAGGTATGTCGTTTTCAGAATGTTTGTTTTATTTCACGAGCTAATTGTGCTTCCTAGTACGGCGTCGATTCTATGTATGGCATGAACGGCGGGGCGTATGGCCGCGCCACCTCTGCGAACAGCACCAAGAGTGGTTCGACTGCATTGTATCATCACAACGGCTCGCGATACGGTCTTAGCGCTCCAGCCAGGCCTAGCGTCGGTGGTCCAGATAGTAAGATGGGCGGGCTTCACGGCCCTAAACACAAGCGCGGAGACATCGACAGGGAATGTACGTTCTTCCGTTGCTTCTCCCAGCGCAATTAATTAAGTTCGACCGCAGTCAACCGCTTTGCAGGAACTCGATTGGAAGATCTCCAAGGGGAAATAGCGACTATGTGCAAGGACCAACACGGCTGCCGCTTCCTCCAGAAAAAGTTGGAAGAAGGCGTGCCAGAGCATCGGGATATGATCTTCCGTGAGACGTTCAACCATTTCCCAGAGCTGATGACTGGTAAGCACGTCTGACAAACAGTTCGCGTCCATTTTTGAGGCTAATTTACTTTCGCTTCCATAGATCCATTCGGTAACTACCTTTGTCAGAAGCTCTTGGAGTATTCTACGGATGAGCAACGCAATTTGATTTGCGAGTCCGTCGCACAAGACTTGGTCAATATCTCACTCAATATGCACGGAACGCGCGCTGTCCAGAAGATGATCGACTTTCTCTCTACCCGACGCCAGGCAAGTCTTGCAGTGGTTGTCTCTCACCTATCCCACTTACAGGACTGCGCAGACTGATCATCGATACAATGCTCAGATACATTCTATCATTCTTGCACTCAGCCTGCACGTCGTTGTCCTTATCAAGGATTTGAACGGAAACCACGTTATTCAGAAATGCTTGAACAAGTTGGCCCCGGAAGACAATCAGGTACGTTCATTTCGAGGGCCGTAATCCCGTTTACGTCGCGTTTGGACGATGTGCTAATTGTCTCTTGTCATTCTTGATAGTTCATTTACAACGCTGTCGCGGCGAATTGCGTCGAGGTTGCTACTCATCGTCATGGGTGCTGCGTTCTTCAGCGGTGCATCGACCACGCGTCGGAGAGCCAGCGAATCCAGCTCGTCAACGAGATCACTTTCAACGCTCTGACACTTGTGCAAGACCCTTATGGCAACTATGTACGTCGACTTTTTTTTTGCGCGTGCATGACATCGGCTTATTCCGCTATCAGGTGGTCCAGTATATCTTGGATCTCAACGACAGTCGTTTCAGCGACGCTGTCATCCGTCAGTTCCAAGGCAATGTCTGTGCCCTGTCCGTGCAGAAATTCAGCTCGAACGTTATCGAGAAATGTGTCCGTGTTGCAGAGCACAGCACGCGCAAGATGCTTATCGAGGAGTTCCTCAACCGTTCGCGTTTGGAGAAGCTTCTCCGGGACTCGTATGGTAACTACTGCGTACAGGTTAGCTTTTCGCTTGTTTCGTATATCGTTTCATTGTGCTGACGTGCTATAGACCGCTCTCGACTACGCCGAACCTAACCAACGCGCACTTCTCGTCGAAGGCATCCGACCTGTCCTTCCCCTGATTCGCAACACGCCATACGGCAAACGCATTCAGAACAAACTGCAACGTGAGCAGATGGATCAATTACACGGTTTCAATCAACAGGCGCTCACCATGGCACTGGGCACTGCAGGTATTGGCGGACACGGCGCAGCGCGTCACGTTCCCCAGGCGATGCACCCTTCGGCGGAGCTCTACGCTACACAAAACGGCATGTACCAGATGCAGCAAGGCGCCGCGTCGTATAGCCCCGTCCACCTGACGCCGCAGATGCACTCGCTCCAAGCGCAGGGCATCGACGGATACGTCCTTCAAGGCGGGTCTCCCCATGCGTCTGGATTGCCCGCGCCTGCCCACCTCGGGGGCTTTTCGAACTCGTTTGCAGGCGTAAGCCCCTTCGCTGGTGTTGGCCTTGCAGGCCCGATCGCTGATCCGTACCAGAGGTCCTCCTTTGGCTATGGCATGTAAAGCGATCATGCCTGACGTCCCTCGGCTTGCGGCTACAAAAACGGCATAGAAGCACGCACATGGCCGTACTCGCTCTGCGCATCCCCTCTCCCTCTTCGTCGATCGTTAATAAATAATCGCCGATTATACCATTCTTTCATATCGACCCTATCTTACTCGCCGCAGTCAATGCTTGATATTCCGCCGTTTCCCCAAGATCCTGCTCCTGGTCCGTACTTTGACTCCCGTTTTATTGCTTTCGCTCGATCTATCTCTATTCGTTCGGACGGTCCCAATTGTATCCGAACAGTTGCCTTGAACCATACCATACCCCACACCATGCATTGTATTCTTCGCAAGCATTAACTCTCGTCGTCAAAATCCCCTGCCTCCATCTACCTTTACACCGCTTTTATAACCTCCTTCCCATCCCGGACACATGTGATGTTTGCCACTTACGCTTTATGCTTCAACTTGTGTTTTTATTCGCCTCATTCAAATTGTTTGTTATATAAAAATCTTCTTGGCCATTTGTACAGGTTACTTTCATTCAACTCACAAAACCATACATATATCCACCTATGACCCGCCTCCCCCATCCCCCTCTTATACTCGCACACAGTCTGTCTGTCTAATACTAGCATCTCCATATCCTTGCCGCATTTGCACTACTGCACGCCGTCATCTTGTAGTTATTGTCCCCTCTGAACTACCTTGTATAAAGTGGCTTATTTAGATTAGTAGCCCAATTGGATTTGCTGTGTCGTTGGATTCACTCTTTGAGATACCCATGGAAGCGAGTGAGCAATATAAATCTCGCGATCATAAGTCTCTCGCCTGGCTATTCTGAGCTTCAAGTTGGTGAAGTTTATAGACTCGTGCATAGCATTTTATTTCATAGTGACGGATGCATACAGGTAAGTCATTCTTGGGCCAATGATAAATGTAGAGAAAGACGACAGCTGAGGAAGCGAGCGCATGGATGTGGATTTATCGGTTCTGTTACGAGTATGCTTTAAGCCAGGAGGCACGGCTTGAATGGTAGATGGTGAGCGTACCTTGGTGAAGCCGATAGCAGCAGACTTCTCGCGGAAGCACTGACGGCAGAGGTCAATACCGTACTTGCGGATGAGACCAGCTTGGTGGGCGCAGAGGCGGCTGGAAGCGTTATGGATCAGTGAGCGTAACGAATCGCGTGCGTAGCGTGGCTGCGTACCATTGGCGAGCACCCTTTCCGTATTTGCGGGGACGAGAGAACCAGACGGCGTCGTGGGTCATTTTGAGGTTTTAGGAGTGTGGTGGTCTAAGGGACGCGTATGGGTGGCGGTATGAGGAGAGCAGGAAATAGAGGAAGCTTGAGTTGATGGACTCGGGAAGTGAGGGAGGGTGGACTCACCGTTGGCCGGATATACGCCTTCACTGTTTGTGACGATGATCTCGAGACGTAGTGGAAATTATGGGCTGCGTGATTACATAAACAACTGTACAGTTGATTTGAATATTTCAAAGTCCGGTAAGTGGATGAGTGGCTGATAAATCTACTAAGAAGATTTTTTGTATCGCCCGCCTAGCTCAATCGGATAGAGCGTCAGACTCTTACTTAGGCGGGATCATCTGAAGGCTGCGAGTTCGACCCTCGCGGTGGGCTAATAGGTTTCAATGTCCTTTTTGCTTCGCGGCGTTGGTATCTTTGAAATTTGAAAATGCATGAACTTCAGTAACCTTGCAAGTTCAGCAACCTTGTAGTTGTGGAACGAACGGTTGTTAGACAAGGGATCTAGGCAACCCTGACTTCCCATTCTGATGTACTTTGTAGCCTTGTATCCAGCATCTTGTCGCCAGTAGGCTTTGAGTCTCCTTGTGCTCGTCCGTGGCAACTCTGTACTGAAGCTCAAATCTGGATTCTGGGGAAGGGAGAGGCCGATCAATCAGACTTACCAAATGTGGATGTTCGTTAGTACTTCGACGCAGGGTCCTTCTCTCCCATCCTGCCATACAAGATGAAGCACGGAACCGCCAGCTCGTCCACACTTCTCCCAGCGTCCCCCATCTCAGGCGGGACTCATTTTTACTGACCATCCATCTCTTTTTCTTTCTAGATAATCTGGTGCTGGAGCACGATGTCCGTTCTCAGTGCTAGCACGCTTCTGCTGCTCCTGCAAGATGCGGTCAGAGTCGGCACCCTGGTCGCCCTGCTTTTGCTAGCTAGAGGCGTACTATGGCTCGCTCATATGATGGTCATCGCACCGCCGTTCGATCCGCTGAGGAAACTCCCCGGACCCGATGCACCTGCGCTCCAAAATCACTTTCGGGAGGTCATGGAGTGAGTGTTCTGCGCGTGGTAGAGCTTGTATGACTGCTTTTACTGATTGATTTGTCTGATAGCCCGAACATCAGCCCCGATACTCATCATGACTGGGTCGGACGGTACGGCAAGATGTTTCGCTTCCATGGCTTTGGTAGAGTGAGTCTTTTCTCCCCAGCGTCCTCGTTTTGCCCGATATTAACCTCTACCGACATGCAGCATGACTACAGACTGATGGCATTCGACTTTCGTGCTGTGTCCTACATCCTCAACTCACCAATCTACGAAAAGCCGTGGCAGACTCGTACTTTCATTGCCCGTCTGCTGGGAAGAGGTACGTATTCACCCCGAATGAAATACTTAAGTGTTCACTCTTTTCCAGGTGTCTTCTCGATGGAAGGCGAAGAACACAAGATCCAGCGCCGTGTCATCGCTCCGGCGTTCTCAACCTCTTCCGTCAAAGCAATGGCACCCATCTTCTTCCAGAAGGCGGAAGAACTCAGAGATCGATGGCTCTCCCTGATCCACACCTCTTCAGCATCACCAACTACAGCCCAGCAACAGCAGCCCATTCCTTTAACAAACACGGCCAGTCAATCCGTGATTGACATATCCCACTGGGTTGCCCGCGCCACGTTCGACGTGATCGGCCTTGCAGGGTTCGACTACCACTTCCACGCTCTCCAAGATGAATCAGAGGACGTGTATTTGGCGTATCGCAAGATGTTCAACGTGCAGGATAAGGGGCCGGGTCTCAAGGCCATTGTCTCGCTGTTCTTCCCCATTATCAACACACTCTTCGTGCGTGCATCGTATTTGTCACCCTTTTCAGCTGACTCAGATTGATTGTTTAGCCTGATGATGGGTTGCGAACGACGAAGGAAAGCCTGCGCACTATCAACGAGGCTGGCAAGCGACTCGTAGCGAATAAGAAGGCCGCCATCTTGGCAGAGAAGGCCAGCGCGCAAGAGATAGACGACAAAGACATTCTAAGTCTCCTCAGTACGTCCCCTTTTTCCAAAGTATCAACGGAGACTAACGATAAACTTGGCCATCTAGTCAAACAAAACCTCTCCGAAGAATCTTCCAAGCGACTCTCAGATGTCGAACTACTCGACCAACTCTCTACATTCCTTTTTGCCGGCTCTGACTCAACCGCTCTCTCCATTTCATGGTGCCTGCACCTCCTCTCCCTCAACCCAGAAATGCAAACTCGGCTCAGAGAAGAAATTGCGTCTCTGTCTATTGCCTCACCAACCAGTGCTTCTACCACGGATGCACTGAAGGCGGATTGCATACCGGACTCGGGATTCGCGGAAACGTTCTCCCCGTTGCCCGCTCCGCCCACGCACCCATCCTCCACCATCCCTTCTTCATCGGGCGATTCATCTGCGGCTCACTGCGACGCCATAGACGCGCTCCCCTTCCTCGACGCCGTCGTGCGCGAAACCCTGCGCCTCTGCCCGCCCGTGCACGGCATCATACGCGTCGCAACGCAGGACGACCTCATCCCCGTCTCGAGCACCGTGCACATGCGCGACGGCCGCGTGCTCGCCCAGGACGAGCACATCCGGATCAAGAAGGGGAGCTACATCCACGTCCCCATCGAGGGCCTTAACTTCTCCGAGGACGTGTGGGGGAAGGACGCGCGCGCGTTCAACCCCGAGCGCTGGTCCGCCCTCCCGCCGTCCGCGCGCCACCCCGGGCTCGCGGGCGTCATGACGTTCTCGTTCGGCCCCCACTCGTGCCCCGGGTGGAAGTTCACGATTTTGGAGATGAAGATATTTATCGCGAGTATACTGCCGCACTTTGTGTTCTCGCCGGCGGAGGGTGTGGAGATCAGGAAGTTCAATGCTATTCTGACGAGGCCGTACGTCAAGGATCATTGGGAGGAAGGAACAAAGCTCCCGATCACCGTCACGCCGTATTGTGGATGAATACGACGTCGGGACGTTTCTGCTTGTCATAATTAATATCTCGGGATTCTTATGCGACCCAGGATGATACTTTCTTTTATCGTATATAGTATATTCATCATGATACCACCTCCATTGACACTACTTATCGTATTCTTACTGTGTAGCTGTATCGTCCTAACTGTCTGTTACCTTGTATATGTAAGTAGGAATTGTATAGAGCCCTTCTTAAGCACCAATTGATAGACATTGAACTGATCAAGCACGAATGCTGCCGTGAATATGGTGCGTACACGATGTAATGGTATTCATAATGTGACGTGATATGGATCGAAGTATGTAGATAAAGTCTATACTGAGACCGTTTGAACGTAGAAATTTCATGAGTCGTGGTTCGTTACAAAAGCAGAATTAGGCTCCTTCTAGTCATACGCAAGCGACACCGACTCCACGATAGTCGCCAGAATCTCGACTTTATCTTCCTCTTCTCCCACTCCCTCATCCTCTGAATCAGAACCGTGTTGGCACAATATCTGTTGCTCTTTCACAGGGCTCTCTAGGACCTCTCCGTGGGCGTCGTCGCCATACGATTCGGTGAGGTCGATGAATAACGAAGATGAGGAGAACTTCAAATGGGAGCGAGGTAGTGATTTGGGTGAATCTGCGGGCGAATGGTTAGGAGGTTGAAGACGAGTAAACGGGCGGGTTACCTTGTGGTTTGGCCGCCGCCATACGGGCTACCTTCGGCGTCCTCGGGGCCCTCTGGTTTGTCTTGAAAAGTGGACGCAGCCTCCCGACTCTGCACGCGCCGCAAACTGGGGAGGGAAAGCACAGTTCAGTCGGATCGTGTTTGTGTGAAATGGGAGAAGAGATTTAATTTACTCACCGCACTCATCAGGACGGATGGATTTGCTGAACCGGCCGTAGCTGAAGTGGTCGATTCATTGGAGTTGGTTGAGGCTAGGAAGGAGTAGAAGCACGTACATCTTGGCGCATTTTTCGCATTCTACATGACGGTTGTTAGAGTTGGACTGATGGATTCAAAGCTTGCAAAATTTGCAAGTACACACGTACCCCATTGATATGGATAAGAGATCTCGTAGTCGTGTCTTGTCTATCGAGTGTCGAGGTCCATCAGCAACGTCTCAACGCCGCAACAGCAATTACTTGGAGATCCTGTAGCTTACCGATATATGAATCTCCGGACGACGGAGCATTACCTTCGCAGACCTCAAGTGTATACCTCTTTCAGTCTATATCAAACCCATTGATAAAGTGTACGTACCACGCTTTGAACAACTGGCCATGACCCTCTTTGGGACAACCGTCGATGACCCAGCACGCCAAATGACACATTTCGTGCGAGAGCGTGTTGCGAATGCGTTCTTTATAACACGTGGAGACTAATGATTAGTTGAGACGTTGGCAAATACATCAGGAGGCGCACCTTCGCAGTCCAAGATCTTCTCCGCGAGTTCTATTTCGGTGGTGTGTACACCAGCGGCAGATCTACACCCGGTCAATCGAAGGGGATCAATTTCGTCGTCGTTGTAAGTAACTCACTTATGCCATTTAGCCCTCCCCGCCGTTGTCGTCAGACGCTTGCTCCATGTCAACTGCGTGCTAGGTGGTAATTTCCGATCGAACACTAACGCGTTCAACTCTTTGAATAGGTCCTCCGCATAATTTTTACGCTTTGTCAGGTCAGCGGCTGCTTGTGCCTTCTTCGTCACCCGAGTCGCCTGCAAACCTGTTCGCGTTACAGATATAGATGACGGCGTTGAGGTGGATGTGGAAGTGGATGTGGACTTGACAGAGGTGGATGTGCTCGTTGTGGGTGTTTCGACTAGCGTGGCATCACGTCGAGTAGCCGACACAACTTTACGCTTCTTGGGACTGCTAGGTGGCGTGTCGTTAATATCGAGTGTGCTGAACTTTTCGAGGGGAAGCTTCAGCGGCTTCCGCGCTGACGGGGGCTCGTCGCTGGGGACAAATCAGACGGTGAGTAAATGATTGGGTTAATTACCTTTGGATCGGACTCACAACGTCATGATGGCACCGTCATCATCGCTACTTTCCTCACTGTCGTCGATAAAGAGCGGGAGTTTGCCCTTCTTGCTGGGGCTCCCTTGAGGCTTCTTCCGGACACGAGGTGATGCCTCGGGAGAGCTGTCTGATAGTTCAATCACCTCTGGTACAATGCGACTGATGTCTTGTGCCTTCGCACTGCCTTTGACCTGCCCAGGAGGTCCTGTACGCGGACTGGCCTGCAAGAAGACATCATCTGCAGCGGTGCTTGGTACCGAGCTGGATGAACTAATAGGGCTGAAGTTAGTTGAAAATCAAAATAAGTTGGGGTTTCGTGACTCGCTCTTCTTCATCCGAGGAAAATATCTCGATTATCTGACGAACGCGACCGAGGGACTTGTTTCTGCACATACGGAGGCATGATGTCATTAACAACGAGGTCGCTAATCAAACTATCGCGCTATCGCAAAAACATACCCTTGAGTCTCTTCCTGGAGAGTCGGTTCGAATGACAACAAATCACTATTTGCAAGCTCAGTCCGCAGCTTGAAGTCTCTTGTGGCAGCTGGCTGAGCTGAAGCCGTCCCGACTAGTGGGTTTGGCATCACTTTGTTAAAACTGGCAAAACTGGTCGATATTCAGCTCCGATGTTCAACGAGTGGCGAAGGGTGGTGGTGGTGGTCAGGCAAACAGCTTCTAATTTGCTCCCGTCGAGTCGAACATGTTCTAAAGTTAGAACGTCACTCTTCCCCGCATCACACCACGTGGTGTGTGACATAGCGTGTTTCATTTGAATTTCATTTTCTGTTGAATCTGCTTCCGACTTTGCCAACTTGCGCAGAGAATGCCTTCTGCCATTTCGTTCAGCGGCTACAAGCACGTCGATGCATTTGGAGCCGAAGATGATTACGAGGGCGGAGAAGAAGTTTCCTACGTTACGCTGGACCTTGGAGTTATTGAGCCAACTCTTGTGCCGAGCTCAGCAGAATACAGACTGATTGTGAGCTAGTTGCCTTTGCAATGTATTTCATTCAAGATCATCGGCGCGCACAGGGTCTTGATACGCCGACACCATTCCTGCAGTTATCTGGTACGATATTTAAGGGCCAGCATGACTCGCTACTGGGGACGGAACTGTTGTTCATGGAAGAGAAAGGTTTCTGTCATTGTTGGTCGGCACCTTGCATATGCTGACTGCAGCTTTGATTGAAGACGCGTCTGGGCGAGCTCTTCATCATGTCGGATCGGCAGAGCAACGTATCCGCTTCAAAGAAGTTGAACTCCAGCGTAAAAGCGCGGGAGATGATCCTCAGTCCCTGCAGGCCAAAGGCAAAGGCAAAGAAAAGGCTTCAACAAGCTCACTGCCCACCTTTCTGAGTGGTTCTGATAACGTGGATCTGGTCGACCGTATCGCGGGAAGTGACGTTCGCTTTGGAGACGAACCTCTCGAAGCTGTTGATCTAGACGATGCTCCGAAAAGAGCACGGAGGAAAGGGAAGAAGAGAGAGGCTGAACCTGAACAAGTTGCGAGAAGAAGATCCACGAGAAAGAAACCCGGCGAAGACAAGCTGATAGTCATGGATGACGAGATGGATGTTAGCTGACCGCGTCTTCTCATCATTTCTTCCGACCTCCCCTCTAAATTGACTTCCGGGCTCCGAGGGTCTACATACAGACGGCGTGAAGAGATATGTATCCACCACTCGACTAATGCAGCTGTCGCGGCATCCCTCGAAGTTGCAAGGTGATACCGCTTACAATGGCAAGGCGATATGTCATTTATGGCTATGTCGCTTCCTCGGCAACTCAGAATCTAGGCGAAGAGATATATGGCTGGAATGGGTTGGATACATTGCAAACAGACTTGGAGAGAAAGGGACTAGCATTGAAATTATGTCGTTCTTAGATAGTGTGCCCCTATCTCCCCAAACCCAAACCAGCGCCTGTGCTGGAACATTGCTCGTCGGCCTTCGTGTCGAGCTAACTCAAGCATGTCAGAGTTTCTGAAAGCCAATTTCCCCGTCCTCTTTGCCCTTCTCCTTAGTGGTCATGGTCTCCGCAAGCGCTCCCTGTCACCCTCGGGCGCATTCGCCGCTTTCATTGTTGGATGGGCGATGATGAACGTGAAAGTGCGCGCTGTGGGCGTGAGCTTGATAGTATTTTACTTGACTGGGAGCCGTGCCACCAAATGTATGTACTATGTATCATCTGTCGCGTGTGGCCTTGAAATCTAGAACCGGTTGAGCTGACGGTTTGCGCAGACGGCAAGCAAAAGAAGAAACTGCTTGAGGATGGGTACGAAGAAGCTGGGTACCGAAGTGGCTGGCAAGTGCTGTGCAATTCGGTGTGGGCGTTGATTGCTAGCATCGTCTGGACGGTATCATTCATGCCTGACTCTTTCGAGTCTGTCCTGGTGAAATCCTTGGGTGTCAATAGCACGTCAAATACCATGTACGACGGTGCATGGTGTCCGCTGGACAAAGCCATCGAGGGCGGCTGGAGCAGAGCTTTACTCATGGGCGTCCTCGGGTAGGTAACACTCAAATACTACGTGACTATAAAGCTCAATGTTTGATTGGCGATTTGTAGACATTTCGCTTGTTGTTTGGGTGACACGCTCGCCTCAGAACTGGGGATACTTTCCAAATCAAAACCAATACTTATCACGACGCTGAAATCCGTCCCACCAGGTACTAACGGTGGAATATCCCTGGGCGGAACACTTGCCTCTATTATCGGAGGCGCTGTCATGGGCGCGACCATGGCTGCCAGTGTCGTCCTCCAGGACTCTGCTTGCGCAACGAACTGGTTCACACTCGCAGCTGAGTGTATATTTTGGGGCGTCGTTGGGGGCGGGGGAGGAAGCATGGTTGACTCGTTCCTTGGGGCTACAATACAGCGGACGATCTACTCAGAAGAGAAGAAGAGGATCACTGAGCACGGTCAAGGAAGGGTTATCAGCGGGCTGAATTTGTTGAGCAACAATCAGGTCAATTTACTTGCATCACTGCTGACTAGCATTTGTATCGCGTATCTAGCATGATTGCTATAGACTTTGTCGTGGCCCTCTGCGGCTCGGCTATACAGGCAATATTGTTGCGTTCTCTGTTAAATTCTTTCATTGAGGATACTCCCAAGTCGCGGAGAACCACGGGATCGTGTAAGTATTTTATCGAATCGCTTCAAGGGTTCTTCACCGCCGCTCAATAGGACAGACACACGGATGAGCGTTTGCCTTGTGATGTCCAATTATACCCCACAAATTCTGGCATTTCCGACCGTTGGGCGCCTCCGGTCGAATATCTCAACGCTTAAAAAATATCTACAGTGTCCCGGACCACGCCCAGACTTCTTTACATCCCTATGGTCAACTCTCGGTTCTCAAGTTCTGAGTTCGCTCCTTCTGCCCGAAGGACTGAGCCCACAGCTCGTCGTAAACGGCAAGTCGACGGTGCGTGGTATATTCTCGGATCGCGACATATAAGCTAAACCATTCTTGACCATCTTCGTCGACCGCGTGGAATCAAACCTACTGTGCCCGTCCCCATCATACTGTATTGGACCAACTTATCGACCAGATATCGGTTGCTGATGGTGGGCGTGGGTGCCAGTTCAATTGAGAGCCACACCCACACAGAGGGCTCGTCACTCACGCGGAACGGGGATTTTCGCTCTCATCTGCTTTCTCTGCCTCCGTCTTTGAGACCCAATCGCGTCATCATATTTATCAGCACTTGTGATTCCGCCCGTTCACTGACAGACGAGTTGGGAACAATGGATCAAGCCTTCTGAGCGCTGATGCATTATGGTGCGAAGGAGATGTTCAGAGTCACCGCTACACTGGTCGTGTAGCTCCATCATCGTGGCATTGGATCAACGGCCACATCAATACGTTCCTCGATGGGCGCTATCGGATCGTTGGCTTATCTTCTGAGGCCACACCAATCTTCTGAGGCCACACCATCAGAATTCTACAATCTGTGCATAACACCCGTATGCATCGGATGTTCTTTGACCGTCTGGATCCGAACTCGAATCCGTGAGTCGCTCCTATATCTTGCAGCTCCGGAATTTGATGTCGGATTGAACTAGAATTCGTTTCGACACCTGCACTCCACGCCATACCGGTTCACACACCCAAACGACCCAGAAGGTACGACATGACATCCGTTCTTCCTCCCGTGTTAGTTGTGAGTGCTACGACGGTAGCTCAATGACACCCTGATCAACCTTTTTCTGATACAGGTTGGCGCAGGTCCTGCAGGTCTTGTTTGCGCTCTCAGCTTGATTAAGCATGGTGTTCCTGTACGAATCATCGAAAAGGCGAAGAACTACCACATCGGCACACGCGGGGCTGGGATAATGGTCTCTGGCAGTCTCCTAAGATGTAGACATTGATACTAATTACTCTGCTATTAGCCACGGTCCTTGGAGCTCCTGAAAATGCTTGGACTAATGGACCAGGTCAACCGGCATCGTGGGATGAGTGCCCCTCCCATGACTTTCTACAAACTCCCTGGAGGCAGAGATGTTTTGAGCACTGTGCCATCGATGATGGAGAAGGTTGACCCAAGTCCTGCAATGCCATTCGTACGTTTTTACCGTATGCGCCCTTTCCATGGATCCAACTGTTGCATAGAACGTTCTATATTTCGTCTCTCAGACCAAATTAGAAGCAATATTGCGCGAGGAGCTCCAGAAATATGGATGTACCGTGGAACTAAACAAGGAACTTATTGGCCTAATCCAAGACGAACGTGGCGTCACAGCGGAAATTCGCGGGGATGCCGATGGAGATCACCAATTCGTCAGGTCCAGCTATCTCATTGGAGCAGATGGAGGAAAAGGTACGTCGCGTCCTCAGTCAAGGGCATCGTGTTGAAACCTGTACCTAGGTGTTACAAGAAAGCTTCTTGACCTCAGCCTCTTGGGCCATACCGTTGAAGCTGATGGCATGGTGGTCGGGAATGTAGTAGTTGAGAACTTGACAACAGAGGTGAATTGCATAATAACACTTGTCCTTTCTTGCCCTTTTCTGAACCCTTCCAAGGCTTGGCATATCTGGAAGAATCCCAACTCCCTTTTGTAAGTCCGTGAATGATATTTCGAAAAGAGATTGTACTTCATGTCTTCAGTATTTCGCTCCGACCATACGAAGCAGCTACAAAGAAATTCATGCTTGCCATCACGGGCAAGCACGAAGACCTCGAGAGTTACTGCACCCCTGATGGCGTCAAGAAACTTCTTGTTACCCACGCTGACCGCGATGACATTGATTTTGGCGAATTTGAATGGTTGTCGTACTTTCAGTATGTCTTTACCTTATGGCGCCAGCTGAGTACTTACCACTCCCTAGGCCAAATATGAGGGTAGTCAACACGTTCATGAAAGGAAGGGTATTCCTTGTAGGAGGTAATCATACTTTCCGGCCTAAACACCTTGACTAAAGTGCATTTTCTTGGCTTCAAGATGCGGCTCACGTACATTCGCCGCACGGCGGGCAAGGGCTGAACACCAGTATCCAAGACTCGGTGAGTATGTTCGTAATACAGCGACGGTTAATCTGACATGTCCTGTATACAGTTTAACCTCGCATGGAAGATGGCTTTAGTTTACAAGAAGCTCTCACCAGATTCCCTCTTAGATACGTACAATGGGGAGCGCCTACCCGTCATCGCGGAAATGCTCAAGCAAGTCGTTGGCTTATACGAGAAACACCAAAACATGAAAAGCCCTCCCTCTGGCGCATCTCGGGGCAAGGAGCTGCTTATGCTTGATATTAACTACCGCTGGAGCCTAATCCTGGTAGAGCAGAGGCTCCCATTGCGTGCCGGAGTAGATGCGCAGATCGATGATTTGAAAGCTCATTCCTACACGGGCTGGAATGACAGCCTGTGCGCCGGGGATCGAGCGCCTGACGCCCCAGGGTTGCAGGTTGTTGGCGATGATAGTGCGCGTACATTGTTCGACCTACTCGATCCCACGAAACACACCATGCTGTTATTCTCCGCCGATGTTCACAGAGTGAAGGCTACTGAAATGCTCGACATCATACTTTCCTCCATCGCCAAGGACGTATTCCAAACATTCATCTTGTCGCCAACTGCGCCGTCTACGACTGTCATTGGTGATAAATCTATTGTCGACAAACAAGGCCACATATACGACTCCTACCGCGTCCAGGCAGATGGATTCTTAGCAGTTATCGTCCGCCCTGACGGTATCATCGGAGCTGTCTTAGAGAATAAAGAAGGGCTGAGTAGCTATTTGCAGCTTTTGTTCAACTTCTGATACCCTGATTGCCTTTTGTGAGTTTGACATCATAAATACCAACGTCGATATATAGCTCGCCTTATAAGACTGCGCGTTGGATTTAGGACATTATGTTCCCACTCCAGTGAAAAAAAGACAATTTACATTCCTCCGAATGGTGTTCAAGTTCTATTTAGAGATCTCAAATATGCTAACTGTGTAGCACAGTCATTGGCATGTAGACGGCCGAGCAGTCTACTGATTCCTGATGCTTATGGAGAAGAGGATTATAATCAATGAACATCTGAGAACATTTGTGATCAGGGACATGTCTCGTTGAAAATTGATTGGTTACATCACGTATAAGTATAATGTGATCTAGTTCTTCAGTTGCGATGGATTTTATTAAATTCTGCATCATGAACAGATATGTCGATTTCAAAGGAAGATAAGACAGGCCCAACTGCGATGAACTGGTCGTTTATCATCTTGATGTGCTCCGCCGACCGCGGAACTATGCGCACAGGGAATTTACCTGGAGTAGCAGTAATACCCTGGGGGAGATGTTAACTCGACTACGGATATGAGTAGTATTAGCCACCAATTGCCTGACTGATGTCCGCACTTTTGAAATTTGGATTTTCCCACAGTCACTAATTCTAGTGATCAAAGTCATTGAGTATGCTCATATCTCATGAACTACTACAAATCTCACTGATAACATTAGAACTTTTTGTAATGAACCCATACCTGGCTTTCTAATGGGCGCATTTTCGACTTTCTTAACTTTCCCACGGTCACAAATGTTACTAATGCTACTTTTTGTTTTGCTTCCCATTTAACAACGGCTACAAATCTCACTGATGTCATTAGAACTTTTTGTAATGAACCTATAGCTGGCTTTCTAATGGCATCATTTTCGACTTTTTGACTTTCAAGATTTTCCCACGGTCACAAATGCTATTGGCCACATTCTTTCTTTTGCTTATAACTTTTCAATGGCTACAAATCTCACTAATAACATTAGAACTTTTTGTAATGAACCTATAGGTGGCTTTCTAATGGCACTATTTTCGACTTTTTGTGATTCAGAATTTCCCACGGTCACTAAATACTACTGATCATACCTTTATGCATACCATTTAGTCAGAGAAGCCCAAGTGTTAACACAGTAGACATGTACAGGCTCTGTGTTAACACAGTGTACCTACATGCAGTTATATGTTAACATGTAGCTACAAAGTCATTGTTAACATCATGAGCCTACACGCAGTTATGTGTTAACAATGAAGCTACTAGGATGTTAACATCATGAGCCTACACGCAGTCATATGTTAACACACACCCACAAAGTCACTGTTAACACCATAAGCCTACACGCAGTTGTATGTTAACAACCAAGCTACAAGAATGTTAACATCATGAGCCTACACACAGTACTATGTTAAAAGGTCAGTGTTAACATCATGTACCTACGCAGTTATATGTTAACAACTGAGCTACTGAGACGTTAACATCATGAGCCTACATGCAGTCCCATGTTAACATGTATCTACAAGGTCAGTGTTAACATCATCATGTACCTACGCGGTATATGTTAACAACCAACTACAAAGTGACTGTTAACACCATGAGCTTATACGCAGTTGTATGTTAACAACCAAGCTACTAAGATGTTAACAGCATGAGCCTGCACACAGTAAGATGTTAACATGTGTCTACAAAGTCACTGTTAACATCATGTACCTATGCAGTTATATGTTAACAACATAGCTACTCAGATGTTAACAACATCAGCCTACACGCAGTTAGATGTTAACAACATAGCTACTAAGATGTTAACAGCATGGGTCCACACGCAGTCCCATGTTAACATGTATCTATAAAGTCACTGTTAACATCATGTACCTACGCAGTTATGTGTTAACAACATAGCTACTAAGATGTTAACATCATGAGTCTACACGCAGTTGGATGTTAACATGTAGCTACAAGGTCATTGTTAACATCATGTACCTACGTGGTTATATGTTAACCACATCTACGCCTTGTATGTTAACACGTTGGTACAGTGTTAACACCCTGGACCTTCCCCTTATGCGTGCACACCCTATATATGGGTGTACAGTGTTCTGTGTTAACGAAAACAGCAGGGATTACTGGATCGTAGTCAACCCTGGAGATGCATCAACCGGATATCACTGCTCGGCCAGGTCCAGAGACGTGACACATGCATCTCACCATCAGCAAGTTAGAAGACAACTGACGGCTGTAGAACAATACTGGGCATGACTTCCAATACATTGTACGGAAAACTCTTCTCTGTCCAACAACATATGTATGTAGTAATGCTCAGAATAGTAGTGAAGGAACAGAACGAGCTTAAACGGCTAGTACGCAACAAGGTGAAAGAGACAAGAGTAGAGGAAGCTCCGACTTCGCGTCACACCGTCTCTGCTAGAGAACAAAGTAAGGAGTGTGCGTGCCGAGAGCAATGGAGGCAGTCGACCAGAAGTCGACCTTGCAGCAAGGAAATCCTCCCGACGCTCACGTAATCCAGCAGCCGCTCCAGCCAATCGGAACAGAAATAATCTTTATTCTAACAAATAAGTGCAAAGAGGTGTGCAACGAATCACAGCGCGACAAATCACGAACGAACCAATGAGACCATCGTTCCTAGCCCCCTTATGAACCCTGTCAAAGTGTTTCAGACCACCTGGGACTAACGAGCCTCCATTACATTTTGGTCTCGTAACCACAGCGACTCAGGCTGACAATGGAGTTCAACTTCTCATCAGGCTTCTACTAGCTAGTTCCACGGTATATAAAAGTACATCACGCTGATGGGAAAACAACTCGCGACTGCAGCATGTCTAAGAAGAACGATGACAGGGCCAATATTGTTGTGGTTGGCGGTGGGGGCGCTGGCTCCATCGCAGCTCACGCACTGTCCTCTGCCTTGGACGCAGCAAAATACAGCCTCATTCTCATCAATCCACTTCCATACCGAATCTGCCTTCCTGCAACAGCCCGTGTTGCTGTCTCCAACGTCGATAATCTTCAGCAAGAAGCCTTCATACTGTTTGACAAGTTGTTTTACAACAACAACGGAACTTTCTTGCAAGGCAAGGTCGCATCGATTGCACCCTCCGAATCTGGAGACGGAGGCCACGTACTTCTAGAAACGGGCGAAAATATATCGTACAAGATTTTGGTGCTAGCTCCAGGCGCAATATGGGATGAACCACTTTCTTTCCCTGACGACGAATCGAGAATGGACAAGTTCCTGGCTGACACTCGACTCAAGATTCACGACGCTGAGGACATTGTCATAGTTGGAGGAGGTGCTGTTGGAATTGGTGCGATGATCACCCTCTTGCTACGCAAGCACTCACCTACTTCTGTTGTAGAACTTTGCGGAGAAATCAAGGACATATACCCCGTATGTTAAGTGTGTCGCACGACAATTATACATTATGACTTTGTTTCTAGGATAAAGGTGTCACAATCGTTCACGGGAGGCGTCTCCTCATGAATGACACCTATCCGGACAACTTCCGCATTGCCCTTGAAACTTGCGTCCGAGCCCGCGGCGTCAACGTCATTCTGAACGATTATGTTGACGAAGCAAACCCGCTTGAAGCGTCTACTATTATCACCCGCGGTGGCAAAACCATCCGAGCAGACTGCATTGTACGTACTTTTCTATCCTAAAGCATGCCCATGTAGTCATTAAACATTTAGCTGAAAGCGAACGGCCCTCGCCCGAATACAGACTTGATTACAGCCTCCCTTGGAGGTGTAGCAACGAGTGGCGGCTTGCTGAAAGTCGAATCCACGTTGCAATTAGTAGGCCATGCGCACATCTTCGTTGGTGGTGATGTAGTCGATATCAAGGAAGAAAAGCAAGTTGCCAAAGCGCAAGCGCATGCAGCTGTTATCACCGCGAACATATCAGCGTTCTTATCCCAGAAACCTCTTCAACCTTACAAAGGCAGCACAGAGATGATTGTCGTTACCATTGGGAAGGTAAGTATCTGCTTGGTTGCTTTGAATTGGCAGCTGACGTAGCGAGCAGGGTGGAGGCGTAGGATACTTCGATTTCTTGTGGGGAATCGTTCTTGGTGACTGGTTTGCGTGGATCGTCAAATCCAAGTCCGTCGCCGTACCTATGGTTAGAGGCTACATGGGCTATTAGAGTTACGTTTACCATACTGGGTAGCAACTGGACAATGTTCCTTGCCATAATAGTTTACAATCAATAGGCGCAATGCACCTTTTAGTTTACAACACTTATTATGCACAAACGATCAAGAGTCCACAGGTGTCTTGAGAAATGCATACTGAGAGAAAGTCACTTTGCCAGGTGGGCCCTCCACTAATTCCTGCGTGACGAGATTATAACCGAGATGTTCATACATGGCAACCTTGACAAATGATCAGCCGTTCACTCACTGTGCATTGGAGTGCTGGTAACCCACATGGTTAGATACATTTGCTTCTAAACAAACTGACTTCTTCTCCGCTGCAGCCTATAAACGACGAATTAATTTGAGTCCCCAACGATCGTCGAAGGGCTAACCTGTAATACCCCGTCGCCTTCCCCTATTCCCCTATACCCCTGGCATCACGAGTTCCCCGTGATGCCTGTCACCTGACTATGTTGATATGCGCATTGTTTGGCGCGGCTTGAAAAACTACCTACCTTTTTTCATACCATCTATATCACTCACCTCAGCACGTACTTACCGCGAATATATGTCGGTCTAACGTATCGTGCACCGCGTGATATAAGGGTACTCAGTGAGTACTTACACTTTTTTACGTTACCTTAAAACTACGTTTTCGCGCATATGCGGCGCGGAGGAAAAAACCGAAATCGCCGACCTATGGAAGACTCCTCGATAGCCGAGGCGAGAGAAGCAGCTGATGCTTCTGCCCCACATGTGGGGATACCCACTTCACATGGCATTGCCCATGGGAACAGAACGGACGAAAGGGGGTCGGTTCGATCCCATCGCTCGAACCACACGCCTGGGAATCGGGAGGCAGAGGAACACGGGAACCTTGGCCCACAGCCCTTCCTTGCCTCCATGCCACCTCCCCCCGCGCCACGACGAGATCGTCGTGGACCGTTGTTCGATTATATGGGCAACCCCATAGTGGACAGCGACGATGATCGCCATAGTGGGTCTAGACACCGTCGTGACGAACAGTCCCGTCACTCGAGTTTGGGTCAAAGAGACGAACGACCTTCCGAGCGCCCTCAACGAGAGGGCTCAGCGAAACGATCCCACACGAGGAGCTCATTCATCGACGAGGAGGAGAATCCATTCATTCCTAAGAGAGGAATGGAGGGAGGCCACGACGTGGCCGCTTCTTCCCATCACTCACGGGCCACTAGCGGCATGAGTGATAGAGCACGTCGACGTCGACGTGCTGAGAAACAGCCCGAATACCAGTCGGGACCCCATGACTCTTCGGTACGGGATCCAGATGAAGCCATCTCCGCATGGATTCAGAATAACCTCCCAGCCACCACCGACGAGATGGCAATGGCAGCAGCCGCACGGGCTGCGCACCTGCAGACTATGCACAAGCGTCCCCTCAGCCCCAAAACCATTCAGGATATCCTGATGCAGGTCCGCGCCGAACACGCGGCGAAGAATTATATCCGCCAGAGAGCAGCCCAACAGGAGGCGTCCCAGACGTTCCCTCGTACTCACGCCCCCATCGTTGGCAGGGCCGTCACGTTTAGTGGCAGAGTGATTCTGCAAAAGTGGTTCAATGCCGCCACGAAGGCGCGGGAGCCCACGGCCGTGGCCGACCAAGGCATCGACTTCGATTCTGAGGGGAACCCATGGGAACGTGCGCCCCAGGGCGACGGAAGAAGGGACGAACATCAGCGCCGCGTAGGCGACGCTTCCACACAACGCGGGAACGCCCGCGACACTCGCGACCACGACCGCGATAATCGCGTTCCTCCTAGCGGAGGAGCTTCCAACCCAGGCGGCCCTAGCGGAAGAGGGCGGGACAATGGAGACCGAGGGGGTGGCAATTCACCTCCTAAGGATCCCCCACGCCCCGACCCCTATGAAGTGGGGTCCAACGGCGAGGATCGCCGTAACCAGCGACGTCACCGAACCCCGCAGGAAAGGCTCAACTCCCGAAGACCCACTGGGTACGAACGTACGTACGCACCCCCGCCTGCCACGGGCAGACACATCGCGGAAGGTGAGGGCGCCCCGCCGGACGGCTCGTCTTCCGGCTCGGGGTCTGACCATCATAATGGTGGTCGCCGAGGCGATGACCATCACGACAATGACCGTGATCACAGAGGAATGCGGAATCGTGAACCAGTTCCCCCACGACGACACGTGGATTTCGATGACGAACGCCCCCACCCCCGTAACGATCGGGGTGGTCACCGCATATCACATCGGGACATGGGGATGGCTAGTGCCGTAGACCAGCCCGATCTCTCGGAATATTCGAGAGCTATCCGGCAACGATATGCCGACATGGTGCATAAAAGATTGGGCAGCCCCTTTGTAAGTACTCACTGAGTACTCCTTATGTCACGCGGTGCACGATACGCTTGACCAACGTGTATTCGCGGTACGTATGTGCTTTGTAGAGTGATATAAGATGATGGGAATGAATGTGTGTAAAAAAACCAACTAGCGCCCACGGGGGCGCATATCAACATGGTCAGGTGATAGGCATCACGGGGAACACGTGATGCCAGGGGTATAGGAGAGAGGTGACGGGGTATTACACCCGCCCCCTCTAGATCGGTTCAACCGATCGTAACAAGGAAGAAATAATAAAAGATTCAGAACGTAAGCAAGGGATATGAAATAGTATGAAGGAGGGTGATGGTTGTTGAATGGCATAGGAATCCGCTACTGTGGGGTAGCGGGGAACGGATAGAAGGACACGTCGCCACTGTAGGGGGGCGATGCACAAGTGAGAGGTCAAAAGAAATCCACTACTGTGGGGTAGTGGCAGGAATGATATAAGGAGGACCCTTCATCTTTACGGGTCCATGATTTCATCTTCGTCGGGGACGGACGAGGGGACCTCCGAGGGGGCGATCTCGGAGGGGGTGGCGCTAGACGCGCTTGTGGTGTCACCACGTACGGGGT
Source organism: Pleurotus pulmonarius (assembly GCA_012980535.1). Lineage (NCBI taxonomy): Eukaryota > Fungi > Basidiomycota > Agaricomycetes > Agaricales > Pleurotaceae > Pleurotus > Pleurotus pulmonarius. The sequence goes on from SJKF01000002.1 coordinate 3,493,932, forward strand.
GGTGAGGAAAGTAGGCAGGGGCTGTAATAATGCCCCCGAGGGATACGGTTGGCCCGCCGGGAAATGGGGCGGGCGGCTCCGGAGGTGGTTGCATCGTTGCGACCACTGGGGCTTGGACCGTAAAAGGGGGGATTGGATTGGCCAATCCCGTCGAAGATGACCCCGCCACGGGCGGGGGTGAAAAACGCGTCCTAGTGAAGGCGCGGGGAGGTGACGAATTTGCGTCGTCATCGAAGCGGGCGGGGCGTTTCTTGTTTCCTCGTAACCCCGCTTCGCGTCTCGAGGGCCGCCCGGCGCTCGGGGACGGGGGACAAAGAGGGGGCCGTAAGGCCATGAAGTCCACCAGCCGCGCGGGTTCGTGGGGGTGTCCAGCAGGGTGCTGGCTCGCGTCCAACGCGTTCAAGTGCTCGCGGACGGTAGATAAGTCACGCCCATCGTTGCGTGCGTCGGTGACCCAGGCTTGGGCAAAGTCCCAACAGTCGTCCGCCCAGGCGTACGAGAACCCGCATCCGGCAAGGTGACGTGCCACGGTTTCTACCGTGAGGTTATCGATTGATCCGCTCAGTGGGCGGAAGTTGACGGTGGGGGTGATGTTGATACTCTCCCGTAAGAGAGTACTTCGGTATAATCCTGGCACGGCCAGGAGTTCGCAAAAACGCTGATGGAACAGCGTACGTTGGCGGTTGAATGAGGCGCCAGCCGAGCTCTCATTGGGGCTGAGTGCCCGCATGGCACGCCAGCCTCTCACTTGCCTCAGATTCAGCGGATCTGAGATGCCAGCGGGCGGGGCATGTACCCGCCGTTCGTAGTGGTAATAAGCCGCCCATCTTTCGGGCGGGTCGTTCGATTGGGGTGGCCCCATGCCTGGCCTTCTGATATTAGGCATGTCCTCCACTGTCGCTGACAGTGGCGTGATGGAAATCGGCGTTTGGGGGTTGGCGCGGGCAGCGACGAGTGCCGGGTGAGTCAGGTATCCCGAGGTACCAGCGCTCATATTCGTGGCCCGTCCGGAATTCCGACGGTCCTCGTCGCGCACCCATTGTGGCACTCGCCACTGGTTCAACGCGCTGCGTTGGGCACTTGTCAACTCGCGCCTCTCTTGTCGCGCCCGGTTTGCCGCGGTGGTTACCGCCTTGCATTTGTCCACGGCTTCGTGGTTTCCTGGGGTTTGGGCCGCATTGAATATTTGCTCCCAGCCGCCCCGTGATATGGGGAGGCCATCGCGATCCATTTGAGGTCGAATTTCTCGTTGGGAAACGAGACTATGTGGGGCGGCCGCAGTGACGGCCGCAAATGAGGGTTCAGCCGTGGAGGCTGAGGCGGGGAGAGGGGGAAAGTCGTCACTGGACTCATCCCCGTAGTCGGGCTCAATGTCGTAGTATTCGTTTTCTATCGGGCGGTTATCCCGGCTTGAGCTTTCCACACCGCTATCGTTGTGGGCATTCTTGTGCGCCTCTGGTCTGACTTTTCGTCGAACCTCGCGCCTGTCCTCCGTCTCGTTGAGACGGCGTCTCAAGTCGCGAATGTCGTCGCGAGCCTCGTCCAGCCGACTCCGGTAGTATCGTACATCGGCTTCTAGTCTCTCCCTCCCCTCCCTCGACATTTCGTCGATGACCCGCCATGAGTCGTACATTCGGGCCGCATACTGCGGCATCTCTGGGTGCAGTACGGCTGCCAACCGGCGGTCCGCCATGGGTATGGACCCATCCAGATAGCCCTGCATACGGTGCTGTCCGTATGCCGGGCAGATCTCGCACGACGGGTTCGTGCACATTACACATCGGTAACCTGGGTGGACCACCCAGGCCGCATGAGGATCTACGATTCCACCCTCTGGGGGTGGAGGAGGGAATGCCGACAGCGCCCGCGCCTCATCCTCCGTGAACTTGTCGCGCACCGAGCGATCCGCTCGTTGTTTGCCCTTCTCTTGCGCCGTGAAGCGCAATGGGGACTTTCCTCCGCCCGGGTTGGGCGGGTCGGGACCACCCATCGGGTGGTCAGGTGGCTGGCTGCCACCTGCGGCGCTCATGAATTCTTCGCTTGTTTTCTGTGTGACGGAGGGGGGTGTTGTGTAGTGTCGATGGGGACACCGTCGACTCTGCCGATTTTTTCCAGAATTTTAAGGTTCAATCGCCGCCGGGCTGACCCGTCACGGTCACGGGTAAAGATTAGCGCCTCTGCGCCCTTATCTTATCGGGGCTGCGTCGGGGCAGGTCCTCACATCGAGAGACGTTCATCAGCTCGAGGTATCTCTCGAGCGCTTCCAGTTCGTCGCAATGGGCTCGGGGTTCCCAAGTAGTATCCCCCAGGTTCCACTTAACCTGGAACTGTAGGGCCTTGCCCTGCCACCGATGCGCGGTGATATCGTCGACGATCCATTCGGCGTCGTCGGGGGCTCCCCAATCGTATGGTTCCATCGGGGATCGCTGAGGAAACAGCGATGAGTCGTTTTCCACGTGCGGGCGCAGCTTCGATGCGTGGAACTTAGGGTGAATGTTCCGTGCCGCCAGCTCAGCGGGTAGGTCGAGGACATAGTTGGATGTCTCCGGGAATGCCTTCGTAACCCTGTACGGGCCCACGTATTTGGGGAGAAGCTTGCCGGCCCTTCCCTTTGGGAGGGACAGGTTACCTGTAGACAGGTAGACTAGGTCGCCTTCGGCAATGGAAGGCTCTTCACGCCGTCTGGTATTTGCGTGATACGTCTGAAATACACGACGCTCAATGATAGTGTCGTATACGTCGCTGAGGTTCTGTCGAGCCTTCTCGGCGAACGATGCGACGCCTGGGGCGAACTCCAGTCCTCGTCGATGAATATTCATCATTGATGGGAGATACCCATAGTTTGCCTCGAACGGTGCGAGACCAGTGGTGGAACTCAGGCTGGAGTTCAGGGTGAATTCCACCATGGGCAGCTTGGCCACCCAGTCGGACTGGTCCGCCCTAATGATCGATCTCAGTATCTGAGATATGGAACGGTTGACTCGCTCCGTTTGCCCATCCGTCTGAGGATGGAATGAAGTAGACATTCGTAGCTTGGTCCCCAACAGCCTGTGCAATTCCGTCCACCATTTAGATGTGAACTTGGAGTCGCGATCGGAAACAATACTCGACGGGAGGCCGTGGAGTCGACAGATGTCTTTCAGGTATATCCACGAAAGCTCCGTGGCAGTCGTCCTGGTAGTCACAGGAATCAGATGAACCATCGAGGTGAGACGGCAGATGACCACCCAAAGGTAGTTGAATGAGTCGACCTCTGGAAACGGCCCAATGAAGTCCATCCCTATGCTGTCCCAGGGGGCGGTCGGGATGGGTAACGAGTGCAATTTCCCTGCCGGGGGCTGGTAGTTGCCCTTCGCCCGTTTGCACGCGATGCACGAATCGCAAAATGTAGCGATGATTTTGGCCATTTTTGGCCACCAGAACCATCGTCTGATGTATTCGGCGGTCTTTTGTCCGCCGAAATGCCCCACTATGGAGTGAGCGTCCTCGACTATGACACCGAAGAGCGTGTTGTCACGATATTTACCGTGAGGTATACACATAACCGTCTCCTTACCCAGATTGCAAGTCCAGATCAGGTTGTCCTTCTCGAAGAACGAAGGATACTCCGAGGGCTTGGCGATGATTTTGGAGAAGAACGGGTCCTCCTTGTATGATCTTTTCACCGATGCGGTGAAGTCGTCACGATGATGTACGACAGATCGTAAATTGGTCCCCTTTGCTCTGGACTCGATCACCATTGGGTCGACGTGGTCTGGTACCAGGGGCGTCACTCCATGGGCGTGACCCAATGTATTCGCCTCAATATCCCGTGCTTCTACCCTATCGGTAGGCCTCTGGGCGAATAGATGGGCGCGGGGCTGAATAACCTCACGAATTCTGTCTTGTGGCAACAGATCGTGATCTGGGTCGATGCGGACGTCCGCGTTGACGTATTCATCTTCGTGATATTTGTCGAGGGGCGTGTCCTCTGAATAATATCGAGAGAGGCAGTCCGCCACTTTATTAAGTGATCCTTTGACATATTTGATGTCATATTGGAAGCGAGAGAGGTATTCCATCCATCGTGCTTGTCTGGCCGACAGTTTTCGTAATCCGTTGAAGAATTCCAACGCCCTATGGTCGGTAACAACGGTGAATTTGTAGCCCAATAACTTATCCTCCCATTTTAGGAGGGCTTCCAATATAGCCAAGGCTTCGTGCTCGTAAACACGATAGTTATGCTGGGCGGGGGTGAACTTCTTCGACATAAAGCCCGCTGGTCGGCAGGTCAGCCAATCCGCACCCTGACCATACATTGCGCCCAACCCCGACGTGGATGCGTCGCAAATCACCCAAATGGTGTCCGGTTTAGTGTGGTCGATAGGTTTTAGGATGGGGTGTCTCGCGCAGAGTTCCTTAATCATCACGAAACATTTATCGTGAAGGGGCCTCCAGACAAAAGTCTGGCCATTCTTCTCCATCGCCTGCAACGGCCCAGCGTATGCTGAGAGATCCGGTACGAAATGAGAAAGGTATTGCACCAGTCCCATGAACCGTTGTATGTCGTTATATGATCGCGGAGTCCTCCATTCGCGGATTCGCGCGATCTTGTCCTCATCGGGGTGCAGGCCCCGGTCGTCGATTATGTGCCCCAAGCAGTCTACGCGGATCGCGTAGAGGTCACACTTTTCGGGTTTGAGATAGAACTCAAACTCACGGATCTTTTCAAATGCGAGGCGGAGGTGCTCCTCGTGCTCCTCGATGGTGTTGCTGTAGACGAACACGTCGTCGAGATAAACATGGATAAATTTTCCGATGTAGTCTCGAAAGACCAGATTCATGATCCTCTGGAAGGTGGAAGGCGCATTGCAGTCGCCTTGCTGCATTACGTGGCTCAGGAGCGTGCCATATATGGTGGCGAACGCCGTTTTCCAGACGTCTCTGGGTTCCACTCTCACTTGCTCGTAAGCATCCGAGAAGTCAATCTTCGACCTGTATTTGGCTCGCGCAACGTCGAGCCTGATGGAGTCCTGGTCTGGGAACGGGGTGACGTCGGGACGTGTATTTTCGTTCCGTTTTCTACAGTCTACGACAGTGCGTAGCTTTCCCGACTTCTTAAGCACACATAACATGGGTGCAGCCTGGTCAGTCTGGCATGTCTCCCACCATCCGTCGTGGATGTACTTGGAGATCTTTTCTGCTAGTTGCGGCTTAAGCGAGTCCGGACATCGAGGGAGATAATAATTATATTTTTTCTCCTCGTCGTACAACGGTATCGTGTGATTGATAGCACGAAGGGGGGGGGCCTATCAGGCGCGCCTCCCATGATGTCTTTACATCGAAAGATCCACCTCGATCTCAGGTGAGGGATATGTTCTTCGGTGTATACATCCACACTGGATAGTATGGCTTCGAAGTCGGCGTCCATATTGCCTAGAAATTCCCGATCCGTATTCGGGGGGTCTCGCGCTTCCCGCGGGTGCTGAGATTCGCTATGTTCAGCTTTGTCTTTCGTCTTTTCCAGGCGTATGTGTTCCTGGATCGTTCGTTCGACGGTGTTCAATTGGTCCGGGGACATCGCCATGTCCACGACATCCACATCGATCTTGTCGTTCCGCCTGGATGCGGGCGGCTCAGCCTTTCGCGACTGATGCTCTAGTCATTCTTTCTTTCGGATCGCATGTCTGCGCGCCATTTCCACTGATTCCTCCCCCTCCGTGAGCGAAGGGTGCGCTTGGTCACCAATGCGGATAACCCTATTCGCGAAGTCGAGCGAAACTCCGTGTTTGTGCATCCACGGGGTCCCTAGTATCACGTCGTAGCGATCGATGTTTGCTACGTCGAAGTATTCCCGGCTGTCGATGCCGCCGAATAGCACGCGAGAGTACGTGCCAAACTGTATGCTCGCGCTGCTCCCCACTGTACCCAGTTGGAGTGGTATCACGTCCTTGAGATAGCCATATCTCACCTTCGCGACTCGCGCGAAGTCCGGACTCATACAGTCTGTCGTACACCCCGAGTCGAACAGGGTGTATGCTCTCACACCATTAATCACCACGTACTGTGCTATAGACTTGGTGGTGATATGCGCCCGCCTGGGGCGCTCCATGGGCTGCCCCGATGGTTGATATTTCGGCCGCATAACTGAGATGCGGGTTGCCTCCCCAGTCGCAGTGTTGTCACTATTGACGGGTGTGTTCGGCGCCCTTATGCCGAATAACTGTACCCCTTCGGCGTTGTCCATAGTGTCCATTACTCCCATATGGACGTTATCCTCCGCTACGTCATAGTAGCGGTCGTACCCGTTGTCATCGTCTGGTGACGAGTATTGGGAACCATCTAAGTTCCCTTCATTATCGGCCACTGGGAATTCCTCTGGTGGCCCCTCTTCCACATACTCGTTGTGGAGCTCACGAGCCGGGTCACCTTCCGAGCCGTCCTCTATTCGTGCCGCGTTAAGCCGCGGCTGCCCGTATTTGGGGCACTTAGGGTCGGTGGAGATGTGTCCAAAGTTGCCACATGCGTAACATTTGGCCTTGGTAGCATCAAACTGACCGCCACCCGTTCGTCCTGGTGGATTACGATTCACCACCCTCGGCTGCGATGGTGGGTGGGGCTTCGACAGTGTAGCCGACGTTGTCTTTGGCAGTGGCGCTTGTGCCGGTGCTTCCACAGCGCGGTCGTCGATGGGGGGCCGCCTCGATCCAAGGGTGTATCCCTTGGAGTTTTGGAATCGGTTGGAAGGCCGACTACCCATCTGTACCGATGGCTTATCCGCCCTAGCGGGGGCGATTCCCGTTCCAGGATGATTCCTGGCCTTGTTAGCGGTGGCCGCGTGGGTGTAGTGCTTGGCCATGATCCTGCTCTCTTCGGCCTGGAGTGCGACCGCGTACAGGTCTGAGATAGGGTGGCGTTCCGCGTTGTACCCCCTGTCCACCATTTTATCCCTGATAAATCCTGGGAGGCCCACCACGAACTGCCTCCGGAACATATAATGGTCCGGGGGATGGATCATCCGCTTCGCAGTACGCTCCAGGGCGTCGTAGAAACCACGCACACCCGTCGTGGAAGAGTACTCCGTGGCCAGGAACTCTTCAGTGGCATCCTGTATAGCGGTCGGTTGTACGAATCGATCGTACAATCCTATGATCACTCTCAAGAACGTCCATTGGCGTTCATCGTTAGAGTCTTCGACCTCTTCGTCGAACCATACCGCCGCTTCACCGTCTAGGTGAAGACCAATGAGGGTGATACATTCCTCCTCTCGAGCAGGGACACTGTATTGGTTGATCCGGAGCCACCTCATAAGGGAGTGGAGCCATCGGTTGAATTTATCCACGTCCTGGTCGCCGGACCATTTGTCCGGTTTCTGGACGTGGGACGGAGGCTTGACTCCTGGAGGCAGCTCGAATGGAGTGCCCAGCCTCTTGTGCACCATGTCGGCATACCGTTGCCGAATAGCTCTCGAGTATTCCGAGAGGTCGGGTTGGTCGACAGCACTGGCCATCCCCATGTCCCGACGCGATAGGCGAGGTCCGCCCCGCTCATTGCGGGGTAACGAGTGTTCGTCATTGAAATCCACGTGTCGACGTGGGTGAACAGGTTCACGGTCCTGTCGTTCTCTTCGATCACGATTGCGGTCGTGATCGCCATTATCACGACGGTTTCCAGGATGCTGGTCGGATTCCGAACTGGAGGATGAACCATCTGGGGGGGGTCCATCGCCTTCCGCGATGTGCCTGCCAGTGGCAGGCGGGGGAGCGTACGTTCGCTCATATCCTGTGGGTCTCCGAGAGTTAAGTCGCTCTTGAGGCGTTTGATGACGCCGCTTATTACGGCGAATTTCGTCATTGGAGTCCACTTCCGAATGATCAGGAAGTGGAGGGCTCCTAGGAGGGGAATGGCCGCCTCCTCGTCCTCCATTGTTTCCTCCTCCTCCGCTGGGGCCTCCTTGATTGGCCACCCCTCCCGTAGGGAGGGCGTTATTATCGCGATCGTGGTCGCGAGCGTCGCGAGGGTTCCCGTGACGTTGAGACGTCTCGCCTACGCGGCGATGTCGTCCACCCCTTCTGGTATCGTCCTGGGGTGCACGTTCCCAGGGATTCCCTTCAGAATCGAAGTCTATGCCCTGGTCAGCCACGGCAGTGGGCTCCCGCGCTTTGGCGGCCGCGTTGTACCATTTTTGCAGGATTACCCTGTCACTAAAAGTGACAGCTCTGCCCACGATGGGGGCATACGTCTGAGGGAGCGTCTGTGAGGCTTCTTGCTGGGCTGCTCTCTGATGGACGTAGTTCCTTGCCGCGTGTTCTGCGCGGACTTGCATCAGGATATCCTGAATGGTCTTGGGGCTGAGGGGACGCTTGTGCATAGTCTGCAAGTGTGCAGCCCGAGCGGCTGCTGCCATTGCCATCTCGTCGGTGGTCGCGGGCAGATTGTTCTGAATCCACGCGGAGATAGCTTCGTCGGACTCTCGTGCCAATGGTTCATTGGTTCCCGATCGGCCTTCGGGTTGCTTTTCAGCACGTCGACGCTGACGTGTGCGGTCACTCATGCCACCAGTGACTGAGGAGTGATGCGAAGGCGCAACCAAGTTGCGGCCATCCTCAGCTCCCCTCTTAGGGAGAAAAGGGTTTTCCTCTTCGTCAATGAATGAGCTCCTCGTGAGGGAGCGTTTCGCAGAGCCCTCTCGTCGAGCGCGTTCAGGGCTTCGCCTGTCCTTTTGACGAAGGCTCGAATGACGAGATCGATCGTCGTGGCGCTTCGATGCCCTACTGTTACGGTCGTCATCGCTGTCCGTGATGGGGTTGCCCATATAGTCGAAGAGGGGTCCACGACGATCTCGTCGTGGCGCTGGTGGTGGGGGCATGGATGCAAGGAATGGGTGTGGGCCAACATTCCCTTGATCCTCCGTTTCCCGATTCCCATGCGTTCGGCTCGAACGGTGGGATCGAACAGATCCCCTTTCGTCCGTTCTGTTCCCATGAGCGACGCCATGTGAAGTGGGAATCCCCACATGTGGGGCAGAAGCATCAGCTGCTTCTCCTTCCTCGGCTATCGAGGGGTCTTCCATATGACGGCGATTTCGGTTTTTTCCTCCGCGCCGCATACGCGCGAAACGTAGTTTTAAGGAAGCGTAAAAAAGTGTAAGTACTCACTGAGTACTCCTTATGTCACGCGGTGCACGATACGCTTGACCAACGTGTATTCGCGGTACGTATGTGCTTTGTAGAGTGATATAAGATGATGGGAATGAATGTGTGTAAAAAAACCAACTAGCGCCCACGGGGGCGCATATCAACATGGTCAGGTGATAGGCATCACGGGGAACACGTGATGCCAGGGGTATAGGAGAGAGGTGACGGGGTATTACACCCTTCGAACTGCCCTTGGGGGTCAAGCCTCCCTCCCACGTCCAAAAGCCTGACAAATGGTCCGGCGAACAGGACGTGGACAAGTTCAATCGATGGCTCCACTCCCTCATGCGGTGGCTCAGGATAAACCAGTATAGTGTCCCTGCCCGCGAGGAGGAATGCATCACACTCATCGGCATCCACCTAGACGGTGAAGCAGCAGTGTGGTTCGACGAAGAGGTCGAAGGCGCTGACAATGAACGTCACTGGACGTTCCTGAGGGTGGTTATCGGACTGTACGATCGATTCGTACAGCCAACCGCCATCCAGGATGCTACAGAAGAGTTCCTGGCAACGGAGTACTCCTCCACGACGGGAGTGTGTGGGTTCTACGATGCTTTGGAACGCACCGCGAAGAGAATGATCCACCCTCCGGATCATTACATGTTCAGGAGACAATTCGTGGTGGGCCTCCCTGCCTTCATCAGGGATAAGATGGTCGACCGAGGGTACAATGCAGAGCGCCACCCCATCTCTGATCTTTACGCCGTTGCCCTGCAGGCCGAAGAGAGTAGGATTATGGCTAGGCATTATACCCATGCCGCCACTGCCAATAAGGCCAGGAATCATCCTGGAGCAGGAGCGGCTCCCGCTAAAACGGACAAGCCACCAATACAGGTGGGCAATCGGTCCTCGAGCCGACTCCACAATTCCAAAGGATACGCATTTGGAGCAAAGCGGCCTATCGCCGACGACCGCGTCGCAGATGCGTCGACTCCAGTGCCGCTGATGAAAGCAACGACGAGCGCACCATCCAGACCACACCCGTCAGCCCAGCCGAAGATGGTGGCCCGTAACCCACCAGGACGAACTGGTGGCGGTCAATTCGACGCTACCAAGGCCAAGTGTTATGCCTGTGGCAATTTCGGCCACATCTCAACCGACCCCAAATGCCCCAAATTTGGGCAACCGCGACTCAATGCAGCCCGAGTGGAGGACGGCGCAGAGAACGGCCAAACGGCCGAACCCCACAACGAGGTTGTGGAGGACGATCCACAGGACGAATTCCCCATGGCCGAAGGCGAAGGGAACCTGGATGGCTCCCAATACTCGTCGCCCGACGACGACAATGGATACGACCGCTACTTTGATGTAGCGGAGGATAGCGTGCACATGGGAGTCATGGACGCTACGAATGACGTTGACAGGGTTCAGTTCTTCGGCATACGAGTGCCAGAACCCCCTAGCGAAAGGGGAGGTGTTGCACTGGGGGAAACGGCGCGCATCTCAGTCATGCGGCCCAAATACCAGCCATCAGGGCAACCGATGGAACGTCCCAAACGGGCGCATATTACCACCAAGTCCATAGCACAGTATGTGGTAATTAATGGAGTTAGAGCATACACCCTGTTTGATTCAGGGTGTACAACGGACTGCATGAGCCCGGATTTCGCGCGGGTCGCGAAGGTGAGGTACGGTTACCTCAAAGACGTGGTACCGCTCCAGTTGGGAACGGTAGGGAGTAGTGCGAGCATACAATTCGGCACATACTCCCGCGTGCTATTCGGAGACATCGACAGCCGGGAGTACTTCGATGTGGCCAACATCGATCGCTACGACGTGATACTAGGAACCCCGTGGATGCATAAACACGGAGTATCGCTCGATTTCGCGAATAGGGTTATCCGCGTTGGTGACCAAGCGCACCCTTCGCTCACGGAGGGGGAGGAATCGGTGGAAATGGCACGCAGACATGCAATCCGAAAGAAGGAATGACTAGAACATCAGTCTCGAAAGGCTGAACCGCCTGTATCTAGACGGAACGACAAGGTCGACGTGGATGTCGTAGACATGGCAATGTCTCCAGATCAACTAGACGTCGTCGAACGAACGATCCAGGAGAATATCCACCTGGAAAAGCTGAAAGACAAACCAAAACATAACGGCACTCAGCGTCCGCGGGAATCGAGAGACCTCCCAAACGCGGAACAGGAGTTCCTAGGCAATATGGATGCCGATTTTGAGGCCATACTATCCAGTGTGGAGGTATACACTGAGGAACACATTCCTCACCTGAGATCGAGATGGATATTTCGATGCAAAGACATTATGGGAGGCGCGCCTGATAGGCCCCCTCCCCTTTGTGCTATCAACCACACGATACCGCTGTACGACGAGGAGAAGAAATATAACTATTACCTCCCTCGATGCCCGGACTCACTTAAGCCGCAACTTGCGGAAAAGATCTCCAAATACATCCACGATGGATGGTGGGAGACGTGCCAGACAGACCAGGCCACACCCATGTTATGCGTGCTAAAGAAATCGGGAAAGTTGCGCACAGTCGTAGACTGTAGAAAGCGGAACGAAAATACACGTCCCGATGTCACCCCGTTCCCAGACCAAGATTCCATCAGGCTCAACGTCGCGCGAGCCAAATATAGGTCAAAGATTGACTTCTTGGATGCTTACGAGCAGGTCAGAGTGGAACCCAGAGACGTCTGGAAGACAGCATTTGCCACAATCTACGGCACGCTGCTGAGCCACGTCATGCAGCAAGGCGACTGTAATGCGCCGTCTACTTTCCAGAGGATCATGAATCTGGTGTTTCGTGATTACATAGGGAAGTTCATCCACGTCTATCTCGACGATGTCTTCGTCTACAGCAACACCATCGAGGAGCACGAAGAGCACCTCCGTCTTGCATTTGAGAAAATTCGCTAGTTTGAATTCTACCTCAAGCCCGAGAAGTGTGATCTCTACGCAATCCGCGTAGACTGCCTGGGGCATATAATCGACGATCGGGGCTTGCATCCCGACGAGGACAAGATTGCGCGTATTCGCGAGTGGAGAACTCCGCGATCGTACAATGACATCCAGCGATTCATGGGACTGGTACAATACCTGTCTCACTTCGTGCCTGACTTGTCGGCATATGCTGGGCCACTCCAATTGATGGAAAAGAACGGCCAGACATTCGTCTGGAGGCCAATTCACGAGAAGTGCTTCGTGATGATCAAGGAACTTTGCGCGAGGCATCCTATCCTAAAACCCATCGACCACACCAAGCCGGACACCATATGGGTGATCTGCGACGCTTCCACGTTGGGGCTAGGTGCTATGTACGGTCAGGGCGCGAACTGGCTGACGTGCCGACCTGCGGGCTTCATGTCGAAGAAGTTCACCCCAGCGCAACATAACTATCGTGTGTACGAACACGATTCCTTGAATTACCTTTGGGTAGTTATCTGCCGCCTGACGTCGATGGTCCACTTGATCCCCGTGACTACGAGGACGACCGCCACGGAACTCTTGTGGATATACCTGAGGGACATTTGTCGACTTCACGGCCTCCCGTCGAGTATTGTGTCCGATCGTGACTCCAAATTCACGTCAAAATGGTGGACGGAGCTACATCGATTGCTGGGGACAAAATTGCGAATGTCCACATCGTTCCACCCCCAGACGGATGGCCAGACGGAGCGGGTCAACCGCTCCATATCTCAGATATTGAGGTTGATTGTTAAGGCGGACCAATCTGATTGGGTGGCTAAGCTACCCATGGTGGAATTCGCCTTGAACTCCAGCTTGAGTTCAACCACTGGTCTCGCTCCGTTTGAGGCGAACTACGGGTACCTCCCGTCGATGATGAACATCCACCGACGGGGAGTGGAATTCGCCCCCGGCGTTGCTTCGTTCGCTGAGAAAGCTCGCCAGAACCTTAGCGATGTATACAACGCTATTATAGAGCGCCGCATCTTTCAGACGTACCACACCAATACTAGGCGTCGGGATGAGCCATCCATCGCCGCGGGTGATCTGGTTTACCTGTCCACAGGTAACCTGTCCCTCCCTAAGGGAAGGGCTGGCAAGCTTCTCCCCAAGTTCGTGGGCCCATATCGGGTCACGAAGGCGTTCCCTGATACGTCCAACTACGTACTCGACTTGCCCGCCGAGCTTGCAGCGCGAAACATTCATCCTAAGTTCCACGTATCGAAACTACGTCCACACGTAGAGAACGACTCCTCGCTGTTTCCCCAGCGATCTCCGATAGAACCCTACGACTGGGGAACTCCCGACGACGCCGAGTGGATCGTCGACGATATCACCGCTCACCGGTGGCAGGGTAAAGCGCTGCAATTCCAGGTTAAATGGAACCTGGGTGATACCACCTGGGAGCCTCGGACCCACTGCGACGAACTGGAGGCACTCGAGAGATATCTCGAGCTAATGAACGTCTCTCAATGTGAGGACCTACCTCGACGTAGCCGAGATAAGATAAGGGCGCCTAAGCGCTAATCTCGTCCCGTGATCATCGCGGGTTATTCCGGCGGCGACTGAATGTTGAAAAATTCTGAAAAATACGACAGAGTCGACTCTATCACTGTCGCCATCGCTCGACACCCGCATACTCGAGAAAACAGCAGTCTCAATCCCATGGACGCCGCAGGTGGCAGCCAGCCGCCTGACCACCCGATGGGTGGCCCCGACCCGCCCAATCCGGGCGGAGCGAAGTCTCCAGCGCGCCTCACAGCGCAGCTGTCATATACCAGTCCTCAAGCCCCTTAGGGGTCCCCCCTACGCCCCTTTTCGGATACTCGGCCCTTCGGAATCCCTCGGGCTCCGCCCTTGAGGCTTATGCATGGTGCGCAGTACCTAGATTCACTTGTTACATGTTTCATATACATGTGCTGCTTACTTACCAGCCTCACCTTGTACACATGTTAGCTAGTATTTATAGTAGCATTAGTACACATGTATTCCTTACTCTGAATCTTAGTTCCTTTTCTGTCACACCTTGCCTTCTTGTCTTTACTGCGGGCTCCTCCGCGGAGCCCGCCTCTCACCTATGCCCTCACTGAAATCGGGACACCGCAGGGCTAGGAGGGCGCAGCATCAAAGCTGAAGCCAAGTCCCGTACGCTCCGCTCGTCCGCGCGTCCGCGCTCCCGCGCTCCCCGCGCGTTCCCGCGCCCCTTACGGACGAGTCAGGAGGCCCCTTGACACGGTCCTTAACAACTTTACCATTGTTCTACTATTTATTTGTATTTACCTCACTAGGATACCATTGTTCATAGGAACAAATAGTGTAGGTATAAATAGGGAGCAGGTCTCTCTGTTTCAATAATAACTCAGTTATCACCCACATTCTAGTTCATTAGTTCAGCTGTATCTGAAACGAGTAGGATACCAGCATTTCCGTTTGTAGAGACCTGAAAAGTAAGTACGGTCTATTTCTTTTGCTAAGTCTGCACCGAAACGAGTAGGTGTCAGTAACGCACTAACAGCTAAGTCTGCACTGAAAACGAGTAGGTGTCAGTAACGCTTTCACAGTTTGATTATCCCGAAACAAGTAGGGAACCCTTACAAGTCCAGATCTGAAACGAGTAGGATTCTGGCATACTGACCTCAGTTATTTAGTTATCTAGTTCATCCCATAGGTTTATTTAATAGACCTATAACCCCGTATATACTTGCTGCTTAACGTACAAGTACATACACCATCACACCCCTATCAACTTAGGAGTAGTATTGTTGACTGACATACTATTTCTATTAACCGACCTCACCCTATCCATACCCCTCTGAGAGTATTTCCTCCATTCCAATAATCCCGAAATCAACGAACGACCAGGTGCAACTCGACGCCGTAGTCCACGACCATCTGGGCACTATTTCATTAACCTGACTTAGTGTGACACCGTGGACAAGTGTAAGGCGGTAACTACCGCGGCCAACCGGGCTCGACAGGAGAGACGCGAGCTGACGAGCGCTCAACGCAGCGCATTGAACCAGTGGCGAGTGCCACAATGGGTCCGAGACGAAGACCGTCGGAATTCCGGACGGTCAGCGAACCTGAGCGCTGGTTCGTTGGGATACCTGACCCACCCGGCACTCGTCGCCGCTCGCGCCAACCCCCAGACGCCTATCTCCATCACGCCACTGTCAGCGACAGTGGAAGGCATGCCCAACGTCCGAAGGCCAGGCATGGGGCCGCCCCAATCACATGATCCGCCCGAAAGATGGGCGGCGTATTATCATTACGAACGACGGGTGCACGCCCCGCCCGCCGGCATCTCAGATCCTTTGAATCTGAGACAAGTGAGGGGTTGGCGTGCCATGAGAGCACTCAGCCCCAACGAGAACTCGGCCGGCGCCTCGTTCAGTCGACAACGTACGCTGTTTCATCAGCGTTTCTGTGAGCTCCTGGCCGTTCCAGGATTATATCGACGAACTCTCCTACGGGAGAGTATTTCAATTACCCCCACCGTCAACTTCCGCCCGCTGAGCGGATCGATCGACAACCTCACGGTAGAGGCCGTGGCGCGCCACCTTGCCGAATGTGGTTTCTCGCATGCCTGGGCGGACGACTGCTGGGATTTTGCCCAAGCCTGGGTCCTCGATTCACGCAACAATGGGCGTGATTTATCTACAGTCCGAGAACATTTGGACGCTTTAGACGCGAGCCAGCGTCCAGCTGGACACCCCCACGAACCTGCACGGCTGGTGGATTTCATGGCCCTACGGCCCCCTCTTTGCCCCCCTTCCCCGAGCGCCGGGCGGCCCTCTAGACGAGAGGCGGGGCTACGGGGAAACAAAAAACGCCCCGCCCGCGTTGATGACAATGCGGCCGCCATGCCATTCCGCGCCCCCACTGGAGCGCGTGCGTCCCCTCCGCCAATTGCGGGGCCCTCCTCGACGGGATTGGTCAATCCAATCCCCCCATTCACGGTTAACGTCCCGTTGGTCACCACGACGCAACCACCACCGGATGCGCCCGCCCCGTTTCCCGGCGGTCCGACCGTATCCCTCGGGGGCATCATCACCGCCCCCGCCTATTTCCTGCATCACCCCCCGCGCGGTGAAACCACCAGCGCATCGAGCGCCGCCCCCTCCGAGATCGCACTCTCCGAGGTTCCTTCGTCGGTACCAGACGAAGATGAAATCATGGACCCATAACTCTGGGCCCCTCCCATTTCGTTCTACTCCCACTACCCCACAGTAGTGGAATCGAATTGCTCTCATCTCTGAACGTCGCCTCCCTACAGGGGCGACACATTGTGCGTTCACTTACCGCTACCCCACAGTAGCGGGACTCTCCCTTATCAATTTGCATCACTCTCATTTATTTCTTTTACTTTCCCCATACCATTATCTAATTATACGCTCCTTCCCGTTTTCTATCTTTACGATCGGTGGAACCGATCTAGAGGGGGCGGGTGTAATACCCCGTCGCCTTCCCCTATTCCCCTATACCCCTGGCATCACGAGTTCCCCGTGATGCCTGTCACCTGACTATGTTGATATGCGCATTGTTTGGCGCGGCTTGAAAAACTACCTACCTTTTTTCATACCATCTATATCACTCACCTCAGCACGTACTTACCGCGAATATACGTCGGTCTAACGTATCGTGCACCGTGTGATATAAGGGTACTCAGTGAGTACTTACATAACCTGTCGCTCCCCAACCTCCAAGAGCAATCTACCAATCCCCCTACCTTGATAGGATGGTAGGACAGCGAACGAATGTATCTTCCAATTATCCCGTTTGAAGTTGACACCAGTGGGGTCGTCCGCTGACCCGAACGCCTTTTTGCAGAAGTTCTGGTAACTTGCGAGCAACTTGTACCAAATGTGAGATACGAGAATGTACGGAGTGGTTGGGTGATCACCTACCTTGGTGTACCATTGGAACACGTCCAGCTTTAGTGATGCCAAGCGGGCCCCGAACTCCTTCATGCCTTGATCCATTTGTTCTTCACTACAATGAGAGCAACTTCAAAACAACTGGTCAAATGGTATGGCATACCCTCGTACCTATCGAGGAAGCCAGAACCAGGACGAAACCAAGATGCAGTACCGATGACCCCCGAATCGGTCAAGGCTACATAGAGGTGACCTCCGACGATGGCCGCCCGAGCAGCTGCACTATGCATCATAAGAAGCAAGTCTTCGTTGCCTTCAGTAATCGCCTTTCGGACAACATCTGGTATGACATTTCATTGACGATTCAACTTCACTCGGAGTGCTCGACATACCATTCCTAAAGGCGTCGACAAGAACTCATATAGCTCCATCTACATTGCTGTCTAAGGGTTTCATCATAAAGGTGTGAGACTGGCTAGTACCGTGTAAATATAAGTTGGCTTACCATCCAGACTCGCTACTCGCTGAATAGAAACAGGCACCGATTCTGTTGACTGCATCCGATGTCGTGTTTGAGTTCGGGTGCTTTTCACTGATTGAAAGCACAGTAAATATACCCCATCGCTATCTCACGTTCAACGAAATCAACGAACCTACAGAGCATACGACTTAGACATGTGCTGTCCCGTGTCCACATTCATCATCCTCATCCATTCCTAGATATCGGAAATGTTTATGGTGGCAACATGTCTGGATCAACTCTTTCCGATGATGGTGACTGATGCATTATCCCTGGTCACTGCAAGCAAATTTTGATGAACATACGAATCTCGTGATTTTCACGCGCTCAATCGCAGTTTGCTTTGGAATACACTTCGACCCGCAGTGTTCACTAGGGATCGCCTAGCAGCGCTGCAAAATACCTTGCTTGTATTTGGTCTGGTGATTAAATTTCCATTAAGAGCACCTCGTCGCTCGACCTGCGGTCGAGCTCACTCGGTGGAAGATTCCATCTTGATATCAATGCAAGGCATGGGAGTGTGCTTGTTGAAAGTTCAGACATAATTGGTGATTAGTGTATCTAGACGAGAGCAGGGATTAAATTATACACAAACGAGACATAATAAATTTTGTGGACAGGGGAACACCAATAGTGCTACACAATGCTACATGCAACGGACTAGGGGGGGGGGGGTTAGGGGTCTCAGCCACGGGGGCGTGGGAGTGTGCCTGTTGAAAAGTCAGACGGATTGGGCGAGTTCCAGGGAGGGGGACCTAGCTTTCCAAGCAAGGTAATTTCAGCTTACACCTGCCAGGGAGAAGTTGGAGGTACCCCTGTATCACTCCTCGGACAGTTGGTTCAGGGATGCGTTTCAACGGAAACGTCATGGTCTCTCATTCCGAGGCGGGACCGCAAATTCTCGATCTCGAAGTTGCACCGAGTGCTCCGGGGTCTCGACGTCGCGACATTTGTCAAATATCGCGGTTGCGACGCCTTTCATAGTGTTGGTACCTGTGCCTACCTCTGACCTCAACGTCAGTATGAAGGGCGACACAGCCACTGGCATAGTTAAATTCGACGAAGTAGGCAATTCATCATATCATTGGCGCTGGTCCTTACGCCGACGGTATTATTCCAGAAATGACTCCCGCACCAATCGGCTGATTGGCATGACAAGGAAGTCCTAGGGCTCCATGAACATATGCAACCCGGACCAGACACGACCACGTATGTGAGAATTGTCTTTTATTCGTATATATTCAAGAGGAAAACACGAAGAGTCGTGACAGGCCAGCGACAGCGGCGTAAGAGTGGAAAATTGATGCGTCTTGTGAGTTTAGTACGCTGCGTCCCGTAATAATGCTCAGGACTGTTTTAGCGACTAGTAGGTCTTGGCAAAACTGCTTAGTCGCAAGAAGCGCAGACTGCTGCAGCTTCAAGCACTTATCTCAGAGTGGGACAAAGCATGCACACGCAGTTCCAGATGTCGATGGTTGGTCCAGATGGTTGCTACACACTGGTGGGCTGTATCAGAATCTTATGAGATCAAACGAGTTGTGGAGTGGGAAGGGATAATGATTGGTCGGGTATTCAATTGTGTCAACGCCCAACTAGGCGCGTGGTCGGTGAGAGGGTAATAATTTCGATCACACACAAAGCTGGAACCTATGATAGAACAAGGATTTATTGATTAGCAACAGAAATACTCTCTTTTCTTCTCCCTTCATGCCCTTCGGTTGAATACCCTATCCTCTCTATACCTCTTCCCTCGTCCTGTAAATTTTACGGCGATCCACACTCCTTTGTACAATCAGCACTCGTTTCGTGACCATAATATACCCAGCATCATCATGCGCGCAGTACGCGAGCCTAGAAGTCACGCACACGCGATGCGATCCCTCCGAGTCGGCGGAGGGGATCTCAACGCTCGGGAGCCAGCTCTAATCAACTTGCCGATACCACTACCATTACCTTCAATACCCTTGCTGGCGCCGATCTTAACAAATGTAATCGCGGGGAAGCCGACGACGACGAGCACACCAGCGCCGACACCGACACCGACACCAACTACCGGCAGTAGTACCGGCGGAAATCAAAACGGAGGAAGCGCCGATGGCGGCAGTGGGAGCAGCAGCGGAGGGAGCAGCGGGAATAATGCAGGAAGTAGTGGAGGGAGTGAGGGGAACGGTACTTCCGCCGGTAGTGGTAGTGGCAGCAGTGGGTCTGGTACTGGCACCGCCAGCGGTGATGACGGAGGGGGCGATGATAACACCCCCGGAAATCAAGGAGGAACTGGTGGGGTGGGTCAGCCATCGAGCGGTAATACTGGAGGGAGTGCAAGCGGGAGTAGCAGTGGAGAGAGTGCACATGGGGGTAGCACAGGAGTTGCCACCAGCGGTGCTTCTGATACTGAACGAGGCGGGACGCCAACCTCGTCCGGCGGCGCAGATGCACAGTCTGGCGGTTCCTCGGATGAGGCAGGTAGTGGATCTGGTCTTCCGGGGGTTGTCAATGTATCCACAGGCTCCTCAGATGGCAACGGCGGCGGCTCTCCGGAAAATGGCTCCAACTCTGACTCTGGAACAAATGCCAGCGGCTCGCACACTGGAAGCGCTTCGTCCTCCTCGACAACCGGCTCGAGAGGATCGAGCACCACGGTGAATGGGAATGGAAATGGGGACACAGAGGGGAACGACGCACCTTCTGCTTCTGGTAGCATTGCTGGATCTTCTGGTTCCAGTGGACTATCCCCAGGCGCGATCGCTGGCATTATAGCATCGCTGGTGATTGTGCTCCTTTGCCTGTTAGTGTTCTTTCTTCGCCGTCGCTCTATCGCCCGCCGAAGTCAGCGGAGAGATCGTTGGTGGCAACACAGACAAGCCAATTCCCCGGAATCGACGCAAGCCACAGCTGGGGTTGGGAGCGGAACAGCTTCGGCTCGCAGCAGTTTCGCAACAACTTTCGACCATGGTTTGTCGCCACATCTCACACTAGATTTCGATGTATCGTTGATACCCGAGCTTCCGCCTATGGCCGAGATACGCAACTCGCCTAACAACAGCAGCCCCCTTACTGCACGAGGTCCGGTATCGCTTCGTCCGTTACTCATCAATGTCGAAACCGAGCGCAGGGCATCGGTTTACAGCGCCCACAGCGACAGCAGCGAGCAAGATGGGCAATGGCTTGTCATCCATCCCACCAATGTTCCTGTGAAGCCGAGGACCGATTTACTAGCGCCAGATACAGCAACGCCAATTGATATGCCCACACCTATGTCTGTTCGGCCCTTTTCTCCTTCAGAGTCCTTCTCATTCCCCAAGCCACCTGTCAAGCGTTCAAGCAAATGGTCAGAAAGCCAGAAAGATTTTACCAGCCGACCGTCCAGTATGAAGTCAACCCGGTACAGCACCGTGACACGGAAACCAGTGCCGACAGAAGAGAATCCGTTCGCCGATCCATCGGGAGAAAAGAAGGTCGCTGGGATCGAACAGGGCGAGTTCGCTGAAGTCGAAGTCATCCAGAGACCTTTCTTCCCCACACTCGGTGACGAACTTGGAGTTGGCCCAGGCGATAAGGTCCGAGTTGTTCAGTCATTCGATGATGGTTGGGCGTTCGTTGAGAAGATCGTCGACGATGGACAAACTCATTCTGGTTTAATCCCGATCGACTGCATGCGAGCAGAAAACCAAGACCTTCCTACCTTCCTTGCTACGAAAAGGGTCAGCAGCTACTCGAATACTTTTGTGGCGTTGTAGAGCATTCATTCTATCGTCTTTTTATTTATAAGATTTCCTGTTGTTTTGTACGTTCACTGGCAAGATAATGCCTCACTCACTTATACCACCGGCGTCCTATGTCTGTTTCGTAGTGTATCCCTTCGTCTTTTTTCAGGCTTAATCGTGTTGTATCGGACATTATTGTTTGATAAATCTGGTTGTGGTAGTACAAGGTTTACATACAAAATGAAACTAAGCAAAATTCGCAACTAAAATGGGGTGTCTTCGCTACTCGCTCTCTCATATCTCCCCTGAGATCAGAGAGCTCTTTGGGGATGAATGAGTCTGACTGTCCGATGTGTAGCCCTCGACTTCAGATCCTGAGTCCGAGGCAGAAAATCCGTCGTCGTAGTAATCATCATCATCCATGACTAGGTCTGGCTTGACCTTCTTCTGCTTTCGCTTCTTGGGCGGAGCGACCTTTAGGATCCCTTTGACACCGATATTCAGGTCGTCCTTCACCCTCGCTGGAATGTTCAAGGTTGCAGCTTTCTCAACGATGGTTTGACATTCTGCAACCGCCGTCTTGATACCTTCGATGCTCGCATCATCCTGCAATGCATTTTTAGGATCTAAGACCTTCTGTAAACGTTGGACAGCTCGGAAGGTAGTGCTGCGAGGATACGGGGTTACATTAGCGTTTTCTAGACTTGTGATTATACACCCACTTGATCAAAGTAAGGCGAGGCCCCAAGCTATCTAGTTCTTCGTGTTCTGCGATGTGCAGGCGAATCTTGGTCCTCTCTTTATGAAAGCGAACGTGGGTGTGCAGACCTTCGAGGCAAAGTCGGATGTGAACAAGCGGTCCTAGGAACATCTTCCGATGTAGAGTACTATTCCACTCTTTCTTCTGTGCGACTTCCAAACTGGCCCGATAGAAATGTCGCAAGGCCGCGTTTGACCCGTCGTCCCTGGTCACTTTGCGCCGTCGATTAAACCAGTTGCGACAAGCAGCCTGGATAATCTTCGCAGCCTTCGTTTCTTCCAGCGTATCCACTACATATTGCTCCTCTGGCATCTCTTCCAAAGGGTCATTATCTGTTTCTTCCGTGGCCAAGTCATTATCGATATTCGCGTCGTCCTGGTCCTGGGGCGCAGATACCTGAGGACTGGGACCTGAGGTGGAGAGGTTGCTGGCCGGAATTGTTTGATCTGTCTCTGTTGGGGCTGGCGGGGAAGGGTCATCATTGGGAGGATCGCCGATGACGGTTACAAGGGGCCTTTGGGTTTCTAGACCGGTGGATTGTGGGACAGGAACTGGACCCGCGTTTCGGGCGGAGAGGTTTGCTACTGCTGCCTTGGATGGGATGAAAGGTACGGCGGCGGCCGACAGAGCTGAAGCCGGGTAAAGGCGAGTGTGTTCAAGGAGCTTCCAGAGTTCATCCTCGTTAGCATAAGGAATGTTGCGAATGGCTGAGAACACATGTCCAGGATTTTCTTTCGCGTGCACTAGCTTAACCATCTCTTCCATAGGTGAGGTGCTGATTGATTGCCTGAAAGCTCGGGCTAGGCCATCCCATGAGGTAGCGTTGACATAGCTTCGGTGGTTTAGTCAGACATATTTAGCGATGTAAAATCGAGAGCGTACTGAGCGTATAGCCATGGGAATCGTCTACCGTCCTTACGCAGGGCAGTGATCCCTCGGAGAATTTGTTGTCGAAAGCGTTCCACACCTATATTGTAACCAACTTGAAGAGTAATTATCAGCGCCATTGATGCATGCGAACATGGTTCAAATATAGTACTAACACAAACACAAGGATCTGCATCTGTCAAAGTATTTGTCAGACGGGACACCCTCCAACAAATAGCCGTACTTACATACGAGCGATGAAGATATTGCGGTTACCAGGATGGTGCCAAATGTCTAGCAGGTTATTGGTTATCTAGAAGAAGCATCAGGAAAAGAAATGCTAACCGCGATTGGCACCAGCGAACAGAGGTTCCAGGAGAGATATAACGGAATCGGTGTATATATTGAAAGGTACACGCTGCTTTGGTTCCTGTTCCCAGATCCTGAGTTGTAGCGTTTTGGCAATCAAGCTGCGGGGGAGTACAATGCCGTGCAATGTCCGTCGATGCTCGTACGCGTTGTGGACGACGAAGGCAGCACAGAGCGACTCGATGAAGTCACACAGGACGGTCAAATTGACATAGAACCGCCTCTCGATAATAGTCCTGAGTGGTGAGTGGCGTGTCAGAAAAATACACCAACCATAAAGGTAGATGTGCCCACTTCAGAAAGATGGATCCTGCATACAAGGACCATGGTTTCCGCCCATATTTGTATCCTAGAAAGTCAACCACAATTGGCTTCCTTTGGTTTGGCCCGGCCATACGAACGAAGTCGGGCGGAAGCCGTTCAATTGCATCCAAACACGGTGTTCGAAAGATATAGGAGTCGGCCTGATACCTATCCAAGGTACATGCCAGTTCGATATTGCGCATCAGATTCGAAACAAATGGCGGATCTGGGGAGTCGCGGTGGCGCAGTGAGTAGACTAGGAAGCGAACCCAAACCCTGGCTACGGCGAATAACTTGTCAACATTGGGGATGCGGGTTCTGTCGATTGCGCAAATGGTGCCCAAGAGTTGATAGGGAGGATTGAAAGCTTCATATAGCCGGTTGATCCAGAAGCTGCAAAGGGTGAGTCAAGACGCACAGTAATTAAGGGAGACGTCATACCCTTTCAACGCCGTAAGGTTTCGCTTGGGGTTTTCTACGTCATCCAAAAAGTTACATATGTATATTTGGAGGAGGTGGATCCGTAACCGTTGGTTGTAAGTCTCTTTCGTGAACATATCGGCCGACCGATGTTCATCTGTACAGTTGTGACGACGGCACTCATTGGAAACGGCAAAGGAAAGACACGGGGAAAACACGGCAAGACCAACACACCGCGCTTCTTCTTCCCGTATCCTAGAGGCAAGTCTTTGGCAGAGCGCCTCCCGAAAAGCGGTTGAAAGGATGGAGTTGTTAATTAAATAGCCATCCTCGGTGGGCTGGAAAGCTCTGATGCGACCGGCAAGGACGAGTGACCCGAGATAGGTGTCTCGGTGGATGTAAAGCACATTCTCGTTGGATATTTTGATACCAAATAGTGTCCGGACGGAATTCGACCTGCATGGGTCGCGGTTAAGTGCAACGTCGTGTAGGGCTTCTGAGTATCGGATGAAATGAGAGAGAATCTCGGCGACTCCTGGAGCGTTCAAACCGTCAAAGGTAAACGAGCCCTGTGCAAAGTAATGGTCGAGGCATAGAAGCGCTGCCGCTGGACGTTTGTCAACAGAGAGCTTCAAGCTCAAGTCTAGCAATTCCCTTGCAGATGTACTTGATCGCGTCGTAGAATGGCGGAAAATTGTTTGGAACATAGAGATCTAGGTGTCCATGAGTATGTGATTACATAGCGATTGGTAATGAGCTAACCTCAAGCTTCTCACCGAGGACAAGCACCGAGTCATCGATGCTAGCGGCAAAACCCAGGAGTGTATCACGCTCTTGATTGGGCTCGTTCACCGATACACCGAACGACATGTGTCGCCATAGGCCCTCCCGGAGTGATTCGAAAGCCCTGCGCATGGCGGTACCGCTTCGTTCGTCTTGCAAGAAGAGTCGGATAGCGTCCAGACTTCGGCCTTCCGCCAGATGGATTTCAGCGGCCTCGGATAGTTTACCAGGAATTGAGGCCATTAAAGTTGCTCTGGCCACATCCAAATCTCGATCTTCTAGATACTCTAACCCCTCTTCTGCAGACGAGAATAGATCTCCGGCTTTCCCGAAATGCTCGCAATGTTCGTCGGAGTCGCTTTGTCTGCAGGAACGGTTACCCAGCACACAATTTAGGTCATGTTTGGTGAAATAGAACAAACGAGCAACGTCCATGATAGTTTCGGCGACGTCTGTGTCCATCTCTTCCTTGTGAGCTTTGATAGTATCGACGGCCTGGACAAATTTGCCAGCTTTGCGATATAACCGGCACGACTTTGTGAACTCTTCGACGTGGGCATAGCATTCCGCGGCGCGGAAGTAGTCGCCACCTATTTCAAAACAGTCTGCAGCGTTGAGGAAGTACTGCCTACGGTTCTTCGGGTTTGGTGGATCAAGCGCGCATCCCTGGAACCGCTCAGCTGCAAGACGGTAGGCGGTTTCAAAGGCCAGTATCTCAGATTTAATTGCTGAATGGGATGGAGCCTTCCGAGCTTGGTCCCGCAGAAAATATGCGTCTGCGACCGCTGCTTCGCGAGGCATTTCGGCACGGGTGTAGCAGTGTTTTGCCTGGTAGTATCTCCGGTTATCGAAGAGGGATCTGCCTTGGTTGGCCCATTCGGTCTTTGTTGATTTAACTGCTAGACGGGGGACGTCCTCCGGCGTGCAATTTTGAATCAGATTGTTGCTCGTCCAATAAACCTAAACCCTTGTGAACACGGAAAACCACGGACGAACTGGTGCTACATACCCTCAATGGCTCACCCTTATCAGAACAATCGGCGATCCAGACATTCTTCCGAGCGCGAGTAATTGACACGTAAAGGCTTTTCAGCTATACCTCCGATAAGTTCATTATCAAGCGCGAAGGAGTCAAAGACAAACCTCTGCGCAGACACTGACGTGTCTCGCTTCAACGTCGGGGGCTGGCTGATCGTCCAGGGCATTCAGGACAACCCGCCAGCGTGATAACGCCACGGCGGAGTCCTCAAAGAAATCATACAGAAGTACCTGATGATGCTGCTTCAGCGTTTGATAGGCTTCGAGAGGGCAAATACGTACATCATTGAATTCCAAGCCTTTGCTTTCGTAGATCGTCCTACCGCACCATCAACACCGGCTATGTGCTTCAAATGCCAACTTACATTATGATCCCAATGTCACCGACTTGGTCCCTCAGTCTCATCTTTGCACTTTCGTCACGAACGAGGATACCTAGAAGAATGATGAATACACAAACAAGCTTGGGGTGCTAGGGCTCACATTGTTGAGCACCGAACTCGATAGATTGCCCACTAGTATGAGGGATCAGCATCTGCGCCACTACGACAATGATAGCCCGAGACTTACGACGAGCCAAAAAGAAATTGTTCGTAACGCATCGTGTCTCTGTCCCACCCGTTGAAAAATACGGGTTTTGGACCATCAATAACACCGTGCTCAGGTTGCAAGGCATCGATTGCGTCGGGCCAAAAGCGCATGATGAGTTGTACTACAGAATGAGCACAGTTGACAATGCCGCCATGCGAACGGTAATTGACAGCTAGCTGAAATGATGCGGGCTTGTCGGGGTCCAAGCGGCTGTCCTTGACGCGCTTTTTCTATTGTTAGTAGAAGTATAGAGTAAGAGAATGTTCTAAACATCAAAGAGAGTCACAGGTATACCTCTATTCGATACAGGAGTGCTTTCAATTCGTTGAATTTGAATGAACTTCCAACCGAAATCGTCTGCGCAGTGTCCCCTGCCCAAAACAGACCGTTTGGATTTGAACAAATTGACCGGAGTACTTACGAGAATCGAGATTAAGTATGTCAAAATGAACGTGGATGTATCACGGTTGACACACCTAGGGCGTCAATAAGGAGATTATCTTGGACTTCGTCGACATATCTAAATTTCACGTTAGTTCTGCTTTGAACACTAAGACAACAACTCAACAAATAGTCAATCTTGCTTCCCGGTACATCGTAATCCCGAATAGCCTGCAGGATACCATGCGACCTAGATGCAGAATATGAGACAAGGCTACCGTCGTAATGTGATCCACCACACAGACCTATCTGCGGCATCGAAATCTCCATTCGTGCGCTTCTGCTTAGTGTATGCAAGAAAAATCTCATAGACGGTGGCTCGATTATCTGCAAACGTGGAGAACGCGCGATGGCCTAAGGCCTTGTACGCTGAATGATCAAGGAACCATTCTGGACATGACAATGTCTTCTCAGAACCCTTGATTATGCCTGTGTGGTACCCAGCTAAATGAGTAACGCACACAAGGCTCAAGGTGAGGCCACTAACCCATGATTTCGCTGAAAACCAACGCTGGATCTACATGGATATGTTGGTTTGGTGACAGAGGTGGTGATATACACTGTGTAGGCCCACCTAGCCGCTTCGTCAATGTTTGCGGAAAATGTGCCCAGTATTCTTTGAGGAAGCGATCATACGTCACAAAACTGCCAGAGCGTTTCGTGAAGAACCCTTTCTCGGTATAGTCTGCTTCCAACATCGTACACAACTAGGGAAGTCGGTTTAGGGCGTAATGTGGCATGAGGACGAGAGTAGCGTACTTGGGTATATGTGATGAACAACGGGAAATGGCGTTCCTCGAGTTGACTGAACAAAGGAGGCAAATCCACCTCCGCGGCTTCTTCCTCCGTATCGATCATGCCAATATCTTGGTGAACAGAATCCTTGTGTAACTTCAACTCTTGAAGGGACCGAGAGGCGAGATTCAACGATGCTGTGAGTTTGGAGAAATACTCTGCAACTTTGGTGGCCAGAACGCGCGAGTGGGTAACAAAAAGTTGGCGAGGTTTCCGGGTTGTCGCCTTCATGACATCATAGCTTGCCTCCACGCACACCATCTTGAACAACATCGTGGTCGTCTTCCTGTATTCATGATGAATGAGAGGTCAGGCAAATTGGCTATGAGAATTGGCCATGGTACTAACCCAGTACCGCTGCGGCCAAGCACGTAGCAGGATGCTGGGCATTCAATGATTTTCATCTCACGAGGTCTAACACAAATAATTTAGATATCTTGAACAGTGTCTATCGGTTAAACGCAACATACGAGAGATCAAAAGGGAATGTCGTATCAAGATCCGCGATGATACCTGCAGAGCTAAGAACGATCAATAGACCAAGTGGACAGTAGACTCACTGTTCCACACGGGCTAGCATTGACGATCAGTACAAATTATGTATTCGCGACGAAGTAATTGCTTACACGGGAGAATGTGATGAATTTCCCTAATCTGTACAACGACCATTCTGTCAACCCAGTAGTGCGCACCCAAGAAAAGAAATACCGACATCATCAAGGAATGCAACTGTGCGAAGGACACAATTCACTGTCGGGGTAGAATAGAGCATGAAATGGAAAGACATACCTCGTCGAGATCTTCCTTTGGTAAGTCCAAAGGGTCGTAAGTGATTATATCTGTCTCCTCGCGGGGAGGAAATGATGCCGGGTCGTATACTCTGTCCCGTTTAGAAGCTTGAGGCAATCTATACACGCATCGGTCTCGATACTCCTTGCCTTTCTTGCCAATGTGACGAGCGAGGGAGTCCCAAAATCGGGAGTGGGCTAATTGTGCGTGGGTGTATATGCCAAACACACGGATGACTATGGGGGTGCGGGGTCAGCATTCCACCAGGACTAGCAGCGAGCCACGAAACACATGCCTTGTATTTCGGCCTTGACAAAGACATACAGTTAAGTGGGTAAGTATTTGACGAGCTAGTAGGACTTACATCGCGATCGATATCACTGATGCAATCGATTTGGTACTAGGGCTGTCATAAACGGTAGCACCTTACAATATGGACCTCAAGTTAAACGTACCACCAATCTCGAATCGCGTGTCATTTTCGCTTCGAATATAGGTACTTCAGGGCCGGCGCCTGTCAAACGTTTCTGGTTGTCCTCCGAGAAGTGTCCGCGCGAGAGCTCCCTACAAATAGGGGATATTAATTTCCTTTCCAAGGAAAGTCCCGTTGTGCGCACCTAATTTTCTTCATGATGATTCGGAACGACTCACGATCCTTCTTTCTGGCTTCTCTCAAGTCGCCATCAGCTCGCCCTGATATGAGGACGCGCCAATTACCAAAACCTTCCACGTTCTCGAATTGTAAGGCACTTGTCGTTTGGTGAGAAGAAACGATGATCTTGACAGAGGGAAGAAACTTACGACTTCAATGGCTGCACCTTCGGAATTGCAGGAGGTGGTTCACTACGTTGAACTATTTGGCCTTCCTGGTTAGTGGAAGACAAGAATTTATGGGCAGGAGAGGGGTGTTTGGCGTTCGCGCCGGGAACAGTGGGATAGATAATTGGCCTCAAAGCTTGTTGGAAGGAGGGCATCGCACAAATATGCAGATAGTCCTTTTGAAACCGCTCAGTAAGGGTAGTTCATGGTGAAGATAAGAACAAGACCAACCGCCCAAATCCCCTTCAGTTCCTCGAGGACTGTGTTTGCCGTGTCCTCAGCGTCCATCTTGGACGTAGGCACTGGTAAATGCCAATCCTCAAATACCTTTGGGTCCAAGACGACTGTCCTTTGGGCTTTCTTCTTTGCCAGCTTTCTCTGCCTTTGAGTAAGCTTGACGCCAAACTCTTGCTCTGGGGCTTGAAGGTTGCCATCGCCTTCCGCGTTCGGAAAATCGAGAGATAAGAACGTCGCAAATTGTTCAGGCGCGTTCTTGATTATCCGACGTGTCTCGACCATGTCCTTTCTATCAACGTCGTCGAAATCGTTGAAACATAGTAAGTCCCCAACCAGGGGCAAAAGAACGGGGAACACGGATGAAGAGTACAGATGAGGTTTCGAAGGGAAGAGATCCAATAGCCAAGCGCTATGGTGGCTTTCCACCGCTTCAGACAAAACTATCAGCGATGATCAACATATACGTTCATACGAGATAAATGACTTACACGACAGAAATAACGCGACGGCCGGAAGGCCACAAACCAATAGCCCTTCGATTACTTCCTGGATATTATTTCTCGACGTGATGATTGACAATTCTGTTATGCAACTGTGGGCTTCCTCTAGTGAACGAAAAGAAGACGGATGGGAAAACTTGGGGTCAAGCTGTTTGCGAACTGGGGCCATGCTTGGTGGAATAGGGACCATCATGGTAGAAATTGTTCTTTATATGACGCTACAGGTGAATCCGGCTGCGGGGGTCGACACGAGGCCTATAAGGCTGTACGCATGAGAAGGAGCTCGAAAGATAAAGAAAGGGAAGTTAGTGTGGCGCAGGTCTTCAATGAGAATAGAAAATCGAGCAAGCGCCAAGTGGCTAGATTGCGATCGCCCGGTAACCTTATTGACGCGTTTGGATTAACTTACCCTTCACCCAAGAGAGGCAAGGTCCATTGAGGGTGTATTACAAGTAAAATACATACGGCAAGCAACAAGAATAGAAGGAACGGACCGTCGCGCCAAAGGAAAGAAGTATGCATGTTGATGTAGTATATTATAAATCCACAAAAGTGAAGACGGCAAGGGATACAAATATACCTCTGATAATGCTGTGGGTTTATGAGCAGCAGCCCTGGGATTGGGCAGCGGGAGCGCCAGGTTTAACACTCCCGTCACTTCCGGGCGCGGCTTGAGGACTCGAGTCGCCTTGAGAATCTATGAGACGGGCCTTGATATCCCTATGGATAGTGTTAGCACCTGATGTGAAAGTTGAGTGACAATGCTTACCTAGCCAAAGTAAAGAATGCCTCTTCCACTCCCTCGTTTATCTTAGCAGAGGTCTCCATGAACTTGATACCCAGCTCGCTCGCCAATTCTCGCCCTTGCTCTTCTGTAACAGCTCGCTTGTCTGTCCAGTCTGACTTATTCCCAATCAGAATCTTGTTGACGCCCTCAGAAGCGTGTTGTTCGATATTGGCGTGCCAGGTGCGGATATCTTTGCACATGTGTCAGTACCGCGTGTAGAGTCAGAAGGGCTGTATCCACGTACTATTGAATGAACGCTCGTCTGTAACGTCATATACGAGTAGAATACCCATGGCGCCCCTGTAATACGCCGTCGTGATCGTTCTGAATCGTTCTTGACCAGCGGTGTCCCACTGCAAGGATATAAGCAGAAGCAACACCCCCACTGAGTCAGTGATTGGTACTGGGAGAATGGGATAGACTTCGCACGATTTGTAACTTGATCCTCTTTCCGTCGAGCTCTATCGTACGAATCTTGAAGTCGATACCAATTGTTGTGATAAAGGAAGGCGTCCATGCATCATCGCAGAACCGTAACAGGAGGCAAGACTTCCCAACACCTGTGAATCCCCGTTATCGCAGCCCGTTCAAGAGCCTAAAAAGCGCAGTCGTACCAGAATCGCCAATCAACAACAACTAAGAGAATACAAGTTAAGCGTTACTGCGCAAAGAAGGCATGAAGAATATGGACAGACCTTGATGAGGAAATCATAGTGTGGAGGAGGCATTGCAGATGCGCAAGGTGTTCGGGAGAAGATAAAGTGGTCGACAAGGGTTCCTTGCAAAAACTGTAGGCCTTTGCACGACGAGGTGAATGATGGAAGAAAGTGACCGACGAAGTGTAACAGTAAGGTAACTGAATGCCTGGCGGAGCGGAACACGTGGGTCATAGCCCTAGTCCATGGACCAGCGCCGCCCTGAGGCATACTACATCTCAAACCTTGGTTACGAACACGCTGCATTCTCAGATTATTTAAAATACACCATGCAAATGGACTGTGTAACAGCATGCTCTCATGGAACGAAGCTTGAAGACCAATTGCCACCCCACCATTTCTTCACCCGTTCACCTCCCCATTCTTCGTACTCTTCTCTCGTCACCACAAAGTTGCTGTTTTTGAAATCGTCCGTTTTGCCGAAATCAGCCATGCCTCGCCATGCATCTAATCCTGGATCTCCTGCTTGTTTAATATTGATGGTCATTTCGGGTGCCATGATAGGTCGCAGAGTTGCGTGTAACCTTGGCACCAGCCCTGGTAACCGAGAGGGATTCCCAGTAATGAATACGTTCTAGGAACCGAGTGCATACGTCAGGCAAGAACGGAATGTCTCACAAAGGGGTTCTACGCACATTCACTAGACGTGCCTTCTCAGCTTCAGAAAATGGAGCGAGAACATTCTGCACCACTTCACCGAGGCCAGCAGAATCCACGCCTGCCATTCCGGGAGAAAACCATGCTTCGCAGACACGCCATCTCTCGGTGTTCAGATGTATTCGAGTATTACCTATTGAAGATCAGTCTGAGCTAGTGGTGGACATAGATAGATCGGTCCATACCTTCGATGTCGCCCTCTTCATAAACGGGGCGAAATGCCAATAGGAGGGCTGAACGTTGGGATGCCAAGGAGGCGTGGGTGTGTTCGTTTGTGAAAGTAGGATCATGTTCAAGGAGCTTAGCCTCGACAGCATGTAGTTGGTTCATGTCTTCTTCCTCATCAGATGACGCAGCTGCGGCATTCTGATACAGATCAATCTATTGAAATAGCAGTTGTGCGGATAGAAGGTTCTTACTATTTTGCGGTAGATGGCCCAGTCGGCATCGTCAGCGCCGAACATATCCTCTGGTGAAGTCGTGACTCATTCAGCAGCCATTGCCGAACAGGCGGACCGAACTCACCCCCTCCAGCCTTTCGCTTCTTCTTAGGCACGCGATCGTCAGCAGCAAGGTTTGCTATACTCTTCATCCTCGCCTGCGCCGCAGCACTCTTTCTATCACTAAGAGCCGCTCGCCTCCGTGCGCGGTCCTTGATCCGCGTCATCAAAGTCTGCAGAATAACTGTCAACGGGGGAGATAACAACACATGCCTTGAACTTACTTCATGTTCGTGTCTCTTTTGTCTCGCCCATGCTGACGGATCATTCAACCTCTCTTCCTCGTCCATCCTGCCTTCTCTCTCTTTCTCCTCTCTTTCCCTCTCTTTCTCTTTCCTGGCTCGGGCACGCGCTTCGAAGCCCGCCTTCAAGAGCTTTTGCTTCTTCTTCTCCTTAATCTGCTCTTCGTCTAACTAAACAAATACTGTCAGACGACCAGCGACCATCGGAAGCAGGGAGACATACCTCAGCATCGGGAACGTCAACAAGAGGGAACGAAGGCTCTTCCTAGGTTTGTAACTGAATAGTGATGTCAAGCGCATGCCTTCTTGGACCTACCGCTGGATCATCTCCATCGACCTCTTTTTTCCTCGCTTTCTTGAGATCGGTCTCCAGTTTCTTTATAGTCTCGTCGAGACTAGCCTCATCCTCGAAGCCCTCTCCCTGGAGTTTGTTCTGGCGCTACGGTTTAGTCAAAGTCTTTGAAATCTAGATGCTACTTTACCATCCACTCTCGTTTGTTCCTTTCCGTTCGACTGTCTTTGAGGTTGGTAAGATACTGTAAGTCAGACTCTTTCTGTACCAGCTGCAGATGATCGTCATGAGCTGACCTCGAAAGCAAGCATTTCAACTACCTTTTCCATTCGCTTCGTTGCAGCCATTTCCTGGAGTTTCCTTCCGAGTTCCTTCCGTTTCTCAGCGATACGCACGAGCTCCTCTTCCGTCTTCTCCTCGGTTACTGGTTGTACAAAGGGGAATTGAATGATCTGCCCGGCGGAACGCATGTTCAGAGGGTCCTTAAGTTTACGAAGCAGCGCTGTATAATCGGTCGCGAACTCGCAGAAGTTTTGCAGCATCCACTGAGACAATATTCATCATCAATATTTCATGTGTCGGGGAATGGAACGTACGTTAGATTGAAGCGTAGTCACTCGAGTGGGAAAGTTGGGATATTTTAATTGGATAAGTTTGAGGAGGTACTCTGATGCTTGGGACGCACCCCAAGGAATGCTTTGCTTGACTGAGTGAGAATGATCAATGGTCCTAGTACAGGATAACTCACCGCTTGGCATGGCTCATGATACCTTTGCCGTCGAGAATCGGGATGACGGAGGTTGATGCGGTGTTGAAGGAGATTGTAAGCCCACTAGAGGTAGTCGAAGGAAGCTTGTTGTGGTAAAAGGACATGACCGCGTCCACACAGTAGGTCAGTGAGGGCACGGAGTATTGTTCGAACATTAGCTCGGACGTCACTACAGGCGCATCGTGTCAACGCGTAGTTTGGACATTAATAGGAGAATCACGTACGGACTCTGGAGTGTAGTGGCGAACATAGCCTCTCAGTCATCAATACTGGATGGTCTACGGTCGGTGTGTCTATTCCGAGCTGTATGAACGCGTAATCCAGACAGTTTTCCTAGATCTCGAGTTTCAGCAGAGTAAGCATCACACATATACCAGTAAATGGGAGCAGGCCCCAGAGACACACCAAGGCATCAAAGTTCAGCAGAACATCCCCTTCCCATGGCATCTTGGCCTGACTCCTCGCGCCGCTTTCCGCGTCTATCCCCTCTCCGAACAAGAGCAGCGGCTTGTTGGATTTGCGTTCCTTGTATTTAGCGACTACATTAAGGCCTGTTCGTGGTGTGTGCGACGTCGCGAAGCCATACCGCAGGTACGTTGACCCATTGTCAATAATCAATGGCGTCTGTTGGTCGCGTTGGTAGTCGTAGGAGGAAGGAAATGAGACTGAAGGGGGTACTGGGGTTGGGAGGCGTATTATCTTCTGTGGCGAATTCGCTGCAGCAAGTGTGGCAGGGTCGTCGATCTCCATCATGGCACTCGAAGTGATATTGAGGACAACGCGAACCCGCCAGAGCGTCTAGCCTTAGTGTGACGCTGTTGTGACGCAGCCCAAGTTTAGCAGGAGACCTTCCTTATTCGATTGCCTCCCCTCTTACTATTGAATAAACAAGACGGGTCCGCAAGATACATTTCACCCAATGAAACGCAGAGATTGTGGTACATATTTGTATATTATATGGCGGAGCTCATACGAGGAAGGGAGCACGACTTTCATGTTAGCCGGCCTTCGCCACAAGCTCCTTAACAATTTCTACCGCACGCGCGAATTTGGCCTTCTCCTCATCGCTAGGCTGAACCTCACTCGAGCCTCCTCCACACCCTTGCGGGCTACCATTGCACCACATCAAATCTTCGCTCCCCCAAGCAATGCTAGTATCCAGGCCGTAGATGTCTTCGCTCCCAGGAGGCTGTTCAGTTGGTATAGATTTGAGGATCCCGTGCAGCTCTCCGACTAGCGCATCGACGGAGTCATCGTGTGCGAGACTCTTTGGGAGAGCATCCTCAAGATGGGGTGTGCCATCAGGGCGCACCGCAGAGGTGATCTGCAGCAACGTCTGGTTGCTATTGGCTCTCGTGACAGTGTGGACGGCATTCGGGGTTGGGGGCGCGAATCCGCCTTGAATACCTATGAGAAAGTTGGAAGGTTAGATCTCCTCCAGTTAAACAAGTAGACAAACCATGCTGAAGCCTCAACGAGAACTCTGACGGTGCCATCGTGCAATTGAGATGATAGTCGATTTCGAAGAGATGACTTGATAAGAATTGTGACAGGGGCATGTGCCCGAGGCCCCGAGCGCCTATCAAACTCTACTTGCCTTAAATGGAAATCTCCCTCAGCCACACTCCACGGCTGTAGACACGTCACGCGTGGATAAGAATGAGTCATATACTGGGGAAAGGTCGACCGAGGGCACAGGTTATTTCATAGGCGGTTGAAAAGCCGCTCCTCAGACTGAGGAAGCACATCACTGGTAAAGCTAAACGCACCATCGAGAAACATCGGCGCCGTCGTGTCAAGATACGGCTTGCCAGTCACGGGTCTGGGGAAGCTGGGGTCACGATCCGAGCAAGTATCGGGCCCGCAGGCGCGCAGGTCTCTAGTACTATTGCACTCATTGTGTGACTGGCTGGAGACGAATATAAAGCATTGCAGAACAGGCGACGGCGGAGTTCATCGGAGTTATGTCAAAATGCAACTCACGTTTGCCTTCGACGCGTATCTGCAATTCTTTGACATTTGTCGCGATCGCGCCGTAGTTGCCTAATGCGCCAACGTCCAACGGGTGCTCCTCTATCGAGATGACTGTCTCTAGGGTACCCCGCTGGTGAGTACACTAATCCTCCAGCTAGGAGAGACTTGCTATTAGCAATTTTCTTCCCCCACATTTCGGGCTTTTTGTGGGGGACTGCCATTCTGTTCGTGTACATTGGAGTACGTTCATGTACGGCAGGCTATGAGTTAGTGATTTGATTATTGAAAATAGCGGGCAATTTCTGCGTAGAAATCCTAGAACTCCCAATATTTTTTGCAGAACTCACAGTTTCCGAGCCTAGCTCCTCTCGACGTGGAATGACTGTTCATGCGCTCATGCATGAGCACTTCTCTAAGAATTACAACTTGCTCCACTGCCTCCAAATGCCTTGGTGTTTCTGGCGGTAAACTTTATTTATAGTAGCAACAACGTCACCCACGCAAGCGCCGTCCCCTATCCCTATATCAAGTGGCTAACTGCGCACCCCACGCCTTCATCCTCAACCACCCACATATCACAGATTCACAAAAGTCATGCCGTCCTCACAATCAATGATGCCAGCCTACCCACTTGCTGCACACGCAACAATGAAAGACACCGAATCCGCTAGTATAGTGGCTGCGCAGCCCAGTGCGGGTCCTACCATGAACGCGGCCCAGCCCGAAGACGGTACTACAGAGAGGGCTACGAGACTTCGAGGGGGTTGCATACCGTGCCCAGTAAGTATATTCCAGCCACCGTGACAGATTGTAATGGTGTACTTATGAGGTGCGGAATTAGGGAGGGGGAATGTGCTACATTATCCCCATACCATGCTGCTTCTAGAGCTCGTCGTCGTCCTAGCAGCTGTCGAATGATATCAACAGCCGTGCTATTGGCAGGCGAAGAAGACTCCCACGTCCTCGACGTGAAAGGTGGACTTCTGCTGTATTTTGTATTCCTCCTCTATCGCTATGTCGTATGTTTGCTTTATACGGACGCCCAACTACTTTACTGCGCCTCAATATGTATTTCATGTAAATTTGATCAATTTCTCGTGCTAAACCCCAGTCTTTGAGGCCGCTGATCTACACTGGTGTATTTGATGGGTGGTGATTGGGCGGCCAGCCAGCCAGCGACGACGCGCGACCATGCCATGGAACTAGTGCCTCGACATTCCAAGTATTCCTTGACACAGTACCGTACATGCATTGCTGTGAGATAATATTATTCGTTAGACCACTTCTGAAAAGTCATATCAACCACTAGTTTATTCGCCTCCAATTGAGGGCCAAATACCGCCTTCAAGTCTCTCCTATCGTATGGGGGTGGTAGAACAGAATAGAATAGGAAGTGAAGGTTGAGATTCGTACGGTCAAGGGCATGAAAACGTTGGAGAGCTCGGTGCAGTACTTCGTAGTGCGCCCGACGAGGGTAATTGAAGGGATATGAGAATGCTAGAAGATTCAAGACCTTGATATCCAGTCTATGAAGGACATGGGGGAACGGAAGTTGGTTGAGACAATCCTCGATCCATGAGAGGACGGGAAAGCACTGTGGCTCGTCATGGTACGACAAGCGAAATATGATTGTTAGCCAGGAGGGACGGATGGACTTGCCAAACCAAGGACGTTCAGAAAAGTCCCTGACTACAAGGAGTTAACGAGGGTCAGGACTCAGGAGTCGGTAGAAGTGATTCCTGGTCGCACATACCGTCCAGAGTGAACTCCGTCACAGCGGCTGGAATCCACGGCGAGATATCTTGGAACGGGTCCTTCAGGAACGCGCAACTGAGAGAGCGGAGGTTCGGTGCGTCGATGTGTCTCAGTTGCGATAATGAGACATTTCCGTTGTTCACCAGCGCGAGTTTGCGGAGCGCGCCCAGGTGGACGACTGGCGGGACGCCATCTTCTATGGGATTCACCATCATCCCACGGTTGGAGATATAGCACTCCTCGAGTGTGAGCTCCACTAGCGTGGAAGAGCAGGACGACAGGACAAGGCATAGATCTGAGACATCGTACAAGAAGTCCCAATATGCTAGGTGAAGCTTCGTCAAGGGAGTGTGGGCTACTAAAGTCGTGATCGCCAGCGCAAACGGTGCCGAGAGAGGGGGGAAACCCGACGTCACGCCACTGTAGAGGGACAGTGAGCGCAGATTTGTAAATCGCGTAAGAGCGTCTGGGATCCATTGCGGTGGATCAGGTATATCGCGGCTCCATCTGAACCTGAAGTTGGTGATACATTTGTAGAGATGCGGGGCAGTAAAATGCAGGAAGGACAGGCGAAGAAATGCAGTGTCGATGGACGACCTGCATAAGTCTACGGAGAGGGAACTGAAGATGCGAGGCCGGCAGAGTTCATTCCATGTCCAACAAACAAGAGAACATGCCTTCAGAGTTGGAAAGACGTCCTCCTGGTATTTCGTCTCGTCGAGCTCGGTGTCGTTGAATGATGCGATGATCTGGTCGACGATCTCAACAGGCATCTGTCTAGTGTCGGTTGATTGGGCCCCGTTGGTCGTACTCGAGGTCGCGGTCTCCGTTCCCATTTGGCATGGAATACGTGGTGGGCGGGGAGGAGTTGGTGTTCCTGATAAAGGTATAGAAAGAGGTGGCACAGGTTAAACGTGTAAGTTGAAGAAAGCACATGGGAACGCTACCCTTCTTGGGAACGATTTCATCGTCCCGATACCAATCCCAAAGGCGGTAGCCATCTCCGCAGTTTACCACCAGGAACACCGGGGAACACCTGACGCAACTGAACACAAATTCGTAATGATTGAAAGGCAAAGTATTTACTACCCTATAATTTAATGGTCCATTGTCTTGCAATTTGCACTACATTGTCATGAAGAAGAATGGTGGAATTGGCAGATATGGTGCTCAGGGTACGGTGGACGATCGTGAGTGGTACGACGGGGGCACACTGCTGAGGACAGAACTAGTATCATCACCGCCTCGGTCGAAATGCCGTGAAGGTGCTCCGAGTGACGCGGGGCTACTCGAAGCTTTTGAATACGGAGTTAAAGTCCTTGGCGTTGGTCGATACTGAAAGATGATAGGGAGAAAGGGCTTGCGTTGCTTGCGGCGGAGGCAAAACCAAAACGAGAGAACAATAACTCCAAGTCCAGCCAGGCTGCTCATCACACCAGCCAATATGATATGAGTTCTCTGTTTCCGTTGCTAACAAAGTGTGAGGCTTTCGTGACGAAGCAAGTGGAAAAGGGGTCTATACCTGTTCTCTAAAAAAACTAGAAGAATCCATGCGAGCAGTGGATGCTATCGAAGGACTGTCGTTGGTCCTATGCAGAAGGATGCTTTGGTGTATGGCTGATACACTTTGAGGGCACTTACGTGTAGATGATGGAATCCAATGCTAGCACCGATACGTTGTGGGTTTGATTCTCGAACTCTGCTCCGTTTTGTATGCTAAGCGTATGGAATCCATCAAGCAGTGAATCACGCATCAAAACAGTGGCGAGTGATATAGCACCGGATTCCGGCGATTGACGAGCAAATCTACCAGTGACGACTCCGTCCAGCATGAAAACCATGTCGGAGTCGGCACTGGGATCGAGCAATTATTATCAATACACTCAGCGAGGAAGGTATCGTACTCACCTGATCCCCAATATGTCGTGCGGAATTATCACACAGTTGATGTATATGGCTGTTCCTGCAAAGACGATTGGCGACGACGAGGGGACAATACGGATTGCCTACCTTGAAAGCCAAACGACACCGAGGGAGGTCGGTCATTTAATCGGGAGTTCTGCACATAGAGAGACGTTGACCAGGTTCCTTACCGCTTTGCATTAGTGATGACATTGGAGTTGTAAACTTGCAAGAGGTTGGGACGCACCATTTCTTGTTTGAGAAAATGGTTCAGGGCACTGATCGGCGCCATTGCAAGTCGCAACTTGTTGATGAGACCATGGGCCAAGGTATGACAGCGCTACGCGGCCTCGGCTGTCATTCGGTGAATCGTCTTGTGTCACATTGATTATGGCGGCAGCGACGACGTCCAGGAGAGAAAGGCATAGGGTGAGGCAGTAAAGGCTGACCATTTCTCTGTGGGGTTCGGGTGGGCGTGGCCGATGGGACTTCAAAATATAGAACCACCGTGGCAACGAACAATGTCTTGCCTGATGGTGGTCAGTACCGTCGATACTGCCTGGATCAATCAAGCAGTGATGCTCGATGGTCGCTAGAGCCATCACAAGGGGCTCGAAGATGTGTCAGTGTGCTCCATTGAATGCACAAGCAGGATTCATCGACGGAAAGAAGGTTGCCTGATCATCTTCAACATCATCAACACTAGAAAGGTTACTGGGCTTATCAACACTAGAAAGGTTACTGGGCTTAACAATTACAAGTGTCCACGAGGAGTGTTGGGGAGTGTGTGCGGTGCTTCGTCAGGAAAGCAAACCGAGACATATCAACACCAAAGTGCAACCAAAGTGTCGAAGCGCGGAGGCTCAGAGCGGAATTCCGTGAGCTTCCTATCCAACACTCAGTGATGACCATTGCGGGAGAGACGAGGGGCATACCGGATGGAGCTCAATCTGCAGGTCGAGCGTCCAGAGTGATGAGGACCACTAGACATGATAACAACAGCGTCAAACAGATTGTGTCGCGAAAGGGAGTCTTTGTATAAGGACAGTAAGTAGTAAGTACAATTGCTTTGGAAGGGGGCTTGTTGTAAAAATAGCGAGGGGATTGCAATAAACTGATAAGTCAAGAATATCCAAAGATAATAAATACGTGGGTGCTGAGGGCAATAATTGGCGGAATAATTTTAACGGGCATCTTGAGTGATCGGTTGAACAATTGAGTGTCACAGAGGGCGAAGGTAGCAAAGCGGGATAATGCGAATGTAAAATTCTTGGCAACGCAAGTTGATTGTTAATGGTGCAGGTTATCCAGGGTGTCCAATCTCCTCCTCCTATCGAATTAATTGGTTTATCTCCCTCCAGGCGTGTCTCTCGATAAAGTTAGCGCTGTTGTTGTTGCAGTGATGTTGGTATACAGGTGTTTAATGTTGGCACGTCCTGGCGCAAGTTGAATTGTTGGATAAGTGAGGCTAGCATCGCCTTCGCGATCCTCTAACTGATCTCGAATTTTCGAACCGCTCCTTGACTTTGGCATATCCTGCGCGGTCGACGCGGTGGATGTAATAGACACCGCCGCTGGGGCCCCACGAGACGCTGCCGGAGTGGTACGGCCGTTCTGTTACCTCGAAGATACCTGTCATATCGTCGACCTGTAGGACAAGATGTCAGTATCGGTGCATATCCAGGACGAGCCGGGAGCAACGAACATTACGCTCGGTGACTCGAGCATTGACGGGCGAGAACGGCTTCAATGATACTACGATGGCGCCATCTTTGAGGTCAAGGAACATGGGGCGCAGTTTCTCGTTCACTGTGTAAGCCTTTCAATCAGCACCCAAAGGCAATAGAGATGGTACGGCAACTTACAGGCTTCATCAAATACCTTGTTATCAACCAAGACGACGTCGGCCTTCGATAAATATTCCACGAGCTTTTTACTCTTCAGCATATCTTCTTTCTCGAGTTCGACATCACCAGCCCGCAAGCCCCACATCCGGCACCGAATCTTGAACTGCTCCCACTGTTTCTCCGCGATCTTCGCAGGCGCGGGCATTAATTCCACGCCGAAGCTCTTACACCCTGCCTGCAAGCTTGCCTGCACCACGACGTTGCCGACTCCGCTGCCCATGTCGACGAAGATCGAGTCCTCCGTCAATCCAGTCGACTGCACAATATCGTATACTAACGAAGGCATCAATTCGCCGTACACGGTGCTGGAGAAGGCTTCGTAGTTCTTCAGGCTTTGCACGTGTGGGCCCACACTGCGTTGGTAATTCTCTTCGATGAGACGCATGAGGACCTTTTTAGGTAGCTTCGTCCATCCGCGAGCGT
Source organism: Pleurotus pulmonarius (assembly GCA_012980535.1). NCBI lineage: Eukaryota > Fungi > Basidiomycota > Agaricomycetes > Agaricales > Pleurotaceae > Pleurotus > Pleurotus pulmonarius. Next base: position 3,535,773 of record SJKF01000002.1, read on the forward strand.
TTGCCATCAAGGTGTTCTGAGTAACGGCGAGAAGGGGGTCAGAAGGGGGTTCTGGGTATTTGAGTTTGCGCAGGAGGTCGTTGATGGAGGAGAGGGTTTGGAGGAAGAGGGGGCCATCTCGAAGGTGAATGGCGCGATGCAGCGTGCGCAGGAGGTTGGTGGGTTTCGGTGGTGAGGTAGGGGGATGGGTTTCTGACTCTGAAGGTAGTGGGAGTGATGGGTTGTTCGGGGGCGAAGAAATCGGTGAAGAGGGAGGGGACGTTGTCTCAATGAGAGCGTCGTTATGCATTGTACCGAAGAGCGCTTGCTGAGCTGGGGTGAGGTAACCTGCTGCACAGTTAGATAAAGTGAGATCGAATCTATAACAGATACGCACATTCAATTATCGTAGTAAGTGTTCGTTCAAGACATAATATAGGATTATAATGATCCTTGTCTTTAGGCTGGAGCAGGATGTATCTGGCGGGCGATGAGGGTCGCGTGAGGAACGGTGGATATGAAACGAACCTCTCTACCGCGCCACTATTAGGGTATTCTAGTTCTGCGTACGGGTAATCTGTGGGATGAGGCTCAAATGAATGGTCGTTGGGATCCTGTGGGTTCCGGAAGTCTATATCCGGAATAAGAAAATTGCATAGGCGTGTACGATGGATGCAGCTCACAAGAAACGTATGTTCGCATCAAGCGCTTTACAACAGCCTCTGAGCTCCAGAAAGCCGGGCCTGGTGTCCCCTCCTCCGCGGTGACCCACTGTCTCGCTGAAGCACGCTCCTCGTCGTGGGGGAAAGTGGACGTCGAACGCGAGCGGCTGCTCCTGTAAATGGGTTCTGGTGACGGTGGTAGGGTATTCTGCCGGCTTGAGGCGCGCGAAGAGGCCTTCGAGGACGAGGAAGCGCGTTTTCGGGGTTGCTCTTCGGTCTTTAGGCGTTTGACACTAAGACTGGAAGGCCCGTCGGGTGCCTTCGCCGTTGAGGGTGCTTTGCGCTTCTTCATGTTACTCGAGAGGATCGTAGTGGTTACTTCGGCGACATGAGCGGGAGGTTGGGTGGTGAGTGTTGGGGTTCGTGTGGCGAGCCTTCGACGCGTGGTGACAACGACGGAGGGAGTGACGGGCTTTGAAGATTTGGCCTTTGAAGATGAGAAAAAGGCCAGGTCAGAGCCAGATGGTCTGGCGGAGGAGGAAATCATGGCTTCTGGTAAAGAAAGAGAACAAGGGGCTCGCTGCACTCAATGGTCTGGCAGTGTCAAAAGTGGCGGTGACCAATTTAATCACACACACGTGACTCAGGAGTCACCACGAATCGCAGAGTCCTCCCAAACTGTCTTCCCCCAGTGGTGTTGGAAGCCTTCGTATGCAAGTCAATCATCGATAGACTCAAGTGGCTGGGGTGGGCGAGAAATGACTACCTCCTAATAATCAAGCTAAATCTCGGTGAGTAGGTACTTGTTTTTCGCACCTGCCTGTTTAGTCTTCCCTACCCTCTTCAAGTGCTTGTTTTACACCCTTTGTCAGGGCTCTGATACTATATTGGCCCGTACATATTCGCTTACTTTGTGCACAAGCTAATTCTATCGTTTCTGCATACAGGCTATAGGCAGACAATCTGGTGGAGGTGGCACGGGAGACTATCTTGATTTCTGGGGAAGACACGGTAACAGTCCCTGATGTCTCTCACCATGCCGACGCTCAAGTTTCGAATTTGTTGAATACAGTAGATATAGCGTTTTGCCACATGCTAAGTTCCCCTCACGCGGCTGCGAGTAAGTATCCAGACATCAACACTCCACTGACGCCACTCCAGTAAATCTAGAGTAGGCTGGTAATTCTCTAAGCACAAGGGGAATTATGGATATGATACACTATTACTTCGTAATAATCAATTTATTCGTCCTTCATCCTGTTTGGTTTCATCCTCCGCAACTTCCTTCTCAGTTCAATTCAGGCTCCGTGCGCCCCTATCGCCGTTGTCGGATTTGGCACATGAAATGAAAGGATGACTACTCTGCACGTAGTACCAAGAACACACTAGTACTCAAAGACGCGATACAAGAGCCTGTGCAGAATAAGACATCACATATACAACAACAAAAGAATCAACGGGGAAATTAACTGGTGTACGATCTGGAGTAGGGTGGAGGTACTACGCTGCGACCAGAACGAGCATCATCATTGCCACTGTTATCGCTGCGGCGCTGAGATCGGACAGATCGCAGCGAGGATTCTTGAGTTGGTCCGAAGGTATCCAATGCCTTTGTATACGGCGTTACTGTCGGGAGAGCTTGTCGACGCCGGATAGCGGTGGGGAGTAGTGGCAGCAATGTCTGCACCATTTTCTGCCTCCGACGATAACAAAAACGAAAGGAGAGCAATAGAATGCCGAGGCCCACGAGACTGCTCATCACGCTGGTTAAAGCAACGTGCACCGTGTTTTGCGGCTGAAAATGAAATGTCAGATTCTGAGAATGGAACGTAGCTGTGAACAAACTGATACTTCGTCCGAGGCAAGAACTCGGAACCCTTCAGGTGACATGGTGTCCTCAATGAGAGCGTCATTGGTCCTACAGACCGAACTGTGAATCACAGGTCATAGAGTCAGTGGACATACTCACGTGTAGATGATGGAATCCAATGCAAGGACTGAGATTTTATGGGTAGCCTTCCCGCTCTCCAATCCGTTTTGTATGTGAAGTGTATGGGTCTCCGCGGACAGGTCTTCGACTTTAAAGACGGTGGAAATTGATATTTCGCCGGATTTCGGTGCTTCAGGGGCGAAACGACCCACAGCGACCCCGTCTAGAGTGAAGAGCATGTCGGAATTGGCTCTGAAAACAATTAAATATCAGTTGTATACACCAAGGCATGGAAGGTTGCTCACGCAATCCCTAGCTTGTCTTGAGGAATCAACACACAATTGACGTAGACGGCTGTACCTGTCCGAAATTTACAATGTAGGAAGGCGAGCAAGGAGACATGCGAACTACCAACCGAGAAATTCAAACGACACCGTTGGGGGTTGGTCAGCCAATGGGGAGTTCTGTACGTAAAGAGAGGTAGACCACGTTCCTAGATTTCTTCCTTTGACTTGCTGGTAGAGGTGCAAGGGCCTGGGACGCACCATTCGTCGTCCGAGAAAATGGGTCGGCACAAGTTTCTTGGGTGCATGTTGCCACTTGTTGGTGAGACCATGGGCCAGTAAACGTCATTGAGGAGGAGATGGAATAATCGTCCGAGCTATCATGTGTGACGTTGATCATTGCTGCGGCAGCTACTCCCAGAAGATAAAGACATAGGGCGAGGAGCTGGAAGCTACGCATCGCTTTGTGGGGTGTTGTTGATGGTGCGCGGAGCGGCAAGTCGACATCAGCGCGTCAACCAACATCCCTAAATAGTAGCATACCAAGTGGTTCTTGCAGCTATCAAGCTTTAGAGTTCGGGTTTCGTGGACGCTGAAAATTAAGTTCTGAAACTGAACAAAGTGAAAAGGGTAGGTAGCGGGTTGGGCACAGTCTCCTACCGGTATTGGAAATTGAAGGCTAGACGGCATCCAACGTTGTGGTGAGATTGGAGGAAGTCTGGGCGGTGCGTACATGCGTATGTTAGGTGAATTCAATGAAAGTTAAGTTAGTAGCTAGTAAAATGACATCGGCGCCTGAGAAGGAGACAGCAACGCGGGCCGAAAGGGTGTTCAGATGATAGCTGGAGAATGTGCCAGGACCAAGTATTCAAAGACGTAGCTTATGCTGCATGCTGAAATCGATGAGATTGCTGGTCAAGGTGAGAGACTAGGATTGAGATGAGAATACAATTGTTGTTTGTGATGGGAACAGATAAGAAAGCTACCGCGGGGAGGGTGGTTTAAGCTTAGCTCTGGGTTTCGAGCCGCCCCGGTACGAAGGTGCTTCCGGCGCGTTCAGGGTAGAATGGACGGCCATGGATTTGTTTGGATGCACATACAACATACAATACAAAGTCAGCGACACACCATTGGGATATAAGTGAGAATCAGGGTATGTTGGACAACCGTGAGTGATACGACGGAGGCACGATGCTGAGGAAGGAGCGAGCGTCATCATCGCCATCGCCACGGCGCTCGAATTGACTAGGGTGCAAGCTGCTTGATCTCTTCGAATACGGAGTGATAGTCCGTGGTCGGGACGTTGGTTGATGTCGGAAGACCGTAGGGAGCGAAGGGAGTAAGGGCTTGTGTTGCTTCCGGCGGATGCAAAGCCAGAACGAGAGCGAGATAAACCCGACTCCCGCGAGACCGCTCGTCACAGCCGCTTCTAGAATGCGCCTCTTCTTTTCCTGCTAAAACTGGTGTCAGGATCCTGTACTTGCCATGAGAGAGTGATATACATACTTGTTTTGGGGCAAGAAAGACATTGGACGTCGTGTTGAAAGCATTGGGGTTATCGTCCGTCCTAAAATGCACCCTTCAGCTTCAGCGTTTCACGCTCTTTGAGCGTACTTACGTGTAGATGATGGAATCTAATGTCAGTGTTGATACCTTGGGAGTATTATTACCATCATCGACCCCGTTTTGTATCTGAAGTGTATGGTTATCTAAGGAGAGCGATTGAAGTGACAGAGCAGTGATGGGCATGATTCCCCCAGATGCTGGCACGGGCCCACCACGTTGAAGATGGCGCACGACAATTCCGTCCAGGATGAAGAGTATGTCAGTGTTGTGGCTGAAACAGAGCAATGGTGAACGCGCGCAATGAGGGAAAGTGTCTTACTCACGGGATTCCTAGCAGTACGTCTAGTATCAATACACAGTTAACATACACGGCTGTGCCTGTCTAAATTGGTTAACAGGAGGGCATATCTGTGATAAAATACTAACCGTAAAAAGAGAAAGTCACCGATGGGGGCACGCTGGTCAAAATGGTATTCTTCATGTAGATGGAAGTTGACCATGTTCCTAAGGATGAGCTTTAGGTGGTTGATGCGACTATTGGTGAAGAAGGGACACACCGTTTGAAGCTTGAGACAGCGGGTCGGCGCATTGATCTGAGTTGGTGCTGTTACAAGTTGCAGCACGCTGAGACCACGATCCGATGTAAGAAATTGTGGAGTAGAGAGCTTGTGTATTTGCATCGTCGTGGGTTATGTTAATCGCTGTTGCAAGAGCGAGTTCTAAGAAAGCAAGAGCAAAACCGAATGAGATGATTGTGTGGTGAAAGCACACCATTGGGGGGGATCGAAGGAAATCTACTTACACAATAAGAAAGTATTTGTACCAGCCAGGTCCATTGATATCATTCCCATCAAACAGCAACACTCTTCGATGGTTGTTGGAGTTGAGAGTTCATCACGAAGAGTGTGAGGTTATTCGAACTATTCACTTGAGAATCAGAAAGGTTACTATCGCTGTCAATCAGCAAACGAGTGGTTGCCGACTTGTACTAGCTCTGAACGACGGACTCTTGTCAACTTGATGAATTTAATGAATCTCCTATAAGTATTACCTAAGCGCCGACAATGAAGAAAGGCACGTGGTCGTAAGCGGTCCCTTGGCCAAAATCTGTTTCTGGTTTTCGACTCGACCACTTCCCTCCAAGCTCTCCAGGCTTTCGCCGTCGTTGGAGGCCCTGCAAGGCTTTCTGGCCCGTTTTCGCTTCTTAAAGCCCTCCTGGCCACCAAACTCGCGGTCAAGCTTTCTGGACCGTTACCATCACGTCCCACCACCTGAATCAAAATCTTCCGACACCCCATTCACAGCTCACCGTCGACATTTTTGCCAGCATGGCTCGACCACACGATCACTTGCCCCGGCTGAATATACCTGCACCCTTGAACCTCCAACAGCCTTTTGCGTTCGATAGGATGCAGCCAAACGCCATGTATTCGCCGGCTCTCCCCACGTCCATTCAGGCCGGGTTTCACCCACCGTTTCCCATGAACAATAGTATGCAAACACCTATGCAAGCTTTCTTTAATCCACAACCTCCGAACGCGCCTGGACGTCCCACACATAGACAGGGACAAGCAAGTGTTGCCCAGCTTGCTGCAGCTGGTATTCACCCACCAGGCGGATTCGCGATGACACCTCTTGGAGGCCATTTCCCTCGTCATTCGATGGCCATGGGCCCTGGCCAACTCTTTCCCGGTCACCCAGGGCAGCCTTTCCAAGGGAAACATCGCAAGCAGATGAGCGTTGGTGGACCTCCCAAGGCAACGCTGGGAGGGCCTGGGCGGAATCATAGTCCATTGCCTGTCCCCGTGGCTGCTGCCGCCGCGGCAACTCCTCAGCCCAAGGCTAAGAAGGTAGTTTTGAATCTTCCCAAGGAGACTGTTACGGGAGAGGACGGCCAAGTACAAGGACGGCCAACATGGGCACGTCATCCTATACCCATGTCTGAAGTAGACATACATGATGACATCCTTCCTGTTGAGATGGTCAGCGCGGAAATATATCCCCCAGATTTTCAAAGGGATCATCTTCCAGATACAATAGAAGTCTTCCTTCCCGGCAAGGTACGTTGTGAATACGCCCCCTTGTTTCTTGTTCTCATCGTTTGTATATTTTAGCGTGCTTGGGATGAACTCAAACAGAAGGCTATAGAGGAGAAACTAGAGAGATTGGGCGTCGAAAGAGGTTCTGGCAGCAACGTTCCTCATATATTCGCGCCTCACGCGCGAGCTGCCTCAGTCAGTCCTCTACAGTTTTCTGATTTCGTCCGTATACTCAACTCGTGGTCCGCTCGAACATATGCAGATATCATCTCCTGCAGATCCTGCTCTACTAATGTTCAAGCTAAATAAGCTTCACCAGCAGCAATCGACCTCCGCTACTAATTCCCTCTCGTCCTCTCCGCAGCCACCGCCGTTCGGCCTTTCTCCCTCTCCTCATCAAGCTGCCCCTCGGTTTGTCTCTAATAGACATGGACACAGTCTTTCGCTTGCCCAGCCACCTTCGCAGCAATGGCCGATGTTCACCGACAACTCGAATCCCTTTGGACCAACTGCGTTGCTTGGATCTGATCACACACCTTACTCTCAACCTTCGCCGGGGATACCGGGCTTGGATATCTCAGGCGACTCATTTGACCTCCATGCGCCGCAGGGCCGTGTCCCGATCACACCAGCGTCTTTGGTGCCCCCGTTATCAGCCGTTCAGCCGCCTAGTAGGCCTGATTTCATCCGTGGCTTCGGTTTGGACATTCCCGAAGAGGAGGAAGAACCAGAGGAGGAACCTGATCACGTAGTTGAAGAAGTCCACGCTGCAGAGCATAACCTTGGGGTGGATCAGGATGATCGTTATAAGGACGATGATGCAGAGTCACTCGAGGACATGAGCTTCGTGACCAACGACGCTGACATCAGCCATAACGGCGACGACAATATGCCCACTGAGGACAATCTAGACGAAATGGGGATATTCAGACAAAGGGATGGTGTTTCAACAGTGGCACAAAGCCGGCTTCATTCTAGACACGTGTCTAGGTTATCCGGTGCACTCACTCTCGTATCTGTTGGTGGGTTGGCTGAAGACGAGGAGCTGGAACGCGCACAAATTGAGAGCGCCAGGCGACCACTTGAGCAAGATATGGACATGGACGAAGATGCCGCTATCGAGGAATGGACGGGATCGGAGGATCTGCAGATGGATAACGAGAGCTCGGATGATGAGGTGCGTGTGCATTCTGTTTTGCCGCCCTGACTCCCGGACTGATCGTCTTACAGAGTATCGGCGAATGGTCCAATCCATCCGATGAGGAACGGGCGCGTCAACGGCGGCTTGAGCGTCGCGCTCGCAAGCGTTCCCTGCATCATGAGATTCAAACACCAAGACGCCTGCCGAATTTTCCCCGGCCTCCCGAGAATACCATTGCCCTCGCATTCCGCAGAGATTCTGACGACATCATTTCTAATCCCAGCGAAGAGGAACGCATCCGTGAACAAGCAACAGAATTTCTTCGTGTCGATGGAACGGAATACTATCAGTATCAACCTCAACCTTCTGGTTCTGGTTCTGGCTCTCGTTCGCCGCGCCCACTCCCTCCTCTTCCTCACTCTCGCGCTACGTCAGTTGCTCAGCTCTCTTCCCATGACCCAGCGTACGCTCATTCTCGTGGAGGATCAGAGCAATCAACATACCCCCCTGCCCAATCCCATCAGTCCCAACCCTCATATTCCTCTCGTCGCGACTCGCTCAATCCATTCGCGAAGCCTTTTGTCTTCGGGGCTCCTCGAGGTTCCGGCTCCTGGACACCTCAGTCTGTTGATAGTTCATCTGTCCCCCCTCAGCAGTCTACGTCTACTGTATTCGGTCATACGCGAATTCCTTCCTTTGGCAAGCCATTAAATGTGGCTGCGCCCGAGTTCAAGCCGGGCTCGTTCAGCTTCCGTTTGCCCCCTGGTCTCGTCAAGATGCCACTCCCTCCTCCTGAACAACCGAGACCCTTGCCTGAGATCCCCGCTAACACTGTCTCTGGCGCTAGTAGGCAAGGTAGAGAGAAGCGACAACGCGTCGATGAAGCGGCATCTCCCATCGAGGAAGGGGATAGCATGCAATCGTTCAAGTTCCCTCCTTCGGAGGGCACTGGCAGTATGCGCCGCGCATCTACCCCGAAAGACGAGAGACAATCAACGACGCTCAACCCCAGCGCGGAACCCTTTACGTTTGGCGGCATACCATTCATTCCCCAACAATCGCAACCTCAGGAGGAACCGTTGGCGACCATTGAGAGCGAGAGCAATGTCGATGAATCCCTCCGCGATGATAGCACGGCGAGGGCGCCCAACGGTGCGCCAGAAGTTGAGGGGTATGCGCTTCCCTCTGCGTCGAAGCCGAAACGCGCGCCTATACCACTGGACTTCAAGCATCCTGTTTCCAACAACACGGTACCCGCTGGCCTCTTCAAGGCTCTCAACACCGAAGAGCGCACCCGACGCACTGTTCGATCGCGCCTTGGTTCCCGGGAAATTGATTTGGCACGCAGGCCTTCCCTCGATGACATGCAGATGCCTACTATTTCACGGAAAATCTCCCGAAGTCTTCTTGTCAATGGTCCTGGCGGTGCGGACGATCGATCGTCAGTGGATGGAGAAGACCTTGAAGATGATGTCTTCGGTTCAAACATCGCTCAGCATAAGCGTCGTCGGTCATCTTTGCCACTCCCTCTGAACAGCGCAGGGTCTATGACATCTGGTGGAATATCAATACCCGCAATGGATGGAGCAGGACGTCTTGAAATCCACGAGTTGGAACACCGGCTTGAGATGTTGCTCGACGACAAGTTCGCCAGCCTGACCAATGAACTGGCTAATAAATTGACGGATGATCGTGGCCGCCCATTCGATTCATCGGCTGGCGAGCAAATTTCGGAGGCTGTTGCTTTACTCAGAGCTCAACTCAGGGAGTCTGCTATTCGTGGAATGGAGGACAGCCGCTTGGACGCCAGGGGAGAATTAGACTTCGATTTGATCAGGAATACCATCCAACAGGCCCAGAATGAGTCCTTGTCGTTGATTCAGAGGGAACTTCGGTCTATTGCGAGCAACACATCTTCTGGAATGGCTTCGCAAGAGATATTCCCTCTTATCGAGTCGTTCAGCATGCGTACAATCAACGCCGTCGTCGAAGCTATATCAGAGCTTTCTGCAAGACTTGAGACAGTCGAACGTGGAGCACCTGCGAGGGAGCACGATTCCCTTGTCGACAAGATCATGACCGGACTCATTCCATTGCTATCTTCCCTGCGCACAGACCCAGTGGACTACGAACTCCTCACTCACCAGCTCAGTCAAGCTGTGAAGCCGCATATTTCTCAACTCATCGATCTTGCTTCCGACAAACGCGAAACTGCAGGGCTTATTGTTGACCGCATCGTTCCCCTTCTTCCTGGTAATCAAGGCATCGACACCGACGCTATCACACTCAAATTAACAACTGAGATCCGCCGCGCTATCGCTCCCATCGACGCTTTCGAAATTAAAGAACAAGTAGCGGATTTGGTGGTCGAACGACTGGACTCCCGCCTCGCCGTTCGGGATAAGGCTCTCAGCATCGACGCATTTAGTGCAAAGGTAACGGAAAGTGTCTCAGGATTGCTTGAACCTTTGAGCGACCTAGCCACCAAGTTGGCCAAGCTTGACGATGAACAGAGCTCGATGACGAACGGCCAAACCGAGCTTACAGCCTGGAGCAAGACGATTACAGAGCGTTTGACTTCGCTGGCTAATCAACTGAGGGCAACGGTTGAGGTATTCAACGGAGTAGAGAAGGCCCGCGCCGAGCTCATCGATACGGACAACAACCACGTTAATGAAGCCATGAAGATTATCAAGTCATCCCTCGATGCGGTCCAAACTGACATGGGCATGAGCGAGGCGAGAGATCGCTTGTCGTTGACGTCACTCAACGAGACCAAGGAGATCACGGAAGCTCTCTCTACTTTCATCCGCACTGGGCACGAAGACCTAATGAAACATCTCGCGCGCGTTGAAGAGAAAGTTGAGCGTGGCGACGACGTCGATGAGTTAAAGCAGGAGAATACAGAGCTTCAAATACAACTCGCAAAGGCTCGCAGCTCCCATGGCCAAGTACGAGTGGAGAAAGACCTGCTTAGCGAGAAGCTTAAGCAACAGGAGGTCGAATACCAAAGGCTGCAGGCGAAGCTCGCGGAAGTTGAAGAGAATGCTGCTGCTGCATCGGCAGAAGTGTCTCCCGTACAAGCGAGGAATAAAGAGCTCGAAGAAGCCCTGGAGCAAGCTTTGTCTCGCTTACAGGCATCCGACGTTGCCTCGCAAACGTACCAAGAACAGATCGCACGGCTGGAGAAAAAGAACAAGGACTTGGAATCAGAGAAACAATCACTGAAGACTAAGGTGAGGTTTACTGCGACATGGAGATCGATACAGTTTACTCAAGAACAATTAGAGCGAATCCTTGGACGTCCAACTCACACTCTCCAAACGCGACAAAGATGCTGCCGAGCACTCTTTACTTGTCGTCCAGCAGCAGAACGACTACTTGACCTCTCAGCAAGACCATTGGGACGCGCTCAAAGCTACTTCCGCACAACTCGACGTTCTCACAAAACTTGTGAGTCAAGGCGACCAAGAAGAGCTTAAAGAGTTGCGACAAGTTCGCGAACGTAGCAAGATTCTGGAATCCGAACACACCTCCCTCCTAAAGCGCTTCAGGGATCAAGAGAACAAAGCCACTAATACGGAGAAAGCCAACAATCAGCTCCGCCAAAGCCTCGCTCAGAATCAGCAGCGAGCTCTCGAATGGGAAAGGCGTGCCAAAGAGTACGAAGGACAGTTAGAGTTAACTCGTACCCAATTGGAACAGTCAGAGCAAACTCATTCGCAACTTGAGGCTGATTACTCCCTGGCGAAGCTTCAACTTGACGAGCGCGAGGCTGACGACCGTCTAGCGAAGGTATGTTGCCCTTGTCAATATGTGTCTCCGAATCTTATAATTATACAGGACCGGGAGAACAAGCTAAACGAGCAAATTGCTTCTCTTGAATCTAAAGCAGCTAGACTTCAGAGCGAACTTGACAAGGCGAAACGATTAGCAATCCCGCCGTCAACCCCGCTACGCAAACTGACGAACGGCACCCACGTCCCTCCTCGCCCCGATTCCCGCTCCAGCACCGTGTACGGCGAAAATCGTGCGACTACACCCAATCTACGGACCACCTCTCAAGCTCGGAGCAATGACAGCGATACGCCGCCCAACCAAAAAAGCGTCTGGGACTCGATGCACGCTCCCGCGACCTATAACGGCTACAGTGCCAGCATCTACTCCCCCGTCCCCAGCCGTTACCCTGCGATCGGAAACGGGACTCCGAGAGGTAGACCAAATCAGACCAGCCAGCTATCCCGTGCGTCAGTGGCTTCGCCGACGCCCAGCATCGTTTCTCAAGCCCCCACCCTGGGCGAAGACGGATGGTATAGTTAATTAAAAGTCTCCCGCCCTCCATACACTCCTTTTTCCGTTAATACATACTCATCTATATGCATCGTCAGTTCCCTACGGTATATACCTCTAGTTGTTGCACTTTACGCTACCTCATGCATCTATCATTTCACTCCCGCTCGTCCTCCTTTCAATTTGTTCGCTTATATACACATTGCTGTCTTTTCGTACACATATACCCGTCCATCCGCACCTTCGAATACTGGCACCTCGAGTGCCGTCGCTGTCTTACCATCTGTACACGCATATTTCTGTCCACCATTATTCATTATTCATTACTCAGGGAGGTTTCGGAATTCGGATTACTGCAATTACCATAATTCTACAATTAGTCGGCCGGTGTAAGGAGAGTGAGAGGTGGGGCATTGAGGGGGATGCGGATGCAACATCGGCTACGTAAGTGGTACATGGAATGGCGAATAAATCGCGCGGGGCGCGTTCATGTCTTCGGCACTGGCGTCGGCCATATCCACTCCTGTATCCTCGCAGCGTCCTGTGGATCCGAGGGAAGACTGTACACCATTCAGTAAACACACGACCCAAATTCTCAACCAAACACAAACGAGGGGTTGGGGTTGGGGGAGGGGGGGAGAAAAACTCACTCAGGCATCCACCTCCCATTCAGCAGCTTAAAAAACCTCGGCACATGCTTCCCGCCCCTCTCCTCCCTCTTCCGCCTCTCCTCCCGCTGCGCGTCCTCGACCGCCGACTTGGCCGCGGTCGCCGCCTCCATATCCTTCAGCGCGATCGCGGTCGTCAGGTCCTTCCAGAGCCGCCGCGACTCGTTCGGCTCCTGCTCTTCTTCGGGCGCGACCCACTTTGGGCAGATGTGCTGCCCGTCTTTGACGGCGTCGAATAGGACGCGTTTCTGGCCCGTCTGTGGAGTGGAGAGTGGAGAGTGGGGGCGGTTGGTGAGCGAGGGATGAGATGGGGAGGGGGACGATGAGGGAGGGAGGGGCTGTGCATACCTTCGCGTCTTTGAAATCCATTATGTGGCTCCATCGCCCAGATATCTCACCGACCTCGGTTGACTTGCGTCGAATGCGGCCCGATATGGCATTATATGTCCCCGAGAAAAATCCCTGTTTGGATCGCGACCGCACATTAACGTTAATATGATAACAGGGCGCGGAGGGGTCGATGAACGGCACAAGCGTCGACCGTGAGTCAGTGACCTCGCACCCGGGCACGCGACCCAAAAATAGACAAGAACGCACCTTCGTCTTGAACTCTAAATCGCAGTACATTCCATGCTTCTCGTTCTTGGCGATGCAAGTGTCCCCCAGCTCCAGGACCATCTTGCCGAACAGAATCCCGCGTGCGTACATGTTTGGCATCGTGATTATGTACTCTATATAGTGAGGCGCGGGGCGCAGAGATGGGAAGAGGGGGGAGAAGGGGACGATAAGAATGAGCGCAGCCCGGGGTGCATGATGCTGAGGGATAGTAGGACGTACCGCCATCATCCTGCGCACCCAGCAGCGTCACCCTATTCTCGCCCTCCATCGTCGTCGAGACGCTGTTCCCCAAGAACTTCGACTTGGGCTTGAGCTCGCCGATGATCGTCACCCCATTCGCAGGCGACGTATAGAAGAACGCCGAGATCGGGGGGTGGTGCGAGACCTGCTCCGCGATGTAGAACCCCTGCGTCCCGTCTTCGTAGTCGTATCTGCATCTAAAGAACTCGCCCAGTATGGGGTTGTATCTGCGCACCGAAGTTAGTCACGGTCCCGGTGGGATCGCCGCGGCGACTGCGGTGCCAGCGCAGACGGGTGTGTCGTGGAGTGGGGTGGGGTGACTCACGGTTTCTTGACGCCCTTGGGCTTGATGTGCCATCCCGCGAGGTAGTACTGCAGCACACGGATGAAGCGCTCCTCAGGGTCGTTGCAGTGTTCCGCGCTGCGAAGCCGGAGGGGGTGCGTAAGCATTCGCGTCAAATGGTGTCGAGACGAGCCCGAGAAGCCGGGTGAAGAGACGCGCCCCCGATGAGAGCGTAGGGGTCAGCGAGTGCGTGGTCGTGGTGCCCGGCGGTGGAAAGGAGAGGGGGAGATAATTTCGGTAACATATCGGTCACTTGTCAGGGGGCAGAGCGGGGAGCTACGCACCCAAATATGAGATCAGGGTGCGACATGAAGTCTGTGATGCGCTCGAGCATGCTGCGGGGCTCCAGGACGAACGTCGGGAACGTTACCCGCGAAAGATCCATGCCTACACTAAACGAGTCGAGCGTCAGAATACAGCACGCAGCGCTGGTCGGGGACTCACCGTAGCTGGGAGATCAAGGAAGTGATGATGGAGCCCTCATTTTCGTCTCTGTTGTAGCCATCGTCGTCGGAATCGCAGGAATAGGACCACATTATCGTTCAGCAAGCTGTTCAGCGGACAAGGACAGGAGAGAAACGAACAGGATGGATGTGTCGTCTGGCTCTGTATCAACTGGTGCCGAGTCGTCCTCAGTGTATCCGCGTGCCTTGGCTCGGATATGAGAACCGGCCTGGCTAAAAAGACCCATCATTGCAGGCAAAGGACGTGAGGCAAATCGATGGATGTGGTTGCTGGAGAAGGAATACAGGGGCAAGTCGGTTATTTACTGCACTTAACTTCGCGCCATGACTGAATCACTCAACAGCATCCATCACAGGGGCTATACAGGGGCCAAAATATTCTACAGCTGCTGCCTCGGGTGGCTGGCTGCAGAAATGTTGAAGTGCTCGAGTATTACTTGTTAGCAGCACGAACAGCCACGGTCGAGAAGCTTGTGCGAAGCTCTGAACAGCGTAGATTACTTACGAACTCACAAACTTTCTGGTGGAATTGAGTCCAATTCACGCAAATTTACCGTTTTTAGACTCACATCATCATTTATTCTCCATGCAATGCTTTTCAGGGATGAGAGGAAATTGACTCAACTTCAGCGAGGAGTTTTAGGCGAGCAAGCTCTTGCAGCTCCTATGTCACGCGACTCTGATCAAGAACGACTCCCCGACAGCAGAAGGCTCGATCATCCAACGAACAACCACAGGGCCATGGCTAGCATCAAGCTGCGAGGTATGTAGTACGGCTAGTTCATACCATCTCACGGTTTCATGTCAGCACAGTGCTTCAATTAGCAAACGAGCAGAGATCAGCGTACGGCCTTCGCTACAATGACTATGAACGATACAGGTGCGTAGAACTCGTTCATTCATGTCCAAGTGACAGACTGAAACGGAGCGCAGAAAACATTGCGCCAATCGAACGCATCGGCTGAGATCGTCTCTGAAGATGACCCACGGGAAAGGTCGCGAATTCAAGAAACTCCCAGAGGTGCCTACGGAAAACATAAAGGCTGGGCAGTGAGTGCGTGGATACAATGCAATGACTGGACATTAAATGTTCCTATAGTTTGGAGTTGCTTCTATTCGAAGCAGAACGCGCTTGGTCGTACTCTCAAGAATTACTTGCCTTGGTCCCCAAAAACCCGGATGCTGCTCGGGGGCTGAAGCAAACTGCCAAGGGGCGATTCCGCCGTGCGGTGAATTGGGCGACCCAGTTGTTGTCTCGCTGCCAAACGCTCTACGCATCAGGAACCCTCTCGGCTGAAAGTTTCCTCGAAGTCCACATCTACGTCTT
The DNA here is from genome assembly GCA_012980535.1 of Pleurotus pulmonarius. NCBI lineage: Eukaryota > Fungi > Basidiomycota > Agaricomycetes > Agaricales > Pleurotaceae > Pleurotus > Pleurotus pulmonarius. The sequence goes on from SJKF01000002.1 coordinate 3,551,324, forward strand.
AATCCTCAACGGCCGTTGGCTGCGCCAAAGATACGAACTGGACGACGCACTCATTCAGCTTAGCGTCGCGAAGAGTCTGCTGGACGAACTCGCGGGCACCGCGCCGACGAGTCGCGATCAGGCTCTAGCGGTCTTGTTCGCAGATGAGATCAGCCCGGAGATCCGCTACTGTGCCCACGAACTGGGCCGCGCGAAAGCATACGATATCGAGGGCATCGTCAGCGAGTTCGCTCCAAAGCACAAGAACGAACTGGTGGAGGACTGCGACGCATTGGTCGAGCGGCTGAAGGAGGAAGCCTCGTCTGCGGGTGTGCGTGAAACGAGCAGGAAGCTGAAGCCCCTCTTCTGGGAGGGCACACCGGTTCCCATCCGCAATCCGGAATTGGTTGATGTGTTGTTGAAGGTGCAGGATGCTCAGGCGAGACTGGAGGGCGAACCGGCGACATCGGAGGGTGCCGATGAGAAGGGGAAACGAAAAGAGAGCAAGGCCAATAGTTCCAAGAAGGGGGTGGCTGCTTATGATGCCATTCTCCACGCTTTAAGCGACGCAGAGGAAGTCGCTCGGAAATTAGTAGAAGCCCAGCAAGTGCGTTGTCACCTCTCGTGCAATATGACCCTTACTTACTTACACCTTCGGCTCAGTCAAGCGGGTCGTCTAAGACCGTTGGCACGTCTAGAGATACCCACTTCGTCCAGGCATACATCGTTTACCAGCTGCTGTCTCGCCGCATCCAACGCGATCTCCTCTTGACATCGAGTTTGCTGGCGTCGCACCCAGCGTCACGAAAACCTGTCCCGACTACCTTGAAGACATCTCAGCAGGTCGATGGCCGGTTGTACCCCGCAGTCATCAAGCTCTACGACACCGTCCTGCAAAGCCTCGGTCAAATGCGAACACTGAGCATAGTAGACGACAATCCCGACTTGTCCTCCGCCGTCGAGGCGCGTATATCCTTCACCAAGGGCCAAAGGTCGGTCTCCCGACGTTCTCACTGCACCGCACTATTTTTACTCATCCGTATCTCACTATCTATGAAGATGCTTCTACCTAGCCAAGTGCTACATCCCAGTCAAAAAATACGCCGAGGCACTCGTGCTTTCCCAAAAAGCGAACATCCACCTACGCGAAGCTCGTTCCACACTATCCATCATCGGGGCCGACCCCATCACCACCGCATCCCCGGCCTTCTACCCGCTCACAGCCGACGAATCCAGCAAACTCGAAGCAGACCTCGCGGCCGATGCGCTGCGCTTCAAAAAGGAGTGGTTCGCTTATAATGGCGGGTCCGCCAAGGCGAGTAACGCTGGATTCAAGAAACCGCTGTTCTTCGATGTTGCGCTAAACTATGTCGAGTTGGATATGGATAAGCTGCAGGAGAGGGCAGGCAAGGCGCCTCGGCCGGCTGTACCGATTGCTGCGCCAGTGCCGGTGTCTGCTAAAGCTGGTGAGCCGGTAGGGAAGAAGTCACAAGCAGCCAAGGTTGTCGAAGAAGCTCGTCCTGCTACCCCGGAACCAACTCAACAACCAGCTCGTGGTGGACTTAGCAATCTCCTGGGAGGTTGGTGGGGGCGAAGTTAAATCTAAACACCTAGGACGCGAAGATCATAGCATCATATATTCGAATTTAGAGAAAATTTCCAAAGAACAACATAAAACAAGGAAATTAAACGTCGCTCTAATATTACAGCTACATATGTTATACAGAGTACAGACAGCAAATCAAACATGCAAAAACTACCCTCGAAAGAAAAATGTATCTATTCATCGTCACTCGGAGTCAGATACTCATCTTCGCTGACGATTTGCTTTCGTCCGGCGCTGCGACCTCTCGTGGGTGGTGGAGGCCGATCATCATCGTCCATCGGCGTCAGCGCAGCCTCGTACATGTCAGCCAAACCATTACTGCCACTTCCAGCTTCCGGCGCACCAGGGAAGCCAGAACCAACCATAACCCGGTCAAATGTAGCATTGAAGACCTTCTCCATCTCCTCAGCATCGACATACACCCAGGAACCTTCTTGGTTGTACGTTCGAGCGTTGTTGAACATAAGTCGCCAATCATCCTTGAACATCTGTACTGTCTTATACTGTCCCGAGTTGATTTTTTTGCGGAGCTGAGAAATGGCGATGGGTCGGGTAATGAGGTGGTAGTAGTCAGGGTAATCCTAGAAAAGCGTGGGTGAACCCAAGTTCAAAGGAAATCTCGATGCAGGTACTTACACGTTTGTCAGGCAGGTCTTTGAAGAGTTCGCAACGCCGACGCCCTGTATCATCTTCGCAATTTATGACAGCTTTGAGACATTCATTGAATGCCTTCTTCATCTTGTCACGAACAGCGCTGGGTACATCGAGGACTTTCGTCTTGCGGCGTTTCTGAAAGCATGGTCGTCAGCCTGTAGTAACAGTTCAGTGGTGGTAATTGCAGACCTGGTCACGATCATCTTCATCCTCGTCCTGGACCGAAGGCGTGACAGACATTGCTTTTCCAGGACCACGCTTGCGCTTGCCGCCAGCTGGAAGTTCGTAATCATTTTGAACGGCCTTTGTTTTGCCTTTCCGGCCTCTTTTCCCGCGAGAGTCGATGTCGGATGCAGGAGTACCGCGTGCAGAAGTGTCGGGATCACGCAAGAGTTTGTTGCTGCGCTTCTCCCTGGTTCGCTCAGACAGTTCCTGAAGGTCCTCCCCGTCCTCAAGAGCCTTGGAGTCGGAACCGTAAATAAGAGTGCTAGATTAAGCGTGGAAGAAACACTCACCATTGCCCAGGTATCGTCGTCCAGACCGTCGTTATAGCTAACCACATTGCGACGTCTCTGACCTCTACCTTCGGCGAGCTCCTCAATCTCCTTGACCTCGAATGGTTCTTCCGTCTGGTAGCATTCCGGCAATTCTTCCAGCTGGATGAGTGGAGGGGGTGGTTTGCCTCTGTTACCCTGCGCGCGCCAATTCTCCAAAGCCTCACGTTCGCGTTGGTTGTCCATCTCACGGTACAGTTGGGCCTCTTCATCGCTACGAGAGATTATCAGATTCAGTTCATCGTCGTTCATATCACCGGCTTCTTCGTTCTCTTCTTCTTGATCGGCCTCGAGAATAGAACGCTAGATAGCACGAATCTGGTCAATAGTCCATTCGGTAAAAGGATAGACAGAGAGAGATCCCACCAGAAATTCCTCCTGCTCCTCCTGCGTAGATTTGTTGTCGAAACGACCGGCTTGAATGACTTTATCATCGATGTCCAGCTTATATCTTGCGCGAGAGTACATCGCTTCCTCAACACTCTTCTCCGTGATGAACCGCAGAATCAGGACGGCCTTCGTTTGACCGATACGATGGGCACGATCTTGGGCTTGGAGATCGGCATGAGGATTCCTGTAGGGAAGGCTGTCAGTCGGCTAGTATTAATGCACCATCATAGCGACGCACCAATCACTGTCGAAGCTGGGAAGAGAGAATAAGGTGTGAGTGCAAGAACACGGAAGTGTAAAAGCAGAGCAGGTGAGCTTACATGATAACAGTGTCGGCCGTTTGCAAATTTAGACCGAGACCACCAGCACGAGTGGACAGGATGAAGACTTTGATTTCCGATTCTTTGGCATTGAAGAGCTGCACGTATGAGGCACGCTCTTCCGTCTTCGTACCACCATCAAGACGGAGATATTTCCAACCCATCATCTTCAAAAAGTCCTCCATGATGTCCATGACCTTTGTCATTTGGAAGAAGATCAGCACCTGCATTGCGCCTGTCAATATCAAGGTTCTCCTCAGACGACAAAAGACAAACTCTGTGTCCAGTCGCGAAGAACTTGGGTAGGATACGATGGAGGAGTTCAACTTTTCCGGAGGTTCGTACGATCTTCTCGTCGATGAGACCACTAGGACTGATTTTGTCTTCAACGCTCTCGAACAGGAACGGATGTTGGCAAATCTTTCGAAGCTGCATCAGCTCGTTACTCAGACCCTTTACACCTCCTTTCCTGCAGGAATGTCAGTCACAACTTCGCACACAATAGGATCAACATACCCTTTACCGTCCTTGCCATCTGCAATCACCTTGAACTTCTTCATCTGCTTGTACAACTGGCTCTGCAGGGCGCTCATTCTGATCTTAATCACCTTCTCCACCTTATCCGGCAACTCGCTCTCTACATCCTTCTTCAACCGACGCAGCAAGAAGGGGCGCAGCACCTTATGCAGACGCCTAATAATGAGCAGCGCCTCTTCTTCGTTCAGCTCGATCTTGTCGCCCGTACCCGAGTTGGCAAAAGGGGTGTTGAACCATTCATCGAACGATTTCACAGAGTTGAAAATTTTTGGGAGGACGAAGTTGAGGAGGGACCACAGTTCCGGGAGATTGTTCTGGAGCGGGGTACCAGTGAGAATGAGCCGATAGCGGGAGTGGTAGAACGTCGTGAGGGTCTGTACTAGTTTACTCTGGGTGTTCTTCAAACGATGACCTTCGTCGATTATCATATGGACCCATTTGATCTTTGCGAGGATTGGGCGATCCTTGATGATATACTCATACGTCGTCAGCAGGACCTGGAACTGTCCCATTCTGATGTCTCCTTGCAATGCCCGACGCTGGGCGGGGTTACCCTTGTAGGCAATCATCCGGACGGCTGGGGCCCACTTCGCGAATTCTCCAGACCAATTGGTCATTGTAGAGAGAGGGACGATGACCAAGTACGGACCGCGTTGACGTTTGGTCTCGATGAGGAAGGTGATCAGTGAGATGGTTTGAATGGTTTTACCGAGACCCTACAAATCAAGTGAGCGACACAGTAGCAAACGAGAAACACAGACTTACCATCTCATCGGCAAGGATACCATTCAAACGATTGTTATACAAGCTGACCATCCATTGCAAACCCTTCAACTGATACTCTTTCAAAGTCCCACCAACCAATATCGACGGTTGTCTGGTGATCTTCTCCGAAATTCTGTGCGAAACGGCGTAGTAATCGACCTTGCCCTTTTCGTCTTGAGTCTCGGCGAATGCTTGCGCACCAAACGTTGCCTCCGAGGTAGGCCCATCTTCCATCTCCCCATATATCGGTAAACTTGGGCCACCCTCATCCTGCTGGGCCACAACAGCTTGAGCAAGGGAATCCAGGAACGAGTCCGTCTGCCTTAGGAGGTGTGTAATACGAGTATCCTTAGCCGTGTCGATGAGCTTCATGTAAGCCTCTTCATCGTCAGCCTTAAGAGCCTTCAAACGCTCCTTGGATATACGTTCGATACGTTTCTGTTCTTCCTTCTCTGTATGGATGTGGAAACTGAGAACAGCCTTTCCGAGCCTCACGACGCGATCCTGGGCAGCACGGTTGACCTGGATGACTTCACGTCCATGGTTGCATATAACCATGAGTTGTTCTACGTGCTTGTGCTTCGCCCGCTTCTCGCGTTCGGTTCGTTGTCTACGTTCGAGTTGCTCCGTCATACGAGCATCGCGGAGAGTAGGTTTGCGGGCACGTCGATAGTCCGTGCGATTAATCGGAAGGTTGGAGCCATGCGCAAGACGTTCAGCAACCGACTGCCTAAGTGCGCGCTGCTTCTCGAGGAGCCGGAGGGACTTGAGCTCAATGACAGCACGTAGCTTTCCGTGAGTGTTGTACGGAATAAGAGCAAAGCCCTCATCAACCTCGTTTTCTTTTTCAGATTTGAGTCCATCCATACCCTCGACGCCTTCAAACCCTGCGTCCCCAATGGTAGAAGGCAGGACTTCAAGTTCTTTTATTCTCTGCTGAATCCGGGCTTCTATGAAACGTTCCCGTTCATCGATGATTTGGTGGGCATCCAGACCTGGAGGCATTAACGTCGGTATAAGAAGCCGCTGGAGACGGGTGTTGAAAAGCTTGGGATCGGTCTCAGCAGGACGCTTGAGGTGGGTGAGAGGGTGTCGGTAGGCATTGTAAGGGTATATTCCAGAGTTGACATCGTCCTCAAGGAATGGGCCCTTTGGCAAGTCTGCTGGGTTGATCGAGGGGTCCTGCTCCTCGGCTTTGATAGCTATCGCTAGCTCGGGTGCGGGTTCCCCCTTCGCAGCTTTGACCGCATTGTCTACAATCCGCGACGACACATCGGGTCCTTGAAGCAGTTTCTCCAATTCTGGCACTGCTGTATTCGGCACGCGTATAGCTTGTTGAACGTTGTCTGGGACAGGAAGTCCTCTAGAAATAAGCTTGAAAGCGTGGATTTGGGCCCGTAACGCATTGATTTGGTCGTTCGTAAATGATATTGGCGTTTGGGAAGTAGGTGGCAGCGGCGAATTGGGAATTGGGCCTGAAGTCAGTGAAGGGGGATTCGAAGCTGCGTTCCCATTAAGAAGTGGAGTTGCATGCCCATTCGACATTTGTTGGCCATTGGCTATTTGCTGGTGCTGCCGACCTGCAAACCATTGTAAATATGGACCAAAACGATAAGACTGAGACGCACTTTGGCTGAGGGCCTGAATATACTTCATAAGGTTCTCCAATTCATTGGGATTCTTCTGTTCCGTAGGGTTCTTGCGCAAGAAGTTGGCGCGCTGAAACAAATTCGGGATGAGAGCAGTATTGCGGTGACATTAGAGTAAAACATACAATCATTAGGGACTGCAGGTCGGCGTTCATTGGCTGTTGTAACGGCCGCTGCTGGCCGGCCATGTTCATGTTGAGAGCGCCATTCTGAGGAGGATTGTTGGCGAGCATTGGATCACGGGCAAATGCTGCCCTGGTCGGGACGCGAGGCGGGACTTGTGCTTTCCGATAATAAAAAGTCACACTTCAGATTCACTGACTGGTGCGCAAGGCGATGAGGGTGGGAATTTCTCGCCCACAAGCAAACAAATGTTGGTCAGCAGCAAATATGTACAAAGTCACGTGGTTGCCCCTTTAAGCCCCTCTCTGTCCGATGGACTTGGGAAGTCACCACGAAATGGAAAGGCGAGCAATATTGAGGTTATGAGGTTCACCAATGTGTGGTACTCTACGTATACAAGCTGTTTCTATCGATCTCGTAAATTTATTGAACTATTAAATTACTGGTAAATTATGAAAAGAACTACGGAGAAACAAATCAATTCGTGCTGGCAAGACAATGAAAGATTCAAGTACTAACTTCTTGCGCCTCAGATGCTGATATCAGCGAAAGGCCCCCATGCTTCTTGGCTTCCAACTTAGTTATGAGGTTGAGAGTCCCGTCATGTTTCTGCACCTCTGACCAAAAGGCGGAGTTTCCTGGCGAGGACGTGCAGACTGCTTTGAGATCTTGAAGGAAACTAAACATCGTTGATCAGTTTGAAGAAAGCGAGAAAGTTGAAGAGCAACCCACCTATTCCAAGCATCAATTTCATCCTCCTAGGTTTATTCAAGCGTTGGGTAAGTATGTCATGTTTGGTCATCTGGATGGAAGTTGGCTGACCTGCAAGCACGTCTCCCTTAGAGCTTCCATGCATTCTAAGAGCTCTGCCTTCCTCCGCATAGCGAACGGCTTAACAACAGTCTCCTTAATCACCTCACTCAAGTCTTCGACGGCTTTGGTGACAAGATCACCGCTCTTCAAATTCTGCCGGAAATCGTTTAACGGAAATGCAGCGCCAATAATGCGACCTGGAGCTCGAGCAGGGTCAGGGGAAAGCGATCGGGCAGGCGTGGGGAGTGGGTGGTTAGATGGCGGCTTCTTGGAAGCAGGAGGCTCGGCTTTAGATGGAGCAGCGCGGTCGAGTAGCATTTCGCTATCGGACTCATCGTCTTCCGTCTCGCTATCGGGCGGATTTGTCTCCTTCGCTTTGCCTTTCGGTGATGATTGAGCACCGCGAGTCTGTGTTGGAGATTGTGTAGCCCCTTGTGTGTTTGTATTGGGTTTCTTGTCGAGGAGGAGCATTTCGTCATCGTCGTATCTTGCGTGAACGTGGCCGTCCTTTCGTTGTTTAGCTACCCGCTTAGGAACTAATAAAAACGATGCTTAAGTTACGTGTGATGCATTCCGAGAACTGATTCACCCACCTTGTCTTACTTTGAAGGTCGCCTGGCATTCTGCTATTGCGTCCTTCGCGTATTTCAATACCCTTTTCGGCGGGTCGAAATATTTGAGTAGCTCAGGATGAGGAGGGGGAAGAGGATTGGTGGCGATGTCTGTGACTACCGCGCAGTGGAACATGGCTTGTTTAACCCGATGGACTGCTGGGTTGTAAGACAATCGGGTGTCGAACCATGGTTGCCTGTTCCTACGAATCGAAAATGCGACGAGTGAGCAAGCACATTTGCTGAAGAAATCAAATGAGTCATTACCCATCTTCATCCTTGTCCCCAGCCTCCATCAGATCCATCGCATCTACGAAATTATCCATGGCCACTTGCTGCTCTTTCGTTGGGATATACGGGTGCTCCGTGATCACCTCTCCCCTCTTGTTTATCAACCTATCCAAAGAGGCGAACGTATACTTCCGTACGTCGTCGGCGAAAGGCATCTGGGCCCACAGGAAACACTCTACTTTGTCGAACATAACCGGTGAAAGGACACCCATTTTTGGATCCATGCCGTCTTTGGTGACCCATCGAGCAATGGCCATGTAACCCTTCTGAATCATCGCTTGGACGATGGAGGACAAGGCAACCTGCTGTTGCGGCTGGCCTGGGTCAGCCCAAATATATTGTATTTCACCCATGGAGAGTTCACGACGGAACTATGCATTGCCAGGAGTCTATCAATTGGAAACATACTTGGAAAAGTAACACTTACGTTCTTCGCCTTGAAGAATCCGCAGATGTCTATGCCCCTTCTGGTGGGTAGTCTCGGAAATTGACCATCAGGGCATGGGGCATAAGTTGAGCCATACTTGAACCCCCGGATCAACTGCTCTTTCTCGACGACTTCCAAAGCCTTGTTCTTGTCTTCTTCCTCAACCTCCATCTTCACGTCATCATCATCATCTTGCCCAATATTTGGATCTAGGAAGTACTCTGTCCTCATTTTAAGTTCCGCGTAGATAGCTTGCCTGTCCTCTTCGTTCATGCCGTCCTCCTCATCCATTGGCCGCATCGCGAATTTCTTCCAGCTCTTCGCACGCGCCATAGCCGTACATTTGCTGTTCTTCACGTTGATCTCGAAGGCTTCCTCAGGTCGAGTGTCAGTGTCGCCTAAGCGAAGGACAGTGCCCATCAACGTCGATTTTGTCTGCTTAATATCGGGCTTCGTAGTCTCTCGCAGCGCAAGTGCGCACGTCCCAATAATACCCGTACGCAGGGACGACGCGAATTGAGTCAAGAACTCCTCATTCGCTTTCTTGATGCTGGATTTATTTTCTTCGTAGAACGGCAGCTCGTCGTCATCGAAGTCGACGCCCCTGATAGGAGGTATGAAACAAAGCAGTGACCAAGGATACAACGTACATACACGACAGTGAGCCAGACATCCAGAGTGTCCATCTTCTGAACGATGGCCTCCCAGTCTTCTGTTTCCATCGGACTTTCACCGTCGGTAACGAGAACGACTTTCCTAGTCCATGTTTTCTTGGACGCAAGGTACGCATTCTGAGTCTCCACAGCCACAACAAGCGCGTCAATAGCTAGAGATATTCCTCAGTAGAATGTTCAGCTTCTCAGAAATGCAATGCTCACGGTCTCCAGCGACTGACGACGGCTCAAGCGCATCAAGTTTGGCAAGCGTGCCAGCATTTGGCTGACCTATCGGTATGTACTCAGCGACATGCTCATACCCTCCGTTCTTCTCATTAACAATGTTGTCGGTCTCTGAAAATGGTATGAAAAGTTAACATGACCGATCAGGCGAGTATGCATACCTTCCGACCCAAATACGATGACACCACATTGGTCTGTCTTTCGGCCATTGTATATCTTGTCCCGCCGTTCAGTCCGTGTGCAGTCTGTTACACGGGCGAATTCACTCACCATTTCTTGAATCTTCAGCTTGACGAACTGAAGTCCGTATTCAAGGTTCGTAATTTCGGCTGGGTGTTGGTCTCCGTTGGCGTCTGGCGGAAGTTCGACGCTCCTGGTCGTCCCCATTGAAGGAGATAAGTCGACCAGGAACATAGTTACAGTGTATCCTGCTCGTTCAGCGGGCATGGTGGCAATCGGAAAGGAGTCGGGCTGAAAGGTAGCTGAACGAGTCAAGTCAGACAGCGGCGCGCTTTGCAATGAATACGGTCACGTGACTGCGCGTCGCTGGTCACTCGCCCACGCCACCTGAGGAATCACTAATAACTAGTAGCAATATTGACAGAACTTGATAAGAGCTTGGATAAGATTTCAAAGGGAGAAAGAGTGTGGCTGTTAAAATGACAGTTGTAGTAAGGATCGGTGGTAAATAGAAAATGTAATGGGACGGAGTCAATCTACTAGCACTCTACCATTCTCTGTGAAGTAAAGGCACTAAAACCACCGCTGGAGATGCTGCGAGGTGACGCGCATAGAGGTCCAAAAAAGGTCGATGGCAAGTTGCGATAAGCCTCTGGGTACAACGACTCGGTGTATGGATGGGGCGGGGCGGCATTGTCACAAGTAAAGTCAGGATACGGGTCGTCATCCTCGTCATACGGATCGCCGGGAGTAATTTCAATATAGGATCGAGGGTGGCGCAAGGCAGGGTACGACGATGTCCACGGCCTCCACGGACTGATTGTTTTCCGTTTGGCGATGCTGTCCCAGTCTCTAACGAACTCTGTTTCAGCAACAAGCTACGCAAGAGGGAAGCCAGGTTAACACACGTAAACCTAAAATACGGGTGCCATTTAATTGTTTCGATGTCTGTCATACGCTGCGAAATGTCAGGACATAGGAGACGACGGATGAAATCCTCTGTAGCCCGGTCGATGTCTTTTTCTTCGGGGAAGACGAGCTCGTCCTCCGAGATGCTCCTTCGCACTTCGTCGATCGTGTTGCCTCTAAATGGGAGCTGATATAGGCCAGTTTAGCTTTCTGCAGATGCACTTCATCGAAATCACCTACTTGTCCTACCGCCATCCTATAAAGAATCACACCAACACTCCATAGATCCGCTTCAAAAGAGTAAGGTTCTCCAGCAAGTCGCTCGGGAGACATGTATTCCACCATGTCAGAGGCAGAGAGCGTTTCCTCGTCCACCGTAGAAAAGGAATCTTCGTCCGGCTTGTCTCCTTTCGTATCTTTGCTGAAGATCTTGCAGCGTGCTAGACCGCCGAGGACGACTTGGCCGTCTTCACGCAAAAATACGTTGAATGTGTTGAGATCGCGATGTATAACATGGTGCTCGTGAAGAACTTGCAGAGCGGAAAACTAGTACATAAAAATTATCTTGGCAACCGCTCTGGAGTGCAGTATCGATAGGCGGCTTACTATTCCAATGGCGTAAACCCGAGGGCGACAAACATCAAAGGCGGGTCCGCAGAGCGTGTCGGCGAGCGTTCTTGGGTAGTATACCTATACCGTCGATGAACACGAGGCTGAAACTGAGCACAACAGGCAACCCACTCACTAGTATGAAATAGAAGTGTTTCCGGTCATGCCAGCTGCGAACTAAACTGGTGAATTGAACATTGGCGTACACCCTTCCTAGAAGCCATTGTTCGTCGAGCGTTCGAGATAGTTGAGCTTCTGAGCAAGCCGCCTTATCCACAACTTTCAGGATGTAGCGATCATCAGTCTCCGTTTCTGTGACGAGGAATACTTTGCTACTTGGCGTTTGGTGGAGACGTTTGAGAACCTTGTAATCCTCGAAATGGACGGGTGGCGGGACAATGGCATTCCAGTACCACGAATCGATGAGCGAGTCGTCCAAAGTTCCTACGGATCCGTCGGAAGACATTCCAAATAGTCTGTGGGGTAAAGAATGGGTAGATAAAGAGTGTCGAGTAAGGTGAGGAGAAAGGATAGGATAGGTTACGAGTTATTCAGAGGGTCCATTTATGAATGGCTTGTACCCGTGATCGCCAGCTAAATTTAAACCGCCCTTCAAACACCCGCATGTCTTCAGAGCCTCACAATTGCAGATATTCTAGATGAGCCATTCAGTATGGAGGCTGGAGAAGAGGGAAAGCTAGTGACGCCGAAGCCCAGAGAGAACCCAGTCATTTGATGTCTGACCACCGAGCAAGAGACCGGGCCAAAGCAGAAGGCACTGAAGGGCACGGTACCACCACCCAGAATTCGAGGAGCGAGCCGGACGTATCGCAAAGGCTGGTCGGAACATTTTCACTGCCACCCGAGTCGTTCGTAGGCTCGTAAACGGTAAACCAGCCTCTCTAACTCGATAGCCCTAGAAGGTTGATGTTGCCGTTACCGCCCGACTCAAATTTCTCGAAGTAGCCAGCCATAGTTTGGATTGTAAAGGGCTACCAAGTTCCAACGAAAGGAGTGCGGAAGTTGGGAGGTCTTCGGCGGGCGCGCCAGGAACGCAGGACCAACAAAATGTAAATATTTGATGATGGTAATGCAGAAGGATGAAGCTGGTTTCATCCTAGCGATGAATTGAGGCTACATCCTACTCGGACCCAGAGTAGGTCTTTTGGATATCACACAAGTGAAGGCGAATCATGATCACTACGAAGTTGACAACATCGAATAAGCGCTTGCAGTAATCGCAGACACTAGTTCCATAGAGGGGAACCTTTGGCAGTAAAACAGGCAGCACGTCTAACGCCTCTTGTCTGGCAACTAAGAGGAAGATAGGTAGTAAGTGCAACAATGAAATTGAATAAACATCGACGGTAATACGGATGAGATAAATAAGTGGATAAAGATAAACCAAAAATCCAGTCTTAATTAGAATACGCTGGGGGTGCGGGCCCAACAATCAGGACACTCTGACCCGAGAAATCTGTCGAGCTCCTGCGCGAACTTGTCTGCCTCGCAACTTGTTCAACGTCAGTGTTTGCACTCCTCGGTGGCGCTGAAGACGATGGCGGGCTGGTTGTACCTGCTGAGCAGGCCGTAACAACGGGGGTAGTGGATATCGAAGCGGGGGTTGGCGACGGCATGTCTTGCCAAGGGCTTGGTTTGAACGCTTCAAAAGGTCTTGGGGAGGTTACGGAAGCTCGTGAACGTCGAACCCTTTTGAAAAAGTGAAGCGCAAGGCCTCCAAGGACAAAGCCGCCCAACGCAGCACAGATAGTAGCGACAATGACCACATGCTGCGCTACACCGCTTGAGGTTGCCGCAGCCTGCGGTTGACTCGATGGATCAGACGACGACGGGGAACCAGAGGGACTCTGCGATAACACCGAATCGTCGGTCCTATATGAAACACAAACCATGAAACAGCGAGTCAGACCAGGTGGGAACATGACGTACGTATATATGATGGAATCAAGAAACATCATGACCTGGTCGTATTCCCCATTTCCTCGGCCATTTTGGACGACCAACGTGTGTTCTCCTGGGGAAAGGTCTGTCTTCGCGAAAACATTGGTGCGGTAGATGTATTGCTGAGGTGCAGGTTCCGCATAATTGAGGCCAACTACGCCATCGACTGAGAATGTAATGTCGACATTGCCTCTGATAACAATGATGAGGACTTTGATCCACTTGGGAAGACGGACTCACATCACGCCAGTGACAGTACTAGGTCCCACTATGCAATTCACATACACCGCAGTACCTGGCAAGTATGTCAGGTCAGTAAAATGAACGAGATGTAGCCAGAAGTGGGCGCACCGTTAAATTTCAAACTTGCAGTTTTCGGCTGGTCACCTTGCTGTTCGCGGAAATAAGAGGATACCGTCCACGACGCTGAACAACAGCATAAGTGTGCGATCGCAAAAATGCAAATGCAGAAAGACACACCATTCATTGCCTGCCTAAATGGCGGGCGGCATTGCGGGCAATTGCTGAAGCCCTCCGAAAACCATCCATCGCTATACGTGATATTAGCCCCGACGCGAGGATAGGCCCCAAACGTGTCGTCCACCGTCACATTGAGAGGCGAGGCGGCGGCGATCGTGGCCAATCCTAGAACTGCAAGAAGGAAGGCCATGATCATGGAATGCGCAGGGATTCGAAAGGGAACGGAGGCTTCATACCAGCACTCCAAGCCTTATCACATTAGGCCCGAGTCCTTGTGATCAGTTTCAAGAGAGTGGGAATCCATGTGCTCCCCAGGTGCTCCCACGGAATCACATTTCGCCATTGACACATCCGAGCATGGCGAGATGCAATCAAGCGGGGGGAGAGGTTGCTTAAGACGGCGATGACAATTCCGTGAAACCCTCCGCAAAGGACCTGTCTGATTGCTGCGTTGCAGGTTCGGGAGGAATTCAAAGGCAACTTCGGCGTCAACGTTCTTGGAAGTGTGCCACGTGAAGCAGTTGTTCTCACACTGGCATAGTGACCGACGCGGCGCGCAGGGCCACTATAACAAGAAAGAACGATCAGAAATAGCAGTGAATGGGCTCCTTATTATTCAATGATGATGGATAGGCATGGAGAAGCACATAATCAGATAAATTCAAGTTTGAGCCTACTGCAGCCAATTACGGTGCACTTTCAGACTGAACTTTCTCCCCTTCCACCTCCGACACTCGATCACTAGTCACTTCGGTCGTGAGGGCAATATTCAGCGGTCTGCCGGGTGACATAGCCCTCGAATGAAAATGAAGGCCCGACATCGTCTCATGGTCCGGTCGAAGATTGAGGCCAACGCGAACAATAATCAGCGTCGGAATAATCCCCTAGAGTGTGGGCGTGAGCAGTCTATCAAGGATATCCATTAAAGACAACGCGTACCACAAGCTGCGACACTGCGAGATAGACGACGTACTGCCGGGCGGTGAGCATGGACGTGCAGGCTTCCTAGGCGGAGGGACGTACACTGTGGGGTAGTTCGCAAGCATAGGAATTCGCAGGGACGCTCCGCCTTGTCCCCAGCTCTATTCTCGACAGAATCAAGAATACCAACAGCGACAATGAATAGATCGCACCAGACTCGAGCCTAGTGACGCAGAATAGTTATTGTCAGTATCTTCAATGGTAAGGCGTGGCGATTCAATTACACGATTGATGTGGCTCTGGCGTATTTGTCGATATGGTGTGGGCCAAGGATGGCAGCTGTTTTCCGCCCGCCCCACCAGAGGCGTCCAGCTGCGACGCGGCTAAGCTGACACTCTACGGAATCAGCGTACGTCGCTCACCTGTGAGCCCCGTGACAATAATGTTCGTGGCGAGAGAGATTGATATTGTCCCCACACTAAGGCCCATGGTATATCCGTATACTGAACATAGTCAGCGGGTTCAATATTTAAATATGAAAGTTCTTTACCAGTCGTAGTGATAACCAAGATAATAGGCAAAATGAAATATTTATTGAATCCCCAAACGATGTAGCACCTGTATATCTGTCGATCTAGGTCAGCTGTGAATGCAAGGCCTGCGAGGGGACACGGACGATCACGCTATCCGCAATGGCGCTGTCCGATACGTGAGCTCGACGCGCGAGGAGACACTTGAGCTAACGGGGCCCACCTGTTCGTCAAATGCAGGTACACGGCCGCGATAGCCGTGGGGCGGAGGTACGTTCCGGTTTCAAGGTTCATCCCCAAGGTAGTGACGATGTCCAAGATCATATGCGCCGTCGACAAACTAAACATAAACACGGCGGAGAGCTGCAGCAGGGGGTTTCGCGCTTTGCCAGCCGTCCAGAAAATGTAGACGGATATCCCGAATAGAATTACGTAGATGCCTAAGATGCACTCGTGATTAGTGTTCTCGAGGTATACCTACATGCTTACCATATAAAAGCGTAGCGAGCTGTTTTGAAGTTAGGTTAGCAGTGGCATCATTCAAGACAGGATTATACACACCCAAAGTCCAATCAGAGATGACTATACAACAATAGGGTCAGCTTACACCTGACGGGCGCGAAGATAGCATACTTTTCGCAAGATGAAGAGTGGCTGTCGGTCATCAAAGGCTAAGGCGAAGTCTGGGAGTTGAGACATCTGCGTTACTGACCGAGAGTGCGACTCACCGTATTTAAGAGTCTGAGACAGACATGATGGCCC
Source organism: Pleurotus pulmonarius (assembly GCA_012980535.1). Classification (NCBI taxonomy): domain Eukaryota; kingdom Fungi; phylum Basidiomycota; class Agaricomycetes; order Agaricales; family Pleurotaceae; genus Pleurotus; species Pleurotus pulmonarius. Next base: position 3,567,295 of record SJKF01000002.1, read on the forward strand.
GTACAGTTGACGCAGCGGCGTCGATAATGAGGGTATAATCAGTGATGGATGCTAATTATTATCGTGGAGTGGGGGTGTTGATGGGGATCCCGAGGATGGAATTGAATCATTGAACGGCTTGACGCTTGAATGATAGAGTGGGATGAAAAGAGTGTGCATTTCTCATCCTCGTATGAGCGTGTACTAGAATCTCCTTCTGTGGTAAGATTGTCCATGGGATCATCAAAGGCGATGATGATTCGGTGTCGAGATGAGGTACCAACATGTTAATAATATGGGCAGAAAGAAGGCGTACGGGAGGGCAGCAAGGCGTTCACGATTTCCACCAGCCTACCCAGCATTGTGGGCCAGCGGAGGCAACATTTTTGAACACCACATCCTGATTGACGTCGGACCGAGGAAGTTGACGTATACTTGGCCACAGGGATTACTTTATTGCTGACATGGGAAGAGTCGTTCGAACTCTTTGCCAATGCGGAGTTCTGTGAACTTTCGAGATAATTAAATGCAACGTTACTGCTCTCGAGTCGACTCGTGCTGCAGGTAACTACTCAAGGGCGCGGTTCTCCAATCTTCAAGGCCTCAACCCTCGATGTGCTAGCCGGGTGCTCGTGCTGAGTGCTCGAAATTTGATGTTTCAAGAGAATCATTCATGCTGAGGTACGAAGAAAGGATGACTCCTTCCCAGGCCTCTCCCGCTGTCAACGAAGAAGTTGATCGTAGTATACACAGAATCTAGCAAAAGCGGCGGTGAGTGTTGTTCCCGAGTTTTCGAGCACTCGACATCATGATGTAAAACTTGCCGTGCTGGTCATATGGCCATTTGTTCCCAAATTTGCACTGTCAGCGTGTATCCATGGCTCCGCATCTGTAGTATGTGCCTTACCTGAAATATATCATGATGAATGCAATCTGGGGCTTCGTGTTGCAGGACGCAAGTGCTGAGCCATATGTACATTGTACCCTGGTGTCCTAACGGTCATGTCACGGTCAGCTCGCATTCAAGAGGTATGATGATTTGGGAGATTGATACCTATGCGCAAGTCACATACCTAACTTGGTCTACACGTCGAACCCAACGTGCAGTTAAGCTAATTAACATCGACATTTAACGATGGAGTCCAAACTTGCAATGAAGGGTGCTTGGGCTGGTGGTGGCGCAGCCAAGGGTCATGGCAAAAAGGTTGATTTTGGAAATGCCTCCTACCCGATTCGAACGAGTGATCTTTGCATAATCTTGTGTTATACAAGTGCAACGCCTTACCGCTTGGCCAAGAAGGCTGGTGAACAGGTTTGCTTAGAGGCGATCAAGAACTTCACATTCCACAAGCCCAACGCGAGCTTCGAGAAAGGCACATCGAAGCTTCATTCTGGGTACGCTTCAATTACCAGGCATAATCTTTCTGAGCCAAGCCTTGACATCGTTTATCTCCTCCGTACTCGCCGAATGCACTAGACGCGGATAGCTATTGAAGTTGAGACCTGTAGGATCTTCTTTCGACGCTGCTGGAGGGATCCCGACTTCCGCAATGAGGAAATCTTTGGACGCGGAGCCCCATTCGAAAGCAACCAACGGATCCGCCTCTCCATGACCCCAGAAAATCGGCACAGACGTCGCATGAGGAGATACCATCTACCCTGCGTCAACTCTTGAGGGGAGACACGTTCAATAGCATGAACTCACTGATTTGATCTTATCCTTCAGCGGAAGTCGACCGCTCAGGACGACCAGGCCCGCTAGTTTAGTTGGTGTAGTCAACCCAGTAAGCAAGGTCATCGCCGCGCCTTGGCTGAAGCCGCCGAGGACGATTCTACTGGGATCGAGGCCAGCATCGACTTCCGCCTGAATGAGACTTTGAATCAATCCAACGGTCTCCAACATCCCCTTCTCATCTTCATCCTGACTAAATCCAGCCCGGAAGGCTTTGATATCGAACCTGATGATTATCGGATCGTCTCACATCAAATAGTCCAACAATAGTACATACCAACTAGGCATGACTGCGCCGTTGTTCGCCGTGACAGGTCTTGGTGGACTAGGTGTTTGATTTGACAAGAACGTCCCTACGGTGAAGGGCAACATCGCACTTACGCATGTGGTAGAATCCATTTTATGTGCTGAAGAGCTGGATCCGTGTTTGCATTGTCGGCAACTCCTTCCCAACCAAAGCCAGTGTCACCAAGGCCCTTGACGAGGTTCGGAGGGTTCTTGCAAGGGTAAAGAGGGTGCGCTCACATGAATAAATATGATCGTCGCAGTATGCTTCGCCACGGCAGGGATGGTCAAAGCCTTGGAAGATTCTGAGTCCGACATCGTAGAACGCTCAAATTCAAATTTCAAAGCGAGACTTGGAGCAGAGTTTCAGAACTCGAGAGTCAATGAGATCAAGGAGAGTTCATGGCGGCTAAGCGCTAAGCGCTGAAGCTCGCTGAAGGTCCCTCAATCATTTCAGCTTCGTCCACGTTCCCCTTACTACATACGACACGACACGACAATAATGGCCTCAGACCTACCGCCTACCCTCCAGAACATCTTGGATCAGAATTCACTGAAGTGGATATTCTGCGGTGCGCCTCATTCATCATATATACGCGTCACGTCGCTCACACTACGCCGCAGGTGGCAAGGGAGGTGTCGGTAAGACATCATTCCTACGAGGAAATCGTCAGGCTGCTTAAGTCTGTTTTTTATTTCAGGAAAGACGACCACATCCTGCTCGCTTGCGATACAACTGGCCAAGTGCCGCAAGTCTGTTCTCTTGATCGTGCGTGCTATTCATGGCGTCCACGATGCACTGATCATGTACCAGAAACATGGCCATGTAGTCTACCGACCCAGCACACAATTTGTCCGATGCATTTGGCCAAAAATTCTCTAAAGATGCCACGAAAGTGAACGGGTTCGACAACCTCTTCGCGATGGAGATCGACCCAACAAGCGCTATCCAGGAGATGGTCGACCAATGTGCGTATCATATCCTTGGTTCTGACCGTTTGCTGCCTGTTATTCATAAACCCTTCGCGAACAGCCGACTCGAATGGGATGATGGGCACCATGATGCAAGATCTTGCGTTCGCCATACCTGGTGTTGACGAAGCGATGAGCTTCGCGGAGATCATGAAGTGAGCCTCGTTGATACTGCTCGTCATTCATTCCGTCCTCATTGAACGTCCAGGTATGTCAAATCCATGGAATATTCTGTGATAGTCTTCGATACGGCTCCAACGGGCCACACTTTGCGCTTCCTCTCCTTCCCGACCGTGCTGGAGAAGGCATTGGGGAAGCTCAGCACCCTTGGGTCGAGGTTCGGCCCCATGATTAGCCAGGTACGGTGCTCTTCTCTTGCAATCTCCGTGTGACTGCGCATTTATCGTCATGTAGATGTCGAGCATGATGGGAGGCGAGCAAACGTCACAAGAAGACATGTTCGCTAAGCTCGAGTCGATGAGATCTGTTATTAGCGAAGTCAATGCCCAGTTCAAAGATCCCGTAAGCACGCGTCCGTGTAACAAACGTCTGGACATACTGAATCTCAATCTTCACAGGAAAAAACCACTTTCATTTGCGTTTGCATCTCCGAATTCCTGTCGCTCTATGAGACCGAACGGCTGGTCCAGGAACTCACAGCATACGAGATCGATACCCACAACATCGTGGTGAACCAGTTGCTTTTCCCAAAGAAATGTCTGTGACAACTTCATTTAAACCTACGAACAAATCATCTCACCGTTTCTTCCTTTCATAGCTTCTAACTGCGAACACTGTCGCGTACGTCACAACATGCAGCAAAAATATTTGAATGAAGCACATGAACTATACGACGAGTTCTTCCATATCATCAAGCTCCCACTCTTGACGGAGGAAGTGCGTGGCCCGGAGAAGCTACAAGAGTTCAGCAAAATGCTGGTAGAACCTTACGCTCCTAACCTAGATTAATGTAGGACTTGTCGTACACAGTATAGGTCCCGTGCTCCAGACACCTTACCTCCTGGCGCGTAGCGGAGTTTTTCATATATATCACAGCGAATCGAGGACCGTAGGTATATTCCAGGGGTTTGTTTAAGGAGTCTATTTCATCACGTGCCGAGGCAGTAAAAAAGGAAAGCATGACATAATGGCAATTACGCTTATGCCAAGTGCGATCGAGATCCACTCATTTACTTCCTGCCCTGGGAGCAGGGAGCAGGAGGAGCAGGTGGGTGGAGGCCCTGGAGGCCCCTGTTGGATGCGGACCGAAGGAGACACGGCCGCCTCCCCAGTGGAACCACCATTGAACAGCCGTTTATCGTGCTAGATGAATCACGGTCTAAATAAATCAATCCCAGTGGCGTCGATTCCCTGCGCAATATCATCACCCCAAGCGTGAGCGGTGATGAGACGAAGATTCCAAGAATAACATCCAATCTACCAATTGTGGATGGTCCCTGCTGCTAAGGGTACGATAGAACAAACCCGCAATAATCAGGCTCAGCGCTGCTTTCCGGGCGGGATGAACGTACGGAACATTCAATGAAGCGTGAGCCAAGAGTTGGCTCGCCCCGCTTCGCTTATCAACTTCTGTGTCTGAGTCGTTGAAGGTTTGTGTCGTCCTCGGAAGTAAGGGACACAAGCGCAAGCCCATAACAATGACGCACTTTCATGAATTGAAATGACTTCCTGATTATCTGGACGCATGAGAAGCGGTGGGACACCAGCCGCTTTGAGAACTGATATTAGAACATAACAGGTTCAAGGGTTAAAAAAGTACACGGAGCAATTAGACGAGTCGCGACTGATGATCAGTCTATTGAGACACCCAAAGAGAAGGATCGTGGCGGCCAGCCAATAGGCTGTGTTTTCCGTAGGTCATTGGAACACGGGTGGGTTCTTGACGTACAAGGTCCTCCAAGAAGAGAGAGTTCGCGAACATTCAATACCCGCGACTCCTTGCTTCTTTTCCACGGCTGCCTATGCGGGGTTGCGAGGATATAATGTGCACATCAATAACGACATGGTGAACGGGGAGGATACCTTCTGCTTCAGGGATGGCTCGTCGCTTCGAGGAGAGACAAGGAACCCTGGCGGAGGTATTGCTGCAAGCGGGAAAGCAACGCAGTAGAACTTTCGAATTTCAACCGCTAGAAGCATCACAGAGAAAGATCATCATGTGGGCAATTACCTGACCGTTGAACCCCTCGCGCTCCCATGCATCTGAACTTGCGGTCTGGGTACTGAGAAGGCTACAACGGGGAACTGGGCTGCGCCAGGTTTGGTAACACCTTGGCGAAAGAAGGCGATTATGACCGCTAAACCGGCGACAGCGTGTCAGTTGCGTAGTATTGGACCGGCATAAACTAAGAGATGGAAAGATTGAACTCCAATTGCATCACCGCGATTTGACATAGACATGTACTAGATCTCACCTTGGCCGAACACTTCACAATAGGGCAGCAATTAAGCAAAGCTAGAGATACACTCCTAGTACACATTGCTTCGTTAATCAGGGAAATACCAGTTCGAGCAAGAGCTTCGAAAATAAGGTATGGAACAAGGCACAAATACAATCTGGATAAAGACTTTGAATAAGAGTAGTGTAACAAACCAAAGCAAGAGAAATTCGAATAACCGTGATATGGTGATTGTGGCAAAAACCAAGCTGGTGGTCCCAATCTACGAAGCGCGACGACCACCCATCCCTTTCCACTCCGCTTGTTGTTTGGTGGCATACCACTCCAACGTGGTCGCTCGTCCGAAGTGCGTCGTTCATGCTGATGGCGAAAGCGCGCGATATGTGCGAGGTAGCGGTCCATGAGCGGTTTGGCCTTTACAGCGCCTTGGACTTCAACGACTCAATGATAGTATGCACACCTTGAGGTTCTAGTACTACCTTCGTACCATCACAACGCGCTTTGCTGGCAAACTGGGAACACAAGTCATTAATATCAACGTCCTAAGATACAGATTAGTCGCCGCGATGATGTGAGAATAACCGCGACATACTTGAAACGATGGATGTGACCTTATTGTCTTCCAAGCACTCAGCACTTCGATGTTGTCCGCACTCTTGTCAACTTTTGGGAAGGATGAGCCTTGGCATGCGACCATTGGATTGTGTGCGGAATCAGAGCTCTTCCGTACAGTAGATAACGACGAGGGAGCAAAGGGCGAGACATCCCGTATAGAGTCAGTTGATAACGATGACGGGGCAAACGGCGATTCTCCATGATTCTTGATAACTTGGGCTAGGTCTGCCTTCGTCTTTGGGCATCCATCCCCATGTTTCTCCGCTGGGGCAGTGCTACCTTCCGAAGGCGAATCCTTATTCGAAGGAGGAGAGTCCGCTGGGGAGCGCCCACCGACGTTGGTATGATGTGAGATAGGGCTTAACGACGGTGAATTATTGAGCAAGACGTTAAAATCCAGCGTCGAGGGTGTTGAGCTGAGCATCCCGCCAAACAAATCATCAAGGGAATTGGTTTCATTTGTCGAAGGTGGAGGACTCCAGGTCGACATTACACTTGACATGTCGTATGTGAACGGTGACGTGTCAGTACTGGCAGAGGTGGGCGTGCTGTCGAACATAGAAGCATAGGACATGAACGTTGGATTGCTAGCAATGGTAGTGTAAGGTGTGCTGGAGGCGCTGGAACTGTCACCGAAGTTGAATATTGAACTATCAGAGCTCATAGATTGCGGAGCTTCATCAGGGACAGTGAGCATGGACGGATCGAATGTAGTCAATGCGTTCCAATCGATCGATGAGGGAAAACTTGGCTTAGGAGACGCACTCGATGACGAAGCGGCTGGTGATACAGCGGATGATGGTCCATTCGAAGAAGAACTGTACATGGGCATATTGGCGTCTGTGGTGGTCGGTCGGTTAAAAGAAGTGCCTTCAATGGCAGCCTTTGGCATCGTAAATGTAAAAGTCGATGACCGAAGTAGAACGTTCTCGGATTGAAGACGGGAGAGAAGGTCCTTCAAGTTCTCATTCTCCGACTGCGTTTGCTCGTTCTTTGCTTCCAGAGCGGCTACCTTATCTTCAAGCTGGAACCAGATGTCAATGACTGAGATCATGTCTAGAATACTGTGGCTTACATCTTTGACATGCTTCTCTTTGCGCTCACGGAACGCTCTCTGTGCGGCACGATTCTGCTCCTTACGTTTCATCAACCTTGATTCGTCCTTGGGCTAAACAATCCAGCGTCAAACCATTAACTCTGAACCTTTAGAAACTTCTGGAAGCGCAACTAACCGGCGCTGACCCCGACGACTTGCGCCGTGTGGTTGTTGCGGCGCCCTTTTTGTTAGAAACTACACAGCATATACTGAGGATCGCGACCAACAATGATACGGAAAGCACTGACGTGTATGCGGATTCTTTTGACTTGGTCCCTCTTCCAGATCCTCATCACTGGCTTTGCGTTTCAAAGCCAGATCCGCCCCTTCATCGTCAGCCTGCGTCGGGCTAGTCGAATCATTGTTCGTGCTCGGCGGGCTTGGACTGCTGTCCTCTGAAGGCGGTGTGAGCGTCGGCAGTGGATAGTTGAGGATATTCTGAGGGTTTATACTACTGAAATCGTATGCACCGTTGGGGAACTCTTTCTGCAGCAACGCCAAAAAGTCTTCATCGGGCAACTGGGAGAAGGAGGACGCTTGAGAGAAATTGACCATAGGGGACATATTGTGCAGAGTTTCCATGTACGATCTCTTGGGTATTGAGGAGATATGAACTAGTCGACCTGAGAGCTCAGCTATCGTCGCCGTCGAGAACAGTGTCGGGGATGGATTTACGGGCTTCTCACTGTGGTGAAACAGTGGAGATCGTGGTAGAGAGCCAGGAAACGGATAGAGCGCGGTCTGTGTGGGTGCGAGAGGGAGTCTTACAAAGCCATCAACGTCTCCCCTATATATCGGAATTATGTAATTCATCCCATTCGCGGTTGCCAAACCTGCGTGCGTGCGAATCGAACGCTTACGCGGCCACGGGCCGAGTAGACGAACCAATCACGCCGAGCTGTGCCGCCTCCTGGTGAAGTTCAGGAGTCAGATACTGAGGATAAGACCACTCCGCAGATCCGTAAATAATTCTTCTCCACCTAATAATTACTGCTGGAGGACGTCTCCGTTGTCCTATTTTACAATCGCACGATGACTCTGAGCCAGATCTATGTCCCGGGAAATCCGACTTCACCCTGTCTCTATACATGCCTAGGGTTCAACTTGATGTCGATGAACGTTGGTATACTGCGATCACGGTTTCATGGGCCCTCCGTGATTGCAAGGTGGTCTAAGAAGCAAGGGGAAATTCTTGGATCGCATTGGCAAGCGCTTGCGGTGGACGAGCAACCCGGAGGCCAAGATCGACATATATTTACCGTTATCGCGGAAGTCGTCGACCACGGTGCCAACGCTCAAACCCGCCCTCTCAGCTGCAATTTGGCAAATTGGAGGGGCAAATGGATTTGAATAGACTGCCACAGATAAGACTAGTGATCCCTTCTGTCACAGTCAATAGACAGTCAGAGTAGCCAAGCAGGAAGACCGCGTCACCACGGAAACCCACGGTACATGAGCGGCGCGGACGAGTGTTCCTACTATCCCCTCGAAACAGTACAACAGGAGCGGTAGGAGCCGTCTCAGCGGACTGCACCACAAGTGGCCTTATGACGTTCATCCTGGAGAGACCTGCATATTTTTAGCGGTTGACTCCACCAGCCGGCACAACTTTGAACGATTTGAACTCACTAGACGTTCAATCCGACACTCCCGAGAGGACCCCGATTGCCAGAAGTGAGTAGAAGTAGTGTTGGCCGGAACCCTCCTAGTAGCCGGCAGATCCAGAATCCCACATTAGGGCTTCTCACCGAGAACTCACATGGACCAACGTACGTGACAACACGAGGAGATTTACATACGGTCGTCGTCGTCTGATGGCCTGGAATTTAGAAACACCGATTACCTCGAGAAGGACATCCGGGGCCGATGGTGGGGTCAACGCTGTGTATCCCTTGTACATTATTATACTCGACTGACCATGGAAGTCAATATTTCCTCGGCGGGCGGTGTTTAACCGTGGCCAGGGAGCTGCTGCAATCGAGAACGATAGCTATTGAAAAACTGCGCCTGAGTAATCACCATCTCGAAGGCAGCGAAGGCTCGAACAACGCCACAACAAGACACCCGTTGTACCGAACATGAGTCACTTTGAACAAGCTCCAGGGGCAAGGGGATGGTTTCTCCGAAGTTGTCGCAATGGCTGCTTCGGGGGACCCTGGGGGAGCCCCAACCAACTAGCTAGCGCCGCCGGCGATCGCGAAAGTTGACTCGTTGGGAAGGCACATGCACGATCGATTCAAAAACACGATCAAGAAATTCGATCGATATGCATATCGAGTGTGTCCAGGTGTGTCCGCCTCCGTTACGATTGTGCGCGAAGAGCGCACTCATATTCATCTTCGTACCTTCGTGTTGTTCCGTTTCGACAGTGCTTGAGAGAATTTGAATAATCGGAGTTAGCACCTAAACAGATAAGACTTTCTTCGTGCGAGCCGATAGCCCGGAGTACAAGGATTCATTAGACCTGCAGGACGCAGATGTGGACATGGGAACGAGCAAGCAGCTTCGCGCTCACATGCATGTAGGTTGTTTCGTATGTTCACAGTTCCGACGACCTAACTCACTCGATTGTTGCAGGGGGTGACCTACCTCGTTCATTTAGGGCCCTGAGATGCGCTTTACCTGAGGATCTTGTGTTACGGGACAAAGAAATCCAAGAGAACCCCGTAAGTATGAAGAGGACCTTGTAGTGCGTGGGGATAGTTGTCGAAGTGTGAGGATGGAAGCATGACTTCAACCGGACGTAGGTTGGGCGCTGATAGCATCAAGTACCTTGGTAAGATAGAATTAAGTTCCTTGTTCTGAATGGTCGTCTTGTGGGGATTTTCCGAGCTTGACGGCAAACTTGAAGGGAGCAAAAGACTGAAACGAACCTGTAAAGCGATTAACCTACAAGAGGTAGGGAGTGTATAAGATGAGAACCAATGAACATGCGGTTATATACAGGTAACGCAACGGCAGGGCAGGATGGAGGGTGTCCCGATTATACAATCCACGGCATACGAAGGAATAGAGCTAGAGGAGAAATGCTGAACGAGTGAGGGTGGTGACAATCACTATATCACACGAAGGGATGATTAGCAGGGGATACTGAAACGGAAATGAAGGGCACAAACATAGTATTCGATCTCGAGCTGTGAGAGAAGACATAGTCAGAGCCACGAGCCCACGATGAAGCAGGATAGGTACATACATATAGGAAGGCAACTTTTCTGGGCCACAGGAGATTTAGGCCGACGGGATTGAAGAGGCGGGCGTTCAATTCGTCAAACAGTTGCTGTAACCGCTGCATTTCCTAGGAAATTAAAAACGTTAGGATCGATAGCGCGAATTGTCGGAAATATGCGAGGTCCACTGACCTTCTCATAATGCGAAGTAGTAACAATTCTCGAAAGCTGTAGAGTGAATACAGCCAGGACGTTGTCGAAAAAGGAATGTCGGAGGCTGTGTGCTGAAATTAGAAGCTCGTTCATGGCATTGATAGATTCTAGAAACTGCGTTGGGGTTATCTAGGGATCCCATTGAGCATGCAGTTGGGGGAACACGGCAAAGAACAAACCCGGCCTTCCAGTTCCAACGGATATATCGGCGCAAATTGAATAAGTTCACCACCAGTGTAGTCACGTTCGATGCGTAAGATCTCCCGCGGGTGGTGCAACCCTATCTGCCCTATAGGTGCTGTGCCATATGCCGAATCAGGAGCTGGTGGACCAAAGTAATAAGAAGACTTGGGAATAAGCGATCGATGCCTGGGCGCGCATGAGATTTCTTTCCCAGAAGTGAATTGCATGCAACTCACCGACTCTGCAATGAGTGGAACCGTGATTCAAGTTCATGTTCAGGCTTCGTCTGGTGACCCGTACTGTCAGGTGGGTCGACCAACTCCCAAGGTGGTGGGGAAGAAGCTTTGAGATTCAAACGAAGATGTGACGCTCGTCTCGGCGAGTTCACCGCCGACGGTTTCTCGTCTACCTCTTCGTCGACGGGATACATGAGTCGCCCACGTGAATCCACAACATCCCCTTCTTCGACGACCATAGTCATATCTTGACCACTGCTGACCGCTTCTTCATCGTCTTCTACTCCTTTCTCTTGCTTTGGAGGTACGTGCGGCGAAAGAGGATGCCAAGAGTCGTCACGAATAGTGGTTTCGTTCTCTTCTTCCACCTCGTACCCGGAGTCGTTCCCGCTCGTCGTCGTACCTTGCAACGCCGGAGAAGTAGAGGTCAGGAATTGCGGATCCGTGCGTGAAGCTACATCGTCTGCCGCTGGTTCAGGTGCGTTCGAAGAATTCGTGTGCCCGTCCGCCACACCATCTTGGACACTCTCTCGTCGCGTTCCCCCGATGGTCCCCTTCTGCGCATATTCATCCTCCCCATCTGCCTCTAAATCTGGCTCCGGCGTCCGCGCCAGCTCCAAGAACGAGCCCTTTGCCTCTTCTACGGTCAACATGCGAGACGAAGCAATACCCTCCGAATTATTCGAATTATCTACCAAGCTCGGTCCAGGTCCAGGCCCCAGTTCCGCCCCAGAAGTCGAAGCGCTATCAGTCGTTGAGTCAAATAAAGCACGAGTGGAAGTTGAAGCAGCGATAGAAGTGGCAGGATTGTGGGTGTTGTCGTCGTGGGGTAAAGGCGTGTCGACAATTCCTGCTAAGCGCGGTTCTGGTGCAGAAGACGGCAGGTCATGATGAGCTTCAGTCATGACATGCTAATTAAACTTCTAGAGTTCCGGCCAATGTAAGATCAGTTGGTGGTCAAGAACAAGTTTTCAGTCTTGAGGCACAGTATGCGTTTGAACAGGTTTGTTCTCCCTTTTTGGGAAATTGCAAAATTGATCTCACGGGCGCTGCAGATTTCGTTCGACTTGTATTGGCATAAGCGCATGGTGATTAAGTTGTATTGGCCAAAAGTAACAAGATACAAAGAAATGTAGGCTGTCAAGAACTACATATATTTATGTGCTGCAGTAGAAACATACAATGAGAGAAGTGACTTGGGTTTATAAGTGATAGAAATCGTGAAGAGTCTAATCATGGCTTGATCATAATGGGCATGCAAAAGATGGTAACAGAAAGTGTGGTATCAGATCGTCCAACGAAATGCACAGCATCAAAGCACAGCAAGATGTGACAAGAGACAATGAAGCAATCAATCAAGGCGTCGGTGCAGCCTTTGAGCCGGGGGAGCCTTTGGGGGATCGCGTCGTCTCGCCCATCTTACCGCGGGCGGCAGCAGGAGATATGGACCGGCTATCGCTGTCTACTTGCATGCGATCATCCCTGTCTCGTTCAGAAGGTGCAGGAGGCGATGCAGCAGTGGAGGCCGGAGATAATGTCGCGATGGGCGGCAGAGCCATTTGCTGGCTCGCTGAATGCGAAGTCGAGTGTCCGGAACCGATTGGTCGGGGGTGAGGAGGCAAAACGGCGGGTAACGACGGGCTCGGAGGGTAGGGCTCAACAACTTGCCTTGCTTCCGATGGCGAGTGAGTCACAGGTTGTGTGCGGAAAGGAATAGGCGAAGGTCGCGTAGACTGCGTAGGCGTTCGCCTGCCGTTCGAAGGTGACGACGCTCGTCGCTTGACTACATCCACTCGCGACCGCTTGGAATCGCTGACCTCATCGGAACCTGGGCTCAAAGGGCGTTTCAAATTCGCTGGTGGTATCGGGGGCGAAGCGTGGCTCCTTGTTGATGAGATAGAATCTCTGTGGTGACGAGGTCTAGGCGAAGGATCATGTCGGCTGCCAGTAGAAACTGATGGTGAATGTGCAGAACCATCAGCAGGTTTTGCCGCCTCCGGGCGGAATGAGGCTAAACCGATTAACGTCTCGGCTACACCTTCGTCGTAATCCTCGTCGAGGTCACGGGAAGGTCTCGCATGAGCAGACGTGGGCGAAGGTTGTACGGACCTCGAAGATCCCGATCCGTTTGAACTCGTCGGTTCAGGTGAACCAACTCCCTTATACCCTTGCCCCATCTTGTAACCTCGTTCGCCAACGGGCTTCGGAGTCTCGTCTCGCGAATCATCCTTCGTCCTCTTCGCTCTGCTGCGTCTCTTGGTTTCCTTCTTGCCGGCTTCGGGAACTCCGACGACAGCCATGGGGGAGTCGGCTTCTTTCTCCTTCGCAGATCGTCGCTTTCTCTTCTCTGAGCCCTCAGGAGCCGAAGAACCGTTACGTGGACTCTCGGAACCACTTAGCGGGGGCTGGGGCGGTCCAGGGGGAGGGTGGCGCAGGGTCTCCGGTGGGCCAGCATATCGCGCTTCGCCGCGGGATTCGTGCTGACTGGGCTCTCGGTCTCGATCGTAGTCGCGCTGATCTCTTGCATCGAAACGGGGATCGTAACGACGAGAAGATGGCGTAGATTCGTGATGCTGAAGAGGTGGAGGCGGTGGCGGTGAGAGACGGTAAGGTTGGGCTGGGGCAGTGGACGGAGATGGTTTAGAATCCCAATATGCGCGAGAAGGATGAGCGGAATGAGTCGATCTTGGAGAGGGCTCCGGGGAATGCACGCGTGGAGCGTTACTGGTTGCGGGGGAGCGAGGAGGGTAGAAGGAACCTTGAGAAGGATAGTCTCCACTTGGTCGCGAGTGGTGGCGACGTTCCCATTCTCGATGCTCAGGAGGAGGCGGGCGACGATCCCATCCTCCATCCTGCTCTACAGGGCGAGGAGTTGGGTCATTGTGGGGGTAAACTCGAGGAGATCTCTGAGCAGGAGCAGCGCTTGGTTGAGCCGGGCCGACTTGTTGACGCCCTGGAGGGGGGTAAGGCTGGAATGGTGAACGTCTAGCTTGTTGCGGTGGCGTCGGGGACCTTGAAGGCACGCGGGGACGAGGGAAATACGAATCCCCATGTTGGCTGGCATGTGCTCCGTTACGCATTTCATCGGCGGCGATCTGGTGCTGAGGAACGGGATGCTGAAGGAGCAAGGTATGCCCCACAGGACCTCGGCTTGGAGGGTCGCGAGACGATGGTGGTGGAGGGTAATCGCGAGCATGCAAAGGACGGTCTACGTCCATGGGAGCCAGAGGTGTATGAGTGGAAACATGCCTAGACTCGTCAAGAACGACAGGCGGAGGGGGACCCCCACGGAAAGGCGGTGAGGAAGGTCCAGCTCCGACCTGAGATGGAGGTGGTAAAGAAATTTCATTAGGTGGACCCCTGGAATCGGTCCTGAATGGCGGTGGACGCTGCGAAGTTGGTTGGAGAAGGAGAGGAGGCCCTGTGAGCCCTGGAGGTGGGATGACCGCACTGGCGTAAGCGGTAGGATGGACATCTTGTGGACCCGGCGCAGCAGGTAACTGGCCGCCGGTAGCCTGCGCAGTCTTGAGGAGCTGCAGGCGTTGGGAGATAACGTGGTTGCCAGGATCAAGCTCGCTGGCTCTCGCATAGGCATCGATGGCGTCAGATATCTGGTTGTTACAGCTCTCGTACAAGCTGCCGAGATCGAACCAAACTTCGGAGATGTATGGGTTGATACGAATTGCCCGCGAATAAGCATCGAGTGCGTCGCGGAATTGGTTGATTTGGAAGTACAGGACACCGATTGAGCACCAAAATGTCGGATTGCGGCCGTCCCGGTACACAGCCTGCTGATATGCTTCATATGCTTTGTTGTACTTTTGGCCAGCCATGTAGGCACGACCCAAGAGGTACCAACTCTGAGCATCAGAAGAATCTGCAGATGCTAGGTTAACTTTAAACGAAGGTCCGAGAGAGGCGTAATCTACTGACCAGCTTCCAAGCTCTTGGTTAGGTATTGGATAGCCAATTCCTGGTTCTGGAACGACGACCCATCTTGATGGTAGAGCCAACCTAATTGCTGGAGCACCTTAGCATGGCTAGGGTTATCCGCTACCACACGCTCGTAAGCATCTTTGGCTCGGACATGCTGCATGAATCAAACAGTGGTGAGAAGACGGACGAGGCCATTGACTCCGAGATACGTACGTCTTTCTGTTGCTCATAGACGTGGCCTATTTGGAACCATATATCTGCATGGGCCAAAGGACTAGGTGGGTTTCGGAGTATTCGATCGAAGCAAGCGAGTGATTCTTCGTATTTGCCTTGCTGCTTGTAAATTATTCCTAAGCGAAATAGTATCTCGTTTGCCTTGTCAAAGTCAAGATCTAGAACGAATATGGTTAGCCTTTGGGAGAGAGCTGATGCGTCAAGGAAGAAGCTCACCCTTGTCCATTCGAAGAACAGATGAAAAAGCCTCTTCGGCATGGTCGAGGGAACCATAGCGATCATAGAGTATGCCAATGCCATACCAGAGTTTGGGATCCTCCTTTGGGTTTGGCAGGAGGTACAGAGCCTGCTGGTAAGCGGAATACGCCTTCTGGAGGTCATCCTGCATCAGGTAGCAGTGACCTGTCACAACGTCACAAGTGTCAGTGGCGGCAGTAATAAGAAGCGCTGGAGAGTGGCGTACCTAAGGCGCTCCAGACTTCGCCGTTGTCTTCTTGCAATTGGAGTACACGCTGGAAGTAATCGATAGCCTAATATGGTAGAAACGTCATAGTGAGCACGTGGACGGATCTGAGATAATACAATGTCGGCGGAACTGCATCGCCGCGGACATCGAGAAGGGACGGCCGAAAGGGAAAATGATGAAAATGGACAAACTTACCTTGGGATAGTTCTCTTTGATCCGAGCAATGCCTGCAACCTGAGTGAGACCAGCCAGGGACACCGGGTTGTGCCGCAGTGCGTTTTCATACGCCGAAAGCGCATGGTCCAAGTCTGTCATCTGCTCAGCCACTCGGCCTGAGAAGATGGAGAAGCGGCTTTAGCGTTGGTGTATCCAAGCCGTCGGACGAATTGAGTACACACCTATCAATAGCCACGTTTGCTCATTGGCAACGGCTAATTTATGGGCTATCGATGATGATGACCCCACGCCGTTTGAGACAGTGTTTGGGACAGCTGTCGGGGAAACGATGGCGCTCGAGTGGCTAGCGCCATTTGAGAGAGGTGTTGTCGGATGCGCTGCATTCCCGTTGAGATGGGGATGATGTTGTGGCGGGGGTGGAGGTGGAGGTTGAGAATGCGAGAAAAGCTGGGAATGGATTGGACCTGGCGTCGTCTCATGCATTCTAGTGTCACGGTCTTGTTGACGAGGGATGCTTCTGTGCGCCATCGTCGACGACGTCGAGGGGGAGGGGCAGGAGGGAAAGTTGTTGTGGGAGAAGGGGGGGCGAGAAAAAGACTAAACTGGTTCGGAAGGTACGTGATATATATAATGCGATTTTGCAGGAAGGGAGATGTGGAATCAGGGCATGGTTGTTGGCGGGTGATCGTGCGATGGGATGGCGATCAGGTTGAAAGAGATGGAGGGGCAGATCGGATCTCAGACAGGGATGACATAAGTTATATACCTGTCTATCTAGATTGCTTGGTTACCACCCCGCCGTATATGAACCAAATTGGCAGCGTTCTTTGTTAATAGCTTAAAATCAGCGCGAACGACGGAGTCCGAATTCATCCGTTATCCGGGATCCTGATCAGAATCTAATCGAGGCTTCTATCCTATTTCCCAGCCAAATCCATACAAAATAATCTTCGGTTTAATCATTCCCGAATAACTCACGCCCTTCCAGCCCCGTTTCCATCCCACTATATTATGTCAGCCAGATCCACTTTCTTCAGGCACATGATCGGTAATATTAATATGTAAATACTTCCTTCCCCAATTATCCCGGCTTATCAATCATCGATCATCCAATCCCGCTGATTACTGGCTCTCACACTGACAGGTTCATTATACCGGTCTCTTCCGTAATCGGCACGCAGTCCAACAGCTGTCACTGCGTTGATTAGGGGCTCACCCTGAATGCCACAATGAGTTGCCGAACATGTTGTTTGTTATTCTGCGCTTTCGAGATCAGCGGAGCCAACGACTCGAAATCCGAAACGCGGTTGCATCAATTCTGATCACCGGCGAGTTTGGGCCATATTGGACAAACACCATTCGTGCCATCGCCGTCTGATATACAGCACAGCTGGTGCACTGCAAGTACAACAATCACACCCATCTCGCGCATGGCGGACACACCTTGTGGTGCTAACAGTGTTTACCCTTAGGTAGCTATTCCTATTTCGGGATCAAACCTTTCACGGGTCGACGGCCTTTTCAGCTTTCGCTTCGCTCACGCTTGCTTGGGCGTATATAGAGGTTCCGAGCTTACAGTACGTATATACGCCAAGGCAACTACAATTTGTACATGGTACATATTCGACGATGCAGTGCTGAGAAAAGGTCGTTAGTGTCCCTTGTGCTCAGTTTGTCAAAGAAACTGCCGGCGGAAGAATGTGAGGATATTTACAATAGAACTTTACAATGGAGGTTGGTGCACAACAAGGGCGCCCCTTCTGTTCTATTGATGTGTTTTATTGATGGTACATCCAGGTATGTGATCCATAAGGCCTTTGTATCATCTGGATACAGACTCCGTGAAATGGAAGGAGGTGGACAACGTGCGCTTAGGCTATTTATCCAATGCACTAGGTCAGCTGGTTGCATGATGATGGCAAGCCCTGGCATTCCCCGAGCAAGAACGAACTAAGCGACGCTGGGGTCGATGATCAATCGCTGAAAGGACGACACGAGCCGAGCGTGGACCTGCGCGGACACGATTTCGACGACTGGGGAATCGGCTATGCGGTCTCGCCACAGCAGGGCCCAGAAGGGTTTGACTGAATACTGATATAAGGGGGTCAAAAGGCTATTCTGTCCGTGACACGCCAACATCTCGATGCGACGTATATGTATAACCTGGAAGAGCATCACCCCGGGGCGCTTGAGTTAATGTTTTATTTAATGATCAGATGTGGATCACCTACCCAGCAACTGATAGATACGGGGCGTAAATAGCGTGGTCACAGCATGCCGTGCATTGAACGAGTGTACAGCAAGTCAATCTTTCATCATTGACTTTACTAATATACCAGGTACTGGGCTCCTAGACCACTGGGCTATGCCGCAAACGTCGTGCAAACGGGGTTTATGATGCTGATCATAGATCGAGGACAGTTACAGTGTTCCTGGTTGGAATTTAAAACATCTCTGAGCTTTCTATATCGCGGACCATGCACGAACGAACCATTACCCATTGAGGTCCTCGTACCTACTCTCCCTTCCAAGTACCTCTAAGTTTACATGCTGAAATGGTGTCTGCATTTGCTACCTCAAGCGCCACAATCATTTCCACACACCCACCGACCGGGACTTCTTATACCCCCCCTTTCCCCTACAGTGAGAAACTTTTGGAGACGTACATAACTGCTAGAAGGGCTTCTAACAGCTGTGGGGTTATTACATCAGTCCAGACCTTGATCTCTTTAGCATTTCGCTAAACTGGTAAGCGTTACTCGTGTGCCGTGCTCCCAGGATTGATTCATGCTCGATCGGGCCGAAGGATCCTATGGAAGAAGGGGATTGCAAGAGTGCCGGTGAAGCTTTGAAGGAGCGGCACCTGTCTCACTGGTGTGTCCGTAACTAGGTTAGTCCTTTGGTAAGTGAGTAACGTCCGTATGTCGTTGATATCAATCAACGTTTCGAACAAATGAATCACCGTCCGAGGCCTGTCTTATGGATTTCGAATCCAGACGTCGATGGCAGTCAAACCGTGTTTAAGTTCGCAGCCGGAACATTTCAAGTGTGTTGTGATGGCGGTTGTACAGACGAAGCAAGTTTGACGCAACACGTTAACGTGGTATGTACATAGCTACGGGTAACCCCGCTTCTGCGGCACTTGATGTGTGCCGTTGCGTGGTGTATTACTATGTAGGTACTTAATTATACATCGTTGGCATCTTTATGGATATGGATGTGATTGAGGTTACCTCGAGACAAGAACACGAGTGGTGATTCCAAAGCGATACACCTGCTCCACACATTACTATTATAAAGGCACTGGCATGTAATGTATTCAAATTAATTGAGCGACGTTCCATTCGAGCGGAATGATGAAACCGTAGTATATACTTTAGAGTCGCCTTTCCGGAAGGCCAAGGATCATGGTAATACAAATCGGGGTCGGTCGAGACTCGAGGCTCGTCGGTCGACGTCAAGAGTGATAGGCCTGCCTAATAGCGCACGGGCTGATCACCGAGGCAGCGCCTCCTATACAAACTTTAATTACAGCCTTTCCCGCTAAGTATCCACCCCTACACATACATAACCGATAGGGATCAGTCCTAATCGTGTCCATACATAGAAGGTTAGGGAGTCGTGGGCGTGGTCATTTGCTTCCGTGGACCCGATGGGGCAGATCGGACGCCATGACAGGCTGGGGAGGACTGCTGCGGCAAGGGATGTGGCTATCGTAGTTAATCTGGATTTGCTGTGCAATGCATACATACGAAGCGCGGACTCGCCGTTTGTCTCCGTACAGACGACCGAGTTGGGAAGAGCGAAGAATGTGACGCCTCGAGTTAATGGTGAGATGGTTGAGACGGTAATCCGACGGAACGGAATGCGATAGATGCAATACATATGTAAGGAAGGCTAAGTCACAGAACCTTACGAATGGTTAACGATAAACGTCTGGGAAGTGGGTAAATGAACTTACTAAATCCACCTACTCACGCGCACGCTCAGGCTGTTTGGCACTTATACAGGCTACGCGGAAAAGGGTCCCTTTATATGGATACGTTACTTCGCCTGGGAATGGTTCTTCTGGATGCACGACTGTGTAGAAGTATCTCCTCCGTTCCCAGGCTCAGCATTCAACCACGCCGCCGCGCCGTGGCACATCTAGTGTTGAGATCTTGAGTTGGGGAAGCCGTGACGTCCGCTGGAATGTGTCCATTTTCAAGTCGCTCGATATGTAGCCGGAGCGCGCATAATGAATCTGTCATGACCCCAGGTTGTCGCATCACAATTCCCACTGTTGGTGCCGCCCATGGTCGCTTCGATGGCGGTGATACGTGTTATGCAAGCGTTCATGGATTTGAAGGTCTGGAAAGCGACGCACGCGCGGGGCTGTTGTATAACCAATCGGAACCTCTGAATGTACCTCCCATCTAGGCACATCACGATCATCACCCAGGCGCCAGCGACATAAATAACATAGCCTGACAAACGAGGATTACATGTCAATCATGAGACCAATCATTCGGGTCGAAGCATTCAAAACATACCGTTAACGACTTATCGCCGTGTCGCACACCCCGTTCGGCCTTCCATCAGGTCCCTCTCCCTGGTCCTGCATCCACATCAACAACTCACGTCGTCATTCGTGACCTTGATGGAGTATATATCATACATACCTCTTGTGTGTAAACCTCGGATAAACCCTGACCGCCACCACCATCACAGCCGCTGATGTATCTCCTGCACCATCTATGTCCTTGTTTCGTGGAAAGGGCATGGACCGCGCACCGAGCCCTTGCATTTTCATTAAGGGAGATGGTTGTCCCCTAGTTTAGATAAGGGGAAAAGGGGACTAGCCGCAGCTAACCCCTCTCAGCGCGGTCCAACACATGGACATCGTTCCACAATTCCACATCCGCATGCTTCTACGGTTGAAACGTGTCGGGTTAGTTGCTACACCCTGCGGACTCTTGGGCATCAGGAAGCACTTACCGCTATTGGCTGGCTTGTCTTTGCTTCCTCCTTCGGCCAAGGCGTTCCAAACGACCCGCTTCCGTGGGGAATGGTTCCCACCTTAACTTCCAAATGTTCTCTGCAAATCGGCATTAGTGTGAAAAAAATAAGGTAAGCTACGCACGGCATGTGGTTCGTTGCTCATGGGGCCAGCTATCTACCTGGCAGATGTATGAGAGTTAACGAGATTAGAACTGCAATTTGGTGTCAACGAACACTGCTTACCGGATATGTGCACTATCTAGATACGAGGCATGATGATGCACGCCATGCCAGAGATGGCCAAGGCCAGATGGGACCTAATTGGTTCGATCAACTAGAACTTGGGCCTTGGGAAGGGTGCAACATTCGCATTAACGTTGACGACCTTCTTGAGCAGGCTACGGGGAAGCTCGCAGGTCCGTCACGGTCTGACCGGGAGCACTGAGCTAACGGCGGAAGAACTGCAAGCCAAGCGTCAGGGCATAGCAAATAGGAGAGGTCTTTAATTTAGTCACCTTGGAATTCTGGCATGCTCCTGTAGCGCGGTATATCACATCGCCCTAATCTGATACCCTGAGGCTCTCGTGTCGAACATTCTAGGTGATCGATAGTCATCGGAATTTTAATTACCATATCTCCGCCTAAATACCACACGTGGAGACGGTAACGACGCGATTGTACCTTGACATCGACAACGACAACGACCATCGCGATAACGCGCACTCTCGACCCACGACTTTCACCACCTTCACTTTCTGTATCACCCATATCCATTTGACCTTGATTTATCGGTCTCAGCAACCATGACCCGTAAGTATTGTACTTGTGCTCCAGCGACACAGCCTGACTCGACGATGTCCAGGTGGTAACCAGCGCGAGCAAGATCGATTACGAGCGGCGAAGAAGGCACCTGCCAAGAAGCCCAAAGAGAGTGCCACAAATCTGGCAAAGCGCAAGGAGGCGTGCGTATCAATTTGCTTGCGCTGTACTTCCTTGTTTTCACAGAACTGCTGATGCCTTCACCCTTTGACCTTGTATGTTTCTAGTGATGCTGAGGCACTACGTGCGAAGCAGAAAGTAAGTTTCATTTATGGGGGTTGTAGCCTTGCAGTTGGCTCACGGCACACGTTGCAGAAAAAGGAAGAGGAAAAAGCCGCTGCTGGATCCTCCGGCAAATAACAGCAATTCCCGTGGAAGGAATATCGTTCTTCCACGCTGGACCGCCCTATTTCCTCTAAATTGAGAGCGCCTCTAGGGCCCAGTCAACCGCTCTGGTGGAATCACTATGGCTAGACTATCCCTCCTTCATTCTATCTACTTCTGTACGCATCCACGTCTGTGTTCAATTATTGGAGTTACGCCGGCTTGATATTTCATGAACCATGCTCCCTTGGCTTTTCCTAGCTCCTCGGGACCCGAAAGGCCTTGAAGTGGTGCGACAATCCAGCCAAATGGGTACTATCGAAGCTTCCTCCACCCTGACATATAGATGGACGCCCTCGTTTACTTCCGCCATGATATATGCCGCAAACTTCCCTGTCTGCTGAAAGAATTGTGGAGGCACCCAATGAAGAATCGGGTACAATCTGGGCGACCGAGCCAGGTTCAAATCTTCGTGTCGTTGGACAAAGCTCATATAACCGCGAAAGGCCGGTGCGATCCTGCACAAATGTCTGCATGGAAGGATCTTGACCTCACCTTCTCCGCCGCAGGGACCGAACACATGCAGCTGTCATTTGGTTGATGCTTGCAGACGGAGGCATACTGTCGTCACAAATAGCCTATCTATTTACTTTGCTGATCATCATCTCACGCTACGGCTTACTTCGTGGGACCCGATTTCAATGAAACTGTAGTTGAACTGATCGTTAACTCGTTTCCCATTTCTGTCACTCTAACATGCAAGCCCCATATGCACGCCAGGTAGGATTTATACACACCGACGAACCCGGGGGGCGAACGAACTGGGTCGATAGATTGGGAAGGTTGTGCATGCTTTGACTCTGAGAAACGCTCAACCGAAGCAGGGAAGCGTCGCACTGATGTCCACCATCGAGCTTATCTTCTCAGGCGTAGACCCCGCCCAACAAAATTCGTTCCTGGAACAACCGAGGGTTGAGCGGGAGAGAAGGTCGAACTTGGCATATAAATAAACGAGCCATATGCACGGCTGTGGGCATCCAGGAAGACAGGCCGAGAATAGACACAAAAATGCGATCTAGATATTAGTTGATGGGGCGGTAGCCATCTTGGTGGCATCTGACCACACAAAGTTGCCGAAGGAGGGCCCTGGCGATGGCGGAGCCAGGAAGTGGGAGATGATGGACCATTTGGGACAAGGCAGTTATTTAAAAAACCCAAGTTAAGGCCACGAGTCTGTCACTTGTTCGGTGATGAACCGTTGACAGCCTTGGGGCTTAACGTATACAAGAAGCTTCTTCAGCCCCTGTGATCATTCTTCCCATCCCAATTAACGGTGGTGCTAGACGAGGCGGCGGGTTGCCGCTTTCCACCGTCATTTACTGCATGATAGTCATTCGAAGCGCGGAGGTAAAGAAAGAACATACTTTCTCCCAGGTCTTGCAAGAAAGAGAAAGATCACTAGGATATCGATTTGCCAAGTTATGATTGATTAGACCTTGAGCATTCTTGAATTCTGCGTAAGAGTATCGAATCCGATCCAATTATGAAATGTAGAGTCCAGCTAGTTAATCTTGACAGATCCCCCACCTTCGATACGTCTTCGTCGAGTGGGACTTTGCATGTCGTCCACGTTCGGATCTGACCAGGATTTACCCCAAGCCGGGGTAGGAGTTGCCGGAGGGAGGTAGTTTCCAAAGTGTTGGTACGGCGTGGGAGGGGGCATGGAATATGATGGGTGAAGTGGCGGTGCGGTAGTCCCGGGTTGGTGCCGTGAACGGTATATGGAAAATAGCGTATTGATGAAAACCGTCAAGAAGGAAAGCGAAGTCAACGTGAAGGTCTGAATGTGGTGCCGATACGATCATAACAATAATCAATCATCACGAAAAGAAGAATACGATGAGTTCGGAGGGAATGGGAACGAGTAAAAAGGGTAGAACAGCACTCACTAAAGTTTTCCAGCTGATGGGCTCTACGAATCCATTCACTACTTCCGCGATCAGCTCGGCGCCGACTTTGGCACGTCCAACAATGCTTGGGTCACGGTTCATACACGATTCCCAAACTCCGCACTGGTGCGACATGGCAGGAACCGTATGGGTACCGCAATTCGTTTTGTACTGCGTCGAGCACATGGCAATCTCCTGTACAATATCTGGTGCGAGTAATTTGCTCAGTATTATTGGTTTCCCGATCGCGTAGTTGTGCCGACCTACCCATTGAGTACTCGGAGATCCTCTCTTGGACGTCACGCTGAACTGTAATGATAAACTGAACCACGAGGTACAGGAACAGCAAGATCAACGCTAAGTTGAAGAAGAACTGCAAATATCTGATGAACAGCAACTTCATTGGTCAGAACCGCGCAGGAATAACACCAAGGACGACATACCCGGACAGAATATATGGAAGATCGGACTGCGGAGCAGGCGGTGAAGGCATATGCAGTGTATAGTGATTCGAAGTGTTCTGCCTGATTGGAGCCACTCTTTTATTTTCGTCTTCATCTTCCGAGTCACTCGCGTCCTCTTCCAAGACGCCTTGTGATCGCAGTTTTTCTGCTCGGGCTTTAGTCCGAGACTTATAGACCCGTCGCATAGCGCCCGCAGCAACAGAACGACCTCGCTTCTCCTCGGCTTGTGGGGGCGTTGCTTCGCTCATGTCAACATCATGGACTTCAGGCTCGAATATAGGTTTGGTTGGCGAGAAATTGGGAGGGGGTGCCCATGGGTGCACTGGTGGCGCCGGTGTAGATGGTGTCGCATTAAAGATAAATGGAACGTTTCGATTGGCACCAAACATAGGCGACGAAGGAGGTTGCAATGGAGGAGGTTGCCAGTTTGCATCGGTTAAAGGGCCTGCTGATTTGTTCTGAAACTGAAACTGGTAGATGAATGAATCAAACTTACGTTTCTTGGGTGTCGCTGGGTCATCCTTCCTCGCCCAAACTGGTTCCACCTGCTTCCGTGAAGTGTAATCCCAGTCCATTGGTGCGTCTGTGGAGCGTGCACTTCGCAGGTGAGACATCGTGGTAGGACAGAATCAAGATTAAATGCGTAAGTTTCGTGATGGTATAGTCGGGATATTATGCAAGAAATAGCGCGATTAGTACGCGAAACGAAGAAAGCGTTGTGGTCGTCGTGGTGGACGATGTGAGAAACTGTTTGCTTGTGTTGACGCGTGTTCAGGTGATCACGCGACTTCGGAGACTTTTGGGCGCTTAACGGAAACTGAAATGTTCCGCACCTTCCTCCGCACAACTGGAAACAGGGCTCTGCTTTCCGCTCGTCGACAATGCGCGGTTCCAAGCTCTACAGCGTGTCGTGGCCTTCACCAATTTGGGGGGACATCATGGTCCACGCCCCCTTCCAGCAACTTGATCCCAATGGTAATTGAACAGACGGTGCGCAGATATTCTCCCCGATTCCTGCGTGTTCTTATCGACGTACAGGGAAGGGGCGAGCGTTCCTACGATATATTCTCTAGGCTTCTGAGGGAACGCGTCATCATGCTCTATGGACCGGTCTGTCACTTCATCTCGTTCGCAACACGACAGGCATTCAAGTTATTTCATGCATGCACCCCAGATTCGGGATACAGATTCCGCGTTGATCGTTGCCCAGCTACTTTTTCTCGAGGCGGAAGAAACATCTAAGCCCATTCATTTGTATATTAATTCGCCAGGCGGCAGCGTGACGGCTGGCCTTGCGATCTACGACACGGTGAGCAACCTCACTGTAGCCCCATGTTCATCCCCCACGCTGACTACCATATATGTCGCAGATGCAGGTAAAATAACTCTAACTGCGCCGTTGCCATGCTAAATTAATGGTGCAGTATGTCTCGTCGCCCATACATACCTACTGCGTTGGCCAGGCCTGCTCGATGGGGTCTCTCCTGCTTGCTGCAGGTGGGTTGTGCGGTTATAAGGTTCTTTGCCCCACTAACAAGGTTATATGAAGGTGAAAAGGGTAAACGGCACTGCTTGCCCAATGCAAGCATCATGATTCACCGTGCGTACTCTTCACGTCGCTATGCATGTACACAGCGAGTGGCATCCGCTTCTTGTACCAACGTGTTCAACTTCGACTGGTGCTCTGATCGGGAGATGATACAGAAACAGAACACTGTTTCAAATGAGTTGTGGACGCTGTAGAACAAGAAGTTCGTGGCAGAACTTGACGCTACGGGGTAGAGACCTCGAGTAAAATGTTCTATTTCACTCCCTTTCACCCACTCCTAGTCAAGGAGAGGCGATCGACCATCACTCGGGCGTCGCGGGGCTACTGCAGGCTGTGTCTCTACGACTATATATATTCACTACTCACTTTCCCTCAGAACCATCTGGCGGAGCTTCTGGTCAAGCATCCGACATCGCCATCCACGCCAAGGAGATACTGCGAGTGCGAGAGCTGCTCACCGGGATCTATCAGCAGCACTGCAGCAAGCCAGAGGAAGCGAAGGATGTTGCCATGCAGCGCTTCGGTGCGGAAGCTTTGCGCAGTAGTGCGATGGTATTTTTGATTGACCAATCTGTTGCTGTAGAACGGGCATTGGAGCGCGACTACTTCATGACGGGTATGATTGCTTCGCTAATCTCCTTGGTCCTCGCTCATTCGTTTTTGGTTTACAGCCCAAGAAGCACTTGGATTCGGGATTGTAGATGGTATTCTTGAGAAGCGACCGCGGTCTGATACGGATGCCTCTTGACGCAGTTCTGACGCACGAGTGGCTATCTGTGTCGCTACTTTTTTGTGTCGCCGTCTCGTATCGTTTGCAAGCATGCCTAGGGGCCCCACGCCAACACCCTTATCACTGGACAAGAGCTCAATACATCATATCAGATGATCATTAACACAAGGTCGGCCTGTGCTCATGATGATATCGTCTAAAATTATCTGTAGAAGTCCCCCAATTATTCGCACGTCGTATTGTATCCGCCATCCCCCTCTTGCGCGAAACCTGTGCAGCCTGCTAGTCCCAGTGCGTATGGTTCGAGTGGTCGGCCGCATTGCCATGCTGGCGCAAGCTGTAAGGGGATCATATGTGTCGACCCGTTAAGACGTTCGATATATGAAGCCAAGTGCGTGCTCTGGATAGATACGTAGATAACCACGGAGGATGTTCGTAAGTTTTGTGGCGCGTGGGCTGACCTCCAGCGGGTGCGAAGATGCTGCGAAGTCATGGCGCAAAGTGCATTCTCGCGGCATCTCGCCCGTGATACCCACGGATTGGCGACCACGACCCTGGGCGCATAGCATAGGATCAGATGAAACGGGCAACTACGTCCATTTATGGATTTCTCTAAAACATTGGGACCCTTAGTCTCAGCCCCGTTGAACACTTTTATGTACAGTTGTAGGTGAAAACGTTTATTGGTTGCTTTACCCCACTCATCAGCGCGATGAAGCCAGTCAACGTCCTCGTCTTCGCGCTTGCGAGCGTCCCCCGTGCATTGGCGGGGCTGGCGCAACGCGACGAGTTGATCCCTATAGTCCGCTCCAATATTCCCTTAGTGAGGACGAAAGATGGGAGATATGGCGTTACGGTCAACATGGTAAGTCAGCAACATTGTAACCTTGGAGTACATTAACCGGTGGATATTTTCCCTGCAAAGTCTTCATCCAACCCGCAAACTCTCACCTTCGCGCTGTCTACCGGCACGGGGCTTGTATCTGTCCTAGGCGCCTCGTGTACAAATTGCACGGGATCATCAACGTGAGTGTCTTCCCTCCACCGTCGTTCAGGCTTCGAGGAGTGACGGTCATTATATCCATTTGCAGATATGATCCTGCCTTGTCGAGCAGCGCTAGACTTTTAGAAGGTACTCAGGGGGTGTCAGTGCTTGGCCAATCAACCCAAGGTAGCCTGGTTAGAGAAGACTGCACGTTACAGAAAGAGGACGGTACGGCGTGGGCTTATCCAAACCAGACTGGTGAGGGGATTTGATAGTTTGCATTTTAAGTATTTGTGTTCGATAACATCGTCCATTATTTTTTTAGTCGTCGTCGCCAACCAGTCAAGTCCCATTTTCGGGGGCGCTTCCGGTCTACTAGGCCTCGGAACCAACGCTCTTTCGGGAAACTTTAATGAAACGTTATTTGCCGGGTGGCTTTCACGGAATCCAGGCAGGACTAATTTCTCATATGGGATGCAGTTACAACCACTTGGAGCGGATGGGTCAGTGGAAGAAGAAGGAGGCCTGCTGCATTGGGTTGTGCCCGATGATTCGGCGTTCCAAGGCACTATGTCAGTCAAGGACAAGCTCTCAGTTGGACCAAGCGACATGAACTTGGACTGGGTTGTGAACCTGGACTCCTTTTCCATTTCAACAGGGGACCTCAGGATCTCAAAAACCAACGAAAGAGTTGCCATCGATCCATTCTTCCTAGGTATATTCCTACCTCAAAGCATCACTCGACCACTATGTACATTTAACATCCGTTCGTATGTTGTTCTTGTACTCATTCCTTCATTTTGACAGTTGCTGGGATCCCTGGATCTTCGTCCCAACCGTCTTCGTCCAGTCCTTCCACTACTGCCTATACTGTTCCTTGCGATACAAAAGTGACGCTTGACGTCACTTTCGGAGAGTTCTCAGTAACGCTGAGAGAAGACGTACTCGTGTTCAAAAATGGAACGACGTGTACCAGTGCCTTCGAGGAATGGAATGACCAAGGCATGTCCGAGTTTCTGTTCGGCGCCACGTTCATTTCCGCTGTCTACTTGTGAGGGCCCTTGTCTTCCAGATTGCCGCAACGTTCTCTGATCTTACGTTGTAGGATCTTTACCATCTCTGGTCCCAATGATGGCAGTATCGGATTCGGCGCTAGGGCTGGACAGACGACTAAAATACACCCGGCGGCCATAGCTGGTATCGTCATCGGCTCCATCGCCATCGTAGCGATCATTGTGTTTACCGCCGTCCTGGTCCTCAGGTCTCGCAGAAGACGCCGTGATGAGAGCAAGCAGGAGAACAAGATCGAACCCTTTGGGAACGTCACAACGCAGGTTGACGAGCAGCGCGGGCTGCTCATGCCCCAAACACCTACGACTGCTGGTACGCAGGGTGGATTCAATATCACTCCCCTGTCTTCGCCAAATCCGTCAGCGTATACGACCCCCTTCCCCTCGGCGAACACGAGACAGTCGTTGGTAACGCCGCTCAACCCCGCACCAGCGGTGCTGAACCCCGGCGATGACATTGATCTCCTTGCGCCGCCGCCGCCGTATAGTGGCTCGTCGACGTCCTCTCATACGACTGAAGTCCAGACCATTCAGCTACAATCCACTGTTGGCTCTTCCTCAAGGCCAACCTCGGCCAATTCAGCCAGCCAAGGGTATGGATTCCAGCAAGAAAAACGTCGGCATTTATCATGACCGCGATATGCCTACTCTATTTTGGTTGTAAGCTTGTATAAACTTGTTAATTAATGACCAGTCTGTATCCTTTATATCAACATTTCCATTCCTTCCTCCTTCCCCTTCCTGTATATTTTGCGGACACTTCTAATCTAGTGCACCATTTGATTACCTCTTCAGGGTTGTTAATTACACAGCGTTCTTTTCTCGTAGGGTTTCTGTCATCTGTTCAAGGGGTGTTCGTTGGACATTTAACAGCGATAGACTATGATAGCGAATTGCAATAAAAAGTACACGATCTCGACAAAGAAAACGATGCTATTTCAATATAGATAGATAAAAACTGAACGTTCATGGGGATCTAGAAAGTGCTATGGCTATGGCCGGGAACCGTTGTACAACCTATCATCCACCCAGTTCGGGGGACCATAATTGTTGTTGTAAGATGGAGCGGAGTAATCTGTGCTTCCTCCCTGGTACGGACTGCGCTGGTGCGCGACCCTACGCAAACAAGTTCAACAACAAGGATGAGTGGGTTAACTTGAAACACGTACATCGACCCAGGTCGCAAAGCGGCTGGGACAGCACCTGGCATGCCAGGCGGCGTTCTCATGGGCGGGCCGCTAGGAGGTCTGCGAAGACCGGCTAAAGGATCGCTTCGGTCGACGCTATCTAAGCGTTGATGGCGTATCCTGGCGAGCGCAGGATCCACGATCACAGGGGTCATAGTAGGCGAGCGCCCGCGACGCCCCACACAGCACCGCCTCACAGCTAATTGAAATAGCCATGAACATCATCAGCGCACTGAAACACTTCGTGATACCCGGGACAAAACGTACCCGTAATCAATGCCCAAAGGAGGAGCAGGGCGAGAATACCCGCAGCGACAGTCACTGGTATGGAGATTTGCAGGTTCTGGGTGTACCAAGCCTACGAGATGGGGTGTTTAGTTGGGGTGTAAGGTAGAGGGAGTGCTGGGGGTACGAACCTTAGCCTTTTCGAGGAAACTTCCAGCCTGGCAGCGCCCAGTCTGACACGTGCCACCGTACCCACAAGGCGAACCATCTACAAGCATCGCTTGCAGCAGCACACACGAGTTGCTCTGAGAAGGATTTCTGCATGAAACACGACACGATTCGTCGCCTCTGTTTGGGCAGGCTTCTCTAAGGTTCATAGATGCCCCAATTGTTTGGCATTGGACTTGAAGCAGGGTCAGATATGGGGTCAAGTTAGACAGCAGCAGCAGCACTCACGGGCAACGGATGTGCAAAGACCGCTCGCACATTTCAGATCATTAGACCCACAGCTCTGACCGTTGGGAGCAAACTGATCCGTGGGACAGGACGACGAATTGCCCGTACAAGTTTCTTGTGTATCGCATCGTGCATCCTTTGCCGCACGACATACTTGAGTAGTGGGCGCGAACGAGCACTCTTGGGTACAGCACGGGCTGCTATCGGGGTCGCACACCGCGCCTTGTCTGAATCTGCATGTCGCGGAGTCGCAGCATGGGGAGTTGATGCCTTGGCCGGGATCGCAGTCTTCGCCGCTCTCGACAATGCCGTTGCCGCACATCTGTAAAGAGATTGTTGCGCGTGTTGACTGGGAGGGGTCGATCAGACACGATGTGTTCGTCCGGCCACTGCCTGTGCCCGACATGAGGGAGCCTTTGGATGCGGACGTGTGAGCAGCAGCCAAACGGTTGATGGGAGTAACATACATATATTTCCAAGACTACAGGGAGAGAAGTTGGTCTCCCCCGCCTGGGCAACAGGGCTCATGATGAATCTCGCGTCGGCATTACATGAGCTTGCGCTGAGCGGGCAGCAATTTTGGGTTCCGCTGCAACCGTCCGCACACTAAATCACACTGGGTAAGACCATGCCATGAACCTGCGAACATGCAGCAGCACTCACATCGTGCTAGGTAAGTTGTTTATGAGTCATTGATCGCGACCAGGAAGATGAATAACTTACAATTGCACCAAAGTTATGGCCGATCTCATGTGCGATGACCTGCCACTCTGTTCGTCCTGATGTCGAGACTGCGGTACCTGATACAACCGAAGGGGCTTGTCCCGAGGACGTTTGCTGACATCTGCATTTTTCAAAGAAGATGATGGATATGTGCGTTCAGCAAATGAGAAGGGACGCACAATGTAGCCAACCAAGCGATTCCGACTTCAGTGCCTGTAGGACAACCACTCATCAGATGCCAGAGGCCGACGCCATCATCGCCCTTGGCACCGCGCCATGCAGAGAACAGGGACAATCGGTCGTTAAGGGTGACAGTGCTGCAATCTACATTCCAAGGTATGGAAGCATCGGGGGTGCTCGGGCATCTTTACATTGTGTTAGGACTATCAAGAAACGTGAGACTGGGCATGGGTTGATGGGCGTACGTTGGGTCCTGGATCTGTAACTCTATGATCCCCAGGCTAACGTTGAAGGATGACTAGACAACAACATATGTCAGCCGTCGAGGAGTAGACGAAGCGCGTGATTACGCTACCTTGTACAGCGAGCTGGCAGTGTTCCAATCCGTAAGGATCCTGGTAGTAGCATTCTCTTTGGAGCCATATTGCGCGGTGAACTTGCAATCAGACGCTACGCCCATGTACAGCTAATGGGTGGAAACAAATTTAGACACGGGAACTCCGTATAACCCAGTTCTACGGATTCGCTTACCAATCGCTGCTCCTTGGGACAACTCGAGGTGTCGCCAATGGAGTTGACGAAACTTTTTTGTCGCGGGTGTCAGGTTGGGGAATGTCTGGGGGAATGGTGGATACTTACTTGGAGTCCATGCCACTGCCGACAACGTCGTCTCGCCGTGCAAGATCGTCGCCGAGGCCGAACCCCAGCGTCTCATACCACGAGGGAGAAGTGAGGGGCTTCTGACCGAATGTACCCATCACGTCCGCATTATACGGCAGCGAATCGTGCGCGCAGCTCTGAGGCCTCGCCGCTGGCTCGCCTACGGTCAACTTGACTCCTGATGCAACTAGTTTCTCCTCTTGCGGCGTCATGGCATCTGAATCCCTCCAGATAACGAGCGAAGAATCCACCCCGTACCCATCAATCTCATGGACGATCTGTGGGTCCAGATGGTGTTTCGTGCGCAGGTAATTGTCCTTGGTCATGATGTGGTGCACATCGCCCTTGACAGAGAAGGCGCCCTCAAAGATGGGCGCGACCCCTTTGACTACATCCCCTTGATGGTGGACTACAATTCGCGCCCAGCCCAGAGTTGGAAGCGTCGAGTGCGCGACCTTGGCAGCATCCTCTCGCATCCGAGCTGGTGAGACGCTTGTATGAAGAACCTCACCCAAGTACGCCTTGACTGATTCCTTCGTCAATGGCACGGTGTGTGAGAGAACTGATCGCCCATCAGACGTCGTAGTATAGTAATGGATCCTGGCAGCAGGATGTATCAGGTGCTCGTTTGGTCGAAGGTGTAGGTGGAAGGTTTCGTTGAAGGCAGCGACTGTGAGTCTAAACGAGTCGTCGTGTCGAAGAATTGTAGATTTGGGAAGGGGGATGGCTCGGCTTGTAAGTGTGTCTGGCACAATAGGTTGTCGGGGGAAGATCTCCAGCGCCAGAGTCTCTGGATGAGCGAGTCGTTTCAGCGGCCTCGGGGGCGCACTAGAGCCTATTCCCAGTCACCGTCTGGAATCTATTGACCGTTGATTTCACTCACCGAGAGCAGCATTGGTCCAGGATAGTAGAATCACGACAGCGAGCGTGAAAACATAGGAAATCCTTGTCATTGAAGGAACGTAGACCGGCCTACAGGCGGTGAAAGGAAGCAGGATTTATAAGAAACCATCGGAGCTGCCAGTGCATGGCGCTAAGCCCAGCTGCGGGCCAACGCCAAGCCCTGATCTGTAGAATATTATTAGACATACCTGCGGCTCTTACTTGTGGGGGAAGGGGGAATAAAGGGAATGGAATGGGAGGGTGGGGGACAAGGAAATCTACCACTCTGATCCAACGACGACCACTAGCGAACTACGTGAAGAGTGAAACCAAAGCAAAATGGTCGCACCGCCGCTGTTCTGGTCATACAATGGTGATATTACGTAAGCCACATGTAACCAGCAACCCACTGTTTGGGATCAAAATCAGTGTTACCAGCGCTGGGTGTGGGCATGTGTGTAAGCCCTTCGTGTATTATTTTTGGTGACCCACTCCTGCTCTCGACCAAGTCTTGTTGGCATATGACACAAGCAAGTCTTAGCATCTTTGAACAGCCTCATTCGCCGGTTTGTAATTTTGTTTGCCAAGGATGATACAGCTTGGGTGGTTGCTTCCGCCTTTCTGTACAGCCTGAGGCTCCCAGTTAAACTTTAGATCCCCAGAACCTATATTACCTTGCTTGAAAAGCTAGGTCCCCCATGTTCGAAAATCGCCCGATTTGGGGGGGGGGTTGACCAGGGGTCAGGGGTCATGAAATAAACTCGTTTCTCTGCTTCGTTCTTTGAGTGAGCCTCGTTGTCCTCATTTCACGTCTGCGAGAATGTTTAGATGATGAACAGACCTACGTCCCCTTTTGTGACTAAGTGATTGGTGGACAAGTCGTCAGGCACCTCAGTATGCATTGACGTACCTTCCATTAATTCAGATTCTGCTCTATTAAGTGTATATTGTGTACATTTAAGTCTATCAAGTAGAGGTTGGATCCGTTGTAGACTTGTAATTTTACATTACAAACCCGCCCCCCTTGAATGTCAGCCAGCAAATCATCTGAGATGCTAGTTAGCACACATCACAAGCATGGAAATGCTGCCTACCCTCGTTGGCATGCTGCCTTCCATCACCTTGATTACAAACTTGAGTGATGTCACCCAATGCCAACAATGGGTCATATATTATGCCTGTGCATGCCAGTAGCTCCCCGCTTTTGTTCTCCTTCACTGTGAAGATCTTTGGCCTATCATTATTGGAAAGAACTTTGTGACCCTCGTGGCGGCTAGACATCACTGAGATTTTGCTGAGCTTTGTACTCTATGGTGTTGGACTGGTGTGCTTACCTCGCAACGATTGCCCATCCATCATGATGCAACTGGATTAACCTCTGAAACAGGCCAGGACCGTTGAGCCCAAACAACGGCACTTTAAAACCCAAATTATCTTTGTACAAACGCTCATGGCCAAAGGCCGGTGCTTCACATGTCGTAAGAGAGGGACCACCACTCGCAGGATTGCGGGCAGAATGACAAGGAAGCAAGTCAAACCATCAGCTTGATTTTGATGTTCCAATAGTGTTAGAGATCATGTGCCAATCCCAGCTTTGATTCTGCTTTTAACACAAGCAAGGTACTTTGATCGCAAACTGCGATCCTTAATACCACGACCTGGGGCGAGCTATACGAGTATATAGGGGACGGCTGACAGGGGTTGTATACTAGGAAGTAAATGTAAGAAGGCGACATTTATCCCCTCCCTAAGGCTCGTGCTTGATGGGTAGAGCTTCATGTGCAATGGACGGCCGCTTCTTGACCTTCGTCCTCTATCGTCTAGCAATCCATGACACGACTAATCCTCGATTCTCGACTGGGACTCTCAAATTGTCAAATTGCTTGGTGGACCTTCATCGACATCGTTTCATCTCTGCATTGTGGGGATCGATTTCAAAGCCTTCTGGAGCCATCTACAATAATTTTAAGACTTACCTGGGACAAAAGCGCCAGAAGTGTTACCTATATGTCATCACAAGTTCTGTTACCCTGAACCCTTTTCCAAACCTGGGAGTGCACAGCGACGAGCCTGATGCCAGCCAGGATACAAGGCCTTACCTACACTCCACCAACCTAATGAACATTGAAGATGGAACCATTGCGACTTCATTACCCAAACCATCAAAGACCAAGGCAGAACATCTCCACGAAATCGACCAGTCATTCCTGCAATTAGATGCAGCTCTCAAGAGGCAGAATGACTTGACCGGGGGCATGATAGTGGCGAAGAATATGATCATCGGGAACTTGAGCTCTCTAATGACAGTGGTAAGTGGTCCTGATCGCATGCTTTGTATTTGATACCTACGCGACTCCATCAAAATCGATGTAGTGTGCGTTTATCGGCGCCGTGCAGGCGCAGGTCATCGACTGGACACGAGAGGAGAACAACACCAGCCTCGAGGTCTTCACGAACTTCGTCTCCTTCTTCGGCCTCACGCTGGACATCCTGGGCGTAGGCACGGGCGTTATCCGGCAGCTGATGCTCCAGCACTCCGTTAGGCGCATGGAGACACAGGTTACGCGTCTTCGCGACAATGCGGATAAGCTGCAGCGGCAATTCCATCGCTTGCGAAGCGGCAGTGAATTTCCAGATGATCTACGAGGGCCTAGGGGGCAGCAGTTCCTTAGGAATGTCTACACCATCAGAGACCAGCTCGCGAAACAGATGGCGCTACTTGACGACATGCGGGAGATCCAGCGATTCCGGTCCGACCTCATCTTAACGGATAGAGTCGACGATTCGGAGGATTCGGAGAAGCGCCATGGTGTTGAGGACTCTTCCTCGTCTCTACTATCCTTGACGAGGTTCGACTCTCCTGGTCAGAGAAGAAGTACGGGGAGAGGTACCGTTATGCGGTTCGTGAGGGCGATGCCACATCAGCTACCCATGGTGTCGATGGGGGGCGGAATATTCTTCCTCTTATGTTCTGTGATTTGGCTTGCGACGTCGACGCAACCCAGGGTGATCTGGGTTCCGTGCCTGGTGGCCGCTGCAGTGACTCTTGTGTGTACACTGGTGCCTAGTGCTTGGTTCTATGAGGGTGGGTGGGTCCATTGACACGAATGTGTTCCCATAGACTAACGGTAGCTTAGGGAACATGGAGCAACTACTCAATGAAGAAATTGAGGCATACGAAGAACATTTTCAGAAGGTCAACTCGCGGTAGTGCTTCTGTCAGATCATTCAATGTGTAACCATTGCGTATATAGCTGACTTGTACTTCCTTCTCTCTAAGGGGGTCCCAGGCCCTGTCAATTAGCGGTGGAATACCGTGCCCGCGAATAAGGACAAACAGAGACGCGCCTGAGCGGAGTCTGCCACCAGCCTCCGTCGCGTCCGTCATATCGCCACTTTCTCATTGTTTCCTCTCCCCAAGTGTCGCGTAGACGCGTCTGTCGGACGCTCCGTCGCTATAACTTCCCAATCATGTCGAAATGAAGGGGTTCGGACGTGATTTCTGGGGAGGAGGACTCTATTTTGTCGGACGGTTGGACCTCATACTGCCAGTTTTTGCATCAGTGTCACTGCTCGTGTATTGGATAGGCTATGTGTATTTTCTTCTCGTCTTCATGCACTTCTCCCCTACCCGAACGTTACTTAAAGTTTCTGACTGCACCAGCAACAAGGCGAGGTGCACTTTTCCCAATTCGGAGATTTACAGTACCGCTTGGACAAATTAGCCTTCACGCATTAATAAATGTACTGATAGCACTTCGTAGCGAGCCACCGCTGGCGCGTCCCATGTTCCATATTACAGTTACAAACATATTCAGTCCAAGGACAATAAGAAATAATACCACGTCCTCGCGTCACCTCGCTTTGCTACCCTTGAACTTCTCGACAGCGCACATGAACGCAGCAAGGGTGTCAACCTCCTCCCGCCCACTCACCACTATTTCCTCCCTGAAATGCTTCTCGACCATCGTTGCCAGCACCCCATTAAGCTCCTCCAGGTCCACCAATATAGGCGTCCTCGGCGTGTATTCGTCTACCAAACGCAGACTCCTTCTCCTATGTTGCTGCTCCCGAGAGTTCAGGATGGGGTCTCTGCGGGGTCTATTCGCGGGTGTGGTTTGGGTGGGGGGACTCGGTGCGCGCGAGCTGTGCCTAAATGGGTGAACAAGGGTCGACGGCGGCGCGGGGTCTTCTGGGGATAGTGGCGAGGGCGTGATGACGGGGACGAGGTTGAACTGTGTCATATAGCGGTACAGCACCGGCAGCGGCATGGTCGAGAAGTCCACCTATGGGCATTCGGGGTGAGCCTCAGGGTATATTGGGCAGAAAGTCCAGAATGCGCACCAATGATGACTTTGCCTCTGTATCGCCCCCGTCCTTTCGTGCGCCATTGCTGCCTAGCCCGTTGGTACCGTTGCCCGGTTCCATGCGCTTCCTCTTGGCCCGCCCGTCGCCCTCCGCCTTGTCTACTGCGTGTCTCTTCACGCCCGCGGTCGAGTTGCCCCCACCAGGACCGAAATACCCAGCCTCGTCATTAGGCTTCCTCCTCCCTTGCGCCCGTGAGCGCGCACCAGTGGAGGTTGTGCCAGAGCCAGACATATGTGTGATAGGTTTGATATTTGGTGAGTGCTGCACTCAGCGTCCGTCTTGAAAGTTCAAACGACACTGGCGAATTTAATGTGCTCTGTGTGTGTCTAAAAATAAGTCGGTCACGCGTGGACCAAATCACGTGTCTACTACCCTTGCATGATCGACATCCCGTGACGTGATAAGATTTACTCCTCGCCACCATCATTTGCGGTGAGTGCGGTACAATTTGGTACAATACAGCGTCGCGACGCGGAGATATCCCGCTAGAGAGAGATCATTCTTCTGGACTTGATCCATAATAGCCGGATTCAACGACAACGGGTATATAAACCGAGATACAACAATCTGTGGACCACTCCATCGACCCCTCTGTCGCTAACTATTTGGTGCGTTTGAAATGTCGACGTTCGGGAAACTATTTCGTGTTACCACCTATGGAGAGAGTCACTGCGCATCTGTCGGTGCGATCATTGATGGATGCCCCCCGGTATGTGCGGATTTAATGTCTTAACAGAACAGAATACTCAGTCTCTGGGGAACAGGGTTTACCACTGGCACCAGAAGACGTGCAGGTGCAGTTAAGTCGGCGCAGGCCAGGCCAGAGTAATCTCACCACACCAGTGAGCCTCACCCAGCCTTCTACGTCTGCTGCGGCGCTGAGACCAAAGTTGCGGTCTGTAGAGAAACGAAAAGGATCTCGTGCAACTCCAGTCTGGGCTTGAGCACGGTGTAACTCTGGGTACACCTATCGGGCTCCTGGTGAAGAACGAGGACCAGCGTCCCCATGATTACTCCGAGACTGATTTGTATCCTCGGCCGAGCCATGCCGACTATACGTACCTTGAAAAGTACGGCGTCAAAGCCAGCAGCGGTGGTGGGCGCAGCAGTGCTCGCGAAACGATCGGTGAGGGAAACCAATGTTGCTGCAATACGGAAGCTTACCTGTGTTGCGGTGGGGTGATTGTTTAGGTCGTGTTGCAGCCGGCGCTATCGCTGAGAAATACTTGAAGCTTGCTTTCGGAATCGAGGTGGTTGCATTCGTGTCATCTGTTGGAAAGATTCACCTCCCATCCCATGTGGCGCCGCCCTCGCTCGCATCTGAAAAGGATGAAGACAATGACGATGTAACCGATGCTCTCTCAGAGGAGTTCCGCAGCCTCTTATCCACAATAACGAGAGAGCAAGTAGATGCACACCCTACACGTTGCCCCCATCACGAGACAGCTGAGCGAATGACCCAGGTGCGTTCCATTTCACTTGCATCTATGACCCGTTCACTTTGTCATTCCAACACATCGTCATTGGTCGAAGAATGCTAATCTTCGTCATATCTCTTTCCCAGCGCATCATACGTGCCAAAGACAAACAAGACTCCATCGGCGGAACGGTGACCTGCGTCATACGCAACGTCCCT
Source organism: Pleurotus pulmonarius (assembly GCA_012980535.1). Lineage (NCBI taxonomy): Eukaryota > Fungi > Basidiomycota > Agaricomycetes > Agaricales > Pleurotaceae > Pleurotus > Pleurotus pulmonarius. The sequence continues at coordinate 3,606,193 of SJKF01000002.1, forward strand.
TCAGGTCTTGGTGAACCCGTGTTCGATAAGTTTGAAGCCGAGCTCGCGCATGCCATGCTCTCCATCCCTGCAACGAAATCGTTCGAAATTGGGTCTGGATTCCGAGGCACTGAGGTCCCTGGAAGTAAGCACAACGACCCCTTCGTCCGCAGGACAGACGGATCGCTTGGGACGAAGACGAACTGGAGTGGGGGTGTGCAGGGCGGAATCACGAACGGCGAAGATATCTACTTTCGGTTAGTAGTCCTTCTCTTCATACGTGGTAACGTCGCGAAGATAATTATACCTGGTTCACAGCATAGGATTCAAGTCGCCAGCGACAATCTCGCAACCTCAAGAAACGGTGCAATACGACGGATCGCCAGGCGTTCTCGCCGCCAGAGGACGCCACGATCCGTGCGTGGTACCTCGCGCAGTTCCCATCGTCGAGGCCATGGCCGCGATCGTCGTATTGGACCAGTTGTTGATTCAAAACGCTCGGAAGACGGCCGCGAGCTTGTTGCCTCCGATCACCACCTTACCGCCTACAATGGTCATGCCACCAAAAGAAACCTCGAAGTAAATTTAGAAGAATCGTCGTCATGTCTTACATATGTGCATAATGTAAAGGGAAGGGATACTGAGAATACAGGGATCAATGGTCACACTACAAGTACAACGTACAATGTGCAGCAAGTCTATTAGCGATAACATAGTCGTCCAACCCAAAAAAGAAAACGATAGCAGATACGATAGCAAGGGAGTAGAAGATGGGTAGGTATATACAAGATGATGACGCCCACCTCTCAATATTCGTTGTCCGAGTCATGGATGGTGCAATTGCAGGTCACGAAAGGCTCGATTTGCCACCACCACCACTGACAGATAGATTCTTGAGTATAGATCATCAAAGTAAGTGTGAATAGCTTACACGACGACTTAGCAGCCTTCCTGGCAAAGGCCCAAATGTCCGATCTACCTCCCTCGAGAGTCTCGATGCCTCCGATGCCTCTCTCTCGTCATCTGAATCATAGGTATCGCCGGGTTGTACTCCCTCATGTTCTGCATACCAAGATCCCATAGACCGGCGCTGATACGAAGAACTCAACAGCGGCGTGTTTTCATTCGGCGAAGCGAATCTCGAATCTCCGGGGTAAGATGAAGGATCGAGTGGGGGCAATCCGAGCTTTCGCCTCCGCCTATCTCTTTTTTCCATTTCTTGCGCCGGTGTCATTGCGGACCGGGCCTTGCTTCGACATGCGAACAACCTGACGCGTTGACCAAGGGGGCCCCATTCTGGTCTATGCTCATCGTCGTTCGTGGGCTCAGAGCGGAGGGGGGCGGATATCGAGGAGGAAGGTGAGCTAGACAGGGAGGCTGCGCCTACAAAGAGTTGGCCATCGCATTCCCCACTATATCTGAAAGAGTCTGCACGCTGTCGACTGAGCCCAGAACCGATGCGTACGCGAGAACGAAAGCGCACACGACCACCTGGTCGTGCTGTGGGAACGGATACGGCGGGCCCAACGTCTGTCTCCTCCGACGAATCCGCTTCCTCTGTCGGCGACCTTGCGAGCTCAGCGTCGAGCGCGGTCATTTCGTTATTTGTCTCGTCTGAGTCGACTAGCAGCGATGGGAGATGGGTGTGACTTCGTTGGCAGAGGTATCGTTCATGAATAAGGCAAAAGCTTGGGCGCGAGTCCTCGCTTGCTGGCAACCTTCTAAAGTCATAGACGCCGTCCATGTCATCCTCTGAGTAGCCGAATGGTCATCACATTTGGAGCGAGACAAGGAGGAAGGTGCGCTAACCTAGCTCACAGTATAAGAGCAATTTTGGCTGGCTGCCATTACGCGACGTGGCAAGGTTATTTTGCAAAGACACCATAGGTGGAGTACCCAAACTAACATCTCTGCCGCTGGCCATGCTTCAGGATTAGAGGAGGGCGGGGCGTGTATTCACTGAACGAATTAGCTACGGCTACGACAGTGAGAGATCTTTATCCAAAAACTATGATAAGGAACGAGAAGTGGAGTTCATGTGGCCATCATCTTCAAATCCAGTAACTATGAGCAAAGGAGGCGCTTCTCCACGGTCTCATGGCCTACATCGAGGCAGAGACGTCCAAGTCGGATCACCGGCTCACTGACATGGGCAATTGGCTCACACAGATAATTTGAGTGAAGGGCTGTGGGCGGTCAAGTTCCGAAGAATTGAATGCTACTGTAGAAACCTTAATCCAAAGGGAAAACCAACAAGAATCAAAATATGTACTCACGTTCCACTCCGTAGCCCCAAATGTCATGCTCTTGGAGTTGGTAGAGCAAGCGGAACCTATTCTGACGTCGTATGAACTCTGAACATTTGTGTAAGCACTTGGCAACCATTGCTTGCACTGAGCTCTGCATTTGATCGCGTTTCGCGACAGTGGCGCTTTGACGGTAGCTCAAGATTGCGAGCTAGTTGTCTCCATAATGCTGAATGAACAGCCCTCCGTAGAAGTAAGTAACCTGCCTCTAATAGCTAGCCGTATACTTGTTATTCCCTTCCTGGTGCAAACAGAGCTTACCCGAGGTCCAATAACTGCCGAACAACTGGAGGTAATCGCGTCATGCTAGAAATGCCTTGTCAAGGCCGAACTACGTGGTTCATACATCCAGGACCAGTAGTTGTCCCAATACCCTTTGAACCGATGAAGCATCGAATTTCACCGAAGTAGCATTGCTGGGATCTTGACCTTCCACTTCCGTGCATCTCACGCCCATAGTCTAGAACGAGTGAGACAAAAGGTCGGCAATCGGAAGGTGCGATACGAACCGTGATCTTTGCTACGTCGACAGGTACGGTAGTCCCTTTGAGATACACGAGATCGGTCACAAATGCGGAGACAGGGTATGTCGTGTTGACGCCCCCGAGACCGTACGGTTTGCTTTGGTGGTTTGAGTTGAGCGTGCGGACTATGGAGCTTATAGAGAGTTATTGATCTTCACCGAAGAGCTTAGGATCGGAGCAGATAGTTGCTCACAGGATGTAGTCCACCGCTGTATATCCACTTGTCTCCCTATCGTTGGTTCCGTTCACTATCGAGGTTTAATCTAGTAGAGATGGTTAACTTGGGGATCACGTACATAGAAGAACTTTGATTCGAAGAGCACGCGAACGGGCGATCGCGGTCGAAACGCCTCGAAGAGCAAGACACGGCATGATGCTGAGGGTACTCGTGTCATCATTGGTTATGGAAGAACCTCGCATGTGGGCTACCTTGTCCATAGCGACCCACAGGAGTATACTAGAACTTTGCTTCTTGATAGACTGGCAATATAATCAGGGTTAGGGGAAGGATGGACTTCGTGACCATAGGCATTGATATAGTAAAGCCCTGCATAAACTGAGTTCGAGATCTACGAAAGGAATAGGTAATTCACTGACTTGTAATCTTAGCTGGTAAGGGTTCATTGTGATCTTTATCGTTGGCTTCGAACATGACATTTTGCTTCCGAGAACGAGGTTCGTCCATGCCATCCGTTGGTGACCATGGCTCAGAAAGGGATATGTTGACGGGCGGTGAAGCTGATTGAACCGGATGTGAAATTTCACATTGCCCAACCACTTGACCTCCGTGTTCCTATTTGGGGCAAAGACCAAGCGTCGGAGTAACTTCCATAAGCTAGAAAGAGAACATACCAGTTCAACGGCGATGGTGACAGTATGATTTGTTATAATAACGGGAAGGATGTTGGCCTAGAAGGAAGGCTATTATTGCGGTCGCGTTGGACAATTCGAGTACGAACCTGACTACTCGTTATGGACGAGAATAGAAAGATGGCCGACGGAAGGGACCTAAAGAACCCTTGTGCCGCCGCCAGAAAATAGTTCCCAATGCTTCACGCAACGGAATCAATACAAGAGACTTTGCCTTCCAAAGGCTATGAAGGTACCTGCCGTTCACGAAGGAGAAATTTTTGTGGGCGCGTTTCAAAAGCTCGCTCTCGAAATATACCAGAAAGCCTGATTGAACCGTCAAACGTGCATTGAGGACAATCGAATGAAGACACCGCTCTACCACGGATGGTTTCCTTCCTATCATTCGGTATACCGGCCCATAGCGTACTCCTACCCTCAACTATGTCGCGCCATTGCTCCCGTGCTTCCCTTTCGGTGCAATGGGCCGGAAGGCGGTAGGAGAGAAGGTTCCGTATCGCATCGAGAGGCGAGTTCGGAGGAGCTGAGGGTATCAATCGAATTAATCTTGATCGTATATCACCTATCTCACAGAACATCAGCTTATTATCGAAAGTGGGATGTGGTACATATGTTACCGATGGAAGGGCCACCGAGTACTCTGATGATCTCACTTGATGAGCCACCATCATCAGAAACTGGTAGAACATAGGAAGCATTCCCAAAGGCGGAGCAGATTGCGTTGCCACCAGTCCCACCAGAGATGACCACGAATGAAATGTCTTCGGTGTCGATTCTATTGGAGGCGTCAATCGCCTTCGTGAAATTTATGGGTATGTTTGGATGTGGCTGGGAAGGCTGGGTAGGTAAGTCAAACACAGATGATCCAGGACTATCTGGTTGTATCGATAAAGTTTCCAAGTGCACTTTTGTCCGTGGCGATCCACTGGTCGACATGATCGCAGTCTAGCAGAGTGACTCAACTATGTCACATATTGAGCGCCGTGACAACGGCCAAGCACAAGTTACGTCCCGAATCACGGCGACATTCAATTTCTCACGATCGCCGGGCCATCAAGTTGATGGTGACGACGATCACGGTCACCGCGGGATGCTTGACTTTCAGTCTCTCACCGTAAACATCAGACAAGCAACTCAAGTCTTCATTCTCAAGTCGGCACATATCAACACTGCTTTGAAATGGAGGATTTCCCCGCCTTACCTGGGTTCTACAAGACCTTGTTCTTGCACATCGAACCATGTGAAGTCGGACTCACTTTCCATCGCGGAAGTAGCACTCATTCAGGACTTGTCTTCTAGTTTCGACCGTTCTGCCAGCGGTAATGATATGGTTCTCTCATGGGGCTTCTTGGTTCCACCATGAGCTCATTCCACCCTTTGGTTCGGAAGCGTCTGGTCCATTTGATCCTCGTACGAAAATGGCCATTTGGCAGCTAGGAAATTGTTTGTACATTTCGGCTGCAAGGAACAACCGCGACATCAAATTCATGTTGTATCACAGGCTACTTTCTCCTGAGCTTACTGTCGAGCTTGGTATTTCGCGCTGTAAGGGCAGCGCTCAAGGGTAACCCGGCCGCTCAAGAACAGGTTTTGGGTGCCAGCTTTCTCGCGATGGCCATCGCGGATGTGAGAGGCATACTTGTCTTTATATGAAAGTGTCCACACTTCTAACCATCTCCATCAGGTCACACAGTGAGAGCCCTTCATCATGCGGGATTAGATAGACTGATTCACCTCAGTTGAAAGTATTGTGGCCTCCATCATCTGTTTGCCCGGTGATTTGAGGTTAAATCCTGCTTCATGGAATGCGACCACCCATGGAAACATCACGTTCGTGATATTCTTATGCGCCGCTCGGTACGTGCCATCATGATCAAATCCTTTGTTTGGCCCTTCTCATCCGTAAAATGGATCACGACAGAGTTGCCTGGTTCCTTGGAGTTGGTCGCACGCGATATTATTATGGGCACCGCAAACTGAGGCCAGCATGAGTGATGGGGTTTAGGAAGTTTTGTTGTGTACTACTTATAAAGTGACGTATCTGACGGGCCCCCAATAGAACATGGTAAAAAGTATCTTTGAGCTACAGGGATACGAAAGTCCTTGCAATAAAATAAGCGAACAAAGTATGTAGGACTCTGGCAATGCAAATGTACGCCGTAGTCCATGAAAACGCGAACCAGCGCAAAAGCGGGAGTCCCGGACACTCAACGTCTCTCATGATCAATGATGGTTCATCGTCCTCCGCACGGCGAGAGTTAATGTGATAGCGGCGGCGGTTGGATTCGGATACTCGGCGAATGAGGGGAACCAATTATTCGCCTGTCATTCACTGAAATCGGATAGTGTGCCGACTCCATCGACGAGACTTGCGATTGCCTTTGCTGCCATTGTTGCACAGCGACAAGTGGGTCGCGACGGCCATAAGGGTTTTCATATTGTCGTATGCTACTCGGATGAACGCTCTTCGATGCATTCGATGTGTCGGGTTCTGAGACTACGTCTTGTACCGACATGTCTCTCCAAGTTAGGTCATCGCTGCTGCTAGATAGGATGTGCTGTCTACTCGATGAAACCGAAGGAGCCCTGCGTGACAGAGGGGCGTTGGAATATTGGCGAACAAACATGCTCGGGTGCCACGAAGGAGCAGACGTCGGTGGCCCAGAGAATCCGTCGGGGTTCCAGCTTGACCTATCCGAAAAGGGTGGGGCTGGAAACTGTCTCGTCCTCTTCGCTTTGAAACGGCGGTAGAGCCATATGGAAACCGCTAGTAGTAATATGGCTCCTAGCACCCCGCACACAGCAGCGATGATGACCACTTTCTTATGTTCGTCGGATTTCTGTTCGTCGGATTTCTGATCATCGTTTTTCTGTCCACTATCTCCCTGCGCGCTGGGAGGTTTCGTGTTATTCGGGTTCGCGGCACCCCCGCTCTGACCCTCCACCGACATTGTCTTGCTTTTACCTCTATCTTCGTCGACACTGCAGACGAAATAAGTAGATGAGGATAACGACTCTCCTGGGTACGTACGTATAGACAATTGAGTCGAGGAACATCATAGCTTGATTGTATTTGCCGCGCTCGTGACCATTCACAATGGTAAGTCTATGTTTCATGTCGGGTTGTAAGCCTTCTTTCTGAAAGATAGTTGTGTACTGGGGAAAGTTTGGAGCGTCTCGTTGGATCTGTTCCACGTTGCCATCCAAAATGAAGGTTAATTCGGTGTTTCCTCTGCTTAAGTATGAATTTCCTGAACCGTGGCATTTCGTTCAAGTGACGTACTTGACACCTGCTGCGGTAGCAGGTGCGAGAATGCAATTGATGTACACTGCGGCACCTGCGTACAGGCTCAACAAAAACAACTAATAAAGCGTCACCAGGAAGACATACCTTTGAAGGTGAAGCTCGCCGCCTTGGGTTTGTCTAAGGGCATAGTCGAATCATAAGTAGACCTTTTCCAAGTCCCTAATTAACATCATTTGGCTTGTAAAGGAGATCAGAGTTTACTTTGAATTGCATGGCTTACCGTTGGTGGCAGATGTGAAGGCAGATAAGGACTGGCACCCGTTGCCACACTCACTCAACCCACTGTCAAACCATCCTTCGCCATACACGATCGCTACGCCTTTGAGTGGGCCACCAAAACGATCATCCACAGTGACATTGTAAGCCTTGCAGATGGCTAAGCAAGAAAGTAAACATAAAAAGAGTGTTGTCAATGAAATAACCATAATTCTCCTCTAGGGAGCCCAAAAGAAACAGAAGTTGAAGGAAGGGGGAAACCGAAACATAACGCGTGGGGACAGTAGCCCATAGTTATAAGAGTTCGCAAGTTGATGGGCGGCAATACACTGATGAAATGATGATGGTTGGAAGATCTCAACAACTGTCGCAACCGGGTTCACAAAACATCAGAACTGTTCTGTTGCTCTCCCACTGCAAGGGGAGGGTCAGTACATCAACGTTTCAACGTCGTCGGAGTGGATGACCATATGCGGAAGGCTTTGAGGACTTAATCATGAACAAACCTCATTCTCGAAATAACTTGAACGTGGGCTGCAAGTTTTGGACAATTTCGGGCGCACGTACGGAAGCTGATCATTCCATTATTGCATAACAATTGTGAGGTAGGGTGTACGACCAAACAACGGCCTTGGAGACTACAGGCTGTCATTGAAAAAGCTATGCGATTGTGATGCGCGAATGGTTGGGGCAATCTTCCAAGCTCGAATTGCAACCTGATCAGAGCTGTACAACACGGGCCGTAATAACATGCTAGTTCGATGATTCTCTTTATGTGACCTCGATGAGTTTGCTGAAGAAGAAAGGGGTTGTATGTGGCGTCCCTACGAATGGACGAAGTACCACAGAAATGTGCTGGCCGCTGACAGAATGTTAGATCATGGATTAGTGCTTGTAACCATGGTCGGTGCATCACTCCGGAGTATCGGTGTCGAAACGCTCCCCAAGTCCGTTCCTTATTTATGGATAATGTTCGCTGGACAGTATGGGGAATTGGATATCTAAGTAATTCCACCTGTTGCAAGGCAAGGCCGTAAGTGAAGACCATTGCGCTACGCTTCGTCAAGCCTTGGATTTCACATTGCTGACAATGAGACTCTGAACACAAATATTAAGCTTTAAGAATTGAGGTCTGATCGAGGAAGAGTGTACCTTGTAACTCTGTACGTCACCCATGAATTTATACACGGTTCCATCTCCACATACCCATAACTACCGAGAAAGTTAGAACTTCAAATGAAACATCTCAAACGCGGTGCCCACCTCTTTGGCGACAGTAGTAATGAACCTCTCGTCGTGGGAGATGATAATTACGCCTCCATTCCACGTCTGAAGAGCTAACATCAAGGCGTCGAGACCTTCGATATCCAAGTGATTGGTGGGCTAGAAATCGATGAGTAATACTTCCGGACTGTTTCGAGAATGGATATACCTCATCAAGCAGCAATACATGCGGGCGCTGCAGCGATAATAACGCGAAGGCAACGCGAGACTTTTGACCTCCGCTCAGCGTTCCAATGGGTTGCAAGCTAAACATGATCGTATGCACGGAGGGACGGGAGATGTACTTGCATTAGCAATGTACACACATGGAGGCGTTAGACCCACCCAGTCATTCCACTGATTTGGAAGTTGCCGAGGTGCTGACGGTATTCCTGATCAACCTTACCGGGGTATCTGGACGCGAGGAATTCCACAGGCGACATAGAAGGGATCAATGTATCTACGTGGTGCTGAGCAAAGTACCCTCTGTAAAGCATTGAGCAGAGTGGTCGAAGATAATTAAAGTCGTATCCTCACATTCTCAGACGACCATTTCGGTTCACATGGCCGGCCTTCGGGGTAAGTTCCCCCGTTAGCAACTTGATGCTACCGCAAAGAGTCAACGCCGACAATAAATACAACTGTGACATGCACCTACAGTGTGGACTTCCCAGCACCGTTAGCACCAACGATCGCTATCCGCGAGTCTAGCTGGATGTCGAAGTTCACGTTCTTCAATAAAACCCTTTCTGGTTTGTATGAGAAAGTGACTTCGTTGAGTTGCAAGACTGGCGGCGACAACTTTTCGGTTTCGGGGAATCTAGGACGGATAAACCTCTCAGCTTGCTGACAGCGAATTTACTTACTTGAAACTCTCCGTTTCTTCCTCTTCCGGGGGCTGTAGGTCGGGCAGCTTCATACGTAAATTTAGTACCAACAGATTAACGTCACCAACATCGTTGTCACCTTCTCCAATATTTTGATTTTGGATTGTGCCTGAGCAGCTAATGATTGGGTCTATCAATCGGTTCTTGTGAGTTGTGATATTGCACGTACCACGATTTGCATTATATCGCCACCGGTCGATGAATGCTTGGAGATGTTTGCGATACTCCACTTGGGCGTCATACTCCTTCCGCAGGTTCTTATCCCGCTCCGATTTGGTAGCGTAGAATTGTGTGAAATTCCTGGGGAAGAATAAATCACTGTAGCTACAGGTGAATATTGGCACCACGTACCCTTTGTAGTAGTCCAGTCTGCCCGAGTGCTGGTGTACGATATCTGTGGCCACGGCATCTCTGTAGAATATCAGCTACTACAAAGCGAGACAAGCTATTTTCACTTACAAGAAAGCACGGTCATGAGAGCTACAAGGCGAGCTCAGTGCGCTGGAAGGGGACGGAGTTTATGGGCTTACACTACAAGGAGAGTTCCTGCCCATGTTTGAAGGTAATCCTCGAGCCATGCAAGTGCGTTAAGATCGACTGTAGAAACGGGGTCAGCAAGCAACAGGCGAACCTCATGAAACACTGACTGTGATTAGAGGGTTCGTCGAGCAGCAATAATGTGGGCTACGCAAGAATTACTATGGAATGTACGCAAAGAGTATGAGAGAACAAACCTTGACGAAGAGTGCACGCGCAAGGGCCAATCTCATACTTCATTTTGGCAATCAAGTTAGTACTAATGTTATACATAGGAGTAGGACGTACCGCCAACCACCACTAAACGACCTCGTCGGTTGCTTTTGCGCATTTTCATCAAATCCAAGACCTGGAACCCCCGGTTAGTAGGCAAAGCAACACCGAAATCGAGTTGTTAGCACCTGCTAATAATGTCGCCGCTCTAGCCGGACCGCTCTCCGCATCCATTTCAGACAACCTAGCATGGACCTCCGCCAGTTTCGCAGCAGCCTCTTCTCGAGCGTCCTCGAAGCGTTTCTCATCACCCTCAGTCTCTAACTCGGCAAGCTGGGCGTTCAACTTGGCCTCTTCCTTGAGTAAGTGATCTCGCCAAACATCAGCCTTCAAAACCGAGTCAATGGCAATGGTATCATCTCCAATGATCTATGGAAGTGACATGAGTGATGATAAGGGCAGTAAAAGGTGATGTACCTCTTGCTCCACAAATAGGATAGTTATATGAGATGGTATGGGCACCTCTCGCATAGCAATGTGGCGCAAAAGCGTCGACTTTCCGACACCATTTCGACCAATAAGCCCATATCTTCGACCGTGCGCCAGCGTGAGTGTTGCACCAGATCTACGGGAGGCGTTGAAAAGATGTCGTCATGGCAGTCAACAGAGCTTACAAAATACGATTTGAACCAAAATTGACGTCGATGGATGGCAGGTGAATGTCTTTGCTCTTGTTCTTGGCCGAAGCACCTTCCAATGGATTGATCTAGCCTGCGTAAGTGATATATTTCGATTTCAGCACGCGCAACCAACGCACCTTCATGAACAGCTCCTCGTACGTTTGCTAAAGCGAGGTCAGACACATCTGTCATTACACACCACATACAGTATCTCACCTGCTTCTTGTGAGCATCCAGTAGTTTTGAGCCTTCATAGAGATCCCTTCGAGACCTCTTTTCTATTTTGGCCTGGGGGGTGGTCGGTCGGTCATCACGAGATATATCTGCGACAGGGTAGATCAGACCTTGAGCTTGGCCTCCTGCTTCTCTAATTTCTTCATATCCACGCGAGAGGCTCTTCGTGCAGGACAAAAATCAGATCAATGGACTGGAGCGAAGAGATGTACACTCTGCTCACTTTCCCTTATTAATCGACTCGAGGTCGACGCCCTCCGACAGAGCAATAGTGTTGGACATAGCAGATTTACTCATATCCATTACTTTGTCCAACTTCATTAATTTGGGACCAGCTGCCTTCTTTATACGAGCGTTCAACTGGTCTTCAAGCATATCTGCAAGTCGATTCATGAGCCTTTGCAGTACATCTGGTTGGTCGCCGGCCAGGGACTCGAGAAGTGAGCGTGCAACTTGGAGGACATCTTCCTCCTCTCCAGCGTCGTCAACGAGGTAGCCAGCAAGGTATTGGATGATGATTTCTTCGGTGCCAGGAAGACTAGATCTGATTTCTTCAGCGATATCCTCCGCCGACATACTGACACCAGGGAGATCGTCGAGCTCGATTACCGTTGCCCGACTGCAAGATGTCCGAGTCGCGTTGAGTTTCCGGCTCCGGCGCGGAGTGCGTCGATCACTCGGCCCGCTTATGTCAGAAATGAACCTCAGGGGTCTTGTTCCAAGATAGGAACGACCGACAGCGCCTCCTCCCACTTCCAAGTTCCCAAAGACTACCAAGTTGCTACCACGGATTACGATGGGGCAAAGCTTTAACATAATTCCTGCATCGTCAGCGTTATGCGAAGTTTGAGGAAAGATGGATTAAGAATACAGTAGAAACATCAGTCTATCAATAAATTGTACACTAGTCATCGTCAACGAAAAGGGAATCGTCGCCAGCACCGTCATCTTCGTCAGAACCTATCTCAATATAGGCCGGTTTAGCTGCTGCCGCCCTAGCACCACGCGGAGCTCGTGCTGGAGGTTTCGGAATGTCATCAAACTCTATATCATCGTCATCATCATCATCATCATTGACAACGCGGCGGGGGGCGGGCTTCGGCTTTGCTTTGGGTGGCGATGCGGGTTTCATGCTTTGAATTATCTTCCTTCTCTCTGGGGCTTTCTTCGCCGCCCCAGAGGGACCAGACGGGGCATTGAAGAAGTCTGCGACCGATTTCTGCTTGGGAGGAGTCAGTTTCTTCTTCTTCACAGGCTTCTCGTCGTCGTTGCTTTCGTCGTCGTCAAGGCTACAGAATTGGCGGGCGTTAGATGGGGTAGCATATGAGTGCGCAAATTACTGACCTCTTGCGCTTTGCTTTCGCTTTACCTTTGCCCTTGCCTGCACCGCTGTCGTCATCGGAAACTGGAAGACCCTTAGCCGGTAGTTTGTGTGCCTCTTGCTCGATAATCTCGAAATCGTCGTCGTCATCGTCAGACTCAACCTTGGTCGCCTTCTTGGATGAACTTGATGCCTTTCTGGCGGCCGCCTTTGGTTCAGGCGCGTCGTCGTCTGATTCAGGAAGGGTAGTAGCGACTTTGGCCGGCTTTCTGGCCGGAGCGCGCTTCGTTGTTTTCGCGATCTGAACGTCGTCGTCGTCACTATTCTCATCTTTGATTGCTTTCGAGACAGGTTTTCGTTTTGTCGGTCTTACGGTGGCTGGTGGATCGTCGTCATCGTCGGTATTCTCATCCTTGATGGCTTTGGACGCAGGTTTTCGTTTCGTGGGCTTGATGATAGCTGGGGGATCATCATCATCGCCGCTGTCGCTCTTCTTCACCATTTTCTTCTTGGCGTCCGGTTTCTTTGCCTCAGAGGCCACTTTCTTCTTTGCAGCGGGTTTCGTGGGCTTGAAGTCATCGTCGTCAGACTCTCCCTTGCGGCGGAAGAATCCGGTTATAGACTTTCGCGTTTCCAGAACGGCCTGTCGTTTCTTAATCGTCTTGCCGGATGCATCCTTTGTCGCCTGAGATAACCATTCATTGTAGGTCGACTGAAGGAACGTTCAGCCATTGGTCACCACATAGGGTATTACACTCGACTTACATGCCATTCCTCAAGGAAGTGATCCAAGTCTTCGTTCCACATCTCGCTCGGCTTCTTCTCTAGCAGGGCCATCAACTCTAGCTCCTTCTCGTTGGCTTGTTGTCGCAGTTTCCCAATCTAGTGTGACTTGTTATCTTGTGTACTGCTGGACATCACCTGGGAGTACGAACCTTCTCCTTCGTGAGACTGTAGATGGCCATGCCAAGAAGGTAGTCGAAGTCAGTGGCCGAGTCTCCCGAACCCGTTTCTTCCTCCTCTTCCGCAGGTTCGTCGGCGCCATCGACAACTTCCTCAAGTTCACCCGCGGCCTTAGCTTTAGAAATCTTGGGGAAAGGGCGGAATTGGTGCTTCCGTAGGTCCTGAATAATGTCCGCTTTCTTACGATTGGAAACAGATAGCTGTTTATCGACGATCATTTGAATGAAGCGAGCCTGGTTGCTGAGACGTTCAAAGACAGTTTGGAGTTCGTTGGCGAGATAATCCTACAGCAGCAGATATGTCAATGTCTGTAACCTAGTGCCCGGGAAGTTCGCACCTTTCGCTTCTGGTAGTACGCCAGCCGCACGGGATAGAATTCTTCAAGGATCTCCTCTGGACTATCATACTTCTTCATCTTTCCATCGAAATCAAAGCACATCATATTGCTGGTGTTGATCTTCGTGGTCAGTTTGAAGAACTCTATAAGTCCTTGTTGCTCAGCCTTCTCCAGTTCTTTAGCGGGCATGGTGACGACATAGTGCACATTGAGGTTATCGTGATACTCTTTGTAGTCCTGGAAGATGGTCAGCAAGATACACGAGGCCTTTGAAAATCATCTCTTACTTTCACAACGCCATCTCCCTTTTCGCCGATCATACCCTCGAGCTCCGCTTTGAAGTTTTGTGTCCATTTGTATATGGGAAGCTCTGTGATCTCGACTGTCGTGTCATTCAACTTCTTGGCGATCCCGGTAACATCATATTTATGTTTGGCGACCATTTTGACTTCACCTTTGAAACCTCGCCACCAAGGGAGCATGGGAACGACTTCTTCACCATTCATCAATCGACGTATGTTCGCGACAATGTCAACCGGGTTGTAGCACGGGATGGTAGTACTCCAACCTAGCATAAGTTGAGTTCGATGTACTCCTTAAATGAACGTACACTCACCAGTACCGATACCTTCAGCACCGTTGACCAGCACCATCGGGATGATGGGCAAGTACCACTCGGGCTCGACGAGGAGGTTGTCGTCCGTTTGCCGTTTGAGAAGGGGGTCGTCTGCGGGGTGGCATAGTAATCGAGTTAAGGGAGCAATCTCCGTGAAGATATAACGAGGAGAAGCGTGATCCTTTCCGCCTTGATCACGGGTACCGTATTGACCATTGGGGGACAAGAGATTGATGTTATTGCTCCCCACATAGTTCTGGGCCAAGTTGACGATCGTTGAAGACAAACTCATTTCACCGTGATGGTAGGCAGCATGCTCAGAAATATAACCAACGAGTTGGGCAACCTAGGAGGCATCAGTAGAGCACCACTCAGCTATGCGATATCCGCACCTTGATTTCCTTCTTGAGCTTGCGTTTGAAGCACCCCCAGATTACCTTTCGCTGACCAGGTTTCAAGCCATCCGCGACAGAAGGAATGGACCGAATATTATCGGCCATGGAGAACAAAATAAGCTCCTTGTTGATGAAGTCGGTGAAGGGAATTTCGTCAATGTTATGGTCTAGATACGTTCCGGGCTGAGAAGGAGCAGCTTCAACATGTTGTTTGGGTTGTTTGAAGCTAATCGCCTAACCTTGAATTGTCTTAACCATTCCTTACGGTCATCCGCCTTCTTCTTGCTGAAGGCGAGGTCAATAAGGGCGCGTTCCTCCTCCTCCATGGTGGCAAATGGTATCATATGCTTGCCCATCTGACTGAAGTACTCTCGAGCGTCTGCGTCGCTGCTTGTTCCCAACCCCTATAGACAGAACTCAGCTATTTCTCGGCGTGTCCACCAAGGCGACGCACCTTGTAATACTTCGCTGACCATTTCTTCGAGTCGGGAGTTTCTTCCAACCACGTCTCGTACTCAGGTATCGTAAAGAAGTTCTTGCGCTGATTTCCTTTGGTAACCTAAAAAGAAAGTGTCAGCAACTCCAGTGATGATGCCGGCGAACCACGCACCCGAACAATGGGCGTCACAAACTCGACGAGGAATTCGGGGACTTTCAGCAGCGATGGGTAGAAGTGATCTAGGAAATTTATGAGAAGCCCTTTGATATGAGAACCATCATGATCCTTGAAACGAGAATCAAGATCGGCATTGAATAACACCCCATGAAATCGTACCTGATCCGTCATGATCATTAGTCGACCATATCTCAAGCTGGAGACATTGGTATACTCCTTGTTGTGCTGTAGACCCATGATCTTCTTGATGTTTTGGATCTCCTCGTTCTTCATGATCTGGTCATGCCTCGCCTCCCGGACATTGAGTAGTTTACCTCGAAGAGGGAAGACGCCAAAGTTGTCGCGACCAACAACTGCCAAACCAGCGACTGCCAGGGATTTGGCAGAGTCACCTTCGGTGAGGATGAGAGTGCACTTCTCTGCATTCTTAGTGCCGGCGTTGTTGGCGTCAGAAAGCTTGGCCATGCCAGTCAACCTGCACAATGATTATTATGATTGAAGATGATATATTCAGAAATGCGAACCTATTGCGCTTTGAGCCATCGGTCTTTTTGATCTGTTGGTCAGCCTTGAATTTAGCCCAATTCAAGACTTGATCGATGACAGACGACTTTTGAACTAATAAAGATCAGGATACGTCCAAGAGTAACGGACAAAGCTTACCTTTCTTCATGAACTCTTCCGAGAGTATAGGTCTGGAACCGAACTTGCCTGCAGGGAGGGTTAACGTCTCCTTCGTCTGACTGTCGAATGTCGGGTTCTCGATCAAGGCATTCACAAAAATCCACATATGATTCTTGACCTGAGCGGGTTTAACAGTCGCTGCCTTATTCTTCTTGGCTATATGAGCGATGATGTTCTTTGATAGTTGGTCCGCAATGTAGGTGACATGCGTTCCACCCTTGATAGTCGAAATCGAGTTGGCAAAGGAAACTTGTTGGAAAGTACCGTCGGACGTAGCGAAAGCGACCTCCCAGCGCGGGCTGATTTGCTCGTAAATGACGGTGGGCTTCGCCTGCGCGGCACCCCCGGAATTCTCCTTAGCACCGACTGTGGCGGCTTCTATGTACATCTCGACGTATTGCTTGAAAGTCTTGATTTTGAGCCGCTCGTCGTTGAGATAAACTTTGACGTCTTTGACGGTGCCAGCCATATCATAGACGCGCTTTCTTAGCAACCCAGCAGTGTCGGGGTCGATATGGGTCATTCCAAACCGAGTGAGTTCCGGCTTGAACGTCACCCGGGTATATTCCTCGTTGCGAGAGTTTTTGGTGATCTTCGCCTTCCCGACTTGCGTCATGTTTTTCGTCCAAGTTTGAGAGTACTTCTTCCCGTTCACCTTGTCTGCCGTCTCGACTGTGAACTCGAGTGAGTAGATATTGGCGAGCTTGGCACCATATCCATTTCTGCCACCGGTCAATTTCTTCTCGTCGTCGTCGTAGTTTGATGAAGATAGGAGGTGGCCAAAGATAAGTTCGGGGATGTACATCTTCTCCGTGGTGTGCATTTCTACAGGTATCCCCTTCCCATTGTTGTAAACGGAGATCGTACAATTCTCGATGTCGATGGTGACCTTGAGCGAGTCCATGGTGGGGTCATTGACCTATTGCCGCTATGAGACCATATCAGCAATATACATAGACACGACGCGCACCTTGTTATCTGCAGCGTTCACGAGAATTTCGTCAACAATCTTGAAGAAACCTGGGACATATTTGACTTCGCGGTGCACCATGCGCTTCGCGTCAGCATCGAATATCCACATAGCTTGGGTGATTGTTTCGATGCTGCCAATGTAGGAGTCTGGGCGTTTGAGGATGTGCTCAAGTTGTGATAGCTACGCGACTTGGTTATTGAGGATCCAAAGGAAACGCGAGACTTACCTTCTGGTACGTCTCAGACGCGGTCTTCTTCTTTGCAGGACCCTTGTTCTGGCCAGCTAATGGGGGTACATCGTCGTCCGACTCTCCTGCTGCTGCATCCACGTCCATAGCACTGTCCTCCGCGTTGTCATCGTGGTCGACCAGGACCTGCTTGGCTTTTCCCTTTGTGGACTTTGTCGCGGCAGGTTTAGCTTTGGTTGCTGCAGCCTTCGATTTGGGTGCTGGTTTGGACTTGGTAGCCTGATGCAACAGGAAATGAGTCTCCACGACGTGCCACTAACGGGGTAACTGACCTTGGGAGCTGGCGCGTAGCCCTCGCTGTCGGACCCGTCGCTGATGTCGTCCAGGTCAAAATTCTCACCTTCAGATGAGCTCATTGCGCGTTTTGCGACGGGAAGTCGTAGAAAGGAACGAGGCAATGTGGCTGAAGTTGAATCAGAAAGATTCAACGCGACAAGCTATCACGTGACACTACGCGCTGCGGTGACTGGCACGCATCAGGCCAGAGTTGTGAAACGAGCCTCTCTCTTGTTTGAGCTTGCGACTTAGTATCAGTATACAGCGAAGGATATAGCTGAATAAATTCCCCTAGGGTGCTCCCATAAATTATTCCACGCTCCAAACTCGTCCACACGCCATGCCTGCGCACTCAAACGACACACAGCCTAATCAGCCTCGCACATTTCCTTGGGCAATATGATGATGAAATTTGTTCGAAAATCGCAAATAGTTACTATACAAAGATGCCGTGTAGATGAACATTCTGATATTCGATGATAACTTAGTAGTTTGTGCCACCTCCTAAGACTTGGTTGTCCGGGTGCGCGCCTGAGGTCGTGGCTCAATGTCTGGCCTGGATATCAACGGCAAGTGGAGACGCACCATGCGCGACGGCTCTCTCCCTACGTTTGAGGGCCTCGGCCTCCAACCGCTCGGCTTCAGCCAATTCTTGACTCTGAAGGTTGATAGAATCAGCTTCACTGCAACCAGGTCAATGACGTGAGCATTCCGGTTCTGACCAGGAAGAAGATGGAACGCACTGCTGCTTCTGCAATCCTTTGGCCTTCAAAGCATTGCTGCCTAACATAGAGCCGACAGCGTGCTCAACCTTGCCGGAGAAACGCTTGCCTGAGCCGTCTCGGTGCCTTTCGTTACCGTGGCTCAACGTGCTAACGGGTGGTATATTCGCTGAACCATATCCGGAACCAGTACCTGTGCCGGCCGTAGACGAATAAGGATCATTGACCCCTTGCCCAGTGACGACACCTCCGTCATGGTGTTGGATATTCTGTGAGGGTTTGCCGGTGTCGTTAGTTAGAAAGGGTGTGAACGATCGTAATGAGAAACGCACGCTGTTATTATTGTATGGTGTGTGGTTCGCACCCGCCGCCATGGGCCCGGCACCTGCACCAGTCCCTGGCCCAGTCATGTAACCGGCGGCGGGACGTGGACCAGTGGCAGTCGCTGCATGACTGGAAGCGAAGCCAGTGGCACCAGCGGCATTCGTCGCTTGGTCATGGCGACTAACTGGTGCAGTCGTCTATACAACACAAATCGACTGTTAGCCATAGCACTCGAAACCAAAAAGAGGGGACCTCACATCATGGTGAGATTTTCCAAAGAGAGGCATCGCGATCGTTTATAAGAGGGTAAGTGAGTTGGTATTGGTTTGGAATGAAATGAAAACTTACAAGTGATGGGTTTATATACACTTACTGGCAATGGGAGGCGGTGTTATTGACGTATAGGTGGAGTAGATGAACGCCTCTGAGGTCCCCTGTACCCCTTGATGACGGTGACCTGAGCCTGGACGGTGGGACGGACCGACGCGGATGATCTGAGAGTGGGAGTGCACCAGCTGCACACGACCAAATCACTCTGTACTTAGTGCAAGGCCGAACACCAAACGTATTCAACAAGACAGAGGTTGGTCTCTGGTTCCGCCGACACACTCCTGTAAACCAGTACCCGAATGTTGATGTGGGCATTGGCTAAGCTTCTGCAGCATTGCCTGTCGCATGGCATGTTTTTAAATGGGTAGGCGAAGAAGGCCAGGAGCGGAGCAACCCGTCAATTGTCAAACATATCAAATCTCCAGTGAAGAGAGAAGGACCGTGTGCGAACGTAGTGGAGCGCTGAAAATCAGACATCCCAGAAGGATAACTCCGTCCATGATGATGCCCACCACAATGATTAGCATGCTTCAACATCAAGGATTCGACTGCTTCGACGCGACCATTCTGGAATTAGCCAGGAGACAATTGTCACATTGTGATACAATGCAATCTCAAGACACAGTTCGGACAGAGTCTGCAAAGGAAGAACCTGGGCATTCAATATTCAGTGTTTACACAAGCGAAGTAATGTTGTATACTTTAATGGACAATGTCTGGTTGCTGAAAAGACGATGTAGAGCGTTTGAACATGTGCATGGGGAGTGACAAGTTTGTCCCCACAAAGCCTTTGAAATTGAAAGTCACCGTGACCATGCGCGTTACAGTCTTGGTAGTAGCTTTACCCTTTGTTGGTCCATTGACTATAAGGACTGTGGGCTACTTCTGAATTCCACGCAGCTCTTGTCTTGCGCGTCATATCACTCCATCGTTTTACTCGACTGTGGTCATCCACAAATGTCGGAAGTTCTTCATCGTCCATATGAAGGCCTATCGAGGCGACTGGTCGCCTCTGTTGATATTGGAACCACTTTCTCTGCCGCATCGTTCTGCATTCTAAAACCAGGGAACGTGCCAAAGTTTGACGAGGTGAATAAACTTGATGGCCTTATACCCCATTCTGGCACGACGCTCACCCCTGTTGTCTTTCAGATTCTCAGTTGGCCAAACCAGGTGCGCCACCCTGGATAATGTCCATTAAAATATACATTAACCTCATCATTGAAAGGCTGTCGCTGATGGCAAAGTAGCGTCCGTCATATACTACGATGAGAGTGGCAAGCCTCGTGCGTACGGCGCAGAAACAGAGGACGAAGAGATCAACCTAGAGGCCGAAGACAACGGGTGGTACAAGGCTGAATGGTAGGGCTTCTCCTCGTCGTAATGATATTTTGACTGATTCTGCCTACGTCA
Organism: Pleurotus pulmonarius; assembly: GCA_012980535.1. Classification (NCBI taxonomy): domain Eukaryota; kingdom Fungi; phylum Basidiomycota; class Agaricomycetes; order Agaricales; family Pleurotaceae; genus Pleurotus; species Pleurotus pulmonarius. The sequence goes on from SJKF01000002.1 coordinate 3,626,426, forward strand.
CAAGGTGGAAGCTCGGTCTGCGACCAGAGCATTTACCTCTGATCAAAGGACTCCAACTGCCAGCACTTCCACCGATCGTGTCGATCGACCAAATCTTTGCTGATTTCTTCTCTTTCGTGAAATTTCAGATCATGTTGTACATCTCCCGGTCTTACGCTGACGGAGCCAACATCTGGGAAACTTTAGAGCCCTCAATGTATTTCATCCTGACAACGCCCAATGGCTGGGAAGGTGTCCAACAAGATCGCATGCGCAAGGCCGCTATCAAAGGAGGTTTGGTCGATCAGAATGACGGGCGAAGGATCAAGTTTGTCACTGAAGCAGAAGTAAGTGATGCAATCTCATCTTCTCCACACTGCGTCTTAAGTTAATGGATACAAGGCCGCGCTCTTATACGCCGCTAATACTGGGAATGTCGATGATTGGTTGTCGGTACGACGAGCACTTCAGCCCTAGCGCTTAACTTTATTGCTCGGACTCATACGTTTATAGGAGGGAGGAAATGTGATCCTTTGCGATTGTGGAGGTAAATCCTTGTCCAGAGTTCATTTCGCTTCGCTCACCTTTTGTTAGGTGGAACGATCGATATAACGTTAGTGCTCGCTAGGGTCGGGAAATACCTTCGCTAATGACAGACGCTTCAGAGGTTACTCCATCACCCAAATAAGCCCCCTGCGGCTAGTAGAATCATCTGCGGCTCAATGTATGTGCATAGGGGCCGCTTTGAGATATCTCACTTTTCTGAATATTGCGTAGGTTATCTTGCCGGAGGTGTCCATGTTTCCAACGAAGCGAAAGCATACTTCCAGAGTAAGCCGTGCCTCACAGTCCCTACTAATTTTAACATAATCTTCACTCAATCCCCTCCAGGAAAATTGGCAGGCTCTGAGTGGGGTAATGAGGACTCTATTCGCCGCATCGCGGATAATTTCGAACGGAATGCGAAGAAGAAGGTGCGTTTTGAGCCACATCACTATCTACATATCGCCCCAACTAGAATGTCAGTTCAACGATGCTGAAAGGGTCTCGTACGTCCAGTTGGACGGTCACGGGTCCGACTCAAGTCTTGGAATTGTGAGAGGACGATTGAAGGTGCCAGGGTGACTGTTCCCCACTGTTCTATGATGCTATCTTGCTAACCTCGACTTATGTTATGTACCAACTTTGTACAGGAATGTCATGGCTGCTTTCTTCCAACCTTCTATCGATGCAATCATAGAAGGTTTAAGGCAAGCCTTCGAGAATGGTGGGCGCGTGGCAGACGTAAGTTGACCTCGTTTGCCGTATGCCTCAAGACTCACGGCTCCTTAATAGAAAATCATCTTAGTTGGCGGGTTGGCGAGTTCCCCGTACGTGTACTCGAAGGTATCGGAATGGGGTGAGCGCTTCGGGATCTCCATCAGCAGCCCCGATGGGCCCACTACCAAAGCGGTTGCGAGTGGTGCCCTAGCTTGGCATCTTGACAACAACATATCTGCTCGCATCGCCCGGTATCACTATGGCATTGAAGTACGCGAACCCTATGACAAGCAAAATCCCGAAATGGCCTGCCGCGTTGCAGTCCTTGACCAATATGTTGGGAGACAAATGGTAGACGGGGGTTGGGCCTGTATAGTGGAAAAGGCAAGTCTCTTCTTCGTAGAATTCTTCCTTGACATAACGAAGGGCTAGGGTCAAAGGATCGAAAACAAACGAGAATTCCAGGGATCCTACAATATTCCGAGGGGGCTGTTCAGCCCTAAACAATTCACTGTAGAGATACTGGTGTATCGCCGTTCCAAACCACCGAGATTCGTGACGGTACCATGTAAGGACGTAACCCTTATTGCTTCCTTTGTCAACCTGTTAACTGTGCTTGTAGCGACAGGTCTCCGTTATCCGGGCTTTGAAACTCTTTGCTCCGTGAATGTCGACCTTCAGGGCATCTGGGACTCTACTCAATACTGGAGGATGTCCCCGATCACAGGTGAAAGATACAAAACGCTGGAGGTTAGTTGTTTGTCATTGTCAATCGTGTGAAAAATTGAAGGACCTTCTCTCAGTTCAACATACATATTGCATTGGGGGAAACTGAAGTTACCGCACGGAGTAGCTGGGTTGTGAAGGTATGTTTCATGCGCTCAGCGACTGCTCTATTGTTGAAAGTTGACTTCAGGGTGTTACACGGTATGGCGCTGCCGCTGTTGCGTTCGATTGAATACATAGTTGTCCAGAGGATTTTGTGCACAAATACATATTTTCTACCGTCGAACCATGCCAATTAAGGCGACCGTAATAACCTCTGCCTTCACGAGGTGCTTGATGCTCCCCTTCTCAGTTACCGAATCTAACCCCAACTTGTATGACCCTATCACCTTGTCCCCATGTCGCGCGCCCATTTTCGGCCATACACTGACGGAGAGATCACTATGCAATGGTAGATACTGATTCGTGTTGCGATCGAAAGGAGCAGCCATTACCGTCAGATTCGCAGATAAAAAATCACGTTTGATTATTGTGGAAAGTTGGTGGGCGTCCCAGATTATCGCCCTGAACTCCTTGTTTAGTTTTGCCCGAAGACCGTCCAAAGGAGAATCAGGAATGGTAGAGGCCCATGAAAGGAATGTTAGGATTTCTGACTCGGCCTGAGTTTGGATTGCTTCACAACAAGCCGGAGAGCAATTCTCAGCGATGTGGGTCACTGTCAAGGACCTCCAACGTTGAGACACGAGCCAATTTTCTGTTCAGCATATTCAGATTATCTTGTACCTGCAGCGAGGATCGAGAGCTCACCTTGCAGCGCGAGTCCATGATACAAGCTGTCTATGTTTGGCAACCAGTTTTTAGCATTAGGACAATGTGTCACTGGGCGTCTGAAGAAGGCATCAACGAGAATAGTCACGATGAAGTCGTGAAGTGCTGCATCGACGATATAACCGGCCTTCTCTTCCGTTATGGTTCGGTCTTGCAGAAGAACAAGAAGCGAGGGATTGAATCGGAGGAGTTCTTGGGGAGGTGGACGAGTACCTTGAGGGCGATCTAGTGAGCCAGCCTCTTCGAGTAGCTCGGTGACGAAATTGTCAATAGCATCATTGATGCTATTCAAGGAGGGGTTCCCGTCGCGAATGATCTGCGCTTCGGATATCTGATCAACCTGGTTATAGAATGGATCGAGGGAGAGTGAAGATTGTCTCGATGATAATTGACCTTTCAGCGATGATTCGGTTTGGTGAAGGCAAGAAATTTCTCGCTGAAGATGTCTAACCACATGCCGCCTTTCTAACTCTTTCTCCTCCCGTTCTAGCTGGCCTTCTGAACACCCCTCTTGGTGTTGTACATGGTCATCCGATGCCGCCAAGCGTGCTTGAAGATCCTTGACTTTCTTTCTGGCTGCTGCTGGATTGGACTTCAAGTCATCATTCTTGAATTTCATGATAATAACAATGTCCAAACATAAATGAGATGAACTCAAGAAATGATTGACTAGATAGTAGTAGATTCACACCTGGGCAACAGCCCCTACTTGAGGCAAGAGGGAGGAGTCGGAGGGTTGAAGCTCCTTTGGTTGCACTGATCGAGGAGCTACTTCACCAGTGCCTCGGTCTCTGGTGTTCCCTGATGAAGGATGTTCGCGACTTCCGGGGAGTGGCACGTTGTAATTACGCCCTTCGCTGATTGCAAATGAAAGTTAATTGCTTGTAAGTTGTCGGGTGTGATAGAACAGGATCTCACCTTGTTTCCGTCCCTGGTGTACGGCCACCAATGATTGAGGTGATTCCTTCGGTAACGCGACTGAGAAGACCCCCGGAACTACTGGAACTATTGTCCGCGTCGAGGTTAGTCCTCCCATATTGTTTGCAACATCGTATAGAGATACTGACTCTGTCCGCGGGCCACCTTGCCTGTCGGATGAACCATAGGTACTCGATGATCCACGCCTCGCAGAATGATCGCTTGAGTGCCTAGCCTGATTATTCCGACTATCAGACGATTGTCTCTGGTGATACGGCATTAAAAGAGTTCGTTCAGTAGGGAGTTTGTCGACAGTCCAGTTCCAAGGATGAGGCTACAAAGTACAAGTTCGACACTGGCAGAGGTGTGGCGCGCACGTTGCGATATAACGCTTCAACTGCTTTGTGGGTGGCGGGGCATCCTTGCCCCTTTGAAGTACTTGAGCTTTGTTCTTCGAGACACCCGAATATGTCGGCATCTTTGAAGGTCCATGCCAATGGCCATTGATTGAATAAGTGAAATAGTGAAATAGTGAGTAAGGCCCCTGCGCGATCTGTAAATGGTATGCTCCAACAGATGAATCATAGAACAGCTCTCTGGAGAGGACGACAAATATGTTCATCAACTGAAATGGTCAGATGTCAGAATCAATGTAATATATAGAGTGGAGATTACAACCCTAGCTAATATCAATACATGTGCAATAGTAGGGGTACCATTCGCGTCGGGCATCTGCCAGTAGCCTACGAGTAGGTATGATCATTTAACTTGTAATCGAACACCGGCTCAACCGTCAGCACTCCCTTCAGGTCAAGCGAAAGGAGAGATGCCCGAATGTGACGGACGAGCGCATCCATGTCGGTGGTATTTCGTGCTGGGAGGTTGAGGACCAGCGTAATGCTTCGCAGGTGGCCCACATCCACGAGCGGACCGAGACAACCCATCGCTTGCTCCCACGCGGATCCATCATCCCAATCTACCGAATGATCTTGCGAGTGACAAGGCATCACGACCACGAGTTCTTCAAGATGTAGAAGCAAGTTCGGGGGAATAGATGCGAAGAATTGCTTCAAGACAAGAAGTGTAGATAGGTATGCATCAGCGATACTGGTGGTCAACACGAGTGTGAGTTTTCGCATGATAGAGTAGTCCCAGAAATTGGGAAACTGAAGGATCCTGTTAGGACCCATATCTACAGGATGTCAAATTAAGGCAAGGACCTTCGGATGAGGAACACGCACAAAATACGGGCAGGCGCAATGTGACTGATAGGTTCAAGGGGCTATCCCATGGGATGCATGCGTGCACAATAGTTCTTGGTGCGCTGTCCCACCACGCAGAGGAGATATCTGTGACCTGAGAGTATTGCTGAAGATTGGGTATTTTGCATGGAAGATGACCATCGGTGGATGATCCGTAGACGCTCATCGCTGCTAGCTTGGGGAGATCAGCTACGAGCGGCGTGCCGGCAACCCCGCCACTATGAACATCGTATGACACGTGTGTGAGCGACAGATACCGAAGGGAATTCGTGCAGCTACTAAGGAGGTAGGCCAGTTCTGCAGGTGTGAATCTCCAACGACTTAGATGGAGTCGCTCAAATAAGGGGTTGCCCACAATGAGTCGAAGGGAATTAACGAGATCCGGAGGCAGCGAGATCCAAGCATCGGCGAATGCACGTAAGACGAGGGTGCGTACATTTGGAAAATAGCTGAGGAGCTGGTGGAGAATGGGATCATGCACGAGGGGAGATGCTGTGTGTATGTGCAGTTCAATGCGTCGAAATAGCTGGGACAGATGAGGCGAGTCCTTCAAGAGACTGAGGAGCCTGGTGCATTGTTGAAAGCCAGGTAAGTCGTCCACGGTGTAGTTCAAAGCGAATGTGCTGAACATTCGACTCCGTGTTGGCGCGCACCATGCCTTGCACACCAGCGAAAACGCCCCGAGATCAGATTTGCCATCGTCGACATACAAGACAACATTTTCCAAGACGTCGACGGGAATGTTCGCTGCCATGCTGGAGGCGAAAGTGGAAAGTGATCCACATCGCTCACCGTGCCATTGTGAGAAAGACTCTTGAATTCATCTCCGCGCCGATTATCTACAACTAAGTATGGGACTGTCAGTTGTAAGACGCAGCGCTCAACGTTTGGTTGCTACTGCACATATCTGTTTATGAGGGGAAAGTATGCACTGCCGCAAGCGATGTCGCAAGGTAGATATTAAATGCATAACACTAAAATAACAAAACACGTTGCACAAGGAAGACTCCAGATCGTAGGATAACTGAGTGGGAGGACGGATTCCAAATTGTAAGAAACGTCGGGAGACTCGGTCCACGACATCGAATTTTAGGAAACATCTATGGTAGATTGTCTACTCTTGTACGATGGCGGTACTGTGCTGAAATGGGTCACCGGCCGGTGGGGTGACTGAGATATTCTTTCGAATGGGTCAGAGTGGCTGGGAGGGAGAGGCGGCTTGTCTACTAGGAACGGAACAATCCGATGCACTAGGGATGTCCTTGAATTGTTTACTGAAGAGCGAAAGGATTGTCGCGCTTTTTTGCGGGCCCCGACCCGCAGGTATAGCCGATATGCAAAAATGCCGAGAATAATACCCCCTACGCCGACCGATATTGCAATGATTATCAGTATATCTGAACGGGTGGGTTTACTGGAGGCGTCGGCGTCACGAGCATCCGGCAATGGAGATGTGGAAACATCCTCTTCCGAAGACTCCGTCCTAGGAAAAGAATGAGATGACAGCATATGAACAGTGATCGTAAGCATAGCCGTACGTGTAGATGATAGAATCCAAAAACAGCATCACTTGCGGAAATGAGCCCCCCGGGTGCCCGTTCACAATGGTGAGGGTATGATTCTGATTAGAAAGGTCCGTCATTGAGAAGATGGTGAGAAGAGTGGGGCTAGTGGCGTTGTGGAGAAAGTAGGACACTGAATCATCCAAGAGGAATGTTACGTCCGAGTTGCCTCTGCATATTCCCAATGAAGTAAGTTTTAGCTCACGAAACCAAACTGGTTGAATTACTTGACTCCTGCAGCCGTGACTTCACCCAGTATCGCATTGACGTAGACGGCAGTCCCTAGGATCTTGCGATCAGTAAATGAACATGAAGGCATCATGATTGCTATAACGGTACCTTTGAAAGAGAAACTCGCAACCTTCGGTTTGTCCAACGTTTCGGCCTGGTCATACGTTGACCGCTTCCAAGTGCCTTTCAGGTTTTAGTTATCCAGAATGGAAGGCGAGAAAGGCACACCCGTTACCGTTCTCAGCTTTTAGAAAAGCCGAAGCGACTTGACATGAGGCGCCACAGTCATGGAGACCACTGTCGAACCAGCCTTCACCAAAATCTATCGCGCTGCCAGTCTGAGACCCAAACCGATCATCAACTGTGACATTGTGGGGTGTCGCACGAGCAGTAAGGAGAAGTAAAAGCGGTATTAGTAGAGAAAGCATGATTGTTCTGAAGATTTAACTGAGTCGGGCGTCTTATATTCGGGCGCGCATCTCCATGACGGTGAGATTAAAGGACGAGCCATGCAAACACAAAGGAATGCCATCAGATGACGTTTGGACTCAATGGTTCGGTTGGCTGATATAGGTGATGCTGGGAGTTTTGTTACATTTCAGAACCCTGAGGGGTCTTGAGTGTGGATCAAACTCACATTAGATCTGCTCGTCACTTCACGACCTTGGTTATTCTTAAATTTGCCATGGGATCCGAAGCGTTGACTGGGACGACATTGGGGGTGCTTGAAGTCTTGATTCTATATAGAGGAAGCAGAGACTTGTATTCTAGCAACAGAGTTACCCGTTGTATCAAAGATGCCCTCGAGCTATTTACTGAAGGGAAGATGATTGTCGTGCTTTCGCTTTGCGGGCTCTGACACACAGATATAACCAAGATGTGAAGAGGCCAAAGATAGCTGACGTTCCCGACGTAGACCATCAAGAAGCCAACGGCACTAAAAAGATCACAGCGATGCGAAATGGAAAGCCCGCAAGGCAATCCAAGCACGACTCAGAAAGAATTGATTCATAAAAAAAGGAGGACAGTGACTGTCGCGCTTTTGTTTTGCAGGCTCGAAACAACCAGAGCACGCTGTGCGATTTTGATGGATATATTGGTTTGCGGGCCATTCACAACGATCGGTTGGGGATGAGGATCTAGTGACGGATCAGAATCAGCATCATACCAATATGTTATCGATATCCATCAGAGGCACGTCAGGATTTTTTCGTAACTTGACAAATCCTGCATAGGTTTCTCGAGCTCGTCAGCTTGTGAAGACTAAGTTCCACGGGAGAGCGATTGCACGTACTGCAAATGGGGTACATTCGGGCCTGCATGAATAGAGGGATCCTCAAACTCTTTGTGGAGGGATGATAGAGATCCCAACGAAGCAGCAGGAGATAGCAACAATAGATGATATATGGTGCGTTGAGCGTGGGGTATTCAGAGCTAGAGTTCGGTAATTGCTACAGAGAGCTCAGCTACAAATCGCATCAGCATCTTTGCCAAGATAAAGTCGATACCTGAACTGAGCTGTGTTGCAAGCCGCATCACTCTGGATACATGGAAATGTTCAGATTATCAGGAAGACAAGTCTTACAACGTTTATACGCAGGCCAGGTTGGGGGTCGGGCCGACGACTATTATAGGTCTATTGACTTTGCGTCGACTATTAAGGACTGATTGTTCCTCCGTCAACCGACATCACCTGGCCCTACGATGCGTCAATGATGATGTTCGTGGAAACAAGCGTGAGTACATACAGTAACAAAAGATGCTTCAGGTTTGACTAGGTATGCAACGATGCTTGCCACCGGGTCTGGGCAAGTGACCTTCAGATTCGGCTGTCCATAGAGCTGGGGTGTCAACACCGACAGAGTCGCCGAAGAAGAGGAAAGGGATTGACCTTCCGAAATACTCTGTACGGCACGAGGGGTCTCTCGTCGTATTTGGCCCTGGCTAAAGGTCGAAGTTGTTATTGCATTTGGGCGACTGGAGTCAGATACGGGGCTGGGCATCTACGTACCCGTCTCAGAGCCAATGGTTCCTGGTGCGTATGCATTCACGGTGATGTTGTATCCGGAGAGTTCCGATGCTGGAGGGCGATGAGTATTCGGTGCGTTTAAGAGATGGAGGTCCGAGAAAAGAATGCGATTAGCGAAGGATCTAATGTGTGGCATGGTATTAGTGCGTCCTGGGGAATCACGTACCGAGGCTTTGCGTGATTGAGCGCACGGCAGATTTTGATGCGCAATATGCACCTTGATGGATGTTTCCTGGATAAATGTGCAGTTATAAAAGGAGGCGGATAGGGGACAGGGGAAACGCCAACCTCCAAGCCCAACCATTGAACACGCGCCTACCCAGAAGAGGAATTCAACTAACGAGTTACAGGAAGATTCAACCAAGCGGTTTACCTATAATACGCCCGTCCTGGATATTCTGTTTGACCATTTGGCGGGCGGCGTGTTTGTAACAGAGGAGGACGCCTCGCAAGTTAATGGAGAAGAGGGCATCCCAATCATCGACGACGGCTGATAGGAGAGACATCAGGAAATGAAACCTTCATGGCAGACGAGGTATAGGAGTCACCATCCATAATGGTTGTGGTTGTACCCGCCGTCCCAGTATTGGCGACCATCTGTCAATGTCCCTATCAGATTCAAATGTAACTTATGGAGGCAGGTTACGCACCACATCCAAACGGCCGAAAACGCGTACGGCCTCTTGAATCATGTTCTCTACATCTGCCTCTTTCGAGACATCGCCGACGACAGAATGCGCCACGATATCATTGACAGGGTATGAGGCTTGGTAGTGAGAAGTTGTTGATCCGAGCTTGTTTAGCTGTTTGACCACGGTGTCTAGTTGCGAGGATCTCGAAGGGATATCGTTGACGATGACGAGGAGACCGTCGGTCACCAGGCGTACGGCGATGGCTTGGCCGATTCCCTGCGCGGCACCCGTGATGACTGCGACCCGAGGAGGAGGCGTAGACGGGAGCTCGAGACCTGCGTCCCCGTGAATTGACATGGCTCTGAGGAACTTGGGAGGCATCGAGGTAAGCAGGAGTTCTGTTTGTTGAGTCAATCAGCAGGATGTCGCGGCATTTTATAGTCTCTAGTAGGTCGACGTTTGGAGGGCTGTGTCGAGCTATGTCCAGGAAACAATGGCCCATGGTATTCCACACCCTGGAAGGTAAACCGCGTGTCATAACAAGTTATACTCAGAGGCAAAAATATCCTGAGTGCGTAGCTGCACCACGTTCCCTGCAGCGTGTTCTATCTTCTCCGGTGAATGTATGTCTTCGAAAGATTGGAAGTGCACAGCAAAGCACAACGAAGTGTGATAAGTGGACTGCTTGAGGTGATTCTCTGGAACGAACATTGTAAGCTTGAGCTCTGATGCTGTGGTCCGTCTACTCACACATCGCGCCGCAGTCGAGAAATGATCGATTATGACGCTGTAAGGTATTCTGTGGGGAATCAGGAGAGGGTGCATGTTGATAAAGTTGTAAGTACTCACTGGGATGCGATGCTTATCTTGATGGTGAATGACAGGCGTGGCAGCAGAAGAAACATGAAAAACACACCAACAGTGAGAAGATCTAAGAATCAAAGTACGCGAACTTTTCTGAGACTAGGTTTCTCGCAAATGTAATGCCACGATCAGCATGCTGTCTTCGCGAGGCTGCGCGAAAAGCGTGCTGAGTAGACGCGACCGCTCGTGCGATCTAGACCGAAGATGTCAAGGCCAACGACAATAAAACAATCGACTCACAGTTCTAGAGAAGATAGACTAGAAGTTAACAATCGAAACAGTGACGCTTGAAATCCTGAGAGAGCAAGAATATGACATTACAACGAGTAGTGCGTAATATATTGTTGTCTTGGGCTGGCGCCCAATATGCAAAAATATGGATACAACGATTGGGGGGGCTGGCGTCCGAGGCATCTAAACGGGCACATGTACATTATACTTATCATGAACTAACGCTAAAGGACTCTCCGCATCCACAAGCATCCTTGATGTTGGGATTACGGAATGCGAACTTGGCGCTGGACAAGGAAATTGAGAATTGCATCATCGAAGCACTAAACGGCGGACGCACCTGAGAGCATCTTCCTTCCAATCCATCTCGCTGCCAATGATCGAGAATAAAGCCTTGCTGTCTATAAGGACTCGTACTCCGTCCTGTTCAACGATCTCGTCAAACTTTCCCGGCTTATCGACGTATTCGAGGTGATAGGACAAGCCGGCGCAACCCTTGTTCCGGACACCTATGCGAATGAGTTGAGGTGTCGGTCCCTTCAAAAGTCCTCTCAATCTCTCTACAGCAGCAGGTGTCTATGACGTGGGATGTCGCTAAGATGAGGCCGGTGAGTGAGATGAACATTGCTCACGATATCCAGTGCGGCTTTGGTGGACCTTAGCTTCGGTCTAGGCCGCTCGGCTTTCGGAACAGGTGGTGGGGGAGCTGCAGTTTGGGGCGAAGAAGAGTTGGAAGATAGCGAGGTCGCGGACGGTACGACGAGGGGAGGGGAATTTGCGAGCGATGGGTCGAGGCGGTCACTTCCACTTCGGAGTGCGGACATCAAGGCTCTTCGGGTACATAGTCCGGGTGTTACGGGATTGAACGCAAAGTAGAGGGGGTGCGAGATGCGGGCTGCGTTCCCGAGACGAGATAATCGTGTCGCCGACGCTGCCATCGACGATGGTGAAAATGGTGGTGATGGTGATGGAGACTGTGGTCGCCGTTCAGAATTTCGACCAGTCATCATGGCCTTGTTGTCTCTTGTTTGCCAACAGCTTCAGCGTTGGCCAATCAGATCGCGTGCATAACAGCTGATAACGTGACCTGTAGCACAGGGGTGAAACATATTTCGTACAACATATACTACCATTTCGCCGAAAGGCAGAAATATACTAGATAATCTAAAGATCAAAGTCCACCCAGCAGGCCATGCTACCGCCTGTCTGTGACACTGACGCCTGTCCACCTCTGAATTTCCTCAGCCACCAACCTCGCACTAACAACACACCCCTCCAGCAGTGGGATACCCTTGCAAGCATACGCTCCGCAAAACCAAATACGCGCCCCTGCGGAATGCTGCCCTATCCCTTGCAGCCTACCCAGTCGCCCCGTGCCTGCGTCGTCCTCAGTATACAATCCGTCCAGTGCGCGCTTGGACTCCATCGTGATCACGGCCCGTTCAAGTTTGGAGACGCTGATGATACTGTCAATTCGCGGCGGTATTATGGGGTTCGTTGTTTGGTAAACGGGGGAGGGGTATCGCGCCGGCCGCCTGAGGATGTGTGTCGTCATTGCATGGGCGTGCATGGGCGACATGCAATATAGGCGATCCTCCTCCAGTCGCTCTTTAATGTCGAGAACATCTGGCTCGCAGCGTACCAAGTTCAGGTCTCGCCTGTCGGCAACGCTGTCTGGTAACATGGTTTCGTCGGTGTGATTGATGACAATACTCGTCCGATACACGAATTTCTTCAGACATTCTATCTGCTGGCGCACTTCGACCAGCCTTTGCGATTCCTCCAACGGTAGCGACGACGCGTACGTTTCCAGAAGGGGGACAGCTCTGTTCGCCTGTGTAGCAAACACCACGTGCTCGAAGCCAGCGAAGGTTTTCAGGATGCCGCCTGTTACACAAGTCACCGCGATGAGACGAGGGTCGTGCGCATCTGGTTCGATCGATGATATGGGCGCCCCGAGGTGGATCTCCTTGATTCCAGCAGTGAGCCGCCGGACGACGTCCCTGACGCCGTTTTCCAGCAGATAGTGGTGTGTGCCGAAGGGGAACCAAATATAGTCTAAAGATTACCATTAGGAGACGCTATATGCCGATAAACCGCGGTACTGACCAAGTATCTCTTCGATGGGATGGCCCATGATATCGTCCTCGGAGGTTGTGCACACCGCTAGAAACAGGGGAACCATGATTTCTGATACAAATTGCGTCCAAGCTACATCGAGGCTCAAAAGTTTAGAAATCATTCCTTTCGGCGTGCTCTTGGTGGCCCATTCTTTGAACGTCATGTTCTTGATGTCTTTTGACCGAAAGAGCGGCATTGACAGACACAGCAGGCGCAGGTAGCAGATGGCTAGAGGCGGTATCATTGCCATGTAAAGTCCCCAGCACCATATCAACGTAATAGTGCGGAAGAGCCATGGTTCGTGCTTCAGAGACGAGTCTCCCCTCATCGAAGACGGCATGCTGAGCCCACGCTTGCCAGAACTGCCATTGTAAAGTATGGTAGTTGTGATCTTCCGCGAATGCGATGATAGTTGAGAGAATGAGTATGTGAAGTCGTCCGCCCGGAATGAGACACCCAAGGATTTGTAGAGTCTTATGAGTTGGGGGTAGGCACCTATACCATTATTGTAGCGCCACTGGTCTCAGGTGGTGCTAGCGGACGCACCTCCGAGAAACGACCTCATTGGCACATCCACGCGCCAGTCGTCTTGTGTTCCAGGAATAGGCAATGATATAGACGACGCATCCATCCCAAAAGTACTCATCTACAGCCAGACTAAAAAAACACCTAAGATAGAAGCTTGGCAACCATACTCACCTTTTCGAATAGATGTACCTCGAGCCCCACCTCTGCTTCGAGATCGTCTTGGGATAGATGGTACGCTGCGGTCAATCCAGCTAGTCCACTGCCTATCACGGCGACTTTTACGGTTTTCTTCATGGCCGTTCTTCGAGGTTCGGGAGTAAGATTAATTATTCTCAGTCATGAAGGTAACCGAGCCGAGCACGAGCCAGCGGAGGTGCTCGTGAGAGAGAGAGCTTGCAACCATCACCCACAGCATTGGCATCATTGGCGTATATCGTATGATAATGAATAGGAGAGTGAATCTGATCCCCGGGAGTGGTGGAGTTGGCGGTATATATATAAATTACAGTACATCTACTACTACATCAAAGCACCGACTAATCTGCACAGCTAGCTACTTATGATCCGTTAGCAATTCCAAAGAAGCGACAATGCAGAAACTACTCCAGTAATTCCCTCTGCATATCAGCGAAAGCAGCCGAGCCAACACCCATGAGCCCTAGCTGGATGATGCATCCCGCAGTATGTCTGTAGACAGTCTCCAAAATCGGCATTGACGGCTTTCCCTGGGATTTCAAGATCGCCTGATTAACTTCAGTTGCTAGTTCCATGCGCGCGTCTTTGCCAACGACCTCGGAAGCACTCCCCACAGCTTTACGCGGGTCGTAGAACGCCAGGATTCCGAACGTGCGCTTGAGGACGTCTTGAACTTCAGATCGCTCGTCGTCCTTGTACTCCGCGTGCAGACCCTGGCCGTACGATATCGCATCCGTGAGCGCCTTCTCGTATGCAGCGGCGACGTGTCCGTTGCCGATAGGTTTATCTTCCTCGTCGTCAATGTCCATCACCATGCCATCTTCCTCGCCCCCATTGCTCATTTTGTCCTTCATCTCCGTCGACTTCATCACAAGCTCCACAAACTTCCGGCACTTCAACTTGAACAACACCAGCCCATCCTCCATCTCTAAGACGTCTTGGTAACACCGCCTCGCCTCTTGTATGGCACCGTCAATATCCCCCTCCATAACAGCATGGACGACCTTCGTCCTTTGCTCTATCTCGCTTTCCAGTTCATCCTCCCCGTTACCTTCCATCTCCACGTCCCCGTCGCCGACAATCCCCTCTCTTGCTCGTGCTATCTGCGTCTGGAACGCACGCGCCGTCCGAGCGTACCCATGGTGGGCGAGGTAGGACAAAATCAGGCGGTTGATCCGTCCTTTCGACTGCTCCTCTGATACCTCGCCAGGTCGCCCTTCTACAATTGCCCCGCTGATCGGCGTTGTCAATATTGAATTCCATACGGTACTGCGTTTCTGCTGTACGTGGTATTCAATGTCGTATTTGAAGGCTTCTTGTCCGAAGTTTACGCGGACGCTTTCTGAGTTGATTCGCATGCCAACTGATGGGTATAAGTCGCAATCCTTACCCACATTGTCAAACACGTCGCCTGTGAAGAGGATGGATACAACAAGCTACGTGTCAACTGATGGGACTCACCAAGCGAAGACCCATTTCGAGTAAAGAACATCCTGCGGGTCGTGAAATCAATGCCACACCCAATAAAATCACCGGCTAGATTGGTCGAGTCAGTCTGCCAGTCGGAAGTCTGGACCAAACTTTAAACACACTTTGAAATTGGACGCCGTACGGCGAGCCTTCTCGTTCTGAAGCATAGCAATATCCATCACTACCGTGATAGCCCCACGAGTTGCGCTCCGAGCCAGGGAGACGGGAAAGTCTGGCTTCCGGTCCAGCGAATCTATTGATCCATCAGTATCACCTAGCATCTAACAACGAAGAGGACAGACCCTATACTAGTGGAGCTGCGCAAGCGTGTAAATTTAGTACATGCTGCGTGAACAAATGCACGCACCAGCCTTTGGACGGCTTATTGAGGATCTCTACCTCGTAATAATAAATACCGCATGCAGCTGGTGCGGGATGGATTGTCCTTGCTGAGGCAGCATCTTTCTCGCCGCCAGAGGACTGACCTACAATTTACCGTAGAGGAAGAAGCATGAGGTTTGTTGCGGAAGCGATTGGGCGTACGTACCCTGGAAAGTCAGCTCCCTCCCCTCCGCCGACACCGTCAGACTCGGGTGTCTCGTTTCTTCGGACCATCTGCTCGGTAGCACAGTATAGGCCGATGACGGAGGTCGCGGTCTAGAGGTCGCTCGTACATCCCTTGGAGGTGTGCCATCGCTTTCCTCGTCGCTCTCACTCAAGGCAGCATAAGGCGACGGGCTAGCGCCACTCGGCACTACACTCTCTACTTTCCGCACAGGAAGCCTCGGAGGTTCCTCGGTCTGCAACAAATGTCTCAGCGCCGAGAGCTCTAAATAGGCCGGACGAGCAAAGCTCGAAAGGACTGTGGGTGCAGGCATGGAGGAAGATCCGCTTGAAGTGCTGACACCCTGTGGGATGGTTGAGATTCCGGATCCTCCACGAGTAGCACTCGGCGCTCTAACACCGGAAGCACTGGACCTGCGAGCCCTACTCGAAGGTACGGAAGTTGATGTGGATGGCAGGCACCCCGTGTCAGTCTGTGTGCGAGAAGAGCTGTCCCCCCTAACGATGCGGGGCTCGAACGTGCTTGTCCTGAAAGATGGTCGCGGGGGCATCCCGGATGTTATGGTAAGCGAGCGTGATGTCGGCCTGGTTGGAGAGAGACTTGCTGTGGGTGCAGCGGAGGAGCTACTTCCAGGGCGCAAGATATGAGAAAGACCAAGTCCCCTTTGGTCCTCTGGTGATGCTAAGCGGTTCTGACTCGTAGATGCAGAGACTATTCGAGGACGAGGTGGAGGCAAGAATGGTATCGAGAGAATTGCCTCCAGGTTCCTCGACGGCGATGTCGAAGAGGCAGTCCTGGGGATGGGTATACTGGCCGACCTCGCTGGTCGATTGCTCATCGCTGTGAGCTGGGTTCCCCCTTCATCAGAAATATTCAGCCCACGTTAGGGTAGCACAGAAGCACACTACTCACACAAACCTCTTCAATGGGTAGGAAATTGGAGTTTGCAGATGAGGGAACGGATGAAAGTTGAACTTACTCTACTGACTGTGAGGAAGAACTTCTGGAGCTGCTGGAAGGAATGCGGGGTTGCTGAGTCAGCAGATAGTGTGACCATTCACTGAGTGACCACCGCGCGTCCCTCTTGACTTTATACTGAAATCATGGTAAGTGCAACGGGTACTCGCTAGATGATGAAGTGGTGGCTAACGTTTCGAACAGGATCCTTCTCTTCGTCTCGTACCTACCGAAGGCTCTAAATCTGCGTCCGTAAAGGACACCGCGAACAGTCTTGGTCTGCACGATACACTGCAGTACGGTCCACGCAGTATCGCTGCTGAAGTCAAGACACAATCGCAGATCAAGAACCGCTTGGAGAAGGTTCGTTTAACACACCATTTGCTCTTCGATCCACGCTGACATCCATTCAGTGGGAGGAAACACAAGATAACACGAAGCTCAATCTCCTGCGGAACGTGCAGGGGCTGCACGCACCGATGCGTCTGCTTATGGAGCGGCGCATCGTATCTCATGTGAGTTTTGCCTGATGTAGGTGCCCAAGCTAGTTAACATATTGCCGATCCAGAATCCTCACATGCCTTGTCTGTACGACAACGACGCAAATCTGGCTCTTGACATCCTGATGGGTCGCGACGAAACAATAGAACCTGCTGATATCTTCAGCAGTGCGTCTTCTCATTCATCTTCCCAGGACTTTTCTTTGACGCGTCTTGTAGGTGTTGATGTCAAGCAACCAATGAATCTCCACACCGAGATGGAGAAGAAACGCCGAATCTAGGTCGTTGATTGTACCACTAGTCTGAATACATCCGTCAAGATGTGATGGGCTTCATTTGAGTAACCTTGAGGGCTATCCGATGAGCTTGCTTGAACGAGTTCCATTCTATAATCTAGCATTCGACAGTAATTTACCCAGGAACGTGCGCAGCGCTGATCAGTATTGCTATCCCGCCATGATCCCATACCTGAAGCTCACAGGTTCCGATGATGTCTTGTTAGTTCCACACAAGGAAACTAATATGGCGCTTTGCATATGTGAGCTACCTACAAATAGCTTCGTTTCAACTACTCAGAAGTCGGAAGTAGCGTTATATGTTGCAAGGATCACACACCACCTCGAATTACTATACCAACGTCAATGAACGCCAATTGTGCGAACGCAAAACGGACTCTAAGGTGTCCTCCATCTCAAGCAGACATCAACGCCCTCGCAACTAAATTAGCAATGTATTAAATAAAACAGAGCACCCATTGTGAGATCCCTGGTGAGTACCTATAGATAGACTTCAACGTCTGCGTCAGTGAGTACGAGCGGGGTGCATCTATCTCGGAACGGAGAATCTAGGTCACATGTATGGGCGCTCCGTACACATGCTGAGTCAGCACGAGCGTCTATTGAACCAGCGACTACGTCTCCGTTCGTTCACAACTCAAGTTTCGCATATTTTGCGACATGGCTACCATGGCGCAACCGGTCGTGGAGGAGGGCAAGCTTCTCAGCGAGGCGCTCAACACCGTGAAGATTCAAGTCCAGCAGATGAAGCGGCATCTGGTTCGTATTGGACTTGTTCATTTACTGCGCCCTGTTAATGCTCCCCACAGGAACTGGATCAGCTCATGGATGCTCTGAAAAGCGCGAGTCTCATGCTGGCCGAGCTAAGGACATCATCACTTTCCCCCAAGCAATACTACGAACTCTGTAAGCTGTCGGTCTCATATCCATTTCCCGCCGCTGACATTCCGCAGACATGGCCGTATTCGATGCACTGCGACACCTCACAAATTACCTCTATGACGCCCACACACAGGGGAAGCACCACCTCGCAGACCTCTACGAGCTTGTGCAATACGCTGGCAATATCGTACCGCGGTTATACCTCATGATCACTGTCGGCGCTGTCTATATGTCAATACCTGAAGCCCCCGTGAAGGAGATCATGAAGGATATGATGGAAATGTCTCGTGGTGTCTTGCACCCGATACGCGGACTATTCTTAAGGCACTATCTGAGTGGACAAACGAGGGACCACTTGCCTGTGGGGGTTGATCCTGGGTGAGTTTACACGCGCCCTCCTCTACAATGTGAAATTTACCCAGTGTTCCTATAAGTCCTACCGGATGCCTGCAAGACTCTACGTCATTCGTGCTCACCAACTTCATTGAAATGAACAAGCTCTGGGTGCGTCTCCAACACCAAGGTCATTCTCGCGACCGCGAAAAGCGCGAAATGGAACGAAGGGAGCTGAGGATATTGGTCGGGACAAATCTGGTTCGCTTGAGCCAGCTCGATGGCGTCGACCTGGACTTGTACCAGAAGATAATATTGCCCAGCGTGTTGGAGCAGATTGTTAGCTGCAAGGACGTTATAGCGCAAGAATATCTAATGGAGGTTGTTATCCAGGTGAGTTCACTCTACGTTGCAACTTGGCTTCTTCATATCAAGTAATGCACAGGTATTTACGGACGAATTTCACCTCCATACCCTGGGGCCTTTCCTATCCGCCACTGCTCAACTCCACCCGAAAGTCAATATTAAGCAGATAGTGATAGCTTTGATCGACAGGTTGGCGGCGTATGCAGCTCGTGAAGCCGAAAACGAGGATCCAGAGGAGACCAAAAGGCAAGAAGAAGCGGCGGCCAAGCGGTTGGCTGAGAAAGTTGAATTGCAGAAGGCCAACAGGCATCGTGAAAGCTTGGACAGCCAGGTAACATCGCCGACAGTAACTACCGAATCTAGTCCTTGGGACGCCGTCTCGCCGCCGCAGACGCCTGCCACTGCCGTCGAACACGAGAAACCAGAGGCGAACGGAACGAACGGAATCTCTCCTCCGGAGAAGGTGGAAGAGAAGGGTAAATCTGTCGAGGGTGTCCCTGTTCGCAAATTCAGGGGTATTCCAGAGGATGTCAAGCTATTCGAGGTCTTTTGGAAACAAGTGGTTGAGTTGATTAAGGTGGGGTCATTCGTGCGGTGGGCGACACCAACTCACTAACTCACACTTCCCGACCGGCTTGATAGGCTCGACCCGATCTCTCCATCCAAGACATCACCGCCCTCCTCGTTTCGCTCACTAATCTATCTCTCAGTTGTTATCCAGACCGGTTAGAATACGTTGACCAGGTGCTCGGCTTCACGGCCGAAAAAATAAAGGAATTCAAAGAGAGGTCTGCATTTATTTGAGTAAGTGCTAAGGCACAACGCGTCTGACTTTTGTCCTGTCCAGCCCAGACTTAAATACCCAACAAACCACCTCCAACCTTGCTGCCCTCCTGGTCGCCCCGATCAATTCCTATCAATCCATCCTCACCCTCTTAGCCATCCCCAATTATGTCCCCCTCCTGTCGCAGCAACTTTTCTTCACTCGCCGATCCATCGCACACTCGGTCATCTCTTCCGTTTTAAAGAATGAGACTATCATCGAGACACCAGAAGACTGTGACGGCGTCCTTGAACTTTGTCACGTTCTTATCAAAGATCAGACCGATTCAGCAAATCCCAATGCCCAAGCCAATGTGAAGGATATACGGCGTCAAGGGCCCTACTCAGTGGAGCGAGAAGAGATGGCTGAGGAGCAAGGATGGGTGGCTCGAATGGTGCACTTATTCCGGGCAGAGTCACTGGATGTACAATTCCAGGTACGCCTGGAGCTAAGCGACTCACCGATTGATTCTGACCTTACACGTCAGCTTTTGCAAGTTGCACGACGGCATTTCGAAGCCGGCGGCGAGAGGATGCGGTTTACCTTCCCCGCGCTTATAACATCTGCAATTAGAATCTGCCGACGCTACAAACTCGTTCAGCATGCGGTCGGTCTTTTATTCTGGGTAGTTATATTTGAGCTCACCGGTCATGTAGGAGGATGAATGGCGGACGAAAGTCGCCAATATTCTAAAATTCGTCCGCCAGCTTACGTCGATTCTGGCCACTCAGGTGGAAGCCCCTACTATCGCCCTGCGGCTGTTCCTTCTAGCCGCGCAAATATCTGATGAATGCGACTTCGAAGATCTAACGTATGATCTATACGTACAGGCCTTCAGCGTGTATGAAGACTGCATTTCGGAGTCCAGGGCACAACTACAAGCGATCACGCTTATCATCGGTACCTTGGCAGGGGCGAAGGTCTTCGGCGTGGATAACTACGATACCCTGGTGACCAAAGCTGCTTTGCACGGCGCGAAGTTGTTGAAGAAGAGTCATCAGGCGACGGCGGTTGGCTTGGCCAGTCACCTTTGGTGGCAGGAGTCTGTGATTGTTGCCGACGGCGAGTCGGCTGGGGCGAAAGAAACGACAACAGAGAAGCCGGCCGTGGACGGTGATAGTGAAGATGCGCCCAAGGCGGTGAGTGTATGGGGTATGTATGCTGGACAATCTTTTAACCGTTTTGTAGTTCCCCCATCAGGACAGCAAACGCGTTCTAGAGTGCCTGCAGAAATCGCTCCGCATTGCCAATTCTGCGATCGAGGAGATTGTGACGGTGCAACTCTACTGCGATACGCTGGATCAGTACCTCTACTATCTGGACCACGGCGCTCCTGCGGTAAGGACATAGTTACCCCGTTTCGTTGAATAAGACTCATTCGGCCGTTGCCAGGTCGCGCCGAAATTCGTCAACAGTTTAGTGGAGCTGATAACGTCCAGTGTTGATGCGATTTCGTCACCCGATGTTCACCCATCACAGAGAGCACCTCCAGGGTTGCTTGAAGGTGTGCAGACGCCTGAGATGATCACACGTCATTTCAGGAATACGTTGCTGCATATCCAACGCCGGAAGAAGGCTTCGAGTGAGGGCACTGCCGGCGGACATTGGGCTGAGGTTGATGTTGTTGGAGCGTTGCTGAAGATGGGGATTGTGAGATGATCGCGTGCCGTAATGGGGGCCGTGTGGGCTCGTGTGCATGGACTCGACCTTTTCAAGATGCTGGTTTCTTTGAATTAGGTTGCACTGTTGTGCGGCTGCTTATCCTAGTGTTTAATATTTATGTTGGATTAGTTTGTTCCTCACGCATATGTTATGATAGTGTTTTGGAGACCATTTTATATTCCTCTCTTCTGCGCGCATCGGAACTTCCCAGCGTGAGCGACTTCCAAACCACAAATGGTGCTCGGTGTTCTATTCCCTACACACGTTACACACGTATCTAATCGTATACTCTACCGCTAATGCTAATAGGTAGAAAGTGTATATTAGCTCTCCTTGTACATACTGGAGCCTTTTTGCAAACTTACATCCCCAATATGAGCTTCATTACACACTGATTTTATGTATTTCCCAAACAACACGCCGGTCTAAAAGAACGCCCGGTAGATGGTGGGTCGCCTATCCACAGGGCTTTTTGACCATCTTTATCTGGTCGTGGGACCCATGGTCAGATGTCACAGTGGGGTGAGTTGAACGAGGATAGGGTAAACCCATGCAGTTGGTTCCTTGAAGTATCACAACATAATACATGGGAAGTGTGATACCACGCGCCCGCAATCTGAGCCGAATGATATCAATCTGACACTGTAGATTCAGTCATTTCTCGGAGGTTCGTCATGCGTGAAACTGTCGGTACGACCGGGTGAAGCACAGAGAGGGACATAACCTAAATGGGCTAAAAATGATGATCAGAGGAAAACTGGGGTTTGGGGAGTTTATAACCGAAATTGACTAAATATGGGCAGTATTCGGACCAAAGACAGCTGTGTGTGAATATTGCGGCGATTGTACTGAAACTGTCCTTTAACAACCGACATTGCACTCGCTGCTGCGAACGCTGACGACTGCCTAAAATCGATATCGTCGTCGTCGGCCACAGTGACCACCACAGAACAGTAAAGCTACTCGACGAGCCCGGCGGCGAGGTCGTCTCTGCTTCTCCTCAAAACTGGTGAGTCCACGTATTTCTCCGGGCCCAATTCAGCTCCATGACCGCGTATTCTGAAGCTGGCCATCGTTGCGCCCGTCCATGGCTGTTCTCGCCCCTCCAGATTGGACATACACAACTAGAGAGAGCAAAATGGATGTCCCAAGCCAGCCAAATCCTTCAGCTCAGCTCCCAAGGGCTTCGCCAAATGATCACGGCTCATCACCGAGCCCTTCGCAAGTCCATCAACAGCATCTAGGCCAGGCGCAGCAGCAGCAGCAATATCCTTTCTCTGTTCAGCAGCAGCCTCAGGGTAGCTGGACGCCGTCGATAACAGCGCCCCCCTTTTATCCATCTTTCTACCAAAATCACCAGCAGCAGCCGCAACAATTTGCTGCCCATGGTCAAGGTCAAGTACCCCAGCAGACACCTTTCTTTGACCCCAACGCGAACGCACAGTTGGCCCAGTGGGCTTATCAGCAAATGATGTTTAACGCCCAGCAAGGCTTTCCCATGATACCTCCTCAGCAGTTCCCGTCTCAGCAACGAATGAGTCCCGGCACCGGCCCCGTGAATGATTATTACGCCCAAAATCAGATCTCTGGATCATTCTCGCCCTACACTAGTGGTACACCTCCCCCGCATCGTAATCAGGGCGACCATCATCAACCGCAGCAAAATGTACCGCCGCAGCAAGTCGCCTTCCATCCGTATCGTCGGCCTAACCGACAACCTTCGCACACGCCTGATAATGGCGAGTGGCGTACAGGGGGGCCTTCTCATCCACCGTACATTCGCGCTGACGCGTCAGGGTCCACTACATCGGTCAATTCGTCCAATAGTCAACGTCAGAGGACGAATAGTATTCAGAGTGCGCAGAGTGGTCACAACTCGTCGGCATCGAACAGTGGCAGCGTCCGTAGTCGGAATGGATCTCCTGCTCTCCCCCCAGGTTCCGCTCGTAGTTCTCCGGCTCCCACTTCACCCCAAAGTACATCGTCTGCTTCATCTTCTAGAATTCCCCCCCACAATCGCAAACTATCATCATCATCGTCTACCTCCAACACCGCATCTGTAAGATCAACCATTCATTCCCCCTCCCTTCCCACTGCATCCACTTCCTCGGTGACCGTCAATTCTACGCCGACGTCGATGCCAAACCCACGGCCGGCTCGCCCCTCGCCATTGTCTCAGGGCAACTTCACTATCGCAGAGAAGCGCATGTCGAGAGATGACAGTGACCTCAATCCCATGCCCACCCCTGCAATGATGAGAAGCGGCGGTCTCAAGGGCCGTTTAAAACGTGTCCTATCGCTGAACGCCAGCGCAACATTGCGAGAGGAAAAAGCGGAAAGTGAGGAGCCCTCGACGTCTGGCCCTAGTACTCCCAAGGCATCGATCTCAACTGCGTCGACAGCGGCGCCAAAGGGCCCCGATGACGACGCGGCATCTACTGCAACTGTTCAGACCAAGAAGAAAGGGCGTGCCGCTTCGTTATTCAACTTGCGCAACGCCAGCACCGACAATATATCCCTTTCTTCGACTGTCAGCAGTGCCAGTGTCATGATTCGAAAACTTGGATCCATGGGTAGGCTGGCTCGCCGGAACTCACTTGCTGGTATTACCTCGCTATTCAAAGATAAGGACAAGGACAAAGATGGGGAAGGTAAGGACAAAAAGGGAAAGAAGAAGGACAAGAAGGCAGGTACGGCGAAGGGTGAGGCTAGCGAGGCCAGCGTTTCGCACGTCACTGCTGAACTGGACAGGATGGGGAACGATTGGAATGATGAATTCACAGGCCTTAGTCCTGCGGCCGAGCTAGCTCGAAGACACACTCTCAAGAGCAACCAGGAAGCTGCTGCGAAGCTCAAGGCCCAGCAAGAGGCAGCAGCAGCGGCCGAGGCGGCGGCTCAGGCTGCCGCTGATGATACCGTTAAAATCAACGTAGGTGTTCCAACATGGGACAAGAATACCGCGACACGGCAGGGTTCGCCGTCCCCTGTGAAAGCTCCTGGGATGCGGGTTAATGAAGATGGAACGAGAGTTCTGATTGAAGACGATGATGAGGATCAGAGTGAGGATGGTCACTTTGGGGTGTCCCATACAGGTCCTACCTTTAACGCTGATGGATGGGATGACGATGATGACTGGGGCGAGGAAGATGAGGACGTTACCATCAGAATGGACGTGAGCAGGTCGAGTAGAGATGGTGACGATGGTGACGTGGAACCATGGGCTGTAGATGTTCGTCGCAGCGTAGAGAGGAGCCGCAGGCCAGCAAAGGGTATCCTCAAAGGTAATCATTCTATTCTTTACGCTCCAACTATTTAGTAACAAATTCATAGGTGCTAATAATTTCGATCAACACGCCTACTTGACCGAACATCCTACTCCCAACCGACCCCGTTCCAACTCCTATAACTCTTCACATACTGGGCACGCGGAACTAGGTCCCCTGGCTCGTATCCCTTCACCAGATCCTGACCACATCGATGGCCTTCACCGTCATAATTCTCACTCCTCAGCTCACAGTCCTGCCCCTGGTGCTTCTATTCCGGCCCTGCCACCACTCTCGTTCGATGCGACATCAACACTTGGTAGCCTGAGCCTGGAATCGCCCAAGGAAATCACTTCGTCCAGTCCCTCCCCTACGAGCGCCGCTCACGCCCATAACAACATGTTCAGTCACCCCAACCTCTCAGCTCCAACTCTGTCAGTGATGCCTTCAGCTGCACCCACTTTGACCCATCGTTCGGCGACGACACCTGGCAAGCGACTTGCTTTTGCAAGCAATCTCGCTGTTTACGACACATTCTCTGCCACTGTCTACGATCGAAGAAGTGAGCCTGCTACTTGGAGCCGTCTAACCCCTGCGCTGGCGCAGAGGATCAAGGAGGAGCTCAACTCCTACAAGATGGAAGAGATGGAAGTACATGCTGCAAGCCGGATCCAGTAAGTCTATGTTCCCCTCTCCTCGTCGTAGGCTTCTGCTGACAACATGTACAGTACCCAGTTCTTTGTCTAATGCACGATAATTGCTATCGCATTTTCATTCTTTATACTCGGCTAATCTGCTCCGTTCGCACGTCACTATCTTTCATTTGCATCCATCGGATTTAACGCGATCCCACCGTCAATCATGTCTCTAACGTCACTCGGACTAAACAAAGCAAGATCTCACAATCGCACCAAAAGAGCCCGCATTCACTCTTTAATATACCCTCCATGTGTAATCTCTCCTTGGCTCTCATCGGATGTCGAACTTGCTTGTGCCCGTTTCTCGTACTGGCATCAACCCTCTGTGCCTTCATTTACCCATTCTTTATCCTACTTATGGCTTGCGCTCCAGCCGCATTATCTTAACGCATTCCCCAAAATTTTACCCTCTAAGCCTGATGGAAGGACGTTTGTTGCACGCCAGATATCAACCCAATCACCCCTCCCCACCAATCAAACGGCACATCATCACATATAACCCCTTTCACTTCATGTCTAACCTTCTTCACTCTCATTTCTTCATTCTCAATCAAAAGTTAACACTGACTGTACGACCTTCCCTGCACAGCCATTTGCCAAAGGATCGGCTCGACACTTGGGAAGGTTCGTTTGGTTCATATTCAATTTTGTCTCTTGACTATTTTGTGGAGTACAGTATACTGTGCTACGTGATATAGAGGTGTTGTTTGCTTGTCCTGCTATGTGTACATACAACTATCGATATTCATGGGTGGTGTAAATTATTTATAACAAATTTCAACATAATGGAAACACTCTTCTTCTCAGTGATCACTGAGCGCCTGCTTCCAACGAGATAGAGTAACGTTCAGCCCAAGAATGACTCCAGAAATTTATCCATGTTCGACTCTTTCAAACGCTTTTCGGAAACAAGGTAAGGCTTTGGCAGCCAGTCCTCTCCATCGTTTGCGGGTTTGCCCAATGGATTGTTCCGTTCTCGTTCGTCGTCTGCATTGAGAATCATGTACGCAACGGCTTTCGCGCTCATCCACGCGTGAACCATACCCTCTCCCGAATATCCTGCCGCAATCCATTCTCCAGGCGGGGCCAAGTTCTTAGTAGACCCGACGCACGATGATGGGGCAACACGGCTGGATATCTTGTTCGGTATACGTCCAACCCATGGCATTCCATCTGCAGACATCCCCAGTATGCCAGTCCATACCGATTTTACACGGCCAGGATCGACATCACGTCGCGACGCGTCCGAGTCCCGACCTTCCTCACCCCAGCCGGAGAAATACAGCGGTAGCGCGCCGGACAGGTAAGAGGCCGTGGGGAGATGAAATGTGCGATCGTCAGCGTTGCCTGCCGAGTCATAAAAGGCGTCTTGCGACTGCCCTAATCCACCGCCGAACATGAGCTCTGCTGCCGGGGGAGGGTAGTGGGATGTCGATGCCCCATCGCGCTCGGGTATGTGAATCGTGTCGGCCTCTGAAGATTCGCATGCGGTGTCACTGTCGGCGTCTGAGGATGACCAGTCACGAAAAGTGATGCTCGAGTCTTTTGCTGGCCGTCGAGTTTGCTGTGCTTCGAGTCCAGCGGAGGAAGAAGGCATCTGTGTCAAGTAGTCCCAAACGTTCAAAGTAGGCCTTGGGTAGAAGACAAACGATCTATCACCCAGCCAATTCCTACGCCTCTTCTCGGAGTCGCCGCCCATCGTAGGCGGATCAGAAACAGGAGCCCCTAGGCTAAGACCTGGCCGTTGTGCCGTCATAGTTGCCCTCAATGGTATTATTTTGCCTCGCAGAGGTTCGAGAAGGTGGGATACCCAGCCATTGGTGGCGTGTACAACGTGATGTGCGCGGAGCGTTCCCCTAGGAGTGGAAACGGTGTATAACGATCCATCCTTGAGGGACGTGATGCTTGTGCAAGGGGTATGGGTATAGAGGTAAAACCTGTGGACGCGGGAGGGTAAATTGATGACTTGAGAGGTAGACGGCAAGGGAGCTTACCGGTCACAATATTCATTGAGAAGTCTGGACAGGATTCCGGTAACTAGACGGTAAGGATGTATGGCACCCGCGGTGGTTGTGATACACCCCGCAGCTCCTGGCGATAACTGGTATTCCTGTGAAAGCGATGAATATTTTGAAAGGTAGTAGAATAGACAATATACCTCGACTAGATCTACGCCATCTTCGGGGTCCAGTGCACTGTAGACTTTGCCCTCGTTTGGTAGGTCTCTCGAGTACTCATCTAACTTCGCCTTCGCCTGCAAGAAAGTCTCACGATCAAAAAAGACATCGAAGGTCTGTACTTTTCTTGCTTGAGAGTCGATGAGGAGGCCTTCCTCTTCTGCGACACGAAGGAATTCGTCGAGATGGGCGAGGCGAAACCGAATGATACGCTTGGCTACAGTAGCACCGAATTCCTTCTTCAAAGAAGAATAATCATGATAAAGTGGGGGTGTGATATGGCCGCCGTTTCTGGAGGCCATTGTCAGAATGACAACACCATGAGCAGCAGGAAATTCACCTTGCGGTGGCACCAGAACATGTGTCTCGCGCCTCAAGCATGATGACTCGAATCGGCTGGCCTCCTTGTTCCCGTACTCTTTGCGCATCCCAATCAAGGAGAGTGCGAGCCACAGCTGCGCCAGTTACGCCGCTCCCAATGATCACCACGTCTGCATCGCTGTACTCCCCGTGTGCTTCCAGGAGTTCATGAGCCTTCCCTCGCAAGGGAGGAATTGGATCATTGGCGCCGTGACGTGCAATAGGAGCCGGGGGAATAGCCCAGTATGGCGCGGACGCGTTTATGACCGGCAATCCTGGTGATTCTGCGACTTTCATGACGACCTCGTCGTACTTTGCGGACAAGTCTTGTAGGACCCGAGCTGCCAACCGTACCCTGGATAAAATCGAGCCCATTTGGTAACTTTGGGGGCCGGATCCAACTTTGATAAGAGATAGTTACTTTGTGGGAGAAGCGAAGCAAAAAGTCCATATTTATTCGAGGAGATTGAGGTGGCCTGGGACCACAAGCTTGAGCTTGGATTCCGGGTCCGGGTGAGTTGAGGAGAAACATGTGATCGATGAGATTTGAGGATAGCCAGGAACTGACCATAGCCCAGAACCGTTATGTTTGGATAGGAGGAAGTGGGGTTCCACTGACTGAGGGGTAACGCAGCAACGTCTGTGCATCGAGCACCAACCATAATGAATTTAAGTACAAGTACATAACCAGGTTTCCGTCTACATAATATTCCCGCCATTTGTTCATTGCACAAAGATGTCCAATCGCTACTCAGCACCTTGGGAAGGAGCCTCCGCAGAACCTACCTCAATATCTGTACCAGTCGCGGGCGCTTTCTGGTGCGTGGACATCAGCCACTCATCGGGATGTCTTGAAACCAACGTAGGTGAAATCGAGAGCACGCGAGAAGCCTCGCGTGTGAGAGAGAAGACCGGGATAGACAATCCATCTACCATTGCATCGTGTCAGCATCAGGGTTGGAGGGAAGGGCGATGAGACATACGAATTATGATAGAACATAGAACTACAAACGACACGATGGGATGCATGACAGCTGCGAGCAGTTCGGCCTGGTTTTGAGGTGGGTTTTGGGGCTCAGGGAGCCGGGTCAGGGCCAAAGTTGATACGAAGATCGCCCCTACGCCCATCTACGCTCAAAATTAGCAATACGACCACAGAGAGCGAAAATGTAAACCGACGGGTCCTAGATATTATCCATCAAAATTCCAGACTCGCTTGAACCAATCCAAGCTTACCAAAATGCCCACAAAACAGGGCCTCCCGCCAAGTAGCAATTTCTGGGACCCAGAAATGGAGGAGAAGGACGAATGGAATCCTCCGCAGGCATAGAATGACGATGGCCAGCACGACAAGCTGCCAAGGCGAGATGAACAAGTCGGGAGAGTTAAACGAGTGGAAAGGGATCCAAGCGCCAATGTAGATGAAGCAAGCACAGTTGAGAACAAAGTCAAACACTGAAGAAAATACTTCGCCCTTTACTTGTTTTTGGAAATGGCCATCCCATGACATGGCACTCCCTATGTCAGTGGGTTGATGAGTAGCGGTTTGCTATTACCCTCATAAGTCATACCAGCAGCAAAGGCACCAAGGAGGTCGTCGCTCCCGATTGTGCGAATGACCCCGGTTGTGAATATGGCGAAGGCCAAAAACTGTGCCACATAGGACTGTCTGTCAACGTAACCCTGATTGTGGGTGTATTGTATGAGGCGGGAGAAACCCAACCCCAAGATAGCACCTATCACAGTACCCATGATGACTTGATCTACAAGTAGATGCTACGGTTAAGGGAATGCCCGCTCGAATAGTGGCAAATTTCTTACAAAGCCAGCCCACTGCAAACCACTTTCCGAATGCAACTCCACGAGAAACTTCGACGGTGAGGTATATTGAGATGCTGAGGAAAGGGTAGGCCAGCCCGTCATTTGCTGCAGATTCCGCGGCGATGATATTTCGAAGCTCTTCAGGGACGTGCTCCATGGCATACTTCCCTCCTGGAAGGCATGAGGTGTCGTTTGCTGTTGACATCTGTAGGTAGAGCTACAGTTCACGTACCAACGATTGATGCACAGATAACCGGATCCGTGGGAGTGAGACATGCAGCTATGACGAGGCATGAAATGAAATCAAGGTGCGGGAATATAGCATTCATTACGCCTGGGTGCCGAACAACGTGAGGGCGAGCTGCTACGTTCGTGGGACACTGGCTGACCTGCAACGACAAGCCATCCAAATGCCATAGTAGGAATGACCAAGACCAGGAGCCCATTAATGTGTCTCGCCAAGTAGGATTTGGGGAGCTCGATGCCAATGGCGAAAAGTCCGATAGCCAAGACAACTCTCATTACCTCCAAAGTGATCATGTTCGAAGCCGCTCCCCAGGACCGAGGGTCGAATATATTCGCAACGAGGGGCCCCATGAGTATTCCGAACGCCGTCCCGAGTACCACCTCATTGATATAGAGCTGTCGATCGACGCGAAATCAACAGAGTTCAGAGCAATTGGATAGAATCACACCTTTTCCTTCAGCAGGAGCGAAATTACGGAGAACTGGGGGCAGGAGATGTACTGAGGAATTAAATGAGAAAGGGTGATACTCACCATCATGATAAATCCACCAAGGCAGATATATGCTAAACCGGGAGTTGACACCTAAAACGCGGCGTCAGTGGCCGTCATGTAGTACTAAGCAATAAGATTCGACCGACGTCTAGTAAGTCGAGGTGCCAAGGCATTGGTGTTGGTGTAGGTGGTCAACACAGGAGGGGAGCAAGAGGGTAACAGGCCCTCGAGCATCTTGATAAGTGTATATAGATTGTAAATGAGAAGAACGTGCATGGAACAAGGACGCCGCCTGCCCGATATCAAGTGTCATCCCATTCATCAAGTTTTTTGCTTTCTCTGGTGATGTTCCATTAGCATTGGCTTACATACAACTGACAAAGACCACGGTGAGTTAGGTTTGATGGGATATAGTGTCAAAGGAAAGGAAAGTCTAACCCCTCCATAACTTAGAGCACGCCAAGCCAGCTTTGCACGGAGATTAAAAGTCGACTCACCCACGCATATGTGTATGTTCGCGAACGTGTGTGCGGTTGCCGTCGAAAGGACAAGTCTCATTCACGGCGGTGCCAGTGGCATCCAATTTATGTATGTCGTTGTTCGGCTCTGCCATCGCCAACACACGAAGTAATACCTGTTTCGAGTGGAACCGACATCAAACCCGTGTATCGTTCAAGCTTCGGTCAGGAAAAATCTTACGGAGTCGTTGAACGACTCTTTTGACGTTCTTGTTGATTGATGGGGCCGAAAGCGGTGGCGTTGAGTACTGAGTGGCAAGTTGAACGTTGAACGTGAACGTAGTGACCAGACTCAACTCAGCTTTGGACTCCGAACGCGCATCCCGCGTCGCCGACTAAATGGACTTCGTCGGCACTCCGATCGGCGAGGACGTCCGAACGACAAGGGGTTAGGTCACGTGATCATCTATCGCCTTTCTTCTATTTCTCCACTTCGACGAAGAAGTTTGTTCTTAAACTTTTCTCGTGACGCTGGATGCTCACTTGACTCTCTTTCATTCTCACTATCACATCTATCCATCAAAACTAACTGCCATTCGTTGGCCATATACTTGAACGCCCCCCCCACGATGTCAACGGCCGCCCTCCGAGTAAAGTTCCCCACTACATGGCCTGGATGGCATATCCCAGAGTTCGTGCTGTACGAAGCCAACCCTTCATCTCCATCGGTTTCCTCATCTAATGGGTCTTCGTGTGCGGACTCTGACGAATCAGACATCGGGGGCCAGCCGTTGATTATTGTGAGTGTTGATGAAGAGACCAGCACTGATTATGGTTCGGATTCGCCGGTTTTCAGCGCGACGATGAAAGGGAATTGGAGCAAGCCAAGAGATGGGATAATTTCAAACAATGCTGAAAGAAGAATTGTGCTGAAGTTTGCGATGCGAGAGGACCTGGTGCCCGACCTCGTGGAAGAAGCTGCGATGTACGATGCCTCGTTGCGTTCGCTCCAGGGCAGGGTGATCCCGAAATGTTACGGTCTTTACGAAGGACAGGGCGAGGAAGGACAGTCGATCGCGTGCTTGATACTTGAGCGCTGGGGCGAATGCGTAGATCGCCCGTTTTGGATGTTGGCACTTGATCTAAGGTAAGGTCCCGATCCTCAAATGTTGGATCTCTATATTTACGCGGACATCTTGCTCGAGGTAGGCTTCATATCCTAGACCGGCTCCACGATATCCATCGATGCGGGTACTGGCACAATGACTTTGCAGAGCGTAATGTTTTACTCAGCAAAAGTGTCGGGAAAGATGGTGATACCGACGATGGGATGTGGGATGTCAGGATCATCGATCTCAGTGAGATCATGCCTCATACCTGCGAACTCGTTGGATGGTCACCAACTCCTACGTTCTTTGATAATGAGGGTAAAAAGGTGGATTGGAGAGTAGGAAAGCCCGCGCCGGACGTGGATGAATTTGGGTGTGGGTTGCTTTGGACAGTGTGCAAGGAGATGAGGATCTGGGATCCATGAATGAAGTGTGCAGATGTGGGATGGATGCATTGAGGTATGCGTCCGACTGTGCGGGATATTTATGAAAACTGAAGTCAAGTCCAGACTCCTCTATCCGATCTCTCGATCGAGCCTGCGCTTCTCCGCAATACTAGCTTATAATTCCCCCGTGCTGTGTGTAGCCAGCCTGGCTGCCCCACGTCCTTTAATTCACATTTCCGGATCGTGGACAAATTATCACCACTATGCATCTTCTACTCGTGTAACATATATGGATGCTTTCGATGCATCTACCGCGCACTGCCACCGTAGTGCAGTAATAGCTAACGAATTCAATATGGATTGGAGTCCTCGTGGAAAACCAGACAGCGAAGGCATTGTCAGGAACACCACACTGGTAGGCCTTCGCTGTATGTCATCTACTCTGGAGAGAGGTACTTGCGAATCTCACTTTGAGAACACCCTTGCTGCGCAACCGGTGAAGGCCGACCTCTATCCGTGATATAACCCTCACCAGGTACTTATACACCCCGAGGTCTGTTTCGCTAAGATTCGCCGGCGGATTGATGGGCCCCGCGTAGCTGCTGAGCTTCAGCACCAATGTCAAGCTAGTCAGTGACCCCACTTCCACAAGCGGCCCGAGATTAGCGGATGCTGTCCCCCACACGGAGTCGTACTGCCAGTCCGACTCATTGACAGAGGGGCGAACGGGTAGTTCGATTGTAAAGGACTCGAGATGGGGGAGCGTGTCCGGCGGAATCGCGGCGAAGAACTGCTCTAGAATTTGCAACGCAGATAAGTGGAGGCCATCCACCGGCGTGGCCAAGACGAGGGTGAGCCGTCGCATTTCAGTGTACTCCCAGAAGTGAGGGAACTGAAGGACTTTATCAGGCTTCAGGACTAAGACAATTCCAGTAAAAACATCAGTGAATTACTGCAATGTTTTGAGTGATGATGGAGACGCACAGAAAACGGGGAGCCGGATTGTCAATGAGAGGTCGGAAACAGAAGGAGGGATACACGGTTGAACGATAGTGGAAACGGGCTGCCACCAAGCCGACGAGATATTTGTATTCTGGTGATAACGACGGAGGTTCGGCATATCGCAATTCATGGCGAGCAGCGTCTGATTGGTGGAGTTCCCAAACACTTTCATTTCTCGTAAGTTCGTCAGCTGTGGGATTTGTTCTAGTGGAGAGTAGCCCGCCGTGCCATCATAGGACACGCCTACGAGTGTCAGATACCGAAGAGAGCTCGCACAATGGTTGAGGAAGATCGCTAACTCCGGCGCTCGGGGAGCGAATCGAACCCGATGGATCTCAAGCCGTTCAAACGAGGGGCTAGATATGATGTGATAGAGGGAAGACACTAGTTCGAGAGGGAGGCGAGACCATTCGTCGGTGAATGTGCGAAAGATAAGGGTTTGCACGCTGGAAAACCGTCGAAGCACGGAGTGTAGCGAGGGGTCGTGAGCAAGCTGTGACGAAGCGTAGATGAAGAGCTCGATGTGTCGGAAATAGGGAGCAAGATGAGGGGAGCCGTCCAAGACCTGGAGAAGGCCGTCACAGAGTTTACGACCTGCAAGTGGTGAATTATCCAGCGCGCAATTGAGGGTGAAGGATCCAAAGAGATGTGGTCTCGTAGGTCTGTACCACGCCCAACAGACTAATGAAAAGGACGCTATGGATCCTTTATCTCCATCTAAAAATCGGAGGATGTAGTCCAAGAGTTCGAATGGTATGCGGCAAGCAAGAGGTTGTTTACTATCGTGGCGAACCCCAATGAATCGACAACTAAGAGGCCATATCACTATTTGTAGCTGTCAGTAGGAACTTGAAAGGACCGTTGAAGGGGACGAAGTTACTCACTCACGAGGAATTGGGGGTGTCTCGCGAGGAGTGGGTGCATTAAAGGGATGCTATATCAATCAGGCAGTCGTGTGGGGTACGTGATTCCCGAGTAGAGTAGCAATTCGCTCCATGTGGGTCAGAGAGCGTACTACTATGTACAAGAGCATATTTCGCGACATCAGAATGCTCCGATGCTCGCGTACCCGACTCGAATGTCCTTCCGTTAGTTTACCATCTTCAATCTAAATTCTGCGACGGTTTATTCATCTTCGGCTTACCTCGAAGCTAGCTGACGCCATGGTGTAACTATCATCTTCGCTGCAAGGTAGGCAGGATGATCCTGGGGAAAATCAACAAGTTACTCCTTCAAGTGTTCCGGAATCCGCGTCAGGCTGCACATCGTAGTGGTCACCTTTGGCACCCAAGACTTCGACGGGAGCATAAATACTGGCGGCGGCGTCCAGTGCATCCTCGAATGCAGTTCTGTTCCTCTCGTATTCGGACGCACTAGTAGATGATGAAGACAAGGAGGATAAGTTGCGGATCAGTGTCCGAACGGAACCGTGGTACGTATACCTTTCTTTAGACGCTCATATCTTGTTGGCGCCAGCAGATTCCACTAACTAGCAGAACCAGTGAGCCACAAAAATTTGACAAAAATGGCCTGGGACCTCGACTTGCTGGATGTTCGTGAACCTTCACTGCTTGCATCTGATCACTTCCTTGTCTGATTACCATGTCCCTTTCCGCCACGCACATAGGTATCGGCTCCGGGTTTGGCGTATATCTGTCTTGGCGGATTTGTTGTCTTGGTGAGTGCTAGGGGATTTGCTGGGCAGTCGTCATTATCGCTTGCATTCTAATGTTTCTTTGAATGTTAGTTCTCCATGATCTCGCTTTTGGTGAGGGAAAAGGTGTGATCTATCGCAATCTCTCAGAAACAAGTGAAGTTTACATTAGTA
This sequence comes from Pleurotus pulmonarius, assembly GCA_012980535.1. Lineage (NCBI taxonomy): Eukaryota > Fungi > Basidiomycota > Agaricomycetes > Agaricales > Pleurotaceae > Pleurotus > Pleurotus pulmonarius. The sequence goes on from SJKF01000002.1 coordinate 3,661,488, forward strand.
TAGCTCTACATCAGTGAAGTCGTAGTCGGAACGGCTTTTGGTATACTAATGGGCCCCCTCGTCGCAAACGCATTTGATCCTCGATCCTGGGGTACTGCTTCGAACGTGATCACTCTGGAAGTAATGAGAGTGGTCTTGGCCACTGGGCTTTTCGCTATTGGCATCGAGTTGCCTCAGTCTTACTTGGCGGAGCACGCCAAGGGGCTCTCAGTCTTGGTTATTCCTACGATGGCTTTTGGATGGCTTGTCGTTGCGGGTTAGCATTTTACACTAGCATGATAGCTCTCTCTGCCTCACGTCGTTCAACGCCTAGGCATAATGGACGCTCTATTCCCGCACCTTGACTTCATTTCATGTCTCGTTATAGCGGCATGTCTCACCCCCACGGATCCAGTCATCTGTGCAACAATAGTTGGTTAGTCCTAATGGGGTGCTGCCTCGTACCTGACAAACCACGCTCACATTGATCTAGGCGGCAAGTATGCTGTGAAGCACGTCCCTGTGAACCTTCGCCGTATCCTGGCGGCAGAATCTGCGGCAAATGACGGTTTAGCCTATCCCTTCCTCAGCATCTCGATTTATCTTACCGTCGAAGCTTCCCGCGGTGCTGCATTCAGCAAGTGGTTCGTGGTGGGTTGGCTATGTAAGAAACTCTCCGCTAATCTCTTAAGCAAACACCCTAATTCGCGTTTAACATCCGCAGACGAAGTCATCTTGGGCACAGTGATAGGGGCAGTCATGGGTTTAGCTTTCTCCCGCCTCATGAAATACACCCATAAAATGGGTTACATTGACAGGGAGTCGTACGTTGCGCAGTATTTGGCCCTCGCCATATTCACAATCGGGGTAGTCCGTACAATCGGGAGCGATGATCTCCTCGCTGCCTTCGCTGCCGGTATGGGTTTGTCTTGGCGATAGGGATCTACTCATAAAGCAACCCATGTAGGAAGCGCGATTTCATGGGACGGTCATTTCAATGCACAGGTAGAAGGCGAGGTATTTGCTTCAGTGATTGACCTCGTCCTTAACTGCGCCTGCTTCGTCTACATCGGCGCTTGGATTCCATTCCATACATTCAACTCGGCCGATTTGTTTGTTGCGCCTTGGCAACTCGTCGTCCTGATGATTGCCATTCTGTTTCTGCGAAGAATTCCCTTCGTTCTTCTCCTTCATTTCTGGGTTCCAGAAATCACTACTTGGCAAGAGGCTTTGTTCTGCGGTCATTTTGGTAAGTCTGGATTTATTTGAGAGGCCAGACTTTTCTAACATATCATGCCAAGGTCCTGTTAGTACTTGTTCTCTTCGTGTCTCAGTTGCTGACCCAGAAGTAGATGGGGGTTGGCGCTATTTTCATATCAACTTTAGCCCTGACTCGATTGCCTGAACCACAAAGTCCTCCTCAAAATCAGGCCGAACTACTCGCGGCTGTCCTACACCCCATTGTGTCGTTCGTTGTGCTTTGTTCCATAATCATTCGTACGTTCTACCCTGTACTGTGGCTGGAGCTTCATGGTCACACGAATTGCAGATGGACTATCGATCCCGTTCGTCTCTTTTAGTCGCAAAGCCACTCGCTCGCTGTCGATTTCAGCGACGTTGGCCTCTGGGAATTCCCCAGAGTGGCTTAATTCTGCTCGAAGAGCACCACCATCAGGCAATCCCACCAAGAGGGCGCCAACACCCCATCACACTGACACGGTGCCTGCTACAGATATAGAGGCCGGTCCTACAGCAGCGTCTACACAAGGGCAAGCTAGCGAACTTAACGCCAACCGCATTTTTGCTGACGCCGAAGTATGTATACTTGTACGTTATCTCGCTGATTTGTTAACTAATGCTGGGATTCTGGATTCAGGGGGGAGCTGTTGTTGAAGCCAGTAGCGCTCTTGTCCAAACAGTCCAGCATCCATCTGTCGAATAACACCAGTAGTCGTCCTGTTAAGGACACCTTATCCCTTCTTTCCTTTACGTCCCACTTTGTTAAATCACTGGATCAGAATCTATCTCTGAGTCCGAATGCTGCTTCTCCACTGACCGTGGTTCCAACTTCCATGCTGTCGCCTGAAGTAACGAAAATATGATCCGTCTGTCTCTGGGTTGCCTGAGACGCTGTCGCCACGTATGGCATGTTAAAATTGTTGAGGGAGTACTTTGGACCCCTGATTTAGGCGCCCATATAGTCTAAACGCGTCGCGTCCAATTCCAATCATTCTTGTACCCGACAAGGAGTCTCATGTTGAGCATAATGTTCTTGTCGCCCAACAAATATGGTACTAATTCAGCAACTTAGGTCTCACAAGAACGATACTGCAAAGGCTCAGTGTATCATCGACGAAGAGATTGCAGCGCACGAAGCCGCAATCCGTCGATTGAAATCCCGTCGCAACACGTACAGCACCATCGCGAGGCTACCCCCCGAAACGCTTGCCGCAGTGTTTCTTTCATTGAAGACAGCGGCATCCCAGAACGAAGCAGCCCGCGTTGCCTGGGTCTGTCGACAATGGCGAGACGTCGCCCTCGCGTCGCCTCGACTGTGGTCCTTTATCGACACTGCTCGAGGAGAATACGCCCTAGAACTACTCGCAAGGTCCAAATCTGCGCCATTGCGAGTTACTTGCTTAACTACCCCATCCACTGAACGACCTGAACCAATCTTCGAGGCCATCATGAAAGAAGTTGGCCACATACAGAAGCTAACGATATGCTTACCCCTGAGCGACATACTTCATTTTCTGCGATTGAATGGGGCCGCGAGTGCACCTATGCTGCAGTTTCTTCAAGTTATTTCCACTGATGAACAACCCACTACGCCGTTGCCTCCCGATATCCTACTTCGGGAGATGCCTTCGCTTCTTCACCTCGGACTCAGCGACATTGAGATTCGTTCCGACCTTCCCCCCTTTCCTCATTTGACATACCTGACAATCTCCGTCCCTTCCTTCCCAATGACTAGTTCACAGCTGCTCCATATTCTACGTCATTCCCCAAAGTTGGAGCGAATCGTGGTTTACGGCGTTGCTGCGAACGGTTTCCTGGATGCCTCAATATCGCCTATCCAGCTCCCCAACCTCTCGCAAATAGATATCTTATCCTATGACCTAGAGGTCTCTGCTATTCTCGCCAACGCTGAATACCCGCCCAGTGCCAGCGTCGCATTCATCAATCAGACATTGCACACGGGAGAGCCAGATTTGACAAGTCTTGCCAAAATATGTCGCCATCTCCACCAGGGAAAAGGTGCCCGTCCCTCCATCAACAACATAGAGCTAGTCGGCGACATATTTGGTGGCTTCCGATTGACCGTCTTGGACAAGAACAACGTACATCTGCTTTCCGTGAGGCTGGAAGTAGAGCGACGTTACAGCCCTGCGTCTAGTCTAGTGCTATGCATGGCGCTGGGGTTGGAGACACTTTCTTGCCTGACACTGCAGAGTTTCGAGCATCAGACAGAAACAGGATGGTCAAGTCTACTCTCCCATTGCACGGAAGTACAAGACCTTCGCTTGACGGACGTTTATACTCCACTTATTAAAGCTCTGATGGGCTCTTCATCCAACGAACCTCCTCTACCCAAACTCCAAACCCTTCGCGTACACCAAAGCACCTTCGTTACAAGGCGCCTTGACGGAGACGCGTCATTTTTTGTCGCTTTCAAAGCATTTCTTGAGAAGCGCAAGCATCTGGACATACCAGTGAAGGCAGTCAGAATCTCGACATCAATCATCACTGCGGAACTAGTTGAAGAACTTCGAGAGCTCACAGAGATAACCTGGGACGGTGATGAAGGGTTTGTAGTCTATGATGATTCACAGAGCTCTGACGATGACGGGTAAAGATATATAATACCAATAGTGCTAGTGAGAGGCTATAAAATTACATGTAGTCAATATTAACTATAGGCTCGAAAACAAGATAAAGAACGGATGGATGCTGGATGCCTACTAGACCGGGAAACAAAGAGTGAATTATTAGATCAGAAAAAGTAGCAGTAAACGATCAGATCAGCGGGTAATCCCTTATTTGCAGCAACGATGTCCAAGATCCTATGCCTAGATCATAATACAGCCTGGTACGACATATACCGAGGGTCGACGTTAAGGATTCAATTATTCAATACTTATATGTAAGTATGATAGAAATAAACCAACCGATATACAAGTAAAAACCCAAATTACATTACGGTGCAACCTTGATGAGAATCCAACCCAAGCTCAGCTAATTGTTCTTCAACCACCTCCGTTTCATTCTGTTTGATCTTTTCTTTCGTTTCCTTTGGGAACCAATCTTGCATGAAGTTGAGCATTGCCCAATCCACGTTCGCTGTGTGCAATTGAGTACACGATGTTGGGAGAAGACCGCAAAAGCTCACATCTATCGGCGACCAGGACGCTTGGTGCCCTGCACATTGGGCAATCTCCGTTGCCTCGCTTTTGCATTTTGACGAGGCACCTAACACAGAAGAGGTGCCCGCACGACAACCTGATAGGTTTGAACGCGATGCTAGTGCATATCAAGCACGAATAGTCGTCTATATGAGGGATGACGGGTAGAAGCGTTTCGTTGATAGCCTGGACCAGTATCTGTGCTAGGATTGTATCCTGGGGTCGGAGCGACAACGACAACGAAACGGGGGTGCGCTCTACGGGCCCTGCGGCGGGCAGGCCAGGGTCGGAGAGTGGAGGAAGGGGCAGACATGTTCGCTTAGTGTGTTTCTTCAGTATTTTGCGTGTAGCTTCAGCGTTGGCGAGTTGGAACTAAAACAGATGTAGCGCTAGGTGGCCAAACAAAGGGTATCACTTACCTTCTTGATGTCTAGAATGAAGTGATTCATGCGCAGGAACGACAAAAGTGCATCCCGGCTCTCCTTAGACTTTAATTGAGCACGGTCCGTAAGGCCGCGCTGGCGCAATTGGGTAGTGAATAGCTCGAGACGCCGTTCCGTTTCTTCGACGGTGTGTTGACCTCTTGAAGTCTCTTTAGTGCTCTCGAAAACTTCACTTTCCATGTACAGCTGAAATATACACCGCCATGTGTACAAATCCGTCTGCCAACAGTGTTATTTTCCTCGCTACGTTGAAAACGGAAGCCAACCCACCTTTGCATGGCGAAACAAACTAGGAGGGCTTAATGAAGCAGACGGATCGGACGAAACAACAGAATATGGCCGGAATGAAGACGTTGCTGACATTGGACGGGCAGAGGAGGATATAGTCGCGGCAAGGTCTCGTAACGTCACAGAAAAGTTGGATCGCACTCCTGTGAGGTATTCACTGAGAGCTCTCAAGGCGTCCGAGAGAAGCTCGAAAAAGGCTCCATCTGCGACTAGGGGTATCACTAATTCATAATGGCGGGAAGAGGGGTATCCCTTGCTCGTTCTAAGAGGTTTCAATCATGATCGGCATAGGTACTTGAAGATAGTTGCTCACGTATATAAAACATCCACTTCGTCACCATCACCGCCTACACCGTCCTCCGTTATTGATGCTTCATCTGAGGTGGGCGGCCGCATCTGTACTTCGGAAAGCGTTGCTCCTAGATGTACGGCAAGGTGCTCGCGAAGTTCCGACGGTGAAGTCGAGCCCGATTCCGGCAGTTCAATCCAGAGCCTGAGGCGGGGGACTATGTGATCCGGTTCACCTTCTATCTCATAAACCACCTTCGAAAGCGCGCGAAGCAGCTCATCTGCCTCAACGTCGGCTGTATGATGGGTGCCTGCACCCTTGGAGTCGATAATGAGCTCTTGTAAAATATTCGGGCTCAATCCATGGGAGGAGAGCTCAAGTACGACTTGATTGATCAACTTCTTTAGCTATGGAACGAGTAGGTTAACGTAGCAATTTAAATATCGGTGGTGAAAGCTATACCTGTCGGTATTGTATGGAGTTTTGGCGCAAGTCGTCGGGCAAGCTGAGTAGGATCTGTGAGTAAGTCTTCGAGAAATGCATGATCTGTCGCTCGACATGGCACTGGTTTCCGAGTCCGATGCAACGATCGACGTTGACCAAGTTTGGTGCGCTGGAGTCGGCCAGCGTACGATGAGCTTATATAAGCATAGAAATCATGTGACTGGCGGCAGCGATTGCCACTGGGAGTCTGAAATGGAGAACTACCCTTTTCCTCGTACCACACCACGAAACCACGAAACCATGGGAAATGATGGAGGAAGTATCCCGGATCGCAGGGACTTGGTCAGAACGAAGCCAAAGGTGCGATCAGCATGTTAACGAGTCCGAGTTGATACTCACTATTCTCAAGGCTGAGCAAGCCGACAAGGCGAACCAGACTCGAGCCCGGTGGTTCTTTTGCGCACTCTCCAAGGTGAGCGGCGAGCACCATATCTTACTTGAGGTGATAACACTGACAGGAAAGCATAGCGACGCTTACAAGAGCCAGTCGTCTCCTGCGCCCTTGGTAAATTGTATAACAAGGATGCACTCCTAGAATACCTTCTCGATAGGTCGGCGTTCGGGGATGGTGATACGATATGTGGCCATATTCGTTCCTTAAAGGTATGTGGCGCATCTTGCTTGACTAGATACCCCTTCTGACTTGCCCAGGATGTCAAAACACTGACATTGACCCCCAACCCGGCACGCGACGAGCCTGAGCGACCGCAGTTTATATGCCCTCTGTCGCACAAAGAAATGAACGGTGGCCAGCCGTTCGTCTACATCTCAGCGTGCGGGTGTGTCTTCAGCCAAGCAGGCCTGAAGACGGTTTCATCGACGTCGAATACGGACACACTGGATGTGTGCCCGCAATGCGCAACCAAGTTCGATAGATCGAAGGACGTGGTGGTTATCAACCCGTCGGCGGAAGAGGAAGAGTGCATGCGGATGGCGATGGAGGAGAAGCGGTTGGCAGAACCGGTGAAGAAGTCGAAGAAGCGAAAGGCGAAGGATGAAGCGACGGCAGACCGGGACGAGGGGGCGAAGAAGAAGAAGACGTCGGCGCCGAGCTTGAACCCGAGTATAGCAGCTGCAAGTAGGGCGGTTGTCAAGAGTTTGGCGCAAGAAGAGTCCAAACGAAAGGCGGAGATGAGCGATGCTGTCAAGTCCCTGTACGGGGATGGGCTACCAAAGAAGAAGGAAACATTCATGACCATGGGTACTTTCACTAGAGTGAGCTGTTCGCGATAACTCATCAAACTCCCACTAACATTTTCTTAGTACGCATAAGGTGTAATTTCTATCCTGTACTTTAGCTTGGAAATCCAGTCTCTTTGTTCACTATATATTAATTGATATTAATTGGCAAGAATTCTTTTGGTCCACAGACCTACGTGCCGCTTGCTTGCGCAACTCAGCTTACTACTGGGACGCAGACGAGCGTCGGCAGATGTTGAGTCTGGAATGACCTGTTTGGAAGCGTTCCACGACTTGCCATCGGTGTTATCTTGGAATCCACAGCAATCTCCACATAATGGTCCAGGGGGGTTCGCAGTTCTATTCGCATCTTACCTACCTAACTCGTCTCCCAGACCAACTATTCCTCTCCATCGTGGGCCTTTCTCCAAGGTCACGCCCTGATGTGTATCCTCGATGCTGGAAGCCCCCACTCTGGCAAATAACCCTTCTTCCTCAGCCTTCAAGCTTGCAGAATTCTTCGTCATACTTGATTTCATCACCAACATCTTTCCAGGATCAAATTTACTCCCTATCAACTCTATCAGCAACGTTTCCTGGTGAATCAATCTTCTCCGATGCTGAGAACTGTGTGCGTCAGTTTAAGCTCTGGCCGAGGGTCTCCCAAGGAAGTTCTCCGGCCCATCGATCGACTACAGTTCTGGGTGGGCAATCGGGTTCCCGCTTGACCTTGAATCTTGCATACCAAACCGCGGAAAGTGTTCCAGTCAAGCGTCTAAATTCGTTGACAATAAAATGATCGAATTATAAGGTATAAGATAAAGATATGAAAGCACAGAAACTAAAGAATGGACGGATGGCAAGGTGCCTCCTAGGTAACAACGAACAGAAAGGACAGTGGGCAGATGCTGGACTAGGCCAGATCGCAAGAATGCGTAACAGAAAACGGTAGCTGGAAATGACAGGCCATAGGAGAAGGAAGTCCGCGAGCTCTTGAGTGTCGAGCGAATTAGGTGAAGGTTGACGAAGTCGATTATATAGGGTAGCTGAGAGCAATGATGCGGATAATTGAAAACGGTTGAACGAAGAGTTGTGAAAGCGGGGTCCGTATGTCGCAACGAGATGGTATCGTGTACTTATTGAGTAAACGTGCGATAATCTGGGTAGGGATGAATAGCGTTGGCCAGACGCAGACATCCTATCCACGGTTTTGGATACAGGGGCGTATGAACACCAGGTCGCGAGGCCGGCCCTTCGAGGTTAGTCGTCCTTGTGCTGTGATCCGACGTTGGATCATCCTGAGTTGAAATAGGGACAACGATTAAATTGAAGAAATATTGTGGTGATGGCGGTTACGATATTATGATCCACCTCCGATCTTCCTGATACTCGCTTCGCCGTCTGAAGGAAGAAGGTGATTCAGACAAGGCTGAGCGGGGGAGTCATGGTCGATTTGAGCATGCCTAGAGCAACGGAGATCAAAGGGTAGTTGAAATCCAACCACCCTAGGACTGTTAAAGTAGTCGCGTCGCGCATCCTCCTTCATCCCTTTCTGCTGGGGGCGAAAGCGGGTCGCATTTCGGATTACTGAGAACATTGCCCGTCTCCGAGCTCTCCAAAACATGCAGTCTCAAAGCAGGGCCAAAATGAAATGCGCTGGCCAGACGCAATCCACCCGGACCCTACCCATCAACCAACATGCTCGAACGAGCTTCGCAATCGTCGGTCGCACTGCAGGAATATCCTTGGCAGCAGAATCGTAGGCGGTCGCCAGAGTATGAATGATACGAGATTATAGACGATAGCGGGATTGAGGATTATAATTGGTGCTTCGAGTGTGATGCGGAAGAAAAAGTCGGAAGGAATGATTCGTCGGTTTCATGTCGCTCGCTCGCCATCTACGCCCTCCCCAGCAGCACCCTCCTCTCCCCGCCCCCGTCTCCTCCCTAATCTTCGAACGCCGATCCCAGCACTTCCTCCTCGCGTGCCGCAGATGAGAAATATTTAGGCGATTGCCCATATCCAGGAGTATATCCACAAATAACTTCATTCACTCCCCATTGAGGGCTTTTGCCTGGTGAACCAAGGCTGGAATCACCGGACGTCTTTCCAGATCCTAGCGACTCCGTCGACGAGTGTTCAGCGAACTTGCTGCGCGTGTCTTGCTTCTTCAAATATGCGACCTGCCAGTCACAATGAATTTCCGCGATCCCAGCGGGGAATACAGTCACGGAGGGGTCGTTAACCTTCTTCCGGCCAACGGCTTCCGCGTTGTAGGTCCCGGTGTACATCGGGGATGCGATCTTTGCCCAGTTACTAGAGGGAGGAATGAGCAAAGCCAATGATGAATACGCGGGGAATGTCTTACATCCCGGCAAAGTATCGATGGCCCTTCACGTATTGCAGGTCGGATATACGGCTGCTCAACATACTGAGAATCAAGTGTTGCAAGGTGGGGCGAACAAGGTCCTCGCGCCGGAATGGGACGAACTTCCCTCGTTTGTCGAACGGTGATCGGCTAGTCGCCATTTGGTACATGCAAACCCCAAGGCTACGGATGTCGCCGGCAAAGTTGGGGGCACCACGCATAGAGATAACTGCTTTCCCCAAGCCGCCAAGTACTGGCCGGCCTGTAGGCGTAATATGTATATTTGACAGTGAGACGTCGTTGTGGATAGTATCCAAGCGGTGAAGGAACATGAGCGCCGAGACCTGCGATAAGTGTCAGCCTCCGACAGTAAAGAATACGAGGGGTACGTACGATGTGAGCAGCGTAGAGTCGAGCTTGTCCTTTATTGAAAGGCTGCTCGTGTAAAGCGTCCGCAAGGGTATACGGGTAGTAGTCTGTGAGGATATACTTCTCGCCCAACCCATCCCAGTGGCTGACAATCTGGACGAACTCGTCGCTTTCAGATAGCAGGAGCATCATCATGCGCTCGTCGCTTAGCCGGACACGTTGTTCCGCTGTCAAAAGGCGCGTTCGGTAGACACTTAGAGTGAAGTGCTGCTTGGTGTGATTATGAGCGACGAGCCATACGTCGTGTGAGGGTTCAGCGTGAAGGCTTTGAATGATGGTGAGGTGCTTGTGTTCAATGGAAGGTGCACCGACGAGGGTGCTACACGAAGATGCAGGGCTCGAGCCTCGAGAAGACGAGCCCACGACAGGGGACTTGCGCAGTATGGGAGGCAGTGGTAGCGTCTACAGGTAATTATTGAGCTAGATATTCCTAATGCAATGGTAAAGTGCATACCTGAGAGCGAGACTTCTTGGAAAAGATCTTCTTGAAGTTGAAAGGCATGGCGAAGTCGGTGAGGCGAGAAGTGGAGATGATGATGGTTTGAGAAAGAGATGCGGAATGAGGGAAGAGACTCGCTACTATAGTTATAAAGCGAGGGACTCCCTCCTCATGATGCAAGCCACCAGTCAGCCATCTATCCAGGATGTAACCCCTAGGAAAAGCTCCTAAAACGATCCCAAGAAGGTAATTCCCGCCCAAATAGCCGCTGGTGAGATCACAGTGGGGTGTAGGACCGTCGTTCGGCCCGATTTGGGGGACTTTGTGGTTCATGCAATTGATTCAGGGCCAAGGTTTAGCGCCAACAATCTACTTGTGAGTCGACAACTTGACACAAAGAGAACATGCACTGACAGGGCCTTGACATGATATGTTAGAAAAATCTGGCCTCTCAAATACCAGACTTACCAAAATGACTGCAGGTCAAACTTGCCAGGTAGAGGACACACCTTTTCCAACACCAAAAGCGAGATCATGGGGGATTACCATTCGAAGAGATTTAGAATGTCAAGTTTCTGTGAGGATAACGGGAGGAAGTTCGGAGCGAACATCAGCGCTAACAAAGTTCAAGACGATGCAGCGAGAACGGTGTTCAACGCAAGACTCGGCTGAATTTTAGCTAGAGGCAGGTAGAAGAACCTCCAACATATGTGCACTGGCGGTTCCGTGCAGACAGAGAAAATGGAGCATGTCGCTCAGGTCGTCAGCTTTGCAATGACATGAGTCAGGACTCCTTTAACGACCGTGAATATATAGTTGCATTAAATGAGGCACAAAGTGGGGCATGAGTAATACCATTAAACTCCCCCACCACTCTTCTCAACAGGAATTCTTCTGCGTTGGTTCTTGACTTCGGAAATCAAAGGCGCGAATGACACTTCTTTTAGGTTGGCACAGATCTGAGCACAGATGCATCAATGTACAACATATAATGAAAGTCGACGGAGAAATTCACCTCCATGAATTCGTCAAAATCGACGGCGGTCTGAAGCTTGAAGCCGGCTTCTTCGAGGACGTAGGCATACTCCTTCTCGGAAATAGTTTCATAGCCAAGCACCTGCTTCAGCACCTCCATGATTTCGGCCGTTTCTACGTTCTCGGCGCCGCTGGCTGGGACGACGTACGCCTTTTTCTCGAAGGCGCTCCTTAGTGCTTCAACTTCGCCAGGTCCAAACAGCGCACGGCTGTATACCGGTCCAACGCTTTGGAGCTTCGCCCCCAAAGCGTTTGTTTCGCCGTACCCAATCGTCTTCCAGAACTTGCCTTCGACTTTGCCCAGCCACCCTTGCGAAACTTGTGCGCTTTGCAGAAGGACGTTGGCTTCGTCCGATGTCAGACCCATGGTTTGGAAGTTGCGTATGGCGCGTTCGATTTCAGCGGCTTTGCGCGCGGAAGACCAGTTGAGCTCCTCAGCCATGATGTCGACGACGCGAGGGAGGGCGATAATGCCTGCGCGGACGTTGAGGAAGGATAGACGGGTTCTGCGGCTGAGAACGTCTATGGCGGTCTGCGCGTATTCGTTTCGAACAGCGTAGCGAACCTCAGCTTCGATGACTGTTGGATGCGAGGGGAGTTAGGCTAAACAAGACAGAAATAGGTGTACTCACAAGGATATTGGGGGTGTATCCGGATTCCATGTAGCGGCCAGTTCGCCCCAGTGGGAGAGGCCAAAGAACAGACTGTCCATGCACGATCGCCATAATTGTCCGACAAATGTTTGGCTACTTCTGTCTCCAAGCCATACTGAACGAGGCAAAATCAGCAAACCGGACGAAGCGTAGACATTGCAATCACTCGCCCTCTGGATCAAACCGATGAACATGTTTCTACTCCAGCCGTCACTTCCCACCAACCGCAATTGGTCGGTGACGCACTTGCTGGCTTTCGCCTCTAAGGCAAACTCTTTGACAGCAACGTCGATCGTCTCTTCTGCCATAGCCCTGTACGTTGTCCATTTTCCTCCGGCAATCGTGACCAAGCCGTTCTCGCTAACGTGGATCATATGGTTCCTCACCAAACCCTCCGTGCTGGATGCGCCGGGATTCTTGACAAGGGGCCTCAAACCACTCCACGCGCTGAGTACATCCCCACGGCGAACTTTGATATCCGGCGCAAGGTAGTGTCGCACCTCGTCTAGGATCCATCGAATGTCCTCTTCTTGAGCCCGAGGTTCGCGAGTGACGGTTGCGGGAGAATCTGTAGTGCCAGCGATAGTGTTGCCTTGCCAAGGGAGGAAGAAAATAACGCGACCGTCAGAAGTAGCGGGATCCAACAGGCCCATTTTACGAGGGGAGTAGTAATTCGGGAGAGTGATGTGGACGCCTGAGGAGGGTTGAACAATGGGTTTGTGCGAGGGGTTGTCCAACGTCAGTAGAGTGTCGGCGAATGGTCCAGTTGCGTTGATAATGCCCTTAGCTCGGATGTTCCATTCTTGACCAGTCAAGTTGTCCTTCAACCGCGCGCCATTTAATTTGCCTGTTTCGCCTTTGTGGAGATCGGTGACTTCGCAATAGTTCGCAACAGTGGCTCCGGCCTTGACAGCACTCATGATCAACGCCGTGTTCATTCTTGAGTCGTTGTGTTGCCCTTCAGGATATAATAGTGGTCAATGACGCGATTAGATTCTGGTAATGACTGTGTCTCTTACCGTCGTAATATACCAGTGCCCCGACTAGGCCTTCGCTCTTCAACATAGGAAAGGTCTCAAGAGCTTTTCCCTTGCTCATGAGATAGGATGACTCCATATTTTCCTTCCCAGCGAGTACGTCGTACATCTTGCAACCAGCCCAATAATATGGAACTTGCCAATACCTCAACGTGCTCGGTTGATCGCCAGTTAAGACTTAACATGGCAGGGGGACTTACTTGTATATTGGGAGCATTATTGGTAACATTGCCGATAAATAGGGTGCGGTTTGGAGGAAAATGCGCCGTTCATGCAGAGCTTCGCGAACAAGCTTGTATTGCTCATAGTCAAGCTCCATCACCGCTTTCTGGAGATATCGAACACCCCCATGCACAAGCTTTGTTGATTTCGAAGAGGTGCCTATATGGTTACAAGTCAGCGGCCGTTATATGACGCTTCCGAGATGTTTACGAGGGGGTACCGCTTACCAGCGCCGAAATCGTCCCTCTCGACGAGGGCTACCTTCAAACCTCTACTAGCAGCATCGACCGCACATCCCGCGCCCGTAGCTCCCCCTCCGACAATGAGGAGGTCAAATTC